>QVRM01006290.1:0-1355000 GCA_003439945.1 Dermanyssus gallinae
CACACACCACATCACATCACACACCATATCAGAGTACACACCACATCACGTCACACACCATATCAGATACACACCACATCACATCACACACCATATCAGATTACACATCACATCACATCACACACCATATCAGATTACACACCACATACGTCACACACCACATCACATCACCACCACATCAGATTACCACACACATCATATCACACACCATATCAGATTTACACACCACATCACACACACCATATCAGATTACACACCACATCACATCACACACCAATCAGATTACACACACATCACACACACACCATACAGATTACACACCACATCACATCACCACACCATATCAGATTACACCACATCACAACACACCACACAGATTACACACCACATCACATCACACACCATATCAGATACACACCACATCACATCACACACCACATCAGATTACACACCACATCACATCACACACCATATCAGATTACCACCACATCACATCAAACACCATATCAGATTACACACCACATCACGTCACACACCATATCAGATTACACCACCACATCACATCACACACCATATCAGATTACACACCACAACATCACACACCATATCAGATTACACACCACATCAATCACACACCATATCAGATTACACCACCACATCACATCACACACCACATCACATCACACACCATATCAGATTACACACCACATCACATACACACCATATCAGATTACACACCACATCACATCACACACCTATCAGATTACACACCACATCACATCACACACCATATCAGATTACACACCACATCACATCACACCACCATATCAGATTACACACCACATTACGTCACACACCACATCACATCACACACCATATCAGATTACACACCACATCACATCACACACCATATCAGATTACACACCACATCACATCACACACCATATTAGATTACACACACATCACATCACACACCATATCAGATTACACACCACATCACATCACACACCACATCACATCACACACCATATCAGATTACACACCACATCATCAGACACACCATATCAGATTACACACCACATCACATCACACACCATATCAGATTACACACCCACATCACATCACAACCATATCAGATTACACACCAATCACATCACACACCATATCAGATTACCACCACATTACGTCACACACCACAACATCACAACCATATCAGATTACACACCACATCACATCACACACCATATCAGATTACACACCACATCACATCACACACCATATCAGATTACACACCACATCACATCACACACATATCAGATTACACACCACATCAATCACACACCACATCACATCACACACCATATCAGATTACACACACCACATCACATCACACACCATATCAGATTACACACCACATCACATCACACACAATCAGATTACACACCACATCACATCACACACCATATCAGATTAAACACCACATCACATCACACACCATATCAGATTACACACCACATCACATCACACACCATATCAGATACACACCACATCACATCACACACCATATCAGATTACACACCACATTACGTACACACCACATCAAATCACACACCATATCAGATTACACACCACATCACATCACACACCATATCAGAGTACACACCACATCACATCACACACCATATCAGATTACACACCACATCACATCACACACCATATCAGATTACACACCACATCACATCACACACCAGATCAGATACACACCACATCACTCACACACCATATCAGATTACAACACCACATCACATCACACACCATATCAGATTACACACCACATCACATCACACCACCATATCAGATTACACACCACATCACATCACACACCAATATCAATTACACACCACATCACATCACAACACCACATCACATCACACACCATACAGATTACACACCAACATCACATCACAAACCATATCAGATTACACAACCACATCACATCAACACCCATCAGATTACACAACCACATCACATTCACACACCATATCAGATTGACACCCACACATCACACACCATATCAGATTACACACCACATCACATCAACACCCATATCAGATTACACACCACATCACATCACACACCATATCAGATTACACACCAACATCACATCACACACCACATACATCACACACCATATCAGATTACACACCACATCACAAAACACCATATCAGATTACACACCACATCACATCACACACCATATCAGATTACACACCACATCACATCACACACCATATCAGATTACACACCACATCCACATCACACACCATATCAGATTACACACCACATCAATCACACCACCATATCAGAGTACACCACCAATCACATCACACCATATCAGATTACACCACATCACATCACACACCACATCACATCACACACCATATCAGATTACACACCACACACATCAAACACCATATCAGATTACACACCACATCACATCACACACCATATCAGATTACACACCACATCACAGTACACACCATATCAGATACAACCACATCACATCACACACCATATCAGATACACACCACATCACATCACACACCATATCAGATTACACACCACATCACATCACACACCACATCACATCACACACCATATCAGATTACACACCAATCAGATTACACACCACATCACATCACACACCACAATCACATCACACACCAATCAGATTACACACCACATCACATCACACACCATATCAGATACACACCACTCACATCACACACCATATCAGATTACACACCACATCACATCACACAACCAATCAGATTACAACACAACATTACGTCACACAACACATCACATCACACACCATATCAGATTACACACCACATCACATCACACACCATATTCAGATTAACACCACATCACATCAACACACCATATCAGATTACACACCACATCACATCACACACCATATCAGATTAACACAACCAATCACATCACACACCATATCAGATTACACACCACATCACATTACACACCATATCAGATTACACACCACATCACATCACACACCACATCACATCACACACCATATCAGATTACACACCACATCACATCACACACCATATCAGATTACACACCACATCACATCACACACCATATCAGATTACACACCACATCACATCACACACCATATCAGATTACACACCACATCACATCACACACCATATCAGATTACACACCACATACATCACAACACCATATCAGATTACACACCACATTACGTCACACACCACATCACGTCACACACCATATCAGATTACACACCACATCACATCACACACCATATCAGATTACACACCACATCCATCACACACCATATCAGATTACACACACATCACATCACACACCATATCAGATTACACACCACATCACATCACACACCATATCAGATTACACACACATCACATCACACACCATATCAGATTACACACCACATCACATCACACACCATATCAGATTACAACACCACATTACGTCACACACCATATCAGATTACACACCACATCACATCACACACCATATCAGATTACACACCACATTACGTCACACACACACTCACGTCACACACCATATCAGATTACACACCACATCACATCACACACCATATCAGATTACACACCACATCACATCACACACCATATCAGATTACACACCACATCACATCACACACCATATCAGATTACACACCACATTACGTCACACACCACATCACGTCACACACCATATCAGATTACACCACCACATCACATCACACACCATATCAGATTACACACCACATCACATCACACACCATATCAGATTACACACCACATCACATCACACAACCATATCAGATTACACACCACATCACATCACACACCATATCAGATTACACACCACATCACATCACACACATATCAGATACACACCACATCACTCACACACCATATCAGATTACACACCACATCACATCAACACAATTCGATTACACACCACCTTTAAGTCACACACCAATCACGTCACACTACCATATCAGATTACACACCACATCACATTCACACACCATACTTGAGATTTAACACCACATCACATCACACACCCTATCAGATTACACACCCACATCACCATCACACACCATATCAGATTACAACACCACATCACATCCAACACACCATATCAGCTTACACACCATCATTCCGTCACACACCACATCACATCCACACACCATATCAGATTACAACACCCATCACATCACACACCATATCAGGATTACACACCCACATCACATCACACACCATATCAGATTACACCACCACATCACATCACACACCATATCAGATTACACCACCTACATTACGTCACACACCACATTAACGTCACACACCATATCAGATTCCACACCACACTACAATTCACACCACCATATCAGATTACACACCACATCACATCACACACCATATTCAGATTACCCACCACATCACATCACACACCATATCAAGATTACACCACCACATCACATCACACACCATATCCGATTACACACCACATCACATCACACACCATATCAGATTACACACACATCACATCACACACCATATCAGATTAACACCACATCACATCACACACCATATCAGATTACACACCACATTACGTCACACACCACATCACGTCACACACCATATCAGATTACACACCACATCACATCACACACCATATCAGATTACACACCACATTACGTCACACACCACATCACGTCACACACCATATCAGATTACACACCACATCACATCACACACCATATCAGATTACACACCACATCACATCACACACCATATCAGATTACACACCACATCACGTCACACACCATATCAGATTACACACCACATCACATCACACACCATATCAGATTACACACCACATCACATCACACACCATATCAGATTACACACCACACCCAAATCATTACACACCACATCACACACCAATCAATCACACACCATATCAGATTACACACCAATTACACACCACATTCACATCAACAACCATATCGATTACAAACACAATCACACACCATATCAATTACACCCCCATCACATCACACCATATCAGATTACACACCACATACCACACACCACATCACATCACACACCATATCAGATTATCACATCAACACATATCAGTACCCATCACATCACACACCATATCAGATTACACACCACATCAATCAACACCTATCAGATTACAAACCACACAACACACCATATAAGCTGTATCCAGGTGCCAGAATAATACTGGCCTTATAATATTTCCAACACAAACAATAATTTTGAACTCAACTGTTCGTTTAAGATCTTAAGGTTCAACAATGAACTTTAGAGTTTGCAGAAAAATTTGAAGTTAAGTACACGATCGCTGCCAGCACGCTTAGCTAGATTCATCTCTCATTTCTGTAGATTATATTTTCAGGTCTGCTAACAGGCTCGTCACGCACTGGAGAACTCCAGCAAAATAGATCGTTTGTACACATACGTCTCACTACTTTAATCCTGCCTACAATTTAATCAATTGGTTATCTACACTGAAATTACCTTTTTAGATCAATGGTTGTAACTTGCGATAAAGCAAATGCCTACTACGAAGAAGACAATAGGTTCGGATTGAAGACGCTCAAAAGCACAGCAGGCAGGAAACGTTGCCACCTGGTGTGAGCTTAATAACACGGTGATCTCAGTTCCGAAGTGCGCGGTCCTAAGGACAGCTCCCGACAACTTTACGCACAACCTAAAAGATTGCCCTATGCTTGAGGTACCATCCTACGAGGACTTAGAGGTTACGTTCGATAGGCATATGAAGTTTCGGGTACACATTGCCGATTCAGCAAAAGCTGCCTTTCGACTGAGCAGTCCTATACTGAAGGTATTCTCATCACAAGATGCCTTTAAATACTTGCGCCTTTATGAAGCCCTCGTAATGCCAAAATAGTCATACTGTGCTCACGTGTGGGCACTTTTCTATGGCAAGTATATATGTTTGCTGCAGCGTATTCAGGACACGTTTTTAAAGATAGTCTCAAGAAGGTGCAACTTGACGCGTGGCAGAGTCGTACTTCCAAGTGTCGCGGAGTACCAGCGTCGTGTTGACTACCGCGTTCTTAAAGATCTCATACGCAATGATCAGATATATCGGTACTACCACGTACAATCGAATAGCCTACGGAGTAATTGTTCCAATCAACCGCCTGAGTTTGCCAGTGTGGCAACCGGTAACCTTTCATTTTAGGTGTAGTAGCAATGTCATTTCCAAGTTCTACATTTGAATGTTTTTCCTGATATAGCCTTTCTATTAGATAAAGCATATAGTAATTAAGCTACAGGTTGTACATTTTGATGTACATGAAGACTCGCCTCACCCAGTAGCAAAACCACCAGTGGGAGCATGCGTGGGTTAAGGAGTACATATACGACAACACTGAAGGCATATGCAAGAAGTTAGAGACTCTGATTTGAGCCAGAAATCGGTCCGCCCCATCAGTGTGAGAAGTAGTTTATCCGGACAAAATGGCACATGGCATTCTTAAATAAGAACGAATTATTCTTAAAGAAGAATATATTACGGCCCTAGGTTTTGGGAACATAGCCAGTTTTTTTAAAATTAAATTTTAATATTACTTTTTTTATATTTTAATTTCAAGAGACTCCTCGAGCACTTAGAAGCAAACTACATTCATCCGCTGAGTCGTGCTTGCCAATGCATGAAAGATGTGACTGTAATATCACGATTAACTTAAATTGAATATATTCTCTATTAACCAGTATTTGGTTCATGCACATATGTACAACATTACTTTCATTTCAGCAATATTGCTTTTGTGCACTGTTGGAGATGACACAGATCACACGATTTTCCGCATAGCTTACATTCACACCCGGTCGGTCGATATTTCATGCAACCCGTTTCGTTTACATATCTTCATATGAAATTCATGTATTGCCAACCCAGCAAAGAAGTATATGTTTGCACAACATGGACCCTTCCAGTAGTTTGCGGTCATTGCTGAAGTCTCATAAAAAACGCAATCAATATTTGCAAAGTTATATTCCCATTCAGCAAGATGATTCTCGAAGGCCTCCGTTCTCGATAGAGCATATGTTGCTCTGAGATCCTCCACAAAGAGTGGTGTCGAGGCCAACAGATAGACAAGCCGGTTGGTTGCGGCTAGTGCGGTGGACTACTAACACTTTTTTTAGAAAGCTGGCTTTGATTTTGTCAAGTACTTCTGAATTCCAAGCTTTCGATAGGTAAGGCCATATGACCTGTATCCCGTTAACAGCGGTCGGTGCAATCTTTAAATTAAAAAGAGAGCGACATCCAGCGACAACGGATGAGGCTCTGGGATATTGTGAAACAAAAGAATGCTCTTGCAAGCTCTTGCTTCGATATGTTTAGTACAATGTAAACGCTGCGCCGAAAAGACTACTCCAAGATATGAAAAATGTTGTACAAAATCTATTGGTTCTGAGCTTAAGCGTAATTCATCTTTTTCGGCGAGCCTACCTTTGCGGCATAACTTCGTCGCTTTAGTTTTTGCTACATTTATCACTAGAGCGTTTATGGTAAGCACACGGACCGTGTGCTTACCATCTATAAGTAGGGCCATTCCAGACTACAGTGTTTAACGACGAATGTTTAGGTGTGCTTGAGCGACATTGTTCTCGTCGCTGAAGACTGACCATGATGCGGTGGCTGTCGTTGTTGTTGTTGTTGCGGCTCCAGTTGTATCCTCTTTAACCTCGACGACACGGATGCCCGGCTTACTATGGGAGCCTTCGTGTGGCTAACTCGCTCTCATTGTGCCTATTAAGTCAAGGCAGCAGGCGTCCCAGACGGTACCACCGGTTGCTAAAGCCCGAGGCGTTAACCGACCGGCCCGGGTTCCATGTGCAGCACACTTCCCCCGTACACTCATAGTAGCGTTAACAGCCCTCGAATGGGCCACGACAAAATGACAATATGTATTCGTTGCCACTTAATCGATATCAACAAAAGTGACCTCGGGAAAGTTACTATTGGGAATTTACACCGTCTGACCAACTTTCAAGTAGGCGCGTGAAGGTCCGCGCAGCGCGCGGAAGTCGCGCACCAGCGGACCGACGCCGGAAAGAGAGTCATAGTTACTCCCGCAAAAAAAGGGAAGGGAACTCCGACAAAGCGGCAGCTATAAAAGACTATTTTAAGAGCGTATATGTTCTGCCGTCCGGGACTTCCAACACCTTTAATCAGATTCCGACCGTTCTCATAGATAATACTATTTTTAACAAGAAGAGGGTAATAGTGCACCTCAATAGCCTTCAGAAAAAGTGCTCGTAGACTCCTGACAATCTTCCCCCAATTGTATTCAAAGAGCCCTCTGAAAGATTGGCTGAACCGTTATCACTGATATTTACTCGCTCTTTTAAAGACGATAAAGTGCCGAGTTCCTTTTGGCAATCCAATATATACAACCCACCGCCAGTAAATTACAGACCGGGTCTCAATGTTTAATCCCTTGTTTGATAATGGAGAAAAAAATTGCAGCTGAGTTCTACACATTTCTTAATTCGAATAACCTGTTGGACTCCTCATAACATGGCTTCGCAAAGGGTCGACCAACCGGTACCCAGTTACTGGAAGTAGCTCACGATTGGGCGCTGGCCCGAAATCGCAACATTCCTATACATGTTGCTACATTGAGTTTTCACGTGCTTTCGATCGCGTTGACCATCATCTACTTCTGACCAAATGTCAGCGTTAGGTATCGGCCCCAGAATCAAAACCAGGTGTAGAGCATACCTAAAAGACCGTACATTTGTCGTCAATGATGAAGAGAGCTATTCCGCCATCGGCAGGTGTGTATCCGGTCCAGATTAAGACAGGTCACGGCGACTTCCAGTCCTATTTGCTCAGGATCCGGAAGGCTCCCAGCCCTAATTGCATCTACTGCGGCGATGGACCGGAAAACACCCTATGGCACACTGTTCTGAGGTGCCATGCATGGGTGGAGCAGCGCGCACCCCTACGGCTTTTAATAAAGACTCCAGCTTTTAACCACTTCCCTGAAGCGCCTCCCCGTGGCTCCTGGGAAACACACCCGCCTGGAGTGATTTCCAGGCGGGTGTGTTCCCCGGGAGGTAGCACACGCCTGGAGTAGTAGATTCCCCCCCCCCCCCCCCCCTGACTGTTTGATAAGATGCGCAAGCAGTTCCCAGTCAGACCGGGGGACGGTGACTGGTTTTTAGTAAGTTGGAGCCCCAGAATACCGGACCACGCTTGCAGTAGGCTTCCGCGCCGTGGTGGCCGTGTGTGCGACCGCATTTTCCAGTTAATCCTCTAAAAAAAAGTGTGTATGCGGTGTTCCGCAGGGCTCATGCCTATGCCCCCTAATGTACGCAATTTTTGTACAGAATCTCGGGGCTATGTTTCGAGATATTGGTGTTATATATAAGCTGTATGCAGACGATCTTAAAATCTACGTAGAGGCAACAAATGACAAAAATATAGCTATCCTACGGAAGGCGATTGATACTGTATCCTTATGAACAGAGGAAAACCGCATGCAAGTATCTACTTCTAAGTCTGCCATTCTTGAGACAATGCCAGATATTATGCTAAATGGCCAATCTACTGCTAAAGTTTAATTCTACAAAGACCTTGGGGTGATTTTTTTTATTGCGAAATGGAGTTTAAACCTCACATGGCCGAGGCTGCCGCAAACCCGTAATCTCATAATGCGGTGCTTCATTCTACAAGATCCAAGTGTACTTAAAACTGTATCAAACCTAAATTATAACAAAGTAGACTTACTGTTCTCACGTATGGGTGCCATTCTATAAAAAGAGATGTTGACTTTTTGCAGAGCGTGCAGGATACATTTGTGGAGCGAGTTGCTTGTCGGTGTTGTCTACCACGCGAGCGTATCACATTGCCTAGTGTTAACGAATACCAATCCCATGCCGATTACCGCATGTTTAAACACCTGGCGCGTCAGAAACTTTACTAGGTATTTTGTTCTAAGATCAAATAATCTCCGGGGCGGCGTCTCCATCCACCCTCAAAAGGTTACTCGTGTGAACGTTGTGAACAACTAATTTGCCTGAAGGATTGCACGTCGTTCAATGATACGAAACGGCTTTACTTCTATTTTAATACCCCTTTTTCAATAAAGGCGATATGATACGATATACACGGTTTTCCAGAAAACAATTGAAAAGTGTAAGTTAGTTTCTGTATAAGATGACTAATAGTCTCGGAATCGCATATCGTCGCAGATTGTAGTACTTTCACTTTCATTCCAAAAAAAAAGCTTCTCCAAGGCCATGTTCTATAAAAAAAAAAGCTTTACTAAGCTATACAATTATCTATGTGTCTATCTAGGTGTTGTGCCCAGGGGCGCTACCACGCTGCTATTCACTGCCTATGCTCGGTGGCTCCCTAGAAGGCCTCTGGTGTGATCCTCTTTGGCGGTTGCTATGTACAGTCGCGTTTATTATTTGCTATGTACAACGTCTGTGACTATATTCGCATATTCGCATCCGGGAAGCCGAACCATGCTAGACCACAGCTGATAGAACAACTGATCGATCGGTTAAACGACATTTAAATTTTGATTTTTTTTCAAACGTTTGCGTTTCAAATGTTTTTGAAACCGATTTTTGCTAAATCGAGTTTCACACAGTAGCTTTGCAGTAATCACTGATTGTGTCGAGCTTTCTACTGCTAAGACCGTTGAGTGCAATTGGTCAGCCCGTTACAGCTATTTTTTACTCGCATGCTTCGTTTTGCCAGTAATCACTCCAAAGTTAATTGTACATTCATATTTCATGTTTTGCTTCCCGGTCTGAGAGCCAAGAGCTAAAGAAATACTGGAAACGGATGGAGGGAGTACAGACTAGATGTTAAAATGTTTGCGTTGAAGATGTTTTTATGATACGATTGCAGAGGTTCTTCCGTTCCTAGAATTCAACGCCAACTTAGGCGAGCGGGCTTGATAAAGCATTTTTTACACAAAATAAAGCAACTTAAAATTTCACCAATTCATATCTATAGCTATGGCTCGTTTGGAGCTCATCAACGTTCCGAGGTCTCTTTGCAGGTCAGCTGGCCAAATACGCACATATTAAACCACTGTTCAGAACAATTGAAAACGGTAGCCAACAATTTGACAATTAAAGTATATTTTTTTATATTGTTTTAATGCGTGCACTCGTGGGTATACAAATATGCTAGTATTGCTATTAACATAGCAATCTTGTTTTAAAAAGTATCGGGCATTTTATTAAAATCGGTCTTAAATTAAAGACGCAAATGTCTCAGCGCGGATTCGAACCTAGATCGATAATCCGCGGCACAGCGCTGCAAATGGTCTGCCTCCGAACGCACGAGCCTGCCTAGACGACGTATTATAACGGACAGTTGCTTTTGTGTTGACGCTTCGCCAGCCAATCACAGAAAGGATTGGAGCGAGAGAACGCACACAATGTGCATGTGCACGCAAGTGGATAAATTTGCATCGTGAAGGTGGTAACAGAAAGCCATCCATCCGTCAGTCTGTCTGTATCGGATAGCGTCTGTCAATTTGTACTCGTTTTACTCCCTGATGTCAGTGTGACCACAGTATGGCCACCAGCGCGCATGGCCGCCACCGGCTGCTGCTTTTTGCCACCTGCTGCTGCTGCATTTCGCCACCTGCAGTTGCCGAAACAGCAGCTGCAGCAGCAGCAGCAGCAAAAGGGGGCCTCTGGTTAGCGGGACAACCGTCCAGCGACGCAGTTTTCCACCCGGCGGACGCGGTCGAGGTGCGTCACTTCCACTCGATGCCTGAACCGAACCACGCGCTCTACGAAAGCACCGTTCGGGCGGCTGGTGGGCGCCAACGGCCACCACCAGCGAGCGCGATCGATGGGATTTCGCCTTTCGGGCCGGTTCAGATGTCTCCGCCGGTCGGGCCGAGCTTTCCCGGCCGGAGGAGCGCCAGCAGAGGAACAACGGACCCGGGCCCGCAGCGTCCGACGGAGGGCCACGGCGAGCGGCCGCCCCACACCCCAGAAGCCGGCTTCCCCGCCGCAGGATTACAGGGTACGCCACGACCCCAGCCGCGCACAGACGCTATCGGACGGCGCACTGAATCGCGTAGCCGCCGCCGCCGCCGCCGCTGCCGACCGGAGCAGAGCGGAGAGGCAGGCTGCTTCTTCTTCTTCTTCTTCTGATTGCTTCGTCTTCTGCCTCTCTGGCGCCGTGTGACCAATCGCGGCCGATGCCACTGTTGGTATAAAATGGATAACAGCGCAGGCTAATAGCTAAGTCTGTCTGCGCCTCTGTCTCTCTCTCTGACGATATATATATGCATATATATATATATATATATATATATATATATATGCATACATATGCATATATATATATATATTTATAGATCTGTGTAGAGCTGTGCTGTCCATCAAGTGTTTCCTCGGACATGTCGATGCTCACGAGCACACGGCAGTTCAGCACAATGGCTCAGTCACAACAAGCCGGTGAAGACGCCGGTGCAGCGCCAGCAGTGTAACGCAGTCGACGCGCTTCGTGTCACCAGTTCAACGCGACCGGCAACGCGACCGTGGTTGCCGCACTCAGCGTACTGTATTCCTAGACAACCTATTTATTGTGGACAGTTTTATAGTAGCATAATACTATTTATGTTACAACATAATGACGTCAAATTGCAGTAGATGGAGTAGTTGAAGTTAGTTCTATAGCATATAATGGCCGTAATATGCTTGTGAGCAGTACACAGTAATTACAGACGTTGCCTACGCTTGTTTGACTTGTTGCTCATACGTATATATATATATATATATATATATTTTTTTTTTTTTTAGGACGTTTTATTGATAACATGTACACTGAGCATGACTTAATTATTCTGTAAGGCTAATGCGCGTGTACGGTTTTGTATCTATACATCCAAGCATCATTGGCAAGGGAAGGATATCTTGTGTATAAAGCATACGAGCTTCGCATGTTTTTACCTAAATATACCTAAGGAAGGCATTATATGTACATATAGATCGTTTTGTCCAAGAGTTTTGCATTCTGTCAGATAGCATTATGCAACAACGTCTTCAGTGGTATATATATATATATATATATATATATATATATTAAGTGTCGATACTTGTCACTGAAGACGTAACCCTGTCTAACGCAACAGGTGTTTGTTTCGTCAAACGACACAGTGTATTGAACGATAAATGCATGTATGTATATACATATATACACGTGTTCTAAATTATCTGGAAAGAGCCACTTTGACACAGTAGCTTTGCAGTAATCACTGATTGTGTCGTGATTTTTTTTTGTGAACATTTGATAACCATCTTTTGTTGCTCTCGAAAATTCGTCTCTACCAATGCAATTCTGGATCGATACTTAAGCTCAGCCCAGCTTCAATTAAACGTAGAAAAGAACTGTCACGCACCGTGCTCAACTGTCTACAGAACTGAGGGCTACACGGTGGGACGTACTGAAGTTTCACTCACAACAACAACAACGACACGATAACGTCGGCTCACTCGGTAACCTCGGTAGTTTGGCGTGAGCGCGCGAAATGGCCGGTCGTTCAGAGAAGCAGTCACTCGAAGGCTACAACTGTCGTCTTTCCTCGAGTCTCTCCTCGACCTCTTCTCGAGTCTCTTCTCGATCTGCCATTGTGTCAGCCCGCTATATTGGTACCGACTTCAAAATGCATGCAGACGCGTGCTCCCGCCGCCGCTCCTGGGTTCTCATTTGTGTTTATTTTCTAAGATATTTTATCATAACAATCTCACTCATGTTTATTTTCTAAGATATTTTATCATAACAATTACATAGTTCTGTGTTGTTTGCATATTTATTCTTTTGAGCATGCGTAATTAATATGTAGTGTTCACTCTTACACTTATTTATAATACGAGATTCTTTGTCTGCTCTACGCAGCGTGTAGGTTCGGTCGGCTGACGGTAGGTGGCCGTCTTGACGGTTCTTGAATGCTCCATCGCACGTCTTAGCGGTTCTTAAATATTCTATGGCACGTATTGATAGCTTCTAACCGCTCTGATACCCGCGCCAGTAGAGGGTGGAGCGGGTGTTGCGCTAAGAAGAAAGAACACGACTCACCTAGTGTTCGTCCATGGCAAGCACTAGAGCGGTCGTCCGCGCAGATATCGAGGGGCCCATCGGCCGCCGTTCGCCAATGAAAGGTCACGACTTTGGTCTGCGTTGCCGGGAAACGGCGTCTCGTTGCCGCGCAACGCAAAGGCCGCTCTGAGTCATCGAGTGGTAATGCGTACTAATGAAAATGAAAAATTAATCTGTATGGTTGGACTTGCCGCTAGCAGTGAGAACTGATAATGTTAATAAGAATAATAATATAATAAGAATAATATTTTCAAATGTTTATTATAAATATGTACATGCACCACAATTACCAATGACATATATATATATATATATATATAAATATATATTTATAACATAATAATAATAATACGAATAATAATACGCCAGACGATTCCATCTTCGGAGCGCTTACTAACCGAGCTGGGCATTTTTATGGCCAGAGTGCTAAATGGGGCTTTGCCATCGTTCTGCCAACCCGTTTTCTACGGTGCAAGTTTAACTGCGCTCCGAAAGAAAGATAATTCTATTAGGCCCATAGCATGCGGACTAACTCTACGAAGAACGGCTTCAAAGATTGCGATGGCCATGAACAAACGGGCAATTGTTGCGGCGGTTTCACCCCATCAAATGGGTGTTGCCATTAGAGGAGGAGCGGAGGCCACTGTACACGCTACACGCGCTTTTCTGGAAGCAGAAGGACCGACAAAAGTACTAGTTAAACTAGACTTCCGAAACGCATTTAACACAATAAGAAGAGACAGAATTTTCGACGAAGTAAAGAGAAAAGCCCCACGACTCTATCCGATGATATGGCAGAGTTATAAAGATTTCTCAATCCTCGCTTGGAACACAGATATAACCATAGAGTCACAAACTGGCATTCAGCAGGGAGACCCATTGGGACCAGCTCTGTTCTGCCTCGGCATTTCGGATCTGGTATCAAGCCTACAGAGCCCTTTCAATGTCTGGTACCTAGACGACGCTGTCTTGGGAGGTCCCGCAAATGCCGTGGCGAGAGATCTGCAAACTATACTGAATTTTGAGGAACCAGGAGGACTGACTCTCAATGCAGCCAAATGCGAGGTTTTAGCTGTCGGAGGCACCCTTCAAGATCAGGCGCAAGCTATACAAGAAATCATGGAAGCACTTCCTGGGATATCTTGTGTAACTCAGGGTAACCTAGATGTTCTAGGTTCCCCCGTAATGGCCGAAGGAATCCCACGCGCTCTCGATGCTAAACGAGAGACCCTGGTAAAAATTCGCCCACGACTGACCAATATGCACCCACAGGTGGCTCTGTGTCTATGGAGACACAGTCTTGGTTCACCAAGATTCGTCTACATGCTACGAACATGTCAGACCCTGAAATACGTGGAGGGTCTTGCAGCCTATGACGAGACCATCAGAAGCATTCTAAGCGAGGTACTTAACATTAACTTAGAAGGAAACACGTGGGAGAGAGCTAGCCTCCCCATCGACAACGGAGGCCTTGGAATAAGAAGAGCTACGGATCTTGCTGCAGTGTGCTATGCTGCATCCTTGAATCAATTTGGCTTCCTGGCAGAATCACTTCTTTGTGAGGAAGCAAAGATTAAACTGAAAAAGGCAACCGCGGTGGCAGACGCCACAATCAGGAGTCAACTCGATCCTGGCCCTCTGAGAGAGCACGTGAGTCAGAAACTTCTTGACGCGTACAAAACTAAGAAGTCCGCGCGAGAGATAATGAATAACCTTACATCAGCAAGAGAGCGTGCCGTCTTTCTAGCGGCTCTACATCCCTTCAGCGGGGGCTGGCTTCAAGCGCTGCCCTCTCGTCAGCTTGGCACCATGCTGGATCCAAACCCCTTCCGCATGGTGTCAGCTCTTAGGATAGGCGCCCCCGTCTGCCAGCCCTTCACGTGCCTCTCATGCGGCCAACCGGTTGACTCGGACGGTCTACACCCGTTAAGCTGTCTAAAAAGCCCCGGCAGACTTACAAGGCACGCTGAACTCAACGCCATAGTGAGAAGAGCTCTTAGAAGGGCAGGGATACCATCTACGCCCGAACCAGTAGGTCTTAATGGCAGCAGTGAGTTGCGACCTGACGGGATCACCATCCCGCTGTGGTCGCACGGAAAATGCCTTGTATGGGATGTAACGGTTTCATGCACGGCGGCGTTATCATATTTACGTCACAGCGCAGTCGAAACGGGATGGGTAGCAGAACGTGCGGATTCTGAAAAACGGATGAAATATCTAGAACTATCTAGAAGCTACCACTTTGCACCCATTGCATTAGAGACACTCGGCCCCATCAGCACAGGTACAGCAAAACTCCTGCAAGACATCGGAAAACGAATCGAAGACGTTACGGGCGATCGACGCGAGGCCATGTTTTTGAGACAGATGATGTCTTTGGCCGTGTGTAGAGGGAACGTGGCTTCCATTATAGGCGCCATGAACTGACAGAAAGCGAACAGAGCAGGACAAACATGATTTAAACGTTCATACCTCACAATTGTATTAACTAAATAATGATAAATAATAATAATAATAATAATAATAATAATAATAATAATAATAATAATAATAATAATAATAATAATAATAATAGTACAATTACAGTCACAGATTGTAGTAATTTCACATTTATTCTGAAAGAAAGTTTGTCCAAAACAATTCATTTATTACATTTTGTGGTTACATTGGACTAATTCTCCAAAACTATGTTTTATTAGAAAAAAATGTGTATATATATATATATATATATATATATATATACAAGGTGAGCACCTCCGAGTGTGCAAACGTATTGTAAATGATTAATAAATCATCACAATATTTCCCATATACAGAGTCATTCATAACAATATGTACTTATCTTAAGGTTTAGTAGAACTCGGAAAGAAAATAATGTTTTCCAATGAAAGGGGACTGGCGGAAACATCCTCTTTAGGAGAGAGGATGAAATTTATAAAGGTAGTTATTCTGCCTTTTTTATCCTACATCGTTGTGCAAAATCTACGTTTGCGGGATAACTGGTCAACGTATGAAGAAACCAATCATACCGGCGTGTTGGTTATGATCAGTTTCCTCATGCGTTGACCAGTTATCACGCAAACGTAGATTTTGCAAAACTATGTAGGAGAATTATTGTGCTTTAGGGGAAAGTAGCAAGGTCAGTGGCATTGGCAGAAGAAGCGCCGCTCCCGAGTCGAGATTCTGGTGACAATACTCATATGTGCCGCGTTCGGAGCAATTCATTTGGATGCAGTTTAAGATGTCACAGCAGTCGCTAGTTTAAAGCTTTGTTACGCCTTGTTGAAATTTGAGCCATCAATTGTGTTCATATATATATATATATATTGGCAGGGTGTGGGGCCATCTTTCAGCGGCAAATTTTGCGCAGCTAGAAAGATGCTTCACAATATATATGAAGCGGGTCCTTTGCTTACCCCGGACGGCAAGAAGCCGCTTCGTGTACCTGGTAGCGGGTTGCGGGCCGGCAGTGGAAACAATCAGAGTCAGGCTTAGGTCACCTATTACAGGACCACTTTAGCAATTTTTGTTGGAGTGGCAGGGAAAAGTGACCGAGTCCTCGGCAGAGGTAGCGCAATTGAATGTGAACCTCGCCAGGGAGCTTTGGGATGGAATGGCATGCACTAGCCGGCACGTGTACATAAGATACATTGTGCATGGCTATCATCACTTGGTATGTTCGACCCAAGGATTTCACCAAGTTGGCGAGCAATGTCGTTGCCGGGTCTGCTCGCAGATATGCGCTAAATACCACGCAGCGAGCTGCCAGAAGCATCGGCGGTCTTCGCACTTTTTCGCCCGGTGGGACGGTCGCTGAAGTGTTTAAATTGTATAAAATGAATGAATTGTATTGAAATTATGTACCATCTTGAAATGCAATGTTATTGCGAAATAAACCATATATATATATATATATATATATATATATATATATATATATATATATGGTGCCAAAATTTACACGTTTGTCTCAACCTGTGAATTTTGTTGCTTCCTGGCTGGTGGCACATATTACAGCCTTCTACATTTTATGGCATGGTCCGTCATCAGAATATTTCTCACTACTCTATGCATGAGCTGATTGCACAGTGCTAGTCACATTGTCTTGGCTTGAAGCACTGATGTCGTGTCCTCGTCATTGTTAGGTCTTTTATTGCCAGCCCCACCCACGGGCGCTGTTTGATAAGCAGTGTGTACTCAATATGATTTAAGCTGTTCCCGATGCAATGTCAACCGCCTTACCTCTGGTCCTACTAAATAATCCAGAAGGTGTTTAAAGCTATGCTTAAGTTTACTTGCGTGTGCAAACTATTCCAATATTTTGGGTTCATTACTGCCAACTTGGTAACTTTGACATCTGTATCAGTACGAACGACTCTTTTCAATTATTCATGAATATCCGTCTCAGTGTATATTAAATCATGGCGACTACGTGGCCGTTGTGGTTCATCGTTGTGATCTATTTGCTTTAGAGTGTGTCATTTTATTCAGCACATCCTCGCTTTGCTTCCCCAGGTCATAGTCTTGTGAGCGTGTTGATTTGGTTGTGCGCCGTCTCGATATGGTTTGGCAGTTTGATGCATCGTGGTGTTACGTACATACAGTATGTTCGCGTCGCATTGGAGACTCATGATGCTTCGCTTCAGATGATTGTGGCTAGATCTGCACAGTTGTACGTTAAGGCTGCTGATGCCTGGCAGCAAGCTCGTTTGTTTTTCAGGGAGTGTAAAACGCATTCACGCACACCCGCCGATGTTATGACAGATAGAGTAGGTCTAAACGCAAGGGGGGAGAGCATATGACTCGGTCTAACTCAAACGCACCACCTCCTAAAGGGTGTCGAACGAGAGATGAGCACATTTAGTTCAGATATAAGGCCAGATACCAGTTATAACTACTAAGACTAGGACTAGTTACGCTGGCGGCGGTGACTCAAGACGCGATTGCTCATCCGGTTTCGATTGTTTGGTGCTGTGTGGTGTATGCTTCCAGAAGGTTGTGGGCCGTCCGGCACCGATTGAAAATCATTACCTGGAGAAACTTGACCATTACTCGTCCTAGGGGGGGGGGGGGGGGGTCTGAACCTGGAAGGCGTTGCCCATCTTTTTTAAGTCCTCCGCTAGTGCGAAGGTCTTAAGGCAAAAGTGTCGCTGACCTTGACTTAACTTTGTCGGCGGTTCAGCAGGCTTTAGTGCTTCTGGAAGAGCGACAAGCCTGGGCTGCGCCTAGACATCCGTTTTTGTCTCTTCCGCTTGCTCGATCTTGGCATCCGCCGCACCGCACACAGCTGTGTGCGGTACCGCGGATGCCAAAATCTGCTCGGCACAGCTCTATAAGGCCGTCTCGTAAAGACTGGACCACGAGGCCGCTGGAATCCGATACGTTGGCTCTAATTGCCACTGACGGACGACGTATAGGAGAGAAGGTCTCCGTAACCGCCTAGGTTGAGAGCTGGATTATGCGATCAATACCTGAGCAGAACAGCGCGATTGTGGCCTCATCGCAGGGGATGCAGAATCCCCACAATAAGATGCTATCCTCCCAGATGTTGCCCGGGACTCAGCGAGGGACTACCGTGTGTCACATATACGGACAACGCCGTCGCCAGTAAGGTGGTAAGTACCTCCGAGTCAACCTTTGCCTCCCGGGACGACTAACAGGCCTTTCGCCACTCTGAGAAAAGTGGTCTCTTCAAGAAATGAGGAAACTTGCCGGGCGAGAGCCCGGAGTCCAGAACAAAATCTTTGGCTATTGTTGGCACTGAGATACGGGACTCTAGATATGCAGCGCAGGCAGATGGGTCCAAATGGTCAGAAGAATGAGGAGGCTTTTGCGCCAGCATCTCCTTTCGTTCCCCCTGTTACGCCCCCATTAACGTCAGAAGACTCCGATCTTCTCCTTCGCATTCTTTAGCAAAGTCGGCAGCGTATACTTGAAGAAATCCATTGCCGTTTCGGCTCTGCGGAGACCCAGGTCCAGTTTCTCCGATACCTCCTTCAGCTCCATCCTGGTAGTCCTTAACCTGCAGGCCTCGACCACCGTTTCGATATGTAAATGAGGACCGTTAATGTCTGGCCATTTGCCGCTTTTGTATTAACGCCCCTTTGAGATCTGCCAGATTCCGGTCGCTGAGACCGTCCTTAGTGTCCCCGCTGTTGATCGTCATACATGCGCTTCGTGTCGGTGCGGTGAAGTCCCTTCGGAAATATATCCGCTGGGCGCTTCCTAAAGCCAAGGGGGTTTGGTGTGCGAGTAATTCATGTCCGCGGATTCCGGTTCCGCTACGGGAACATTGAAGTCGGCACTTATCTCCTCGGTGCTGTGCACCAGAGGATTGAAAGCGGTCGTCGTATCGTTATGTAGCTTCCTGTTTTTTGCGATTATCTCGGGAAGTACACCAGGTGTTCTCATATTAGACTGGGTTCCTTAGGCTAGGGCGCTTCTGCTGGCAAAAAAAGAGAGAGAGGCGATATCTACAGCCGTTCCTTTTCGAAGTTAACTCAAAGTGCTCCAGGCTCGTCAAGCAGTCCAGGCCTGGGATGTATTGGTACCTATATAAGACAGCAACGTTGGATACGTTTCTCGTACTAGGAATATTAACGCTGCGTTTTAGTAGCAACAGTGCTGAGGAAGCGATCCTGACTAGTGTGTTCCTTACCGGGAGAGAAGCACCTTAACCAGAAAACAACGACTGCTCTTCGCCGGGTCGGCGATTGACGTCAGCAACCCAACAAATCGAGGCGCCGCGCTGACGGCCACAAATGAAACTGCTAGCTGACAAGCTCATCTACTCGCTTGGAGCTCCGTGGCACATGTACAGGTTGTCTTGAACTCTATTGGCTTTGAGTGTGCGCCGTCTTGCCGCTATGGATTATATAACTACAGTGTGTGTGTGTGTGCGTGCCTGTTACAGCTGTCGCTGGTGGCTCGTTCACAAAACGTACTGGAACTGCTCCTCTGCAAGTTGGCCTCGGCGTCCCCGCCAAGAAGCAGCGTGAGTATCAGTGCTCTCTGCATGCAGTGTTTGTGCTTTTTGCGAAAAGCTGCTGCGTCATCGTGTTGATTGCACCGACGTATAGGCTCGCGGCGTTTACAATTTTTCTCAAGACTGCTTGATCTCTCTCTCTCTCCGTGGCACTTATAGTGACAGTATAGTGAGTCCATGCATCCGCATATACTGCATTATATAGAATCTCCAAAGTGCACAAAGACTGCGTGTGTTTTTGAGGTGTAATTTTAACCAAAACAAACTTGTTAGACTACTCGCGTCCGATTACACCCACGCCTAGCAGTCGACTATGCGCACTAATTTGTCCCAGGCTTTTATTGGCAGACGTTAGCTTAGAACTGTTTTGGTGTTAACAGCATAGCATCTACTTTTATTTGCCGTGATATGCTGTCCACATGCTTTCCGTAGCCAATGCAACATATTTATTGATTGAAATACAGAAGGAATAAAAACTGTATTTGTGCGCTGAAGCCTGATTAAAGATGGGTTTACTCAACAATTTTGAACTTAAATCACCTACAAGATGTTCAGCAAATGTTTGGAAGTAAAATGAGTTTTAACATTGAAAATCGGTTTTGTATGCTACATCTTATCGATGCAAACATTTAACAGAAAAAAAATTCTGTACCTAAGACTTTTGCGAAATGTTATATGAACACGTCAGCACTTTAACAACAACTGTTGATGCACAGTAGTCATTAACTCATAGCTTTAGATGTGTAAATTGCTCCAATGGCATAATTACAGCCATCGCTTTTACGTTGTAACGTTTAATGTATTTCTTAAGATAAATAAGATGAAACAGCTCACCAATGTACACCTGTATGGTCCGTTTCTGAGTAAGTTTCACCTAACTTTTCTCGATCCTGAGTGAAAGTTTTCTCTCATGGCAATATGTGGTAACCTCGTCAAGCTAAAATTGCACATGGCGAGTCTAAAGAGAAAGAACGGGCTTGCTAAGACTATTGTTTATAGCAGACTTTCTGCACATCGGAAATATGTTTTTTTTTACAAAGAAAAATATGAGAATACTTAGTGCTAAAGGCTTGTCAAGAGCAGCGCTAGGAGACCAGGAACACGTGAACCAACAATGCTCATAACCCACAATCTGTTACTTAACGAAAAGCTTTCCTAAAGCGTAAAGCCTGGACTGAGATGCACCCCAGTACATACGCACGTTTAATACATTCTCAGAACAAAACATTATGCAGATCGTTTTATCTAAATGTGACAAATATCGGCTAGACTAAATTCTGTAGAAGAAGAACATCTAGAGTCAGAAATAATTTATTTTATACCGATTTTAACAACGTTATTTAAGCAATGCCTTAACGAGAAAAAATTCGATGAAGAAAAAAGTCTTAGCACTTAACGACCCCTCAGAAGTTTAGATTGCTTGAAATGTCTTTACATTAAAAGAGTTCTAGGTATTCGGAAGAGTGCGCCAGCAACGTCGGCTGTGGAACCACGTAGAGAAGGAGCTTTTGTAGAAGAAATGTTACAAATTGAACTACCGTTCAATACCACAATATAAAAGAAGTTCTTAGTTTTAGATAGGCATTAAGTGTGCAATTTGTAACAGATAGCCACACTGAAGCACCCGCTTTCTGTTTCGAAGAGAAGTGGAAATGCGCCTCACGAAGAAACAACCAAATAGTATGCAGATCGGCAAGGAATGGATACCCGCATTACAATTTCGAGAAGCAAAACCGCTTTAAGTCTGAATATGCCTGCAATTAGTAATATAGAAAATGCAACATACAACGGCACCATATTGCTGATTGTACTGAAATAGGCAAACATCACTAACATCTAAAGCAAGAGAAATCTTTGCTGCAAAACCAACTGTTACGTGAAACTATTTATGTGTTACAATACTGTAAGTAAATTATACATTGAAAGTAAATAAAATTTCGACTGAGTAAGCCATTGCAGTGTACATAATATACATTGTCAGCGTACACTCTTTCGCTGATTACCTCAAATAAGCCATGACAAGCCTAACTAAATCAAAAGTACACTGCACATGTATAGTAGCCTAGGTATCAATTTATTTCTGTAATATATTTCCTGCATTCAATCAGTGTATCTACACAATACACGTACAGCCGCCTATGATACACAAAACCCTATCTTTCGTGATATGTGCAATATATACGCAATGCATTATACTATAAATTAATTATTATACAAAACCCTATTAAATAAATGTGATATACGTAATATATACACATGCAACCTCGCTCCTTTTGTGTTGTGTCTAAGCTGACGTATATTGGGAATTATCTAACGACGTCAAAGGCATTTTCGCGGCGTGAGGAACACAGAGCTTGTAGTTCGTGCTTATAAGATACGAACAACAATTGTAGTCGTTGCTGCACTATTCTTGGCGACAGAGCAGAAAAACCCGGCAGAGAGTTCGTAATTGGGTAAATTATTCTGTGCCATGCCGGACAATTGCGTATCGAGGCAGACGCTACAGCTATTATAATTTAGCACAGCGGAGCAATGGTGATGATAAAACGATACCAGTAAAATTAATAAGGCACCTTTGGTATATATATTATTTGAGATTAGTATTAGATGTGGCCTGTACAAATTGCCGAGTCTGAGGCTGTTTAGCACAGCTACGTTCGAATCCCAATAATGCTTATTTTTTTACTAATAGGCACACAATATATTGGGTGCGAGATTGTTGTTAAACGTAAACAGTAAAAAGTGCAATCTCCATGTTTGTTTAGTACAACTACGTTTGGATTCCACTAATGATAACTTATGCGATCACGAGTGTGTATATATATATATGTGAAAGCGACCTTTTTAAGGCAAACCCTTGACTGACCTAGAGAAGACATTGTCGACTAGAGTGATGTAGGCAGTGCGAACTCAAGTCTACATCGATGCACAAAGCACTGTTCTGAAAATAAGGCTGGGTGTAAGCTGGGCACTTACTGAACCTCACCCCATGACACTACTAAAATGACAGCGCATATATATATATATATATACATATATGCATACATATATACGTACATATATGATTATATAATATTCACTTATTTTTAAAACCCTACCGTAACAGTTTAAAAAATTAAAGTCTGTCCAGATGCTAAGTATAATGAGTCTTCGTCGTGACAGTTTTCAGGCAGGTGAAGTTGTTGCCAGGCCTGACGTCAAGCGATGATTTTTGAGATACCCAGCACCTCTCTCCCTTTCTTCCACTTCTGATTATTTCGATGAGATCAAAGCGCGCAGCCGTCCGCCATGCTATAGCGAAGTATGTAAACAAAACGAATCCGGCACGTCGGGAACGTAGGTTCTAGTTCGCACACACCATCTCCCACCGTGCCGTGAGCTTTGCGTCCCACGCCACAGGGGGCCTCGGTCCTATGCTACTTTGGCGTCATAAGTCAGCGTCTCATAAGCGTGATAAGAATTCGGAATCTGGAATACCACTCGGCTCAAATCAAAGGCTGACCTCTGACCTTCCAGAAATAAACGCGAAATGCACGAAACTTAGCTAAAGCCGCAAAGTTCCAGCTGGTCTGTGTTCAACTTGTCAACAATATGCACAACACCGTTCGTCGCAAACTGATCGGAGGCTATCACGCGTGCTGAGCCAAACGTTAGAACTTTATCTGAAATGACCGCAGGACATGTTCGGTACACAAGAAATGACATGAGTAGATAAATCGAGCATAAATATTAGTTACACAATTAGCCAGAAAACGACGGATTATGATAACAACGAGAGTCTCCCATGCTCCTACGACGGCTAATAGCTAATAATTAGTAATTGCTATTTTAGCCAGCATGCTGTGGCGCCTATTTCAATGTACTCCAAATAAGCACGGGTAGCGTGAATGTTGCTGCCAAACGTAACTGTGATTTTGATGTATGCGTATCCTGTATGGTGTAGTACGCATATTTTACAAGTACGACAATCTCCCCTTGACCGTCTTGCATAGGTTATAGTTTGTTGACCGTGATCGTACGTTCGTTCAATTATGCCGACGCCTCAATGGCAAATGCAAATTAGGGCACTTACCCGCTGTTGTTGTTGCAGTTGTGGCGAGTGTTGACATATAACTATTAGCGGTTTTGTGAGAGTCCTCAAATTCGAATTTGGCCGTCATACATGAGACGCTTATGCCGTCTAAAGGCGTTAGGACAGTTCCGCTCGAAGGCATCGATGACGAGAACCATAAGCCACGGACGATGTGCTTTAGAACGGTTCCTGTTAAAACGAACGACAGCATAGTAGTGATCTCCTCGTAAAGGCCAGGCTTACTGACGCATGAGAAGTATCATGCGTCTGTATGCCTGCCTGGCTTTTACATATAGATTACTACTATGTATATCAAAACACAAACGAAATATGAGTAATTATAAGTGCCTTAATGACAACAAATTCAGCTGAAAACAAAGAACAGATTTGATAGGCTGATCGAGTGCAATCTCTTTTAGTAATCATTAAGCCCACAATTCATTTGTCAGGAAACTGGACGCAGAAACAATTAACAATGTCGCCGATATTGTTATCGTGCAATACGGGATTACCGCACGAGATGCATGCCGTTGTATGATGGGACGCCGCGTTCACTGAGCAGCAACCATTCTCGTGTGGTGTCGCTGTTAATGCGGAGTGGGTAGCAAAGCATAGTAATTTTGTATTTGTGTAGAAAAACCAAACGTAAATAGGCAGATGTTAGAGACAGCTATAACTTCGTCGCAAAAGTAAGAGAGACATATCAGGAATGGGGAAGGTCTGTTTGGAAGAATCAAAATAGCAGCCGTCCAAGCGAGGATAGACATTAAAGACAACTATTGTCTCTCGCACTGTGTAGAGGCAAGACCGCGTTAGCACTCATTGTTGGCATCCGCGGATTAGAAAATCGGGTACTGTGTTGCTAAAACAGATATATTACGCGTTCGAACTTTATATTTGTGAACCTAGATTGCCTATATAGTAATGATGATGGAGTCGGCGCCAGAACGTTCTAATCAATCAGCACCCCGTTTAGCAGACGACTTACTCACTTGCTTTGAGGACGTCGTTCTTGGCTAGATTTTTGCGGATTGAGGACGCAATCCGCTCGAAGGCGGCGTTCGTCGGTGCGAATACAGTGACCATGTCGTGTTTCGGCACCCGGGCGAATCTTCGGTACCACGAGGCGAACTGCGACAGGAACGGGCTGGCGTCCAGGAACAATTGAACCGAGTCTGCGGCAACCGGCCACATCACGCGGCCGAGCGTATGCATCGACCCGTATTTGTGGTTGATGTCTCGACTTTGCAAGCGGGCGCCATTGATTTGCTGTTTTGAGCGTCGCGCGCACACAATTGTAGAACAAAAAACAACGCAATCACAAGAGCGGGCAGAGCAGTGAGACAACGCATTGTTGTCGCCCACAGTTGCACCTCTTCCTCTAGGGGCACTGAATTTAAATACATTCACGACAGTTGGCCTACTCGAGATGGTGTTGGATCAAAAATAAGTACAGTTGTTGTCTGTAGATAAAATAAGACTACTGCCGCAACTTACTCCTCCCTCCGTGCTGTTAGTTTCGGCCCAGATTACGTCCAGGGTCCTAGATCACCGCTTGATACGAACGTTGAGAGAATAGTACACGTCCGGGCTATACCGATTGGCATCTTAACTCACCGCATAATGCTCAAGATAAACAGTATTTGTAGTATATGTTCACTTCACTAAGATGAGCGTTGTTACAAAACAAGTAAAATGCCTGTGCGCGAATTCACATGCTGTAAGTAAGGCATAAGTCGAAGCAAATGACATCGATACGGCTAGATACATTAGGCAAGTTAGTCCCGTCATATAGGATCTGGAACTGTAAACGGTTACAATTTTTGCCAAGGCCATACGCAAATTGTTCTCTTTTTAAAGTGCCTTATTTGTCCAAATTGTAATGAAGCAGTGATTGCAAAAGATCCAGTTATGCTCTTGAATTGTTCACGTGGTTACACGTATATATATATATATATATATATATATATAGCCTTTGAGACTTTAGGGGGCCCAGGTAAAATGACTGAGGGAGTTATTGCTAAGATATGCAAGTGTCTTAGATTGGCCACGGGGGACCTACGCGCTGGTGAATTTTTCCGGCAAAGGCTCTCATTGGATATACAACGTGGTAACGTTGTATGACTGATGTAGTCTGTCGTCACGTTCACTGGGGGACAATTGTTTACACCCCGTTACGAGTTAAGTACAAGTTGGTAAAAAAAAAATATATATATATATATATGTGACCAGACGCACCCTGTCGGCGTTGACGTAGACGCTTTTATCAAAAAGGCAGGTCGCAATCCATGCGTCGGGCTTGAAATCCCTTGAGGTGACGTAGCCAGGTAGCATATGGTAGAGTACAAATCGACGCATCTCGATCGAGCTGCGCACAAGTCGCTGCTTCAGATCTTCAATCGAGATTGGGAGGTAGGCGAACGCGGCGTCGTTCGGCGCCAACACGGTCACCTGACCTGGCCATCACGAAAATGTGTCGACCCAAGGAGAGAAAAATGTTCGATATATATATATATATATACAGAGTCTTTTTTCAATTAGAAAAGAATATACCTATTAAGTATTATAGGATCAAACAAAGCACGAATGACAGAGGCAAAAAAACATCGAACAGAAAAACAAGTGATAAAATCGAGCTCTTACCGTTGGCTTCGTTGAGAACCTCGTTAAAATCGACAACGTCACCATACGAGGCTAGCTTGAGGATGTCAGAAAACACGGTCACCTCGTCAGGTAGTCGGCTCAAAATCACCTGCCGTTGCCCACACATAAATGAATGCATACGTCTAAGGAAATCATAGTCCTGTTTCGGAACCCTATCTGACTAAGTATAGAAAGTGAGTCAAAGGCGTCCAAGACACGTTCCTGATGCGCTTGCAATTCTAATGCCCCCAAAGAGTGACGTCATTTCTTGTATAGACTTATCTTTAGAGCAAGGCAACATATATATTCTACATCCATGTGAGCTGTTAGTTATTATTAATTATAAAATATTTTGTCTCATGTGATAATACAAAATATTTTATGGTATGTTGCATAAACATATAATTAAAAAAAAAGAAATATATATATATATATATATACCGCGATTGCTGACCATCAATCAAAAAGGTACCTAAAAACATTTCCAAAACCCCTTGTGAATGTTTAGCGCAATACACAAAATTTCTGGCGTGATCGCAGACGAGACTTGAATCTATCATAACACACCCAAAGGTCCAACCGACAAGTGCCCTGTTTCACTTAAAAGAAATGAGAGTCATCCCGTTGGAACACTTACTGTCATTCCCGATTAGTCCAGTAGATTTTAACGTAACCTGCCGTGTTAAGGGCCTTTGATAGCAGAACTTTAATAGCCACGTGGCATGGTCGGTGGAATATATATATATATATATATATATATATATGTTACATGCCCAAGGATCCAAGTTGTTCAGAACACACTAAAGATGTGGCCACGGTGTGAAAAAGGCTTCTGCCATGCCTCTTGGATGCAAAATCTATGCAAACGTTTCAGCGAGAGGCAAAGAAACACTTTTCGCAGAACTGTTACTTGAACATGTTTGAACTAGGGAGTTTTTGTCGGACTACCATTTGCACAATACAATAAGCTTTTATTACCACACTATGTATACAAATACGATATACGAGTATATACATAAGGGCTCGTTCCTCTTAAGGTCTTGGTTTTCAAAAGCTTGGATGAACCATCTTCTCCGTGGCACGAGCTTTATGAAAGACACCGGCCTTCGGAAAACGTTTAACACCCACACGTTGGAGTCGTTTTCCACACTGTCGAAAATAAATTTGCGGCAAGCCTCTTGCAGACGCGTTCCCTTATCGTGACAAAGGAAGTCCGAGGACTCCCAGACGCTGACTCGGTTACATGTGATAGCGGCCTAAATGTCTAAGAATGCCTAGGAAAGTACGTCAATAATACAGGATCCGTAAGCTATCAAAAGATTCATAATAGCACAAGAAAATGCCAATGAACGTCTTTTGGCTTGTGGATCAACACCTCCACCCAAAGACAGGAATTCGCAGGCAAACTGGGCTGCGCCCCTGGAGGATAATCATCTAAGCAATCTTTCTGATTCAGCATACTACGAGCGAAACAAGGCGGAGCTTACAGCAGTCTCACTAAGTGCACATGTCGATATCCGCCTTGTGAGTCTCCACTAGTTTAGGCACCCAAGCGCAGCTATTGGAAGAAGGTCTCACATTTAGGTCACTATGCATCTACAGTCTAGGCCGGTGAACGACACGCTACGTTGAACGTTGATACCCTGGCCCGTGCCTTTAGGGGTTCTCGTTACCCTTGTATCATCGAACCTACAAGTCTGGTTAGATAGAGCGGGCAGCTTTTGAGGGTAGGTGCTTGTTAGCAGTTTCATTGGTTAGTCAAGTGTCAGATTGCAAATAAGTGTAAAAAGTAGGCATTTATCAGGACCTCTATAGACTTCTGTTTTTTACTTCCAGTCTTTGGGGAGCCAGGTAAATTATTTGTTTTATTAACCTTTGGGGAGCCAGGTAAATTATTTGTTTAATTAATTTGTGTTGGTAAATTATTTGAGGACGTTATAAGCAGGCTATGTAAAATTTAGATTTGGAGCTGGACGAAACGCTGTGGTGATGCCGTGAACCTTGTCCAAGTAACTGAAATTGGGTCTATCCATAACGAAGATGCACCCCGTGGACAACGAATAATGTGGAATGACCGGATTGGCCGTCTTCCTGTCATCATCTTTCGGTCATAACGGCATGCAAGGTACCTTTTACTAAAACTCGAATTTTAACTGTAGTTATATATATATATATATATATATATATATATATATATATATATATATATATTCCTGAATTCATTCAACAAACCCTGGTAATTAGTACAACTCAGCAAAAAAAAATTCCTGTAAAACTAGGAAGCAGATATGTCTTCTAAAATGGGCAATTAAGCGTGAAAGCTAAATTATAAGAATTGCAAAGATTTTTGTTCTTAAGAATTTTTCTCAATAAGAAGTTGTTCTACTTCAAGCTAACAAAAAATACAATTCAGTAGATACAAACATTTCCTCCAGACACACAGGTATGACCGGCCTGTCGATAGGATGACCGGAGAGGGAAGGCACTTATGTCCGCTTGTTCCAATGTAAAAAAATATTTTTTGCCGAGTTGTTGAGCCTAAAGTTTGTTGAACAAACTCTAGGGATATATATAACTCCCCACAGTTCGTTCAACAAACTTTGGGCCCCAGTACACGTCGGCAAAAAAATTGTTTTTATATTTTATAAAACAAAACGCGGCAGAAGCAAAATAGGTAATTGCGCCGAGAAGTTGCAATGAGGAGGAAAAACGCCAAGCAAGGAAGCTCCTCTGGAGATGGTTAAATTAGAGAGAAAAAGAGAGAGAAAGAGAGTTGGCCACATTGATTATAGATAGATGGCTTGTCCGGTTGTACAGCAAGACTAGTTATGTGCAAGCTAGCATCCTCGGCAGGGTTCTCAGGGTCCTTGGCACGCGACCCAATCCCGACCAGGCGTGCAGAGGAGGACGGCGAACTGCTACTCCTTGTTCCCATATAATTCACTACCGGAAAACTCATAACGCGGCCCACCGGAGAACGCCCGTTGTAAGGCATTGCGAAATCCAAGCGCCCATGAAGCCCATATGTATATTGTCACAGGTTGTGCCCGACTACAAAAGCACCTTTCCGATCCAGAGTCTTTTAGGCGTCAGCCTAGATTTATCGACCACGCTCAAAATCCGGCTAGAGCTTTTGAAGCCGCCGTTATAGCTGCTACCGCTGGTGGACAATCTACCGTAAGCCCTTCGTTTTTAACCGGCGCACATTTTAGAGAACATTCAAGTTTTGTAATGAGACAAATCAGACACATTCGAATTGTTCTCAGGAGTTTTATTTGATTACGACGTTGAGGCATGCTTTTTTCGTCGCTCATGGTATGCTTTCTTTTGTTTGCTCCGGTAATCCTTCGCCTTCCCCGCACCCGCAACGATGCTTTATATCTCGTAGTTATTATCCGCAACAGTCTTTTTCTTCGATGATTTTCCCGGGTTATGCGTTTATCAGACATAATTTCCATTTCTCATTATTGTAAGACATCCGAACTAATCGGAACCAATGCTGGGCGCTAGTCCATAATGAAACTTTCCGAAGCAGAAATTTCTGGCCGACACTGACTAGAACACCTCTATTCTTGTCACACCTAGATAGACATTCAGGCGGATATTAAGAATTTCTCCTAGAGAGCTCCGCGCAGAGCCACACGTTATGAGGCCCTGACTGTTAACTGCTGCCTTCTTTTTTCGTCCCTCAGAGGCATTGCCGCCAGTCTGATATGGGCGTTGCCAGAAATTGTAGACATTCATCGTTAGGGAGCTCTCCTCCTTTCCTTTAGTAAAGCTTGGCGCAAGACTATTCTTCTTTTAGAAAGAGAACGGACCAGCACGCCCCATCGTCCGCGCTGGGCAGGGAAGATTGGATGCGACCATAACAGATCCGTAAGTTCTGATGCCACTAGTACACACTAATATTGGAATTTATGACGCCGGCTGGAACCGAGGTAGCCATTCATGCAGCCATTGCCTTTCTCGACTCGCGCCAATTATCGGGGCCTTGTCAAACATAGTTTAAAGAATGTTTTCAACAGTCGTAACAGTTACAGCGCAAGGCGACTACCTGCTGGAGGTCTTTGCATCTCACGCCCCTTGTCTGTCTCAACTTGTCGGATTAGCATATTGGCGCCGGACTGCAGCAGGGCAAATCTTTTAACACCGCCTTGTTTTCATTGGGTATCAAGGATAGGTAGAATCCTTCAGGTGTCTGCTAAACTTCGGGTATCTCGACAATGGTTTATTAGGAGAAAGCAAATGCGAGATGTACCTCTTTGGTTCTATTTATTAGGCCTCCCCCCATATACAATCAATTTAAGACCTACTGCTAGGCTGCAAGATGACCGCTAAGTTCAGCTGGAGTTACTAGGTGAACCACTTTGCCCGGAAGGGCTCACATGAGGATGAGGCATGTCGAGATTGAGTGCATGCGTAAATTACCTACTTCATCAGATAAATCGCTCTAGGTCGTTTATGCATGCACTCAATCTCGACATGCCCGCTGAAAAATCTTAGTTACTACGCAACCACGGCTAGGATTGCCCTAGGTTTGCCACCAAAATGATCGCCAGAAAATGCAGCGCTGTAAATGGCCGTAGGGTCATGATTTTCAAGTATTTGGCGCAAAGGCTAATAAATAACTTAATTTTCTTGTACATTTTCTTTTAAACGACTACGTCGCGTCTTCTGGCCAGCACTATGTGTTCAACAGAATTGAATCGCGAACACGACGATGTGCTTAGTTTCTGTATAGGAGAACTGGTTGTCTTGTAATGGCACACTTTATACTCCTATGTCGGGCAACAACACCAGAGTCACAAAATGTAGCAATATTACTCTCACTCCAAAACAAGACTTTTCAGAGACCATGTTCTATTGTGAAAAAAACATTTGCATTAAGAAGTTCAACAATTCCTATTATCGATCTTCAAACTGTCTTGCAACACACTAATATATATATATATATATATATATATATATATATATATATATATAGTTGTCTTATGTTTTTTTTTCAAATATACGTGCGCTATTCTTGAGCTGGTTGCACTAGAGTGGCCCGCTACTGTTTTACGTGTTGAACTGAATATACATGCGTAGCTACATCGAATGTACGCGCAAACGTGCAGACTCACACACTACAAACGAACATGCAACCGTGGGCAAAAATGTAGCGCGTGATATATATTGTATAGCGTACTCGTATTGGGGTCTGCCTTAGGCATACCTGAAGGATGGCGCAGCGTGAGCAGACACTTGGAATGAAGAGGGGAGGCGCATATGGAAACCACGGCTCGGAAGGGGAAATCTTCGACAGGCACGACGGGCAGAACGGTGGCTCCACCACACACGGATCACGTTTTGTCGGCGAACGCGTGGGCACCTGAGTACAAACACAAAGCAGAAATGAGTAGAGCTAATGTTACATTGTAGGGCATCTTCACTATTGATTTTAATTGGTAAGTTTCATTCTCCCTCTCTCTCCATTCAATGGATGATGTAAACAATCCAGTTCGGGTACTAGTCATAAAAGGCCTGCTCTAGTCATATACTATAACATGTAGGCGGCGGAGAGTATGATCACAGGCCGGTAGGCCCTCATGTACCGGGGCCGGGCCTTCGGCTGGGCAGCAGCAATTAATTCCAGAGAGGCCCATTCTGCAGAAAAGGCGTACCTAGTCTAGGCACAAATTCGGCTTCCACAAATTCAGCAGCAGTGTCTACTTTTGGCCTTTTCATTTTATAGCGCAGGTCTTTTGTTATATGGCCTTTGCTATAAAACATGAGGAGCGTACTTTGGCTAAATTTATCATAAATTCTGTAAGACGGTTAACCTACAAAGACGTTCAAGAACACGCCCGAAACGCAGAAAGCAAGCGAAGCTCTTTAATGGTGCTGTCTCTGTCACAGCTTGTGCTCTTACTTCAACTAAGTAATTCTGCTAATTTGGCGATAAAGTGTCTATAGGATAAGCATCTAAACGTCAAAACCTACTTTTTACTAACCGAATTAGAAAATTCTCACGATATACTCTGGAGTTTCCGTAGTAGCGATAGCGAAAGCGAAATACCTGATGACTCAAACCCTGTTATCTCAATATTCTTATTAAAAAAAAGTATTTTTGTGATCTACATCCAGTGAGTGAGGCGCCAACCCGCTTGTTTGCTTCCCCCATTTTACGGGGTTAACCTAACATCTCTACACACAATGCCTGATCTTTACAGACGGCGATCACCACTGAAATAAAAATGTGTTGGTAAAAAGCACACGTCCAAGACTGGTTGCCCATGAAACTGGGCTGCGTTACAAAGAGATATGCAGAATGACAGACACTCATTCTCACTTCGGCTGTTTCAGTCACTAATGGGAAAAAAGGCAATTCCTAAAACTAGATATCTAAAACGCAGTTAACACCTTTCCCGTGGATCCACTGCTAAATTAAATCTACATACAGGTTACCTTTGTGTATCATTGGTCTTCTAAATATACCGGCACCATGCCAACCTCTTCTGGGAAGTTTCCGGTCTATTTCCCATCCGTACAGCAAAGTGAGCTAAACGAGGCAGCTTAGTTTTGTGCAGCGATGCAGGGTTCTCAGCACATTGCACACCGACCTTGAATTTTGGGAGGAGCTTTGGGCAGACGGCGCTTCGATTGGACCTGTATATGCTATCTTAGAGAGATGTTACGACGTAGGCATTTCCTCGGCTGCAGCAAAACCCTCAAGCCCATTTGACCTGCAACTACTCGACGCTCTTTTTACGTCAAAGTCTTAATATAGAATATTTGCAAAATATCGACTCTATCTGTAGTGTACGCGGCTTAGTAGATTTCGGTCCTCCGTTTACCTCTTTTGCGTAAGCGTTTTGACTGCCAAGTAGCTTACATATTTCAATAGGACGACATCTTGTAGGGAATGACCAGAGCTTCTTAAACTTCTTGACAATAAACTAAAACTGTCAGGTTGTGTAAATCGTTTACTTGATTGCATAGAGCATGGCTGAGCGCAGCCTTCACAGATACAGGCGGCAGATAGTCACATGTACCCTCGCGGTGCTTAACAACGGTCATCCTTTCAATCTTTGATTTGTGTCTGCACACGACACTCGGTGCCTCTTTTTGCAAGTGCACCAAAGACAATCAACCAGTAAGGCAAATGGGGTAACATGGTTCCAGCTGTGTAGAGGGCGAGAGTAAATATTCCTAGGCGTTCCGTCATTAGCGACGTCGTACTGGGTCCTCTGCAGTTGGTACGTTGGAAATTGCCCGGTCTAACGGCTAAGTCCGTGCTAAACTCCGACGAGATGGCGCTCCGCTCTGGGTTCTGGTTTGGGTCGCGACGGTAAGTGACGTGCTCGCGGCATCGTATCGAAACCTGGCATCTCGCACAGCAGGTCCGATTGCTCGATCGGCGGAGCAGACAAACTGCCATAATCGCCATGCGCTGGAAAACCGGTTTCAGCAACGATTGGCGGCTTCCGCGACATTTGCACTTGGCTAGGCGCCATATTGGCCCTTCGGTAGGCCACCTCTCCAGAAAAAAATGAGGTATATTTAAAAGGCCTTACATTTAGAAATGCTGTATTCCAAGTATAACACAACTGTATGCGATATAAAGCTACCACCAATAATGCAGTTTGCGTCATATCAAATCGTTGGGTCAAAATTTTCGCAGACACATCACGGAAGAAATATAACAGTAGGCAACAGGGCTCCGTGGGAATCCATAAATGTTTTCGGATTTTGTTTTGTTGCCAGGGAATTAGGTGAATTGCATATTGCCGGTTCTACTCAGTAAGCATAGACTCATATTGTTTTGCACCACGTGCAAATAAGTACGTCCCTTTCCACAAAATATAAATCCGCACACCTACACAGCGCACCCGTTCAAAAAGGCATCGTTTACAATAATTGGAAATTACAAGCTCCGCTCAGCCATACATACAAACTCCCGTCTCTCGTGAACACACGAATATGCGTTGAGCTATTATTGTTTGTTGTTGCTGTCCAAACGGGTTTATCAACGCTTTCTTAACTAAAAAGGTGGTCATTTGAGTTACTCCATGTCATGCGACGTTCATGCCGGATTGTGCAGCTGGGTGGGGTGTTATTGACGTTGTAATTTTTAATGAAAATACTGATTTCACGCGCATGCTGCATGCAAAGGTCCTTAGCCTATTTATGTCATAGTACTGTGCAATATGGTCAGAATGTTCTAGTAATAATAAATTGACACACTAACAGATGTGTTGGCTGCAAATTTCAGGCTGCAAAACCCCCATGCTCATTTTTCTGCGCCCGTTTTGAGCGACGACACGGGTTAACGTAGTGACACATAAACTAATCATTGTTCAAACGCATTTCAAGTTCGCTTGACTGGAAATATGAAATTGGTCGTCATGCCATGTTATTGACGCACGATAAACATGCAAAAAACAAATACGTTGAAGTAGCCGCGTACCGCGTGCGATGTCTGTTGGTTTGCAAATGTTTACGAAATCGTCTAAAGCCGAGTCAATGCTGTCTTTAGGACAGGGCAGCAGCTGCGGGTGGGGTGCAGTGTCCGCTGGAAGCAAGCTAAATTCCTTTGTTCGACCGTTTCTTCGGTGTGACAATGAACAATCGCAGAAGTCAAATAATGTTTTTACCAGAATGTATTGCACGACTTGAAACAATCAATAATATGTTCGCCTGGCGTGTAGTCAGATAATCGCTGCACAACAAGGCGGCTTCGTGGGCGTCATTGCCTACCTAGTCTCCTTTTTCACCCTTTTTGTTCGGCAAATAAAGGCGCTTTCTATTCTATTCTGTTCTATTCCTTACCGGTGGCCCCTTGGTCCCGACGGGCTTTGTTCTCGTGGTCGGAGTCATCGTCGTAGCGCCGCTCAGAGGCTTGATGGCCGGTGCAGACGGCGGAGATTGAGAAGGACGTTTCGTCGACGCCGGCTGCTGGCCCGTAGGCGTCCCCGGCACGCCGTGCTGCATGCTGGGCTGCTGGTGTGACCCTACAGGCATAGGGTGGAAGGGATACGGAATGCCCGCAGTACCAGCGCCGGCGATATCGATGTCGGGATGCAGCGGGACGTGCTCGGGCGCCACGTGCACGAAGCCCGGCCGACGAGGCGGATAGAAGCTGGGTGGTGGGTGCGCGCTCAACGTTGGCGGAACGCCGGCCACGCCGCCCATCGCATCGGACACGCCGCTTCCCGGCACCGACGGAGGTGGTCGTATACTGTGGAGCACCCAGGTAAAGCGGCGCAGAAAGGGCACGTAGACAAACCTGTCCGTCGGGTAGCGGACACGCAGACGCAAGTTGACGACAAGTATCCGATGGCGACGACCAGAAGTCGTCAGAGCAACACGCGTTAACATGGGATGGTTGGAAGGAAAACGTTCGACAGTACTACAACAACAAGTATCGATAGCGATATCAAGCTGGTAACACGAGTGCCCTAACACTGACAATGTCCTCCAAAAATCGTACAATCATTTCTATTCTCAATTAAGGTTATTGATAAAATGACTAGGAGAGCTTCATGCGCACACACCACACTCACAAGCAAATTTCTGCTCAAGCTAAATTGATTTGAATTGGTATCACTGATAAATAACTGCCCATCCAATGAATTAAAGTAGTCAATTGGGGAATACTTATAGGTAAAAGGATGATCTGCACGTAAAGGGTAAAACGGCTGTAGATAATCGATTTTGTATATTTAACAGCGTAGACATATCACCATCCTGATGTATTTTTTTTTCTTACATATAGCTGCTGGCCACTGCGGTTATTGTGGAGAGTTTAATATAGAATTTCTATTTGCAATGAACTCTCGTTAAATAGTACATGTGCATGTCAATACGGTTTTTGTTTAGATTATCTGCTATTATATTTCCTGAACATTGTTAATCGTGTTGTTATTGTTTTTGCTGTTATAATTGTTATTGTAGTTATTGTTGTTGTTATTATTGTTGTTTTTGCTGTTGTTGTTGTTGTTGTTGTTGTTGTTTTGCTGTTTTTGTTGTTGTTGATGCTGTTGCTATTCCGACTTCTGTATCTTTATTACATAAGAGCATGATCACGTACTTCGGTGGGCTGATTCCGTTCGGCGACATCACGACTGGCACCACGGGCACCGCCGCGGTCACCACCTGTTTGCCATCCTTATCGAGGTGATCGATTGCGTTGCCCCCGCTGCTGCTGCTTCCGAGAGCGGCGCCGTCGTCGTTATTCCCCCGATCGCCATTGGCGGCTGACGGCGCTGCCCCTGCTGCTGCTGAAGAACTGTTGCGCTGCTGTTGTGTCGCGACGAAGCCAGGTCTTCGCGAAGGTCGGGGGCGTTTTGAGGGGGGTTTACCACCACTGCCGCCGCCGCCGCCACCATCACCACCACCTTTTCCTCCTCCTCCTCCTCCTCCACCGCCACCACTGCTACTCGCTGTGCGGGGCGTCGAACCCGTCACCGACGAGGGCCGAACTGTCGACGTGACTGGCGGGGCGTGGTTGTTTGAGATCGTCGTCCGAAAAGCGGCTCGGGCCCGGTGATTGCTCACCATCAGCTCGATCACCACCGAGATGAGCACAAACCACGAGACGAGAGCCTGCATCTCGAGCACAGCCCACTCCTGCTCGATTGTGACACGAGGCGTCCGTCACGTTACGACAGCTTTTGGCAACCACTACAGCCAACCGCCGGGGGACCTCGACCACGCTGCAACAGCAGCGGCCACGATAAACGCTGCCTACGCTCGTTCAAAATGATTCGCCGCCAGGTTGAATGATGTGTCAGCTTCTCCCCCTGAGTGTAGATCATACAGCAACAGCAATGTATGGTCAATATATAGTTAAATTGGCGTAAATGCTTGAGGGTATAGGACGCTGGTTATCGCTCGTTTACACTAAATGTTTACTTTCGTTTAGAATGGACTTATGTTCACAGCTATATCTTCATCTGTTCCTTGCCTTGGGCAACACGAATTTAATTATTTGCGGCCTAAATATTATTGTTGTCGTTGCAAATGTCGCTGTTGCAGCAGCCCGTCCTATCTTTATCACATGAGATTACGATCACATACTTCGGTGGGCTGATTCCATTCGGCGACATCATGAGTGGCACAACGGGCACGGCCATGTGTGTTTCTATGTTGTGTCTATTGTGTAAGACTTCAGTGGTCTTCAATCGAACAAACGCTGCGATATATCCTTCTGCATTGGACTACCTTGTTCAATGCGTGCCAGTCCAGCGGAAAAATTCCAGAACCTTGGAGAGAATGCACCATGGTCGTAATCCCAAAAGGAAAGGGAGATCCAACAGAGCCCAAGTCCTGGAGAGGGATAGCGAAGAAGTCCTGCACCTACAAACTGTTGTCCAGCATCCTCACCCGACGTCTCACGGCATTTTTGGAAAGACGTAATGCACTACCAGAAGAACGACACGGTTTTCGGTGCGGTAAATCTACGATGTCGGCGTGCACGATACTCCTAGATGACATCGAGAAGACACTAAGAAGTGCGAGGCAACATCTCTTTGCTGTCTTTGTCGACTTTAAAGCAGCATTTGATTCCGGCTCAAGATGCATTGTACTTTCCAAACTCTAACAGCATGGTGTGACACAAAATATCCTGGGGCTACTGAAAAATATCCTACAGAAGAACCAGGTATCTATTGACGATGGAGTAGCGGAGAGAAATGGAGTAGAGCAGACAACAGGTTTCGCTCAAGGCGACAACCTAAGCCCACTGTTCTTCGCTGTCCTCGTCAATGACCTCCCCTCACACATCAAGCAACGACACCCCCACGTAAAGGTAATCATGTACACAGACGACCTTGTTATGTACAGCCCGAGTAGATTTCACCTACAACAAGCGCTGATAACTCTGCATAATTATGTTGCGACTGTAGGACTTCAAATTAACAAGACAAAAACCGAGGCTATGAAGTTCAGAAGAGGTGGGAGGCTGGCAGGTAGCGATTCATTCCTTCTTGACGGACAAAGCTTGAAAATTGTAAACTCCTTTACGTACCTTGGCCTCACATTGACAACGACGGCCAAGTCACTCTCAGCTCATATCGAGGAACAAGCTCGGAAGGCGATCGTGGCCGCTGATCGAATCCCCACAGAAACTTGCAGTTGCTATGGCGACCTGAAGATCGCACTGACAGCCACCTATGAAATCCAGATCGTCTAGAAGAAACTAACCGTGCGTGACTTGACAACCTTGAATAGAGTGAAACCTGCATTTCTGAAAATGGTGCTCGGGCTGCACACGACATCGAGAAACCCATTGGTCTACTTGTTGACCGATACGCCATCGTTTGTAGACGACCTACGCGAAAAATTTAATTTCCCAGTAACCCCAGCCTACTGTACCTTCGTCGAAACACAGAGATCGAAGCGACTGGAGATCGACCTACAGTTCATCACAATACCAGCAATGACTGACTCGAGCTGGAAGAGAACAAACAGAACGAATCGTCATTTGGTCACCAGGTTTGCCGTGCACGGCTTCCACCATTTGACGTGCATGACGCAAGGTTATCACGAGCCTGAACAAACCTGTGTCTGCAAATACTGTCGAAACGTGTGTGATAGATATCATGTGGGAAATTGTAATTAAATTAGGTCATTGGCCCAACTTACAGAATTAAACGTTTTATCATCCTGACGATGTTGGTATATGAACAACTGATGAACAATGAGGTATTTTATAAATAGAAATCTAAATGTACATATGTCTATACTCGCCAAATGTCAGCTTACAGGACATAATTAGGTATAATGACACGATAAAGTGTGAAATAAATTGAATTTTAAATACCCTTCTGCATAGTCCGAACATAATTCTGTCTTGTCTACCTATTTAATGTCGACCCAGCCATAAAACACGCACAAAGTGCGCCTTTAGCTCTTGTTTTGTCTAGATATCTAATCACTAGAGTAAACCAATAAATCGTCGGTGCAATTAGGCTTAATCATAGCGTTTTTTATTGTAAATGCCATTATAGCAAAAACAGGATAGCTTATCCAAGCAAGGTTCTCTTTCTGTAGATGACCGTACTAGCGTACCGCTGTGAAACATGTACATCCGCCGAAACCTTCCAAAGAAAAGCCTCGTTTTGTTTCTTGCGATTAAGATTGGAGATCAATCTTTCTAAGACTAGGACGATTGAAATTAGACGAGAAGGAAGATGGGTTAGTAGTACTCAGGAATACTTTACCTAGCAGGAACGCCTGTTAACCTATGAACCTCCATACCTGAAGGCCTATTGTCTCGCGAACGGTCGCTACCTGACCAAACATGTCTCAGAAGTGTGCAGAATAACACTAACAGCGCGAACAATCAACAAGCCAGAACGACTTCCGCTTTTAGGCGCTTACAGAGTAAGCACATGGAAACACTTTTTTTAAAGAGGTGATCCTCCTTTCCCTACGGGCTTGGAACCGCCGTGAGCCATAATGTCAATGCACCGAGACATGTTGCCGGACATGCCGGACATGTTGAGACATCTAGGGTTTCCCAAACAGTCCTTGTGGCAGCATGCCCGCTGACTCTCAGCGACATATGGTTTATCATCTATTCTCAAGGAGCACTGCTCAAAGAAAATCCGATCAACAACAGAAATCGAACCGGCGACACCCGGTAGATAACAGCCATGACTAGCAAACTAGTCCCCTACACCACGCCGCCACTGACGGAAAACAACTAAACTATACCAAAGCTTACTTTCTGAAGAGACCGCTAAAACTGCATTGCTCAGGACAGAGCCTCGTCTACCTTTTTGCAGGGAAAGCTTTGCTAATCAAGGACCTCATGGGGGGAGGGAGCAAAGATATAAACTGCTACAAACCGTATTTATTATATGTAATAAAAAGGCCGAGTCTAATATTTTATAAAAAAACAACACATGTTGCAATATGGAATCCGTCACGAATCAGACGTAAAATAAATTAAACCGGCCTAACTGTTAGGTCATCAGAGCTATACGGTCTTTACGTTTTAACCTTATGCATAAGGCTTTCCTGTGACAGATAACATGCCCTTGTCAATGCAGACAGTGCTAAAGCAAATGAGATAGATACCACGCTGCGATATATCCGGCAGTTCAGTGCATAACAGAATTAGCAAAACGTTAGATTGTTGGTTGTCTCAAAACATTTTAATGTAACAAAAACACACTTACCCAGCCCGGATGTTAATAAAATTAATATAATATGCCCTTGATTGTCTTAACGTGTCCCTTGACGTCTCTGGCAAGTCCTGCGCATCCCCGACACGCCGACCAAAGTTATTGTAGACAGATGTAAAAATCGTGAATGGCAAATTACTGACCAGTGCCTGTTTTCGTCGACCTTTCGTTGACGTAGAGATTTTACTTCAGTGTGCGTCAAGTAAGGCCAATCTTCTGGATTTCGTTGGGTGCCCTCGGCGTAGCGCTTTGCATGTTTGTGATCAAATTTATTTAGCCCATAAGATGATCAAGCACTTCTTCACTATACAAAGCTAAGCGGTCTTACTTTTTTCTAAGAACAAGCTACATCAACTTATTACTTTGGCCGATTGCCAGTATGGACGAGCTCCAACACTAACTGGATACTTTTCCTTAACTGAATGCTTTTCCTTAATTAAATGCTGTACTAAATGGATGCTGAAGCAGAACTATTTGTCTGTTTGTTGCGGGTCTACGTGCGTCATATACTATATGTGTCGTCTAGGTAAGCAAAATATGAGAAACTACTTGACCGGGGGCCGCTTATAATGTTGCTGCTACTACAAACCACTACTAATACGCTACTTAATATTACTACAAACGACTACTACAACTATTTCTACAACCACCACCACCACCACCACCACCATGAATACAGGTAGATCCAACACGGTTGTCGCAAAGCTAACAGCTCCAATGGCCCCCAACGCCAACACTCCTCAGTGCGGTCCGTAGGCCTTCGCGCGCAATCGGGCACTGCGCAAGAGGAGCACGTCTATGACTGCTATATGACACGCTTCCGTGATTCGATCAGATGACGTAAATAGGCACCTATCTGTCGATATATCTATCTATCTTTCGATATATCTGTCTAACTGAGCTGTCTGTCCGCCTTCTTACGAGTCCACAGTGTTTTGTGCCCCCGTAATCATTTCTGTCAGCTTGATGGTGCTTCTGCAGCAGCTGTGACAACAGCTGCCATGATGGTCTGTCTACATGACACTCCTGTCAGCGCCGCTCGTCGTGATGCGGTCGTACTGCGTTTCCTTGCTGTTTATTGTAGTTGTTGTTGTAGTTGTTGTTGTTGTTGTGGCTGCTGTTGTGGTTGCTGTTGTGGTTGTTGTTGTTGTCGTCATGGTCACCGTCTTCATCGTGACTGTGCACGTCACCATTGACGTTGACGCGACGTCTATGGTCGTTGCAGTGAAGTTCGTTGCGTGAAGTTCGACCGGTCGGCCGTATAGAGGGGATGATGGCGAAAGGACTTCGGCATCGAGTTCGCCACCACCGTCGTTTGTCGATTCGACCCAATTTCTTTTTCGACGTCGATCGCCCACAACTTAACCGAAACAGTTATTTTCTTTACTGGAACAGTTTTTCGTTTTTTTAACGGAACAGTCTTTCGTTTTCTTTAACCGAACAGTTTTTCGTTTCTTTACCGTCTGACATTTACCACGAAGACGGCATCAACAACAACGCAACCAGCCGCAACTGATCACCTGACAGGCTGTGACGTGCTGCTTAAGTCGGGGCATTGCAATTTGAGCGCAGACCGCGAATCGCACACCTGATCTGCCTACTACGAAAGTTGGCGAACGGTTGCGTTTTTGCGTCGCGACAGATCTTCAAAAAAACTGTATTTTTTGCCAAAAATGCAACATATGTGTCGTGAAGCATACACGGCTCAACTAGTGTTGCCCTGGTCAACTGGTCTGTCTGCGTATACGATGAACTTCCAGATATGCAATCACATAAAAATGACATTTCATGAGTTTCAAACTCCACTTTATACGCGTCTCTCTCTCTCTCCATCTATATATATATATATATATCTCTCTCTCTCTCTCTCTCTCTATATATATATATATATATATATATATATCACCAATAAACTAAATGTTTCAAGAGAGTTTTTTGGATTGCAGAAGTTGTAGCGTACAAACATTCCATCCAAGAAGACCAAAACAGGAAGGTAAACAGGAAAGTGCTTAAGCCGGGAGAGTGTTCGTTCGCAATCTCTTCTATCGACTGACATAAGATATCTTGCAAAACTTCTAACTCAACGCTATTAAACAAATACAGCCAGACGCGCGTAATGCACATCTAGTTGTCTGGTGGTAGCGCGGGACTCTCAAACCCACTAAAAACCTGATGATCCTCTAACCTACATAACCGGGACGTCTGGCAGATGCATGTGTTATCCATTTGATTTTATGACTACGCTCTATGCTTTTTAATTTTTTAAATGATGTAATTACAAAGTCACACGACTGTATTGTTCCATTTATTTTTAGAAAAAGCATACATATTTTGCTTTAATATGAATATATTTTTAAACTAAAAGCTTTTAAATAATCTTTGCGGTAAATAACGAAAACCAGAATTGCAAAGTAAATAATATTGCTTATAGCAGATTCTGCAAATCTGGTTGCCTTATTAGATGTCTATCATTGAAAAACATTAACAGCTGTGATGCGTTCATATTTATGTATTTACCACGCTCTAGGATGTACAAAGGTTAGAATCCTGATTTTCTCATAATTCCGATGCAACGCGCATGTATACATGTACAATATACAGCACATCTTTTCTGAAAACGGGTTTGTTCAGTAAGAGGCGCCGCTCCATAGAGTACTAGGTCACGCAATGAATTACGCAGTAATCTTGTTTTGCTACACACGTTGATTTAACATTGTAAAATTATTTAATGAGAATTGAGTCCCAGTTTAAGCACAAGGAGTCTACTGAGGTACGATAAGAGCATATTACAGTTTTGTACTCAACGTATATAGCATGTATATCTCATAACAAAAGCTCTCATAATAAGATCGCTCAAACGCCGACGTAAATGTGCGCGCCGTACTTTCAATGTACGTCAAAAACGGCGCGTTCATCTTTTTAGTGAGATAAATAGAGGAATTGCATGACGGGATAATGCTGCAGATTATTGTCCAATTACGACTTTCAAATGGTGCATTTTGAGACGGAAATTGTCACTTTGTTTGAGATTGCACACCGCGCTGACACGCAGTAAATAGCTTCCTGGAGCTGCAGCTTGTGCTGGTTGTGAACAGTCGTCTATAATACACTCTCCTTTCGGGGCTGACACTCAGCCCAGATTTAACGTCCATGGGACTGCTTTTCGCATTGCTTCATAGACGGACCCCCATAAATACAAATGTGCAACGGTAGGGCTCGAACCCGCGCACCTATGTGTCTCCTCCGGTCGCGAGGCGCAGACGCATGCCACCACGCCACCGGACTCGACGTCTATAATACACTCAGAAAAAAAAAATGTCAATGTGCATTTTGTAGGGGGAGCTAAACAACAAAGCTGTATGCAAAGATGGAGGACAAATATTGTGTGCGTTAGAACTGTAGGACCCGACTAGAGTCTTGCGGCAGTCTAGAACGCCATAAGGCGCGTTTCAACAAACAGTGTCCTACTTTGACAAACTCACAGTTCGTTAGAAGTAGCACCAGTTTAAGACACGCCAATATCATTTTTTTCTGTAAATCTAAATATTTGTAAGACAAAATAAGTATGATTACGCAAAGCGATTATGTATTTATATACAGATGCGCACTTTGTACGCATATACGTACACTTATATAACCAGCCACGCAAAGCTAAGGAAAGGTCGCTGGAAGACGACATGAGTCGCTCCGGGATCAAACCTGCAATCCTTTGAGGCAAAAAGCTGACCATCTTCTGCACTCCGCCTCTTCGATAGTATATGTTTAGGAAAATGTGTCAGGTCTACAATAAATGCGAGCGGGCGTTTCCATAACACCTCAACAATTCTACATTACGAGGCGCCTTTCAAATTCGGCCTGTCTTCAATGGGTCGAGCAACTAGCAGTACTTTTCATTGTTAATCATTTCGTTGCTGTGAAGAACCATACAGTGCACCACACCTTTCCAGTCTTGCCAGACATAGAAAGTAACCTTCTTATCATGAAGGCCTGGCAACGGTATTGGGCCTGGTACCTGACGTGTTGTCGACGATTTCACCTTTCGTCACCGGCAATCAGGATTCTCAAAATCCTATTTATATATGTCAGAAAGAAGGCCGCAGGTGTTTAAGAGGTTTGATATGCTGCGTTTAGCCAGCCTGTACGATACCAGTAGATCACGTTTCACGTGTTCACAGCGAGCTAGAGGCGTGTGAACTGATCCATGCCACGCATTTACCATGCGTACAATCTCTTCAAGTGTATTAAATATGAGTCACAGTCTACAGAAGCAATTATCTCATCTGCATCCATGGTGAAAGGCCGGCCCGTTCGTAATAAATATGTCACAATAAAATATCAACAAAGTAAAAGATCAGATCACCGACTTGCGGTAAGGTTGCACACCGAGTTCAATTTACAGCAATGGGTCTCTGTAGGCAATACTGCTCTACACAAAAAAAACAGCGTTGTCGCATCAAGATGTGTTCAGTAGCAACTGACTCGCCAAACCACAGACCACCATCACAACAACAGCAGCAAAAACAACGACGGACGACCCTTGTGAACAATACGGGCTCGTCTCTTTCACCAGAATCCCTGCAAACGAGTAAAGCTCAATAACGGACAGAACTTTTTCACTAGGAAGGGACCTTTGTAGAGCAGCCTTGCTTTGCCTGGTGATGCGCAGGTTAATCGAACAGTTAGAGACGAAATTCCAATATTGGTGTTGATGACGGGAGAAACATACAAAGTTTTTTTTTTTTATTTAAAAGACGTATCTGGTCTAAGATTCACAGATTCAGTGTGCAAAGTGGCTTTACGGACACACAACCACCAGCGGTTCAGACAATTCAGACACTTCTTCCCACATTAGCGACATAAGGCGAAGGCGAGAACCTTTTCGGAGAAGTGGCGCCGAACCCCCAAGAGATGACAACAAATCAGCGGTGATATTATTCTAGTCAAGCTAACGCAGGAAAATTGCTACAAAACGTCCGCACTAAATACCTAGACAAAAGTCAAAGGTTCGACCGTTGCTTAAAGCAATAGATAAAAGGTACTTCGATCATAAGAGCTTGGTTCGAGACTGGCCAATCATTTTCGCAATTTTAATTGCATCGCTTGAGCTCTGTGGCTTCAAGCGCCGCTCATAGACTTGATTCCAGAATTACGTCAAAGCAACATATCATAGCCAAAGCTATGCGGACTCGTATGCCGAAAAATAACAACTTTTAACGTATCTTTCGAGGCTTGCGCATGTTTTGTTTAAATGTGTTGTACCGCCTGAACATTGTCATCTAAGCTACATATTGAGCGCGAAGAGCTATTCTTGGAACGAACCGCATAGATACCGACACCGTCGCCAGGATCTGTCCGGGCCTCTGCTTGCCACAGCGAATTCAAAGCCACTGATGAAGTAGAATTCCTGATTGCAAGATTTATCCAATAACTAGCCAGCAAACTAGAACTGCATCAGATGGCGCTCCCGCTTCCTACGGGAAATTAGCTAACGACTCGAGCTAGGTGGATTTCTTTCACCTTTTAGTACCTGCATGTATATGAACAGTGCTACACTACTAGGCTCATTCAGACGTCAGACACAACCGTAATAAGAACGTTCAGCGGTCTCTATATTCGAACGATCCGTTTAAACATTTAAGGCACACGCCTTCTAATAAAAAATAATTAAATACATTGGCTAACGGGTCTTCCAAGAGAGGTAGGAGCAAAACTACGCTTTGGTAGATGAGCATGCGGTGTCTGACGGATTTCTACTGCCAAAAGACATTTGAGTGGGATATCTATATTTCACGTCGATATGTTCGACTATATACCTGAGAGACGACTGCAAAACGGGTGCGCGATAGCGAAGTTAGCTTAAAAATAGAAACCAAACTCACGGGTCGACCCGACTACCGAGATCTTTCACTCTTTTTTTTCCTGATTAGTAGTCTGTAGACATCAGTAGATAGTTTGCAGTTAGTTTAGTTAGTCGGTCGAGCCCGGTGACGTGGTGCATTCGCGTGCGCTCCACGACCGAAGGTGACACATAGGTGCACGGGTTCAAGCCCCACTGTTGCACATTTGTATTTATGGGCTCCGTCTTACGAAGCTGCAATGCAAATGCAGCCTCGTGGACGTTAAATGTTGGCTGAGGGTTAACCCAAAAAAGTTAAAGACTAATTAGTTGGCTTAGCTAGTAAGGCAAGTTGATATATTCGATGTTTTAGCATAGCGCGTTGATGTATTTGATCATGTTTTCGTATAGTTAAGATACTTTTAGCCACTGCTTACCGGCCAATGTTGTGTGCGTCACGGCGCTAACCGGGTACACGATCGCAAAGTTATAGATAGGTCGGTGGCTGATGTCTCGGCCTATGCTGGTCTTGGCGATGATGAACGCCGCCGCCGCCGCATGATGGCTGGTGCAGACCAGATCGTTGTTCATCTACTTGCAGTCCACAGAAGTGTCACGAACTGCAGCCGTAGAAATCATGACCACCGTTTTCTGTGTGTTGTTGCATCGCAAACGTTGTACTGACTGTCTTCAATCCAAAACGAAACACCGCCATGAGATTGCCAGGCTCAGCCTATGATAGCACGGCAGAGCGGGTTGCCGCAAATCCAAAGCGCGTTGACACAAATCCAAAGAATGACGCAAATCCAAAGCTATATATTTTTTCGAACAAACCCATATGTACAGTTTAGGGCCAGTGACCGTACAGTGGTGGTGGTGGTGGTAGTCTTGGTTACAGATCTAGATATTTAGAATGTCCGGGTCTCGGTGCATTGAAGACATGCCGCACGACCACTCCAAACCGGTGCGGGACGGAGGGTGATCTAGAATTTAGAAGCAACCTACTTAAAAATGTGCTGAATTCAGATTTTTAGTTACAGAGGTCGCAGCACAGTTGTTCTTGCACATTTTATAGGTCCGTCGCCAGTCCGTGCTGGCATGTCATGTGTGAAGGAAACATCGTAGCAGGGCAGTTGTGGATCTTGTCGAGAGGCATGAATGCACCGATGTCAACGGTCGCGCATGCCGCGTATACTGGCCAAAAAATGTCATTGGCTCGTTAAGTACGTACGGTCTCACGCAGAACGAAGTTTGGGCCAGCGCAGCTACGAACGATCCTTTCGGTCGGCAGCGTGTCTACACAGCGGCACTACAACACGCTCCAAGAGTTGGAATTCCGAGGGCAGGAAAAGCAGTGGTGGCAGTGGTATAACGTAATGAACGTATGGTAGGTAAATGCCTGCGCCGATAAATACAGATCATCTATGCGAGGTTTGACATCTTGGACGGTACCACGACTGAGCCAGTCTTTCAGCGGCTACAGAATGGACGCGACATCGGTGGTCGTGGAAAACACCGTTTGTCCGCGGATGTAGTGAAGTGCGCAAAGGGAGAAGGCCGGCCAGAGACGGAGAGAGAATTCCATTGCTGACTGTCTTCCTTCTTGTCGCGAAAGGCTACCCAACAACAACAACAACAACAACAATTGCAGTCCCCGACCCACTCTGTGGCGGCAGCCTTAACTCTATGCTTCCTCCAGCACTATCCTGCTATCGTCTATGGTAAGCGGACGGACATCTGGAAGTGGCAGAAGAAAGAGAAAGTAGCGCTGCAGGTGATGGCGTCAGCGACAGTAACAACAACAACACCAACAAAAACAACCACGACAACAACAACACCAACAAAAACAACCACGACAACAACAACAACAACAACAACAACAACCAACAACAACAGTCACGACAACAACAACAGCCACGACAACAACAACATGGGGATTGATGCTGATTTGGTTGTAATAATGGTGAGGGTGATGAAAACGACGACAACGACAACAACAACAACAACAACGACGACGGTGTTCCGGAGGAGGAAGAGGCAAACTTGCTGATGACAGTAATTGGGCTTAAGAAAGCAACAAGGGGAGCTACGACAAGAGATTCAACCGATTTGACCGGCCGTGCAGCAGCAGCAGCAGCAGGGCGGGCTAGTCGTGGGGCTGTTGGAGAAGAAGAAGAAGAAGATGTAGTTGTCGTCATCCAACAAAGTCGCCGCCGTCATTGGAGTAGTAACTGAATGGCGGTGTGGCTGTCACTCTCTTCTGGAAAAGAAAATATCTGGATCTGCGTCGAGAAGAAGATAGAAGCCTGTCACAGTTGGCCGATCGCGCTCAATCCTGGGAGTGTCTACGAACAGAAGACAGCGAGCGCGATCAGCGTCGCCAGTGACGGAAAATTGCCGCCAATCGTCACCATCATCATCATCATCGTCGTCGTCGTCTACATGATGTCAATATTACCATCCTTAGGTAGACGCTGAGGTAAACGGCAAGTTAGTTCAAAGGCAAGGCTTACGCGTTCAGGCACGCAAGCGTCCAGACCCTGGCACTCCCACGGTCACGATAGATAGTGCTGCCGCTGCTACTACTACTACTACTACTACTGCTTGTTGCCGTTTTTCTTCTTTTCCATCACGTTGTTCATTTTTCTGATTTGTTTGGTGTTGCCCGTGTCACGATCGCCACTTTCTCGTTCCACTAGTCAACAACAACAAAAACATTGGCAACTGCAGCGGCAGCAACAGCAGCCGTCTAACAATGGCGCAGTCAGTCCGAATAGGCTTGCCCGAAGCGCACATGCTGGGACAACGTCAAGCGTTTAGTCCCGGTTTCGACTTTTGAGACGTTTCGACATCAACGGGGTAACTACCGCCGCGGAGTCGGAGGCGGGGGCGTCACCGACCGACAATCGCGGTTTTGCTCTCGTCTTCCTGAAGCGTTCACCATTAGCCCACTCTTTTACCTCTTTGTCGGCCGCTGACTCCCTATGCCTATTTGTCGTTTTTACTTCTCAATTTTCCTCTCGACTCGGATGCCCGGCCACGACAACAGCGCGAAGGGCCAGTTCGGTTAGTCGCAAAGGGAGGGCTTGCTGATGGCCCGTAGCTCACGCCCATCGATTGGGTCGCGAAAGAAAGTGAGTTTGTGTGAGAGAGAGAAAGAGAGAAGTCAGAACATAATGTTTCATCGAGCAGCGAAATAACCGTCCACGGTAAACTTCCATCATCTCTTGCACCAGCTCAACCCTAATCCCGGAATCCTGCCGTGAGCGGATCGGACCGGACCGTGTTTGTGCGTTCGTTCGATCTCCGCGGCGGGATCTAACATCGAGTCAGCTCTCCGCTTCCTCGTGCTTCCGGGACCCTAACCTCTACGAGACGACCTCGTGCAGGTCAACCACCTTGTCAACATCGTGCGACAACTTTGACTCGCAACGACGCATAATAGCAATGGCCTCCTGGCTTCCAACAGGACGATACAATACGCAAGATACCGCTGGCCGAGCTGATTACGGCCAGGACCATTGCGTGACCTGCTATCGTTGCGTCAGCGCCGATAGCTGTGTAGACGTTTAAGGAGCATACAGTTTACACGCACGCACAGCAGCCATGACCTGTTTACTGTCATTAATAATAATAATAATAATAATAATAATAATAATAATAATAATAATAATAATAATAATAATAATAATAATAACAGCAAGAAAGAAACTATAAAATAATGAGAATACACATTCACACCTCACAATTGTATTGTCCTAACACATAATAATAATAATAATAATAATAATAATAATAATAATAATAATAATAATAATAATAATAATAATAGTAATAATAATTTTATTATTATTATTATTTATTCAATTTTTCAGTATTTCCCTACAATTGTGGGACACAAACGTGTACCCGCGTAGGCTCACCCCCCCCCCTTCTCAATCCATAGAGCCGATGATAGCGGCGGCGTTTCCCCTACACACTGCGAGCGAGAGTTGCTGACGCAGAAACTCACCCTCGCGCTGGTCACCCGTGTTAGCACTAATGATAATAATAATAATAATAAAACTTAAGAGATTGTAGAAATGGTTTCTATGAAATACCATATTGGTCATGAGGTGATATTTTTTAATTTTTACAAGTTGCACCAATGCAGGCTTCATTGCGGATCTTCAGTTCGTGGTTGCGAGATTACTGACGCACACTTTATTCTTCAAAAATCTCACAGGAAGATCTAACGGCGCTAAATTGTAAGAAATACGTGAAAGCCAATTAATTGCTTCATTACGCGAGTTTACTTATCCGGGGCACCTCCTCATTTGTCTCGCCAGCTGTGTGGCTTGTGGCCCCATCTGTTTGGAACCAGGGTGTACTCGCATCCATTCCGTTCAAATTCGGTCTAAGACAATTAAGGATTGTGCTGTGATAACGCTCGCCGTTCACCGCGTAGTAATAAAAAATACGGCCAGCGATTCCCTTGACTAGAAGCCGCACTAGATGACTCTCTCATATGGTAGATGTAACGGCTCTTTGTGAATCACGTGAGGGTTCTTGGTTGCCCAGATTGCGACAGCTTTGCTTATTCACACTCTCATTCAGGCGTATATGAGTCGCAAAGGTCGAAAAAGGTCATTTTCTTCACATGATCGCATCAAACTGCATCATCTCGGAAGCCTAATTGCCTTATACATCGTTAGGCCTGACCTCAAACTACACCAGGTGAAAGTGCGAGAACAGCCCAAATGTTGAACACGTCGCAAAACACATATCTCCGAGCAACGATCCATGATGTGGGCCACAGCGGATATTTTTAGTCTAACGAGCGTTGAAAGAGCAACGTGTCTGTCCAACAATTGCATACATAGCATTTAGTCCGACATTGCACAAACCGTTCTAATCAGCATAGTTTTTTTAAGGAAATCACATTCCGAAATATATACCGGATGGATATATTACTTGCCTGATATAGCAGTAGCCCAGTTGAACTCTGCCAATTCCCTGCAATCTTCTTCTGTGCGATCCAGTTCAGCATAGACTTCGTTGAGCCAAGCCTCTTTGCGAAAACTTCAAAACTTTCTTATTAAAAACCACAACAATAATCTAACATACGTTTTTGATCAAGGAATCACATTCTGAAGAAACAAATATCAACAAATAATTTCTGTTCCACAGCAATATACGCAATACGATAGTCAAAGACGAAAGGTACTCTTATTTTCATAATGCTTATTAAGCCAAGGCAGCAAGGATCCTGATCTAGTTGACTAAGTCCGGGACGTTAGCCGGCCGGCGGCAGTCACCTATCCGTGTTCGTAATAAGCCTCACAGGAGAAAGATATACTTACACTCCCGCCGCGACCATATGGTACGACGCAGTGTGCGACGCAAGCGCCCTCAGTACGAATATACAGACCAGCAAGAGCTCCCTCCCAGCCCGCTATCACGGGTTACCCACCAGAAAGAGGCCACCACACTATTCCTACCCACAGAGTCAAAAATCGGCTACCTCGCGATTTCGCGTTACATCCCGGCGCACAAACACTCACCATTTCGAGTGGCTTTGATTGATTTCGTTATCAGAAACTTGACCGATGTTCACCGAGTTCAAGTGGAATCACCGAGAAATCGTAAGCATGTAAATGTTGTAGGTTTATGTATCTAACACAACAGCTTCCACTGCACATTGGAACATTGTAGAACATTTGGAACACGAGCAATTGCATGTGTACAACGTGACAAGATCCATGAAGCAAAAACCGTCATGAAATAAGCGTGTACAATAGAGTTAAGATGTATGTCCATCATTATAGAGTTAAGATAATATTTGAGATATGGTTTATCAAGTCTATATTGTCTTATTCTCCAGATTAGTCCTTGTGACTATAATTTCTTAGAAAGCTGTTATAAGTTTATTAAGGTAAATCGTATATATACCTAAAGGGCCACACAAGAAACCACACGGATGCTTCCTCTTTGTCTTTTAGGAGTGAGCCCTGGTAGAAGTCACTCCACGTAACGACAAAGATGATGCCGCCTGCAAGGCGTATAGAAATGCATATGAGTGGGAAGGTCTACAAAGCCCAGCCCCGAAAGTCTTACACTGTCCAGTGCTGTTGACCTAGTTTGATCGTTTTATTTAGAGGATAAGTTTGAGTCTGGCTTAAAAATGCTAGCATAAAGCAGCCATGCGGTAGTTATACAAAACCTAAAATAATGGTCGTGTTAGCAGCGGATGCAATGTGACGTCATGTTGACATTATTTTACTTGTAATGCTCCATATGTGCCACACGTGCCCTATTTCAGCGTTTGAGTTGAGTTGCAGATCCAAGTTTTATACAAAGTATTTTATGAAGATTTTGGAGTGATTGTGATGGTGCCACCATGGAGACGCTTACTAACGAGAGTAATGTAGTATGTCCACAAGGTGCTCACACGTTCAAAACCCCTTAATGGCTGGTGCACTATACTAAAAATGATTCAGTGGTCTCATGGCTATCATCACCTCGTCAACGCTGGCCCTAAAGCATAGTCATGCCACTTTAAGATGTTTTCTGTCCATTTTCGAAACGCTGCTTTAATGACCATCCTCCAAATAAATACTTCGTGTACACACTTAGGTTTAGCGTCCTACGCACATTAGTGTAGGATAGCAGCGTCCGTTAGGCTGCGCGGGTATATATATCGTCTGTTAGCGGCAATGCTGAAGCAAACTAAACACAGGGCGCCAAATAGAGGATGCCGCCACACCAGTAGCGAAGACGCGGGAAGTTACTAAATGCGCGGGTAAATCCGTGATATATAAGGAGGCACGAAAATAAATGAGTTAGTAGTCGTTGGTGCGAGCCAGGCAAAAGAAGTGTGTTGTTTGAGCGAAAGACTAGCGAACTCGTAACGGTCCCGTCCGGTCGTTAGGGTGGTGGATACTACAACCCGGAAGCGCGATACGCGGTGGTTGTCATGGATTACTACTCGAAGTGCGCGGAGGTAGAGTTCATGGCAGAAACAACAGCTCGTCGGATCATTGGCATGCTACACCGGCTCATATACCGTTAAGGCATTCCGGCCAGCATAGTAACGGACAACGGACCCCAGTTCTTGAGCTATGAGTTCGAAGAATTCATGACCAAATTCGGAATTCGACACATACGTGCACCCGTGTACCGCCCTCAAGCAAATGGGTTGGTGGAAAGATTCAATAGGACAATGGGCGGCTTCATTTGGTCGGCCGCCCAAATGAACGGCGACCGGCGGAGACGCCTGACCGAGATGATCGACGCATACAACGCAACCGCACAGGCAACGGACGGTCTACGAGGACGAAACTGACGCGGGTCTCCGGCGAGGAAACAACAATCAGAATGATGAAGATGAGCGAGTGCGAGTGGAGACAAGACAGAACAAACAAAAGGAGTACGCAGACAGAAGGAGAGCGGCAGTGGAAACCAAAATCGCGCCCGGTGACTGGGTCAGAATACGGAGACTAGTCGCTGCAAAGGAGGAGGAGAAGTATGGACCACCGACGAGAGTTAAAAGACAAGTCGGTGAAGACATGTACGAGTTGGAAAACGGTAGGAGATGGCACAGAAACCGGTTGACGCGTGCCGGCCAACCACAGGTAGCAAGGGCAGCGCAGAAGCCAAGCTATCTACAGCGCCCGGATCAAGGTGCACAACAGAGACCTGAAGAAGAAAGACGAGGTGCGCCGGAAGATCATTACGAAAACAACAGCGCGCCGTGTGAAGGACGTCCACGGCGGATGAGACGCGCACCGAGCCGTCTACGGGAGTTCGTGGGTGAAGATGGGACCGATTCGAAACAAGCCGGTGAAGGGGGGGAGAATGTAGGATAGCAGCGTCCGCTAAGCTGCGCGGGTTTATATATCGTCTGTTGGCGGCAATGCTGAAGCAAACTAAACACAGGGCGCCAAATAGAGGATGCCGCCACACCAGTAGCGAAGACGCGGGAAGTTACTAAATGCGCGTAATATAAATCACGTTTCGACCAACATACGCTTCTAACGAACACTAACGTGCTGACGTGCCTACAAATGAAGCGCGATTCGTCTCTGTTTCCAGGGCATGCTAGGAGTCTTAAATACATTCTAGTAACGCACAAGCGCGACAACTCAGGCCCTTCTAATTAATTTAAGCCTTTTTAGGTAAACGTAAACGCATAATAAGTTACGTACCAAATCACAACTGGCAAGCCGCCTACGAGTGCTACATGGGTTTCTCTTTAAACACAATTCTCCGACCGTGGGTTACTTTTTGTCAACGGTACTTCATTACTCTGCAGTAGAAATTACAACTCCATTCTATGACTATTTATTAAGAGCGTATCCAGCCGGACAAGACTGTACACAAGTGAGCTAACAAGATGTTCGATCTTTCAGATCCGGGTGAAACCTCATTTAGTCAGCTATCCAGCTGGAACGATGAAGATAAAAATGTTCTGATAAACAGAGCAACTGATTTGCTGGCCTTAGTTCCCTTAAGCGAATCAAGGCATACAACTATAGTTTTGATTAAGCATCGAGCTAGTGTTGTGTCTTGATTAGCCATAGTCACTAATGGTTTCGGTTTTTGTCTTCCATCAAAATTGTTTGTCTGTACACCGGCACACTTCCGATCAATAGCACGCTTCGACGTGCCACTTCAATGTGTAACGTAGAGTGACAACAAACATATAGACAAACGGAGAAAAGCCTTATGCAGTCCAGAGGAATACGAGAACCAGGGCAATCATGAATGACGGTTCTAGAAGAGAAAAAGGCAGATAATTGTTGGGTGCGACGGCCCCGTGTGCGGCAGTCCTCATCTGGCTTACTTAGTCTTCTTACAACGTAAATGGGGCATAACACTCGGAGAACATCGGACGGGATCGGCCAGAACGGAAGAACGGGGCATTCTCACAACCCTGCCAGCTTCACGCCTCACGACTCAGTAGTCAGTGTGTTTCGCAAGCATCTATACGTCGACCTCACCAAAGTCGTTTGACCTTTCCATGTTGAGTAAGAAAGAAAGAAACACAATCTGCATTATAGCCCTACCAGCAGCACCTTTGCTCAATGTATAATGCACAAAAGCGGTCAATAGTTACCATAATTGTGAGCACAATGCGTGCACCACAGTAGTACAATGCGTGCGAGCTTGACATGCACCGCTATCAATGCATGCGCTGTGCACAGGTGACACAGCGCGATGTGTAGCATCGCATATATGCCGAACCATAAGAACAGCTTCAATCAACAACGATTTCTAACGATACGGGAATGCTCTCCGCAAACATACATATACAAATATATATTGGATGGGCTCGCTTTTAGAATTTGCAGGACTGCTTCTAAGTGAATTTTTATTTATATAATTTCACTATGTTAGCACTTTGGAGTGGACAATTGTCTCCGCGCGAACGTGTGATCACGGGTTCTCTAACCTAGGGTTAGCCCAGTTCAACAATGTGCCCCGAACAGACGCATACGATACTTAATATAAATATGTATTAATTAAAATGTCGTTTCCTCGTTGAATGTCGAGCGACAGCCTCTGACGCAAGAATTCGGATGCCCTCGAGTCTCCTGTCGAAAGATTAAGGCTTTTACCGACCCGCTGAATCAGCTTGAGCATAAGGGGGCCTGCAGCTCCCATAGTCTCGAACGCCAACGAACAAAATTCGTGCGGATAATCGACGCTTGAGTATTTTCTGCATTAGCCTCAGCCTCAGCTAACCATGGCCTGCTCGGTCCGCATATTAGCCTCAGCTAACCATGACCTGCTCGGTCCGCATCTGCACCGACCATCGAAGGGGCTAATGAGTCGGTTACAGTTGCGTCCCAAACAAGCATGCGGCCACGCTCAAAGGGCGTCAAAGTCAGACCGTCAGGCCTTTTTCCATCATCCCTCGAAAGACCCGGGGGCTCTAGAACGCACGGGAAGCCGGCGGACCTAAGTGCGCGGCTAAAGGTGTCACTTAAAGCGGAGTGACGCGCTTGTCGGCCTGCACTCAACGCGCATGACAGGCCATGATGGGCCAAGGCGTCCACGAAATCACCACAACGGCATCGGTGGGGCACGACTAGGTCAACACCAAGCCGCAGCTCTGCGCTTACACGCGTCGTCTCGTCGTCTAACAGAGTCCCAATTCGCGGGCAGGGTAGGGCCAAACCCCAGCCCCTTGACTGCTAACAGCTCAAAGCCTGGCTCTATCAGCAACAGAAGGTGCTCTATTAATCAGGCCTGCTAGTTGCTTTTCTTGTAAGGGGGCTATCCAACTACCCTGGTTAGCCCTATCCTCCGGAAGAGAATCAAATAGCAACGACAATTCTTCGGTCAGCTTTTGAAGTTCAACGTTATAGGCATCCCAACCATCACTGTCCAATAATGTTTTAACGCTGTCCGCCGCCTGGGTCAATGACGCCACGATGGCGGGTCCTGCCATCATGACCGCGTCCGGCACACCTAGACCGCCTAAAGAAACCGGGAGCATTACTTGTTCTCTTGCCGCATCAGTCAGCTTAACAGTTAGTATGATCTCTAAAATGTCTAAACTAAGTCCATTAAATGGTTGTAAAAGCTCTGGTGATAAAAACAGGTAGGAACCTCTAAGAAGGTGCGTTAACCTCGTGGCTGAAAAACAATATCTAAGGAGGAATAGACCGCAGTGGGCGCCCAATTGGGGTAGTCTGCCTGTGGAGAAGTCGAGTTTATCTCTTTGACTGTCTAATGCTTTTGCAATGCCGTCCGGCAATAAGGGGACACCTAGCAGCTCCAGGTTAACCTTGTCCACTACGCGACAGCCCGGGAGCAAGTTTAAAAGGTTACTTAAATCTAATGGCTCAAATTCTTTGGGAGCTGTGACATATACTTCACAATTCACCGGGTTCAGTGTCAGCCCGCTAATTGCAGTAAAATCATTAACTTTCCGGATATCGTCAAGTACGGTCGGGAGGTCCCCGCCCAGAATCCCGTCATCCAAGTACCAGGCATTGAGGGGGGGACTGCAGTGAATCCACCAATTCCTTGATACACAAACAAAAAAGTGGAGGACCCAGGGGATCACACTGCTGAATTTGCAGGATATAATGGTGTCAACGCCAACGGTGACCGTTATAGCACCATTATATCGTTTTGGCTAAAACGATATAATGGTGCTATAATATGAAGAGAGATCTACGAGCGTGGCCCGCTCTTGCCCACAAGAGGAAGCCCCGCGGTAAACCAACTGCGGAGAGATGGCAATAGAAGTGAAAAAACAAGATATAAGTAGTGAATGGGGCACACGACACCGATTATGGATACTTGTAGAAGCATTTGCGCAGCGCCAACCAAGAACCTAACTTAAGCAGCACCTTGCTGAATGCTACGTAAAATACGAGCAAATCGTGGACTTGGTGTGGAAACCTTAACGCACCTTATAACGGAGAGCATGTTTACCTGTACATGCATGTTTAAAAGCCATTGGATCTGGCACACCAGAGTGTGTCCGCAGCAGAGGCCATGCGTGTCTAAAGGCATCACTGTGCAGCTAGAAAGTAGTAGTGAGGAAGTGAGTGAAACGAAATTGTGAGACGATTATAATACTTATAATTTTAATTATTAATAAACATGTAAGATCGAAACGCGAGATCGGGTCCCAAAGCTATGATAGCGCAGAGCTTTTAATTCGGAAAAATCAGCAAAATAGATCGGCCTGGCACGAGGAATGGGCGCAGGTAAGACATGGTATGGCCACAGAGAGCTGGACTAAGACTTTGATACCGGACCTCAGGGTATGGTACGACCGCCGACGCGGGGAACTTTCCTACTCGACGACTCAGGTTCTAACCGGACACGGCCAGTTCCAGAGTTACATGTCAAGGATCAAGAAGGCCATCAGCGATACCTGCGTACTGTGCGACTCTGGAGAGACGGAAAACGTGGAGCATACTTTCTGCGATGTAATTCTTCCAGGGAAGCACGGGACGCAGCACCAATCGCTGTGAGAGGCCAACCCATATGGTGGTCGCCCATATGATGACTTCGACGGAGGCATGGAGGGAGGCGACAAACTTGTTCGACGCCGTTTTGACACTCAAGACCGCCAAGGAAACGACCAGGCGGGAGAGGCTCGCGGGAGAGTGGTCGAGACGAGGAGCCGAGGGAGGGGGATCGGAAGCAGCCGGGCCCTCATGGTCTCGACGCACCCATGTTGCGTGGGTCCACAAAACGGATTACAAAATGGCATCCCCCTTTCCAGCTTCGAAGTAACGCCAAAGTAATACCGAGCCTGGGGGTTGGGGCGAAATCCGGGTTTAGTGGGTTTATGAGTCTCACACTAGTCACGCAGGCTGCTAGTGTGCATCATGCATTCCCGAAACCTTCCAGAAAAAAGAGTGTAGGACGGTTACGCCACAACGCCGGTCATGCACTGGTATGACACGGTATATTAGGTCGGCATTTAACTTGCTAACAATGTCCAAATAAGTTTGAACTAGTGAGACCAGTTAATTAAGGAAAATAATCTAAGGTTACTTGAGAGACATATATATATATCCACACCCTCACTAAATAAGGTTAACGCAAAAAAGAGGCGAATACGATATTGGTCTTTTAGCCGCTGTAATGGTTTTATATTTTTTCGTATCTTCATAGTATATAGCAATGAAGATACGAAAACTGCAAAAAACGCACTATTATATATATATAAAATAAGAAGTGAGAGAAATGAGGTATTCGCGCCATCTTTATTTAGATTGTTGAATGTTTTCCATAGTAGCAAACGACACGACCGTGTTGCAATTCATGCAAGAATGATGGTAGTTTTTGGCGGATGGTGGAACAATTCCTGCGCCTAACCCTAGCGACCTCGAGCTCTTTTGTTGGTATTGCCAAAACATCTGCCCTTGTTTGTCCAGAGGACGTTGTTCTTGTATGTTCGTATATTTATTTGTTTTCTATTTTGTTAGTCCAGCTGGTTAAATTATCGAATGCTTATAGTAGAACTGACTAATGCGCACTAGTAATGATATTAAACCGTTTTTTTTCTCCACAAGCAATACCACTGCTACTCGCTGGGCAATTTAAATCTAACTTCTCAGACAGGCCCGTAACAGTTGTAACAGTCATTGTCTCAATTTTTTTCTTAATGCTTTCAATATTAAAAGTACTCTTATGAAGGAAAAATATATAACGAAATTAATTAGGTTAATAGCGGCAGCAATATCCTTGCAGTTGTACGTTAGGGTGTTTCTGCTTTGAGAGCTCACACGCCCTGCGCAAATGCTCACTCTCGATGGCATCAATTTCTCAAATACGTGATTTTGCCACGTTGATTGTTTATATGTGATCAAGAACACAGTGTTAAAAAAGTCATTGGAACAACTTTTAAGACAACACGTGTTGATCTGCCGTCCGTGTGATCCCAACGCTGGGCGTTGATGGTCATGACGATGATGCCGCGTCGCATTCATTATATGATACGGTATGACGAATGCGTTGCAATGGTACTGTTGCAAGCTATGTGAATTAACCAATACATTCCGTTAATATGTTTCTCCTTCATAACAACAATAATCAATACACGCGATAAAGAGAGAGAGACATAGTGGATCGTCTCTATATCTAAGTTTGACAGGAACAGACCTTTAAACCCGAGGGACCATCATCACTACAAAGGTAATTTATCACTGAATTCAATGTCGGTTGCTAGCTCACGTCGAAATCAGCGGTAAAAAGTCGGCAATTCGTATACGCGCTTACCGCACTAGACAGTCGGGTTTTTACAATACGTATTTATCTCAATACAGTAGCATAGTATGACTTACATACACGCGCAGAAAACAAGCCGCGACCCACCAGCGTCAGAGGCTCATGTACACAAAGGTTTCCTCACAATCGCATTCTCGTTCCTTCCTCCTTCATCGCAAGGAATGACTTCGACTTTCTCTGAGACTGCATATCGCAACGCTCAGCCCAAACAGTAAGCAAATAGGCATTCGAGCGTCACTATGGATAGCGGAGTTAGCGTTGACTGACGTTACATAGACGCGAGGTTGGCCAACAGCCTGGGCACCAACTGACGCAGAAACTCACCATCCACACATCATACATATAGTTCACTAATTACATGTCGGCATTTAATTGCCTCGCTCTATTAGCAGGTGGAAATTGGTGACGCCACGTTTCTCGGCTAACAATCATCGACGTCGATCGACTGCCACAATATGCACGTCGCTACGGACGGATTTTCTCCGACTTGTCTCCGTGCATGAATGTGCGTCTTCGTTATATCATCCTCATATCATCCTACGTACAACTTTAACATATAGTGGAGGAATACTATTATTCTCCATCTCACGCCTGTCTATTTCCATGTCGTCGCTAATCTTTCAAGCCACAATGCACAATGTGATACAATGATCGATCCATTCCTACGGGGTTGGATGACGTTCGTGTGCTTTACAATTCATGTGCAAGTGCGTGTGGTTCAATGAAATGTCATGTCGCATGGCATTCGTTACAGCTTCAGCAGTATTCAACACCTGACGAGTTTATTGACCTTTATGGGTTCCCTCATAGCAATAGTGACAGAAACTTTGCCATTTACGGCAGTAGCAATACTAATACTAGTAATAATAATAATAATAGTAATGATGATAACAACAATAATAATCGTATTGACAGTAGTTGAATAACAACAATAAATAAATACTGTACCTCGTCGTGAGATACAAGCCTTGTGAAATTCACACAATATAGTTACAGTTGCAACAATGAATATCCTGCTCAGAGCTTCGAGCACCTCGATGTTGACCAACCCCGCTGCTATTCGTGATCCTCTATCCGCTATTCGTCAATGGCTGGCGAGAGGGCGGGCATGCGAGCGGCCTGTGCGCAGCCGAACCCCCGAGAAATCGCTAACCAACAAACTACTCGCCCTCCTCGTCCCCCCCCACATGGGGTTGTCTTTCCGCCGTTGTCGTCGTCGCACTCGTAACTCGCTGTACCAGCCCCATCTCAAGTTTTGGCTTTCTTCTTGGCGATTGCATCCTCAACGGCGCGGAGCTGCCTCATCAACTCGTCGCGCTTGGCTGCGTCCGACTTCTTGTCCTTTTCTTTCTTCTTTTCGCGGTTTTCCTTCTCGACCACCGGCTTCGGCGGCGGTGAAGGCGACGGCCGCAGCAGCTTCTTCGGACTGCGCGACGGTGAGCGGCTGGGGCTGGCGCTGAACGGACGCTTCACCGGAAGCTTCTTGGACTTGTCGAGCAGATTCATCTTGATCTGCGTCCCGACTGGCCGGCCGAGCGGCGACACCGGCCGAGGTCGACGTGGTATGCCTTCGGGCGTCTTTGAGCGACTGTATCGTCGGCGTCGCGGCGAGCGCGATCGCGACGACGAAGAGCTGGACGACGACGATCTTCGACGGCCACCCCGACCGCCTCTGTCACCGCCGCCGCCGCCACCCCCACCTCCACCACCTGGAAGACCCCCACCTCCACCACGGCGATGGTGGTGGTGGTATCGCGAAGGTGAGGGACTCGCCAGAAGTCGTTTCCCACCACCCCTTTCCGAAGGATACCGCTGCCGTCCCCCGCCCCCGCCTCCTCCACCACCCCCGCCGCCACCACCACCACCACCTGCGCCTCCGCGAGGTCCTCGACCAATTGTTGGACCGCCACGCGGGCCGTAACTGCTGCGCCTTCGGTCGCGTGACCGCGACCTCGAGTACGACGAGCTTCGCGACGACGAGTACGAACTGACGGACGACGCCGACGATGAATAGCTTCGCGACGACGAGCTGCGACTTCGGCGCCGCGGCCGGCCCCGGATCGGCGACTTCGACCTCATCCACGGATCCCTCCACGCGATGCCCGGACCTGCGCCGCGGCTCTGTTCGCGCTCGACGGCCGCAAACCGCTCCTGTCGCCACCGGTCGACGTTCAGCGGCGACACCGAGCGGGGCAGCAGCTCGCGGTGCTTGTCGTACGAGCCGTACATTTTACTGCGCGGAGGTGGCGAAGGCGACGGCGAGAGGCGCGGCGGTGACAGGTCGCGAACCGGCGAAGCCTGCAGTCCCTGATGCAGCTTGCGGTCTTCGAAAGCGGGATCCTCTTCGCGACGCCGGTTCGCCTCCTTGAGAAGCTCTTTGGCGTTCCGCAGGCCGCGCTCCCACGCCGACTCGACCGGGGCCATCGGCGGCGGAAGAAAATGCGGCCCGGGCGGAAACGGCCCGCCAGGACCGCCAAACATGCGCAGAGGGGGGCCATGCGGGGCGTGCGGGGGCGGGCCCACGTACGGAGGGCCCAACGGAGCGGCTGACATTACGCCCAGCGGGGGACCGGGTGGCCCGACCCCCACGCCGCCAACACCGCCACCACCTGGCTGCATGCCGGGGTGAATGAAGCGACACTGATTGCCCCAAGTGCACTGTCCTCGGCTGAAGAACCGACAAATGGCTGGCTTGTCCTTGTCACCGCTTTTCGACGGGCTGGCGTGCCGGTCACTGTCCTCATCTTCGGAGTCGGAGATTTCGCCGTCTTCAAGGTCGCTCTCTCGTGTTTTCTTTTTCTTCTTCTTCGTCGTCACGTTTTTGTCCTTCGTCTTGTTTTTGTTCTTGTCGTCGTCGTCGCTGCTGCTGCTGCTGCTGCTGGCGCTGTCGTCAATCGCGCCGTCATTGTCGTCGTCGTCGCGGTGTGTCGCGCCCTCATTATTGTCGCCGGCCGGCGGAACAACCGGAGTTTTCTCCGAATTCTCTTCGGGTTTGCTTTGTGCTTCGTTGCGGCGGGCGTCGGCGACAGGTTCGTCTCCAACGGCGTCATCGGCGTCTTTACTCACCTCGTCGTTGTCGTCGAGGTGGTCGCCACCGGCGGCGGCGCTTCCACCACCTCCACCACCAGCGGCGGAGCTTTTTCCACGGCCACCATGATTGTTGTCTTCACGGTCCTCATCATCTTCATCATCGTCGTCGTCGTCTACATTGTCAAGGTGGCGGTGATGATCCCGGCGCTCTTCGACAACGCGATCGGCCGCCGAACGATCATGGCCTGTCGAACTTTCGGAACAGCGCGACGGCGAACTCGAATGCGACCGTGACGCGCGATCATCGTCGTCGTTGTTGTCGTCGTCGTCATCGTCGTCGTCGTCCTCCTCTCGGTTGTCGGCCGGCTCGGGCCCGTCCTCTTCGAAGTCGAGCACGCCGTCGTGCGGCTCCATCGGATTGTCGGAGATCTTCGATGACGAATTCTGCGACTCCTGCGAGATGATCGAATCTTTGGTTTTGTCGTCGGCGGCTGCTGCTGCTACTGCGGCGGCGGCGGCGGCCGAATCGAAATTCGAGTTTGAGTCGTCACCACTACCACCGCTGCTACCACCATCACCTCCACCACCGGTGGCCGCGTTGCTCTCGGGCGACGACATGGCGATGAGGAGCACGGGAGGCGCCGCCAAATCGCCGTTGCGCCCCTACGAACGCCGCCGATTCGTAGATGGGCAAGCACGCTTCTCCTACGGAGGTCGATAGGCAGGTAGAACGTAGCTTGGCAGAGAGGCAAACGGATAGACCGACAGACAGACAGGCACACAGACAAATAGCAAAAGAGAGACAAACACACACAGTCAGACACAAACGCCACAACACCTCTGTCGTTTGCGTTCGCTTGCTTGCGCCTGGTGGTGGTGGTGCGGGATTACTGTTGGGGGGGGGGTGCTGTTGCTGCTGCGATGATGTCGACGACGACGACGACGATGATGAAGCCTTTAACGTAACACCAAACTAAGTACCACCAACCAAACTACAAGCACCGACAACAAACGCACCACTCGACAACAACCGCTGCTCGAAACGGCTACCAAAAAACATGCCTACTTCATTCGGCGGCGCTTGCGTTGGCTACAACAACAGTAGCTTATACCAGCCACTATACACTAGCTAACAACAACAACAACAACAACATCACAATGACGACGACAGCATCGGTCGGCATCAGCTACCAGCTCCACAAAAAACGACGGTCGATCAACAACGACACTCTACACTCTCAAATGGAATCGTCCCCGATGCAGACGACGCGCGCGTGCGTCCGTCTATGCATTCGTCTGCTCAACAACCGGTCGCCATCATCACATTGTGTTCATTGTAGCTCTGTGCTGTCTTTTGTTGTTGTCGTCGTCGTCATGATTATCATCATCATCGTCGTTATCGTCGAATTTGTTGTTGTTGTCGTGTCTAAACGTATATTGCTCGCCTGCGAGTTCGGCTGCTAAGCAGACCACGACGACGACGCCATTTGAAGCAAAACAAGATCAAAAGCGACTTTCTTTACTTGAAAGCAACTATGATAAGGGAGCCATTGAGTCGGTTTCATTATAATCGCAAACAAACCGTTGTTCTATCTATTAGTACGACTAATTGGTGTTACTGCTTGGTTCGATGGGTTAGGTGGGTAACTCTGGTGCGCTGTTATTGCTGTTGTTGTTATTGTTATTATTATCCTCGTGTTAGCAGACGACGCGCGTGTTACCGCTCCCTACGCAACAAGCTCTTGTTATTGTTTACCACCGGTTACCACCGAGTAGTTACAGTATAGACCGTAGCAGACGACGGCCTCTCTCTCACTTTCGCTCTCTCTCTCTCTCCGCTCGCACACTAACCCACCGGCACCCACTCTAACCCACCGACACAGTCACTTACCATTGGCTGAGCCTATGGTGAAGGCAATATTGTAATTGTTGTTGTTGTGGCTACGGCTGCCGCTGCTGCTGCTGCTGCCGTTGTTGTTGTTGTTGTTGTTGTTGCTGCTGTTGTTGGCTGCCAACCACTAATGCCATTGATACATACTGTGGCGGTCGCGGATCCTGTAGTGGGGGGGTGGTAGAGTTGGTTCCATATCGGATCTCAGTGTGCAGATCAAAAAGAATAGTAAGAAGAATAAGACTGAAGAGCAACGTTACGTCTCGCTCTACCTCTGATAAAGAAAGTCCGCCAAAACTGCCACCTTATACTTGGGGCTATATACTACTTACGTTCTGTTTTGCTATTGCTGCTAGCACTATTGTGTAATTCTAGAGTGCACAGAAAAAGAAAGAACATACGCAGGGAAGGCGAAGATTCGCTTTAGGTTCATAGATAGAGAGAGAGGGGGAAGTGAGAAAAATATGTGATTTCAAAAAATCTAATCCTAAATCTACCGGTGACCAGTAGCGATTTGGATCGTTCTCGTGTTGTCTCCTGCGAGCGGGCCGGGCATACTAGACAACCAACAACGACAAGCAACAACAACAATCATAAAAATATCAACAACAACAACAACAACAACAACAACAACAACAACAACAACAACAACAACAACAACAACAGCAGACTGAGCATGACAGCGGCGCCATTAGCCAGTATGATGAGTTAAACCTCTCAAGATTAGAAGATTCGTCTCTCATATTTGTGTTCCGGAAGAAGGAGAGGCTACGTGTTAGCGCACCGTACGCAGAGTAGAGTGTACGGTGTGTCCGCTTTCCCTCGGCGGCCCAGAATTGCCACAATGATCGAGCAAGCGTTTGGTGTGGCCGCCTAGAACGCGAACTAGAAGACTCACTGCCTCGCTCCCTACCTCGACTTCAGTGTGGGTCTTGAGGTGTTCACGGAGAGAAACTGTTTTGACACTGTAGTGAATTGTGCTGCAGCTGCTCTAAACTCGTTTGTTCCATCGTTGCGGTTTGAGGCGGTCTGGTGTTCGTCTGGTGCTGTCAGATGGAAGATAGCTGCGTTAGGTATTGCTGTGCTTGATTGGCGTTTTGGTAGTGGTGGTGGTGGTGTCGGTGGTGTTAGTTTGTTTGTTTGTTTGGTGCTACGCTTAGTTAGATGATTGGATATGCTATCAGCACATAGTGTGGCCATAGAGCCGCCGTTGCAGCCGCCACCAACACGTGCAACCCTACGAAGGATCTTCTAGGAGGCGAGGCGCATTGTTCGCATACTCATTGACGTTCGTCGTACCAGGTACGAGATCCACAAGTCCATCCAAGTCCGTTAGTGTGACTCACCGGGACAGCCCGGGCTGCACTTCAGCGGGAGAAGATACCTCCACCAACGTCGACGACGACAACAACAACAACAACAACAAACGCGACAATAGCAGCAACAACAATACGAACAACAACCACAACAACAATAGCAGCACGAGGATTACCACGGAACGGCGAGCACGCCAAGCAAACTAACTACTGTGCATAAAAGCGCGCTTCGAACTACCGAAAAGAAAATAGCTGGTAATTGAGGTGTAAACAGCACGCAAATAGAACACAGGGAACATCAAACAGCGCTCGTCGCCATTGGATGATGATGCAGTAGAGTCGTTCTATTCCGACAAAAAGAAGAAGACGAAGAAGAGCCTTTCTCTCTCGATCAATATATGTATATCCGGTCCGAACGGGGTCCGAAGCAAGACAATAATATCAATCGGCTGGCTGGCTGGTTTGCTGACTTGCTGGCGCAAAGTGTGTGCTTTTGCGTCCTTTCTGTCTCTCTGTGAGTGCGCGTGGTTGAGTTTGCGGATGCAGTCGACAATCCTCAGTTGCTAGGTGAAAGCCAGTGGTGAAGCCGAAGTCGGCGCGTTGTCCTCGACGACGCCTGACAGCCTGTGAAGAAGAAGAATACCGAAATGGAGTCTCAAGGGCCAGGAGGAGATCAGAGCTCGGGTGGGCCGGCCCAAGACATCGAACATCGGGACGTTACCATTACGCCCGCGAACGGTGGAACTGTTCCCGTCGTCGTCGTCGTCGAAACTGTTGCCGCCGCCGCCGCAGCGGCTAGCAGCAGCGGTAGCTTACTGCCGGATGTCACCTTCTCGACAATCAAGGTATGGATGGAAGACCACAACACACAGACACACATTTCACGTCATCATCCTCATAACCATTATCATCATCATCATCATAACCATCATCACATGTTGCCGGCCCCTTGTCACAATCAGTGTGAACTATTATCGTGTCCAAAGGCTCTATCCATTTTGACAATATATGTATATATATATATATATATATATATATGACGGTTGGGTAAAATTTAAGTATGTACCGATGTACTTACTTCAAATTTACCCAACCTGGGTGTTAATAAACCATAATATATATATATATATATATATATATATATATATATATATCCATATATATATATATATATATATATATATATATATCCATATATATATATATATATATATATATATATTATGGTTTATTAACACCTAGGTTGGGTAAATTTTAAGTAACTACATCAGTCTCAATAAGTGGTTCTTCTACATCACCGGCTAATTCCTCACCTTGCGAGTTCAGCTACTATATATATATATATATATATATATATATATATATATATATATATATATATATATATATATATATAAATATATTGGATACCGCCAGCGTAAGTGGTCTTTAGTGGTCCCTTAGTGGCCCACATGATCTGACAGAACAAAACTGAACAACCAAGTGCATATATATATATATATATATATATATATATATATATATTTATATATATGTAAATGCCAATGGACGCACAGCAGCCAGATGAAGTGTACTTACTGTTTTATCGAACGGACTAACTAAACAATCGTACACAGGTTGCGGATTACAATGTCCGAATGAATGCAGCGAATATAGAATAGGCTAGCTGCATGTTTGTGGTAAAATTTGCGGCATCGCAGCGAGACGCACGGAGACGCATCGCAAGGCCGTTTAGGGTTTCAGAAAAGCCTCAAATATGCAAAATACAGCTTCGGCGTTCAATAAATGCATATGGCCACTACTGATATATGGTTCAGTTAATACGTTCTTCTTACCGAGAAAGCAGTTGGTAAATTTCATCTAACTGCTTCCTCTGACGAGCCAACCGCACTGCTGTGCGAACGCTTATATATATATATATATATATATATATATATATATATATTTATATATAAGTCCACTTGTACCGGATATTAAGTAAAAGTATTTTTTACCATTGTTTCATATATTGAATTGTAAAATGTGGAATCAGATATCTGGCATTCTGCTTAATATTGATGCAACGTTATAATTCTGTAAAGCGGTAGTACAAAAATAATGGCTATCATCATTGGCTGGCGACAAGTGATTGTGTTCGCGCGGAAAGCAATCCTCAGTTGCTAGTTGAGCCAGTGGAAGCCGCTAGTTTGTGCTTATTTTGTCCGTTCCACGTAATAGCGCGTAATATAAAAATGTACATCGTATTATATATATATATATATATATATATATATATATTTATATGTATACACACATTACACGATTGCATATTGGTCTTGTAATTATATAGTATATATATGTATATATATATATATTGCAATGCATATTTTTATGTACATTGCGTGCAATAGTTTGGTGCAACAGATGAACGCGTACGGTTGCCACTGCTATTATTATTATTACTATTATTATTATTATTGTTACTAGTGTTTTTCAAATAGCCCGCTTGCTTTCTTTGTGGGGATTTGAGCGCGCGTGTTCGCTTGACGTGCGTGGAGCAGGCAGCAGAGGTCTGTTTGTTTGTCCTGTGCCCTGACTGACGTCAGTGGCCTCTGAGGCCGCTAACGTATGGCGGGTGGGCGCACGCCCGTTTTATCATCGGTTATCGGCAGAGAGATCGGTATGTATTGTCTGGTTGGTGAGCGACACGACACGGTGTCACTGGTGGCGGTGGCGGTGGGGGTGGTGCTGGTGGGGGTGGTGGGGCTTCCACGGTGTGCCGGCTGTCGGTGCTATTTGCCGTTGTGGTTGTCGCAGCCGTGTATTGTGGTTGGCTTCTAGATGTAGTTTTTTCTAGTTGTGCTGCTTCTGCTGCTGCTGCTGCTGCTACTGCAGTGGTGGTACACTCGCGGAGGAGTTCCCCGCGGTGGCCCAATCGGCGTCTTGATCACCACTGGCGAACGGACGTATTGTGCCGACACTGTCTCGATATACAACGACAAAGTATTGGTATGAGATGGTTGATATATATATATATATTTATATTTATATAACCTTCATTTATTAAGAATTATATATATATATATATATATATATAAAGAGAGAAACTCGAGAGAAGGACTCGAGGGCAGCCATTATTACTGTTAATGTGGGGATCACACTTAAGGCCGTGATTGTTCTGAGTGACGAAACACCTGGAGAAACAGATGATAGGGGAGTACAAATTGTAGAAAAAGGAAGCATGCACTGATGGAGGGGCGGAAACCGGATGAAGCAAGCGACAAGCAGCAAATACTAATTGTTTGATCGTGTTGTTGTCGGCGTGCGTGTTGTCATACGTGTCGTCCATTGACATTCGCATCACGCTCATATATATATATATATATATATATATATATATATATATAGAATTTTGTTTTGATGTTACTATTATCAGTCGCTCTTTTGCTGCCCGAACCCCATGCTCGGGAGGGAGCGAGCGATAGAGAGATGAAAAGATAAGTGAAGAACAACAGAGTGCGAGAGGACAATCATCTAACGTCAGAGGTGTGGAAAGGGTGAATCCAAGGTGGCCCGGTGGAAAGGGCCCTACGGAACAGTGCGTCAGACGAAGCAGAAAGGTGAAACTACTGAAGCCGAGAACGTTGCGTTCTCATGAACCATAGTGACGACATCATGATGATCGGTGCCACCATGATCATGGGCGTCGTATGAAGTTCATCATTGTACGGAGAGAGAAAGAGAGCGCGCGCGCGTGAGAGGACAAGAACTATCAAAAGAGGAAAGTGGAAGAGGCCGCGCGCTTTACAAAGACAGACACAGAACATCGTCGACGCCTGTTCGGCCTAGCGCCGGCGTAGCCGGTTCATTGAGTGAACGTGAATGAGAGAACATATCGAGAGTGCGCGACTCTGCTGTTGCCAGATGCAGACAGCTGTGTATGTGTGTTTGTGTGTTTGTGGCCATCTGGCTGCGTCAGACGGTAATAATCAATGACAATTGTTACAACAACAACAACAACAACAACAACAAGGACAGCAGCGGCGTGGCAATAACACTAGTGCGTACAAGCACGTATGTCTCTAGTTAGAGACACTGACATACGCACAGACAGACAGACACGTGTTGCATCCTCACTCACTCACGTGGACGTGGAAACATAAGTGAGTTTTCGTTACGTGTTTCACGTGCATGTGTGCAGTGTGTTCCACGTCAAGCTTGAAAGTTTGACCATCTACCATGAAGAGCACTAACCTACACCCAGATAGGCAGTAGTAGTACATATACGCACACGTGTTGTTGTTGTTGTCGTCGTTGTTGTAGTTATTCTGCTATAGTGCTGAACAGGTAGGAACACCTGCGCTACAAGGCATTTTTATCAGTGTTTTTTTGTTTTTTTCGTTTTATATATGTTACAACTATTTTTCAAAGGAACCGTTTGCACTTTACTTCGATGCCCAGGTCCTTATCAGTGTGTTGTAATGGTCGTAGTAATAGTAGTAGTAGTATAATTAGCAATACTATTTTGATTATGTGACTGTGACTTCATCGCTATCGTCGCTGCATCGTCGCTACCAGATTGATCATTGATCTGCATCCTGCTCTTCAAGCTCCACCATTCCATGGTGTCACGGTCGGGTCGACACGAAATGAGTGAATCACCGACCACCCCCCCTCCCCCCCGCCTCCCGCGTATTACGCCTGCGTCTGGCTGGCGTTGATGAGCCGTCATCATTATTGTTGCTGTTGATGTTGCTGCTGCTGCTGCTGTTGTTGTTGTTGTTGCTGCTGGCCGCTACCGTTCTCCTTTTCTGTGTCTGTTGTTGTTGTCGTTGTTGGCTTTGCGAGGAGGGCTAGTTGTGTCGGTTAGTTGGTGTTAGTCATCTCTATCTACCACCGGTTAATCTGGCTGGTGAGCGGTCTGCTGCCTGTAGGCGACGCCACCCACCAGCTGATCGCGGGTGCCCAGGCTGGCGAAATGTCTGTGGCCATCTGTCTGTCTGTTTGTCTGACGGGCTGACTGCAGGCGGCTGAATCCCGGGGGTTGCGTCATCATCGCTCGCTTCAACGTGTTGTTGTTGTATGTAGTACTTACCCCACCTTTACCCCAGTTGATGACAGCGGCGGCGACGACGACGACGACGGCAGTGAGCGACGGCGAGTGCAACAGCACGCACCGCCTGGTGGTCAGATTGATTGAAATCGAGAGACCCAACCTGTGTGCTGTAAGACGCCCTACTATTCGTTTGTTGACAGACAGACAGACATTCGTGCCATAAACAGCAGCGACCGTGGCAGCAGCAGCAGCAGCAAAAGTACTTTATGAAGCCGTGGGAGTGATAATTGTTGTTGTTATTGCTGTCGTTGTTGATGTTGTTGTTGCTGTTGTTGATGTTGTTGTTTTTGTTGTTATTGTTGATGTTGTTGTTATCGTTGTTGTTGTTGTTGTTGAGTACTAGCAGTACCGGCGGCAAATGGCCCCGTGGTAAGGCGACTGTTATCGTGGATTGCGTGCTGCTCACATGATGGTTCACTTACTCACTCACGAACTGGCGGCTCGCCGCTTACTCAGCATCATCGTCTGCCGGCTTGATACGTGCGTTGCTACCCGTACAACAACAACCACAACAGCAGCAACACCAGCGCAGCGGCGGCTGGCGATAGTTGCCGCAAACGTGAAATGATAGCGGCCAAAGTCGTAGTTCGTGAAAGACGCTGGTGGTGTTCTTTATGTGTATGTATAGGTGTGTGTGTGTGTGTTTTGTCTTGTTGTTGTGGTTGTTCATGTTGTTACTGTTGTGGCTGTTGTTGTTGCTGATGCTATTGTTGTGGTTGTTGTTGTTGTTGTTGGTACTACTATCTTGTACTCCCCGTCAGCATCGTTGTTGATTCTCGTTTGTCGTCGTCCAGCTGCTTGTGTTGTGATGATTGTGATGAAAAGTTGATTATTCAAGTCGGTCGACTCCTTTTGCTTGGCAGTTTGCCCCTGGTTGCGCTTCGGTATAATTATGAATATAATTTCTTGTGTTCCCAACCCCAATCTCTCTCAGCTCAACTGGAAATGAGAAATTGAGAAGACAGAGAGAAATAAACAACAAGAACAACAACAACAACAACAAGATGGTGATGATGATTAAGAACAACAGTGAATAATCGCGAAACGAACAAATCGCCACCATCCTCGATTCACCCACACCCCCAGACTCCACGTTCGACCTTCGACCTATAAGTACGAGAGAGAAATAAGCTTGTCCTCTCCCCCGGCCCAGCCCGTAAGACGTGGAGGTGGTTGCCACCAGCTGTGCGAGCCACGTTCCGTAGCCAGCTGTCGTCCTCACCGACCACCGTTTCCACCCCACCATTTCGTAGGGACAGACTGTGACAATCGCCCAATTGAAATAGAGTGGAATGAGCTTTATTGGAGTAGATTGGGAGCGAGCACCGTTTGGAGGTGTCACATGCTTTAGTTTGTGCGTATCATGGGTGTTGTTTTTGAGCCAACGGTTGTTGTTGTTGTTGTTGCTTGTGGTATTATCTAAAGTTTATATGTCTCTTGATATGTCGATAGTAAATGGTGTATTCTAATGTATATACATACATACATATATAGGTGTGTGAATATATGCATGCCGTATTCGTGTGTGCACCCGTGTTCCTACATCGCTGTCTTTTCGTCTGTTTCACAATGTTCGTGTGGCGTATTATTGTATCATGTCTATGTGTGTGTGCGTGACTGTGTCTATGTGTATATGCAAACGCCCTACATATGGATGTACGTACGAATAGCGTTCGCATGTTGTCGTACAATGTAGCGCGACCGAGCGAGACTAGCGGTCGACTGGCGTCGAGGTGAGGTGAGGTGGGCGTCGAGGTGAGGTGAAGTGAGGTGGGCGTCGAGCGTCATACTTGCAGACGTCGTGCACGTGTTTCTGATACGTGAGCCTCAACGCGTGCGTGCCTGTGCGTTCGGTGTTCGTCGTTCGTCGTTCGATTCGTGACAGACAGACAGACAAATCGATTCGATCAATCACGATCGATCTTGCCGCCAGAATCTGCCTAGAAGCAAGGCTGGGCTTGCCACCGTCGTGATTTTTATTATTTTCATGACGATGATGATGATGCAGCCCGATCCACTCAGTGAGCTGTCCGACAGCTGTCATTTGCCTCTGCCAGTGGCCGAAGTGCATGGGGGCCGACGGCGTTCGTCGAAGTTTGATGACTTGTCCTATGAAGAAGCGTACGATCATGGTCACCCGCGTACGAAGCGAACTGATCGTCGCATTCGCTTCTCAAGCAGTGGCGAAGTTGCCAAGGTACTGTTTGATCTTGTTGTTGTTGTTGCTGTTGTTGTTGTTGTTGTTGTTGTTGTTGTTGTTGTTGCTGTGTTCGTTAACTTGTAATTTTTGTTTGTTTATATATATATATATAGTATGTTCAACTATATAAAAAATAGGCTGATTTTGTTACCATTGTGTGTGTTATTCTATATATATATATATATTAGCTACAGTTACCTAATTTTTTGGGATACATCTCCACACACGCTCCCGCAGTGCGGCCGAATTCCGCACAGTGCTTTCAACTCCCAGCAAGCAGTTCACTATTGCGGTTTTAGAGTGGTTAAGAATGGTTACCATTGAAGACAGCAGTACAGTTCGCGTCACAACAAATACGTGACATTGTGTAGTGTAGGCCTTGCGTAGCGAACCTGCTGGTTGTGACCGTTGCGATGTGGGTCATTATATGTCATGTGAAACGGCAGCATGCTCCCGCCACCTCGCTGTTATCGGGGACGCCACCTTGCTGTTAACCATTGGTTTAACTAGGCGCAAATCAATTCATCAATTAGCCGCTACTAGCGTGTGTTTTCGAATATGATTTCATTCGCCAATCTCCGCTAGAGTTCCGCGCTAGTAGACGTCATTGTCGTCGTCGTCGTCGTGGTGGTGGTAAGTGACCGTCGTATCACCGAAATAGCGTTAGGCCTCGTTCGTCGGGTTACTGTTCCGTTTGAAACGACTGGTCGGCTGCCTTGTGACGTTCTTCTTGCCAAGAATCTTTATCCGGACAGCGGGCGTTCGGTCGATAGGTCCGTTCCAACAATTTTGGCGTCGCGTGCCGGCTTAACGTTCTTAGTTCCATTGAGATATTATCTGCATCAGTTGAAGCGGCCTCGGACATTGGCCCCCTTTTTAGCTACATGTTGGTAAATCGTTCGCTGATTAGAAGAGAAGTCGCGTTTTCGAAAGAGAGGCTTCTCTAGCAAAACGAACTAAAATCCGCACGATCATCGTTTGCCTGCCTGGCTTATACATATAGTTCACAAGTCCGCCCACACGCTGCCGCCTTGGTCTTATCCCTAGGCAGTCATAGGCCTTCGATTTAAATTGTTTCTATTCTGAGAATTTTTTTATAAGTAATTTTGTTTGCATACCCTATAAAGTCGTGCACATTTGTGTATAAACGTACTTTTATGTTTGCATTGCTAGCATCTATCTCTATCCATTATGCGTCGTGTCGGCATCGAACACGCTACTAATGGCATCACATCCTCTGCGTGTCAAATCTCTGACAAACAAGAGAATACTAAGCGCAGTTTTTTTTAGTGGTAGGTGCGATCATGAAGATGCCCTCATATAAATGCGTGCATTCTCTAACGTCTAACCGATGTAAAAATATGATTAGACCTTATTGTAAGCATATAGAGCGCCTTGCAAATTATACATCCGCCTCGATGGGAGGCTGGCCGGAACAGGTGTAGCATACCGTAGCGTGGCGTGTCGTACGCAATTAAGAGACTTTCTCTGGCATTTCGCGAGCGTGACGCTGCCTATGGCGGCTATCAGTAAACAAACGATCACTTGGCTCAACGTTTATATGCGCATGTTTTACGCCGGTACGCGTACAATACAAAGGCGCGCACAGTCATCCAGTCCTAGCGTCTAAAATATTCATGCTGAAAAAAGTATATATATATATATATATATATATGTTTCAGAGAGAAAAAGCAAAATGTTCGCCAGTGAGCCCGCTACAATCGGCGAGTTCAAGGAAAATATTCGGCGGGAGATTTTGAAAAAGAACGCCCACATTATGGCAAAGAGTGACAAAAAATTGTGTATAGACAGTATAAAACAACAAGTATAAACAATGCGGGAAAGTCCGTTCGTACACTACCTTTCAAATGTAACGGCATGCAAGCTACTTCCTAAAAAAACTCTGATTTTGACCGCATCTAGTCTATTTTGACTTGTATGTCAAGATGTTTAAAACTCTCAAGTGACTCTTGCCGCTCCCTATGTATATATATATATATATATATATAAGTGTCTTTCAAACCTAGTTGGAAGTGCAATTCTATGACATTCAAGTAATACGTTCCACGAAGCCATTTATATCGAACAGAAGACGCTTAGAGACCGATACGATTATGTGTTATAGGTTTGAATGTCGACAAAAATTATGCGGAGTCACTTGGCGTGATGGGCTCGGGCGTAACTTGTCAGATTTCATCATTAAGGCCGTTCTATCTTATGCTTCTGTGAAGTCGAGGCTGTTCTTGATGCTCTCGGTCATATCAAAGGGGAGTGATTTATCAGGAGTGGAATATCAAAGGCGGGAATCGCGTTGATGTAGCAAGCGCTCGAATGTTGGTTGTCGTAGATAATACCGGTAACAGTGCATCGATCATTTCCACGACTAGGATATTGTCGAGTTGTTAGTTTTTTTCTATAAGTTGTGCAAATTCAATCCAAAGCTGGCCGGAATTGTTATTTGTAAAGTGCCATAGCCCAATTTAAATTTGCTACTACTGGAATATATCGTAAGGATCTTTTATTATCATTATTATATTATATATTATTATTTTGCTTACAGCCTCACTGTAAAAGGGTAGCTGTCGTTCCAGGATCGAAACTGCAATCCTGGAATTATTGTATCATACATCGTCTAAATAGTAACTGCTTTTGTAAACCGCAAATTCGTGAGCGCATTGAAAATATTTTTTCTGTTGTACAAACAAATATGTATACTAATTAGAAGAGGTGTAGTATAACAGATATCATATAGTGAGATATAGTGAGCTTAGTTTGCATTGGATCGCCTTGCACGTAAGCTTGTCGAGTGAAAATTGCCATGTTCTTTATCGCTAACGTTCTGTATTGGTGTATTTGTCAGTCGACGGCGAGCATTGTACTCAGCCAGAACTGAAAGGAATAGGACTCAGTCACGTCAACTGGACTAGATCAGTGGGTTGGAGCAAAATGTTCTTACGTTATATATGCATACATTTGGAGAGAGAGCAAAACGTTATATATATATATATATATATATATATATATATATATTATCTTCTACGTTTTCTTCTATTTTTATATATAGTTTCTGTATAAATTTTTCCGACTCGAAACAATGGGTTAATCTTTAGATTCCATAATCTAGCCATTGTACTACGATTTACAGCACAAGCAAACAAACAATCAAAAGAGCGAACGAAGCACGACGAATAAAGCGAAAACCATTGGAACCCATTGAAAGAGACATTAAGTAGAACAGTGGCACCATGAGTGGGGAGTCGAAGCAGAGACGGAGGCGAGAGCGAACACTATTGGGCGAAAGACAACCCCATCATGCATGCACCGACGCGTCCAATGAGCGTCCAGCGTCTACGGTCCACCCCGGTCCCCACCGTCGAGGAAGAGAGATAAAACTTTGGAAAATGTCAACGTCACGCCACTCTTCCACGTCACACTTCACACGCCGCCGTAAAGAGGCAGTTGCTGTTTTGAGACAAAAACAGAGCTACGTGGCCCATGCTGTAAGGGGAAGAGCAGAGGCGGGGGGTGCCGCCATAGCACCCCTGACGCGGCCTTCGTCAGCGCTGTTGCCAACTGCTTGCCCTGCTTGCCAACTGTTGCCCAATTGCTTGCACAGTGCAAGATGGAAGTTATATACAGCCAGCTGTTGTTGTTGCCACTTTCTGAACAGACAATGCTCTGTGCGATAGGCAGTCTTGCTGACCACGTTCATCGCCGCCTCTTTCGCTCCAGGCCGCACCGTGCTGCGTACGATGGTCACCGTCCCGTGAAGCTAGTTGTGAACTTCGCAAATCACGCAATGAGTCAGTCTCCAACTTTGTTCGATGCTTTAGACTTCTAGAGGGAGCGCAGAGATGGTAATATTCTGTAACTAATATATATATATATATATACACACACCTTTTCTTTAGCTTGTCGAGGCGGAGAAGAGGGGTTTAGTGTGAACTCCATGCGGGGAAAAACCTAGTCGCCGTTTGCTGCCGGTGACGCATATGCATCATGCATTCCTATTTTGACAAAGAACACTTCGTTCTACCTGACGTACCTTATGTACTTGTCGTTACGTTGGCCCAATGAACTAAATCAGCAACATTCGGCATGCATTTGGCACGTAATTCGATTTAAACGGAGCCTTACTGAGGTCACACGAATACGGCCGCTACTGTGTCCTCCATACTTCTCCGCTATTTATGAAATTCGTGACGAAGGGCCATTAGCGAGGTCGAAAAAAAAGGTCGTGGTTCGGACCACGCGATGGACATTTCTCGACAATGCTAGACGAGCCTGATCAGATCACTTGTCGCCAACTACTTTGATCTTCGATTCATTAGAATATCACGCTGGCCATGGGCGGCAGACGCTCGTTATCGTCGGGAGAAGAATCCTTTAATTTACTCTGCTAATAGCTACTTGTTTCGACATCTCCAATTTGCTCACCACCACGATCACCAACACAACATTCCGCCCTATGGAGCACAAAACACCAGCGACAAAGAAGCTGGTGCCGCTGATGATACGATATGATTAGGGCTCTCTTGCCTGCGGTTCTAAACGCGGAAAACTTCGTGTGGGGTTCTCCGTCGTGCTCTCCGACAAACAGAGAGATCAGACGACTGCAGATGGTGGTGCTAGAGGTTGCCTGTGTTGGTCGATGGGGTTGAAGCGTTTCTTCGCTCTCCTTTTTCCTCCCACGGGGGGGTCGATTAATACCAGTGTGGTAGCATCCGCTTGGTGATGCTCCCACCTTCGACTGTGTCCAAGAGGAATAGAGTCTATTTTTGGTGCGCGGCGTATGTTTTCAACATTACCCTCAGTTATCTCTCGATCTCTTTTTTTATAATTAAATTCAGGAACAGCATTCAGACCAAGAGAGAAGCCACTGCCTGACTGACTCAGTTTCCTTCCGGGTGACAATTGTCCGTTTGTCGCCCACTTGTTTTTCCTACGGGTAGGAAAATCCTCATCCCTATAAAGATCTTATTTCGAGACTGTAGAGTGTCCTTTAAATTCAGTGCAGATTAGCACATGAATTCACAATCTTCACAAATATTCATCAATATAAAACCAGTTCCTGTTTATGCATATTTTGTGATGATATCCATGACAAGCCACGCGACACATGAGCGGTTCTTTTAGTTCGACACCTTCCATTTGAGATAATTTCTTCAATAATAATAACAAATAATAGCGTTGACCTTTTCATATATAAAAGTTTTTTTTTGTTTTGTTTTCTAAAGTCTCTGTATTTAGTTATGACTCCGCTGTCGAAACATTTTATTTTATTTTGTCTAAGTCCTTTACCAAAGTTCTTTCGCGACAGAGTTGGTTAATGGCAAGTTTGGCAGAAGCACGTTCGAGCGGTTTCAGTGCTCGTCTCGTGCAATCCAATTGTCGGGAGGCAGTATCTGACAGTTGGAAGCGTATTCATTCTAAAGGCATTCATTGATATTGTCAGGTCCATTCCGACCCGCAGTTTGCCTAGTCATTGCCTATTGCTGGCTTTACTTTTGCTTGTATTTTGTCGATTTACCTGCTAAACGATAGTGGGGAGCTAATGTGCCATATAGATGTGTGAACTTGTTCACTATTTTCAGTTATTAGTTGTTGAGTTTGATTTGACAGATCCGATAGTCCGTCTTGGCTTGGTTAAGATAGTATACGCCACTTTGCAGACAAACCTGCGATGTACAGAACGACTAGCAACGAACCAGCCGATTAGTTGCTCTGTGCAATACTAGCATTATGCGTGGCTGTCTCAGTGGCCGTTATTTATTATAATTATGTTACAAACAATTATGTTATTAACTGTCTTAAGGAGTGGCCCGATCTCTTAGAACCACAGTCGAATGCCCTTTAGATCCCTTATCGAATGCTGTCCAGTATTGTACCATGCTCTAATCAATACAGTAACATTTGAATTGTATGCGCACAATAACATAATAACGCATATAAATACGCATTGCCTCAGTTTCCTTCTCTTATGATTGATGGATAAGATCGATAGCTAGATAGTAATGCATACACATTCGGCTTGTGCTTCTAGAAATTTAATTACAAAAATGGATTCGTTTTTCTGATCAGTAAATGTTAATTAGTTGTCCAATAACAGGTGTTCCTCATATACACATAAACTGAACATCTGGTGTAGAGCACATATGCGGTGTGGGAATGGAAACGGCTGGAAGAATGGAATGGACCAGCAAAGGATAAGGGAATCGTATTCACTGCTCATCTTTGTATGCATCCCACGGTGAATACTCACAATGATGACTCACATGAGCCGTATATATATATATATATATATAAATATATGTACATGGCTATAACTGTTTACGCACGTTTGCCCCCTCGCCGTGCCTTTTCCTTCTTGCGGGTAGTCCAAACGAGAATGGGATGTCCAATCATAGACTTATGAACAGCCGACGGCGGGTTGTTTCAAACGAAAAAAGGTTTTCAAATGTTTGTCAAACGACCAGCTGTACGCAGCAGCACAGCGGGGCTATCGGCTACAGGGCTGCAGTAGCACGTATGATATACCTGGGACCTTTTTGTACTTCTTCTAGAGCCGACTGGTCATCGAGCAAAGTGCTGGTTTTCATTTGACCAAATGAGTAAGCGAGTGTTCAAGCGTATTTAGAGACGGCCGTTGGACCGTCAAGTCAGCATGCGAGAACATGCGTGGCTGTCTCTATGTGAGTGAGTGATTGATGTGCGTGCGCAAGCTGCGTACGCCATAATAACGTAGCATATTTGCGGTTGCGTCAGAACTCTCGCTCAAGATTGAGATTACATGCAGCTAGACGATTTCTGCTGCCGTCGTTGTCACCACCACCACCACCACCACCACATTTAAGAAAAAAGCCTGGCTTGCGCCTCGTTTCTATAGGTACTCTGGTCACTCATGTATGTACATAAAAAAAAAAGAAACATGATTTATTTCCACACCAGATTGGGTAAAATATACAACAGTATGATCAATATCACTACAGCTTCGTAATGATATTAATAATTACAAATCGCTCAGTGCCATCCTTGTTAGCGAGGAAACTGCATGTGAACCATATATATATATAACCGGGCGTGCCACACCGATTGTTGGAGCCTGGGGATATTTACTTTCACTGCTATTACTACTACTTCTACTAGTCCTTCTATTCCGACCGCTCACTTCTTCCAGGGAAATAGACGACCAACGTGTGTGTGGCTATGTCGTGCGGATGGAACAAATGAGTAAATTAATCACTGAAAGAAAGCCGTACCTCCCGACAACGATGTAGTCAACTGTGGACGGCGAAACACGGCGGAACTTTCCCCTCTGCATTCCTTCTCTGCTGGAAAAGGGTCGTCCAGCACGTCCAGTGTACGCGAGCGCGGTATTTTCTGGCTAAAGGTCGAGACGAAATCGTATGCGCATATCGTGGTCTTATTCCAGTCAACACTAGGAAGAAGTAGGTTGAGTTATGTCTAAACCTACACTCCCGCCCTCGCTCCCCTGACAAACTTTGACGAAATGGCTGTCTCCTGTCAAAATGAAGTCACTTAGCGACAGATGCAGCGCAAACTGGTTAAAATCTTAACATCCAGTCGACGCTGACGAGAATAACCGTCGAACCGGAATTTGTATGCGTCGTAATGCGCATGTGTCTAGGCTTCCACTACTGGCCGATAAGTATAAACTTGATTGTCGTCATGTAGTGTCGACCATGGTACACCATTCTGTCGTGATCAGGAAAAACCGACAAAAAGGCGGTACCGACTACTAGATTGCCAATAACGACCACATACAATTGTCATGTACGCATACATATGTACTTTTTACAAGATTTCTATTTCGGTCAAGTTTATTCGCATAATGCTCGTTTGAAGTCATAATAATTTCAAGTCATAAAAAACATATATATATATATACGTGTGTGTATTTGAATCACATGTGACTTACCTCGTATGGGTAGCTGCGGAATGTCTGGTAATGTCACATGCCAGCAGTGATATATGTTACCCCGTTGGTTCTTGCCACTTTGTGACTACAAGTATTCACTCTTTGGGAACCAGTGCATCGGACTAATAAAGGGTAAAACTGTGTTGCAGTGCAATGTTATATATATCCTCAATTAAAGTGTTTATATATATATATATATATATATATATATATATATATATATATATATATATATATATATATATGTGTGTAGAAAATATTGTGATTTATTAATCATTTTTAATACGTGTGCACACTCGGTAATGCTTGCCTCTATACATATATATATATATCCTTCCATTGAAGAGTCATGAGAAATGTTTGATGTATGGGGCATTGATTGATACCTTTGTATTGAGAAAAGATCTGTTTTGTCGAGTTGACGAGTGTTTCTATTGCCAAGACAACGTGTGAGTTTCTTGTGTAGGTACGGCGATTAACATGCATCACTTCTGTCTAGTATTTGAGCTTTATATTGTCATGTTTTCTGCTGGTCAAATTGTCACTTAATTGAATGTTTCTGTAGACTCTGTACTTGCTACCTAAGGTGAAGCAAGTATGGTTTGCATACAGTTGCAGTCTATTGTGTGTCGAGGTTTTTACATTGACAGAGATATACTTGCCTTCATACATATCTGCCGACTGAACAAATATTTAGCAACACATGTAGTGTGTTACTTTTTATGTATTTGTTTCCATGTTATATATATATATATAGAAATCAATGTTATTTATATATTGTTAGACCTAGCTTGCGGGCACATGCGTTTACGTCTTTGTTTTGAGGTTCTGACTCCTTCAGTGGTGTTTGCTAATCGCACTTCTTTACTCAATGCACCAATCTGGGACTATTTATGTGTGTATTTTTTTATCATCTCTTTAGTTATCCTATACGAACACCGATTGCAAAGTCATGAGCCACTTGCTTTTTGAAAGGGTTCACGATGGTGAGTAATACTAGCCCAATTTTTTCTTGCTTATATGACGATGCATTGTGCGCATAGAGGCAAGCTTGTTTCATGTGGAGGAGACGCGGCAGGTAGGTAGACAATGATACTTCTCTTGCAAATATTATTATTATTATTATTATGCTCACCTTGTTATCTTAAGTTTTCTGGCATTCGTCGGAGGAGCACTGCAATGTAGTTAGTATGCATATATATATATACATAAATATAAGAAAAGTTGTTGTTGAAACAGATCGTAGGTCGGCGGCTTCTGAACAGGCTGCCTTTTACCTAAATGTTCTCGGATATAGCAACATGACAGAGGCGTAGTATTATTTTCGTGTGATATAGAAGCATCATGTTGGATTCCGTTTTATATGTATGTATATATTGTGCACACGCAGCTTACGGCAGAAAGCCGTAACCTCGATTTTGGGAGGCTGTTATCCTTTACTAGGACTACCTCGGCAGTCTGACCTATACCGGCCACATTGTGAGCGGTACGCGGCGAATTGTTGATTGCTATTCAAAGTGTGTTTGTAAATGTAGTGCACTACTACTCAGAAGGGTTCTGTTTCGTTTTTCGTTACTCGAGCGTTGTCGATTTGTTGTGAATTCTACGTTTGCAGTCAGTCCGCAGATTCGCTTGCATTGTTGTTGTTGTCGTCGCCGTTGTCGTCGAAGCATTGTTTGCTGTTATATGCATCACTAAGCGTGATAGAGAAAGATAAGGAGTTCCTTTTCCTTTTCTACCTTTCTCTTGTGATTTTAGAAAGGGTTGCATTATATATTGCATTATGCATTGTATATATATATATATATATATATATATATATATATATATATATAAGGGTTGCATTATATATTGCATGCATTATATATATATATATATATATATATATATATATATAGAGAGAGAGAGAGAGGGTTAAGTAATTTGAGAAAGGGTTGTATATATATATATATATATAATTATGCATGCTCAAGTGTGCTTGGGGAGAGATAGGCATAGCAGTGAGAGAAATGGGGTGTGTGGCCGATCGCTGGCTGTTCATTTTGGAGCGGTTTGACGCAAACGTCGCGTGGAAAGATTCACAGGCAGTCAAACAGACAGACAGACGATTGACATCGAGCATCATAGCACGGCTGGATCGCATAGCGTGCATAGGTGGTGCATAGACAGGCGTCTTCGTTGTTGTTGTTGTTGTTGTTTTTTGTTTGGCGTCTCGTCGCACACTCTGTCACTTGCCGACGACACAGCCATTATGACATTTCCACAGACGGCAGCGGCGACCACAACGACGACGGAGATACAACGATGATCAGAGCAGTGGCAGAGCAACACTCGCAGAAGAATAGGCAAGAGCGAGACAAAGGCCGTTAGAATCGTCGATGATAACGACGACGGCGACGACGACGACAACTACAACTACAACAACAAAGAAGAACAAGATGAAGAAGAAGACAAGGATCGCGGTAATTGGGCGACAACTCCAACAACACAAAACTACATTACGAATATACGACCTTCAAGATGCCACAACAACAACCAACAACGACGACAACAACAACAACAACAACAATCACAACCATATGTAAAATACCTTGAAGACAAAACAAATTCTTCTGACCGAATGATCGACTTGTCGTAGGACAGACCTTCTGAGAGGTTTCGTCAGTTGAACTTTGACCCTCTGTGTGTGTGTTTGTGTGTTTGTATCTGTCTGAGTACCTTTATAGTGTAGTAGCTATAGGGAGGATTCCGCCTTGCGCGACGTCTCGCTTCGACTCGTCTCAAAGCACGAACAGCTGAAACATCCACCCCCTGTGGATGATGACGCTGCTGCTGCTGCTGCGGGAGCACCAAACAATTCCTTCGGAAAGAAGCGTCATCGCAATGCAACGCTTGTGAGTGTTTGCGCCCCTGTTGTTGTTATTAATAACAACAACAACAACGACATCAACACCAACAACGACGTCAACATCAACAACGACAACAACAACAACAACGATGATGACGACGACAACAACAACATTAGCAACAAGGGCGCGGTAATGACGACGCCCATGGTGGCAGCGGCGGCGGCGGCGTCGCTAGTGACGACAGACGTTGATTTGGTGAAATGCAGAGTGTGTGAGCGAAAGAGAGAGCAGTTAGAGTAGAATTACGAGGCAGGCGAGAAGGAGAATATCGAGAGAAAAAATTGGCCGAAATATAGAGCCACGAAGAGAAGCGAAAAAGATAGACACGGGGAGACACGGGGAGAGAGAGAGCGCGCGCGAGAGAGAGAGAGAGAGAGGTGGCTGGACGGACAAACGGACCTAGACATAACAACGAAGGCAAGGAGAAATGTAACAGCCGATAGCGTCGAACTTGTGTTGGTTGGTTCATGTGAATGAATATTTTCCGTCCCTCTGATCGTCTATAGCTCGCGACCATATATACGCCCGTTTGGCAGCCAGTCTGCTCAAGCCTCCGTCGCTGCTAAAATCTGCCGTCCGTTCACAGCCGGTCACAGTGACATCAACGGCGACAACAACAACAACAACTGCAACAACAAAACAACAACCGCAACAACATTAGAGCAACAGCAACAATTGCTGCTGCAGCAGCAGCAGTTGCATTTCCAGCCTGCCACTGTAGGTCGGCACACTATTGCCGATGGTGCTCGTGCTGGAACTGATCTATGGCAGCATCGTTCGAACAGAACAGAACGACTAAACCCGACCGGCTACAGCGTCTAGTATAGTTTAGTGTCTTCCTATCTGCCTATCTAGCCTATATAGCTGTTGTCGCTATAGGCAACTACTATGAAAAAAACGGTTACCAATACAGCAACAATAACGACAACAACAATTCCAACATCAACAACAACGATAAATACATCTAGAGCCATTGTTGTTGTTGTTGTTGTTGCTGCTGCTGCTGCCGCCGCTTGTTCCGATCGGCAACTTCAACTTCAACTGTCCGACGTTCACGTCAAAGTTGCCGTCGCCGCTGACACGTTACTTCTGCTACAACTTGTTGCCGCCCCCAGCACTGCTGCTGCTGCTGTTGCTTCTGTTACTGCAACAACAACAACAGCAACAATAGCAACAACAACAGCAGCTATTCCAAATGTACAGAAATCGGAAACAAACACCGGAAAGACGACGAGACGGTCGCAAGAGAAGCACTGACTGCACGCAACTCATTTGCAGAGCAGAGACAGGAGTCAGAAGAGTCGACACGAGAGACACACACTAGTAGTAGTAGTAGTAATAGTAGTAGTACCCAAGTGACACTAGAGACCGTGGCAGATGTTGTTGCTGACGGCAGCAATCGATGACGAACTCGAAAACGGCTCGAAACGTCAGGCAGAAGCAGGTAGGCTCACGGCTATCGACGACGACAACGACAACAACAACAACAACAGCCACAACAACAACAACAGGCCAACAGTCAGGCCAACCCTGATCATCGCCCTTCTGACAACAGAATCAGCGAGAGGAGCAAGCGCGGCGGTGTGGCAACAACAGCAGAAGCAGAAGCAGCTGGTTCTCCTCCTACGTTTTGCGCTGTTTTTCGTTTCCGTAGCGTAGCAGTCGCGCCTGCCTCGTGTGCCACTTCGGAAACGCTCGGAGGCTATAACGCCTTCGTTATCATCAGCGAATGTTGTGTTGACGGATCCGGTACGATCAACCATCTACGAACGCCGCGATATTGTGATTGTTGTTGATCTCGGTGGTGTTGTTGAAAGTGCTGCTACAGCTGCTGCTGCTGCTGCTTCTGCTGTTGTTGTTGTGGCTGTTGTTGTTATTGTTGTTGCTGTTGCTGCTGCTGCTCACATTGCGTGAACTGATGTGAGTAAGCGTGCGGCAGCGGCGGCGGCGGCGGCGTCGATGCGGACTGGCACGGTGGTTAATCGTGCCGTGCGTGGTGACGTGTTAACGCGTGATCATTGTGCCGTGTCGAGGGAGGCGATTGCATATCATCATCACCATCATCACCATCATCATCATCATCACCATCATCACCATCAGCAGCAGCAGCAGCAGCGGCAGCATCAATCCGTCTCCAGCTGGTCAGGCGGCTCGCTGGCCACCGTTTGTCTGTGTGGTGTGGTTTGCGTGTGTTGTCAACGTACGTCATTCGTGTGACAACATGAAGCAACAACAACAACAACAGCAGCAGCAACAAAAACAACAACAGCAGCAGCAACAACAATACCGACAATAGCTGCAGACGACATCTCATGGTCGCGCGGTGCGCCGCCCTATTGTCTCAGTTTGGTCTCGAATTGTGAGCTGATGGCACTGTTGCCATCTTTTTTGTCCTGCTTGGTTGTGTCCTTGTTTATTGCCATCAGAAGAATCGTGTAAAAGTAGCCGAGGCAACAGCAGAAGTAGCAACAACAACTACAGCAAAAACAATAACTACAACAAGAGCAACAACAACAGCAGCAGCAGCAAGAACTGAGTAAACAACGGCAGTTTAACCGCCGTAAACGTCCCGAGACACCGCCATTTTCATCATCATCATCATCATCATCGTCGTCATTGTATTGGTATATGTCAGCACCATGATTGCCACCCTCATATAGCTCGCTGTATGTTGTTGTTGTTGAACTCTACCGACCAGCCAGTGATGGATGGTGATACGTAACAACAACAGCAGCGAAACAAATTGGATCGAGTCACTAGCGCTCACAGAACAAGACTAACAAAAGGTGCAAGCTAAGGACAAGCTGTCGGCCGGCGGAATGATGATTTTCATGTCATTAGTATATTAGTCGTCTGCGATGTAAAGTTTCGCCGTAATTTCTATTGGTCTGCTGTCTGAACATGCATACATGGCTAGGCCAGTAAGTAGATCGTGTGGCAACTCTGGACAGCTAGACATGCACTCGACATAGCGACAGATACGTCTGAGCAGCGCTGGTTGTCTCGTTTTCTCGTTTGTCTGGTTCGTTTCATAGTTTTTGCTCGTCCAATATATTGCCCATGAAGTCATCCATGAAGTTAACGCGGTTCTGGAGACTCGTCCAAAAGAAGTGTCATACGTGTGTGTAATAGGGATCGAGAGAGATATATAGAAATAAAAACAGAAAGAGAGAGAGCGAGAGAGAGTGACAGCGCGAACTGAGCTCGGAAGAGACCGACGGAGTCCATTGGCTACTCTGCAGGATTGATTGGTGCCAGATTGTTGGTGTCAGGCAAACAGACTCTCAGAAACAGTCGAAATTGAGTCGGATTCGATTTCGAGACTCATTTTGGTCAACCCTATGTGGTGACTCGGATTGGACGACCATCCCTCCGTCCATCTAGTTTCTACGTTTCGTAAGTTACTCAAGTTGAGCGCTTGTTGTTTTCTCCAGCCCCAATGTAGCGTACTAATAGCTTGCGACTAGTTAAATCAAATTAGTTCAATTTAGCGAAAGCGGCTTACTTGTAACCGGTATTTCAAGTCGCCCGTCTGTCTGCCTACAGCGTGTGTATGCATGATTGGAACGAGCGACGGAACGACGCGATTGCGGATGATTCCTAGTAATTTAATTTGTATAAATACTACTATTGTTATTTAACTTTAAAGGCGATAGTTTGACATCGTATGAATAATGGTAATATTGCTGTTGCTTGTGGAGGTGGAGGTAGCAGTGCCCATGAATGATAGGTATGATATGTTGACGACGGCTTGTTGGCTGACTACAGACGACCTGACACGTCTGTACTCAATTATAGTCGTTTTTCTGGTTGCTTTCGCTCAAGAATCATGATGACTAAAAAATCACACAAACACATATATATATATATATATATATATATGTGTGTTTGTGTGACTTGACTAGATATGGGTATGTATCTATTTATCTGTGTTATGTAGTGGCACTAGTTGACCAGTATAGCTAAAAATAGCTATAAGTATATATATATATATGGAGGGGAAGCTTACTTGAATTGGTAGGTAGGGGTAAATTCCGGGTAGGCTAAATATGACAAGAGCGACAACAAAAACAACAACAACAACAACCACCACCACGACGAGAAGCCTTAACAAGGAAACATTGCAAGTAAAAAATATAGGTCTTTTTTCTGGTGGCAGCAACAGAAGCAAGGAATATGAAGAAAATACGCGAAGAGGAGGAAACAGCAGGAGAAAAGAGGATGAAGAGTGCTGCCGCTGACTGGGCGGTCTGGTGCACGAGATCCGCAAACACCTTTCTTTTTGTCTAGACGGTTGTTTTTGTCGATTTGCGCTCGTATACCTGTGGCCTCGGCAGACTGAATCACAAAATCATTTGTTCCGCTCCAGAATAGTCCAGTCGCGGTATACAGGCAGTCATAGTCGACACGCGCTCGGCCCTGTAGCTGGGTGCCGATGCGCAGGCGCGGTTCACAGCAGCAGCTATATATATATATATATATATATTGTCAACTGATCCATCCACCAACAAACTGTTCATTGCCATCTGGAACTAATAATCGGCCTTCTCGGAATCGCCCCGTTCAACGTTAGTTGTCTTTTTTGTGTCGTGGTCGTCGCTTTAAACGTAGAGAAACAGAGAGCGAACCGAGAACATAAAGTTCACAGAAAAGGTTCGAACGAGACAGCACGGCTAGTCTTTTTAGATATTGTAACTTTAATCCAAGAGAAAAACAGCGACAGCAACAGCGACAGCAACAACAACAACGTAACAGCAAACAAATTAACGCAGCATTAGCAGTATCAGGTCAATGAGCTGCTAGTGTTGTTGCTACTGCTGCTATCGACGATAATGTTGATGATGAGAAACAATTGAAGCATTCTGTATTGCTTCTGTAACTATATCACTATCCATAACAACGGCTAGGGTAACAGCAGTGACGACGACGACGACGACGACAACAACCACAACAACAACAGCCTAACACAGAGCGAGCTGTTACCAATATTCGACGTAGGCTGTCGTTACTGCTGTTGCCATGTCCTCACCTATAGTGTCCGCCCGTCTACCGACCATCATTGGCCGTCATTCCATCAAAAGCCACGTCACTAACGTGGGTTGAGCTGGCGAGATGGTGTGAGCCCGTGTCTCGGGCACAATGCAAGCATCTGTCTGCCGGCCTACCTGCCTGGCAGGCTGAAAGACCGACCGACCGTCCAGCGGACCAATAGACATTGAGGCCCTATAATAGACCCTATAGTCAGCAACTCGTCACGCGACTTTTATCTGGCTCAAAGACGAGACTCATCGCAAACTGCAGACCACCGTAGCGTGGGCAACGAGCGCTTGCGAACGCTCGAAAGGCATTCATCCGTGATGGCCATGGACCGTGGTAGCGTACTCGGTAGTTTTTTGTTTTTTACAGGGGCTAGGAACAAAAATGCATAACGCACACCCTTTGGTCTGGGTAGTGTGGGACTCTCAAACCCACTAAAAACCGGGTGACCCCCTAACCTACATGACCGGGAAGTGTACTTGGTAATACTGTCGCGGTACTACTAACCAGTACCATCCATCATCAAGGCCAATCAACTCAATCAGGCAGAGAAGCGGATTGCCGCGATTTGGCAAACTGAAGACGAGTGACGCGCTTATCTCGGCAATGTTTCTCACTGGAGTTCTGAGTATATTGTGGTAGTTTTTGTTGTCTGTGCAATTCAATAGTAGCGTGTAAATTTACAATACAATTGTATTTATTATGTTTTTTTTGTGTATATTTATTACGATTGTATTTAATACATGTTGACTAAATAAAGGTGTTTTTGACTTGACTAGACTAGACTTGATGTGAGTTCACTGGTTTCATACCATTTGTGCGCCTTAATCTGGCTCGATTTCTTCGAAGCAGAACCAGCCACGTCGTAGCATCGTGGTAGAACGTTCGTTGATCGAGGCCAAATGTGTGCATGTAACAATTCTATTTCGCGCACTTTTATTGACAAGTAACACCGGATTCGGCGTTACGGTCTCAACGAACGTCACAATAAGACCACACGTTTATATGCGTACATACATTTCCTTTATCATTTAATTTCTTATTTCTAGGTTTGTAGCGTACTTTTTGCGTTCTAAATTGCGTCCAGGAAAGAATTAGCAGCATTTCCTAACTACTACTGCTATGTGAATTTGCTTTGTTGTTGGCACTGTTATATATATATATATATATATATATATATAATTGTCTTCCCACGACAAGGTTAATGTCAAGTCCGCCTGATGGGGAAAACGCAAGACCTGATAACGAATTTAACATTGATTGTGTTCAATTTTCGATGATTTCGTTTTAGAGTAGCCTTTTTGCACGACGCTCATTCTCCTACTTGCAGTGGCTCTCCAGTGAAACTAACCTGATCCGTTGTTTTCTTTATGGTGTCAAATATTGCAGGAAAATCAGCCACTACTGAAGCCAATGGGTGATGACGACGCCGTCGACTTCAGCGAGGCTTACCTCGCCGACCCGGAGTTCGCGGCGCTGGTCCATGAGGCCGAAAGCGCCATCGAAGCCGGTGTTCTACCGGAGAGAATCTACCAGGGAAGCTCAGGCAGCTACTACGTCAAGAACGCACAACACGAGGTTAGCCATCGTTGAATATTCTTGCCTCGTCGACTGGGTGTCCGTCAACGTAGTTAATTGCATGAGCGTCGTTCGTTCATAAATAGCTGATGCGTATCTGCTTTTATGGATGTTTTTTCTTTCAGTGTTATGGGGTTTTGTTTTGTTGTTGCCACTGTTATTACCTTTGTCGCACTGGCCTGCGTTCTTTGGGTAAAGATCAAGATTATCAAGCGTGTTGCAGGGTAGACGCTTCTGACGATGTTTTACGAAGTCATACCATACAGTCCTACCATCGTATTTAATATAATGATCATTTGCCGTTTATCTATTATGTGTTCCGCTTGTAAGGTAAAATTCCTGGAAGGTTGTTATTACACGATATATATATATATATATATATATATATATATATGTATAGGTGGCTGATGTCAATAATGTTATTGTTTTTACTGTTTTGCTGCTGCCTACTGTGTTTCAGCGAATCGGTGTATTCAAGCCGAAGGACGAAGAACCGTACGGCCGTTTAAACCCCAAATGGACCAAATGGATGCACAAGGTAAACAAATCAGACATTCGTTAGAAGATTTGCACGTATTTGTTACAACGCTTGGGGAGCTGTGTTCTGTGGTAGTTTGGGGTGTTACCTTACTCTTTCTTTATTCTTTTTCATTCTTGTTTAGGTTGCGTCAACTACGGCTCTTTGATGAGCTATAATGAATATTAATATTTGATGTGTTGAGGCTTTGTGAATAATCTTTATTGCATTCAATGAGAAAATTCCTTACGAACAAAATAATCGCTAGAAACGTGTTCGTACAATGGTCGCGTTTTCCATCACCAAGTGTATATATATAGGAACTTGTCGAGGCTTGATTTCGGAAGGCTATTTTTCTATTTGCTGTTTATTTATACTGGCTAACATTTGGGCTCGTTGCGACCGCTGTTGCTGTGCTTGGTACGGCCGTCGTGTGGGTGAAGATGTGTTGCCCGTGCTGTTTTGGTCGTAGCTGTCTCGTGCCGAACCAGGGTTATCTATCCGAAGCTGGCGCTTCGATTGTAGATCGTAGACTTCAGTTGAACATCGTGCCAAGGACGTTTGTCGTTGGACTAGTCTCCGAGACATTCAACTACACGGCCATCGACCGCGCAAAAAGCAAAACGAAACAGAGCGTCAAAGACAGGTAGGACAAACAAAATAATAGGAAGATTAGAATGAATTACTTTCCGCTAATCTATCTAAGACTGAGGCGTCTCTTTTGTTTGTTGGTCGAACATACGTGCACAGCGCTTGCTCGAACTTCGGTTCATTTTGACATTGCGTATGCGATAACGGTATGCGTATCCAGTCGTATTCTGTAGAATGACAGCATTTTAATTTCAAGAAGCAATAACAATTCTTACTCGCAATTGCGAGTCAATAGGTATGGTTGTTCGCTTTACGTGAGCTTAAGTGAATATGATAGTAGGTCATGTGCTGTACTGTTGCCGATCATTGTAGCACTTGTTGTTGTTGGTGGTGCTTCGTTTGACGTAGATTTCCGAACGTTGGCCGGCGGTTCAATCGGATTGGTCTACCTCCAAAATATGGGTCGTTTCAAACATACGTGAAAGGCTACCAGGACGCCGAAGAGTGGCTGCGGAAGTGGGAACAAGACCCGTTACCCGAGCACATGCAAAAGATGTTCCAACTTCAATTTGAGCGTCTTGTCATTCTTGACTACATCATTCGCAATACCGGTACGAAACACGCTCATGTCGTATACAGATCCATTATGCAGTTGCTGTGTTTTGCAAATATATATATATATATATATATATATATATATATATTTGTGTGCTGCAACGCATGTTTGTCAGAAGTATTTTCTGTTTATGACTATTATTTGTGTCCGCTATTAGTCGACTCCAAGCTATTGCGCGTTTACCTTCCTTCTGTCTAATCAGATTATCTGTGCTTGTTGTGGCCTAATTACAATTTCAGATCGAGGCAACGACAACTGGCTAATTAAATGCGTGCGACCTGATAAAGAGCCCGAGGTAAGTAGTCTATTTTCAAGCCTATTACAGTTTTAGTGCACTAGTGTGTCGGTGTTCCAGTCTGCGCATTTAACACGTATCGCCCTTCCGATTGAGAGCACAACGATTAAGAAAAACCAAGTCTCAGCTGCATTTCTGATTCGTTATGGCAAATATTGGATTCGCTTGGTGATTCGGGTCTAAATCATATAACCTGGACGTACGAATATGACTCATTGAACGTCACTGACACTGCAGCAACTAAAGTCGACAAACGCAGTACTCCATTATGACGTGACTGATTACTAAAGCTTTATCTTACAACTTGTTTTGCAAATAAATCGTTTTAATTGATATAGTAGATTTCGCGGAATTGTTTTAAGTGCGTGTATGTGTATTACAACATTATGGATACATATTTCGTAACGCTGAAAGCCCGTGTACGCAGCTATTTTGCATAGGTATCATTCTCTTTGATTGTTCAAGGAGTGATACACATGATACATATTTTGAATTCTTTTTTCTCAGGAGTTGTTGACCTATATGAACTTTTCTGCCAATGCATTATATTAAGTATATAACGTTGTAAGTGGAGTATATAACAGCACAGAGGAATCAACTGTAGTAAGTAACGTGCTGACCTATGTACCTGCACCTTTAATGATGAGTAGGTATCCAGAACAAAACGAAAAATGAGACCAATGAGTAGATAAGCAATATTTATATAATAATAGATCAAACTTGCTCTATGAATATATATATATATATATATATATATATATATATATAAGCATGCGAGTTTGCGCCCGTACGTACGAGTTTCATTCACTATAATTTATATATCATACACTTGACTTCATATTTGTACAGATTTGTTCGCCGTTGTATAGTGTGGCATTGAGTACAATTTCACGTTTCTCTGTTGTTGTTGTTGTTGTTGTTGGATTTATAATGTCGTGCTTTCTGTCTACTCTCCTCCATATTTGTGATCTTTTTCATCTATCTTTCGCTTGGTGTCTGTGCTTTCTGTCCTGCGGCTTTCATCATCTGGCGGGGCAGTATGCGCTCCCAATTGAGGATACCGTGGTAAGGACTCACCGAGATTGTTCGGTTTCGGTCTTGCGTGTTGTTAGCATGCGCGACGTGTCATACGTACACGATTTAAGGCAGTGTCCCGTGATTGTGATGGTTCGTCAGCTGCTCCAACAGCGCTGAAGGGCAGAGGCGCTGCTAGCGCGTAGAAGCACAACAATTTCAGTTGCTCGACTCAAATATAGGCTCGCTAGTTTTGATACTTGATATACTCATGATGCAGCAAGGCCGAAGCGCGAGTTCCATAAATGCGTGTAGAAATTGTGTTGATTTAAATTTGATGCGTGTGTCGCTGCCGCTGATTGCTTTGGTTTGTTGTTATTTCGCTCGCTCTAGAAACGTGTGTAGGAATCGCATTCATTTAAGTCAGATAGCTGTGCCGCTATTGGTTTGATAGCTTTGGTTTGATGAATTGCGCTCTCCTTTATATAGCTGTGAACAAAAATTGACTCACTTTCCTGTTTCCTTCGTTTGCCGCCACTTAGCCTAGCGAAGAGAGTACTGCATTGGCTAACGACCGTTGGTTATAGCTCTGCATTTCACGACTGTGAACTGCTACCATTTGAGAATGGCACTGACTGTGCATACCTCTACTATTTATCGATCTGCTTCCTGCAATCTTTTGTATTGAATGCTCTCTTCCTTTCTCTTTCATGTGTGCAACATGTTCCATCGGTCAATAAAAAAACGTGATAATTCATTGCATAGATGATAGAATGATCGATTGGGCATGAGTTCACCCATGGAAATTGTAGCAGAAATGATTGTCGTAGTTGTTGGCTTTGGGTGGCAAATATTGTAACTTGCCTGTATTTAAGCCTTGTCTTAGTTTCTGTATGTGGCCGTGTTATCAGGTGCTGCCGCCAAAAGATATTGTTGTGGAGCGGACTTGTGGTTGAACGTGTTCCGCATGTCATAACTCTATTCATCTATTCGTATGGTAGCACAACCTTAGTATATAAAGTACGCCGAAGTGGCATACTAGATCCAACTGACAGTTTTTTACTCTCTCCCTATATATATATATATATATATATATATATATATATATATATATTGTAAGGTTATAACGAGATTATGAGTCTTGCTATCGGCCATGTAATAAATCTGAAGCGTAATTCCACTACTACGCAATATGGTTTAACTCGTGAACTTTCATAGATCTGGTGCACTTAGTGGCTTGCCTGCCAGGACACACGAACGCATGACTTTTGCGCTATGATGGCCTCCAATGGATGTGCCCATGATCGGGCAAAGCCGCTTGCTTGCATTTGTCTAATTGAAGGGCGCGCTAGTATAAGCAGCACATAGTAACTATAATCCTTGGTTCATTTATATTATGGACATCTGTTATATATACGAACGTTTGCCATCCTGCTTGTCATTCGTATCTTTGTCTGTATACGGTCGTTACACATAGAACTCGCTTCTAAATGCGCTGCTGTGTTAAGGTACAATGACTTCGAGCGTTGTGTCAATACCTCATAAAAACCATTCACAGGTGCTGCATCCATAGCTACGCTAATTGGACAATCACTGAACGTAGGCTAGGCTTCCTTTGCTTGGCGCATTCTTGTCTGCATTTGTTTCTGTTTTTTTTTTGTTGTTGTTTTTATTGCTTTCCTTCCCGGCTGTGTTTCGCTCCATGTCTTTGTTCGTGCGCGTCTTCCTCCATATTCTTTCTTCTTTTTTTCATGTGCCCCCATGTTATCCTGTCGTGTGTAGACTTGGTCACCGAAGCAGGCCGAGTTAAAGATCGCTGCGATCGATAACGGTCTGGCGTTCCCGTTCAAACACCCTGACTCATGGCGAGCCTACCCGTACCACTGGGCCTGGCTGCCCCAGGCGAAGCTGCCGTTCTCGCAAGAAACTAAGGATCTCGTATTGCCTCAGCTTTCTGACCAGACGTTTGTGCAAGACATCTGCGATGAATTGCACGAGCTTTTCCGACGAGATCCGGGCTTCGACCGACACATCTTTGAGAAGCAGATGAGCGTCCTGCGGGGACAGGTGAGTGAGAACACTAAATAGTACGACTACAATCCACTTAAATGTGTATTGTTCGATAATGATATGTTTAACGTTGACAGTGAGGTTAATCTAGGTATGTTTTCCATGTTTTAAGGTTTTAAATATATATATTGGACAATGAATATATTGTACCTATATGTATTGTATATTGTAATTATATATACACACATTCCTGCAATTGCTTTAAAAGATTATCATATTTTTATGAAAGGTTCATTAGACAATAAAAACTGGTTTCCAAGTCTTCCTGCTATTTTTCCGTCATTGCTTCTAAAAATTGTTTTTACGTTAGCTAAATCCTGGATGAGCTCAACATAATGCGTTAGCCATGACCGGGTTCCGTAAATCCGATAAGCGACCAATATAGCATTGAGCACAAAGTCGAAGCACTCACTTCAAGAATAGGACGCCCACCGCAATCATTCGTCAGACCACTAAAGTTGAAATGTCTGATCAACAAGAAGTCAGCCATCAACATTAGGCAAACCCTTAAAACAAACGAGGCTTTTAGAACCCCAGAAGAGCTTTAAGCTCTATGTTACACATGCTGTAAGGGCAGAAACTTCGTAAAAGGTCTGCTTTGCCTAAGCCTCAAGACTGGTAGAACACGGAGATTGCCGACGCGTGGGCCGAATGATCCAAAGTGCGACGCGAAATTGACAGAGCTGCCATTAAGGAACTTGAGGTACCCTCAGAAGATATACTAGTAGTCACAATCTTCGAAATTCTGGCAGTGGCGGAGGGAATCAAAGTAGGTAAAGGCCTGGACGGCATTCTATCATAGCTATTTAAGGAATTTCCTGATCCGGTTACCAACGTCGTTAACCGCATCATCAGCAAGAGCAAATTGCCGATGGCATGGAACAAGGCTGAGATCGATTTGATACACAAGGGGGCGGCTCCTACAGACCTATCTGCTTCATCAACACCCTGGCAAAAGGAGTAGAGGCCGTGATTGAAAAAAGGCTAAGGGACTTCGCCAAGGAAAGCGGTCTTCTCTTGGAGGCCCAATACGGGTTCAGAAAACGCAGATCTGCCTTTACGGCAATACAAAAGATAGTATCTTTAGCCGAAGCCATTTGCTCGATCACGGCAAAGACCAGAGAACTGTTCTTGATTTTCTGCTGGACGTTAAGAAGACATGAGTACCTCGAAGTCTACCTAGACGAAGGTATGACCGGTAACTTTCACATTAAACAGGCGGTAACAAACGCAGGAAAATCCGCGACCAATATCGCCCGGCTGATGCCCAGCATCCACGGGCTCAAGGAAGTAAAGAGATGACTTATTATGTCAGTTGGAGAGTTCATTGCTCTGCTTGGTCTTCCGGCCTGGCCCACGCATGCAGCTTCCACGCAGAGGAACCGGGACCTGTTTAGAAGAACGCAGCGTGCCCTGCATTAGTTCTTACGCGGCATTAGTTGTTATGTCCCCTGCATTAGTTATTACACAGGCATACAGGACGGTTAGTACGCTGCGCTAGTGCTGGCAAGTATCGTCCCGTGGGACCTAAGAGCTGACGAGCGCAGACCCGATGGCAGGCCGAGTGGGATGGGATCATCAATTATCCGTCAATCACGAAATGGAACGAGCATCCTGAAGGAGAGCTCACGTACTACATGACGCAGTTTCTGACAGGATACGGCGATTTTCAGACATACCAGACATACTGCATAAGATACAAAAGGCATCTTTGGCGTTATGCCTCCACTGCAGGATTCGGACCTCTCCGGACAGCAGGAAGGCGACACTTCTTACAGAAGAGCGGGTTCACAGGTTAATGGGCAAAGCGTCAAGGTGAGGCACCCGGAAGTGACCACGGCCGTTTGATTCTATTGGCACCCTTCTTTTGTCAGTCCGTAGCACTATTACATGAAGATCTGGGCTGACAGAGTGTGAAGCTTATGAGATAAGGTGTGTTTAGTGCGTATGGGTCTCAGCGTAGTAAGATCCAGCCGTCAAGGCCGAGTTCCACACAGCGCAAAGGCCATGTAAATCCGATATAATATCGCACGTGGAGAGCCGCATTGTAAAGGAATAATTAGTAGGACATTTGAATGACTAATTGCAACGACACAGTCTAGACCACAAACTCGACTTCAGCGAAGACCCAACCTGACATACAAGCAGATGATAATTATGATCGAGCGTCTATTGTCCACGTCACGAGCAGAGTCAAATAATCACTGTACGTTTATTTCATGTATGCGCATAGATTTCGCTTAGCTTGTCTTCAGATGTCCTGAGAGGCCACCTTATATATTATAGTAAAATAACACGAGATTTTTTTGTATATATATATATATGGGGTGAAGTGAAAATCAATGAAACGGTTGTTCTTACTTGGTATAAGAATGCTACGTTTTGTTATTTGCATTGGTGTTTCGCAGGTGCTTAACTTGGTTCAAGCCTTGAAGGATGATCGTTCACCCGTGCAGCTCGTACAAACACCGGCAGTCATCGTCGAACGAAAGTACGGTCGGCCAAAGGGGTCTTGGGAGACGACGCATTTCACGCAGAGTTTCCAGCAAAGTGCGCCATTCTTTTCGTGGTGCTGAATTCAACAGCTGTTGAACGAACACGAAGTGCGGAGGACGAGTTCGCCACGAATAGGCCGGCCACGGCTGTTGATATCGTCGAAAACCGGGGCAATGTGTGTAGCGATCTTGTTAGCATCGTCGTTTCTCGTTGCAAGGAGTTTGCAGCAGTCTGAAAGTCACTCGATGCCTTGTCAGTGCGGTCTGCCTCGAAATCGAGACAATGCCGACAACAACATTTACGGCTCTTGTTCCTTTACTCTCCTTATTGCTTGCTAGTTCACTCAATTTACCTACAACAAGAGTCGAAACCATTTCTGTGGCTTTTAACAGCGGCTGCAGCAGCAACAACAACAAACAAAAGAAGAATTATCTCGACATAGATATGTGAGCAAGAATGTGAGACAGGCGTTGGGTTGACAGCACCTCTACGTGAATGGAGTGTACCCGTGAGGTGGACGGGCAAAATTAGAAGCTCGCTAGAAAAGCTTCACTAGGTGTTACCTAAGTATTTTCGAAATTCACGATAGATTAGGAAACTTACTGCAGCACGCGCAGGAAATTCAGCGCTGTTAGTAGTTGGGCTTTTTAATGTGATCCTAGAGATCGTCGAAGTAGCTGTGCCGATAGTAAATTCGTGACAAGCCGACAACAAGTTTTACTCATGGAAGTCGTTGTACAAAATCAGAAGAAAAAACTAAAGAAGAAGAATTTGTGGTACTAGAATAAGGTAGTAGTAGTAGTGGTTTTACCGTTCTGCGCCGGAGTGGTCGCCACGCTAGACAACGTTTTTTTTGAAGAGAGAGAGAGACGGCAGCCTTCTGCAGCCTGCATGAATTTTTCCATCTGACCGCTCCATCCACGCGGGTCCGTGGATATGCAGCATTTAATGATATGTAACGACCCAGCCAGGCTTGGTAGCGAAGTTTGTATGCCTACATACAGTTGCTCGTACTATTACTACGTATGTATACGTAGACGTAGCGAGACAAAAAGGCGTATTATATATATATATATATATATATATATATATATATATATATATATATATATATATATATATGCATCTCTAAGTACAGATGGAGATAGAGATTTTATATGGATGTTGTTAATACGCTGATGAAATTAGATATTTATAGCCGACCTCGATGACGCATGCGTCTGAATGTGCCTCAGCCGGTCACGAATTCGTGTATCAATGGCGAATAGTCGCGCTGCTTTAGTTGCAAGACCGTGTGTGTCGGGTAAGAAAGCTCAGAACGTTAGCCACGATGGGTCCACAATCTTCCGTAGGCTAGCTGGTTGTTTGGATAGTGCGTTTCTCTCGAATAAAATAAAAGAAGAATTTATGTCGTTTTACCGTTCTCCGAACGTGGAGCAAGCGGTTTCTTTCGGAACATTTGTACAGGTGTGCTTCAACTATTATGCGCCTGGCTAGCCTGATGTGTTTTTAGCAATCGGTGGGGGCATGTGTGATGTGAATTCCGCCATTGCGTTAGACCTTTTCGCCGATGTGGTATTGCCCGACGAACTTCGAAGTTTGCCGCTGTTGCGGAGCCATCGTTGTGGGCGGATTGGCGTTTATGCCGCGAGCAGCGTATGTCATGGTTTTTTTTAGAAACTGCCAATGTAACAACAAAACAACTATATCTTATAAAATAGACCGAACACTATGGTGTAACTTACACAGCAGTTACAGGAGATCAGGTGCTTATCATGTGACCTCTAGCACTACACTGCTAGTGTCTGTATGTATATATATTTATATACTTACACGTAGAAATGTATATGGCAGTTTCTCTCCTGGCCACAATGGCGTATTATTTAAAGCAGTTTCTGTAACGTAACAGTGGTATCAAGAAGATCAAACATCGATACACAATCAGAGTATTGGGTGCGGTGTGTTTTGGAATTTGTATATTGTTTCGAACAGGCTTCCCTGGTGTTGCTTACCATTAGTACGTGCACACTTGATATAAAAATGTGATCACGACGGTTTCTATAGCACACATGTCTGCAACTAGAAACTACTATAAAAGCACACAATTCGTACACCTGAGTTATGTTTAATTTAGTTTTAAGCCAAATAAGGTTCGACGCGCTGTTTTTATTTCTGTTAGCTGCAGTACTGGTAATTTAATAATGGAAGTGCTACGTGAGTAAACACTTATGGAACACGCGCAGATAGATTTGTCGGATTGAGTTATACCGCTCGCGACAAGTAACCGTCTCTTTTGAGTAATGAACCGCTTTACAGGCAGCTTTAGTTGCGCAACATTCTAGATCTATAGCACCGATACTACTCCACAAGCAAACGCATTCCTCTTGTACGAAAGCAGCGAGCAATTTAAGCTGCTAGAATCCTCCAAAATCTCCGTCGTACGGAATCTACGTGAGTATACAGCAAGCAACCTCGCGCAGAGCGATCTACGTACGTCATTATCAAGGGTGTATAAATGGTAGATCTGCACGTGTTTATAGTTTACCTTAGACGCGATGGTGTGCGCGTGCTGATCCAGTCGGTAGACGAAGTTTTGAGACCGTTCTCATTTCAAACCATGCACAGTATATATACATGTGTGTGAGGAGAGAGTTATCAGCGAAAGGTTATGACAGGCCAATGCCTATCGATACGTAACAGTAATTAGCTAATTAACTAGGCTCTAACGAATGAAGACGAACGTGTGATTGCAGTGCGCTTGAGAGAGAGAGAGAGAGAGAGAGAGAGATAGTGTATGTGTGTATGGTCGCCATTGTTATCACTATTCGTTTGACGTGGAAGAAAGCTATTTGACGGTTAAACCGTTGATAGGAGACTAACGTGACGCGAGACTAAAATCGAAACGACCCTGGAAATGTGGGGGGAACACCGATTTAATAATCTTCGAAAGCGGAAGGCCGATGTCCGACGAATTATGAACTCGTGTATTCATAGACAAAGGATAGGACGTGACGATTATACCGACAGAATGTGATTAAATAGTGATGCTGACGATGATGATAATGGCGACGATCCTAGTGATATGTGGGAAAAATACATAAATATATTTTGTTATTTATTAACAAAATAAAAGAATTCGAGTGAGGAAGCAGCGAACGCACGTATATTCATTCTCGTTGCAAGATTATGTTGCTTTGCTTTGGCCTTACTGGCAGCCAACAGTAACTAGTGTGGGTTCACTCACAGATCCACTAGACTCGGATTCCTTTACAGAGTGCCTGTTAGAAGCTTTCAGTGCGGTTACTAGAAATAACTCTAAACTTTTTCCTTTTCGTCCGACATCTGTTTAATAGACTAAATAAACTATTAAGAAGACAAACTTCACTTCTATTACCCCTAACGCTTCTCAGTTGAGCAGAGATACGCCATTAGCAGGCAGCCACTGGCATCAGTTTTAGCCCAATCATTGCAACCGCCGCATAAACTGGCAGAGACTGCAGAAGTGCTGATTATTGCCGCTGCTACTAATAGTAGACCCTCTTTTGCACGTGATTTCTAAAACTGACTTCGGTTAAGAAGACGGCAAGTTCCAGTTACTTAAGACTAATAAGTGAAATTCATAAATTGCGCCTCCTTTCCTTTCTCCCTCATTCCTTGAAGGTCTTTTTCGCAGGAGATGGGCTGCTAACTAAGGGTGGCGCGCCCTTAGTTCCGCAGGCCTGTTACGCGTTGTATAGAACATTTTATAGCGACTGTTTATATCAGTTATTGACACCTATTGACATCCTTCTCATCCACGAACTCATAAAAGCTGCAAGGCCTGCTGCGCATATGCACATCGAATACAAACAACAACAACAACAACAAATCGGGCCATTGCCCTAGGTCTACACCAGTCGTCTGTATAATTCTGCTTTAATGTGTTGTCTAATTGTCTAAGCTTATTTGTCGGCAATTCTCTTTGGCTCACTTCAAATTTTTAGTACAGAGTCGGAGGCCGCTGTTAGGTTTGCACAAACTGCATATAAGAAATCTGAGACCGTTTCCAAAAATGTCCGTATAGTAGTTGGCGTCGATTTATAACAGATTTATAACCCTCGCCATAACCGATGTTGCATTGTTGGGGTTATTGCATTCTCACCTCTAAAGCGCTCTGATCTTCTAGCTGCATTCACGAAAAGAGTTTATACAAACAGCATTTTATAGCAACCCCCTTCCAGTCTGGCTTACCAACAGGCTTACTTCCTTTCATGCTTTCGTAATCTTCCCCGTGTTTATGCATTTACTAAAGAGTGGTTGCCGGTATAGTACTAGTGTTAGTCTACTGTGAGTGTTTGCATTTTATCAAATTGCTTCCGTGGGCTAATCTAATTGGTTTTCTCATATTAGATCTCGATCACTTCCCTTGTTGAGATCTCTCTCACTAGCCGCATTTTTTTAGAATCTGTTATCTGATCTCAAGTTCAAACTACCTTCGAAAAATTTCTGGCGTGGTGTCAATCTCATCTAAAAGCCTCGTAAAGTGCTCTACCACGTTAGAGCACTGGTTTCTCCCCGATATCAAACGCTGCTGATAGTACATTCCTTAACCCCCTCAAGGCAATTTCTGCATCAAGTATCCCTCCCCGGCCACTGCTCACGCCCTGTTGCCGGCCCTGTTGATGAGCACACCCACTGGTATGTATTCCTCAATCTCGTCAGCAAGGAAGTGACTTATTGCCAAGTGGAAAAGCAAGCGTATCGAAATCGCCAAAACTCGCCATCTCTCATGAAGGTGCCTCGGCCTCCAGCGTATACGAGTGTATCTCCGGTCTGAGCCTTGACATCGCAACGCTACTGGCTTGTATGATGTAAAATAATAAACAGTAATAAAATAACAACTGACAGCCTAAATCTCGGTCGAACGTCGACACGACACTCCACGCGCCACGGCGGATTACCTCAGAGAAGATGACTATGCTCCCGCATGTTAGATGAGTATCTAGAAACATGATTGGTGTTATAAAAAGTTACGCGCAGTACTGTAACGAAGTTAACCACAGCATAGCAACAGAACTACCAGTCATAGAGACGCCAGCAACTAGTGACGTCAGGGTACCAACCAATTATGACGTCACTAAGCCAATCAAACACTCAAGCCGACGCGAAGTACAACAAACTGTGGCACGGATGGCCGATGACGTCAGGAAGCCAATCAAGCATCCAAGGCGGTGGGAACAGCACTAATTAAGAGACCGCCACCAACCACGGCAGCACTGTCAGGCGACAGACACCACAACCGACCGAACACATGGCCGAACGTGCATCTCGACTTCCCGGGAAGCGCCAGCAGCCACCGCATCGAGACAGTCATAAACAACCTGACATACGACCGGCCAGCCACATGCGGACTTCCATATGGCACGTGCACCATCGTCCACGGACCGCGCCACATCCACGGTATCGGCGTCATCATCTTCATCAAGACTACACGCCGACCGGCGGGGGAGGCATCACCGAAGACAACGTGCCCAGCCGGGGAGGAGCGGTTAATCCGACCAAGCAACAGCGTGATAGATTCGAGGCATTTTTATAACATTATGACTATACGACCGCTCGAGCAAATAAATAGCCCGGAAGAAGGATGCTTGTTACGCATTCTCCGTCCGGCTACCTTACGAGTCCGAACTTATGCTGTGTGTTGTCTGTCATTCATGTCTGCCCTGAGTCTCTCATGCTGTAGTCGCCGCCCGGCTGAACAAACCATCCACAGTAACTTAGCGTAACAACAACATCGTTACATTTGGTGGACATGCGACGGTTTCCTCTGCCAAACGGGCGGTGAGGCAGCCCAGTTGACGACGGGCGATGCCAGTGACCACACGGCAAACGGACCGAACCAAGACGCGACCGACGACAAGCGATCAACAGACTACGAGCAGACCGCGACCGACCTCGAACAAGCAACCGACTACGACCGAACCGCGACCGACAACGAGAAGACAACGACCGACCACGACCGACAACGAGAAGACAACGACCGACCACGACCGACAACGACCAGGACAACACTGCTAGTCAGAAGATGAGTTCACCCAACCAAACTGCTACCCGGCTCCAGCGTAGCAGGATCGCACAACACGACTACAACGATGACCATGATGATGAGCCCCCTACACGACTACCCGCAACCTGGACAGCCATCATTTCTCCAACCCATATTTGCACCGCAAATGGCATTGCGTTTCGACGGCCCTCAGCCACGCGTGCCCGGGAATGGTTGCGAGAATTCGAAAAAGTAACAGACAAAAAGCTCGAGCGGCTTCGTTATCACTGGATAAAACAGCCGCCGATCGGCTGGACGCGATTCCGAAAGAGGTAATTTTCTACAAAATTATATCAAGCTATCTGCACGAGCGCACGCTATCTATTGCGTGCGGAGGAAGCTCCTCCATTTGTGTCGTGTTGGGAGATCGTGGAGTCCCTCACGGTGGAGTGCTTTTCCCGATTCTTGTTGTATATATATATAACAAAATATATAACATTGCAAAATGGGTTCCACACGGCTTTTACCTATACCAGTACTCGGCTGACAGAGCCATGTGGATTCGCTTAAACGGCAACCCTATTGCTGTTTTTCAGCTTCAGTGTGGCATCAACGCAATCGTATCTTCATTGGAGAAACTTGGCCTTAAGATTGAACCTTCTAAAACCAAAATAATGGCTTTCAATATGCGTCGAGGACAGCATGTAGTAGTTAAGATAGACGGAAAACAATTGAGCAAGTTACGGATATACGGTTCCTTGGAGTACATCTGGAAGACAACTGTCGATGAAAGATGCTAATTAATGAGCTGAAAGAACGCGCCCTTAAAGTTGTAAACATAATCAAGAATCTGTGCGGACTCTCTTGGGGAATATCTCCACCATCTGCCGTTAAATTTGTCAAGGCGCTTTTCTCGCCAAAAGTGGACTACGTCTTGCCGCTCATGACCAACCTGACAAAAAAGAGACAACCGATCTAGACGCAATGACTGCAGTATGTGCTAAAGCAGCGCTGAGTTTACTCCCTATGACCGGCACACAAACCGCTCTGGCAGAAAGTGGCCTTATGCTCACTAACATACGACAAGAGTTTCTAATAAAGTGTATATTAATCAGATTAGCCAGAAGTGGCAATAAGCTACTGATATTCATACAGGACGAACGCCGAAATGCCAAGGCAGCTGCCGCCCTAGAGGACATTCCCAGACTGAGCGACGGATGCAGGCTTCTGATAAGCATGTATTTGATAGGTTAAATCTTGAGCATATGTCTGTGTCACTATCAATACCCAACATCCAGAAAAGAATGAACATGACTCTGTGTGATGTTCAGCGATGGGTCTCAGCAAGGTTTTACCGGAGGAGCAGGAGTTGTCATACCGGAAACCGGAACAAATATAGCGGTACATGTCGGAAACTGCCAGAGGCCAACCACGGCAGAAATTGTGGCAGTGCATGAGGCGCTTGTATTCGCTCTTCAAAGCGATAATCTTAAGGACACGGTTATCTTCTGCGACTCTAAAGCGGCGCTGGAAGCTATTACAGTTGCAGACCCATCGGGTTCCAACTCAAATCTTATCAATGCGTTCTTCGCCGGGCATCTCAAGGCACGGCTGCGACAACCGTGGATTCCTCACGTTAATGCACGAGGAAATGACGCACCTGACGAGGTCGCCAGAGACGCCCTACAGAAGACGGTGGATCGCGTATGCCTGGTGCCGCCTTCCTCAAGTCATGTCAAAGCTAAAGTGTGGAAACACAGTGGTCAAAAATGGGATGAACTGGCAAACGGGATCTCACAAAAGCTTATTCATATGGGGATCGGGATAGATTTTGCAGGACCACATGACTTAAGCGGGGCCTCCCGTAGATGTGCTGTGACGGTTCAGCGTCTGAGATGTGCCAAGGGTCTGAGCGGAAGCACGCTCAACCAAATTGGGGTAAAATCATCACCCATGTGCGAGCAGTGTAACAAATATGATGACGTTATACAAATACTTACGGAATGCAGGAAATACGAAATGGAAAGACCACAATGGATTAAGGCCGTCACTAAGCTTGGCGACGACGGAAACATGTTATCACTCGAATGGCTGACAGCGACTTGCCAATCTGGTGAAATTTGTCAATTCTAATGATCTAGTGATGTAAGTTAGCATGGGACAAGTGTTTTAATTATCAGCGAAACATGTACAAGTTGTGCGCATATCGGATGTTAAAACGTCTAAAGCGTAAAATGTACACCTGTGTAGTGGGTCTCTGATGTGAGACTCTCCAGATTACATAAGCATATCGGCTGTTAAAACGTCTAAAGCGTACAATGTACACCTGTGTAGTGGGTTTCTGATGTGAGACTCTCAAGATTATACATGTAATCAATAAACATCTATTAAAAAAAATAGTTTATCATTGCTAAAGGTTGAGTGCACATGAAGTGTCGAATCCATGCTGGAATGTGTCGAAAAGATTATTTGCAAATATATAATTGGTTAAGTGTCGTACTAGTATCCTTCTAAAAATGAAGCAACAAAGCATGATAACACACACATATATATATATATATATATATATATATATATATATATATATATATATATGGTCTAAAGGGCCTGAAGGGTGGCGCTAAAATCAAGGTGATGTATTCAATGCTACCTACAAAAAACGTTTGCATCTATAACAACCTAGCAAAATCGCGCATTTGAATATATATTTTTATAATCTGGTACGCAATAAGCGCGGTTACTGCGTAGCTAGCAGCGTGGTCTAGGGGACTAGTGCGCTACTAGGGGACTAGTACGCTAGTTGTCATCTACCGCAATGTCACCGGTTCCATTCTCGGTGTTGAGTGAATGTTCTTAAGCGATGCTCATTAAAAATAGATGATAAACCATACACCACTGGGAGTCATGCTACCACAAGGGCTATTGCGGAAACCCTGGATATCGCATCAGGTCTGGCCCACTGTGCATCGAAGATATGCCACACGGCAATTCCGAGCCCGTAGGAGATGAAAGACGGTCTATAATTAAAGATAACATTAAACATATGATACGCAGTACCGTAGATATACCTGCAAAGTTAATACGCACAGAACACATATCTAATTGGTTCCGAAGTCGAAATTGGAAATCATTATGTAAAGCCATTATGTAAGAGACTGAGCTCAAACACACACATATATGAATATTGGCTTGCCGTTTGTTTATGAATATTCGTTTTCTTAACTGTCGACTTTATATAGGGCACATACATGCCAAATGTGTTCTAAACAAAACATAATTCTGCCTGTTGATCGCTTTATTTCATACATTTTCATATATGCTCGACTTGCCCAAAGCTTCTTGCTTCATAATTACAATTCGAATACACATAGTTTACAGTAGTTAATATTATCTACTTTTTAATATTAACATACAGGTCTTAGTTTCAAATTGCCAACTTTTCGATTTCCAGCAAATTACGATTTTGCCCACACATTTACAATTCCGTCACATACACACTGCATACACATTACATCTATATATAAAGAAACACAACAAGCCCGAACAGTGATTTCCATTGGCATATTAAAACGGGCCCCTTAGGGTTTCTCTGCCGTCATTCCCCAATTTCATACTGGAACAGCAAACAACTGTAGCTTCGGTATATACTAACATTGCGGAGGTTTACTTCACCGGAAATTTACTTTGCATGTTTTCAAATAGAAGCGCACAGTGTATTACTTCAATTTTAACAAGACACACATTTTGTGCATCATCAATGAACGCTGTGTTGGGGAAGCGCTTTTGAAGACACACATATTACACGTTTGCAGTGTTATAGCCGCAGACATGGACATCGCGCGAGAAGAACGACAATGATGGCTGCTCCTTTAACGTAGCTCGGGAAAGCCGTAAGAGTGACACCGCATGGCAACAAGCGAAATGCCTAAGAATATATATATATCCCTTACTGTATATGTTACGTAGCGGCTGGTGCTCACTCGCATTAGCTTTACGACAGTTAACCCAAGTCAAGTGCAAACACATTGTAAGGCATCAACCTGTCGGAGACATTGACTCTCTAATGCGTACTTCGCGACATATATAAATTAACAGATCCGCGTATAAAGTCCACAACATTGGAGATATGAGTTCGTCAAAATAAATGGCATCAAGGGTGGGGCTAAAATCAATGTGCTTTCAATCGACTACTGCATTCAGTAGTCGATGCAACCTAAGATGCCAAAACCGCTTGCACCTAAGCAAGCACCCAGGCAAGAAAGCGCTCTCGGGGGGTTTACAGGAGACCAACGAATAGCATTACCGACTCTAATTTGCTAATCACACTATCGTCGAACTAGTTGTCATCAAAGACAATCTTCTTTCCCTGGAATGGCTGGTTAATAGCTGCACTTAGCCTCTTCTTGGCGGCCCATGAAGGATGAAGCGCTTCGCTTGGCTGCTCGTCCTGTACTTTGTTTGTGATCGGAGATCTCGATGATTTCGTTGACTCGAACCCAGACGAGCCTCGCTGAAATATGGTAACAACAATCATGGTTACGACACCAATTAAGAAGAGCATTCGTATTAGGCATTCTTCACCACAGTGGTTCATAGATTCCTCATAAACATATGTATAATACGCCGCAAGTTTAGCATACTTCATCGAACGGAAAAGTTCGTTGTGGACCCAGTAATCATAGCCAGTCATTCCTGTGAAGCCAGGTCACACATAGTCCTTAAATTGATACATATAATTTTGTCTTTAGTATTTTTAAATATGGATGAGCAGAACGATGCCCGCCTTAAATCGATGCTGGGACTCGTATTATTGCGCACCGTGGGCTGATATCACCTTGGTGGCTTCGTCACACTAGTATGTTCGCGCGTTCTCGCTCATATGAACCCTAGCCCCCTCGCCATGTAACTGCTATCGTACTGAGTTCTAAATCCCGGTCAACTCAGTGCAACGTCCTCATTACATTTGGTGGAGAAGCGTCGTTACAACATTTTTTTTTTTTTTATAACGAAATTTTGTTTATTTATAACGATTTATTTTATAATGAATTTATAACGAAACGGTAGCTACTGACAATAAAGAAGGCCGACAACTTGGGGTGAAACGCGCGAGACCGAGTAGCGAAACCCAAGCCTCAGTACAGGCTATTATTACCGAGACAGCACCTCAAGAACTGCCAGAAGAAGAGGGTTTTAAGGAAGTTATGAATGAAAGCAGACGGCGCAATATTCGGAAAAAGGAAGAAGCGTTAGCAAAACTCAAGCAAAAGGTTGAATCAGGTGCACACAAGGTTTTCCGTGTAACCTTCAGCGCAGCTGAAGACGGCAGCTCATTGCCAGGAGGGAATGTATTAGGGATGTGCAAGGAACCTACACCTAAAAGTGGCAGACGCTAACATCTCGGCACAGAATGGACAAATCTCGGCTACCGTCGATAAGCTTGAGGACGCACGTAAACTGATGTGCATTACCGAACTAGCTGGGCTGCGAGTCAAAGCAGCATCAAAAAATATCGACAACATCTGGGGTGCCATCAACCATGTTAGCCCAGACCTTCAGGAAGAAGAGATACTGCAGGAACTTAGCTCCGCCGGTGTCATAGCTACACGAAAGGTGCTGCTCAAGTTCAAGGGAGCCCCGCCGGCCACCGTGTATCTTGGCTTTCAGACCCACGCAGTGACAGTCGAGCCACCACGTCCTTCAAGATGCTTCAAATGTCAGCGCTTAGGTGATCACGCATTCTCTTGCAGCGGTCAAGTAGCATGTGTGAACTGCGGCAGTAACCGACATCTAGTCAAGGACTGTAAAAGTGCTCCAAGATGCGCAAGCTGTGGAGGTGCACACAGATCAGCGTCTCCTTCGTGTCCGATCTACGCCATTGCTTGGGAAAGGAGCAAGATTATTACCGGAGCAAGAGTCCTTCGTCAGGTCCAGTCCGAACACCCGGCGACCACTATTGTAGAAAAACCGGCGACTCGGACGAATCCGGCACCATGCGAGATAGATGAGAACGCTTCTCGTTCCTACGCCTCAGTGGTCCGTGAGATCGTTGCTCTTAGTTCGGATGGAACGTCCGATAAGACTATTACGCTTGCCCCACTTAAGGCCTTGAAACCGACACATCGCCGACGCAGAATGCGCCCGCGCCAGGCGGAATATCGTCGAGCTCCAGGCACTACCTGGGTGGACTTGTCGTCATCGAGGGCGCGTTCCACTCGCAAGGCAGACCCTCTTGCAGGGCTCACCAGCGCTACAAAAATGCTAAGTGGCCTTGACCCTCAAGCTGCCAGCGCACTTCGTAACCTTGCAAACCTTCTCGGACCAGTCATTAGGCTGTTATCAGCTTTCAAAGTGAAGAAATCTGTCGGGCCAAAACATATTGCCTCAAGACGCCTCCGAAAATAAAGCCGGTCCGAGCCACTCGGACAACCTCCCGCAGACGGACCATTTATCCAGCCTCGGGTCGGATACAGGGAACCTAAGCCCAGCTCCTCACTAAAACAGGGTTACTTGCACGCATTGCCAAAGGAACTTTACAAGAAGAGGAATCAAACGACACATGACGGCAGCACACTCGAACATTGAACACCCATTTTAACCCCCCCGTCAGCAATCCGGTCGACAACACTGATGGTACTCACCTGCGCGAAAAACTCAACGAGTACACAAAGACATACAAACGCCTCGACACCATCCCTAAAAGTGCCCGTCGTGCAGTTGCGGTAGCGCTGGCCGACACACTTTCACTCGTACATTAAAACAATGACGCGCATAGCTGGCCCAACCTACTGGTTTTCGCGCATACAGTTCTCAGAGCTCCATCACGAAAACATAACAATCTTAGTTGGACCACATACCACAGAGACAGAATCGAGGAACATAGATCAGGTAGTGGGCCTTCACCCGAATTAGTACCCCAAGGAAGCACTGGAACAAGCGACCTAACGAGGACAAAGCCGCCGCTAGACAAGCAACCAGGCTACTAGGCGAAGATGACATTGGAGGCGCTGCGAGAGCTCTGCTTTCTGTGGGAAGTCCTGTTTGCGCAGCCGAAGCGTTCGTGGAAATGACTTCCAAACACCCTAGTGAGCCGGCCGACCTTGACTTGCCACCAAGACTATCCCATGCTGAGCCGCTAGTCACCAGTTCAGAAGAGATTCGCGAGGCCGTACGAACCTTTCCGGCAGGGTCTACCGCCAGTATGGACGGCCTGCGGCCGCGCCACCTCAGAGACCTCATTGCCACGACCAATACAAATATCGCCAGTCGTCTACTGCGTGACTTAGCAAAAGTGGTTGACATTATCAGAAGTGGCACAGTGCCTGAGGCCATCCGCCCTATTATTTTGGTGGACGCCTCATCACAATTAAAAAGCCGAGTGGATCATTTCGTCCAATTGTCATTTCCTCAGTCTTTCGGAGGCTTGCGGCAAAAATCACTGTCAAGGTAGGACCAAATATCGTCTGCGAAAAGCTTGGGGCCCTCCAGCTTGGCTTCAATACGCCTAATGGTATCGAAGCAGTGGTTCACACAACAAGAGCTTTTATGTCTAGCGCACCCAACAATTTCGTCGCCGCCAAACTCGATTTTAAGAATGCTTTTAACCAGGTCCGTCGCGACCACATACTAAAAACTGTACAAACGGATTGGCCAGAGGCAGCCCCCTTAGTTGACCAAACCTACAGATCCAGTTCAGAGCTCTCATTCGGTGAAAGAACAATTTCCTCGTGCAGCGGCGTGCAGCAGGGCGACCCTCTTGGTCCGCCGCTATTCTGCCTAGCAATCAAAGAACTGGTCAATTCTATCCAGTCCCCCTTAAATCTCCGGTACCTAGACGATGGCACCATTGGGGGAGAAGCATCTGTGGTACAGGCAGATATCAAGAGAGTTCTTGACTTTGGTCAGAAGAGTGGTCTTGAGCTCAACCCCCAGAAGTGCGAAATTATTTACAAAGGCCAGCCGAACATATCCGCCTTTGAGGCACTTCTTCCAGGGTGCAAACAAGTCGAGGCAGCAGATATGACGCTCTTAGGGTCCCCTGTGGGGTCGGCCACCACTCACCCAGAACTCGCAGGTAAGATAAAGAGCCTTTGCTCTCGCCTAAACCGGCTAAACCTGCTTGATCCCCATAGCGCATATCACCTATTAAAATCATTTTTGGGCTCATCGAGAATTGTCCACTTCCTCCGCAGCACGGACGTCGGAGCAAACCAGGACCTGCTGAGGGAGTTAGATAATAAATAGCCTTAGGACCAGCCTTAGCGACCTCCTCAATCTAAACTTGGCCGACAACAACTGGGCTCAAGCCACCCTTCCTCTTAGACTCGGAGGTTTGGGAATCTGTTCTGCAGCAGATCTGGCAGCCAGCTGTCACGTTGCTTCATTACACGCCTCAGAAGCTACAGTCCAGCACATCAGCCCGGCCATAGCCCTGCAGGCTTTCCAGGATGCCAAAAACCTGCTGATACAAGATTCAAGAACCTAGCAGGCCTACTCCCAGAGGCAAACAAACACCTGCAGAGGTCCTATGACGATCTCATAGTATCCAAGAAATATCAGCGTTTACTGTCCGATGCACTGTCCACGGCAGACAAAGCCCGACTACAGGCGGTTGTCCAAAAAGGGGCTAGTAAATGGCTCCAAGCCATCCCTTCCTCAAACCTTGGCACTTTACTTGATCACGAAAGTTTTCGTCTGTGCGTCGGCTTGAGGTTGGGAACAAGACTAACGGAGGAACACCGGTGTCCGTGCGGAGCACAAGTGGACATTTGGGGAACCCACGGGCTATCCTGCAACAGAAGCGAAGGACGTCAAAGCCGTCACAGCGAGATTAACGAGATTACCGCCCGGGCCTTAAGGTCAGCTCTACTGCCATGCATTCGAGAGCCAACCGGCCTCCTGAGAAGCGACGGAAAGAGGCCTGATGGTCTCACCCTTATTCTTTTTGAAAGGGGAAAGGCGCTTACTTGGGATGCTACAGTCACCGACACGCTCGCCCCCTCGAACATGGAGGCCAGCGCATCAGCCGCTGGCTCCGCAGCACGCAAGGCTGAACGTCTAAAGACCAACAAATACGCCCAGCTCATTCATGTGCCACTAGTATTGGAGACACTAGGGGGACCTGGCCCTGAGGCATAGTCACTTTTACAGAAGATTGGCAAACGAATTGAACTCACGACATGGGACAAAAGAGCTTTCGACTTTCTACTCCAGCGGCTATCTCTAGCGGTTCAGCGCGGCAATGCGGCAGCAATTATGGGCACAATGAGGGGCTGCCTCGAGGATAAGCTCGATTGGTAGCACCCCTCACAAGCCCAAGAGTAGTTAGATATTCATATTCCACTGTAACTTCAAAATGAAATAAAACTATAATTTGACATTTTACCTTGTTTTGACTCTTTCTATAATATTACCACTAGTTATACAGATTAACTATATACTCATAGCTGCATTTAGGCAGCACTAGGATTGGCTATTCGGCTCCGGAGGCTTAAAGAAAACTATTAAACTCAAAGCAGTACTTGAAGCATTCACAAGCATATAGAAATCAACCATTTTGTAGCAAAATGCAATAACGTGGCGCATCTATCAATCCATGCCGCCTACGCGGCAAGGTTATGGCTATTTGTTAACGCTGCACAAGCTGTTTTATCTTAGAGGATAGCAGGGTTCAACAGTTATATTCAGTTGCCTTCGCTAGCCAGTAGCGCTACAAAATGCTCTTGGTCCAGTTGGACTCTACATGCAATTTTCCTTATTCTTAGCCCAGTGCTGCTAACACCTGATCTTAATAAGTAATCGTCGTTATACTTAAAAATTACCCATGATATTACCTGCAGGTGAATAATATAATAAGTTACACTTATTGTAAAAATGCCTGACTATGTTACCCAACTACTAGCCTGCTCTCATGGCGCTACCTTTCTAGATGCCATTATTTATTATTTATCTGGTGATGAATGATAAACAGAACCAACTTTGGTTAAACAGGCAATAGGTAAGAAGAACGAAGTACTGTGACGCCACTAATGACCACTGCATTAAAACTAAAGAAAGCACTAAAGAAAAAACTGTATTAAATTTGATTTTATATGCACGTTCATATGCGGTTAAAATTTTCGTCCAAGTCTTAGTTGACTGGCGTGCGTACGGCACATATTTGTATGCTACTGTACTTGCATGCTTGCAACTATTCAAAACGACAACAAAAAGTCGTTATACTTATTAGAAACATGATAATTAGAGACGAGCTGACCCAGTTTACAGCAGTTCCATCCTCTACGTCAGTGAGAACGCACCTGGACGCTTTTATGGGATGAGAATCTCGGCTTCTCAAAGGCCTTTCTTTCGGACCGTTCACCGTCCCCGGCTGGATCTTGTGATTCCTCCTTAAAATGCTCCCTAGACCGATGCCAAGGCGATTTACTCTGTTGGCTGCTGCCGCTGCGTTCACGGGCGCTGAAACTGTTATCACGACTGCTTCTAAAGTCACCATCTTTTCCGTCGTAATCAGACTGCCCATCGAAATGTCTGGAAAACTTCCGCGGATGGCTAGAACCGCTACCGATCATATGGTCATCGGGCAGTGTGCCCTGCGACCTTCGCATATCTGACTGGATTCCATTTCGTGGTGATACTTGATCGAATTTCTTGGAAAACCGACCACGGTTGTCAAACGGCTGGTGGCCATGGGCACGCTTGCCGCGAAAATCCGCGTTAGTGCCTAGATCAAACAGAGGAGAACGATATCGCAATGCAGCCCCATTAGCTCACGCTAGCTAGAAACACACTTAAAACCGTTTAACTGTTAGACAACTAACTTAAAAATATTGAATTTACCGAGCAAGATGCCTTAGTGGCAAAGCCTTTGCCTTCTTGCATTTGGGAGGCCTGGGTTCGAGACCCAGTCTGGCCAGTCTTAAATTGGTTTTCATGGTTCCCAATTTGAACAAGGTGAAGGCCGGCGTGGACTAAATAATCAGCCATGACATGAAAACACCGCACACGGGCATTAGCCTTACCTGCTTAGGGACTTACACCTCTATGGTAGGGTAGTACCATGTATAAGGCTTTGTGTATGCAATTATTGATGTGCTTAATAGAATAATTCAGGCATTGAGTATGAAAAAGCTAATATACGCAAAACGGACAAGCAAAAATGACAAGCTCATGACTCTGAAAACAGACGTGCACAGAAGACAGATGTCAAGAACGATCCTATATTGCTAACTGATGTCGCAAAGTACCCTTTTGTACGGTTTCATTAAAAATTGCCAAATAAGTATTGCTGTCAGAAAGCAAAAATAGCGCATTTGTTTTACTACATTCAGGCAGCTGCAGAATGCAGGAGAACAATGCGATATACAAACCTTGATCAGGTCGATCTCCGCCAATTCTTTCGTCGCGTGACGCAAACCTTTGAAACCTGCCATGCGGTTGGCTAGTTTTTTCAAACCTCTCCCCGTTTCCTGTAAAAACCGTTTAGCGGATTCTCACTAATATATCTTTAACGCCAATTTAGGACCGGACAGCTGTCCATTGTTCTGTACTACTCGTCGAACAATAATAACGCGCAGCGTGTCCTCGTGGAATATTTATATAACGCCAAAAAAATAAAGAAAGCATACACTAGTATGTTGTTCAGATTTGGGCAGTATTGGCTGAAGACGTGGTTGCAGATATACTAAATGACTATTCGTGCCTAAATGGACAACAGGGGTTTCTGAATAGATAACGGCAACTGTCACATCCGTTGCCGTTAGCTACCAATGACGTGTTTTTAATTTTAGGTAGACAATCAACTCGACAAAATCCAAGGATTGCTCTGTATAAGCACATTACAATCACAATTGATATATCAAAATGGCTTCTAAACAGAGTTTGGTGCGTTAACAACGCCAAATAATAAATGAGGCAACACGCTTCCACATACACACGCAAACAAAGTAGTCCACTGGTATTGCATCTTCATAATATACAAAAACAGGTAAAAACACAATGGATAAATATACTCATCCAAATACCTATCCTGAGTGGGTGTTCCCCTACACTACAATGCCAATTTAGGATATACCTTGGTCACAGACCTGATTCAAACTGTGAAATTAAAAGCTATTTATTTACTTCGCAAGCGAAAAGACGCATCGAGATGACACATCTAATGTTTTAGGGAATGCAGGCCCAGGTTGCGGGGAGGCGGCGTCCAATTGTGTGGTTACTAGACTTCAAGGATACTGGGGGCACTGCGAAAGTTTTTGCACGTCTAGGGGGGGGGGGGGGGTATTAACTAGTGGATCGGTGATTACCGAGGGTATAATACCTCGGGAAATTCGATTACCAACATAAAAACCTGCAGCGTGTATATTTTCCACCGTGAATAGGTTAAATTGACTAAATGAATCAGGAACCAAATCCGTTCGTCTCGAGCTAGAAAGCAATAGCTCAAAATGCATAATTTTATATTGCTCTTGCTCTCCGGAGTATTTCATCATATCCCCTATCCCAGAGAAAGATACCATTGCGTGGCATTAAGAAATAGCATAGCACTTGTTGGAGCATGTGTTTACTAGAAGATGTGTTTGTGCATCAGTGCACCAGATACACATATCATATTATGTTCTATACACATAGAACGTTTCATTGAAGTAGGACGAAAGACCTAAATATGGATGCCATAGAGAGCATTTCTCATATTGACCACAAAGTCAACTTCAGATAGCGAAATTTAGCAATTCCATTTAACGTGTCATTAGTGGATCAGACAAGGGACGGGCACAAACATTCAACAAATTGTAGCGCATGGACCCAAGCCATTCCAAACCAGAACATTTTAAGCTATCGACATTTAGGATATGCTATTAGGTAGGGTTCATAAAACATCTAGCATGAGTCTACTGCCAGATATATCAGACAATCAATTAAAATCATAATTGATTTTTTGGCACAAAGTTTGATATGGTAAACGCTCCCGAAAATTTCGTAGAAAATACGTTGGTGAGGCTTTGCTCGTGTAACAATGAGCCAGACACTTCAACAATAGAAGCGCCTCATGGCTGCTATCGGCTGCTAGCCACAGCGCTCTCTGTCCAGGGCATCCGGTTTAACATGTGTAAACCGGGAAAACAAGAAGTTTAAATCCTAGGAATGTATCTAAAATATATGTATTTTAAATAATAAAGGTTATTCTACAACTGATAGGAAGTGCCGGGAGCAGTTCTGAGGTTACTTATTAATATTGTAACGAGGCCTACCACAGCGTAGTAACAGAAGCCAACCACAGCGTAGTCACTGAATTGCCAGTCACTGAGACGCCAACAGCCAATTATGACGTCAGCAGGCTGACCAATCACCCAAGCCAACTCGAACGTCAACGACCTACAGCACCGACAACTGACGACGTCAGTAAGCCAAGCAAGCATCCAATTCAACGTGCAACGTGACGACCAAGGAGACCACTAAGCTGCGTGCTGATGACAATAGGGTAGTGCACCAAACGTCCACGGACCGCGCCACATCCAGAGTATCGGCATCATCATCATCACCACCAAGGTCAACGTGCACCGCCGAGAGAAGTGTGTTCCCCGACAGATTAACAACGTCATAGATTCGAGTCAACCGTTTTGCATTATTACTATACGAGCGCTACGGCGTCACTGGAGCCAATAAATAGCCCGGGAGAAGGATGCTAACCACGCATTCTCCGTCCGGCTACCTTACGAGTCAGATCTTACATTGTGTGTTGTCACTCATGGCCCTGAGTCTCTCGTGCTGTAATCGCCGCCCGGCTGAGCTACCATCCCCAGTGACTTAGCCTAACAACAACATCGTTACAATATGTTAAAACAGAACACTGTGCTGATTGATAACGGGGTCGGTATTGCGGGGGAGGTGGCTCAAACCACAGGTGTCGCACAGGGCGATGGACTGAGCCCATTGCTGTTTTCCGTACTTTTGGGTGGACTACCTGAGCGGATAAGGGCGGGCTGGACCCAAGAGTGGGCCAGAATCTTACTGTACGCTGATGATGTGTTCACTTTGATTTACGGAATAGCGGCAATGACGAGCACTGAATGGCGGGGGGTAGCGGGGTAAAAGATCGACATCTAACTACGGCCTTTGCAGTTCACGGATTCCATCACGTTCTGTGCAACGTGAGGGTTTTCATGAACCACGGGATGAATGTCAATGCAAACAATGGTGGAGCAAATGTATCGATACCACGCCGCGGTATGCCCGGCGGTTAAGTCTATAGCAGAACTAGCAAAACGCTAGATTGTTAGTGTCTCAAAACATTTTGATGTAACATAAACACATTTATTCAGTTTGGGTGTTAATAAAACATATATATATATATATATATATATATACTTTTCAGAATTGTCCACCCGCGCTTTTGCTCTTACCCTCTATGTCGTCATCGCAAGCATTGTGATGCGCGCGCTTATCGTGTCTTCTACGCTCGCGGCGGTTGAGTCCCGGAGCTTGCTCTTTCGGTATGGTCTTCGACGGGACGTCTTTGGCCTTCTCGCCTTCAAGTAGAAAGAAGGACGCACCCTCGTCCGAGCCTTCATCACTCGAATCGTCCCCACTTAAGGCTGTTACGTGGTCGTGACGACCATCACCCCCCGCCATATCTAAAACACGTTTAAAATCCAAGATACGAACTAGATGCAAAAAGCGCTGCGTTGTCATCACTCCACATACTAGAAGTCATAATGAAACGATATGATTATATGCAGCATAAGAGAACTATTAAGTTTAGTCTATTCCAGATTCATATTATTCATTCCCTATTCGTTATGTCGCCTCAGCTGTAACGCCGCTTCTCATGGCTTAAAAGACTGCACCAACACGAAAACGCGACACGCCTTTTATGTAAACCGCCAACAAACATTCCTGTCAGTTATCCTAGTAAGGCATAGATAGCGGCGATAGGTGACTCGGGTATACTAAAACGTCATGCCAAGCTTACTTGATGTATCCAATGAATACAAAATACTGCGGCCATATTTTGTCGCATTAACCGACGACCACTTACATGTACTCGTATACCGTAATGAGGAAACAAACAGCGTTTTTGCTTTTGTCTATGTACCTGAACTCGGAGTTTGTAATTGACGCCTCCGCTTATCCTGTGCACGCTGAATCTTACTTTGGACGACTTTGTCCCGGATTGCAGGATCATCTATATCGGCTTTGATACACTTAAGCTTTTTCTGCACCGAAAAGTCGATCTCAAGCTTATTCGAATCTTTTGGCTTCTGTTTCAGAGCTGAAATGAAAATGATACACATGCTAATTTTGTATGCCGTCTAATATAAGAGACTTAAGCAAAGACGCGAAAACTAACGTGACTAAGAAATTTTAGGTTTAGTGAAATAAATGTAAAGAAAGCCCAAATATTTGCCTTCGACCACCACAGAGTTCACCACTGAGTAAAATGCATGTATCGTTTATAAAGTAGAAGTTGTAAAATTAAAGTTAGTTTGCCAACTATGTCATAAAATCGTGCATATTAGAGTTGCTCGCAGGCTATTTACAATTTCCGCCGTGCACTGCCCAGCAGAAAAGCTTCGCACCTTCGAGAAGTAACTGTTTTCTATGCAAGGCGTCCGTGTCCGATTCGCTGTCAGAATCTTCTGCGGACGTGTCGCCGCTCTCGTCGACCTCCTCATGAGGTGTGCTGTCGTCTTCATTGTCGTCCTCGTCGGCGTCGCTTTCGGCGTCGTTGCTAGCGTTTTCGCTCCCGCCGGCTTCGTCTATCTCAGCAGTATCGCCGCCATCTTCGCTGTTCTCGCGGTCAGACGACGCTTGCGTGAGGTCCTCACGGCCCTTACGGACAGTGGCACGGTCACTAGCGGCCACTGACCAGGCATTATCCTCAGGTTCATTCTCAGAGCCATTGTTGTGGTCTTGTTCGCCGTGGTTCTCGCGATGATCCTCTGTCATCGAACCATCGTCACCGCCATCGGTGTCATCACTCGATGTGTAGCCGGTGTGCGCAGGTGCATAAGGCCTAAACGGCTGTCGGGCCAGCTCTGAACCAGACTCTGAACTGTGTTCGGCGTCAGAGACTGTGTTCTGCAATGAAACCGGCATTGCACAGTCGGTTTAACCTAAGTGAGATTTACGTAAAAGCTATTGCTGCTTGTGATGAATGCATACCCTATTCTACTTCACATTTAGTACGTACATCAATCCGTTCTGGGCGTGTTATTGCAACGCTTATTCATGTGTCACAAGTGTCCAGGCTATACAGATATAGATGCAGGATCATCTATATCTGCTTTGTCTTTTCCAGCATTAGAAATTGGCCTATTAATGCAGTGGCAATTCAATTTATAAATTGGTGCAATAAATTCAATAATTGAAATTATTGAATTTATTTACATTATGATAAAGACGCCTGCCTTTTAACAAAGTTAATTATTATATGTATATTGTATACCTACCTAAAAACACTAACTGCCCCGCTGGACCAGAAAGCACTAAACAATATCTAAAAGTAGCAGCAGCAGGAACAACAACTATAAATTTCAAAACAGCAACAATAAGATTTTTGACCAATAAAATAACTTGCCAGCTTCTCCTCGTTCTCTTCCTTAGACATCGCGACCTCGTCAGGACTGCCTTCATCTGACCATTCCGGTTCTTCGTGAGAATCGTCTGATCTCTCTATTTCGACAGGGAATTGCTGCTTATTTACCTTAAAGAAGAAATAGAAATAAACGTAACGATCATATGACTATCAAGGGTACTAAACACGCCAACGTATATTACGGTGCAACTGCACGTACAGTGCACGGTAAACCCTTCCCAGATAAAACCAGTTTAAGCATGACAACAGTAATACGTTTACTTATGATAATATCAACGCGCGTAGCAGTAAATTCAACGACCATGGAGTTGAGCAAACCTGTTGAGCAGATGCCGCCGGCGGCTTTGCCTGCCTCTTAACTAGTGCGTCTTTTATCTTTTTTTCGGATGTCTTCGATGCCACTCCTTCCCCTTGAGCAGACTCCAGCTGACCGGCATCCGGGCGAGCAACTGAAACGTATCATGTCAATGTTTTTTATCATAAAACCTTTATGGTACCTCCTATGGAATGTGCGGCATGAAACCATTTCACCAGCAATTAAAGTGTGCGCTTCGTTAATCATTATATAATCATTATATTATACGTGGAACTGTCTAAAGGAATTCGGTAAGGTTACAAGTGGCAAGTTCGCAATCTTTATTGTGGACCTCTGAATCCACGAGCAAAGCAAGAAAATATCCCACATACGGTGTTGCGTTTTGTGGAACCGTGCATTCGCTACAGTGTGTCAACATCGGCGGCGAACCGACCAACCGGTCGGATACTGCCAAGGTGGAAACCCAGTGTTTAAAGTGTTGTGCAGTGTTGTGCGTGTGTGCAGTTAGTGCCCGGTGTATCAGTGCATCATCAGATAGGCAGGTCCGGCGTCTTTGGTCATCACCAAACACCAAAAATCGCCTTGTTTCTGTCTATGGCGATTGCTAATGTATATGTAGATGTACATAGAAAAATGCTATAATCTCCATCAACATCGTCAGCCCTTGTGCGCTTAAAAACGCCATTATATGAACACATATCACATTAAATTGGAAACAATAGTGTTAAATAATTATTATTTATTATAAGAAAATAATAATGGGAAGGAGGCAATTCATTATGGTGGCCCCAAATTCCTTACTTTTTTTTCTCTTCACATTTTCATAGTTGTTGTCTTCATTGTCGCTTCTTTTCTTATTGCTTGTATTGCGATCTTGCTTGGCGTCCAGTTTGATGTTCTGGACCAGCTCTTTTACAGACGGCCGATCCTAAAAGGATAATTTAACACTTGAGTTAGTAATGACGTGTAAAGGAATTCAATGCAGAGATCCATCATTGACTTTATGTTATCAACAGTACTACGCAATGAATACCCTCATTGAGATCTGATAAAACAATAAAGGCCAATGTATCTCGTCCCGAATGACTATACTATGCTGACAGCTAATAAATCCGCGGCATCGAAAACATTCTTGTTAGTTCAAAAATAGCAAATAATAACGCCCTTAATCTGATTAAAGCATTACACATTTTTGTCATGGCACTATGTAGCGGCAATGCCTAGCGAGCATAGCAAACTTTCGTTGCAAAGAAAAAATATATATAAATATACATTACGAAGCATACAAATCAGTATACAAAATCAAAACAATCAGATATATAAAAAAAAACGAAAACCAAGGATGACCCGAAATTCGCTTAATTGTATCCGCAGGACCTTTTTTGCATTAAATAACCAAGCGTGCATGCGCATTAAGAACAACGCACAGGTTTTTGGATATTTTAAAAGAAAATGACGGGAACTACGTATAAATATATATATATATATATATATATATATATTTATACGTAGTTCCCGTCATTTTCTTTATATATATATATATATATATTGACTGGTAGTACGTCACGAGCGTCGCGAATACGTTCAAACAACACCGTTACCAGCCATATATATATATATATATATATATATATATATATATATATTATGTGTGTGGTTCTATATTCATACACATACATATTTTTATACATATATCTTTGTATACATATTATACTCGATCTGTCACCACGCTAACCCGCCATATAATGGTCCTCATTACTGCTGTTCCAGAAATCCCTATGTCGAACCCACTTATTTTCGTTCGCTAGTTCAGCACATAAACGAATCACAAAATAAGTAAGCGTTCAACGAAACAACACAGTCAATCAATAAAAACTGTCTACTTCAACTAAAGTATGTCAGGCACAGGAAACAGATCAGACTAAGAACAAGAGTTGAGCGCGTTTACAAGAGCGTGCCAAGCTAACATGATATAAAGAAAGCAGAACTCTCGTTGTGCGCACTTTCGATAGAAGGCCACAGTCGAGCTAGTTTCAAAATATCTAGCAAAAAAATACAAATTACTTAAAAACGCGTCAAAGTGAAGCATATTTTGCTTAACAAATAAATGTACTCTGCGTAAAACTTTCACTACGCTATGCGCAAGTTATGAAGCGTGGACGTGTGTCGAGCCTAATTACCTCAATCGGACTTAATCACTCAGCGACACGGTCACTGCTTACACGACTATCAAGCAAACGACACTAGTATCTCGCCACACAATTTCAATAGATGAGACGGGCAGGAAAAGAAAGCGAAAGACCGCCATCAGAACTGTTGAACGCCTCCAAGTTGCACACAACCGAGAGAAACCATGCGGGTTGAGTGTCGCATAGTGTCCGGTCGACCCGCCGATTAGCTTGTCATATCGTGCCCTAAAGGATATTTTCAATTCTACGAAAAAGGCAAGCGTTCTTAGTATGGCGTCCCCGGCATCAGCGGCAGTCGCTATAATATCACCGCTCCCGCTATCGTGGCCCGATAACACACAACGACAATGCGGGCGATGCAAGGTTCACGTCTTAGCGATAAGGCCAACATTGTTGTTTCGCGTGAGGGCGCTATGCGTTAGCTCCTGCCCTTTGGCTTGCTCGAGTAGCTGAGAGCACAGCACGTCCCTCTATTGCGTTAAGTTCTGCCCAAATGATCAGCCCTAATATACTCGGCAGACAACCGGAACACATATATATATATATATATGTGTGTGTGTTCTACTTAAGAATCAATGTATGTAGGTCCAAAATACTATTGCAGCATATATATATATATATATATATATATATATATATGTATATATATATATATATATGTATATATGTATATATATATATATATATATATGTATATATATATATATATATATATATATATATATATATATATATATGTATATATATATATATATATATATATATACGAGGTGTGTTCAAAAAGTATCGCGACTTTTGAATTTTCGCGGGTTACGTATATTCGAATTTCGATTTTTTGTGGCGTTATGTTGGTACTCATGTCTCTCACTTATGCCGACAAGCTCGGCCATTTTGAATGTTCACTTAATTGTTGACAGCTGCTTTGCTTGCACGTGTTTTGGATCGTCTTCGATTTTTACCTATTTAAAAAAATGGATCAAAGAACCTGTATCAAATTTTGTGTGAAAAACGAAATTAAGTGCGCGGATGCATTCCGAATGTTGACTGTGGCATACGGAGAAGCTACCTTGGACCGAAGCAACGTTTATCGGTGGTACAAAATGTTCTCAGAAGGCCGAGAAGATGTGAACGACGAAGAGCGTGCCGGACGCCCGAGCACTTCAACAACAGACGAAAAAATTAATGAAGTGGAGAAAATGGTATTGGCCAATCGTCGAATCACCGTTAGAGAAGTTGCTGAGGACCTAAACATATCGATTGGCTCGTGCCATTCGATTTTTATCAATGATTTGGGCATGAGACGGGTCGCCGCGAAATTCGTACCAAAATTGCTCAATTGCGACCAAAAACAGAACATTGCTAATGAGATGTTGGACTCTGTCCGCGACGACCCAAATTTGCTCCAGAGGGTCATAACTGGTGACGAATCGTGGGTTTATGGTTATGACGTGGAAACCAAAGCTCAATCATCTCAATGGAAGCTGCCGCACGAACCAAGACCGAAAAAAGCGCGCCAAGTTCGGTCGAATGTGAAAGTTTTGCTGACAGTTTTCTTCGATTGCAGGGGCGTGGTGCATCATGAGTTCTTGCCACAGGGTAGAACGGTCAATAAGGAATATTACCTGCAAGTTATGCGCAATTTGCGCGAAGCAATCCGCCAGAAACGCCCGGATTTGTGGAAGAACAAAAATTGGCTTTTGCAGCACGATAACGCCCCTGCTCACACATCGTTGCTTGTGCGCGAGTTTTTGGCCAAAAACAACACACTAATGATGCCGCAGCCACCGTATTCCCCAGATCTGCCCCCCTGTGACTTTTTCTTGTTCCTTAAACTGAAGAGGCCCATGAAAGGACGACGTTACGCTACGCTTGACGAGATAAAGACGGCATCGAAGGAGGAGCTGAACAAGATTAAAAAAAATGGTTTTTTGAAGTGCTTCGAAGATTGGAAAAACCGTTGGCACAAGTGTATAATATCTCATGGGGATTACTTTGAAGGGGACAAAATAGATATTCATGAATAAATGAATAATTTTTGAAAAAACACAAAAGTCGCGATACTTTTTGAACACACCTCGTATATATATATATATATATATGTATATATATATATATGTATATATATATGTATATATATATATATATATATATATATATATATATATGTATATATATATATATATATATATATATACATATATACATATTCTTCTAATATTTCAACGTTTGGTGTACCAATATATGCAGATATATACTCACTTCTTTATTGACTTTTTCCGTAGTTTTCTTGCCTCGTTCAGCCTTAATCTGCTGCTTTTTCTCCCACATCTCGACCAGCGGAGGCACCCAATATTTCCAGTCTATGTTGTCCTCGCGAAACTTCGCTACGTACTCAGCAACACATTTTTCTCTGACGAATGCCCAAAATTCCAATACATTAGTGCGAATATCTGTTGTTGCGTTAAGTCCTTCTTTATTTAGCGATATTGCTCTTCCACGCGTTTATTTGCGGCATATATATATATATATATATATATATATATATATATATATATATATATATATATATATATAACAAAGTTGTCATTGCGCAAGATAACGATTACCAAATCGATGAGAAATGCACACAAACGCGTAGAAGACCAACCTAGCTAACGGACGATTTGAAACGGCAAACAACTATAAATCATTAACATATCCCCCCTATCATCATCGAGCCAGTCAAATGCGGGCATAAACATAAAATGTAAATAAACGTTAATTTATCAGCACCTGGCTGGCCAATCAAGAAACGGGGTGTTTCACCGGTGTATTGAATGGACAAGCTAAGTGGACTACCTACTGAGGCTGTATTTCCTTTTGTGCTAAAAATGCAGACAAAAGTCGAAAACAAGAACTAGTTAGAGAAGTAAGGCGTAACTTTAACCACGTGAAAACGAAACAAGGGTAAATATCTACGTTCTGGTTTTATCGCTGTACATAAAAAAAAAAACGATAATCAGTACTAAGAGGTTTATATTACAAGGCTAAATTATAAGTATTACAATAGTTACTTTATATAATGAGAAACAAGAGGCCTTACTTACTTCACACGACCTGGCCATACTTTCACATTTTCATGTCTTAGCACAAACGAAACGTCTGACCGTTTTTGAGCAATTCCGCTGCATTATATTATAGCTGCAGCCATCTATATATTAAGATCCGATTATTGCCGCAACTTGTTTGAGAATTTTATAGGGATTAACTTATTAGATAAAATGAATATAAAACTTATAGCCAACAAAGTATTCTCGTCCCATTATGCCTATTAGGAGGCAGCAGGCGTCCCGACAAGTACCTCTAGATAAAGATACCTCTAGATGAAATAAGATACAGTTGAAAATTTGTTTACAATCGGTAATGGTCGTTCCAAAAAATATGGATCATGAATTACCTGCATAGGCGGTGGAAAGCCCTCTGGTCAGGTGACGTGTGCTCGGCCTGGATATGGGCATTGTGGTCATCCTCGCTAAGCAAAATTCTGCGCGAAACCAACTTACGCGTTCGAGAATTCGACAATGTCTTCAAAAATCTAAACACGCATAAAAAGAAACATGTGAGCTATTAATTCAACATGTGTGTCTTCAGACATGTAAAACGAACAAAAATGAACATCTCAGAGACTAACACTAGGCAGATAGACATAGATAATGAAGTTATTATTTGCTTGGCATGTATGCCTAAATGCACCTGTAGTACCCGCATACACGACCGGTGAATATACTCCGAATGCATATTACGCCATGTTCGTATTTTTTTTTTTTTTTTTTTTGATAGATGTTTATTGATTACATATATAATCTGGAGAGTCTCACATCAGAGACCCACTACACCGTGGTACATTTTACGCTTTTGATGTTTTTAACATCCGATAAGCTCACAGCGTGTACATGTTTCGCTGATAGTTACATCGCTAGTCCCATGCTAACTTACAGCACTAGATCACAAGAATTGACAAATTTCACCAGACTGGCAAGTCTACTGTCAGCCATTCGTGCTGATAACATGTTTCCGTCCTCTCCATGCTTAGTGACGGCCTTAATCCATTGTGCTCTTTCCACTTCATATTTACTGCATTCCGTAAGAATGTGTATAACGTCATCATATTTGTTACACTGCTCGCACATGGGTGATGATTTTACCCCAATTTGGTTGAGCGTGCTTCCGCTCAGACCTTTGGCACATCTCAGACGGTGAACCGTCACAGCACATCTCCGGGAGGCCCCGCTTAAGTCATGTGGTCCTGCAAAATTTATCCCGATCCTCATCTTAATACGCTTTTGTGAAATTCCGTTTGCCAGCTCCTCCCATTTTTGACAACTGTGTTTCCACACTCTAGCTTTGACATGACTTGAGGAAGGCGGCACCAGGCATAGGCGATCCAACTTCTTCTTCTGTAGGGCGTCTCTAGCGACCTCGTCAGCTGCCTCGTTTCCTCGTACATTTACGTGAGCTGGAATCCACTGTAGTCGCAGCCGTGCCTTGAGATGGCCGGCGCAGCGAAGAACGCACTGGATGAGATTTGAGTTGGGACCCGATGGGTCTGCAGCTGTGATAGCTTCCAGCGCCGCTTTAGAGTCGCAGAAGATAACCGTGTCCTTGGGATTATCGTCTTGAAGAGCGAATACAAGCGCCTCATGCACTGCCACAATTTCGGCTGTGGTTGAACTCTGGCAGTTTCCGACATGTACCGCTATAGTTGTCCCGGTTTCCGGTATGACAACTCCTGCTCCTCCGGTAAAACCTTGCTGTGACCCATCGCTGAACATCACTGACGAGTACTCCTGTGAGAGTAAGCTTATGTGGTGCTCGGCGGCAGTCTTCAGGTACCAAGAGTCATGTTCATTCTTTTTGTGTATGTTAGGTATTGATAGTGACACAGACATATGCTCAAGATTTGACATATCAAATACATGCTTATCAGGAGCCTGCATCCCGTCGCTCAGTTCGGGAATGTCCTCTAGGGCGGCAGCTGCCTTGGTACTTCGGCGTTCGTCCTGGATTAATCTCAGTAGCTTATTGCCACTTCTGGCTAATCTGATTAATATACACTTAATTAGAAATTCTTGTCGTATGTTAGTGGGCATAAGACCACTTTCTGCCAGAGCGGTTTGTGTACTGGTCATAGGGAGTAAACTCAGCGCTGCTTTAGCACATACTGCAGTCATTGCGTCTAGATCGGTTGTCTCTTTTTTTGTCAGGTTGGTCATGAACGGCAGGACGTAGTCCAATTTCGACGAGAAAAGCGCCTTGACAATTTTAATGGCAGATGGTGGAGATATTCCCCAAGAGAGGCCGCACAGATTCTTGACTATGTTTACAACTTTAAGGGCTCGTTCTTTCAGCTCATTAATCTGCATCCTCCATCGACAGTTGTCTTCCAGATGTACTCCAAGGAACCGTATATCCGTGACTTGGTCAATTGTTTTTCCGTCTATCTTAACTACTACATGCTGTGCTCGACGCATATTGAAAGCCATTATTTTGGTTTTAGATGGTTCAATCTTAAGGCCAATTTTCTCCAATGAAGATACAATTGCTTTGATGCCACACTGAAGCTGAAAAACAGCAATGGGGTTGACTGTTTTGCCGTTTAAGCGGATCCACATGGCCCCGTCATCCGAGTACTGGGATAGGTGAAAGCCGTGTGGAACGCAATTTGCAATATTAGATATCGCTAATACAAAAAGAATCGGGGAAAGCACTCCACCCTGAGGGACTCCACGATCTCCTAACACGACACACCTGGAGGAGCTTCCCCCGCACGTAATAGACAGCGTGCGCTCGTGCAGATAGCTTGATATGATTTTGTAGAAACGGCAATTGGCGTCGATCCCCATATTTTGTAGAGATTCATGGACAGCTGTGTGTGTCAGTCCATTGTATGCGCCCTCGATGTCAAAGAATGCGGCCAATACATGGCCATTGTTCCGGCATGCCTGTTCAATATCTGTTGTCAGATCTATGACGTTGTCTTGGGGCGACCGTAGCGGTCTGTATGCTGACATACTATCTGTGAGAGCCGATTTAGCTTCTGACGCAGACATTAATCTTCGAAGAAGCATTCGCTCCAGAACCTTACCAAGGTGGGAGCATTTGACAATTACACGATATGATTTGATGTCTCCTGTTGGCCTACTCGGTTTCAGAATAGGAACCCCAACTCCAGATTTCCACTCCATCGGGAACACCCCAGACGCAAGTATCTCATTCATTTTGGTTAGCATAAACTTCTTGCCATCTTCTCCTAGAGATTTTAGTTGCTTGTTAGTGATTCCGTCAGGTCCAGCAGCACTTCTTGAATGTGCCATTGCAAGAGCCATTTCAAGTTCAAGTACGTTGAATGGTCGTGATAGCTTCGACGAAATTTGTTTATTGATATCGAATTCAGTTGACTTAGCAATTGGACATGGTGGTATGTCCGGCAGGGTAACCGTTTTTAATAGGTCGTTTAATGCTGAGCGCATATTGACGTTATTTTTCAGGCAATATGTTCCTAGTGGAGTTGTTGGTTTTCCAGATTCGGTAGCCTTAATCCACCGCCACACGTCTGTGAGAGGCGTTGTTTGACTCACTGTTGACACATACTTTTTATTCAGTACGTCCTGCAGTTCTCTTGAGTACGACAGTGCCGCTTTCCTAAGGGATTCGTACCGTACATAATCACTTAGAAACCCGTGCTTCTTAAATCGTTTTCGTGACTTGCTGATTGCGTCCAGAAATCGAGCCAATTTCATGTTCGGTTGGGTAATTTGTGGGGGGACTCGTATGCGTTTAGTTGCTGCTTGATATGCCGTTTTTACCAGTGTATCCATGTTGGTGGTGGTTGCGACGTTTGAGGATATTATTTTCCTATACTTTTCCCAGTCGGTTATTTGTGTAGTTCGCCATTTGTCCTTGTTAGTCTTCATATACAGAAAGCATCTACAGTGGTCCGAGATGAGTGCTACTGGTTCAATGTCCAGTCTGCTGATAGGGGTTAAGTTTTCACTAACAGCCACAATATCTAAATGAGATTCCACGAAACCACTGGAGTAATTGCGCATAAATGTTGGATTCCCATCATTCAATACAGTTAATGACAGTTTTTCCATTAGTTCAGCTATTGCTAATCCTCGGCTATCCATCGTCGGGCTTCCCCACATCGGATTTTTGGCGTTAACATCTCCGGTGATTATGATGTTTGAAATATCCTTGAGCGCGGCTAATATCATTGATATATCAACTTCTCTGTTTGGCGACAGGTACATTGTTACTATGTTGAGAGTCTGTCGTTCTATTTTTATTTTGACACCTGATATTCTCGCACCTGGTATGTGAGGCAGCTCTAATCTGCATTGATGAATATCATTTCTAACCAGAATCGAGGCTAGAGAAGTTGATGAATTTATTATTGACGTTGTATCTCCATAAAATACGTATCCTTCAGCAATGCCGTTGTTTTTAAAATTGCCTTCGTTTAGGCAGATCACAGGCAGTTTATCTTGAATGCACATTTGCCGTAGTAGCGGCAGTGCCTTCGTGTGCCCCCATCCACAATTCCAGTGCGCAAGAAAACTAGACATCTAAATGCTTTTGAGAGATGAACTCTAGGAAGCTCTCCAAGGCGCTTCCAGCCTCTAAGAGTTCTACCAACTTGGCCACCTCTGGGTTCTCCTGAAGCCACGGCATAATAAAAAACTTAATGCCTGACCAAAAAGTCTTAAGTTTGGCTGCTCTCTCTGCAAACTCAGATTTTGATTTGTGTGCCTTGTCTTTACTTAATTTCTGCCCTAGCTTTTTTGGCTTTTCGCTGTTTGGAGATGTCTTTTTAGATGTCTTTCCGATTTCGGGGACAACTGGAAGCTTGCAAACTACTTGTTCGCTACCGTCTGGCAGAACTTGAACTAGTTGACGTTTGACTACCCCTGCCCAACTGGTTTGTCCTTGCTCTGCGCCGAGCGTATTCGACTTTGTGTCAGGTTTGATTTCCGTAACCTTAACCGGAATGCCATATTGTCTGCCAATTACTTGAGTGTGTCGGATCTGTTGAGCCTTTGCCCACGTTTGGTACACTGGGCAACTTCTACTTCCAGACGGATGGCTCATGCGGCAGTTGACACACCATGTTTTACTACTGGTGCATTCCGCCATGATGTGGCCCTCTGTACCACATTTTTTGCAGAGTTTGCTGCCTTTGCGCTGACACGCGGCGGCTTTGTGATCGTAACGCAGGCAGATAACGCACTGCATTGTCGTTGATTTTAGAACTACGGTGTATAGCTCACCGCAGATATCAACTTGTTCTTTAATCTCTCTTTCGAAACGAATGTCCATCTTCGACGTGTTCCTCTTATCTAGCTGTGGGGTGCCGTCACCGCCTTCACTGCCCTTGACATTATATTGTACCCGTCTTACTTCTACGACTCCCTGCGATTGGAGAACTCCTGCTACTTCTTCTTCGGAAAATTGTGGGTGGACTCCATATATTCTTCCCCATAGTGGCAGTGTAGGTTTATTACATACGGCCACCCTTATATCGCCTAGCATTTGAAGTTTCTTTGATTTCTCAAACTCTTCCATTGTCTTGACCCATATCTCCAGCCTGTTTCGACTGTTAACACGAACATTTGCTCCAGGAACATGTGCTCTCACCGCCACGTATATTGGCAAGAACTGTTTTGATTTAAAGCCATCATCTAATTCAGAGCCGCCCTCGTCAATCGCCATGAGCTCGACGCAGTGTTGACCAAATTTTGATGTTGTTAATTTCGACGTTCGTTCTTCCGTGGATTTCTTCAACATGCGCTGACTGTCCCTCTCTGCAAGCCGCTGAGCTTTCATTCGCAACTTCTCTTCCTTCGTTGGAACGTGCACAACATCATCGTTGTTCATGAACTCTTCGTGCTCTGCACGTTCGCGCACGTCAAAATCGATGGTTGTGGCCTGTTCCTCTGTGGAGTTGACTGTTTGTTCGCACTGTTGTGATCCGCATCCAATTTGACTATAAACAGCTGCAGGGTCTGCAGTAGAAGATTTCCCCTGCTGCGCAGGTGAATTGATCTTAGGCTTCAAGGGCGTTTTGCCTTGTGAACTTCCAGTCTGTGGTTCTTCTACTGGATCGTGCGAGCCTCCCGGAGGAGGCGTCGATTTATCCATTCTTTTCGGTTTCGGCTTTGGATCCGGCGAATGGAACTCGTCCGATTCGTCAGGTCCCGAATTTCTACACCGTTTTGTCGCCAGTGTTGCCTTTTCGGAAATGTGAGCTCAACCGTGACAAATATAGACAACACTATGATCTTAGACTGTTCGAGAAGCAGTGCTTGCTAGCAGCTCAAGTAAGTCAAATATTACTAGATGTTTGAATCTAATAATATCTGAGAGTGACACCAATGTATGACCGTACTCACCGATAGCAGACGACGAAAAAAAAAGTTGTTCGTATTATTTATCACCTTGTAGTTGCAAGATAATAAGTAATAAGATATATTATTTGAGATAAGATACGATACGACTTGAACGTAATGTAATATGCAATGTCCACACATTCCTAGCAAATGAGGGATATAAATAATATATAAATAATTCCAATATAATTATGGCCCGTGCCTGCATTGAACTAAGCATCAAAATGTTCCTTGCTAACTATACATGTATAATCAATTCTTAACGGTGGGAGCATTGGGTCCCCGTGAACGAGTGAATGCACTGCTACGGAGCGTCCAATATAGAGACCAGTCATCTCTGGAAGGTTCTCCGGATCGAGACCGCATTGCCTCGTTGCACATCCAGCGACATGCGCTGTCTAAGGAAGAATATATATACATATATATATATTTTTTTTTTTAGATGTTCCGTAAGGCTAATGCCCGCATACGTGTTCCATGTCATGGCTGATGTTTTAATCCACTCCGGCATTTACTTAGTCTAAATTGGAAACCATGAAAACAAATTTAGGAGTGGCCGGTCTGGGTCTCGAACCCAGGCCTCCCGAATGCAAGGCAAAGGCTTTGCCACTAAGGCATCTAGCTCGGTATATATAATAATATATATATATATATATATATATATTTTTTTTTTTTTTTATAAAACTGATAAGTGAAGACGCGGGCGCAACAGGACGAGGCGTCAACTCACGCAATTTCGAGCAGAAGCCGATCAATTCTTGACTGGAACTTGGTCTCGCTTTTTCGACGAAGCTCGCGGATCTTCGCCGACAGTCGGTGAACGACGAATGTTCGTCCCTTGACGACCAAATTGCCGAGTCGGACGACGGCGTCATTAACTCGCTGTTTCTCCATCGTGACGGAATGAGGTGAGGAATACGTTGGCCTGAGTCACTCTGCTGTCCTCGCGATAAGGACCGCCTCCTGACAGCGATACCGAAACATCAACAACAACAACAACGAAGACAAGAAACATTAGCCGTTAGACCGTATTCAGACGCAAAGTGCCAGATGCCGGAGTTCGCCGGCTTGCCACATAGGTCATATGCGTCAAGCATCTTCATAAGACCTGCAATGACTGACGACGCGTGGAAAGGGCCCGACCCACCGAATCGCCATGTGATATTGCGTTTCTCGGTACACGGCTACCACCACCACTACCACCTATGCAGTGCAGAAGGCTTCCACGACCCCGATGTTGACTGCAGATGTAAATAATGTCATACCGAATGCTCTAGATATTACGGTCTTGTTTGTAGTAACATTAGGTCTCATCTAAATCAGTTGGCCCGTTATAAATATCGTCATAACTTTGTATATTGTATATGTCTATATTCGATATTTTATACAATTGCTGTTGCTGCATTTATGAGCTGCTGACGCCGAGCCAAATCATTGTACGTATTAGGTATTATCGACACTAAATGTGTGAATAAATGGAATTTGTATGCGTCAAGCAAGTTGTGTTTGCCGTACTATCGGTCGTCCATGTATCACGTTTGACGATGGCGTTTTTTCCGACACGATACTACAGTGGCATCCAAATAGAGAGAGGCATTCGAGTTTATTTCTTGTTGTCCGATTGTGGTTTTGCGTTCGCTTGTCTGACTACTGTCACGCCACACGTGACTCGACATGCCGCTGAAAGAGAAGGCCGAAACTGGCTGAATACTGAAACCAACCTGTTTGACTCGATAGCTCCGATACACACGATGATGTAGGAGGCAGATTCCCGACAGCGATGTACGCGATCACACACACACTGATCACTTATTTAGAGCTCGCGTGTTCAGCTAGTGAGGGAACACAGCACTGTTCCGTGCTTGTTGGCGCTAAGACAAAGGCAATAACGCACCTATCGTGAGTCTCCACCGTATAGTGTTCGACGTTTTCGACGCTTTTGGATCGATCATGGAAACGGGTTGCCTCGTTTTGTACAATGTAATCGTCGGTAGCGATCGCCACGCAGTACGAAAACAAGCGAAAAAAAATCAGCTGATCGCATGGGTTGTGGTGGTTGCGTTGGTTCTGTGCTGAAAACCGCGCGCGCCGGCCTCGACATTCGAAACACTCGATACCGTCGTCTGCTATTCGCAACAATAGGTAGCGACCGGCGCGATCATGGGTCGCGAATTAATTAGTTCGTAGCGGCAATTGGTAACGCGCGGGCTCGAAATCTGGCTAAGGTCGGCGAAAATAGCAACATCAGTGTCAAGTGATAGAACCGATTGCAGGAATCAGCTGGTAGCTCTGTATTGGGTGGTCGTTTAGAACGCGGATGATTTTTGTGTGCGCCGATCCATGCGGATACGACCATGACTACAGCGAAATGATATCGGTGTGACATATCCGTCACTATATGTCACACCGATATAAGGACGGGTATGAGCGAACGAACGAGCATAAGTGGTATCTTTTTTTATTGCGTTCTTTGAGGGTAAGCCGCGAAAAGCCAACGGCAATACAAACCACTGCGGTTAGTTTCAGCTCGTATAAAAGCGTCTACTCTAAAATATGCAAGAATCTATCTATAGGTATATTGAACATAAGTAATGCAGGCTTCATCATCATTGTCCTGCACAGAATAGGCGGTTAGGGTAGGATAAAAAAAGAATGTCTGTCTGCTGCCTAGGTATGTAGAAGATAAGATGAGATAAGCTGAGCTGTGAAGCCAGTGATGCCGCATTTCGCCACCCTATCTCTCAGCAGCAGCAGCAGGTGGTTTTTCGCGCGGATGGACACGTGGCCGGAGGAAGGAGATTTCTCTCATGAAAGGCAATATTCAAAGACGAATGTGAAGCATGGGCCGCTTATATACGCACGAGTCGTCGTACATAAAGCATAAAGACGTAACTGATCTAAGCTAACTTGACGAACGTAAATCACTTGACGAGTGTATAAATTCGTCAGTCGGAGTATGATGATTAGGTCATACTAACTCGGTGGCAGCAGCAAGGCCAGAGCGCTGTTCGAAACTCGTTTCGAGTTTCAATTCGGAAGCAGCGCGAATTTGGGGAAAGAAGTGATGAGCTAGAAGAGGTGAGCCGAGCCCCACAGGCCGAAGCACGCGGCCGGTGGGTTGGATGTACGGAAGATTGGTATTGGGCCAGTATTGGGCAAGGGAGACAGATCACATCGTGGTGGTGGTGGTGGAAGTGGTTGTTGTTGTTGTTGTGTTTATGGTGCTCTGTTGTTGATGTTTACGGTGGGTGAGTGCATCTGTCTTTGTGTGGGTGGGAGGCTACAGAAGACAAACAAGTTGCCCCACAAGTTGCGGCCGCTGCTGCTTGGTATTGTTATTATTGTTGTTGTGGAGTTTGTAGTTGATGGATCTTGATGGTGGTGGTAGTGGCGGTGGTGGCTGTGAACAGTAATAAGTTTGTGAAAATCTGGCGGCGGTACTTGTTATGTTTTGTTAGTTCAGTGTGTGTCTGGTGGAGTGGCGCGAGAATCGAACGGGACACCAGCATCCAGCACAAGACGACGAGTTGAAGTAAGTCCTGAGTGCTTTACGTCAATCTTTCAACGCTTGCTAGTTGTCTGGAAACAAATTCTTTACCCAAACTGTTTCTAACTATTCTTTGCTAGCCATCCTCCTCCTCCTTATCATTCTCTACAGGCTTAGAGTAGTCGTCGCCGTGAGGTTGATGCATCTGCAATGCGCCCCGCACCGAGAAATGACTAGAATTAGCTGAGATAAATCTCGACGGTTTCCGAGCTGTGTCTTTTGGTGCGCTGCCGGCGAGATGATGATGATGATGATAATGATGATGATGATACTTGTGTGCAGTCGCTGATAGAGAGAGAGCTTAGCAGGAGTTGATATGTATGTGAACAACACTAGACGAAGAGACGAAGGTTGCTGTTGTCTGCTAGTAGTCGTGGTGAGATTCTAACTACATACAAAAGCGGGGGCGAGCGGGCGGGCGGTCGAAGCAGTGTGGCGAGTGTATTCATCATAATCCTCGCCACCACCACCACCACCACCATCAACATCAAGCTTCGGCACTCGCCGGAGAAAGCGGCGCGAACCGCTCATATAGACTACTCGTAGTTCCTGCAGCAGCGGCAGCAGCAACAACAGCAATAGTCCGGGCAGACAACGGGCGGGCAACGGGGCTTCTTGGCTCATCATATCGAACGAACGAACTCCGTCTTCTGCAATTTCGTCCTTCTCTCTGCGGCGGCGGCGGCGGCGGCTTTGCTTCTTCTTCTTCTGCTGTTGCTCCTGCTGCGTCGTCAAAGAAGAAGAAGAAGAAGTGTTTCTTCTGCTACTTCTGCTGCTGTTCAGCAGAAAGTGGTGTGGTCGCAGACCGCGGCGACAACGGCGTTCACGACCCCAACCACGACCTCGACGACGACGACAACAACAACAACAACAACAACAGCGACGGCAAGAGGCTTCCCCGTACCCCCAGGGTACCCCCACCCCCCCCCCCCCACGTCTGCTGCTGCTGCTGGCCCTGGCTGTTTCTGTCTACAGTAGCGTCAGAAGCAACTAAACTAACGCAAACGTAGCAACATCGTCAGCTTGCCTTCGTTAGAAGAGTTGTCGTCGGCTATTGTTGTCTCTCAGCCTAAACAACAACAACAATAACCAGCACAACAACACGACGCTTGCAGACCAGCAATCAACAGAGAGTAAGCAACAGTCGAGTCGAGCATCAACAACAGCAACAACAACAACAACAGTGAGAGCAGCCACTAATCACCACAATACAGAAACAGAAGCATCAGTAAACTCGGAAGAGCAATATATATCTATATATATATATATATATATATATATATAGAGAGAGAGAGAGGGAGAGAGCCAGAGTTGAAACCAAAATAGAACAACATCATCCTCAACAGGAACAACAAGGAGGAGAGGGTGTCGAGGAGACAATATTCCGCCGACGTTCTTATTCGTGTTGTTGTTGTTGGTACGTGGTGTGTTAAGAGAGTCTTATTGTTGTTATTGTTGCTAATGATGATGATGATGTTCTTGTTCATTCTCCCATCATCATATCTTGCTCCTCATCAATAACGACGACAACAACAACAACAACAACAGCGGCACTATTATCAGCAACAACAACAGTGACTGTTGTTGTTGTTGTTGCTGCTGGTTGTGGTGTTGATACTCCTGCTGCTGCTGCTGCAGGATAACTATGAAGAACGACGAGAACGCCCCGGCCATCGCCGACAACGAACGACACCATCTGTAGCTCTTGTGTTGGTACGATACTTGGTCGTACAGTGGTGCTTGTGATGGTGATGACGATGATGCTTGTGGCGGTGCGGTGGTTGTTGTTGTTGTTGTTGCTGCTGCTACAACGATGCGAGAGATGACTGGTGTGGTGTTGATAACTGAGAGAAGTACATAGGTAGGTAGATAGGTAGGTAGATGAGTGAGTGAGCGAGCGAGTGACTGAGTGAGTGAGTGAGTGGTGACCACGGGCAGAGACGGACGGACGGACGGACGGCCCAACGGACAGTGGTGGTTGGTATGCATGGAGAGGTTGTTGGTCGGTGATGCATCAGCCATTACCACCACCACCACCAGCAGCACCAGCCACAACAACAATCATAGCAACAGCAACAACAACAACAACAACAAAGTACAGAGAGCCGCCAACAACAGCTGCAGCAACAGCAGCTCGAAGAACAGCAGGACGAGGAGGAGACGGTAATAATGGTGGTGGTGGTGGTAGTGGTGGTGATGCCATGGTGATGGCCGTGGCGATGGTGGAGAGCATCGGTGGTGGCGGCCACGGCAACAGCGCTAACCACAGGGCTAACAACAGAGCAATTCGTTGTTCGTCGAGGACATTTGCTTAGTTAGTTGTTCGATCTGTGGTGCGTCCGGCGGGCGTTCGTTCGGTCGGTCGGTCAGACATACACAGTTCAGTAAGTCAGTCAGTCACTTAGACGTCAGCGTTGGTCGATTGGTTAGTTAATTGATTGGTTGGTTGGTTGGTTTTTCGGACGATTGTGGGTGGGTCAATTGTTTGTCGCTCAAACGTTGGACGAACTCAAAGTTTCATCACCGTCAACCCGTGGCTATGATTTTGATGATCCAGCGCAAGTGCATCATCAGAAGCAGAAGCTGCAGAAACAACAACGACGGCGACGGTCTTCTTCTTCTTCTTCTTCGGAGATGAAGGCGATGTCGATTTGAAGTGACTTTTTTGAAGCCATCAGCGGGCCGTCAGCACCGCTGCCGAGTGAGAAAAGTTGTGAGTCTGTCCTTCTTGCAAGAAGTGAGTACGTGATGTAGTGGTTATCGTCGTCGTCATCATCGTCATTGTCGACGTCGCTGTCTTCCTATCTTATCATATGTCTCGGCATAGGTAGACATCAACGACAAACCTAACAAACAAGTGCACCAATGAATGTGTGGCAGTTGAAAGTTGAAGTTGGTCATTCATGAAGTTCGGTACCACAGGTAGTTCAAGTAGTGTACGCATGCCTCTCAAGCTCCAAGCAAGAGGTGAACAGCAGCAGCAACAGCACCTCCATACCATGGAATTGAGGAAGGAATACAGTGCACACAGCATACGCGCGCATTTATGCATTTGCGTGCTACTTTTACGTTTGTAGTGGTTATAGTGTTTTTGTTGTTGGGTAGTGTTGTTATTGTTGTTAAGTGTTGGTATTGTTGTACTTGCTACAACTTTGCTGCTGTTGTTGTTGTTGTTTTGCTGCTGATGATCAAACGGAGCGGACCACAAGAACAACAGTGATGACGAGAACGCCTACGACGACCATGAGAAAGAAGTACGGTGTGAAAAAAGTTACAAAACAACAAAAAGAGGCTCTATCGCACAGAATCTAATAGAACAGAAATACTGTCTCTGAGTCACACACTGTTTCACAGTCTTGAAACTTGATCATTGAACTTCTGTGATACTCATAGACACACACACACACATATATATGCATACGTGCATATATACAAACGTGTCTAGTATTAATTCAGAACACCATTCGTATACGACAGGCCACCAGAAGTGCTGATTTCGCCTACCCATCACACACCACTCTTGCTCTGACCAACCTCAGTTGATATGAACAGATAGAACCGTAGTACAGCCGACTCACAATCTCGCTGTCTTCGCTGGAGTTGGCATTCGTTTGGTTTGAATTAGGTTCGGCTGAATTCGGCAACGGTGCTCCTGCTGTGGTTGCCACCGATGATGCTGATGATAATGATGATCACTTACGACCCCTCATGCATCAGAAGTAGAAACATTTGTGAACGCAGAATAACAATAAAAAAAATTGCCTGCTTTGGCTACAGCTGAAGCGCCTCAGGACAGAAACGCTAGCTGTCACCAACTTCACCGGAATGCTGCACCGTCATCTATTCCTCTGCCCACGTATCGTTTGGTCCCTATCCGTTTCTCTGCTTCTGTTCACCATTTTTTTGTTAATTACTTGCGTGTATGACTTATTTCGCCCAAACTGCTCGGACATAAAGAAAATAGGCGTCAGTCGATGCGCCGCCAGTAAGGGCAGCAGATTACCCGGGGTAGCACCGGGATCTTTTTCGCATTTACTTCACGTGTTGTTGTTTTACAGCATGTTTGTCAGACAGTCTTGACCTTTCGAGTGTCTCCTTCATCTCTCTCTTATAGCCCTCCGCTTTATTACCACCGCTCTTCCTTTACCAAGACTGCGACTACCACTAGTATATTTTTAGAACGAAAAGGAAAAAACATGCTCTTACGCACGCCCAGCAGGGACGAGTAGTGTGGGACTCTATGCCGATACGCTGTTGCCATGATACCCAGCAGAAAACCACTCTCACCAAGAGGCCTCATAACGAGACGAGGAGCTGATACCCAGCCATAACATTACTGTTACCGCTTAGTACCGCACTTCTTTTCGCGTGACGATGATGACGATGACGATGATGTTTCAGCTTTGAGTGTCCTGCAAGAGTTTGATTAGCGCCATTTGTTTGCACGTTGGAACAGGGAGTTCCCACTTCCAAAGAACCCAGGCCAACTGCGCGCCGTGCGCAGATGATTTCGAACGTTGACGTTGTTGTCGTCATCTCCCAAGGCGCCGCGGATCCGTATTGGCGACGGGGCCCATCTGATACGATGCGGAGACTTCCTGCGAGTACCGTAGTCTGTAAGGACTAGGCTCAGGACCAAGTTATCCTCCTGCCATTTTGAACACCATTTTCTAACGTCTAGCGTAACGGAGCAGGTACAGAAACCCGGCTGGGTCTCTGCCCATATTTTATTCCGCGCCTCGATTCTCTGACGTCGTGCCTAAAACCTGAGAGAGTATGGAGTCGAGTCAACGGACTGCTCGTTTCCAGACGTCCCGTAGGTCCCATGAAATCTGCCAATGTATTTATTGCTTGGACTGCAGCCTGTTGAGTCCAGCTTGAGATCCACCGATTCTGTCTGGTGTTTTATACAGGAGCTGCCGCTATGTAACCTGTGTAGAAGCTGTATGCTGCCATAGTGGGGCTGGGCATATAAGATGACGCTTTTTACCAGCGTCGTCAGGAGGAACCTCCGGAATTGTCCGAGAGCACCTCGGCCCCAACACTTCTCCCCCCCCCCCATTTGCGCAATGGGAGCAATTTGGAGCAATTTATCCGTTGTAGCTTCCGTTGGTGGTCGAGCACAGAGTTTGGCGGGGGTGCCCGTCAGGCCGATATGCACAGGTATTTTGCTTCACCTGAAAGAACAATATCTTGCCTAATCCTAACATCAAATTGATTTGCTAAGGTGGGTCATTCGCTTGTTCTGGGTCCGTTCGGAAATATTGTTACCGTTTTTTTTCTTTCATCCTGTTGGTTAGGTATAGGAGCCAGTTAGTTGACGTCAACGACCACGACTGCTTTGCTACACATGTTGCACTGCCACAACAACACTGCAGCAACAGCAACAACAACAACAACAACAACAACAAGTTCGTCAGCAGTTGTTGTGGCTCTACGCGGCGGTTGTTACGACACCGCTACGACGACGGCCGCCTATAGGACGCCGAGTGAACACAGTTCGTCGTAACACGCAGTGTCCTCATCGCCGTTGTCGTCGTCACTGTCAATAATCTACCTACTACATCATGCGCTACGGCCTATTGTGTTGGCTGGTCTGTCTGTCTGTCCGTCTAGGTATTTATATATATATATATATATATATATATATATATATATATATACATATTTATACATATCTATATCTATCTATCTATTTGTCTGTCGGCCTGTGTAGCGTGACGCTCTTTACCAACCGACCATCAGTCTGTTTGTCTATTTCCCGGACCTCTCTCTCTCCGTCTTGCTCTACGCAGTCGATGAGATAAATAGAAGAGCGCCACCGCGCCGAGCCGCGGCCGCCGTCGATGCCGGCGATGGTACTCTTCGTACTGTTGCTGCTGCTGCTGCTGCTACCGCTGTTAGTGATCATGATGGTGATGGTGGTAGTGGTAGTGTGATACGGCTGCCGCTGCTGCTTGCGAGTGGTATATGGCACGTCTCTTGCAACTCAAACGCTAAGAGTACGACAAAGAGACAAGATCGACCAACCAACCAACCAAACAGCCAGGCGAGCGAGCGAGCGAGCAAGCAAGCAAGCAAAAGCATTCGGCTTTCTTCCTCTGCTCTCGTCTACGTGACGGTTTGCTTTTGCGTTTGCTGGATGACCCACCCGTCCGTTCCCCCCCACCCGTCCATTCGTTAGCTCATACGTTCATTTATCAGTTTTCCCATTCGTTGCTGTCTATCTACACTCTGATAGAGGACGATACGAAACGAACAAACGTGACAATACTTCTTCCTCAGGCGTACACGTTTCATTCAGCTGGAGACCAGCGTCGGTGTCGTTGTGCCTCCGTCAGCAACATCAGCAGCAGCAACAGCAATAGCGGCCATTCAGTTACGACGTTCTTAGTTAGGTAGTTCGTTTTTATTTAGCTAATTAGTTTGTTTCATATTTAGTAAGTTAATTTGCTAGTTAGTTAGTTACTTTTTTGTTAGTTCGCCGTGTGATAATAATTATCGATCATTCGTCAGATGGAAGGATAGTCCGAGTCTGGGTAGCAGTACCGACATGTGCATGCACCTGCCTTCCTTCTACGCTTCCCGCACGCTCATCGTGGAGGATCGTGGAACAGAGAGAGGGTGGGGAAGGGAGCCTGAGTACTTTGTTGTAGTAGCTCTTGGCTGTTTGTGGTATCATTACGGTCTGGCGTACGAGTAGTCACGATTATTAATAGTCATCGCTGTTATTTGTCTTTTTGTTGCAGTCTTGTCTCGGGTGTATCTCGGGTCGTTCGGTGTGTCTCCGCGGTGTGATCTCCGGTTGGGAGAGAGAAAGGGAGAGTGCTCCTCGCGGCTCCTACAACTGTTGGAAGTATTCTACTATTGTTATTACCGCTGCCGCCGCTGAACCTCCTCACCTCCCTCAAGCGAAGGGGTTTCGAGGAGTAGGTCTCATCCCCTTATGCGGTCGGCACCTCAGTCTTCCGGTGGGGTTCTTTTGGGCAACAACAACAACGATAACAGCAGCAGCAGTAGCAGCATTAACAGCAGCTTCAGCAGCACCAGGAATAGCTGATGCTGCCGACGACACCTCTGTGCCAATATCTGTGCCTATCCGTATTGTCGTGATTGTGTCCCATGATGATAGGAGGATCGTGGTGTTTGCGTGATCTTCGTTGCAGTTGTCGTCGTCGTTGTCGTCGCCTTTGCTGCTGTGGTAGGGGGTAATTGAGTGTTTTGTTGTTGTCGTTGTTGTGATCGTGGTGGTTGCCCGAAATTGAGTGACTTACGTGAGTAATCTTTCTATCGATCTATCTGGGCAGTGCTACTAGAAGAACACGACGTCCGCGCCCCCCCCCCTGACCTCGTCGATATGTGTTATGTGCGTTTGCGTGTGTGTAGTTTGCGTGTGATTGATCTTCTGCTGATCCTGGTTCTTAGTACCACGACATCATCACCAGCCGCTACCTACCGCTGCATCATCCCTTCAGCAGCATCCCCTCGTCATCGGCTATTTGAGTGTCGTCAGAATTAGTGGATTGTGTATCTATCTATATGCGTGATGTCGCTACGGCTGAGTTGATCGTGTCGCCTCGACGGAATGCTGCTCTACTACAAACGGTAAGCAACCAACAGCCGATTCAGGTGTCGGCACTGAGATTGTCTATCAGTGGCACTGAGATTGTCGTTGAAGCCGCTTATTCCTCGGCGCTACGCCTTGATGTTTATGTTGATGGTATTTGCCACCTTCTGGGCGGTTAATAAGTATTGTTGTGATGTTGTCTTTGATGCTCCGTCCTGCTGTTTTTGTTGCTGCTGCCAATGGCGTTACTGGCTTTTGTTTGCGTTGGTTCGATACGAGTACGAGTGTTGAATATCTATTGAAAGCTTGCCACCCAGCCAGCCAGCCACCCACCAGCCAGTGTGTACTATAAGCCAGGGCTGTATGCAGTACTTTTCCCTGTACACCTTCATCTTGTTCTTATTATATGATTGCTGTCGCCCTTATGTTGTTGTCGTTGTCGTCGTGTGTAACCAACGACCGGCCTCCTGGCTGACGAGAGAATGTCGGTCGTTTTAGCCAAAGGTTTGCTTCAGAGTCTCCCGCGCAGGCGGCAGGTTACACCTCTGCAAAGCATCGGCGAAGACCTACAGTCACAGTCCAGTTACAGTGCCTTCTTCTTCTACCTTCTCCTCGTCTCTTATCTTTTTTTTTCTGGTGAACTGTGATAACGTAGCTAGGAGAGCGTCTCTGTGAAATTGCTATAGACAGTCTCAAGAAGAGAAATAGCCGTCTGGCAACTTAGGTTACTATATTACTGCTCCATTGCTCACGAACTGTATTGGCGCCGCTGGTAGACTTGTTGGTGTTGTGGTTGGAATTGTTATTGTTGTTGTTGTTGTTGTTGTTGCGGTTATTGAGCAAATGGTTGACAGTTTTTCTCTGGCGAGTTCTCTGCTGTGTAGCTAGCAGCCGGATAAAGCAGCTGGTCTTTGCTGATGGACTGACTCTGATTAGGGTGAAGCAAGGTCGCAAATGAGGTCTGAATTCTGCCCAGGTTGCGACCAACTGACGTCGCAAGCCGTGTTAGCCGTGTTCCATCCATGACATGGACTCTTCTTTCAATCTTGCCTCGAACATGTCGGTACGGCAAACCGGACGCCAACGTACCACATGTTATCGCTGTCGGAATGGTAATGGTGGTAGAACGTATGAAGTTGAGGATGATGGCGTTTTCCTTGTGGCAGTGACGGTTGTTCTCTTTCATACGGCGTCGTTCCTGGCTGTATGTTACCGAGTCCGTGTTAAATGGCCGATGTGAACTTTAGCGCCGGGCACTTCAACACAACTTCGAACTGCCGTCAAAGTTTAAGCCTCGACCGGCGTCTCCCCTGGCTCTTGTTCTCTATTCGTTGTTGCAGTGGAAACACTCTTGCTTGGTCTACCCTGGTTCTTGCACATGGCACAGCCACCGAAGAAAAACGTGCTGGTTCACCGCATACGGGATGCGACCCGATGTTGTGTGTATAATCATCTTGCTGAGCTCACGGAACAAGGTTATACAACTTATTTTCAACACGTTCCGAAGGGGTGAGGGCGAGCCCCTCGTCGATCCTGGCTACGCACTTCGTAGTACTTCGCCGGTTTACCTCTCCGCAATGCCGAGGCATCCGAGGCGAAACCGTTCTCGAGGTGGATAGATGCAAGACAAAAAAGTTCGATCGTTCGGAGTACCGAGTGGGCAGACAATGTGTTGAAACCGTATCGTTTTTATTGTTGGTTTTGTTACTGTTGTTACAGTTTTTTTTTATTGATGTTCCTCCTTTTTATTATTATTATTGTTGTTGTTGTTGATGCTGCCCCTCGCACATGCACTGTTGCCGAATTGTTGCTTGTGCTTTATTGTGATCCTCCTTACCATTGATTCTTTATTGATTTTGCTATTACTTTATAGTTAGTCGTTGTGGTTGTTGTTAATTTGTAGTTATGGCATTCAATTAATTTGCTATTGTTGCGTTTTGTTTGAACACTATTGTTGTTGCTTTTCGTTTGGTGTTATTGTGACGAAAGTTATTGCGACCACTACTACTACTACTACTGCTGCTGTCGTTTGTGTGTTGTTGTTCTTGTTGTGTTATTGTTGCTGTTGCTGCTGCTGCTGTTGCTGTTGTTGATCGGCGCACCGACCACCCGAGTCTGTCCTTCGGCTTCTCAACCGAATACAGCCCGACAGCCGCCTAGTATGTCTGTGTTGTATCCCGCTTATGTACTAGAATGGTGTGCTTGCTGTCGTCGTCGTCGGTGTTGTTGTTTTTGCTGATCCTATTGTTAACATTGTTGTTGTTTTTGTTATTGTTGTTGTTGTTGTTGCTGTTGTTGTCATGCCATCATCGGCGTATCCGTGACGGCAGTCAATCGCCGTGGCCGTGGCACTGTCGTGCATGCTCTGCTGCTGACTCCGTCGAGCGCGAGAGAGTCGGCGAGAAAAACCGTGTTTTTTCCAGACGTCTGCGTAGCGAGTATCGTCTTTTTTTTGGCCCGAATGTGGCCTGGTGTGGGTAGTACTGAGTAGTAGTAGTAATAGTAGTATTAGCATCGCATACCTGTCACAACGTACCTGCCGCGCAAGGTCCAAGAACAGCATGCGCAACATGTTTAGCAGTAGTAGTAGTAGTAGTAGTCGTCGTAGTAGCAACAGTCGTCGCTGTATCTAACCGTAGCTAACCGACTATGCAATGTAGCAAGAAAGACAGCCTGACAGACAGTTGGTGCTAATGGAATGGGCAGACAACTGAGATCGATGCGGCGCCAGTGGCGTCTCCCGTCGCTTCCACGGCCATAGCCGTCTACTAGACTGTCCTGCATATCCCACCCGTCTGCCCTCTCTTTCTCCCCCTATCTCTTCCTCTCACTCTCTCACTATATATATATATATATATATATATATATTTATATATATATATATATATATATATATATATATATATATACGTAAACCGGACTGCAAAATCAAAATGCTTTGCGCAATACGCTATCCATCCTGAGGACTCCTTGTCTGACTTACTGGCGCTGTCTGTAATGATTTCGTAATTGTGATACAATGTGCTACCGATGTACGCAGATACAATAGGTGCTTGTTATATTCGGCTGTTACTATTACTTAATGAATGAGTAATAACCGTAATTACGTACATTAATTACCCAATGCATTTATCTCGTAGAGGTATGCACGACTGAGAGAGCGCCACACACACACAGAGAGAGCGAGAGAGATAAGACATAGAGAAAGCAGCGACGGAGATGGGGTAGAGAAATCGGACCGGATTCTACCACCAATTATTATACTAACAGTGCTGTTACTATGCCCTTTTTAAGTAGTTGTGGGTGGGGACGTTGATGGTGACGTTGATGTTCAGATAGATGTAAGATGTATCAGTTGCTGCTGTTTCAGGAGAAACCACAGCAACAGCAAGGGCAGACGGGGGGGGGGGGGCTTAAAAGGTGGAACCCCGCGCTAAGCACAAAACCTGCAACCAGATTTCCTAGGCACGCTGAAAACCAGAAAAATGGAAACGCGTAGATAGGTGTGGCCATGGTTACAATTTGGCTGGCTCTAGGATTTAAGGAAGGAACACAGGCAGGCAGGCGAAGGCCAGAACGGGAAGGCGTCTAAGTTGACCTGGAAAGCATGAATTGTAGTAGCAATTGGCTTCTCATTGTATAAACCTCATAGTTAGGGGTGAGAGGTTACGAACACGGTAGATAATAAGTGTTAGATGAAGAAGAGCGAGAGAGAGAGAGAGATGACGAAAGAGAAACGGGGCGCGCGAGGTGGGGTGAACAGCGCGCGAGGTGGGGTGGAAAATAGATCTTCCGCTATCTGACTGCGTATATGCGTGAGCGTGTCTGTGGTTGGTTGGCTGGTAGGTAGGACAGCACGTAGATGTACATCTACGCATTTTCCACAACATCCATAGTCGAACAAGAGTTGCAGTTGTAACAGACACAGCAGTAGCGTTTTTAGGCCAACGACCGCGTAGATCGAAACGGCCGAACCGGCGGCAGGAACGGATTTGGCGAACTGGTTCAGTGCACGAGTTTTGGCGGCCATGCTCTTTGGCCACGTTCAGCGCGGCTTCGTCGTTGTCGTCTTCGTTTGGCATACGTGACGTTGTTATTGTTGTCGGCGGCAACTCGATCGTGTCGGCCAAAGCAGCAATTGCCGCTATTGAAGTGGCTTCAGCTCGTAAAGGAATATATTGAATCTTTAGTCGTTTTTGGCTATCCACTGACTGCAATGGCTAAAGTCATGGACGTCAGGGGGACACTACTCTCGGGGGCAGGGCTTTTACAATTAAAAAAAGCCACGAGGTTAACACACCTGCTTAGAAGTTGCAACCTGTTCTTATCACAAGAGCGCTTACAGCTTTTAATGGACTTAGCTTAGACATTTTAGAGATCATAATAAATCTTAAGCTGACCGCTGCGGCAAGGGAACACGTAATGCTCCCGGTTTCTTTAGGCGGCCTAAGTGTGCCGGACGCGGTCATGACGGCAGGACCTGCAATAGTGTCGTCATTGACCCAGGCCGCGGACAGGGTTAAAGCATTATTGGGACCATGTCCGCGAATTGGGACTCTGTTGGACGACGAGACCACGCGCATAAGCGCAGGGCTGCGGCTTGGTGTTGACCTAGTCGTGCCTCACCGATGTCGTTGTGGTGATTTTGTGGACGCGTTGGCCCATCATGGCCTATCATGCGCGTTAAGTGCAGGCCCGAGAGAGCCCGAATTAGAGCGGAGTGACGAGCACGTCACTCCGCTCTAAATGACACCTTTAGTCGCGCACTTCGATCTGCCGGCTTCCCATGTGTTTTAGAGCCCCCGGGTCTATCAATGAATGACGGAAAAAGACCTGACGGCCTGACTTTGACGCCCTTTGAGCGTGGCCGCATGCTTGTTTGGGACGCAACTGTAACCGACTTATTAGCCTTTTCGATGGTCGGTGCAGGTGCGGACCGAGCAGGTCATGCTTCCAGGTTAGCTGAGGCTAACAAATGCAGGAAATATTCCAGTGTGGATTATCCGCACGAATTTTGTCCGTTGGCGTTCGAGACTATGGGAACTGCAGGCCTTCTTACACTCAAACTGGTTCAACGCGTAGGCAGAAGCTTTAATCTTTCAACAGGAGACTCGAGAGCATCCGAATTCTTGCGTCAGAGGCTGTCGCTTGACATCCAACGAGGAAATGCAGCGTCTGTTCGGGGCACATTGCTGAACTGGGCTAGCCCTGGGTTAGAGAACCCGTAATCACACGTTCGAACGGAGACAATTGTCCACTCCAAAGTGCTAACATAACAAACTTATATAAATAATAAATGCATAAATAATAAATAAAAAAAAAAGAAAACAGCAACGGCGAATGACGACGACGACATCACGTGATCAAAATAAGACGTGGCGTTTTTTTGCCGAGTCCGTTGACCGCCGATGTCGCGTGGCGTCAGCGGGGGCCATTCGGCGGGCACACCTGCTTAGGGCGGGCCACAACGTTGGGCCGAGATCGCCGTTTGTGGTGTTATACTCCGTACTGATCGCCTACAAACAGATGTTGTAAGTAGTTCAGGTACGGCCAGCAGCTTACGCAACGATAAGACGAGATCGTCCTGAGTTAGAAATGTCGGCTTCAATTTGATATTTTTACTCGAGTGCAGACGAAAACGTACGCCGCCGGTCCATGTGTCCGTCGTTATCGTCGTCGTCGTCACAGCCCTGGCTACAACCTGATGAGGAGATAGATTAGTTAGTTGTTTGCAGCTCGATAGCAAACTAGCCATAACGAACGAAAAAATGACAGCAAGCGCTTCCTGCCGTCATACGATGAATGGAAGACAGACTCGATTGGTCTGTTTACAGTCGCGCGCTCGCGCGTGAGTGAGATGGATGGATGGGGTGACTGTTCCGCTTCGGCAGGCATATTTCTTGATATTCGCGTGCGCTTCTGCGCGGCTGTGTAGGCTCTGTCCAGTCTTCCCGGGGGTAGGCAGGGAGGAGGGGTGCGTGGAGGGCAAATGAAAAGCGGAAAGGAAAAACAACCGCAGCTGCTAACTCAAGCCAGCGATACATGGACGGCCAAGCACACGGCGACCACTGAGATGTAAACAAGCCCGTGTCTGTGGTGTACTGCTGCGATGACGGCTTAAAGGCTCTCTCTCTCTCTTGGCAGTGGCGTGGGTCAATTCGAATAACAATAACTGTTTCAACGATTGCTATGCTAATAAATAAATCGCCGAGAGCTTTATTAGCCGCGGATGACGAGAGCTACGGCCTTATATATATGTGTGTGTGTGTGTGTGGAGTTATTTATATAAACAGTTCGACACCTACAGAGCGCTATGTAGGTAGGTGGAAGCCAACCAATGTGTTTACCAGTTCGAAGACAATGAGGTCGATGACGATGACAAAGAGATGGTTTGAGACAGAAGACAAACAGAGGGAGAGAGAGAGAGAGACGCGCGCGTGAGATGAGTTTGTTTAGATGCGTGCCGTACGATTCGCGTGTCCGTGACACGGTTGCCCTTCAACGCGACGGGGCGGCGGCATTTGTCTATGACCTATGATGATCTATGTATGATGGTTTTCTTTTTGAATCAGTCGGCTGGTTGGTTGGTTGATGTGGCACAGTTGGGTGAACACCTACAAACGTCGAGTCGTGCAGTCTCCCGTGCTCACATAGCTGGGCTGTCAATTAGTAATCGTAGTACGTACTACTCCAGAAACTGCTATCTAAACGTTGATTCGTCTGCACTGGCTATTTAGCACAGGGCGGCGATTTAGATCAGATAATAAGTACATCGAGTCTTTCACTGTCTCTTTCCTTTTTTATATATATATATATATATATATAGAGAGAGAGAGAGAGAAGCCCTCAAGTGGTCACTCAAAAACGCGAAAATAAACACACATTATTTATGCATGTTTTTTTGTAGAAATAAGAGTGCGTCTACATTTATCGGGACTGGGCCAACATGATGCAACGACAACAACAATAGCAACGACAAAACACGGCATACGAAAAAAATGCCACATCTCTTCCATCTCTCTTTTCTCCTCCTCCTCCTCTTCTTAATTAATTACTGTTGCACGTGTTGCATATCTGTCCTCCATTCATACCCGACTCCGCACCCCCCACCCCCCCCCCCCACCCCGCGCCCCTATCACCCTCCTACTATACGAGCGATGCGCCATTTGACGAGTTAAGTTTCGAGTAGTAATTAGAAGCGTATCTTCTTGGCAATCTGTGCGGATGCTGGCGGATCGTCCACTACTGGGTGCCATGATGATCAGCGCAGTCTGTTCGTTGATTACTGTCATTAAGTAATCACGGAAAATAATTAGGCAAAGTAAGGATAGAGAGAAGGGAGAGAGAGAGAGAGAGAGAGAGAGAGAGAGAGAGAGATATATAGTGGGAAGATAGTGGGGAGGAGGGGGAATTGCAGGAAACGAGAAACGACAAAATGAGATGCGACCACTACAACACAGAAGACGATACGATCCAGCTAGTCAGAATCGTCTAACCGGTGATGTTTCACAGAAAACATCATCGGTTAGGCTGTGAGTGAACGAGGCACTACGAGTCGCCACTCTCCGTTGGCAGCATAGTAGCTGTAGGTATGGTACGTTGCACATTGAGAACGATTCGGTCCATGAAGAGAGGTTTGGTCAGCACTTAGGTACTGTACAAGTCTGTACGTTCTTGCTTCGCTTCAAATGGTCACAAATTTTGCACTCGCATCGAGCCAAATGAATGCGTATTTTTATTTGTTTTTGTTGTGGGTGAGACAGAAGAAGACTCGCGCCAGTGATGAGCGCAAATACATATACAATTGCTGGTGGAATTGTTGCCCAATGATTTACTTGGCCAATTATGCATTCGTAAAGCAGCAGCCAAGCCAGCTGACACATCGTAGTAGTAGTAGTAGTGTGCAAATATTTAAAATGAATATTGCTATGCTGTAACGCCATGTCACACAGAATGACACGGTCGTATATATGCAAATGTCATTCAAAGTAGTCGAGGAAGCATCATGTTAACCGAATAAGTTACACGTGCCATTGTCGAAATGGCAGAAAATTTGCTCTCCCGGTGCGCCACCGTTTGTGATGTTATTACTATTATTGCTATTGCTATTTTGTTATTTTGATTGTTAGTGCTATTTGTGACTACTATATACCAACATTATTAAAGTATCGAGTATCAATGATGCTGCTTGTCATTGTGTCAACCAGATGTTGGCCTTATAAATGAAGTGAAAAAAAAAAAAAAATATATATATATATATATATATATATATATATATATATATTTATGAATATATATATATATATATATATTTATGAATATATATATATATATATATATGTGTGAGGCCGACGAAGCGATGACTCTGTCGGATAGATCAGTTGGTAAGATGTATTCATGTGTATGGACAGGTGTTGTACACGTTGGTAGATAACAGAATGGCCGGTGCACGTGTGTGTCGACCCAACAGCAACACGGCCAAACATGAGGCAAACTACAAATGCTCTCATATATTGCTGTGGTAAACAGCAGCAGCAGCAGCCGTAATACTCGGCTCGTTCTTAGGGGCCCCGTGTCAAGCATCTAGCTACTGCTGCTGCTGTTTCTACTGCCAGCCAACTGAACCTGACCACCGAACGTAAACCTGACTGAAAGCGCTGCTGACACTGAACATTCGAACACGAAACACACCTAATGCTGCTAAAGACGCTGCTTTTCACTGATTTCGTAGAGCATGTCTACGTGGCGCATGCGATTACGTCGTATATATATATATATATATACATATATACATATATATATATATATATATATATATATATATATATATATATATATACCGAGCAAGATGGCTTAGTGGCAAAGCCTTTGCTTTGCATTCGGGAGGACTGGGTTCGAGACCCAGACCGGCCACTCTTAAATTGGTTTGCATGATTTCCCATTTAGACAAGGTAAATGCTGGAGTGGATTTAAAATTAGCTATGACATGAAAAAAACGTACACGGCTTTACGGGAAAAATGTGTACTCTTTTAGAATATAAGATATGTTGTTTTTACGGGAAGGCTAACTCTAGGTGACATGAAGCGAGTGTAGTAGCATAGCATAGCGTGGCACCACCGACCAGGCACACACACACACACACACTCACAACGTCGGACCGGAACCATATTTGTTTATTGAGCGGCGTCTTCAATGCGAGGAGTGGTCGTTGTCGAGTTGGTCAGTGTCAGACGCGCATTGGACGTGACAGCTGCGCAACCCTGTCCGTTCGGAACTGTTTCCTTTCTCCACAACGAATACGACTGCGGGTACTGAAGTTGTTTCGTATACAACGGGCCCGGCTGTTATGGCAAATGTTGCTATTGTACTGTTACTACGACGACGACGACGACGACCACGACGATGACAATGACATGATCTACTACAACAGCGAACGTCCCACTACCACGTGTTGTCCGACTACTGTTAGGGCTGTGTTGTTGTAACCGGTGGTGGAGTCTTCTCCCTATCAAGTCCCGACCCTACCCTGCACCACATGATTGGGCCGGGCGACGTTTTTACCGTACGCACGCGTTCGACAATATCTTCACCTTCCCGCCGCCATCATAGCAACAGTAGCAGCGCCGGTTCGGTTGCTGCCGTTGTAGGCGTAGCCTCATTGTAAACGTGTATGTAGTTTATCTAATACATGATTAGACATGGACTATATATATATATATATATATATATATATATATATATATATATATATATACATTGATTGGTTGACAACGTGGTTTGGTATTGAAACTGCATCCTACAATGCTTGAGTTATCACAAAAATAATAATGTGATATATATAGCTAGGCCTTTTCACTAGAAAACATATGTATACATCATGTTCATATATACACATGTTTTCTTTTGGCTTATCATAGTTACAGGACTTACTTGTAGTATACATATTGAAAGGGAGGGGAGTATCGCGGGTTTCTCGGAGTGAGAATAACTATATATATATATGCATACATATATATGCACATTCATGTTTTATAGCCGTATCGTGGTGGCATCATCAAGAAGCGGCATAAAAAGAAAACACCCACCAGAGCAGCCGCTGGGTGCGTTCAGCCCGAGTAGCAGTGGACAACAACACCATGATGATATCATCCATGGCGGCCGTGGTACATCATCGGACAACAGATACCGACGGCGTTTCGAGTCGAAGAAGGTGGGGCGGGTGCGCGAACGATGTACCGCGAACTACTACCACTACTACTACGATACTGATGATGATGATGGTGGCTGTGGTGATGATGATGATGATGCTGCTGATGATGATGGTAATAATGATCTGGCTGTCTAGCTGTCCAGGTGGTTGCCGGCCGCTTGATCGAATGTTATTGAATGGGACCGAACAACGGCAGTGGCGGCGGAGGGAGGGAGGGAGTCCATCTGTAACAGGCCCGACGGGGAAGACAGGGTGGTGGTGGTGGTGTTGATGGTACTGTGGTACTGTTGTAATGGTGGTGGTAGATGAACGTCCTTGAATACCGGCTGGTAGCTGTGAGAGGGAGTAGTACAACACCTTGAGAGGAATGGTATCGAGAGAGCGAGGGAGAACGAGTGGTACACCTTGAGATGTTGTTGTGGTACCTTGAGAGGTTTTCGTCGTCGTCGTCGTCGTTGCCGTCGTCCTGCTGATTTGTTGTCTGGTTTCTCTGCCTTCCGAAGGCGTCGCTTGTCGTTCGGACGAGATGCGCGGTTGGCTTTGCTGATTGGCTGGCTGACAACGGAAGCTGGCTGGGTAAAGGAAGAAGAGGAATAAGAAAAAAAACAGCAGTAGCAGCAGCAGAAAAGAACAAGGATGTGTTAGGTCATAACATCACCACCACCACCACCAACACTGCTCTGACCAACAACGGCATTATCAACAATAGCAACGACGGCGACGACAACAACAACGCAGCCACGACTGCTGTTCCTTCGTTGTCTCGTCTTGGTTTGCTGTCGCGACCGCAGACGACCAGTGATGATTCGGGCCAGCTCGAGGCTGACTGACCAGCAGCAGCAACAGCGGCAGCAGCAGCAGCAGCAGCAGATCAAGCAAAGAACAGACGAAGAACGGACGGACGGACGAACGGATCGGATCGACTGGCCCGTTCCGTGCCCGCCCGATCCGTAAACGGTCGAAGTGCGGATCTCGGCGACAACGGTCAACAAACAATACGTAGCAGCAGCAGCAGCAGCAGCAGTAGCAACAGTGGCAGCCGGCGGCGGCTTCAGTGAGGGCAGTCGATGAAGTGAAGATGATGAAGATCCCTCCCAATAACAGCAGCAGCATCAGCAGCAGCAGCAGCACCGGGAGGGTCACCATCTCACCGTTTCTGTCTTACTCAATCTATTATACCTCGGCCTGTTTATCTGCTATCGCGTTGCCTCGGTTGCTGCGAAGAAGGAGAAGACCAAGGTTGGCCAAAGTCGGACGCTGTTGACGCTGGTGAAACGGTAGGACAGGCGGAGACGGAGGCCCGCGACGGACAGGGGCGGCGCCGATGATAACGAGACAACACCAAAACGAAACGAACTTTTATCTGTCTACCACCAACTAAGATAAGACACGCCTCCACTCTGCTTCCCTATGGCTGGCTGTTGTTGCTGATTTTGCTGCTGTGGGACAAGATGTCGCGACTTTTAAGCGACATCACCATCGTTGCGACGGCTGCTGCTGTTGCTGCTGCTGGTAGCGACGGCTCTTAGCAGCCAGTCGTGGCTTCGGCGCTGATACGCAACTGCTTCTGGCCGCCCTCAGGGTAAATGCAAGTCTTCATTTCTTCTTCTTCTTCTTCATTTTTCTTTTCTTCTGCTCCTTCTTCTTTGTCCTTCTGTACCCTCGTTGATATTCTTATTGTTCTTCTTCCTGTGTCCTCTCGTACGAACATCGTTTCGTTGTTGTTGTTGTTGTTGTGCTCGTCTTATTTCTCTCGCCCTCGATCATCCCCATAGATGCACCGCATCATTTGTCCACGCCAATAGGGGGAAGGGGCACTTGATTGGGTTACTGACAATGCTGCTGCTGCTGCTGTCGCCGCCGCCGCCGGAGTCGCTGCTGACGCTGCTGCACTTTGAGCTACCACCCAACACGTCCACACAACTTTTTCAATGGCGTTATGTCGCCTGTCGTTATGACAGCCCAAGTTCCGAGCGGAGACCGGAGACCGCTGTTAACCGACCGCTGTTGTTCCGAGCAGCTGATTCGTAGCGACGCGCAACAGACACACGCAGGGGCGCGACACACTGTTCTGTTGTGCTGTGTGCCGGCATGACCGGTCCGGTATGATCATACGACCGGACCGGGGCCACGGGGGCGTTTGTCAAAGTGAGCGAACGAAAACATCAGCGTTCGTTTGATTGAAGATCAAAAGCGGGGGGAGAAGAAGAAGAAGAAGAAGGAACTGCTGCTGCTGCTGCTCCAGCTTCTATTCTCTTCGTCTCTTCTATGCCAGAATAGAAGCAGATGTTGGTTGATGCTCACTTATCTTGTTCCTGTCGTTCGTTCGTGTTGAATGCCACTTGCCGCCAAATCGAGACATTGTTGTCGTCGTCGTCGTCCTCGTATTCGAGGGCGTTTGTTGTTGATATTGTTGTTGTTGTTGTAGTGGATCAGTCGGCGGGTGACCAGTCAACGTATCGCGTGCTCATGTAACATGAACGTGCATAAAACGCTCGTTATCGACGCTGACAAGTCGTAACTGTTTTGATGAGCTGCGGGCTATGCATTTGTCATTATCGTTATTGCTCTTGTTATTGTTCTTGTCGTTGTTGTTGTTGTTGTTGTTGTGGTCGCACAGAAGACCTTAAGGCGCTTTGATGGGTGCATGGCCATGTGGACGAGACTCACCACTAACCCGGCATGGAAGTGTTGCGCGGGGACACACGGCAATTCAACGAATCAGAACGAACAGAAAAGATTGTTGTCGAATTGCGTAACAGCTCTTGTCAGATCGATAAGGAAACCCTCTCTTTCTTTCTCTCCTCTCTCTCTCTCTCTCTCTCTTGCTCTCTGAGTCATTCATCTCGTTGAATCATGAACCCCGCGTGAGAGTATACGTGCGACTTTTTACCACGCACGAAGTCACGAAGAAGATAGCACGACCTAATAGTATGTGACCTTTGAGAATCTCCTTCGGCTCGAGATGGATTACTTACTCATCGATGTTTCGGATTATAACAGCCTTGGTCTGTGAGGCCGCATGGGCTGTTACGCCTTAAGACGCTTTCTCGTTTGTCTTTTTATGAAGGAGGAAGAATTTGCCAGTGGCATCGGAAGTGTGATGTGAAGTTGTGTGAGCAGGAGCTCGCACAATTACGCGGAATCGGGGCTGTCGCTGTTCCTCAGGGCTCTTCTGGCGTCGACTCCAGCCGTCGCTGGGTCAATGTTGTTTGGTCAATGGCGTCATTTATAAGCTAGTATGGTAATGGCAGGAAGTGTGGTAAGGAAAAACGGAGTTCGATTTTTTGGTGTGTTTGTGTGTGCATATGTATAGACTACAAATATACACGGACGTGGTTAATAAATGCCAATTCTGTCGAGTGCCATGTCTCTCTAAAACACAAAATGTTTCATTAATCGGCGACAGGAGCTGCAATAGACTGAAAGAAGTTCTGAAGAGTAGATACAAGAAAGAACTTTAGGTGTCCAACATTCGAACTGCGATTGGTTCTTCTAAACAAATTGCTCTATACGACCACGATGATACTAGCTATATCGCTTTTAAGTATATACCAGATGTTTGCGACAATTTCTTAGCGGGCGCGACAAAAAGTGCTAAAGTTTCACCAACTAGAAACTAACCGAACTTATATTTAGCAGTCAATCTTAACGAATCAGTTTTTCGCTTGGTTTGTCCAAAAAGTTTGGCGCATAGGCTAGTTTGATTGGATTATTTTACTTATACAATTGTTGCATTTGACTAATATGTGAAATTAGTGCGGATATGCGTTCGATCTGCTTTGTTTAATAATAACTATTATTCTACTGAAAGTTCAAAAGTTTAACTTAGACTGGACAGAAGTAACCACATAAAATAGGTACATATGTAAGCCACCTTCTGCAACCTTGTTGCTCCGATGAGAGAGGGATTTAAGTCAATGTACTCACATTCTAGGTTCTCATTGTTCTCGATCACAAAGGTCGGCCACGTATCGAACACAGAGGGAGGCAACCTGTTTTTTTTACGAAACCAACAGGAGGATGAAAGTTTCGCTCTGCCCTACTCTTTGATGGCGTCCTTGGTCAGCGAATAGCAGTAGGAAATACGTATCGCGGGCAGCCATCGAAGCTGTGACAAAATGTCTCGTACTCCGTTTTGACTAAAGCCTAATGCTTACTGCCAGCAGAAGGCTTCGTCAAAAAAGCGTCCTCGTGGGGGTTGTCGTCATCACGACCGTTGGTTGACTCGGCGCGATATAAAACGAATCATATCTGAACAGTACTTTACTGACTTGTTTGCTAAGTTGGAGGCGTAGTGTATACTCCAGCTAGCGCAGTAACAGGAACGTCGTGTGACGGATCGGCATCAACGTAATCGGCTGGTGTAAGCGCAACGGTGTTATGTTGTTCTGCAGTATTCGTAGCTCGCACCCCCACCTGAAATTTTGCCCTCATTTGCCTTCGGCGAGATTTCTTCGTTTTGCCTTCTAGCCGGCCCCCACGATCCCGACAACTCCTCGAGTGGCCAGCTCGAGGCAGCTCGAGATCTTTCTCGACGACTGGCGGATCGCAACTCGATAGATTTTTTGTTGGTTGATCGGGGCAGGCAAGAATAGACTGTGTTAAGCCTTAACATCGCAGTAAGCGACGAAGCGGCGCGTCGTCACGCGTCGGCGGTGGTTCGATGTGGCACAAGCTCAGCTACTGTTAGAATCGACAGGAATTGCTTTGTTTGATTCGCTTCTCTCTCCTTCCTTCCCTCCCTCCCTCCCTGTCTCTCGAGAAAGACAGCGAAAGATATACGTTAACAAAGCAGTGGATTTTCTGATTTGCATGTTTGCTGTGTGCCAATTCAGCTATGCGCATATCCATTCTATTTTAAATATATATATATATATATATATATATATATATATATATATAATAATTAGCTAAGTACATGTACATGACGAGAGGGGAACACACCCATATATATATATATATATATATATATATATATATATAGTGACGGTCGAATAAAACGTCGTAAATTTAAGCTAAAATAAACGCCTGTCAGTCTATTGACCACAGCGACGTGTTGCAGGTTGGCCACCATTGGGCGTTTGGCTGCTTCGTTGTGCTACGCACTGATAATCGACATTGAATTTTGCCCAGATATTCACGGAGTTGCATAGACATCCTAGACGGCCTATTGACAAAGCACAGCCTAGACTGCTGCATATATATATATATATATATATATAACATATATGCAGTGGTAGATAGAGAGAGACAAGTTTGTTATTCGTTTTCTTGTTTTATAGTTCTGTTGCAGACGCACATCGTAATGGGACAATTTGCAATGACAACATTGTGGTAGCACAGACACAAGGGTTGATGCACCGGTTTGATTCCCATTGTTGCACATTTGTATTTCGGGGTCCGGCTTATGGAAATGCAATGCGAGAACGGTTCTGTGGATGTTGGCTAGGGGTCAGCACGAAAAGTTTATTATAATAAATATAGTGTATATATATATTATATATATATATAGATATATATATATATATATATATGAACTGACCTAGACAAATTTCTGAAATGCTTCATAATGGTTTACAAATTGAAATGGTACTTTTTTTTCTGAATGAATCTAGATGTTGACTAGTTTTCACCTATTTTTACAATTTTTTGAGATGGTAGATCTATGCATCAATGCGCACCTCCAAAACGCGTTTTTCGATCTTCCCTAACTCCACCTTGATGGCTCCAAGCACCGATTCACGTGAATCGAAACGTCGTCAGCGATTTTTTTTCGAAGGAAGTAGGAAAAATTGCGCAAGTCGGATGAATAAACTGGGTATTTTGCCAGCGTGACCCAGATGTGGCGAGCAAAGCCTCAAAGCCTCTCTGCTCTGCTGGCTGGCTATCAACTAAGTAGCGACTTAAAGCTCCTCTTGGTTTGCGCAGTGAAAATGCTTGGTAGGCTTTCTGCAGTGCAGCTCGTCACTGTGCCACCTTTTTTCAGTTCGACCATTGCCACAATTTCACTTCTGAAGGAATAGGTCGCGACCATCTCGGACGCTTCTCTGTTGTGGGTGTAGCTGTTCACACGCCCCCTGAACTCTGTGAGCTTAAGTAGAGGGTCATAAAAATGTACTCAAGTTTTATCACCTGTGACGAGTCTCAAAAACGAATCTAATCGGAAGTGCTCGAGGCAGAAAGGTCCGCGCATTTTATTATTCCGTGACAAAATACGGCGATTTTTAGTGAGCCCGAGGTGGCCGTACAGGATCCTATGAAGGACTTGGCATTCAAGCTAAGCGTCTCCTCTAGCGATGCATATACTATATGTTTGAGTAGTCGTCGATCGCAGTTTTCACACGCGATTGCTCGTTGTCGTTTTTTTTAATTGCCTTTACGGGTTTCATCGTACAGATTGAAATATTTCAGTTCGAAATTATTTGTACTATTTATAAACACTTGTTAGGGATGGGAGGGGGGGGGCTTTATCCCCAATGGTCGATCGAAGCTTATTCTTGTGCACTCAATTTTCGCTGGAAGTTGCACAAAAGAACAGTAGGCAGCCCGATTTTTGGGTACGATTGTTGTGGCACCGACATGCCATAACGCTATTCGCCAGTATATTCCGTTCTTAACTCACCTTCAGTACCAGGGAAATTTAAAAATCGTTATCAGGTTCCCACGTATCAACCATATATATATATATATATATATATATATATATATATATATATAGATATACACATCTTAGGTGTGCGAACACTTTGATTATTTAGTCGACTTTGTAGGTAGCGGCGAATATTTCGTCTTGATAGCAACAGGACAATCTTGACAGGCGCTGTATGTTGTCATTGTGGTGGTAGGTGAATGAGTGATTGGTGGGGACATGAAACCTCCATTATCCCGGTATTGGTCCGTATGTCTTGCAGCATTTCGGGTCTGTCATTTTTTCTTGTATTTGTTCTTGTAATTATTATTGTCCATTTATTGCTGCTAGCATTGTACGTTGTTGTTGTTTTAGGGTTGGCCATTGATGGATACCGGTTTGCTGGCTGTTGCTGTTACTTCTAATGTTGTTGTTGTTGTTGTTGTTGTTTGTTGCTATTCTTAATTTTGCTGTAGATGTTAGTTGCGCTTATTGGTTATTTTATTGTCATTATTGGTTATTTTATTGTCATTGTTGCCCTTATTTATTTCACTCTCTGTATTTATCTCGATCTCTCTGGTGGTGGCCGCCCTCTCTCTCTCTCTGTTAACGTCTGCGGCATCATCTGCGACTTTGACGTTTGTATATTGGTGTTTCGTCCGATCAGCTGACTGAAATCAACTGAGAGATGATGATACGGATGAACCGAGCCACCGTTCCACACACACACACACACAACACGATCTGTTGCTGAACGGTCCCGCTGAACCGCTGTTGGAGAGACGTTTAACGAAACCACGTCACTTTGTTTGATTGGCGAGCTGATTGGTGGCTGATGGCGGCGGGTCGCTACGCTAACGCTCTAACTAGTGAGCCAACCAACAACCAACGGTGCCCGACCTCTGAGTGTCTCCGTCCTCCTGTGGCAACAACGGAAGCAGCAGCAGCAGCAGAAGCAGAAGAAGAAGTAACATTAGCAGAACCAAGCAGAGCTTCCGTTCGACTCTGCTGTTTTGCGTCTTCGTTTTCGTCATGATGTGCTTCGTCTCTGATCTTTCTTGCTTTGCGACTGCTGCTGCTGCTGCTGCGGTTTCCGCTGCTTCAGCTTTTCTTCAACCGTAACGTGCCCTGTAACGCGGGGCCACCACGACAAGCGATGAACGGATGAGGTGGTACGTCAGCATCGGACGCGTTCTATAGCGTTTGTTGTCGCTGCTGGTGTCGCTGCTTCGACAGTCTTCATCTTCTTTTATTTTTTGGCTTCCTTCATTAAATTGTCTTCTTTTTTTACTGTTTAGATTCGCGGTGTTGTTCCACAACGTTCTCTGTAGTTAGCTTTCTTTCTCTCTCTCCCTCCCCTCGCACAAACATGCAGAGACAAAGAGAAGGCAATCAGATATGAGTGTATATATTATACATATATGTGTTATATATATGTATCTATATGTATATATATATATAAATATATATATAATATTATATATATATTATACATATTGTGCATATTATATATATAGAATATATATATACATATATGTGTAGATTATATATTATGTATATTATATATTATATACTATATATATACAGGAACAATGAGAGGAACTAGAGAGGAGCGTGAGAGAGGCAGGACATGAAGAGTCTCGGCGGGCCGGCTACTACTCCATACGATAGCAGTTTCTACCGTCGGCCCGAGTGAGATTACGGCGCGTCGTTATGTGGCGACGACGTTCACGGTGGCGACGCGGTTCGCGGTTGTTCCGTCTGGCCGTTAGTTCAGGACGGAGAAGGACGACGACGACGACGACAACACCAACAACAACAACGAGACAACGATGACGACGACGAGCATGACGATCATGTGGAGCCGGAGCCGGAGTAGCCACCAACCACGAACGCCGTGAAAGCCGAGCGACGAAGCTCCGCTAGTTAGTAGCGCCCAAGCAGCAAGATCTCACCATGCCATCCATTCATCCATCCACCCTCTATGATGCCCCCCTTTCCTCCTCCTCCTCCTCCTCTCTATCTGTGTGTTCGTCTGTTTCCCTTCTTCGCGCCCCCCCCCCCCCATCCGCCCCCCTTCGCCCGTTTGTATGTCTGTCTGGCCGTCCATTTGTCCGTTCGTCGGTCGCTGTCGCTGGTGGCGACTTTTGCTGGAGAGAGATTCTTCTGCTGCTGCTACCGGCCTGATGCGACGCGACGACAACCACTGAAACGGTGGTGGTGGTGGTGCTGCTGCTGCTGCTGCTGTTGTTGCTGGTGCAGATGATAGTAATCATGATGATGATAATAATGCTAATGATGATGATGATGATGATGCTCGTCCCCGTAGTCGTAGTAGTAGTAGTAGTAGTGAGGAGGAGGTCGACTTTAGTCCAGACTTCCCTCCCGGGCTGGCAGGGTCGCTGGCAGTGGTTGAGTCGCTGCTGCTGCTGCTGCTTCTGTTGCAGTAGCAGCATCATCGCTCAGATGGTCGGGCTGAGTCGGCCGGTGACTCGCTGCCGGTCGGTCGGTCGGTCGGCATCGCCAACCTCTGGGACTCGTTTCGACGTTCAGTCTACAACAATATACATATATATATATATATATATATATATATATATATGGTTACACGGCCAGAGACAGAAACGCAGACAGACGGAGGTTAGACGGACATACACGTGCATATTTACATTGAACCGTTGTCCCCTGACACCGCCGATGACGCCCAGAAGTCGTTACGTCGTCGTCGTTGTCGTTGTCGGACGCCATGATCATGCTGCTGTTGCTGTTGCTGCTGCTGTTGTTGCTTATTATTACGATGGTTAGTATTGTCGTCAGCAGCGTTGTGTGCGTCGTTTTCGCAGTTGTTGATGTCGTGGTCGTCGTCGGACGGACAGGAAATGCCGAATGAAAGACGAACGAACGTGTGCGTCTCTCAGGTCGTCTCCCTGCCACCACCCCATAGCACCACCACCACCACCAAAAGCAACAGCAGCAGCAACAGCAGCAACAGCAGTAGCAGTAACAGAAATAGGCGTCGCTATGGCTGGCGGGCTCGGTGGCCCACGGTTGGTTTGTCTGCAATCGCGCCGCGACTCGCCTAGTCGCCGATCCGCTTCACAAACAACAACAACAACAACAACAACAGCAATAATAACAACAACAGCAAAAGAACCGACAACCACAACAGCAATAATAACAACAACAGCAAAAGAACTGACAACCACAACAGCAATAATAATAACAACAACAGCAAAAAAACCGACAACCACAACAGCTATTACAACAACAACAGCAACAACGACAATAATAACAACAACAACAGCTGCAGCATTAGTAATAACAGCAACAGCAACAACAGCAAAAGAACCAACAAGCACAACAATAACAACAACAACAACAACAACAAACAACTACGACAGCAACGTCTCCTTGAACAGAGCAGAGCAGAGATAACGACGAGGTAGGTAGGATGCTAGTTGTAGCTGGGAAGAAAAATGACAAAACAATGCGGAGACAGAAAAATAGAGCGACAGCCACTGTCTTTCTGTGTGAGAGAGAGAGAGATATGGAGGGAAAGCAAAAGAGAGGGAGGGAGGAAGAGTCCGCGCGAGAAACTAAGTAAAAGAGGGCACGAATGAGTGGGGCTATGAATCCCAACAACAACAACAACAACAACAACAACAACAACAACAACAACAAGAACAACATCAATGAGCAGAAGTACCACCCACTCACCCGCCTATCTACCTATCTATCTGTGTAACTACCAGCTACCTAGCTACCGTTTGAACGCTCTCTGGCAGAATCTCTGATTTTCGTTCGCTAGCGCTTATTTACTCACCACTTTGTATCTTTGTCTATCCCTCTTTTTTCTCTCGCAGAACGATAGTCAAGTGAATACAGGTGGTGCATACCAGTATCTTAACCATACCGGTAACTTAGTAGTACCATTAGTTATTTGTTGGTCGTTGTTACATCATCAGCAGCAGCAGCAGCAGCAGTCGAAAAAGAAGAAAAATTAAGAAGCACAAGAATAAGCAGAACCAGCTCGCAGTGAGTGCAGATTAGCCATAGTGGTTGCCGCCGCCGCCGCCGCCGCATGGCGACCAGTTTCGCGTGAAAGAGCATCGCGTTCTCCGCCCCAGCCAGCCGTTCTCTCTCTCTGGTGAGACGATCTGAGACGATGGCAGCAGCAGTACTCGTAGCAAAGCGTAGCAGCATGCCTCAGCTGATTGCCATTGCCATCATCACCATCGTCATTCTCATGCTCATCGTGTGGCCGTCGTTGTTGTCGTTGTCGTTGTTGTTGCTGTTGTTGTTGTCTGTTGTTGTCGTTGTTGCTGTTGTTGTTGTCACCGTCGTCGTCGTGTCGTCGTCACCAACACGAATCATCACCATGATGAGTGTGCCGTCATGATGAGTGTTGTCATTTGTTGTCAGTTGATCATCGTCGGTCTCGTCGCGACGGACACGGGTCTGAGACAGACAGCAGCCTAACAGCATCGTGTCAACAGCACAGCTGGCGATTTCTCCCGGCATACGGCGGCGGCAACAACAACAACAACAGCAACTTAAACAACAACAAAAAGAACGGCTACAACAACAATGGCAACAGTGACAACAACAACAACAACAATGCCTGCAGTGGCAACAATAACAAGAACAACAGCGGCAGCAGCAGCAGCAGCAACAAAAGTTACAGCAAGTGCTGTTTTCAGCTCGTCAGCTCAACGACTTTGAACGAGCTCAAGTTCAAGTTCATCCGAACGAACAACGCCGAGCGGCGGTCGGCCAAGTTCCGGTCGGTGGCCAACCAACGAACAAACGACCCAGCGAACGGACGGACAGACATACAGACAGACAGGCGGCTACAGCCGCTGGTGTGCGGTGGTCGGCGGCCCTTCACGCTTACGGCTGGTCTACGGCGGAAACGCCAGCCGCTGCAGCTGCAACTGCAACACCAACACTACCGACATCAGGAACAAATACAGCAGCAGCAGCGACAACAACAACATCTGCAACAATAAAACAACGACATCAACAACAACAACAACGCAACAACAGCATAACAACTAACATAGGAACAACAACGACATCAACAGCATCAACAACACATTAACAACAACAACAACAACAACAGCATCAACAAACATCAAGCAAGCTGAAGCAGTCGTGTTGCTTAAGCTTGGCCGGGACTCAAACGTGTCGGCGACGGTGATGGCGGCGGCGTCGTCGTCGTCGTCGTCGACAACGACGACGACTACTTGGGTCGTATAGTCGTTATGGCGTGCCGGTCGCGGCGATTGTTTGCCTCTTCAGTTCTCGCTGGCGCGTCTCTCTCGCTGCCGGCCCGCCTGCCTGCCTGCCGGTCTGCCAGTCTGCCTCGATGGAAATGAAGCTGATAGCTTTGCTTGACGCTGACGTTTGTTTGGCTGTGTTGAGGTGCCTTTGCCGGCCTTTGCTTGGTACCAGCCGACACCGCCGCAAGGAAGTACGCTGACGAAGCAGCAGCAACAGCAACAACAACAACAGCAACAATAATTTAACAACAACAACAACAATAATAATACACCGACGACGACCACAAAAACTACACGATATTAGAAGCAAAAAAATTATCACTATGCGACGCTGTCAGTCTTGTTGTCATGTGTACAGTTAATATTATTATTGTTGTCGTTAATTGTGTTGGTCTTGGTTAATCTGTTGTTTATTGAAAAAAAAAAAAAATATATATATATATATATATATATATATATATATACAGAGGTTGCTTTATTGTTGTTCTTAATATTTATGGATGCAGGTTGCTGGGATGGCGAACTACAGTAGAACCCCCACATTTCAGGGCTTCGTGGGGTCGTCCATCACCGAAGTATGGCTTCCACGCTGCGCAAAGCCGCTCCGTACCCCTCACTAAGCGCCTCAACGCGTACCGCCCGCTTGAAAGCTTGTCTCAACTATTTCCAACAGATAGAACTTCCAATATCGATGAATACCCGGCACACCCAGTGAAGACAGACCTCAGTCTATTTGACCTCAAGTTGGCACCGATGGCTTCATATAGTATATTGGTTATCTGACCACAGTGTTCACGCAGACGCATGGAAAAACTCGACCGCATCAGTCAGGCCGGCCTTTCTTAAATCAGTGCTTGGATTGCCCTTGTCCTTACCTGACGTTGGTCAGCATACAACATATATAAACCTTAGTATTGACAACAAAAGCTTCTTGTAGTTATTTCTGTTTTTATTGTTGTTGTTGCTGTTCGAATTGTTGTTGCTGCTGTTTGTACTGTTGTTGTTGTAGTAGTACTGCCGATAATTTAGTTTGGTCACTGTCTTTTTTATTATTGTCCATTGGTCTATTGTAGGATGGTGTGTCCCAGCTATTACAGCAGCAGCATTAGCTGAATACTCGTGGTCGTCTGGAGAGTAGAAATTGTTATTGGAACAGTGTTGTTGAATCTTGGAGATATCCCTGGCTGTCGCCATTCTAGCGCCATTGTTTGTGTGGTAGGCGAGGTTTGTATTTAATTAAAGCGTGACGACAAGTTTGAGGCCTCGCTCGCTCGATCTATATTTTTTTACATTTGTTGTTGTTGCTACTGTTGTTGTTGTTGCTGCTGCTGCTGTTGTTGTTAAATTCTATTTTCTTTTGTTGTTATCGGGGCACGGATGAGGAATCACTGGGGGTAACGGGTTGTCTCATACAATAGGGATGGTGACTTAATGCTCTGCACTGTAACTGTGTTGCCTTCTAGGAGGCAATATAGCGGGTCCACGCTTTGAATACAGGGCGCGGTTGTCTCCACTCTGAACAGTATTCTGTTTCCCCTGCGAAAACAAGCCTCCATGTTGTGGGCGTATGCGCTGCTGATCAATCAATCCATCCGGCCAGAGGGGCGGTGATCTTGTCCAGCTAATAAACGTATAAGAGTAACACAAACAACAAAGAACACACAATACTAAAAACAATGTATTTTTGTGCATGTCTTTATGGTGTGTGACGAATGGCTGCGTGTTCGAGCGTCGATGACAACAGCAGTAGTTCACCAAAGGCGGGCGCACGATTGAATTTCGTGCAATTTGATGTATGTGTGTTGTCGCGTGACTTCTTCTTGTTCTTATATGCACGGCGCGAGTTGTGGTGAGGCTACAACTACAACTACAGGGCTAGACACCTCCTCCAGGAAGCTGCCGTCACAGAACAAGGACTACGACGCCCTTCCTCGCTGGCTGGTCTTCTAATCAGTGCAAATCAAATTCTTACGGTGACGTGCCACGACGCGGGCTAGTTGTTGATGCCTTTGAATGAAACAAACAAAAACAGTGGAACTGCTTGTGATCGCTTGCAAAGTAGGCGTATAGCAATGACACAACTACGCAGGCAGACACAACACCGCCATCGGATGTGCTTACTTGACACTCCAAGCTGATTGCCAATTTCTAGTGCCTTGTGACGTCTATGTAATAACAAACATACCACCTCTATGCATTTTTTGCAGGCAGCTGTTGTGGGCAGGCGACGAGCTTTAAGCTATTCACCCTTGTTTTTGTTGTTGCTGTTGTTGCGTTTTTGTTGTTGTTGCTGCTGCTGCTGCTGTTGTTGCTGTTTCTGATGACTTGGCGCTGTTGTTGCTGTTCTGACATGGCGCTGTAACAGACACTCGGCATGAGTCCATTGACCGATAGCCATTGATCTGGCAACTTGTAGGTTGGACCCGGCAGTAGGCGAGAGATAGCGTCTCTGTTTCGGCCAGCGTCTCGAACAATTGTCGCGATTCCGTCTTTTAGCCACTGTGAACAGCTGTGTGACGCGCGACGCTGATGTGTCAGAACAGCAGTCGCAGTGTTGACAATACCAATAACAACAACAACAACAACATCAACATCAGCATCAACAATAAGAACAGGAACAATAATGATAACAACAATAACAGCTAACGGCATCCAAAGAGAGTCCCTGCCCTGCCTGTGGATAGACAGAGAGAGAGAGAGAGGAGGGAGAGATCACCCCGTCGGTGACTCGAAACAGCAGCAGCAGCAACAGCGGCAGCATCGCGACAGCGAGTGCTGCATCCGAAGCGCCTATAGCTTCACGGGCGTCGCGCGTTTCCGCTCTCGGACGGCCGACACGCTTCGGTGGACATCGTCGCCGTCGTCTCTCATGCGTTGCTGCACATACACGCGCGCACACCTTAAACTAACGACCAAGTTCCAAACTCTGCCGCCGGCACGGCGGTAACGCGGCGGCGACGGTGCCGGCATGCATGTTTATTCCCATATATATATATATATATATATATATGCGTACGTTTAACATTGCGGTCCTTGAATTCCACTATACTGTACTCTGGCGGAGTGAGGGCGGTTTTCACGAGCCAACTGACGCACGCATTTGTAAATGTTGTGAGACACGGATTGTGTATGTGAGTGTGCGTGTGAGCGTGTGTGTGTGTGTGTGTGCAACATGTCATGGTAGTAAGTACACCATGACACCACAGTCTCACCTCACTAGCATCTGACTGGCATCCACGGACATCTTAAAGTATAGCTATACATATTGTACTGCGTATTTGTATATACACAACATGGAGTGAGATATATATATATATATATATATGTATATATATTATTTATATATGCTATATATATTCGCTCACAGTTCCTTAGCTCTAATATCGTGCTTGCCAGCGTCGAATCGAGTGGGAAGTTTATCTGTCTGTCTGCCTCGTCCGTAGGCGGGCGCTCTGGACGGGATCGTTCCGTCCGTCCCGCAGCGTCAGCTATCGAACGATACGATTCCACCGCTGCTATTTGCGTTGCTTGCCTCAATGACATCGCTGCACTGTTGCCGCTGCTGCTGCTGCTGCCGCTGCTGCCGGACGTTGCAGTTCGTCTAAATCGTGTTTCGCGGCTCACTCGTAACATAGCTGTTACGGTTGTCGTCGTCGTCGTCGTCGTCATTGTTCGGTTGTTGTTATTGCTGTTGTTGTTGTTGTTGTTGTTGTTGTTGTCGTTGTTGTTGTTGTTGTCGTTGTTGTTGTTGTTGTTGTTGTTGTTGTTGTTGTTGTTATTGTTATTGCTGTTGTTCTGTTTCTGTTGTTGTAGTTGTTGTCGACATCGGAAGATGATGCTCGTCGGTGTCGGTCGATAAGAAGGATAAGATGGCAGTCTTTTTTGTTGGACTATCCTTTTATGCTACCGCTGCGATTGCCGTCGCAAAAGCGGGCAGCGTGATTACTACGTTGCTGCGCCGCTCTACAAACAATAAGTTGCCGCTGTTGTGAGAGTTCATCGAAAACACTCTGCCTATCATCATCATATGATGATGTCGGAATATCGTTTGCCCCCTTGCCCTTATGCTCGTCCGTTTTTCAATATTTATCTGTTAATATTTTTGTTGTAGTCGTCATTCTTGCTATTGTCGTCGTTGTTGTTGTTGCTGCTGCTGTTGTTGTTATGGATGAGGATTTAATGCACCGACATGTTACTCTAACGAAAGAACTCAAGGGCGAAGATGGCGGTTAATACCATCAGAACGGTGTGATGGGCAGTTATGTCTGGCAGAACATCATCATCATCATCATGCATTGACTCGCCCCGCAGTAACACGGTCTTTGCTCAGGTCATCCGCCACAGGGTGACCCAAGAAGAAAAGCGGAGCAATTTTAGATTTCAAATGAAATACAATTTTTAAAGAACATTTTATCGCAAGATGTGCAGTTATTCATAGAGTAGACGTGTGTGTGTGTGTGAATTATGTATGGCACGCGTCTGGAAAATGCCCTACTGTTTGATGAATGCATTGCTTTGCTCTCTCTGTTGGACAACCTGGCCGAACACATGTGACCATGGGTTGATCATTAATCATTAAACATGGGATCAATAATCGACCCAGTCTCCTCTAATTGTATGGTCTCTCCTTTAATTATTACTTTTGCAGTAAATTAATGCATTTAGAACATTTTGTCTACCAACATTTGGGCGCAATTTTTAAATGTGACAGTCAAACCTTCACTATTTCTAAATTAATGCATTGTATATAGTATTGCTACAGCGATAAGTGTGTTTGTTGTTTTTTTTTTGTTGCGGCTACTGCGTAACTAACCGAGAACTGTGTACTTCTCGGCACTTATATGTATAGCCCCACCAGCGTGATGGACGAGTAAGTCGATATTTCATTCTAAGGCGGCGGCGCCGGCAGAAGCAGCAGGAGTCAAAAGCCATTGTGTGCCCTTTTACCTTAGGATGCTACGCCTACTCGATGGTCAGTTCACCCAGTTGATGTCAGTGATGATGATGATGTCAGCCGACCGATAATGCCACAACCGTGATGATGATGATGATGATGATTAAACAACGGGGGAACAACGGACTGCAATCTGTCAAGGCTGGTGTTTCTGCTGGCTGGCGGTCACCAACCGCTGTTGTGTGTTGTTGCTGTTGTTGTTGTTGTTGTTGCTGCTGCTGCTGCGACTGCGAGTACGCTGTGCGTGGAAGCTCGCTCGCCCGATGATGCTCACTACCAAATCTACTGACCACTCGTGCGCGCATTCTTTGCGGATACTTGCTCAGTCGCTTGGCCACGCACCGATGGAATGTGCCGAGTTCATATATATATATAGATGTATAGTTAGTTAGATATTTATATACATTTGGCAGAACGGACCAGCCCCGCACTTCGCGGTGCTACGCCAGATGCCGTCACTGTAAATATAGCGAAATGCAAGTGTTTATTTTCTATATAATACATTAAGTATATAATAATAAAAAATAATAATATGTATATATATATATATATATATATATATATATATATATAAAGTTAGCAATTAGCCTTGATATTTGTAATTATCATGACGGTCGAGGTTTACACAACTCGGCCTTTTTATCTGTCTATAGGAGAACGCGTTAACAGGGCTAGACTGTGCGGGAGGTGGTGGGGGGGGAGGGGGGAAGAATGAAAGAAGAGCGAGATTGTTTTTGAAAAAACGTCCATTCTTCCATTTGTCGGTGTTGTTCACCACATTTTGTCTATGAGCACAGGGTATTGCTCTTCGAAAGACTAAGAGAAGACTTCTTCAGTCGATCGGTGGATCGCTGGCGACCTCCCGCATACGTATTGCCATGACTTCAGACCAACCCCTTAGAAGGTCTACGTTTAGTACTTTCTTATTATTATTAGTGTATACCCAGATCGAGAGAAATATTGTTTTGCCTTACCGGCCCGTTAGCGTAGAATGAGTAGTAAGTACACTTATAAGCCTATCATACAATGTGTATGGAAGGCCACCCCAACGACAGCCGTGATACCGAGGCTGCGTAGAGGCCGCTCAACAGAGGGGGAAGGGAAGGGTAAAGCTGCGCGAATCCGGTCGAGCGCCTTTAACTCGAAACGACAAGACGCACCTCGAGAGGTAGGCGACCTCGTACTTCGTACGCTTGACGGCTCCGTTGATTCCTGTCGTATTTTAGTGTTTTACCTATTTATATTTATTGATTTTAGAGACCACCCGTATTCTCGTTTTCGTCGTCGTCGTCGCCGTACTCATCATCATTTTTGTTGTCGTGTTAGGTCGTTGTTGTGTGGGTAGTCTTAAGTGTTTGTTGTGCTTCAATGCGATGCGATATCACAATATGATTGGGGAAAAAATCGGAAAAAACGAGCAAGATGGCTTAGTGGCAAAGCCTTTGCCTTGCATTCGGGAGGACTGGGTTCGAGACCCAGACCGGCCACTCTTAAATTGGTTTGCATGGTTTCCAATTCAGACAAGGTAAATACCGGAGTGGATTAAAATTAGCCATGACATGAATAAACCGTACACGGGCAATTGCCTTACGGAAAATCAGATCGGATCTCTATCTAGATTATCGGATCATATAGTCTAGCTACAGAATTCAGAGGATATCAGCGCAGTGCGGCATCAACGCACTTTTCCGCTCTCAAACTATCGTTGTTATTCACGCTATGGTTGCTGTTGTTGTTAGTGCTGTTGTTAGTGTTGTTGTTGTCGTTGTTGGCTATGGTGGTGTGCTATTGCTGTTTTTATACTGTTGTTTAGCGTTTGCACGTTTGCACTTGCAAGCGTGCTAAAGATATCTTCTAGTCTTCGACCTTAGTATGGGGCGATCATACTACTCTCGCCTTACTTTGCCGCTGCGGTGCTGACTATGTATAGCTGGCTGCACGCTGAGATAACGCTCTCTTGGCATTAGCTGCTTGTTGCTGCTGCTCCTGCGGTTGCTGTTGTTATTTATGTCGTGGCGGTGGGGGGACCACCCAACCGGCTGCTTGTAAAATGTTGTTTGTGCCGTTAAGATGCTCGACTGTACTCGCCTTAAACAGCCATCAGCATTATATGTATGTAATATATAAATATTATATATATATATATATATATATATATAAATTCACGTTTGGAATTTTTAATAAGGAATTGGCGAAATATTATGTATGCTTGTTATGGCACGGCGAGCGCACGCAATTGAAGGGAATGGGGGGGGGATCTGAGCTTTATAAGCTTTTAGAGACAGTAGTTTCCGAGAAGCGAAGTTGAATCAGACGCAGTTCTAATGGGCCATTATAAGTTTTGCATCTTGCCAGTTGTGCGACAATACAACCCTGCTACGGGCGTGCGTATATGCGGCCCAGTGAAGCATTCGGTGCTCAGCAGAGCAATATAATAATAATTATTATTATTATTATCCTGTGCGACCCTCGTAGCAAGTAGTGTGACCTCTTCCCAAGTGATCACAGATCCTTCATGCGTGCCTTCGATGCAGCAAACGCGAACATTTGTGGTGAACCTCTGCTATGATTGTATCACTGCACTTGTTGTTGTTGTTGTTATTGTTGTTGTTTCGTGTTCGATCTGTCGGGCCAATGACGACGATGAGATCGTGCGATCGCTTATTTGTGCCGACGGTGGTTGTTCGATGATTGCTTATGAGTATGAAGTGGTATTTATTTAATAATAATAATAATAATAATACTAATAATGCTTATTATTAATTTAGTATTTCAAAAATTACTATTGCGGCGGCGACGACGACGACGACGACGGAGGCGGCCAGCCTTTAGTACTTTGGCACTTAATAACAATTCGTATTCCTGCTGCTTGGAATGTTTCGCTGGTTTTGGACAGACTCGCCTGTCTCATTCGTAGTCGGTTGATGCTGGCAGCGTTCCAGTAGTCGTCATCGAGCTGAGATGGTGGCTTGTTTTTTTTGTCGTCGTCGTCGTCGCCGTCGTCGTCATCGTCGTTCTCATCTGTGTATCATCGCCGTCGTTCAATTCTGCGTTCCGACCGAAGCGTCGAAACGCTTCTCCGAAATGAAGAGATGTCCCAAGCAGCGGTGGTAAAACTCACTGCTCCGTTTCGCGTCATTTCAATATTGAAGCACATTCCGGTGAAATTCGTCGCTGGCTTGTTTTTTTCTTGTTTTTGTTGTGTGTGTGTGTGTTTGTTTGTTTTACTCATGTATGTAAGTCTGTGCGTGTTTATTTATTTGTTTGTTTATTGTTAATGTGCCAATTGTCTCTCAGAGGCAGTTTGGCGGCGAGGCTTTTGGCCATTCGTACAGGTTGAGATGAAATCTCTTTCTCTCGCCAGCATCTTTCTCTCTCTCCCGAGTACTCGAGGTCTAACTACTTCGTCCGTCTCTATCGGGCCCATTCAACTCTGCATCGATGATGTCCAAACGCGTTCGAACGCGTTCATACGGCCGAAGTCGAAGAACATTTTATAACAGCGAATGATGAATATGCTTGCCTTTCGTGATCATGGAAGTCGGGTTTCGTTTTTAAAATCTAGGTATGCGCTGGGCTGCATCTTCCCCCTGTAGTAGCTACACCACAGAAGTACGGATTATTTTGTGCGCGTTGAGAGTCGGGAACGAAGTTGAAATGAAGCTATCAAGTATTACATGTTAGCTAGCAAAGCGCTTACAAAGGAACTGCTACATATGAAGCTTTCGATCTGACAGTTTGCTTGTCTCGCAGCTGCTGACTGACTGATTACGTATTGATTACGGTGACAACGATTGCCAATTAACTAATGAGGCTAATGCGACTAGCTGTGTCGAATGTGGGTGGTGGCGAATGACGCGAGTGAGAGTGTTGTTGACCGTGACTTACAACACCGACACCGACAACAACAACAACAATAATAACAACACCAACAACACCGACAAAAGCAACAACAACACCGACAGCAACAACAACAACAACAACAACAACGACAACAGCTACAACAACAACGATGCTGATGATGATGAAAGCCAATCGGTTTATATCCGTTCTGTCCGTTCGAAGTGTCTGTCACTCGCTGTTCGCTGGTTGATGTCTTTGTCGGTGCGATTGAGGTAGCAGCACTCTTCTCTTGTTGTTTGAAGTATTGCTTGCGCAGTTCCCAGTTGAGTGTGGGGATGGGGAGATGACCGATTTTTAGTGGGTTGGAGCTCCACACTACCGGCCCACATTTGCGGCTGAGCTTTCCCCTGCCATGGTGTCCGTGTGTGCAAACCGCATTTTCCAGCTAGTCCCTTAAAAAGAAAAAACTAAAGCAGCTCTCTCTGACTGACTGTCGGACGCACGGAGGGACGCACGGAGGGACGCACGGAGGGACGCACGGCTTGTTCGTTGTTGTTGTTGTTTGTGATGGCGGCGGGCTGTGTGTTTGTTTGTTGTGCGCTGCGCCAGCCAACAGCAAAGCCAATCAACTTCAGCTCGGCGTTGGCCCTCACCATCACCAAGATCTTTGTGTTGACACTTCACTACCGCTACGCTATGATGACCACCATGATGAGCTGCTTCATGATGCCGACGTAGCCGCAACCGTGGCCGTAGGTCCCACGCCCGTATACGTACCATGGTGTTGTAGTAAGTACTACGAGCGTGTCCAAACCTCTCGTAAACTATTACCCGCATTTATTGAGGACAGTAAGGACGAAAGAAAGAGCGAGCGAGCGAGAGAGAGAAAGAGAGAGAGCGCGCGAGATAAATAGTGCGAAGGAACGAGAGAGTGCGCTAGAGAGATATTCGGGGACTAACAAACTATATTTCATGTACGAGAGTTGTGCCGCCACTACTGCCGATCCGTGTTCATATATATATATATATATATATTTATATATATATAGTTGTACGTCATTCTTCTAACCAAATCTACACGAAGGCAATATTGTTTGGGGCGAATGCATTCAATATGCATTCAAACGGGTCCGTCAAAACATAGTGGACGGCCAAAACAACGAGTTAATCACCATCATCATCATTCCTAGCATAACATCCACTGAGGGTGGGCTGGTTGTCTGTTGGTCTGTCTATCTGGCTGGTTGGTTGGTTGGTTGATTGGTTGTTATACTCTGACGCTATTGCTGCCGTTGTTGTTGTTGTTGTTGTTGCTGTTGGTGGTGAATAGTGGTGGTTTTGGCGCGATGGTCGGCGGCGTCATCGTCGTGGTCGCTGTTGCTGTCGGGCGCTGCGGACGCCGCTTTGTGAGAACGGCGGGCGGCGCGATGTTGTTGATGTTGGCGCCCTCACTGAGGTCGTCATTTGCCCCCTTGCTTTTTCGCCTTCGTCGTCGTCTTTTCGTCCTCAGCGTCCTCATCGTCGTCTTGTGTCTCTTCTTGTTCTTCTTGGTGTTCGTCTCTCTCTCTCTCTCTCTCATCAGCAGCATTTGTGGTGACTCTGAGGGTGTTGATGGTAGTAGTAGTGGTGGTGGTGGTGGTGATGATGATGATGATGATGATGATGGCAATGACGGTGCTGCTGAATAAGACAAAACAAAACGACTGAAAAACGAACGATTTACACTCATCGCATCAACAATCGACATGTCGTGTCTATGAAACGACAACAAAAACAACAACAATAACAACAACAACGTAATCAACCACGTCTATGGTTGCTTTCGTGGTTGATGTTGTTATAGTTGGTATTGGTGTGGTTGTTGTTGTTGGTGTTGGTGTTGTGTGTCGCTTTCGTCCACTGGTCTGTCGACATGTTTATACGTTTCTCAACGGTATGTTCTGCACGACCGGTATTGTCCGCGGCCCCGGCGCTGCAACTGGAAACGGTAACCCACAGAACACGTGTAGACAGGCGGATAGACAGACAGACCCATAGGCAGGCAGATATGTACATAGCTACTCGCATGCACACACAGACACGCTCATAGACATCTTCGCAAATAGACAAACACAGATAGATAGATAGATAGATATCAGTACAGAGGCATACTCAACTTGAAAAAGCGCCATTACAGCGCCACCAGCACGGTCACAGCGCCACTACAACGATCAGTGCCATCACTCATTGTCTACTACAGCAGCAACAGCAACAACAACAACAACCCTAGCAACAACAACAACAACAGCAATCGTAGCAGCAGCAACAACAACAACAACAATTACTACTACTACTACTACTACAACTCTTACTACTACAATTACAGCTACAGGCAGTAATGCACGCTCAGACCGACAAGTAGAGTCGTCATCGTGGGGAGTGGCGGCTGTTGCTGGGTCTGGGTATTTGCGTGTGGCGTCTGTTTAACGCTCAGCTCAGAAACACTAAAAGCATACACAGACTCAAAGGAAGAGATGGCTTCTATGAACGCTGAGGCGCTGCAACGTCCTCATCATGACGACGTCGAACGACACATATGTATGTACCCACACACACAGAAGAGGAAGGGAACCAACGGAACGCCATAGTGAGATGGAGCGAATCTCAACGAAGCTCGCTTGGCCTGCTTGTCGTAGCAGCGACGTCGGCGGCGACATGAAAGCATCGCAGCAACGACGACGACGACAACAACAACATTATTTATGAAGACAACAGCAGTAGCAACAACAACAACAACAACGGCAACAGCAATAACAACATTGACGACAGAACCAATGACAACAGAACAGCAAAACAACAATGACATTTCTTTGCTCCGAAGGTGCACCCAACACTAAGTAAAGGTGTCTATCACTTATCCAACTTGTGCGGGAGTGTGCACATCTACGCATTCACACTGAGTGTTGCCGTTGTTATTGTTGTTAATCTGAGCTGATCTGGTCGACAATCCGCTCTCAGCTGATGGCTAGGGCTTCTGCGACGTTAGGGTGGCGCAATGTTGTGGTGGTTGGCGTGGTTTGTAGCCAGACGAGGCCGTGGAATAGCTCTGTCAACGAGATGGCGTTTGACGGTAGGTGGACACGCACAGAACGCCAAAGATCTCGGCAACGAGACAAGGGTCTATCAAGCTGTCAGACGTAACCGTCGGACTACGACTACGGAACATGACATTGCATTATAGACAACAACAACAACAACAATAACATGTAACATCACCCTGCATCATATTTTTATAAGGAACCTAGTCTATTTTATCTGTACGACAACTTCTCGTATCCTCCTCATGCTGCCCCTAGGGAGCCCATACGTTGGCCTCCTCCGCCTTTTGGCCGCTTTTCTTCCCCCGTTCTTTCAACAGTCTATCGGACTATGGCACCAAAACAGCCCCGTCTTTGCTGGTTTGGTGCCATAGTAGATAAATAAAAATGAAACTGGCCATACTGATAATCACTATGTTAGTTATAATTGCGTCTCTCTATTATTATTATTATCATCATCATTATATTATTATTATTATCTATTATTATTATTATTATTATCCCCGTGATCATTTGGGCCCGTGCGGAACTGGCTTCCAGTCGCCGCCATTACGGACTGCTGACGGTGCTAATTACGTAATTGATATTTGCCGAATTATGCCCGCCGTTTCCAGGAATGATATACAGGTATATTATGTATATGTATATATATATATATATATACTATATATATATATATGTTGTATGTATATATATATATATATATATATATATATATAAAGTACATAGGTGTAGCGCACGGTAAGATAGTATGCGTCAGTAGTTCGTCGCACCCGGCTAACAGGACCCAAGCAAGCAGAACCAGCAGCAGCAGAGAGGCGAAACAAGAGACCCTTGCTCTCAGGTGGTACCCTTCTCATCGTAGTCGTCGTAAAGTTGAGCTCATCAGACACGAGGAGGCACTTGTACTGAATGAGTTGAGAAGGGTGGTGGGATGGAGCGAGGCGAAATGAGGCTAGGGCAGGGAGATCGAATCGGAGGTCCGCACGCGGTACCGGTGGGTCTCATCTAAATCGAACCAACCTGTGCTATTTCTGCTCAAACGTTTGCGTTGCTGCTACAGTTGTTCTTGTTGTTGTTGTTGTTGTTGCTGTTGTTGTGGCTGCTTTTATTGTTGTGGTTGTTGTTGGTGCTGGTGTGGTTTTTGTTATAGTTTGTGCCGTCGACCGTTGTTTCTGTTGGGGCTGTTGAAAGGTGAGGGAGATGAGATCTTTAGAAACTTAACGGGGAGACGATGCCGACTTCGAACGACGTGAACTAACTGGTTGAACTGCCTAGCACACACAGAGTTCGCCACCGATGATGACAACGAGGCGAACAGCTCACCCTAGCCGGTCTTCGATCATTTGTAGGCGATTTCTTTCCAACGACGTTTCGTCACGAGTACCAGACGCGTTTGTCTCTACCTACTACGATCGCTGATCGGTGTTGCTCCCTTTATTTAGGCATTGCGTCGTTGGTCGTCGGGAGCTCGTTGTTGTTGCTGCTGCTGCTGCTGCTGCTGAGGACCAATGAGATGGATGGGTTTGACTACGGACAGACCTACGGACATTTGGAGAAGAGCTAAGCTATGATCGCCTCGTTTTTCGTGGTTAGGTATCTCTGCTTTCTCAGCCGAGTGGCGCCGGGGTTTAGACGCGCCGCCATCTTAAGTAATATGGAGGCTTCGGGTAGGAGTCTTCATCTGCTCTGAAGAGTGTTATGTTCCTCGCGGCGCGGTTGTTGAAGTGGACATTCAACCAACGGCTGACGATTTATATAGACGGGACGGCCTTCTAGGGTACGTGACATTTGCTGATAATAATGACCCACATCATTGAGGGGCGAACGGCACACGCATGCTGTTTAACTGATCCACCATCGGATTATAACGTCGTATGGTGGAACAATTGAGTTACATTTGTTGTTGTCGCCGTTATGTGAATTGCAGACCTTGTTGCTATTGTTTCTGTTGTTGTTAATATTGTCGTTGTCGTTGTTATTATCCTTATTGTCGTTGTCGTTATTACTGTGTTGTGATTAGGGTGTTTCGCTGTTGTTGTTTTTCTTCGCAGGTTTCTTTTATTGCTGTTGCTGCTGCTGCTGTTGTTGTCGTCGTCGTTGTTGTTGTTGTTGTTGTTGTTGTTGTTGTTGTTGTTGTTGTTGTTGTTGTTGCTGCTGTTGCTGTAGTGTTTCTCTTTGCGGATCCTCCCCTTTGCTTGTTGTTGCTACTTGTTTTCGTATGTCACGCTGTCGAAATGGTGTTTCTGCAGCTGTGTGTGGCAGCCACCACCGTGTAGAACATATCCCGGTTGGTGGACGGCCGGCCGTTGGAAGGGAGGAAAGCACATCTCGACGTAAACAGTCAGCGACAAAGACATCAGCAGCAGCAACAACGAGGATTGTAAGGCGAACCTGAAAGAAGGACAAACTGACATTGATCGAGCGGAGGCCCGAATCGTATTGTCATCATCATCATCATGGTCGTCGTAATCATACGCATCATCATCATCATGGTCGTAATCATACTCATCGCCACCATCATCACCATAATAACTATCTACTCGTATATCTCCACTGACCTGGAATAACCAATAATGGCCAGTCAGCCAGTGGTAAATAAAGGTAGCTCTCTACAACCGACCTACCGATCGACTATGCGAGCGAGCATAAAAGACCGCATAGGACCACACCGTCCAACAATAACAAACGATAAGAAGTGGTCTACTGGAGACCGATGTCTCTCTATCTCTTTACTTTTTCTCTCGCCCTCGATCTTTCTCTCGATTGCGACACCTAGAACAGCAGCGGCCATAACAGACATGCAAAATGATGAACATCTTGGTTGTGTATGTATATATATATATATATATTTATATGTATATATATATATATTTATTTATATATATATATATATATATTCGCGCTTTATTTGGCATAAAGAGGAGTTTCTACTTCAGATGTGGGGACGCACTGCTGGTTTTCGTGGGCTTCGTGAGTTGTGCCCTGCAAACAGCATGCAAACTAGTTTTGTCGCGCACGACAGTAGATTTCGCAGTGACGATTGCTTGAATATGATTACCACTGCGCGTTTTAGTTTAGCTGATTTGCGAAAGAGTATGCTAAAAACGCTGGACGTTGGCAATTAGTTTGTTGAGGGAACGAACCTCTTGTCATCTCGTTCGCGTCGAGCGTCTTCAAAGTACTCGCTCTCTCTCAGACTACATCGATGCCACCCCGCATCGACGCAATTGCTTCTATACGATGCACTAAACTTTATTCGTATGTTGCTATCTATTATAAGGCATCTCTGTGCCCATGTTACAATCTATGAGGCATCTATGTATCCATCTCACTATCTATAAGACATCTATGTACCCATGTTACTATCTATAAGGCATCCTTGTACCTATGTACAACATTTAAGGCGTCTGCCGTTTGTTCAGAACGCCGTTATTCTACACTGCAGACGCATCAAGCATCCTGCGACATCATGAAATACTGTCTGTCGAGTTCAATGTACAACTAAATATACACTCCGGTCGATTTAAAGCACATGTTTGCGTGAGCCAGTTTGTTCGTCGCGAAGCGCGGCGAACTAAGTCAGTCACGTGAGTGATCGCTGAACTTGAACGTCTTAGATGTTTAATTTTGCGTCGTAGAATGGTTGTTACAGTGTCAACAGCTCTCTCCCACCGACATTGGTTGCGGTAGCTGTGACGCTTGTGGCTTCGAACAAGTGTCTGAAGTGGTTAGCCGATGAGGGCCATGGTTAGTTGTTGTTTATTTCCGCATATATGTTATTTAAACTCTAGCAGGGTGGCAACAATACATTTACAGCAACTAGACACAAGTGTTTCCTAGCTTCCAAAGCCCCTTTGTCTTGCCACACCACCGAGTTGTTGGCCGTTGCTATTCTGGTCTGTTGACAAAGAGTTGATAGAGAGTTGAATTATTTTGTCTCCGGAAGGTTACGGTTTGCTGATGCTGCGGTCATTCTTTAACTCGTCAAGCGAGGCAAGCAGAACCACCGGCAAGTGCTAAGTAATCCGGCAGTGCTAATCATGATGATACACCATCATGATTATGAAGCTGAATATGAACACTAGGGCAATACACATGGTGCCGCCATGTATTGCGCCCTATTGTTCATATTCATCTCCATCATCATGATTTGTTTATGCTTCGCTACTATGTATGTTGATACAGCTGCGGTCGCCTTGGCTGCTGCTGCTATGACGGCCGTATTGTCTCAGCCGTCTTCGTTGCCTCGTAACGTTCTCACTATTATGAACTATTGTTATTACACTTCTAGATTTTTTTGACTATTAACTAATGAAACATTAAATAAACGTATCGTACTTCTAGAGCAGACGATAAGGATGGCGGGCGATGATGATCGCGCTGTTAGTCCCTGTGCGTCCGTGGTTTGTCCGTCGGCGTAATGACAGAGAAGCGGCGAGGCCATCGGTACCAATTGCTCTACGTAACAAACAAACCTAGGCAAATTCCTACGTCGGATGATATGTGCAAACCTTGTTTCTGTGTCTCAACGTAGAATAGAAAAATGGCATACTTGTGTGTATGTGCACACATATATATATATATATATATATATATATATATACATATACAGGATGTTGCAGAATTTTTTATAATAGAATATACAAATTGTAGAGCTTGTTAAAGCAAAAAAAAAATTTCAATAAAACATGGTCTCTGAGAAGTCTTGCTTCGGAATGAGAGCGACATTACTACAATTTGTGACACTAGTGTTTTTGCCCGACATAGGAGCATTGCGAGACAACCAGTCCCCCTAGACAGAAACTAAACACACTGTCGTGTTCTTGAGACAATTCTGCTTCTTCCGAAGGGCGTATAAGGCCTGTCAGAAGAAGCGACACGGTCTTTTAAAAGAGAATTCGTCAAAAATGAAGTTCTTTATTAGCTTTCACGCCAAATACTTCAGAATCATAACCCTACGACCACCCACGTGTTCAAAGCTAACATATTCAGCAAATGCGAATTTCATGACGATTATTTTGGTACCAAACTTATGGCAATGCGAGCTGTGGTTGCGGAGTAATTACGATTTTTCGGACGGCATGTCCAGATTAAGTGCATGAAAATGACGCGCTGCGGCTGTCGCGCGACACGTCGGCGGTAGTGAACGTCGTATGATTCTGAAGTATTTGGCGTAAAAGCTAATAAAGAACTTCATTTTTGACGAATTCTCTTTTAAACGACCGTGTCTCGCAACAGCACATTTTATGCTCCTATGTCGGGCAAAAACACTACTGTCACAAATAATGTGGTTTTATTTCATTTTGAAGTTACAGTGGAATATGAATATCTAACTGTCACAAATTGTAGTAATTTTGCTCTCACTCCGAAACAGGACTTCTCAGAGGCCATGTTCCATTGAAAAAATATTTGCTTTGACGAGCTCTACAATGTGTATATTCTATTATAAAAAAATTCTGGAACACCCTGTATATATAATGAAGCGTGTATTACAGATTAACGCTACGTCAATTAATCTAAGGAGGTAGTGATTCATTAGCTTTTTAAAGCCGCGGACTCTTTCGGGCTCATAATAAGCTAAGTAATGTTTTCACGTCACGAGTAAAGAATAAATACCAGACCATGACCCATTGTACTACACACACACCCCTTTTTCTATGATAATAAAAGTGACTTTATGTTTACTTTATGTTATTATGGCACTTTAAGGCGTCGACTTGTTTCTTCAACGTGCACGGTGAATTCGGCGAAGCGTTCTCCACAAAAACTTGGTCCAAAGAGAGCTCGAGGTGCGAACTACGTCTACGCAGAATAATGTTTTGAGACAACGACCGGGTTTATGCGCGAACGACATCATTTATCAGAACAGGTCTGTGAACTCTGCGTCCGCCCGTTGCAAATTGTCTCTGCGTGGCAAATTGCGTTGCTCAGAGCAATTATTCGACACAGCTAAACGTGTCACACCACTGCACGACGTGATCGAGCGAACTCGCAGAGCGCTCGCTTTACGCACGAATACTGGAAACAAAATGTCCGACTACGTTTTTAATTTGTTTGTTTGCTATCGAGTTGTGTTTTTTTTGTTGCTGGTAGAGGACCGCGGAGATTATCGCAGGTACAGTCTTCTTTAAGTGGTGGAAATATCCACATATATGGTAGATGGGTGATTGTTTACTGAGGAGATGCTTTGCAGCTTGGCTGCATCTTATACGGCTGGAAATTGTCCACCCAGAGAACCGCATTCGTCAACTGAAATCGAGATTTTTAACGGGCGTAAAGAGCGGGAAAATGATTTCTGTCGATTACGGAGACTGTGTTTATTCGTGACCTCAGTTCAAGATTGTATTGTTGCAGAATGTGTCATATATATATATATATAGAGAGAGATAGAGGACGAGCGAATAACCTTGTTCGCCTCCCACTGCGACGCAGTTCGCAGTGTCCACAAAGCTAGCGCGCTCGTTTTTTTGTTGTTCAGGTAACTAAACGTTTGCAACAATATCAGCAGCAGTATCAGCAGTAGTCATGCTTACTGCTTTGCAGGTTGCCTGCAAGAGAGGACCTTAACTCGTTTGCTGGTCGTTCTCTTATCGGTTCCTCGATGGGATATCGATCGACACTAAAAAGCTAGACCTGCTGCTGTCCTCATGTAGCCGTGGGTAAATAAGCCAATTAGTTGCAACGGCTAAGTATTAACTGCTGTTGCTACTACTTCTACTACTATTATTACTACTGCTACTACCACGGGTTCTACTGCCCATAAGGATGCTACTAGTCTAAAGTGCAGAACGCGGGACGACTAAAGACACAGCATCCTAAGATGAACAATACAAACAGCTGTTGCTGATGACAACAGTGAGCTCCATTGAGAATTCATCCCAGCAGCTTCTGCAAAACGTTGTGTCGTTTCACTGGCCCTGAAACCGAGCGTGTGGCCCTGGATCCACGTTAATCCACTTGGTTAATGCGAATCGCGTACCAATGCGTCGTAGGCACGAGCCGTTACGGAGAAAAAACTTTCCGCCAGCAGCAGCAGCATGTACTGTCATGATGGTGGTGATAGTGAAGCCTGCCATCGTCAGGGTTTGAAAACCAGGACGACAACCATCATGGACCAGAACGACAACCATCAGGAACGTCTTGCAGAGAAAGAGAGAGAGAGAGAGCGCGCCAGCCAGTTAATTAGATAGTCAGAGAGCGCCAGCCAGTGAATTAGATAGTTAGTAAGTCGGTCAAGCAATCAATAAATCTATCAGTTATTTGTGCTAATAATCTGTCAGTTCTATCTCCCTGGACATTGCTGGATACAGCAGGCAGACGTCTCCTCGAATAATGGCGCGAGAGTTTGCCGAAGACTCTATGCCACGATGGCAATTCGTGCGGGCGAAAGAACCTCGACAGCTTATCACGGGGATCGCACAACCAATTTGCGTTGGAACTTCGGTCTTTGTCTGGCCATTTCGTCGTTCTGTCGCAAAGTCGTCCACGTCAAAGGCTGACTTCATAAATAAATCACTAATGGTTAATGACTGCAAAAGGCGCAGCAGAGCGGTGAAGTCAATGTTTGGAGAAGAAAAAACAACATCCGAAATTGCGAGCAACACGGTTACTGTTAGGTTTGTAATAATGTAAAGGTTTTTGTTATTTTTCGGCGGCTAGTACGGGACTCAAAATATCGTATTCTTCCTACCTTCAGATTTGGATGACGAGATTTTTCTTGAAAAACGCCAACCACCGTAAACACGTAATACAGCTAGTAACGCTTGTCGACTTTGCTTGCGTAATTGGCCCTTTCGTCTACTGGCGTCGATTCTGCTTGGATGACGATATATGCGTGCAAATACAATAGTAATTTCCGTCAAAAGGCGCCTATTTGCTCTAAGTTTTCCACGAGCCGAAAATGGAGTGACGACGTGAGTGGAGTAGACGCGTTTCTATTCGCCGTGTGTCGTCGTTATCGCCAATATAGCCGTAAATGTTTTACGTTCAAATGTTGGCGGCAAGCTTCTCAAATGCAAGATTGTGCTAAATATGAAGAGGCTGTGGGACTTTATCTGTGAATTGATTATCGCTGAGATTACCCGGACCGCTGCGTCGGGTGGCGTTGTCGTGCTGGCAGAATGGGAAGCTAGCTGCGAGTGCGATCATCAAGCCATGCATGCATATCGAACCGCGTCGCTTTGTATCGCTGTAACTATACAGTGGTATATTTCATCATATTTGTGTCAGTATCATTGCAGCCATAGATAGAGCTATAGAAATTATTGGTTCACGGACTTGCAAAGCAAATATATATATATATTTTTTTTTATAAGCTTGTTTTGTCTAGACGTTCATTTTAAGTTATATCTCATATCTACAAGGATGGCTCGGTAGTACTTTAGGGTGAGCAGTTGACACAAGTAGATGTATGCATTAAATATATATATATATATATATATATAGCGTGTGGTGGCAAACGTGACGAAGGGGGTGAGAGAAGGAGATGGCCAAAGTGGCTTTTCGACATAACGAGAGCGTCCGATTTTTCCTTATTACCATGACCACGAAGTTCGGCAACGCCACTGGACCTGTAGACATGCATTCTAATGCAGCATAACTAACAACGAACTGATTGATTGAGTTTGCTTGGCCAGTTTTGCTATTGGTCTCTATTCAATGCTATATAACACAAATTGATAGTGCAAGGACATAATTGTTTGGCTGCGCTCGATCACTTGCTCGAGATGTCTGTGTATAGAGACACAGCATGTAGGATTTATTACTTACGTACTGTTGCTTATTGCTCTGTCGTTTGTTCTATAGGTGGACGGCTGTTGCTCGATTCACGCCGAAGTCGATGACGGCTAGCTGCGATTCGAATTGTCACTGATGCCGTCGTGGAGTGTTCACCATGCTCTGAATGACAACAGCTTGGTCATCATCACCATTATCATCGGGGATCAGAGTCAAAGTCGCACCCGTCGCCGTGGTGCCAGCCAACTCGTTGCTCAGCAGTTGTGCTATAACCCACCATCTCTATTTTCTTCTCACGACGGCTAGCGAGTGACGCTCGGCGCTCGAACGGCAACTCAATGGTAGTGTTCCTGTCTCGGCACCAGTTCTGGACGAGCGCCCTCGAGGATCCTCCCGACGGCCATGAGCAGGGCAGCCCCACAGGCAGTCCCAGCAGCAGCAGCAGCATCGGCAGCGGCGGCGGGGGAAGCAGTTGTCCCGGCGGGAACTTGTCAAATCTCGGCAGTCTTACAGCGTCGAATTGCGTCGCTGCCGCTGCCGCCGACGGTAACAACACCGGTGGCGGTGACAGCGTCAATCTGGGTACGACCGTCCTCATTACGACTGGCGGGATTCAAAGTTACCACCACCACAACAGCAACAACAACCATAACGGCAACAACAACAACAACCATAACAGCAACAACAACCATAACAGCAACAACAACAACAACAACAACAACAACCATAACAGCAACAACAACAACGGCAGCACCAGCAGCAGCAGTAGTGGCATTAGTAACCCGGGCGGTAGCGACCTGTGCCCTGGCGCGAGTGTTGGCAGCGGCGCCTATAGGTCACCAGCTAGGGGAGTTGGTGGTGGAGGTGGGGGGTCCGCCGTTATCGGCGTGCCGGCGTCGCCCGGCACATCTAATCACCAAAGTTCTGGCAGCTCCAACAGCCCCAGCGGCGGGGGTGGTTGTCAGAGGAACAACGCTGGATCGGTCGTCGCTCGTCTTGGAGCCTCGTCGTCGTCGTCGTCGTCAGCACCAGCATCTTCATCTTCATCATCGTCATCCGTATCTTCTTCATCATCTTTGCTGTTATCACTGTTGTCGTCGACTTCAGCAGGCACGACATCGACATCGGCGGCCGCAGCAGCAGCAGCAACAACAACGAGCACGACCAACGTGACCGGCCCTGGAGGTGAGCATTCGGCATCGTCGCCGTCTTCGTCACGATCATCACCGTGTTCGATGAACCCGGCGGTCGGCGTTGGCGGCCCCCGAGGAGTGTCGCTGACCACGTGCACCAGAACTGCGCCCGGACCGGCATCCGGTGGAACACCAATGTTGTTGCTATCGTCGCTGATGAACAGTGCCAGCCTCAATAGTGGCACCTCAGGGGTGGCTCTTCCCCCCCAGCTGCCGCAGCCGCAGTCGCAGCCGCCGATGGCCGCTGGCGGGGCAGGTGGATGTTGTGGAAGCAGCGCAAGCACCAGTGCGGGGGGCGCTATTGTAGCTGTTACAGCTGCCGCTGTGGGTGGCGGGGGTGGTGGTGCGATCGGTTTGGCAGGATCACCAAATGCTAAAGCTTCCGGGTGTCTCACCAATCAGCAAAAAGCACATTTTCAACAGCAGCAGCAGCAGCAACAACAACAGCAACAACAACAACAACAACAACAATACCAGCAACAGAAACAACACCAGCAACATCATCCACCTCATGGCGGAAACCTAATGGCGTCGGATGTACGCTCTGTTCAGAGTCATGTGCTACCTCAGAGTCAACAGCAGCATCAAACCGCATCGAAAGTTCGGTTAAGTGGTAAGCTTGAACAATAGTAACAACAATTAGCAAAGACAATGAAGTGAATTGTATTATGTTTATATTAGCAATAAAGTTTTTGAACATTTATTTAATAGAAATCATTTTAATTTTGAAATTTTAAAGAAAATATGCACATATTGTGCGTTATTTCCAACTTTTGAAAACAAGTCGTTATGATATCAGTAGTAGTCAAATCATCGGAAGCTGTTTTTTTTTAAATATCAATAATATATTTACAATATCAAAACAAAACGAAATTAATTTGTTATTCTCATAAAACAATTAAAAAATCGTATTTTGGTGTATATTGATGGCATACCAGCAGCGCAATGTGTGCGTCAAGATAATGGAGATGACCCTCGCTCGGAAGGCCGTCGACGTCAATAACAGAAGAAAACGTTGAAAAGTATTTTAGAAAAACTCTTGAATCCTCGATCACGACAACGCAATTTTTTTTTAAATAAATTTTTAATTGAACTTTTCGATCCGCTCCTGTATATATATATATATATATATATATATATATAGGTATGATGTCAAGTAAGTACTGTACTAGATCGAATCATTTTTTATCTGAATGAACTAGTTGTACATCTTGCTTATCAAAGACTTATCAAAGACGAGGTTCTAGCCACTAATCTTCGAACGAATTTGTAATGCAGCCGATTTAATCTCATATTTTTGCTGTTATCTTCATTTTCTCATGTTTTCTCTGTTGATTTTGATTTGTTTGTTGCGTTGTTGTTGAAGTAAATATGATCGTTAGTCGCCTTTGTCGTCGTTGTTGTTAAAGGCCGTCGGCCCTAGCGACGACCGCGAATGGTGGTGGGCCCGCCTGTTGTCTCTCGGGGGCCGTGTGCTTCGTGTTGATGATGATGGCGATAATAATGCTTCAAGTGGCCATCGTGGTGGCGACAGCCATTAGATGCATTCATAGTGATGGCGATGATATTTTGATGTGGTTGTGGTAGTGATGATGGTCATGATGTTGATGATGAGAGAAAGGAGGGGATCATCGGGGCTCGATGGCAACGACCATCTGATGCTGTCATTATTATTGTTGTTGCTGCTGCTGTTGTTGTTGCTGTTGTTGTTGTTGCTGCTGCTGCTGCTGCTGCTGTTGTTGTTGTTGTTGTTGTTGTTGTTGTTGTTGTTGTTGTTGCTGTTGTTGTTGTTGCTGTTGCTGTTGTTGTTGCTGTCGTTGTTGCTGTTTCCATCAGAACCGTCTTGGCCAGCTGTAGCCGTAGCAATAACAAATAGGGGAACAGCTGTCTGTTGGATCAACTGGCCGACTGTGACGATTCGTGTTTTGATATTCTCCGTGTTTATTTGTTTTTTCAATCAGTTCCGGGTAGCGTATATGGTATGCATGCGCACACAACGGCTACCAACGACGGTCGAAGACAGCCGGTTAGAGTTGTTTTTGTTCATGGACCGTGCTCTTAAGCTGCTGTTGAATCATTGCAGAGGCAATGTGGAGCTGTTGAACGCGCGTACATATATGTGTGTGTATATATATATATATATATATATATATATATACACACACATATATGTATATATATATATATATATATATATATATTAGGTAAGTCAAAAAGTTCGTCGGCTTTCTGGGACCACATTTTTGAAATTCCCGCGCTCTGCAGCAGGGTCACCTGAGAGTGCGGCTGGGTGTCTACATTCAGGAGCAGACCCGTGGCGGCGCGACGGTATACCGGTTCCAACTTTACCGTTTCGTTTCTCATCTGGCTACCACACGACCTCAATGATAGGCAGCTTGAAGGGCGAGTCGATACCTGTCATGCACTCCTCCGGAAGAATTCGAATGAGCCATTTCTGAGGAGATTGATAACCGGCGATGAAAAATGGATACTCTACAGAAACGTAACACAGAAAAGAAGTTGGGTCCCCAGAGGTTCTCAGGCCGCAGCTATCCCTAAACCCGAAATTCACCAGAAGAAGGTTATGCTGTGCTGCTGGTGGGACTGTAAGGACGTCGTGTATTTTGAGCTGCTTCCAATGGGTCAGACGATCAACTCCGTCGTCTACTGCAGACAACTCGAAGATTTGAAGACTGTAACAACGAAGCGCCCGGAATTGTCAAACAGGTGGGGCGTCACTTTTCAACATGATAAGGCGACACCACACAAAAGTTTGGCCACCCGGCAAAAATTGGCGGAGTTTGACTGGGATGTGCTGCCGTACCCAGCTTATAGTCCCGACCTCCCACCATCTGATTATCACTTGTTCAGGTCTCTCCAGAACTCCCTTGATGGCACAACATTTGAATCTTTGGAGGCTATAAAAATCACCTCACTTAGTATTTCGACGAGAAGGACAAGACGTTCTGGGAGAAAGGAATCATGGATCTACCGAGGCGATGGGCGAAGGTTATCGAACAAAACGGTCAATATATCATTGAATAAAAATACTGTTGTCTGCATAAATAAGGCTCTTTAAAATCGGGTAAAAAAGCCGACGAACTTTTTGACTTACCTAATATATATATATATATATATATATTTATATATATATATATACATATATACGCGTGTGCTGCACATTTGTGACGTCATCTTGTGTTTATCATTGTTGTTGTTGTTTTTGTTGTTATCGTTAACAATGCACGTGGGTACCAATACTGCTTGGTTACTTTCAATGACGGTTGCTGACCGCGACAATGGTGAGTGTATGAACGCAAGCTAGATCTTTAAGTACTGCCGAACTTTTTGTGTTTAACAGTATCTTATCTCTCGGTAGCTTCATTGATTTAAACGGAGAACACCGTGATAACAAACGGCACCCGTCTCTAATGTGATATATATATATATATATAGCAACTTAAATTAAAAATAAAAGCATTGCCTTCTCACGGTTAGCCATGTTTTGAGTGATTTTGATAGCATTCAGGCTTTCGAAGTCGAACGCCCAAGTAAATGATTGTCATCTGTGAGAACAGATCTTAGCAAAGACCAATCGGTTGTGCCCCTTCTTACGAGTCGCAAATCTAGGTTGTTGCAATGCACAATGTCTTCTCTCACGAGAAATCATGCGTATGAAAGCTACTTTTAGACTATTGATATACGACTAGGGGTGTACATAGACATCTAGATATAAGAAAGTTGAAGGACGAAAAACAGTTGCAAAGAGCACTGCATGACGCTTCTTTAACTTCGCGAGGCGTATTCGAATCGTAACATTGAGACAGTACCTGCAAGCTAGCTAGCTAGCTCGCCGCGGAATGCCACGAAGAAGTGTCAACTATTTTCTAGTCTGTGAAGGTGGCGAGAGAAATCCTGATTTGGGTGGAGGGGGGGGGGGGAGGGTTCGTTGATTCCCACGCTGGTCACACAGGCCGCTAGTGACAGCATATGCATGATATATTCGCAAAACTTTCCAAAACAAACACAAACGTAGCAAGTCTAAGAGAGAAACAGATGCAGGCAGGACCGAGCATTGACAATAACGGTGAAACGGCCGTTCATTTGATCGTGCGTTCGGTTCGCATGAATAGCGTAAGCTGAGCAACGACTTTGCAGTGGTGCGTTGGTGTGCACACGCCGCACAAACACACGTTGTCGAATATATATATGCATATATATATATATATATATATATATAGAGACATATATAAACGAAAGGAAAACTACTATAAAACACCGTCCGCGGCGCAATACATACATACAGCAGGCGGCGCTGAGCGGGATGGAGGCAACTGCGGTGTTTTTAGAGCTTCGGCGACGTTTTCTTTGTCGTCGCCATGTCGCCACCACATCGGGGATAGATGTATGAAACTATGCATCTATCCAGCGCGGCGCTCTTCGCATATAGCGTCTGTAATAATTGATTCTAAGAACAACCGATAAAGATGCATCTCTCTTTTTTTCTATATATATATATATTTTTTTTTTTTGCAACCTTCACAGCCTGTCATTTTTATGGCAATGCGTTGCAGTTGTTTGATCTCGCTAGCTTGACGTTATTGACGTGCACCGAAGCGATCTTTCTTATGGCATATATGTATATATATCAAATTATGTATGATTATTGTCTATTCGACGGTGATGAGAAGTTTTTGAAAAAATTACCCTGTAGTTTTTTGTTAATATATATATATATATATATATATATATATATTTATAAATGTATGTATTATACTTCTACTGTGCTTGCTCTCTGTGAGGATACTCTAGGTTAATTATATATATATATAATTTGTAGACTGACATTTGTTAACGAGGCAAACACGAAATTTGTTCTAAGCTCTGAATTACAAGATTACCAAGATGCAATGAACACGCGAATAAGTGCTGGTCATAGCTCCCGGCAGAGGCGGCAAGGACATTCACTAGCAATGCATTGGCGACGTCCAACGAAGCGTACCGTTGTCGTTACAGACTTGTGTATGGACTATGCTAGTTTGTTGAAAATGAAATCATCAGGATAGGTGTTGGCGATTTAACCTGTTTTTGTCTTAAAAGAGGCACATATTCTTCTTAAAAATGCGAATTTGTTCATGCACAGTTTGCACTTTAAGTTGGTTTCTGTCACTGGCACGCTTGTCTGCTTTGCTTGTTTGCATTCGTACTGCGCAGTTAGATGCTATTTTTGCGCCACTTCTTCGATTCTACTGAAAACGTGGCAATTTAACGGAAGCGTCGGCTTACTATAGATGAAATGAAATTTACTGCATTAACGAGTTCATAAGATTAGCACTGCTGCTGATCTTCCGAAGAAGAACACCTCACCATTAAGTCTAGTTTAGAGCGCCATGCTGATACTCACTTTCGTAGGGTGCTGTCGTCCTCATCATCATCATCATTGTGGTAGTTTGTATTATTATCGTTGTCGTCGTCGTCGTCGTTGTTGGTGGTATGAATATTATTGTTGTTGTTGTTGTTGTTGGTCTTGTCGTTGTTCCTGGTGTAGTGCGTTACTCAGGCTCGCCGACGTGCCTAAAACGTCGGCTGTTGTGACTATCGCGGTTTCTGATAGTGGTAAACATGATTAGATAATATAGTAGTACTATAACTAGACCTGCTACTACTACTAGCATACCGTAGTCATCGGCGTCTACATAGAATTGACTGATGGCTTGCTTGGTGCTCGTCGAGTTGAGTTCAAGGTATAGAATAGAGGAGACCGAGAGAAGAGGCTGCGTACGACGCAGAGAAGGCGTCGTGGCAGGAAGATGATATGGTAAAGGTGAAAGCCCCTAGTAGGCTGCTTTCCGTCTGTATCGCGAACAAACGAACGAACGATAGGTAGATTTGTGTTCCGTAAATAAGGTGATAGTCTTAGCGAGGCACACCGATGGGCCAGATCTGCACGTGGACGGCCAGAGACGGAGAACAGAGTACTCTGAGGCTTCAAAGGAAAATTATGAAGCTGTGCTAAGGATGGCCAGTTGTAATCATAATGATGATGATAATAATAATAATAATAATAATAATAATAATAATAATAATAATAATAATAATAATTATTATTATTATTAAGTGAAACTCAATTCTTAAAAGGGGAACGTAGCGATATGTCGAACAAAACAGACTGAGCTGATTTAAATGTTTTTTTTTTTCAAAAACAAATCGCGCACAGATCATATTTATTTTATTATTAATGCAGCCACGAGACTGGCTAACCGAACTCAATTTATAATAGTTGCAACAGCTGGAGCGTGGCCGAGAACGCTTCTGCTGTTCGGTCAGAATGTGGACTTTGTTCTTGATGGCGCGCAATAGAAACGCCCATATATTGCTACTCGGGGGTATCCTTGCAGTATTATCGCGCCGCGCATCTTCGAGTGGGTGGGGAGAAGTATCGTGATATCGCGCTGAGGGCGGTACTGTTGTTGTTGTTGTTGTGATTGCAGAGGACGACAGACGAGCAGAATCGTCTACTGATGGCTGTTGTGGAAGCTTCTACACTTAGTGTTATGATTGCGCTTGTCGTCGTCGTCGTCGTTGTTGTAGTTGCAGTGACTGTGTAGCTGTCGTAATTGCCTTGGTTGTTGTTGTTGCTGTTGCAGCTGCTGCTGTTGTTGTTGACGTTGTTGTTGCCTTGGGTGTTGTTGTTGTTGGAGCCATTGTTATTGTTGTTGTTGTTATTATTGTTGCTGCTGTTATTGCGGTTGTGGTAGACCTTGTAGTTATTGTGGCTTATTATCGTTGAGTCGTTGATTCGCCTCGTACTAGGAAGTGCTCTCGAAATAGATGGCAGATTGTTATAAGCGACAGAGAGAGAGAGAGAGAGAGAGCTACAGAGAAAGGGAAGGACAGGCATGCCTAACCTACTAAAAATGGTAAGAGTTTGGTTTTTACTAAAAGAAGACGTACGGCCTAAACTAGTGAAAATTTCACGTTATTACGATACCAAGTAGTAGATAAATAATGAGGAGACTAGGAAACTAAAGCGGTGGCGAATAACATGACGACGATCGGGTCATCACCGAGCAGCATACGGATAGCTAGCACACAGTGACGACGAGCATACATTTCACTCTTTATTGGTCCGAATAACAACAAGGCAGCCCTGCAAATCTTGGGAATGAACCTGGGCAGATCAAATACCGACGATGTCGTTCCAATGCAACAAGCCAGGCTGCTTCGAAGAGAATTTCTATTTTAAGCATTTTTCTAGAAAAACTTTAGTTGGCATATGGTTATTGCTCAAAAAAAGAATACTAGTGGGCTGTCCCCTTCTATTTCGGCCATGGTCAATTGTAATGCGCTTTAGCAAGCTGCTCTCGTTGTCTTCATTGGATAACACGAAAGATACTTTTTCAAAAAGAGTAACTGATTCGTCCTGGAAGTGAATCAACCACAACCTTCCTCCCACAATGCAAGGCCGTCGCTTTGTCACTAAGCCACCTAAGTTTATCGATACTAGTTGATAGAGAGTTGATATGCTTATCTATCTATTTATCTATTGTTGCAAAGCTTGACGAATATCAATAAAGAAATGCCATAAATCGGAAGCTATCGAATGCTCTACAGGGAGAGAGAGAGACAAGTGAACGCACGTATAGTCTACCACAGAAGAAAGCAGAGGAATCCATCAGGAGGCGACATGGTTTAACGACGTGGTAAAAGCCCGACGGGCTGGGGGCACGGGAGATGGACATGTCGGCGAGCGGCGATGAATGCGATAAGATACCCGCAAGACCATTTACTGGCGACGCCAGTCATGGTGAGGCTGAGGAGAAAGGCGATGGTGGTGAGCATGGAGGTGGTGATGATGACAGACGAATCGAAATAAAAACGCCAATAGATGGAAACCACGTGGAGCCAGACCGGTGGCATATTGGCGACCGCTCAGTTGCAGGTCCAAATGGTCGTATACATGCTTGCATGCATGCGAAATTGGTTTGCAGTATATATATATATATATATATATACGTCTTTTTTATATATAGTCATATGTATGTGTGCCCGGTTGTCCCAAAATCGTCTGTTTTTTCTAGCTATTGAGAGTCGGTCAGTGGGAGGGATCTCTCGCTAAAGCTCGGACTTTAAACACTCTGATTCATATGCATCAATTGCATATGTACAAAGCGGTCGAACTGCTCGTTAATATGGCGTGATAATAATGGTGGAGTAGTCTCTGTTATTGCTATTCTTATTGTTATTGCTATGGTTGTTGTTTTTGTTGTTGTTGTTGTTGCTGTTGACCTGGAGCTTGCTGAGGCCCGGTAACGGCGAAAGCCCAGTACGGAGGTGTGTGTACAAAAGACGTGATGAGGCAGGTTGTCATGAATGACTTTTCTTCTTCTGCACAGTAGTACTATTGTTGTTGTACTATTGAAAGCGTGCTGCTATTATCGCTTTTTCTTTTTTTTCTTCTAGGGTGGGAGGGGGGGTTGTTGAACTGTGCGGCTTGACACGTGACATTGTCGCGGACCTTTTCTTTTTCGTCTCCTTCTTCTCCTCCGGTCGCTGGTCGTCAATACCCCGCATCGCGCATCGTGTCAACGACACATGCGAATACGGCCAATGTGAAAAGATTAACTTGATTACGCACGGGCCAATTTGGTTCTCCGATAAGAATCTCCGTCGCCGTTGCGGCTACGACTGCTGCTGCAGCAACGGCTGGCCGCTATTTTGGTTATTTTGCGAATACCCCACACTGGGGGTGTAGTTGTGATTCTAGTTGCTCTGGTGCTGCTAACCGGGCAACGCGTGTTGTTTCTGCTTCTGGCTATCTGGCTGCTTCCGCTGCTCATATTGCATTATCGTTGTTTTTTGTTGTCCGTTCGAGAGTTGGTTGCATTTGGTGACATTTCATGAATGAGTTCTCTGTCAAGACGCTCCGCAGCAAGTTGTAGTAGCGATTCTGCCACCATGAATCTAGTATACTTGGGTTATTGTAGTATGTGTTGTTGTTGTTGTTGTTTTGACCGATTTGCTTATTGTTGTTGTGCAGTTACAAAACGTAACTGGATCTACTTTAGCTATCTTTTTTTGTCGGTATGTTATGGGGAGGGGGGAAGGGGGTTAGTGTTGTCACTATTGATTCACTTGTTTAAATGCGTCCTACCTGAGAGTGCGCAAACAGGCAGTTCAATTACGACTTGACACTCGCCGAAGTCAAGTTCGTTATCTGGGTACGTTAAGGTTTGTTTTTCAATTCATTAAGCACTCATTACCATGACACCCTCACTACTGCGATCACTACAACTACCGTACTACAACTACTGCTGGTATTTCTTCCACCTCTAATTAAATGTTACGCAGCGCCTACAGGTTTCTAGGTCTTCTTTTTCGGCAGTACTCTTCAGAACGACGAGTCGCGCTTTGGTGGCGGTCTCGAACACGAGCTTAGCTTAGCGAGCTTCGAACTTTCGACAAGGCTGTTATTTCACTGGCCTCGCTCAGCGGCTTTACACGTTCTGGCTTTTTTTTGTCGGTTTTCGAGTTTGACAAACAGGTAGGTGCGGAGCAGCCAGCTCTCAATGAGGACGATACTCTGCGGCTGTACTCTCTGAGTCTCTGAACCTCAGTCAGTGGTCGTCAGTGGCGAAAGAAAAGTAAGCCCTTTAGTAAGCGATACCGCAAACTACGTGCGTATAACTAACTCTAGATGCCGGATCCTTGAGACCGGTTGATCTGGCTAAGAGCGGCAATGGAAAATAGACCAAGAGAGAGCTTATTGGCACACCCTATGTTGTTGTTGTTGCTGGTGTTGTGGGTGTTGTTTCTGTTGCTGGTGGTAGTTGGTCGTTGTTGTGTGTTCTTAATGGTGTGGTTGTTGTTATTGTTGTTGTTGTTGGTGGTGGTAGTGGTGGTATTCTTATTGCTGGTGTTCTTGACGTTGTTACTAAACCTATCGTTGTTGCCGACGACGACTATGGACTATGTCGAATTTTCAGTCGGCTTTTTCCTGGTCATCCATCGAATGTCCGTTGAGGACGACGATCATGATTTGAAGTGTTTGGCGATTTGCTGATCGCCTGCCGCCGGACGGTGAGAAGGTGTAGGAAAAATCTGTGGTCGGATGTTTTGTTTGCCGACTGTCTATTAATGTAACTTGGTAGTCGCTCCATCGTTCAGACGAGTCGAGACAGCGAACCACAAATAGACAAGCCTCAATATTAGCTACAACAGCAGCACCAACAACAACAACAACAGCAATAACAACAGTAACAACAACGGCATGTCTTTGGAGTCGTGTATTTTCGGTTTGTTTACATTTATATGTTTTCGTGTAATCTGTTTGTTTCGTTACTTCGTCGGGTGTGACCTGCATGTGTGAATCTGCGAGGATACGACGAAGGCGCGAATATATATATATATATATATATATATATATATATACAGGGTGTTCCTATTTGTGTGTCCAAAACGCTAGGGTATGGTCAAACTCGGTGAGAAAATCATTTTTGCCAATGGGTGGAAGCCGGGAAAACGTTTTGTTTAGGAGTGAGGATGAAATTTATAAAAGCAGTTATTCTGTCTTTTTTCTCCTACATAGTTGTGCAAAATCTACGTTTGTGGCAGAACCAGTCAGCGCACAAAGGAACCGATCATACCGGCGTGTTTGGCGGAATATTCTGCACAATAAAGTATACATTACTAGCTTGCGTAGCAAAAAGCGAATAGCCAGGTTAAGGAAAGTCATAAAAAGTCAAAATGTTACGTTAACGCTTTTTTGTGCAACATCGTAAGTTTTTCCATTACGTCCAAAAATGCACGTATAAAAGACTACTCTCAGGCAATAGCAGATTTAATGCCCACTACATTCGTACCAAATCGATGGTGCTGCGTTACGTAGTTGCCAAGTGACTAAGCTTTTTCGACAGTCATAGTTGTTATGTTTCACGTTGAAGTTTTCACGTCCAGAACCGTAGCATTTTGCCAAGACGTTTCCGCCCCCTCTTTCCATTAGAAAAAATTATTCTCTTGCTGAGTTCTACCAAACCTCAAAATATGTACCTAACTTTCTCATACACCCTATGCAAGTATGCATGCCTTTGCTTTCGATATGCCTGTCGAAAAAGCTTAGTTACTTGGCAACTACGTAACGCAGCACCATCACTGTGGTACGAATGTAGTGGGCATTAAATCTGCTATTGCCTGAGAGTAGTCTTTTGGACGTGCATTTTTGGTCGCAATGGAAAAAATTACGATGTTGCACAAAAAAAGCGTTAACGTAACATTTTGACTTTTTATGACTTTCCTTAACCTGGCTATTCGCTTTTTGCTACGCAAGCTAGTAATGTATACCCTATTGTGCAGAATTTTCCGCCAAACACGCCGGTATGAGTTATCAGTTCCTTTGTGCGCTGACTGGTTCTCCCGCAAACGTAGATTTTGCACAACTATGTAGGAGAAAAAAGACAGAATAACTGCTTTTATAAATTTCATCCTCACTCCTAAACAAAACGTTTTCCCGGCTTCCACCCATTGGCAAAAATGATTTTCTCACCGAGTTTGACCATACCCTAGCGTTTTGGACACACAAATAGGAACACCCTGTATATATCATAGTCCTTTGCTGAACCATAGAGTACTCGTATCTGGCTGTAGCGGTGGTGGTGGTGGTGGTGTGATTGCGTTTACGTTGAACTAGCCTCGAGGTTTGTTGTAAGGTGAGCGGAGCGCGCGCGCGGGGGGGGGGGGGGGGGAGAAACAAGCGCATTATCATCCCCTTGTTTCTCCATGGCGCCCTCTTCCTCCCTCCTTCGATTCGCTTTACAGATCGTTTGCTGAGATAGGCTGTGGCCCTCTCGACAGTTGGGCTAGGTGGACAGATGGGCCATGACTGTATTCCATGCATCTATGCATGCATGCATGCATGCATAGATGCGTGTCTCCTATGCGCCTACGCAGAGACGCCATGCGAATGTGCTATGCTGGGTGTTGTCTGGTGTATTGATTGGCTGTCTGGCTGGCTGGCGTTTGACCATACGATCGCCGATTCTGGCGGCGAGACTGGCACGGCAAGAAGACGACTAGCCGCAGGAATGGCCGTTACGCTGCTCCTCTTCCTTCTCTCGCAGCCTCTGACAGGCGGGCGGGCGGGCTGGCTAGCCGGCTGGCCGACAAACACGCAGCTGCCGTTTGCTTGAGAGATCTGCAACCGATCCGTCGTTAGTGGGTCGTCCGTTGTTTGTTTCAACTTGGCTGTCCCTGACTCCTGTTTTGTTTTCCATTGTCCGACCTATCTCTGGTAAAGTTGTGTGATGTGCTTGCCGACATTGCTGTGTCGGGTGTTGTTGTTGTTGTTGTTGTTACTGCCGACTCTGCTGTTGTTATTGTCGTTCTTGTTGTTGCTGTCGATGTTGTTGTTGTTTCTGCTGTTGTTGTTCTTGGTGTTGATGGTGTTGCTGTCTATATTGTTGTTGTTGTTGTTGGTGTTGATGGTGTTGCTGTCTATATTGTTGCTGTTGTTGGTGTTGACGTTGTTATTGTTCGCATTGTTGTTGGCGTTGTTGACGTTGTTGTTGTTGTTGTTGTCGATGTCGTCGTTACCGTGGCTTTGTCTGTTGTTACTGTCCGTGTTGTGGCTGTGATGATATTGTACTACGAAGTTTTTATTCGACGGTGAACTGTCGGTAGATCATATACTATTGTGTTCATCTTGCAATGTCTCTACCCACCGACCGGCTGACTGACTGAGTGACGGACTGAATCGAATCGTACGTATGTCGCTCGAATACTCTATCGGTCTCCTTCCCGTGTTCCGACCCCGCTCCGTGTCTGTCTTACAAACACAGAGATCAAGCACTGGATAAACAGTAATAGCCGCATCGTGATTTATTCGACGACACCGTGGCAGTACTGCTTAACTTCTACGCATGGTTATGCGTGTGTGCATATATATATATATATATATATATATATATATATATTTATTTTCTTTTTTAAATGCGTTTTATTTACAGTGTCTTCTATGTATTACAACATTATAGTCGTGTAAGCCCGTGTAAGCTGAAAGCCCGCAGCACTTGAACATCCAATACATATGTTTTTTCTTAGCACCGTGTTATCTAAATCTTATACCTAGGTTTTAAAATAATGGTAGTAAAAATAATAATAATAATAATAATAATATGTTACCAGATTGTTCAGGGATCTGGTCGAAATAGATAATATTCGTGGTCGTTTGATAAGGCTTACGCTAGTGCTGTATTTCATTGTCTTTGTGGATAATCAGATATGGCCATCTGCCTCGGCGATGGACAGTACACTTCAAGGCCGCCAAGTGACGCAATGTGTAAACTCGCGTCCCTGCCTCGCACATGTCACATTTTCGGCACGCATGCGTACGTGTATCTGCATACACACGTTCATGTGAAAACTCGTGACGGTGGTTACATTTTGTCTGTGTTTGCGAGTTTGTGAGTATTTTTGTATTTGAGTCATACATTTTGTGTATGACACTCAAAAAAGACTTACACAGAAGTAATTTGTTATTGTATTTGTCTAGTACTCCCGTTTGTTTGTTGTCGTACGTTATCAGGACAACTATTTCATAGCTTAATAAAATGACTGACAGCCCGCCTATTCATGGTTTCAGTTTTTTTTATGTTTTCTAAATTGAGAGTGGCATGTTGGCGTGCTCTGGTGATATATTGGTGACTTAATCTTTGTCTCTCTTGTACCTCACGCCCAACGTGTGCCTTTTTCAGGAGAAAATAGGAGGGCACTGTTTCTGCGTACTGATGTCGAAAAGGCAAAACCTTTAAACTGTCCATAAGTGCCGCTGCATTAACCCTGCGTCAGCACCGCAGACCAATCGTATAGCTTTCTTCTGCAGGACGATTAATGGTTGTATTGTCGTCAGATAATAACCACCGTATAGGTTAGTTTATATCGATAGTACCTCTCCACAAGTGCACGATATACCTCGAGTTTTAGTGTTACTGTTGCTGAATTTCTTATTTGGCTTAATATTGCCACGCCCTTCCTTATTTTCTTTGCAATATAATTGACGTATGATCGCCAGAATAGGTTACTCGAAATCATCATTCCCAAATATTTTGTCGTATCAGTTCGTTCGATTAAGGGGCAGTGACAATGCGTAGAGCTGGTTATATCGAGATGGTTGTGTAGTTGTATTGAATTATTGTGTGCTATAGCCGGACGACTTCGGAGTTCAAACTGTCTAAACTTAGTTTTGCTGTGATTTATTGCAAGACCGTTTTGTTTCGTCTCTCTTTCTCAAATTTTTAAAGTTTTTTTTGTAATCTATGGTTTCAGTATAGTGTGTTTTGCGCTTGTATAATTGGGTGTTTGTGTTGTGATGATCTGTTTGCACATGTTTATTGGCAATGCTAACAACTATATAAAAACTAAAAAATTCAACACACACATATATATATTATAGCCACATTGGCTTAGCAGGGCATGACACCGCACACGCAAGTAGCGTGTCGCTGCTGTGGCCGTTACTATGCGACAAAGTCACAAAATGCGCTCGTGTCTCGTAGCAGTACATACATGCATGGGTTGCATTCTCTGCCTCGCTGTGCTGATCTCTCAGTGCGGAGCTGCGTGGGTGTGTGTGTGTGTTGTGGATTTTTCTCGCGCGTTCGTGAAAGTTCGCTACGGTGAGGTGCAGCAGCGGCGTATTGTGGAGGAATCGCTGTAATTGCCGCTGCCGCGCGGTTCCCCGCGACGGGTCGTGGCGTCGAGACACATGAGTGATGACATCATGATGGTGTTGTTGGTAGCCCATACTTCGACCTCTCTCGTCGGTCGCTGTACTGCCATGTTGTTGTTGTTGTTGTTGCTGCCGCCGTCAGACTGGAATAAAAACTGTCCTACGGCGATTAGCAATGTGCCGTGGTGACCGCCACAACCATAAGACAGTGGCTGGCTGTCTTTGTTCAGCCTCTCTTAATTAGTCTACCTGTTATGGACTCTGACTGCCTTGTGCGTGCTGTATGTATGTATATGTATTTGCGTTTTTTTTTTTATCTAGAGAGGAATGCATCCAAGCACGTTTTGTGGTTATGAGGTTGCGCCAGGTATCTCTCAGATAGCTATTTCTCAGCCCCTTGATATAAGTTATGACTATATATATATATATATATATAAAGGGAAGATCATCTGCCAACGAATTTACTATAATGAGTGTGCATTGTCATTGCTACGATCAGGAATGACTCACACACGATTATCATTAGACGGGACGAATCACACACCACTTATGCGTATGTTAATCAGGTGTAATATTATTGTGTTGTATTATATCATTTTAATATTATTATAATTATGACTACTTTATTTGGTATTGGTACCGTTTTTGATTGATTCTCTGTTCGGCATGCCTTCTTCCGTTCGTGTCATGGCAGCAATATTTACGGCAGTGATTGATTATGGTTGTCAGTTAGTTAGAATGGCACGAAGGCTATCTTTGTGTCGTTCATTGTTGTCTTTCGCTCACGAACGGACGGACACATTGGCAAGTGACAATGCAGACGATGGGGGTGTTCTGTTGTTGTTGTCGTCATACGACCGTTGATGACCCCCGTCCGGCACCGAGTCAACAATCGAAGAGATACCGAAAGTCGCTTGGTCTTCGGCGACGGCGACGACGACGGCATCATGCGTCAAGCTGGGGGTGAGATGAGCCAAATCTCGGCTCACAGAGCAAACCGACGAGGAAAAGTTCCTCAAACAATATATTGAAATGCAAAGGTCGATGTCATCTCGTCGGGAACGGCCAATTAAGGTTGCCAGCCAGATGACAGCCAGGCAGATTGTGTAATAGCAACATCGGCAACAACAGTATGCTGATGAGCTCATCATTAAGCAGACGATGACGGTGCTGCGGCGGCGGCTGCAACGTTGAATGCCGCTGTTGCATTACCAAGAACAACAACAGCTCTGCACCTGGTCTTACTTAGGGATCCTGTCTGGGGTGGGGTTTTTCTGACGTGGTGGTTCTCGGAGAGGCTATATATATATATATATATGGATTATCACAATGGTTGATTTATATATATATATATATATATATGGATTATCACAATGGTTGATTTATATAACTTTGCAATGTTAGCACTTTGGAGTGGACAATTGTCTCCGCGCGAATATATATACAACGGTAGCAGTAGCTACATACATATATATGTATATATATATATATATATATATATATATATATATATATATATATATATATATATATATATATATATATACATATGTATGTATATATATATATATATATATATATATATATATACGCACATGAATACATATGTATGTAGCTGCTGCCACGACCGTTGTGACTAGTTGTTTGGCCGCGTTTGATTTCTCCTGTTGGGGGAAACTACGTGGAGCTTGTGGAGAATAACGTGTTTGTTGAGCTAGCTGGTAGGCTGGCGTAGCCGCCGACATGATCCGAAAATTGGCTGGCAGCGACACACGTTGGCGTCCGTCGCGTACATTAGCGGCTATCCTCATGGCGATGGAGTCTACCGAGGCTACTAGGGCGGCGGCACGGCGACACCGTCGAACGCGACGCGGGCGACGGCTATTGAAGCTGTAGGCCATTGCCCTGGGGCACGGCACCGAACCACGGCGGATGGTCGTCGCTTCGGACGACCGACCGGCTCCCCTCTCCGTTGCCGATGTTTAGCCGTCCGCTGTCTGGGTTGTTGACTCTCGACGCCACCTCATCGGCACACTTCAGCTAGGCACTGAAGACTAAGGACTGATCGTCACTCACTGTATAGTAAACAGCCAAGCAGGCAGGCTGGTTGGTTGGCAAACAGGCAAGCGAGCGTATGCTCATATGCTCTAAACGCGCACGGTAGGCGAAGATGCGGGACAGCTCGAGCAGCGTTTCGGTGGAGACCCAATGACTCTGCATTGACTTCAACGCGGCCACGATGACGACGAGAACATGAAGTCGAAAAGCTGCCTTTTTTAGTCAGTCCTGTTGTTGCTGTCATTGCTCTTTTAGTTGGCAATACGATGCAATATGTGCCATAACATGCACGGACACACGACGATTTTCGTACGTTCGTTTTAGTTAACTCAAAAGAGTGTCTGCTTTTAGCGCGTTGAGTAGTTAGTGTATTAACACTTTGTGTCAAACGCATGGTACTACGTATAGCAGTTGTAGCAGAAGTAATCGTAGTATAGATATAAACGGTGTGATCTGTTTAATTAGTAATAATAATAATAATAATAATGTCGTAAGTGTAATTGACAGTTAGGCACTACCAGAATGCTGTCACACTGACGGGCCCAATTTGTCATGATTGTATGCCGAGCATCTTCCTGCCGGATTATCTACATAAACTAAGAACCAAATAGATCTGATTCGTTATTATTTTCTCATTTTCCTATCGCCTTTTATTTTATTTTTTTTAAAGTCGGGGCAGCAGCGGTAATGTCAGTAAGCATCCAATGCGCCTGTTTTGCAAATAACTGTAGCACATAGAGTGCTAAATTGTCATGGGAGTAACGCCCGTTTGCTTTGTGTTTGCTATTGCAGTATTGTGTGCCAAAGGTCTACTACGCAAGGACTTCTTCCGATTGCCAGATCCCTTCTGCAAGGTCTCAGTCGACAGCGGCGGTCCCGGAGGCGCCGGCCAGAGTTTCTCAACTGAGGCGTGTCGGGCCACACTTGATCCGAAGTGGCAACACAATTTCGATCTATACCTCACGCATCACGACTCGGTACGTATACCAACCTCTATAGTCGATATATATATATATAAAGGGCCTCCCAGAGTTCGTTCATCGAACTTTAGGGTCTAGTACAACTTGGGATTTTTTTTATGGATGACGGGACCGGAAATGTGTTTTTTTCTCGAGTGAGAGCGACATTTCCAAAAGTGGCTGTGTCAGACTTTTTATCGTGACATAGCTTCACTGAATCTGCGCTTGCGAAAGCCCCAGTCATCCCATCGATGGGTCAATCATAGCTACGTGTTTGGGGAATTGTTGAATTGCATTCTACGTTACCTTAAATCAGAACAGTTTTGTATTAAAGGTAATTCTTAAGAAATTAAATTCTTTGCAATTTTTATATTTTGTCTTCCACGCTCAATTACTCTTTTTTAGAAGACATTTTTCGCCGAGTTGTACAAGATCCTACAGTTTGATGGACGAATTCTGGGATACCCTATATATTTCACCTCTAATTCCGGTATATATATATATATATATATACCGGAATTAAATGTGGAATTACGAATAGCTGCTGCACACTTGATAAAGGACGGCTATGTCTGACTATTTAAATTGTTGATTATGGCTAAACAGGTATAGCCTGTGCCTGGCAGCTTTGCAGCTCTCAATCTAAGTTTTTCAATTTGTTTCCGCTACTATATGCAGGACAAGCCAAGTGGCCTTCGGCCTTGCACGCGTAGCAGCTAGGAATTTTCTCTTCGACTTTTGTCGATGTGTCCATTGTCCTCCACGACGATGACATCGCTTTCCTTTAATCTCTTGAATTCATTATATTCATAAGCGATATGTCCAACCTTCTGGCATTTGAAACAGCAGGAAAGACTCGGCCGCTTCCTCGTGTCCCTAAAGGTTGTCTACCCTAACTTTAGCTTGCTTCTGGTTATGAGAGAGAGAGCCTCACCCCTTCGCCCTTGGAAGGTGGACGAGCGCCGAGTGTCTACCAAATTGACTCTTTATTCTCCTTACTACTGCCCCTTCACGGCCACGAGTCTCACCTAACGAGCTCAACTCGCGTTTAGCTCAACCCGATTCGCAATTGCTCTCTGGTTGTTATTTGTAGGAGTGGTAGCCTCGTCCTCTTCAGTTTCTTTTTTGTTGTTGTTGGCGTTGTTGTTACTGGGGGTGACATCGTTATCGTGGACGGTGGCAGAGCCCCTGTTGTCGTTATCTATCTGTTGTGTACGTACGATGTATATTATACGTTTTTATATACTCTTGGATAAATAATCAGTCCGTTACAAAGATGCAGCAATGTTAAATGCTGTGCTCAAGCTCTGGTTGTAGTGAATCCTGAGATTACGCACATTCATAACTTTTTGTCATATATATATATATATATATATATCGTTATTTGAATCATCCCTTTTTCAACTATTTTGCTTTACCGAGAACTTAAGCGTTGTGAAATGCAGTTCCGTGAATAACCCACGTTTGAAATTGAATATATATATATATGTATATATATATATATATATATATATATATATATATATATGTATATATATATACATATACATATATATACATGTATATATATATATATATATATATATATATATTTAGATATATGCGGTCTAGTATGGCCATAGATCTTTTCATGAGCCACTGTGTGTGGCCTACACGCACGGAGTGAATGAAGTAACCAACCGCGCAGAGTCTGCCGGTTTGAGTCGCACAGGTTGTTACTATTTATGTTGTTATTGCTGTTGCTTTCGTTGGTTTTGTCGCTTTGTTCTCGATCGTGTTGGCACCGATAGCGTTATGGCAGACCCTTTTCATCTGGCCAGACGTCTTTATCAACATCATTATAGTTACCGGATCTGTTTGCGTTCTTGAGTCCGCTCGTGCTGTTATTCTATCGTAGTCATGTTAACGAACAACATTTTCTGATGGCCGCGTGGATGCTTCGACGAAATCCGGATCGTCGCCATTTCATCAACCTAGCGCTGAGTCACTGTACCTCGCCGGTGTCCAACCAATAGACGTCACTTTATAGGCTAGACTATTGTTTTTCTTGTTAGTACTATAGTATTCCGATTGCTGTTGTTCTTGTAGTTTGTGGTATTACCGCCATTATATTGGTAGTTGTTTTTCTATGGTTCTTATTGTATTGGATCTTGTTTTTGTTTTAGTTCCCACAGATTTTTTTTCTGTACGTAAGGGACTCCAGCCGCTGTTTGTGGGGTCTTTTTGATAGTGCGAATGCAAGGCGATGACGAAAACGTCTTAGATTAGACTTTGTGTTTGAGACCCTCTGAGCAGCCTTCACAAATACTTATATTTTAGCTACCCCTAACGATAGTATTTCCGACACCCTCTGGTGCGCATGTGCCCTCTCATCATCACATCTTAGGCAATTTTCTTCAGAGAGCTAGAGAAGGGTTTTTTTCCGGATATCGCTGTATAGGACTTGGTCGCACTATTTGTTCCGCTAATTGTTCTAGGTGGAACTTTTTCGGCTTTGTTCGGAAATGCTGCACTATATGTGGACATTTTTAACAACGAATTCTTGTGAGCACCAAGACTGGCAGAAGTTTCCTCTTTGATGGCCGCGAGCGTTTATTTCGTCTGTATTACGGCGGTATAGGTCAGAGAAAGTACGCATTATGAAATGATTATTTATTTTATACTCGGGCAGACAATGTCCGTTTAAATGCGACAGCCTACTTGGCAATGGGCGAAGTGACGCAACTATGTGAGTATGGTTCCATCAAAGGCGTTTAAGGAAATTGTGAAAGGCAGATTTTGTGGCTGCTTCTGATAATAGCAAAGAACGCCTAAACTTCTCAAGAAAGAAGACCATCGCTATTAGGTGCGTAATATGTAAAAAAGAACAAAAAAGAACATATGTGAATAACGAAATTGCTAAAAAAAATGGCAGGAGTGGTGTTGCTATATATATATATATATATATATATATATATATATTTACGTTATTGTTGTTCTTGCTCACTGTTTTATAACAATTGTGTCGTTGCGTTGCGTTTGCTTTTTTGCGAAATTTCAGATAACGATATCTGTGTGGAATCAGCGAAAAATTGGTTCGAAAAAGGAGTCGGCTGCTTTTCTTGGATGCGTTCGACTAAAACCCAATATGATACAGCAGCTCCGTGACGCCGGATGTAAGTTCTTGTCGGGTTATTAGAGTTAGTCAAACCCCTAAAGAGTTTGCTGGTAGATAGTCCGCTATTATACAAATGGACTGCTATACATACGACATAACAATTTTTACATGGATAAACATTACTTAGAAAATGACGTTGAACATTTAATTGCCACAATTTGCAAGTTACATCCAACATCTCTTAGCCCAAAACGCTTTAAGTGCAGCAAAGGGGTCGCATTTGGAGTGATGAAATCCCACATGCGTTCCATGGGAACAAAAATGCACCGTAAACGTTTCACTGTTACGTGGTACGAATTTGAGGCCACTGTACTATTTTTTTTCGAATACGCTGTCAAGGATGCACAAGCAGTCAATGGTGAACGGTATCGGGGCATGATAGCGCATGTCTCTTAATTATATTGCCTGGATCTCAAAGACGTGTGGTTCAACAGGACAGGAAGGGTAACTTGCCACATATCATATGAAACAAGCACTATCGCACGAAGTATATTTTTGGTCGTGTAACGTTTCGTGTGGGCAACCAGAATGTGCCGCCTGCATTTAGACAAATTGATCTGATTGCTGTGTCGTTAAGATCCATCTATAATTGTGCTAAACCATGATTGCAAGTATCGTCTAAAGACACAAACGTGCCAGCAACGCCGAGGAGAGATGTATTACGATACCATCTGCGTTCGCTTGTTGATGCCAAAAATATGCCAGGCATTTTTTCCGCATAAACAAATACAAAGTTCGGTATTGGATGAAAACAACAAACAAACCCTATTCCTAACAATTGCTTTTGGGGCAATTTCGTCGATCGAGATGCATCTTCGACAAACAATCGGCAGTCCTCGGCGAAGTCTCTGCGTTGCGTCTGAGCGTGTGCTTTTTTGGCAACCGCAAGTGGGCAGACGGTTTCGACCGGTGATTTTGCTATAAGCGCTGAGAAGGCTGACACTAATCAGCGAACGGAATTCAACAATATTCGAATCCAGAGACCTGATAAGAGACTTTGCGATTTGTTCGATGCGCATACTGTCTCTGTCGCGGTCTTGTGTCGGGCTTCGTTTTCAGGGGCTTCAAGCCGTGTCTGGTCGTTGTGTTAGACGCTGGTTGGTTCTGATGGCATGGCGGCAAGACGTGTTTGGGGCGCTAGTATAGAATAATTTTCTTCGTGCACTGCTCTCTCTACAATGCAACCTGCACGAAGAGCACGATTTTATAAGCAGCCGCCATTATATGGCTACCGCCACAGGGCTTTGCATAGATAAACGTCGTCGTCGTCGTCGTCGTCGGGATGAATACCTCTAGTGGTAGTGTTAACTAGCCAATTTAGCCAACGATTGTACTATTTTTTGCAACTGCTAGCGCCGAGCAGAAGATGCAACGAGTTTGGCCGTGCGCGTTTTTGTGTCCTTTCACCCTATCGTAGCATGACAAAAGACGCGAAACTGTATTCGGTATGCACGTCATGATTGGACCGGGTTGATATTTTTGTTTTTAGTTTTCTGAAAAATCTACTATTGCGTACGCCTCTCTCCGTCTCTCTCTCCCTCTCTTTCTTACTTCTTTTCGTCGTCTTCTCTATCCACACTGCCGGCAACGACAGCATTACTATGAAACACCGCTTACCGCCGTTGCAACCCATAGGAGTCCCATACATGGCGAGGGCAAGCTGATTGCGCACTGTTGTGTGGCACAATTGCCTCGGTTGTTGTTCATCTTTGCTCCTTGTTGGCTCCAACCGGCTGACTCTCTGTTGCCAGTGTGGGGTTTACGTCTGCCGACGTAAAGTTTCTCGCCAGCGCCAACGGTAGCTGCCTGCGTACGCGCGGGGCGCCACCGTGTGGAATTCGGAGAGCCTGCCTCATGTCGACAAGGAACAACAGCGAGCGCCACTGTTGCTGCCGGCCTCTGATGTGCTCATCTATCTATTGATACAACACGCTGTGCTCTGTCGACAGCCCTAGGTGGTGTTGTCTATCTATGCACCCCCAAACACCTAGCGTATACAGATGTATATCGTATACCGCTAGCTAGGTATCTGTTCATGTTCGTACTTCCCATGTTCTCCCACAACATCTAACGACTTCGAGTCCTGTGCACGTTATTTGTATGTTGCTTTTCGTTTTTGTCCAACAATAGACCAACGGCTCGAGTTGTCGAAATGTTACCCGTCGGAAGACACACCGTCGGTCGATTCGGTTCGCGGTCAGTTGGTCATCTCTCTGCTTTCGCGTGGCGGCCACGCGTTAGGTCCCTCCGGGGCGATGATAGGGAAAGCAGGATCATCGCGTGCTGCGGTCGTTCCCGGCCACGTCGTTGTTGTCGGCGGCGGGGGAAATGGGTGTCCCGGCCACCACCGCGAGGGCATCACCCCCGTGCCTCCGCCAGCCCCCAACCAGCACCTGGGAAGCAGTACGACGCCGGCGAATGCCACGACGTCTTCGACAACGACCACAACGGCAACAACAACGACGCCGCCATCATCGTCGTCGTCGTCGTCAACTGCAGCAGCGGCAGCCGGTGCAGCAACAGTACCCGCTTCAACAACAACCGCAACAACAACGATAACTATTCCCGTGTTGTCCTCCAGCTCTGCCAACGGCCACAACTCAACTACGAACAAATACACCACCACCACCACCATCAGCAACAATAACAGCAATAGCATTAACATCGTAAATAACACTAATAGTAATAACAATAGTAGTAGCAATAATAATAATGTTAGTAACAACAACAATAACAACAACGACCATTTGAGTCTAGCCGTGGACACTCGTAGCGCTGGTGGTTGTTGCAGTAGCAACAACAACAACAACAATAATAACAGAAATAATAATCACAGCTGTAACAATAATAGTCAGAGTGGTAGTAACAACAACGATGCTAAATGCGGCACCAGTAATGTCGGCAACCAGGGTTACAGTCAGAGTGACGATAGTTGTAACAACTATAACAGCAATAGCAAGAGTAACAACAACAACAACAATTGCAGCAGCAGCAGCAGCAGCAACAACAACAACAATGACAGTAAACAACTGCTTCACGAAACTAGCACAAGCTTTAACCAAAGCCACTCGATAACAGGTAGTAGTAGTAGCTGTAGTAGTAACTGTAGCAACAACAGCTCACAAGGAGGGCATCAGCCACAGAGCAACAACAACAATAACAGCAGCAACAGCAACAACAACAACAACGATGACGATTGTAGCATTGCCGGCATCGGCGGTATCAGTACCATTCCAAGTGGCGACGGTAGCCAGGAGAGTAGCAGCAGTACCAATATCTATAATAGCATTAGCAACAGTACTAATCACCAACACCATCATCACAACATGAACAGCAACAACAATAATAACAACGGCAACAATGAACATGGAGACATCGCTTGTGGCAGTGGTGGATCGGTGGCCGTGCCCTGTGCGGCCAGCGATGTGCCGGACGATGGCCTTCCCGAAGGCTGGGAGAGGCGCGTGACGACTTCGGGCCGCGAATACTTCGTCAATCATGCGACGCGTACCACTCAATGGGCCAAACCTGTCGTCTCAGCCTACGAGCAAACGCCGCCACGCCGTGAACGCGAGAGCCGGCGACGCTCGACCAGACATCGCAACTACCTGAGCCGAAATCAGCTGCACAGGAATATTCCGGCCACAACTGACTTGCCAGACGGTTTCGGTCAGTAGCGTAACTGCTTACCATGCCTAGTGTCTCACTGGTTGATCTCAGCTGACCTTACCTTATGTTACCTTACTTTAACCACTACAGTTAGTCGTTCACTACTGAGTACTTCATTTACTGGAGCTATGCAAAAGCTCCCGATTCCTTTTCTTTCCCTAGTTCCTCTTAAAGGTCACAAAGTTCCTTCTAGGCCAGGAGACTCCGATTTCTGATGCAGAGGCTAGTATGGAATCCTGTCCACAGAGTACGTCGGTTCCAGATGCACTGCCATAGCAGTAATGATTAGAGTACTCATATCAGCTGTGGTCATTTTTGCGCCTAAATCTCCACCTAAAAACACTACAGTATATAGTATATTGACACGTTCGTTGGCAGTTATTACGTTAACATTTTGAAACTAGTTTAAGAGTGGACACTGCTGGAGTTGAAGTTACAAGCCTTAATAAGGCCCGATAATGGCTTTGCCCTGAGGCTCGCTTGTCTCGGTAAAAGCTGACTGTTCTTGTTGTTGTTGCTCTGCAGAAATCCGCACAACCGAGCATGGACAGGTGTACTTTCTGAACACAGCGACCAGCCAGGTGTCATGGCACGACCCTCGAGTGCCGAAGGAGGCACCTCGCAACGTCGACCTCGGACCGTTGCCGGCTGGCTGGGAAGTGCGCCTTACCAGCTCCGGCAAGCAGTACTTCGTCGACCACAATAATCGGACGACCCAATTCACCGATCCTAGGCTAACTGCCGTCGGTTCTACTGCCGTCGCAGCTGGCGCGACAGGGCCCGCCTCGAGCACGGCGAACCTACCGGGTAGCCATGGTTGCGCTGTACGTCGCTCTGCGGGAACATCGACGCCGCCGCGAAGGTGAGAATCTCTTCCGCACCACTCCGCCAACTGCTTATCTGCCTCCAGCGATATTAGTTCGCCTGAACACTATTTGCGGTGCAGTTCTTGGTGAACTTTCTGAACGCTGGTACAGAAGTGATGATCGCTTCAGCTCTTCCAGAACAAAATAAGAGAGAACTAAAGATGGCTATGGCGGTGATTATTACTACGAAACTAACTGTAACAAAATAAAAATGCTTCCTGCAAGTTGGTCACTGCTACAGATCTAACTAGCCATTGTTGACGTTTCTATTAAAGACGAGGAATTCATCGCATAACGTTGTTCGTTCATGACTCTGTTGCGTAGTCCCAATATATATATATATATATATATATATATATATATATATGTATTTTTTTTTGTAGAGGTGGAAAACGCTTTACGCACACCCTCCGATGTTAATGAAGAGTAGTGTGGGACTAAACGCCGGGGAAGAGTATAATACTCGATCCAATCCGCGCGTTCTACCCACTAAAAACCACCTCTCCCACCCTCTCTTCTGGTTTGGAATTGTGAACCATTACCTTGAGACCAGAAGAGGGGAGTCCCGTGCTGCGACCCTCCCCTTAGTCTACGAGTATGTCCCGATCAGGGAGTGGGTCCTGCTCGGAAGTGGACACTAGAGGCCTAGTGTTAAATCGCGATCTGCGGCGATCTTCCTGGCAAAATTTTTCGCGCATAAGCCCGTCTAAGTATTGGATCCCAGCGTGCCTGTCCGTTGTCGACTTGAGCATGTTGGCCACGATGGCCGTAGTCGGGCTACCTTTGTGGACATAGGAGGAGCCCGTGCGGTAGGCCGCAAGGGCCTCGCAGTCCTCTACGGTGTGCGCCGCGTCGTCGGGTGCGCCTGTCGTGCAGAGAACGCAGATATCTGTATTCGCCTTGCCTATCCGGAAAAGGTACGACTGGAATTGTCCATGCCCTGTGAGCACTTGCACGGAGTGATATGTAAGTGTTCCCTTGAGCTTATACCAGGTTATGAAGTCTGTGATTAGGCTTCTTGTCCAGGCCCGTCTGGTATCCCCAGCTGGTGGGTTGGACCACGTGCCCGCCCATGTGACCAGGGAGTGCTCCCGTGCTTGGGTCCATGAAGTGTCGCCGTCCTTCTTGCGCTTGCTTCTTTCTTCAGCAAGTATGTTTCAAGGGATCTGGCAGGCGAGCGCCAACAGGACGTCCGTCGAGACAGTCCGGTAGGCCCGCGTGGCCCGGATGGCCATCGCTCTTTGGGAGCTTCGTATCATGCGCCGTGCCTTTGCGGTCCGCAGCGCCATACCAGCCCATATGGGCGCGGCATACAGAGCGATGGCCTCTGCCACGGCCGCTAGGAGGAGCCGCTTGGCGTGCGTTGCGCCCCCCTCACGAGGAAGGATGCGTGCAAGGTTGGTGGAGACCTTCGTGACCTTCTGGATGATGCTCTGGATGTGTGGCAGGCCGGTGAGGCCTGTGTCAAGCGTTACGCCTAGGTACTTTGCCTCCCGTTTGATAGTCAGCCGGTGTCCTGCAAGTTCTAACGATGCTTGCCTAGTACGACGGCGGCCGGTTAGGTAGATAACCTCGGTCTTCTGGGGGGCCAGCTCCAGGTAATTGTCGACCATCCACTTCTCCATTCTGAAAAGAGCCGTGTTCGCTCGCGCCTCAAGCACTGCCTCCGTTTTCGCGGTGACCACCAGCGCCAGATCGTCGGCGTAGGCGATTATGTCCACCATTATTGCTATTATTGTCCATTATTGCCGACTCTGCCGTCGCTCCAGGAACAATCAGCAGACCCCTTAGTTGTCGAGAAGCAGTGATGCTCTCATAGGCCGAAGACAGTCGCTGGAGGAACTCTGCGGGCCAATAAAGCCCCGCCAGGCTGACGAAGTCGGTGGCGGTTGTCGCTGCCGAGATGCGGGAGTTTAAAAACACCCGGGCTGCCTCGGGGTCAGCCGGGGCGCATCGTAGGCAGATGGCGAGAGGGTCTGAGGACTGAGGAGGCGATCTTGCCAGCATCTCGTCTCTTTCCCTCCGCATCGCCTCGAGCGAGCTCCGGAATCCTTCCGCCTCTCCCTCCGCGTCTATCAAGGCATTTTTTAGTTCCGCTCGAAACGTATCAACTGTCGAGTCGACCTTGCGGAGCGCTAGATCAAGCCTCTCAGAGATCTCCTTAAGTTCGATCTTAGTGTTTTTCACCTTGCAAAGATCGAGCACCTTCTTGACGTACCCAGCGAGAGTCGCGAACGCCTGGGCATAAGCCGTCTCCGCGTCGGCGCCTCGTTGGGCTCTCTATCTCTGTCTGGAGAGTTCTCCGCTGGGCGTTTCCTTTGCATATGGCTTGTATCATCCATTTCAAGCTCGCTCGCGTTCAAGCCGGTCAACGGTGCCGGGTCTTCGCCGCCACTCGCCATTCCCCCTTATAGAGGGGGAGAGATAAGGGGGAGGGGGCGGTGAGGGGGAGGGAGAGGGGCGATGAGGGGGAGGGGAGTGATGAGGGGGGAGGGCGGAATGTAGTATCCGATGCTCGTCGCCGATGTGCCTGATGCACGTGCGATCAACGCGCAGCGCACGTGTAATCAACGCGCAGTGCACGTTTGATCAACGTGCAGTGCACATTTAATCAACGCGCAGGGCACGCACAATCAACGCACAGTGCGCGTGCATTCAACGTGCAGTGCACGCTAAACGTATACGATACGCGATACGTGTAGCGCACGTGGCTCGCTTAGCGACGTTAGTTCGATGTCCACGTGGCGATCGTAATCTTTCGCGGCCGCCCAACCAGGTAAGACTTGCGGCAGGCCTCCCCTCCTGTACGCAGGGAAGGTGCCACTCGCTGTGCCGGCTGGGTCGCGGATCACCGAAAGTCACTTTAACAGTAGAAGAAACGAACATGTAGGGCACAGCACAACAAAGCACAACACATCGAACAAAACAGACACTTGTGGGAGGCACTAAGCACTCTGTAAAACCACCAACGATCAGTAAACCAACACCGTCGAGAGTGGACGTCCGCTCTCAACGACGGTCAGCACGGAACTTTTGTGGGTGAACTCGTGGGTGTTCGTGTCTGTACAGGTCGACTGTATATATATATATATATAAATATATATATATATATATTTATATATGTATATATATATAAATATATATATATATATATATATATATATATATATATATATTTATATTTATATATGTATATATATATATCTATATATATATATATATATATATATATATATATATATATATATATATATACATATATGCTAACATAGTGAAGTTATATGAATAAATAAATAACCTGCGTATAATATATATATCATTTTGGAAAGCGCACGAAATTCAAGCTGCTTGTTGTTGTTGTCGTTGTTATTGTTGCTGCTGTCACAGGAACGGTACCAGTCATGGCGGACACAGTACGGCCTGCGAGAGGGATCTCGATGGACGATCGAACAGGTCGGGCGGCGAACAGGGCGGCGGCGGTGGCGGCGTCGCAGCGCACAGTGCAGTCCAGGTTCCACCAGGAATCAACATTGCTGGTCTACCACCGCCCCACCATACGCCGAGTGGAGTCGCGACGACGACGGCGGCGGCAACAACAGTGACAACGACAGCAACAACTACAACGACTGCGGGCATTGGCAGCCACGGCAACTCGTCGGGCAGTGGCCGACACTCACTAAGGTACCGGCAGGTGCAATCGAATTGCTGTTAACTGCTTAGCTCGTTGGCTTCCGCTTCCTTTGCAGTAGCGTTCCGAGCTCATTGATGGGCCTTTCTGGGCCTCTTGCCCGAGATCTCTGAGTCCTCGTTAATCTTGTTCCCAAAACTCTTTGATCATTTCGAATAGAAGTGATAGGATCGCTTCAGCGTTTCCAGAGAACAAAATAAGAGATAATTTAAAGTGGCTATCGTTGTGATTACGATACTACGATACTAACTGTAGCAAGATAAAAATGCTGCTTCTCCTGCGTGCAAGTTGGTTGGTTACTAACACAAACAAATCTATCTAGCCATTATTAACGTTTCTATTAAATAATCGAATAAGTAATCGCTATACATTATTCGTTCATGTGTTGTTCATGGCTCTGTTGCGTAGTCAAAACCAAGTGATTGGACGTGGCGGTGCGCCGCCTACAGGAGTCTCACAACGGGGCGTACCTAGAATGGAAGATCGCGATTCGTCTGTGGCTCGTCGCAATCCGGGCAGACACAGCAGAGATCTCGTTACCAAGCTCACTATGCTACGGAGGGATCTACAGGCCTTTCAGCCACCAACTGGTTAGTGCGAAATAAAGAACTCATATATATATATATATATATATATATATGTATAAACTTACAAGCACAATAGGGTTATAACCACTCCACACAAATGGAATATCATGATTCCAATATACGCATAGTTCTTTATGGCCTACTTGAATATAGATGACTTGGTTTCCCTCATTCGTTATGTGAATATTCATCTAACGTCTTGCTTGCGTTCTAAACGCAACTTTCTGTGCTAGGCCATTGCCGTCTGGAGGTGTCACGGGAGGACATTTTCGAGGAATCGTATCGCCAGATCATGAAAATGCGCGCTAAGGATCTCCGCAAGCGACTTCAGGTGAAGTTCCGCGGAGAGGACGGACTCGACTATGGTGGCCTGGCCCGGGAATGGCTCTACTTGCTTTCACACGAGATGCTCAACCCTTACTACGGGCTATTCCAGTACACGCGCGAAGATATATTCACCCTCCAGATTAATCCCGATTCGGCCGTCAATCCGGTACGAGTCCTTCAATAAAGACATTCCTCATTCTATATGTAGCTAGGTGGGACCCGGGAACTTTTTATTTTGTTTTCGGCATAGTGGAAAGTGAGTTAAGAATCGAAATCACTAGCGGATCGTGTAATTCTTGTTGATGTTTGGCTGGAACATTCAAGACGAATTTTTCTTCGATCGACCGTTGGGGTTGAAGCCGCGTCCGTGATGAGCCGATTATGGTTGATACAGAATATTTCGAGTTGAAAACATCAATTTGCACGACAAATCTAGTGAATGACATTCAAAAACAGTAGCGGGCGACACAATTGTGGCTCGTATGAGTGCCCCGATTGACAAAAGCTCAAACGTAATATATGCAATGAAAGAGCTGTTTGGCCTTGGATGACAAGCCCCTTCATAAGATATTGGACGACTGCCTCGGACTTACGAAAATATCTGATCGTGGGTCCTTCGTGACTGGTCATAAAACGAAAAAGAGGCACGCGTATATCTAGCTCGAGAATTTCAAAAGTATGTTCTTATAAGACCAGCCCTCCCTCCATACCGTCTATTGTCTAGTTTGTTTGTGTCGGTCCTATCTCTTATGTTTTTGATCTCTTTTTGTCTGTTTAGGAACATCTGTCCTATTTCCAGTTTATCGGCCGTATCATTGGGCTGGCGGTGTTCCACGGCCATTATATTGACGGCGGATTCACACTGCCTTTTTACAAACAATTACTCAATCAGCCAATTACGCTTGCCGACATCGAAGCCGTTGACATGCAGCTCTATCGAAGTCTTAAATGGATCCTCGACAATGACGTCAGCGACGGGGGAGCTTTCGACGAGACGTTTGCCGTCGAACACAACCAGTATGGTCGGGTGGTGCTCCATGAGCTGAAGCCTGGCGGAGCTCATATACCCGTCACGGACGACAACAAGAAAGAGTAAGTGAATTGTGTACAAAATGCACTGTATACGTATATTTTGCATTGTTAAGCGATTTTAATAACAGTTTCTTAAAAAGTATTTGGGTTTTTTGTACCTATATATTGTGAATGAGTGCCACCCTAACTGTAGTGAGCTGGTTGTTATAAATCAATAAAACATTATGAGCATGAAAATTACACTAACCAAATACAATGCAATTTGTCCAAAACATAGCCCGTCCTGATCCGCCAACAGAATTCTAGGGGGCCCTGATCCGCAATTGTGCTGTTTTTATTACCTTGTGTTTCTGTTGTAATGACGTGTCTTGTTGCTTGACGTATGTGCTTCACAGGTACGTCCGTCTCTACGTCAACTGGCGTTTCATGCGAGGCATCGAACAGCAGTTTCTGGCACTGCAGAAGGGCTTCAGCGAACTGGTGCCGCAGGCGCTTCTCATGGAGTTTGACGAACGTGAACTCGAACTGGTCATTGGTGGTCTGGGTCGTATCGACATCGACGACTGGCGGGACAATACCCGGCTCAAGCACTGCTCGCCGCGCACCGTCCAGGTCGAGTGGTTCTGGCAGATCGTTGAAGCGTACGACGAAGAACGCCGAGCCCGGCTTCTGCAGTTCGTCACCGGCTCGTCGCGTCTTCCCCTACAGGGCTTCTCGGCCCTACAGGGCTCGACGGGCGCCGTCGGGCCCCGGCCGTTTACGCTGCACCTTGTTGCCGACGCGTGCACAGACAACCTACCCAAGGCGCACACGTGCTTCAACCGCATCGATATCCCGCCGTACGAAAGCAAGGAAAAGATGCGCGACAAAATTACGCAAGCGATCGAGGAGACGTGCGGCTTTGCTGTCGAGTAGATGATAGATAGCCTGGCCCGCCAAGCAATTGGCATGACCGCTCAGCGGCTCAAAGGTCGTCGTAGGCCGTGATTGTGCTGCCACGCTGCCGTATCGACCTTGTCGGAAATGCCGGATCGTCGAGTTCGGCTTGTCGTAGCGTTCGGCAAGCAAAAGGCCAGCGATGGATTTACTCTCGTTCTACTTCCATACTGCCATGGATTTGGACAGTTCATTGTTGATTAGACGTTCGGGTACTGCACACCAGGCCAATATGGAGAAACCTATCCGTCAAGATATATATATATATATATATATATATATATATTGAGTACACCTAGAACGTGGCAATCGGAAGCGCCGCAACAGACGTGTATTGTCTATTGCTACTTTTGATCGCATTGCGTTGGTGCCCTGACATAGGCACCTCTCCTTAAGTCAGGTTCGAGCTACTTTATCCTGCCAGCACGTTATTGCTGTTTACTGTTGCATGGTTAGGGAACGCCTTCTCACTGCGTGAACGTGCTGTCATCTATGCTGTTATGTGTATATACACAGACAAATATATATAGATATATATGGCTCAGTACCTAGATACATAGAGAAAAGCGGCTCTTTTTTATGAGTGGCCTAAATGACAAAAGGCATTGCTTGATTTACAAATCAAATAGCATGACGTACTATGAATGTCTGAGCGACGCATGCACAAAAGTAGAGTAGATTGCAACCTGTAAAACGCCTACACATAAGCGGACACACTTATGTTAAAAAAGCATATGCATAATTGCTAAACAGTGATCGCTATATATATATATATATATATATATAAACATAAATATATGTGTGTCTATGTTTATAATTTTTTTAACACTTAAATGCGAGGCTAAGAGGACGGACAAAAAGGAAACAACTTAAAGTGAAAAGGGCTACGCATTCAAGTGAAGTGCCTGTGAACAAGCTAGGCCGTCGTCGACGGTACTGACGTATTGTGACATTGGGAACGACAGAACCACTGTTTCTTAAACGAGCGTACGAGAATGTTTGCACCGTGTCTAATACGGGGGGGGAAGCCACATTAGCATTTGTACCGTTCGGTTAATTTACAAAATATTTGTATATATACAAACATATATGCTGGTATAAAGATCTTAGGGCAATGGTTCACATTGGCATATCTTTGTTGGCTGGCCAGCGACAAGGGGTCTTGACTTTTACCACATTTGCATCGGTCACTGCTCAGTTAGGTGTGACGAATTCTTAGTGCCGAATATGGTGCCGAGCTTGCTTCGAGAGCGAAGGTGGTGGAGCTAAGGAAAACCACATAGGGATAGGAGAGAGAACGACACACTTTGACGAAATAATGGGGAGCGCCCGCTGCTTGGCTAAAGCGGTGGCTCGCCGCTTGTGTTATCAGGGTCGTGTCCGAGCCGGACAACGGTCAGTCGTATGCGTCGATCAAATATCATTAACTTACAATAATCCGTGATGCAATTAGTTATTATATTAGAATTAGCGATAGTCAAAGCTGAACGCTTCGCAGGTTAGCGTAAATGTTAACAAAATATTTGACAAAGCAGGGGTAAAGAAAAGAGAGAGAGAGAGAAAGCGTGCGACAGAGATGCGGCCAATTTTGATAGTTAAAAGCAGTTGATGTATAACATCGACTGCCACCAAGGTAAGGCTACTACAAGGCTAGTAGTGGCCGAGATCTTTCAACCAGTGTGAGGTACAATGAAGGGGGCTCATCGGACAATGGTCGCTGACAAATGGTACTGTCGGCGAAGAGCTACTAGTTCAAACAAATATGTTTTTCAATGTGCCGACCAAGTGTTGCCGACAGAAATAAAACCAAATAGATAATTGTACAACTCATTGAATCGACTGAATGAATGAATACGCCAAAAGATACAAAAGTAGGCAAAGATGACACTAGTCGGCCACTCAATCGCACCTACCTTAGTTAGAGTTGAGAACTCCCCGATCATCAATCCTACTACAATGGCCGCCAGTCTTTTTACGTTGTGTCTCTTCGACGTTCTCTGCTTCTCTCTCTTCTCTCTCTCTCTCGGTTTTTTAATGTGACTACCTACTTTAAATAATCGTAATCATCATCATCACCATCACCATCATGCTATAACCAAATGCTGCTAATTACGAGTGTACAATTCTTACCATCCACGACTCAACGGCTCGTCTCGCTGTGCAACGATTTCGCGCAAGTCTGTTACCGTCTAGGAGTGATTTCTTTTTAAGAGGCTTTTGCTGTACGGCAGAAGGCGCCGCTCTCAAGACAGATACAATGCCAATAGCAGGACCAACGACAGCCGAAACGCGGAAAAGAGTGTTCATAGATCAAAAGCTGTTTAGGCGCATTTCTGTACATATCACACAAACTTCCCACACGCGGCACGTAGAAACACATCGACACATGCTGTATCGGGAAGAAGTGAACAAGGTTTTTAATAAAGTCACCATTATAAAACACCGTCTACAATGTGCTAATTTTAGACGATTTTTCAAAGTTGATTTAGAACTATGCTTAAATGACAGTGATACTTCGTATGTGGCAAATGCACTGTGAAGCCGGTGGCCGGCAAAGTCAACGGTAAATCATAGTTGGATTCATATTCTCAACTGAGCGCAATGTCGAAATGATCCTGAATGGACGGTATTTAGAATAATTACTATGAATTGGTGCCAAAAAACTATAAACGCTATATTGTCTGCAAATGAAGAAATGTCTCAATTTGTCACTTAAGTCGAATTAACACTCTTGCGCAGTTTTACTGGAAATTAGCACAACCGTAGGGACATCCACAGCCTCCCAAGGCATCGACGCAAACATTAGTTTGCAACATTAAAAACATATTATTGCTCATGCTTTTATGTAGAGAGAATTCTCGTCCAGGCCTTACCATGTACCGGATACGTTTGCAGTTTGGCACGCCTTTCAGTTTAAGTCTTTCCATTTAAAGTTCCAGTTTGCTAAAACGTCCCCGTGAAAGTTTTGCTGGGATTGGTATATATGTATATATGCTAATAATTTTTTGTTATTCATTGTTTTCTATAGATATTTACAAAACTATATCTCCAGTGAAAAGTGAAAAAATATTCCTAACTCACCCAATTCAACCTCCGATTGTTGCAGCGTTTCCCCGTCGCACTTCCAGTAGAGAGTTCTACACAATAAACGCAGTGGCTCGCTCTTTACAGGTTGCCAACGTCATGTGCTCACCCAGCTCCTGGTGAAAGCTTTCGATGTCGACAGCTGTTGCTCCAATCGCTTTGAAGGCTAGTGGCTGTGTGTTTATGCCAGATCCGTCGGGACCTTTCTCTCGCACTCCTCAACCCTAATTTTTCATAATAAAAAATGTTGCTAGCTACCCAAGCAGACGCCTCAGTCTAAATAACCGTGTTCCCCGCTTAGTAAATACGGTACTATCGTGGTCGATAATGTTAATAACGCTGTGATTTTAGAATACTATTTTGACAGCGTCTACACCACATCCTCCAACAGTCAGACATTTGCATACCGTCTGACTCAGTTGAAATCCTTAGCGACGTTCATGTCATGCCCGAGCTGGTTTATGCCAACTTTCGGCAAACGTAAGTGTAAATTAACGATCACTCCCGATAGACCTTCTCTTGTTGTATACGCAGAACTTGCTGACGTCCCGGCGGAAACGCTGTCTGCTCTATTCGCCTGGTACATTGAAAAAGGTGTGATACCTTTTCCTTCCGCCAGTCGTCACGCCTGTTTACAACAGGCGAAAGCGCAGCTGCTTCAAGACCCATCGATAGCTAAAATGTCTGTAACTTGCATTATAGTGAGGAGAAGAAAATGGGCTATAAAATTAACGACCACCTCAGGTTCCTGAAATCTACACTAGCCTGGGTCTACTAAAGGTCGGCAACACCTCGTACCAGCTGAACGATGTGCCAGCTGCCGAGGTGACACAACCAAAGCTACGCATATGGCCTTGCCCAACTAATGCAGGGTGATGTATTATTCAGCACCGATTCCGCTCTTTGATGGCGGTAGGACAATCTCCCACTAGATGGGTGAATAGCAGCCCTCAGTCTGGCCGGTTCACTTGGTGCAAATGCTTTCTCAGGAATTTGTCCTGCTTTAGTTTGATTACGATATTATTGTATGCATTTTTCCATCACCGATTGGCATGTTCTATAGAAAAAGGAATATCAATAAACCAATAACATGATTTACAACCCAGTATTGCATGAGGTCATTGGTAGACTGACGTAGCGACAAGTGTGCTATGTCTGTACAGGTCAGTGTAATAGTAACAGCGCATAATGTGTAATAGTGTGCCACATAGTTAGCAAACGCCTCTATTGATTTCATAACTGTAGTGTCCACGACCCCCATGGCTGGGCGGCGACCGTTACGAGTTCGCTAGTCTTTCGCTCAAATAACACACGTCCTCTGCCTGGGTCGCACCATTGACTACTGATCCATTTATTCTCGTGCCTCCTTATATATCACAGATTTGCCCGCGCATTTAGTAACTTCCCGCGTCTGCGCTACTGGTGTGGCGGCATCCTCTAATTGGCGCCCTGTATTTAGTTTGCTTCAGCATTGCCGCCAACAGACGATATATATGCGCGAACTGCTTAACGAACGCTGCTATCCTACATTCTCCTCCCTTCACCGGCTTGTTTCAAATTCGGTTCCATCTTCACCCACGAACTCCCGTAGCCGGCTCGGTGCGGGTCTCATTCGCCGTGGACGTCCCTCACACAGCGCGCTGTTGTTTTCGTGTTGTTCTTCTGGCGCACCTCGTCGTTCTTCTTCAGGTCTTTGCTGTGCATCTTGATCCGGGAGCTGTCTGCGCTGCCCGTGCTACCTGTGGTTGGGCGGCACGCGTCAACCGGTTCCTGTGCCATCTCCTACCGTCTTCCAACTCGTACATGTCTTCACCGACTTGTCTTTTTACTCTGGTGGTGGACATTACAATAACAGTTGTCGTTCATACAATTTTTTTTATGATATTTGTGTGCAATTATAGTCGTCGAGCACCATTTAATTGAAGGCTCTTTTTTCGTTTGTTGCAAACAAGATGCAAAATCATTTGTGTATCGTTAGGCACACACATTCTTTCTTCTCTATGCATATGATACGCATTCAAAACTGTGCTATCAGGATTCATATTCTTATACAAACATTCCGTCTAAGTCGGCTTTCGTATAATGCATGCTGGTGAGCTAGTGTTGAACTGGATTGTTGCGGGAGGCCTAAAAGACGTCTAATGTAAGATGACTTCCTCTTACCGAGTTTGGTTGTTTAGGCGTAGTTCTGATTGCAATTGCTTTACACAACGTAACATGAACGGTTATATTTTACTTATGTGTAATTTAATTTCAGTAGCCACGTCTACCCTGGCTAGGTCCTTTAGAAGAAGCATTGCCTCTATTGCTTACGCACGTTTGATCTCAAAGTGTCCGGTGACGCTCCGCCGAGGACTCCATATATGCTATTTTTAGTCGTTGGTACTCGATTTTGAGGTTGGGCTCTGCGGCGGTGTATGCACCACCTCGACTAAACCGCATTATCGTTGTCTTGTTTGAGTTGATGCTGTGCGAATTTTGTCTGCACCACCGCGCTGTTTCGTTACCGAACTACTGCAGATGATAGCGTGACGTAGCTAGAATCACGACAGTATATGCATAAAAGGCAACTTTTGCTCCCTTATTTTAGAACAGGTCGGACAGGTCAGCGGCCAAAGTACAGCGAGCTGGGTAACTCTCTTTAGCACAGACCGAAAGTTTGAATAACTTCTTGGCTAAGTCTGTGATTTCCGCTTCTAATTGTACCACAATTGGGGCGCGGACTATCTGCAAAAAAAAAATTCCATTAATGTTAATATGTTGGAATAATTTATGAAGAAGTCATTCTCTTGGCGCTGAGTGAAATATAGTACGGTAGTCAGCAAAGATCCCATATGTCATCTGTGACCTCTTCTTCTGACTGTTGATATAGTCGGATTACTCTGTGAGAGTTCCCTTTGTGCTTCCCTTTAGGATGTTGTTTTTAGAGATCTTGGCAGCACTTTGGATAAGCTGTAAGAACAAGTACCTTAAATATAACACTCATTTGCGCAATGCCTTTGCAGTTAGATGGGTCTGTCGGGTTCCATTTTTCTTATAGATTGGCGTGAGCTCGGATCGGAGCCTCTGGTCTCGGATTTTTACATCTTCAAAACATTTGTTGCTTGTAGGGATAACGACTTGGTCTTTTAGGTGTTCCCACACAATACTGTCGAAATCATCACTCTTTCCTTCGCTCTTAAAATGTCTGCCATAACTCCGCGTTGATCAAGACGTTGATTGAGTGGGCTTCCCATCTCGATGTTCTCCATTTCGGGTAGTACCTATAAGCGGCTTTAGAGATCGCGTAAATAACGCAAATGCCGTATGGTGTCGCTGATAAGTGGCTTTGGGACGACTGTTCCAACTACAGTACGTGTAAGAGAGTGGTTCTGACTTGAAACGTGCGTACCCTTCGAAATGTCACAGTTGATATCGCCTGTGATTAGGATCGTTTTGTGTGCGAACAACAGCAAGCTGCACCAGTTTGATGAACCGTAGATACATGCCACTTTCGGTTTCAAAACCCAACTGTGCAGACGCGTTCTCGTAGGTTTGTGGAAAAACTCTTAGTACTAGGCTACAATTAGCCTTTTTTATTTGCTTGTTAGCAGGTAGGTACCCGACTTGCAGTACATCGCTCAACTTTAGAATTGTGCACTTAAGTGAATCTTCTGAGGTGGAATTGTATAGTGAAGTCTCGTTACTGACGCCACATGTGGGGATACCGGTAGTATTATAACGGACGAACATTTACCTCGTTCGTTCGGCGCCAAAAGTGCGAACAGGTCTATACAGAGCGGCGCGGTCGCACTCCTACTAAAATTGTATTCAACAAATTAAAGGGGAGTGTACGTAGTGCCATAAATGATATAGTTGTAGAATGCATAGTGTAACAAACAGATATATTGCACATTGTCGGCCCACGCAGTGGACAGTATAGCACTGCAGATTGCATAGTTGTAGTAGCACAGACTCACAAGCTAAATTGAGTCCGGTGGCATGGTGGCATGCGTCTGCGCCTCGCGACCGGACACATAGGTGCGCGGGTTCGAGCCCCACCGTTGCACATTTGTATTTATGGGGATCTGTCTATAAAGCAATGCGAAAAGCAGTCCCATGGACGTTAAATCTTGGCTGAGAGTCAGCCCCGAAAGTATTTAGACTCACAAACTAAGAGAAGTGGTCCGCCAACTCCCAGGTAGAGCCAGACAACCGAGGGGCAGACAACATATCGCATGCGATGACTGACGAGCAGTCGGAAGCTAGGAAGAGGGCCGCCTGTAGTTCACCGTAAACGAAACATACATTAAACAAAAATTCGGATTCTAGATGGACTCTACCTTCACAACAAGATGTCGTCCTGGCGTTAAAGCAGCGGATACATAGGCCGATGAAATTGTGCAAAATACACGTTCCCACGAAGAGAGAAGGAACCAAAAAGGCTTTCTTATCAATTGGATATAGGATGATAGAAAGATAGAAAAAAAGGTCACCCAGGACGCAAGGTCAGAAGATGAGGGGACTAGCAAAGGCTTGGAAGGAAATCGTGCACCTGCTCACAAAAAAAATAGAACTACAAAAGGAGATAGACAAGCTTTAGATAGATTAAATGGGGCAGCCTAGAAACGATAGAGAGCGCGATAGGACCAAGCTGGACTGCGAGAACGCGCTGCAGCCTTTCCGCCGGCGCTTGAATGAGGTATATTTTTCACACAAGTCGAAACGGCGCAAAAGCTACCAGTTGCAGCGTTCGTTCTACGACCTTCCTATAAACTTCAAGTGAAAGTTCATATATCTTGAAATTAGGTTCTAGAATTCTTCGCCCCGAGTGTCGAAGAGACTATCAATGCTCTCCTATGATTTAGTGGCATGCAGGACCGCTCTCGTTCCGGGCGGCTTCTCCAGCAGTACCGGTAAGGATGGATACTGCCTCACTAAAGCGGCGGCCTCGGAGGCAGTCCCCCAGTGCTCATGAGCAAAGCTTCAACATTTCTGGGGGGCGTAAGGCCCTCGGTGATGTAGAAATAACTGAGAGTCGGCGCGCCTTGCCTGGTACGTGCCCGTGTCGATGTCCTCCGATGTCTTGGCCGATAGAATCTTTGATATTCCATCGCCACACCTGAATCAGAGGGGCATACCGAACACAGATCGCACTAAGATCGACAGACTGAAGAGACTTCTGTGTCCATGCCCCGTGCTAGTGCCGGGGCACGGTATTAAATGCCGTCTAGGAATCCAGAGATCTCCATCTGTTTCTAGCCAAGCCACCTGAAGGGTCAGCTTTATGGCATCCATCGCGGCGTGTATCTTGAAGTTCATAGTCCAGGTGGCTAGATCCCGTCTTTATCTCAACCTTGGTGTGCTTCAGCCACCGTCTTGACATGTTCTTCTTTAAGAGTCGTGTACAAGGTTGTAGAATACATCGTCCGGCTGACGCCGAATACATTCGGACCGCGAGAATCAAAGCGACGCCTTCTTATGTCGGTTGCCGAGTCGATTATGTTATTCGCGGCTCCGGTGGGGCCACTAACCGCACTGACTGTGACCCGCAACAGGGCTCTGATGCTCAAAACCCAACGCATCGCGGCTTTACGGATTACCATGGCCTACAAGACGGTTAGCTACACGGCGGCTGTCCTTGTAACGGCTGGTACGATCCCTTGGGACCTGAAGGCCGACGAACGTCGTCGCTTGTGAGCGGAACCGACAAGCAATAAGGAAGAAGAAAGGGAAACAACTTTGATTTCTTGGCAAAATGAATGGGACGCCATACAAGACGTGTAAAGGCTCTGATTCCGGACATGCGTGGATTAACCGGCCCGGCGGCGAGTTGACACACCACGTGACTCAAGTGCTCACAGGGCATGGCAACTTTGAGAGTTACCTGTTTCAAATTGAAAAAGCAGATAAGCAACTCTGCAAGCACTGTGAAGGAACAACGGAGGACACACCGAAACAGACAGTATTGCTGTGCCCGGCGTGAGCTCCATTACGCACGAACTTAACCACGGCAAGTGACGGCAGTCTTGAGAAGCTGACACACCTTTTTATGACCTCACGTGATGAATAGCTGGAATTTTATAGCTCGTACAATCGAACGTATTATGCACGCCAAAGAAGAGAAGAAGAATCGTTTTTACTTGACAGGGCGCCGTGAGGCACTCCAGGGCATCTAAGATAAGGACGCTACTATTCACCCCCCCCCCTCAATTGTTTGAAGTATTGCTTGCGCAGTTCCCAGTTGAGTGTGGTGATGGGGACATGACTGGTTTTTAGTGAGTTAAAGCCCCACACTACCGGCCCACATTTGCAGCTGAGCTTTCCTGCCGTGGTGCCCGTGTGTGCAAACCGCATTTTCCAGTTAGTCGCCACTAATAGTGCCACAATAGCCACAGGGCTACCAGCTCTACCTCCGTTCCCGCCATCCGTTGACCGTTGTGGGCGGAATGGAACCAGCCTTTTGAGCAGCTACCTTGTATGACATGGCGAAGCTAGCCGACGCGAACAAATATGCAAGACTATTACACTGCGTCGGGTTTAAGCGCAGGTACAATATCGTACCATAGTAGATCGGCCAACGGAGCCGGAGAACGACGGCGCAAAAGAGCGACCGTGACCAACGGTGGGTACAAAGCGGCACTGCGATGACTGCTGGTGGAGTGCGAGTTCGACACTCGGGGCCTGGCGTTTAATCTGGGGGCTAGCTCATTCTGGGGGTAACAATGCCACAGGTAAGAGAAAAGCTCTTTCTCGAGGAGGCCTTGCCGGTCGAACAGGCTCTGATGGCCGTCTTACACGTGGAGAGATGCGTCACGGCAGCCAGGCGGATTGCAGGAGGATACAAGTGGGCAACAAATATGCGGGAAAATCGACGGAAAGATACGAACACTTCTCTTTAACATCTTTATTAACGACATATTTAGCGTAACAAAACATGCAAAGTTGACCTTGTTTGCGGACGATACCACCGCCCTATTCGTCGGGAACTCCCCAACTGAGGTAGAGGCTATGGTCCGCGAGGACCTTCAGAGGTTATCATCATGGTTCAGGAGTAACGGTCTCTATATGAATTGGGGGAAAACAGGTGTAATGCAATTCTTTTCCCCGCGGGGTTCCGTTACGATCAATCCCCTCCGTTTCCAGTGCGCCGGCATAGCCCTTTCGGTTCTAAAGGAAACGAAGTTTCTAGGCGTTACGTTGGACGAGAAGCTGACCTTTGAAGCGCATGTCACACATATGCGTAAGAAAATATCTGGCAGCAATGCAGCTCTATACAGAGCTCGACGAATTCTTTCCCAAAACTGCCTGATGGCGATGTATTTTGCCTACGGCCATAGTCACCTGACTTACACTGTAGAAGTTTATGGCTTAACACAGATGCGTTTTATCAGGTCGCTTCACCGACTCCAAAAACGAGCACTGAGATCAACTCTGGACCTCTGAATGCGAGATTCAGTGCAACCGCACTACAAACATATTAGCATTCTGCCGTTCCCAAAACTTATAGAATACTGTCCCGTAGTTGAAATTAAGCGTATACTCCTTGGAGTGCATCCAAACTTATATGGTCTGGCAACATCAGCAACACCCATATCTACAAGGGGTAACGCATCAAACCTGCTTACTCTGTCACACGCCAACTCCAACCAGTCAAGGCCATCAATCAGAAACATTGGGGCCTTCTACTGGAACAAAGTACCGGCCCCCGTTAGGCAGACAAAGTCCCTGCTCAAATTCAAATGCGATCTCAAAGAGCATTATCTTGAAACTTTGGTATCTGGTTAAAAGTAATATAAAAATACAACCATGTTGCAATATATTGTAAATAGGTGAAAATGGCATATATAAATTATACATTGTTATTCATAAAGGGGCTCCGAACAAGCTATGTGCTTAATGGAGCTTGAAATTAATGTGTGCAATTATCTACAAGAAATGTCAATAAACAAACAGTTGAACAGGTGAACCAAGGCCGACCGCACGTCGTAAACACGGAGCAGGCGGATGCCAGACATGCGGAAGGAAAAGCCACGAGTACCGGGGCAGTCGAATAGGTTCTCACGGCCGCGCCATACGCGGAAAGTTGCGTCACGGAAGCCAAGTGGATCGTGGGAGGAAACGAGTAGGTGAACGAAGTGCGGAAAGAGGAACACCAGGAGGACGGCGCAGTGGAACAGGCCATCAAGCACGTGTAGAAGTGTGTCAAGGAAGGCAGGTTGGAAGGCACGACGCTACGAGTTAGTGAATGAGGGCCGGCGGAATCAAGCGGACCAAGGCCGGTGGCGGGGTGAGAGCACGGAGCGGATAGATGCCAGGCGTGTGAATGGATAAGCCACGAGGCCGAAATATGCTCGGAAAAACGAGTAAGAAGCCGAAAGTGTGGCAAGTGTGGCCATTTCGGCCGGAAGTCTACGAGCACACCAGAATGTACAGGCAATTGGTGTAGAGGAGCAGCAACGTGAGGATCATCGTTGGACCAACGGCGAACGGTGGAAAGTGCACAATGGGATGGCACCGACTACGGAGTACGGTCTGGTGGCTGAGGAGGTCAAAACTACACAAGGGTGCACTCTCCGATGAGGAAACACCTAACGAAACGTTGAAGATGAGCGAGCGCGAGCAGACAAAAAAACAGAAAAAACTAAAGGAGTCCGCAGACGGAAGAAGAACGGCAATCGAAACCAAGTTCGTGCGTTCTTGCCCGGCGAGTGAGTCAGAGCAAGGAGACCGGCCGCCGCCGGGTGCGCCACGTATACAACATAAAGATCTAAAACAGCTCACCGTTGTAAAAGATGCCCACGGTGGGTGAGACGCGCAGCGAGCACATTTGCGAGAGTTTATCGGTGAAGACGGGATTAAACTCAATATAAGTCTGTGAAGGGGAAAAGGGGACATGTAGGATAGAAATTATTAAGCACCGTCGGTTGGCGGCAGTGGCGAAGCAAGCTAAACTCATGGTGTCACGTAGCAGATGCCGCCACGGCAGTATGGAAGATGCGGGAAGTCATATATATATATATATATATATATATAAGGAAGCATAAAAATAAAGTCAGTACGATTTTGTACGAAGTAAGCAGAGGGCGTGTGAAGCTTGTGAGCGAGAAAATGGCGTAACGCTCTCTGGCCGGGAATGGCCCGAAAACCCTGTGAAATTACGAAATTTCCGGATCGACTTAATTTAACTTCAAGCGGGAATAAATACAGAAATATATATATGTATATATATATATATATATATATATATATATATGTATATATATATATATGTATATATATATATATATATATATATATATATATATATATATATATATATATATATATACTACACGATTAAGCTAGCATTACACTCAGTAAGCCTAGAATTAAACATTTTTAAGGAGGTTGTTTTTTTCCCGACCACCCTCCGTTCCCTATGGGCTTAGACGCACCGAGGGCCGGACATATTGAGATTTATAGGGTTTCTCCAACGGTGCTTTTGGCACTGTGGCCGCTGTGTTTTGCCATCTATGATCTCGATGAGCATCGCTCAAAGATAATTCAATAACGGGGATAGAACTGGTGACACCCTGGTAGATTACAATCATGACTAGCCCACTAGCCCCCTTGGCCACGTTACATTAAATAAGCCTAAACAATGTTGAGTGACTGTTTAGGCATATTTTTTTTTAGTTATTTGAACGCTTTGATACTGTATTACCCTGTCCATTCTTTTTCATTTCAAACATGATACGATGTTTAACCATCTGATAATTCAGATGCACATTTGCGTAAAAAAACTTGCGACCTAAACCTTCGCAATCGTCGTCAACATCATCATCATCATAGAAATTCGTTTCATCAAAGTCAACGGCTCAACGAACCTCGCACACCGAAACCAGTATGACCTGTTGAACAGCTCCAAAGAGTCGATAGTAGCAAGAGCAAAGCCTCTTACTGCTCGTGGGCCTTGCTTAAAATCGCTGGAGAGCCGGCAGTCGCCGACAATGTCCCACGAAGAGTTTCAACTGTAGTGGCCAACATCTGCTCGTGATGCATCCTAGATTGATGTTGCTGAGACTACTTTCCGCCCGTGGTCTGGGCCTGGCTTACCTACCCTGAGTCCGTTTGCGTTCAGTCTTTTCCTCTGTCCTGTTTCTGCTGTCCCCCTCTGGCCTTTGAGAATGTCACAGACGACGACGACGGGGAGTTTGCTAGCCTTTCGACGTGTTCACCATACGAAATACGCTGCCAACGGCGGCATCACTTTTCTAATATATTTTCTTTGGTCTCTATTTCTTATATATATATATATTAAACGGGCAAACTAGAAAATCAAGTAGACTAGCTTGCCTGTTGAAAGAGATTCATCTCCATGGTACTGTGGCACTATCTGTGAAGAATTTATAGTTGCCTTTTCATGCTCTGAGATCACTTCGGCCTGATTTGATGTGTTGATGCCGCCGCTAATGCCGCTTTTCTCACGCGAACGTAAGCGCTCAACGGGTGCTCGCTGACCAGCAAGCAATACTTTCAAGAAATCTGAGCAGATACGTCATACGTGCTCCATATGCGAAGCTTACGGCCCTGTTTCTACGGAAAGCCATATTTGTGTCCAGAAATAGCCACTTACATGCGTATGCATATATCGCATTTAGACCTACCAAAAATGTTTGCAGCAGGAGCTTATAGATTTGTCTTTAAGTTATTAAAATGTGTGCAATGCTAACGACGGACTACTAAATAACAATTTTATAAAAGGTATTTGATTAGATATAACAATACCATCTACAATTTCCATGCTCTAATGTTAATTATACGCACAGGTGGGCGGGGGGAGGTCAAGGCAGAAGGCGCACCATTAATACGCTATTTCACTCTTGTATTTAATCTGACGTATATTTTATTAATGTCATCTTTTCCATATGATTCAAGATTCAGAATAACGTTTATTATAGGAACTGCATAATACAATGTTTTAATATATATATATATATATATATATATATATATAAATATAAAGGTCAATGAGTCAGAAAGTTGTACTAGTGCCCTACAAGCGCATGTTTTTAATAAGGATTGTCAGCTATCGTAAGGGTATAAAGCAGGGGAAATTAGCTCCTGTTGAAGGTGTTTCGACGCGACAACGCTGCCTTGTTTTGTGGGCGAACAAACAGTTACGCCTAGGAAGGCTTATTTACTTTTTCACAACTACAAATAAACCACACAGTTCGGAGCTTAGTTGAGCGTGGATAACGTTTTTACACAGACAATATACAGGTAGTTCAACAAGTTCTTAGAATGAAAACCAAGAATTTTCCAAATCTTGTTTTTAATTTTTTCTTATTCGATATACTCCCCGAGAAGCTCAATACACTTTTCCCACCGAGATTTCAGAGCATTTATACCTCTTGAGTAGAATTCCGCGTCTTTAGACTGAAAATAGGCATTGACAGCAGCCTTAACCTCTTCATTGCTGGAAAAACGCTTTCCACCGAGACTATTCTTCAAGACTATTCTTCGAGACTATTCTTCACACACTTATCAAGCGAATAAATCAATCAATCAATCAATCATTCAAATGTCCGAAGAGGAAATAATCAGAGGGGGCCAGGTCTGGAGAATAGGAAGGTTGTTCAATAAGTTCGAACCTCAGTTGGGGCAGTTTTGCCGTTGCTTGCCGCGACTTGTGTGCGGGAGCATTGTCCTGGTGAAACAGGACAGCCTTCTTCTGCAAAGCGGGCCGTTTCACGATGAGTTCTTGCTTCAGGCAGTCCAACAGTCTTGCATAATATTCTCCCGTGATCGTTTTACCGCTCTCAAGGTAGTCGACCAGAATTATTCCACGTTGGTCCCAAAAAACCGTAGCCCTCATCTTTCCGGCCGATGCCGTTGTCCACACCCTCTTCGGAGGTCCTTCACCAGGTGCACACCATTGACGAGATGCTTCTTGGGTCTCGGGAGTGTAGTGATGGACCCAGCTTTCATCGACGGTCACGAATCTGCGCCAAAAATCCGACGGATTTTTCGACATCTTGGCCAAATTTCGCTGTGAAGCGGAAACACGCGCGTCTTTTTGGCCTTGGTTGAGCAAATGCGGCAGCCATTTTGCTCTGAGCTTTTTCATCTTCAAGTTTTCGTGCAGGATAAAATGCACTCTACCCAAACTGATCCCCAAGGCCTCCGCTATCTCCCTAATGTTCACTCGCTTATCTGCGGCAACGATTTTCCGCACCTTTTCCACGTTTTCAAATCAGTTGCCGTTTTTGGGCGTTTTGAACGTAGTTCATCCCGGTGCTCCTGCGACCTCTTTTTAACTCATTAATCCAGTTGGAAACAGTGGCAAAACATGGCGCAGAGTCACCGTTCACCTCGTCTAACTCAGTTTTCACTTGGGTCGCATTCCAACCTTTGAAATAAAATGCTTGATAACCACTCGAAACTCTTTTTTCTCAATTTTTCAAAATCACGCCGATACGTTGCACGGGAAAAGCGATCAAACGAAATCGCAACGGCCAATCACCATAATATTTTGACTGCTAGCATTCGAAAAGTTGCCGTTTCCAATAGCGGTGAAAGCGCGCCAAAATTCGAATTCTGAAAAGCTCATTTTAAGAACTTGTTGAACTACCTGTATATATATATATATATATATATGTGTGTAAAATTTATATATATATATGTGTGAAAGTTTGCACTGGATATATCACTTACGAAACAGTAGAGTTATCGCAAGATAAAGGTAGATATGCTAAGATTAATATATTCGCTAATAGATTTTACAACAGTTAGTACTCTTTTTCGTCAAACAACCCAAATGAACGGGACGGCCAGTGCATGAGAAACAAGCAACTTTTGGATCGTTGGTAGTCGTAGAAGGTAGTATACAGTACTGGTTGTCTTGGTTTCGCGTTGACACTTGAGGTCAGGATCATGGCTGATTACTTTGTGACCTCCATGTCAGTCAGGGCAGCCTTTCGGGTAGTGGGGCGAGACGAATGCGGTTACTCGGCTGACGTATCTGCAATGTAGAGCGCTAAGATCACGGTTACCACGGCGTGACAGCTTTAACTGAGGACAGGGCAGGTCGGAGACCAGTTAGCTCGTTACGTGCAAACATAGAACAGTTACAACATCACGTCAGGGCGAACGAGCAAAAAGATCCGGGTGACGTTTAATCTGTAGTACACGGACGCACTGATTCCTGAGTTTTGGGAAGATTTCCCGTTGGTGACTCGTTGAAGTGCGAATCGGTCGAGTGACGTCTGATTACAATCATGTGAGCCCCCCCTTTTCGCAGGCCGAGCGTCAGAAACGATTGAAGTTCGAAATGATTGCTCGACCCGAGCCAGACAAGGCAAACTTGTTGACTAAGGCTATTGCTTCAACGCAATCACACAAAAGGGTTGCGTTTTCTGCTGGTGCGTTGATTTTTCCAGTAGTAATAGGAACTGTCGCTGGATATTCGCGTTGGTCTAATAAGCACATCTAAAAAGTATAATAAGTGTACGCGCTAAAAATAGTAAAGTAGTATAAATACGTTGCATGTGCGCGTTAAAAAAATAGTAGCCTAGAAATGTCCCAAAAAATACTGTTCGTCCATGCGTGCTGCAACATGAATGCTGACTAGATGAAAGATGCATAATATATATTCATAATGTACTATGCATATTATTGTAGAGCGCACAAGTTGTGCACAAACGCAGTAAGCCATTCGGCTTAATAAGTTTGTGCACGTGCGTTTGAAGTTTGCCATTCTATATTTAGGCTCGTCGCTTTGATGTGCCTGTATAAGAGCAGAACGTTATGGCCAAGCGCATATAGGAGTTAGTATTTTAGGGCTACGTACAACGTTTTCCGAAATTGCGAGAAAAAGAGAGCTTCAAATGTTTTTAGAGTTTACAGAATGTGGTTTATCATCAGATAAGGCCATGTGACGTAGGACTACCGAGCAGTGGCACGGCGAATATGAGCGCATTAACTGTAGTATGTGCAGCTTTTAGTTTGAAGATACCTCTATAGGGCGTTCGCTAGGTTTGTTCCACTATTAAGTAACTACACATTTGATTTAAGCTGTCGCCCCAGAAACTCCATGCCGGTTGACGGCGTACATTCATCGCCATCGATCGCCAACTATAACTATACGTGCATTTTGGAATCGAATAGTTACCTTACGACAAAGCACCGAAACGCCGAAGTCAAAAAAGGCTGCTCTTTTCTCAATTGCCAGTTCTTCAGAAAGTACCGAAACTTCTCAATTGCCAACTCTTCAGAACCGAAACGGACTTCGGATCCAGACGGTCCACAAAGTGTAGGGAGGCAAACGCATGCAGTGCAGGCTTCGTCGAATGTTATTCAAAAGGGTAATGACCCAAACCGGCTCGTATCTTCGAGCACAGCACTCTCATGCGAATCCCTGCTGAGGCTGAAAAAAAAATCCTGCTGAGCCAAGTGAAGAGAAGGCTAGAACTACTTCAGGCGGCAGGTTGAAGTCTGGAAACTTTATTCCACCAGGGTTTTCGTTAGCCGTTTGCTACAATATACCGTGGATGCGGCTACATAACGCGTCAAAACTCATCTTCGCCTAATATTTATGTTCAACAAGGAGACCGCAATGATTTTAGTGTCGTTCGAGTGTACGAATTCACGCCGCCATTCAGTGCAAGCGTTCTCTGTTGAACTTATTGGTAACTTTTGTAGTTCCGCAGAGGTTGGCAAAAATCACGGCATTGAATCAGCAGCATTGATACACGTACATAACAAAGAAAGCATCGCCGCATACATTTGCGCCTACTATTCCTTGCTCCGTCGACAATAAGGCAGTGGTAAATACATCCTTCACAGCCAAAAAAATCATCACACAAGTGCTGCGCCTGATGCTAGAAATCGTCGTCATCGTCGTCGTCGCCGTGGGCTTTGAGTTGAAACGCGCGAATCGTACGGAGATCGGGGTGGCCACCCTCTTCTTGTGACCTTTTGGTTGGCTGAGTTTTTTTCGTTGGCTGAGTTTGAGCGCCATTATATTCCTAACCATCACCAGTATCATCACTATAATCGGCATCATCACCACCACCCCCATCACCACCACCACCACCATCATCATCATCACCATCGTTGTCGTCGTCGCCAGTATAACCGCCACTGGCCGGCTGGAGCTGCGTTTTGCTTGGTGACATCAGCCGCGGCCGAGATTCGTATACTCACACCAGCTGCTTCGAAGAACCGCTTTTGGGTGGAAATTCTGCCCCGTCCTTCGGTTTACGTCGTTTCACCTCCAGTTTCTCTCACTCTATCTTTCTCTCCCCTCCCCCACTTACACTAACCCTAATTCTCTCTCCCTCTATTTCTCTGCGCTTCGTCACGTTTGCCTGTTTGCCTGCCTGTAGCTAGAGGCGCATACGTTCAACCATCCGGCGGGTTGGAAATCATTTAATAATAATAAGAATAAGAATAATAATAGATATGTTGGCACCATCGAGCCACTTCTACGTTGTACGCTATGCTGTCAGCATTGGCGACTGCGGGGCTGACTGTGGCAGCGGCAGCAGGGGCTGCTGCGTGGGCGGCAGCAATAGAAGCAGAACTACAATCATCATCATCATTATCATCAGCTGCAGCAGCAGCATCAGTATCACTTTTAGTCGACAAATCCGGTCCGGCATTGAGTCGGCAAGTTTTCGTCGTCATCGCTTGGCCTGGCCAGCGGTCCGGTGCGGTCCTGTTGGCCGGCGTCGCGTCGCCTCCTCTCTCATTCATTTTCCACCCCCGCACCCCCCGATGGCCGCCGGGTCGGTCCGTCTGCCTGCAGACAAACGTCGCTATTTTACTGTCCTTTTGCTGATACGTCTGCGGCTCCTATTGCTGCTTAGTCGCGCATTTTCCTAAGCTTCAATTCAGCTGAAGGAGGAGGGGCAGCAGCAGAACCAAGTGATAGCTGTGTGTTGCCTGAAGCTGCTGCTGGCAGTGGGGTAGCTGTGTGGGGGTAGCTGGGAATGGGTGGCATGGAAATTGTCTGTCTGTCGGCCATCTGAGGCAAGCGTGGACAGCTTTGCCGTGACTGCTGCTGCTGCTGCCGCTGCTATGAGCCGAGAGCTTCAGGGGTTGCTCAATGCGCCACGCCTTCCGCCGGCTGGCGCAGAGATTTTCTGCGTGCTTCGAGGCTTGGCTCTTATTTTCTTTTCTCTCTCTCTCTCTCCCCTCCTCCCACTCATTCGATATCTGTCTCCACGCATCTCCTCGGTTCCTTTTCTTCTCTCTGCTCATCCCTCCAGCTTTGACTGTTCGTATCCCACGTCTTACTCTGCATCTCCAGTAGCGTATATATATATATATATATATATGTATATATGTGCGTGCCTGCTTCAACGTATGACTCTGTGTGTACGTGTGTGCGCCTATACGGGCCTGTCCTGAAGATGCTGTCAAGCGGAAAATATATCCTTTCGGTCTAGTTTGTCCAATCGCAAGGGCAGGACAACCCGGGGGCATTGGCGGTGACCCAGTCGCCAATGTCCCGTCGTCATCGTCGCCACGGGTCAGGCCACGTTAAACCGTAGCCGCCTGCCCTGGCGCCACGGGCGGGCTGACCATCGCCCGGATGGCCTGCGAAACGAACACGTGGCAGCAGCAGCAGCAGCTAAGACGAACCAACTACCAACGGCCCGCTGACAACGGCTGCCAATGGCCGGTAGGACCGTAGGGCTTCTATGGAGGACTTCCTTTCCTCGTCCGTTCGGTCGGTTGGACGCTTAGCATCATTGCGTCCATGCTTCTACGCCTTTCTACGTTTAGGTGGCGCGTCTCTCGATCGCCGACGCCGATGCCAACGCTGCTCCCATGTTTATCGGCTCTTGGCTTTGGGCTCTAGGCGTGCGCTCGGCTCGACAGAGCGTCCGCTGCACCGCCCAGGCGAGCCGGGCTGCTCAACGTAGGCACTTAGTCTTGCCCATTGCCTGAATTTCCCTACGCGCTATCTAAGGGCGACCCACGCGTCTTTCTTTCGCCTGCTGCTGCCGCTGCTAATGCTGGCGAAGCCGCTGCCAATGTCGCCGCATGACCCCAAGGGCGAACGGCAAATTCTTATGGCAGTTGCTCTTCGGCGTGGCCACGCCGGCATGCTTGCCTTAAAGCATCTTTTCCGGCCGAGGCATATAAGGCCTGAGCGAATTGAATGGACCTCCTCGCACATGCACCACTGACTGCGTGCGGTGAGCGTATTTGTGTATTTTCTTTAGTTATTTGGCAACGCTGTCCATAATCCACTATGGCAGCAGCATCATCATTGAATGGGAAAGCGGTAAATGCAAACAGATCTAGACTCACCTTGTTCAGTACTCGGTATACGAGTAACGGGTATTTATTTGGCTCTAGAGACGGCAGGATAAACCGTCGTAGATATTGCCTCGGACACATGCAGGTTGGTGACGAAATGGGTCTGGTAAGTAATATTTATATTTTACATCATAATTATATATATATATATATATATATATATATATATATATATATATATGTTTTGGATGTACGAATTCTGTCAAAATACATAGCGAAAAATGCTTGTCACGGGTAACAATTTTGGATGAGCTCAAAAAAAGCCTACTGCTGCAGAAGCTCTCCGGAATATTTGGAGTCTTCTGAATGAATCCTGCTCTGGAAGGCCTATTACGCACCTAGGATCGTTGGTGCACACTAGGCCAACCTCTAGAAGACGCCAAAAAAGGCTAATCCAGATTTTGCTCTGACTTTGGTGGAACAGGCAGGGTCCACCATGAGTTTCTTCCTAGTGGCTAAACGGTGGACACGGGTGCCTACCGTGACCAGCTCGACCGATTTTGCCGGCCTCCAAAGGATGAGACACAGCCTCGTGAAGGGCGTTGCAAAACTCTCTGGGAGAAAAGAAATTCACTTCGCAGGAAGCAGTAAATTACACGTAGAAACATGCCTCGGAATGCAGGATTCTTTGTCGTGGAGTCGATAGTTTCTTTCAAATATAGGGGAAGAAGGTTGTAGTTAACAATGGAGATTACTTTTTGAATGAATAAAATTAGTTGGTTTTTAGATATATACATACATATGTATTGAACGCTACGGCCCACCGTGTGTCTCAAATATATATTGACCGTGCTGTGAAGATTTAGGTAAGCCCAAGCAAGCTGGGCTCAAGGTTAACCGCTGCGACTTATTACACTCTCAGTGGACTAGTCTTTTAAATGTAAATAGGCAAGTAAATATTTTTGTAGCAGAAGTATTTCATAGTCATGTGAAATATCCTCGCTGTTGCTTTCAGCCTTGTGGTTTCTCTATATATATATTTTTTCGTAAAGCTAATGCCCGCGTACGTTTTTTTCATATAATGGCTGATTTTTAATCCACTCCATCATTTACCTTGCCTATATTGGAAACCATGCAAACCAATTCAAGAGTGGTCGTTCTGGATCTCGAACCCACCCCTCCCGAATGCAAGGCAAAGGCTTTGCCACTAAGCCATCTTGCGCGGTCATATATACATAACAATTGGAGAAACATTCTAAGAAATCATATTATCAGATGCATTATCCAGCGTAAGATACTCTAGCTAAATTCTATATTAACCCTAAATTTAAAACCTTCTTACTTCTCTTTTTTTTAATCTAAATTTAAAGCCTGTACAGGTTATAGGGTACAATCGACAGCTCCGTTCGTAAGAAATGCTGACGGGCTACGTACGAAAGGGCTTGCTGCAGAGCGTCAAAAGTAAGCTCTATGCTCCAATGTAAGTTTAGTCAGTTAAATTAACTGTAACCTGCAAATGCATGGCTAGCGGGACTACAACCGTCAAGCGTCTCTCAGATCTATCTGCGTCTATTTCTCTGTTTGTCCCACTGGTGATTGTCGCAGCTGTCCTCCCTCGTGGCAGGACAGGATGTACGCACACGTTTCCGCAGGAACCGTGCACCATGCGCCAGTTACATCAGTGTCCAGTGCGTAGCAGAACGAAACTAGCAGAAACGGAGAGAGCCAAGCTAGTACGGAGTCGCATTTTTCTTAGCCCTCGTCATCTCAACTCCACCGATGACTGCGCGGCTGCCCTATGGCCACCTCTGTAACTCTGGGGGTATCCAGGGAGGTGGCGGCATTTTATTATGTCAACAGTGTGTGACTTTTGCATTTTTCCTAGCTTACAGCTTCTCCTCCGGCGCGTCCTGACCCGATCGGCGCGTCCTACAGTTGCTGCTGCCTTGGCTGCTGTCGTTACCGTCCGCTTGCCCCCCGTCGCTGGCGTCGCTGGGGCCCTGCGTCCTGCCGTCGAGGATGTCGTCGTTCGTTGCATTTTGAAGGCGCCCGAGTGGATTCTCTACACTACGGCGGCGACATGCGGCCAACGAAGCACTCCCCGAGGCGTGCTTGGCCACCTCGACTGCAGGACCCGTCGCTGACGACAGGTTGTAGATGGAGGACGACAAGACCTTGTTCCTCCTACCGGCCGGCGTGTAGCACACATGCTTCGGCAGCATTCAAACAAGCCCCCACCACCACCACCACTCTGGCAGTGACCGGTGCTTTCTGACTAGCAGCAGGAACGTGTTCGCGTCATAGTGGATAAATCATCAGTTCTTCTCGACGCAACAGAAACCCGAAGTTTGCGCAAATAACGCTCACTGTAGATATCGCCACAGGTAGCGCGTTACCACTGGCTGATAGAAAGCAAACGTTACCTTTAGTTTCTTCTCTGTTATATCATCAGAAAGAGCGAGTAACTTATATAGTCTGCTTTCGTATTAGCAGCTGCACATTGTTACAGCTAATTCAGGCCATTACTCTGGCAGATGCCATAGGCATTCTGATCGACGCAAAAAGACAGAACTTACGGCGGACCTCTGCTAGGTAAGGAAAGTCTCAATTTATATACGAAGCGTATGCTCTAAAGTGCTGCCAGAGTGTTGCATGTCAACGGAAACTCCCATCATAATTAAATGTTGACGGCTAAACATGTATTTCGCTTGCCGGATGATTCCCAAAAGGAAATTCCTGTGAATAGGCCGGATACATTGGGTTTAATAAAAAATGCCTTATACACTAAAAGTAAGTCTCTACTCCGAAATGTACGAATATAACAGTCAAGTTTACTTTTTTAATAGGTCCTTTTAACACGTAAAATATTTGCTCTTCTGTAAGAGGCGTATGACTAATTGTGTTAGGGAATTACTCGTACGCTGGTTAACTAAAGATAAAACATGTGGGTTTAGTTATCTAAAGATGTAAATTTTATGCGGTCATTATTTAATCTGCGTGAGTCAGCGTGTTAAAGGCGCAGCTTTGTAATTTCACCAATAATGTATCCTCTTAACACGTAAGACATTTACTCTTCTGTAAAAGGCGTATGACTAATTGTGTTGGGAAATTACTCTTACCACGGTTATCTAAAGATATAGGTTGTGAGTTATGTTATCTAATGATATATATCGTATGCGGTGATTATTTCATTTACGTGACTCGGCGTGTTAAAGGCGCAACCTTGCATTTTTTTACCAATATACAGCGCCGTCCAGAATTTACCCAACAAACTTTGGGGTCTAGTACAATTTGGTGGAAAAAATAATTTATTCCAATGGAACAAGAGGCGGAAATGTCTTGTTTTGGAGTGAGAGCGAAATACCAAAAGTAGTCGAATCCTGACATATCATAACTATTTCTGCGATTGTGAGTGCCCCAGTCAGCCTATCATACCTGCGTGTTTTGAGGAAAATGTTGCATCAGTTGAGTTGCATTCTTTATTAGCTCAAAACAGGACATATGTTAAAATGAAGATAATTCTTAAGAAACGAATCTTTGCAATTTTTATATTTTGGCTTTCATGCCGATTTTAATAAGACAATCTGCCCCTTTCTGCCTATATATATAAGATACGCAAAGTCTACTTAATGATGTTTGTTTCGAACTTGTCCGTAGCTCTAGGGTTACACACAGCTTTTAGCAAAGTTAAAGCTTGCAAGTTTTTTTTCGTGCTTCCGCGCGTAGGTATGACCTACAAGCGGAAGACTATCGCCATCACCAACTGAACGAGACAAAATCATATTTTTGAATCTCGAGCTAACCTGCTGCCAGGTTAACATGCCTCAGTCAGCTGCCGTGGTCATTGCGGTGGACCTTAGGTGTGACCTAACATCGCGTCACCGGGTGATTTGTGCATATTTTCCCCAACTGGGTCGAAATTTGAAATTAGGCAGCGCATGGAATTACTCTAAAAAGCCTTGGAAAAAGTTGTTTAGATCGATTGTTCTACTCTTCTGCTGGGGGATATGAAATTTTCGTTTGTTAACTGGAAACGGCTGCCTTTAACTGGGTCACCCGATAAGTCACTTTCTATAGGATTAAATTTAAAAAAATATTATTAATTTAGGAATCCTTGTTATTATTTATTAATAATAAAATTATTTTTTTTTAGTTTGGGGAGTAATTTTGTTAGCTGAATTGAATCGAATTCCTTTTGATTTTGTTGAAGGTGAATTTATAATGTTGAATATGGGGGTGTATTATGTGCTATTTTATTGATAGCAGATTATAGTAATATTATTTTTATATCAATTTTTACTAGGATTATGTTTTGGGGAAATTTGGGGTTTGCAATAATATTAATATTTATTATTTTAGTTAGTACGGGGAAGTTTACCACCATTTCGTTAATAATTAATAATAATTATAATTTGAAAAGGTTTTCTTCCCACAGTTTTAATTTTAATTTATATTTTAATTACAATAAATTTATATTGCATTGTTCTTAGAAATATCTTATAAAGGATTGTATCATTTTTAGGGTATGAACCTATTAACTTATTAGTTTAGTTTACTTTAGGAGCATTTGGTTAAGGCGTTTTGCATTGAATCCGGACCTACTCAACTTGTCGCCTGCCCAACCTGTCCAAAGAATGGCAATGTTTGGATCTTATCCTCATTGATAACGAGAATATGGTGACAAACATCGATGTTCGCCCCTTGCCTGTTAAGTCCGATCACATGGTTGTCTATTTTGAATTGGCCACAGCCAAGCGGTCCATGCCCAAGGGATAACTACATGAAGGCCAATTACGATGCAATTTGTGCGAATTTGATGTTTATCGATTAGCGCCAAATTCTCTTTATGTGGTCTTCTGTCAACGATCAATGTGCAACCTTCGTAAACATTCCTTTGGACCTTCTTGATCGTTTCATGCGGCAGCATTGTCCCCGATCGTCGCCCATCGACGAATATATCGCTCGACTCTCCGCTCGTCTAAGCCGTAATTTGTCTGGACTGTCGGAGTAATCGCGCTTACGGCTGTCCCGTGAACTAGACTGCGCATCATCTTGTTTACGTCATTTAGAAGCTGGATTCCAATGACGCTAAGAGTTTCCTCCACTACGCCAAGAAGCGGCTAAATCTTCAGACAGGTTTTCTTTACATGTGACAATCACATACCTATGGAAGATGCTAAGAAATCAGAAGTTTTAAGACCCCATTTCGAAACTGTATACTGACAGCCTAACAACTCAAACTTCGTAGCAACAGAACAAACTAATGCCTGCATAAATGACATTGTATTTACCCCTGAAGTTGTATATACGAGGCTGAGTGAAACAACACGGAAGAACAGTTTCACCCCCGACGGGCTCCCGCCAATTTTTCTTTCACGAGTTGGCTCTTGCGGAACCTCTGGCAATTATCCTTACCCCCAGTTTTGAGGAGGGTACGGTCCCCCTGTCTGTCAAAGAGTCTGTTGTGGCAGCCGTGCACAAAAAGGGACCGCAAGCCCTCACAGAAAACTACCAACCGGTAGCTTAGGGCTCCATACCAAGCCTACTCATGGAAAAAATATCGTCGATGAGGTTTAAAGCTACCTTGATTTCTACGAACTCCTGGATTCACATCAGCGTAAATTTAGAAAGGGGCGGTCCACTGGAACTCAAGTCTTCGAGCTATGTCATGATTGGGCTATCGCGCCCAACAAGGCCATCCCATACGAGCGGTTTATTTTGATTCTTCGCGAGCATTCGACAAGGTAAATTATAATATCCTTTGATCTAGAATAGCGACGGCCTGGAATTGGCCCTTGAATTCTGGATTGGTGTCACTCATATCTAACAGATTGCCCCTTCGCTGTAAAAGTCAGTGACTCGGTCTCGGAGCACTTCCCATGCCCTTCTGGGGTTCCTCAAGGCTCCTGCTTAGGCCCACTAATGTATATAATCTTTACTCAAACTTGGGTGTATGTCTGCGCAACCTAAACATCACATAAAGATGTATGCTGACGATCTAAAAATATATGGCCCGATCAATGGAAACGAGGATCGTCTAAAGACTCAAGCAGCCATTAAGAATATTGCCACCTGGCGTGAGCTAAATGATATAGCGATCCCAGTTCCCAAGTGCTCGGCCCTGAAAACAGCTCCGGACGACCTCACGCATCAGCTAAAAAATTCCCTACAGCCGAGAACCCTACAAAGAACCTACGAGTTACGTTCGATAGGCATATGAAGTTTCGGGATTCAACAAACGCTGCTTCTCGAGTGAGCAGTATTATGCTAATAAAATTTCCATCGTTTTCAAACAACATAACATAAAATCGCTTTTATTGTTACTTCAAAGAGTGTGTGAAAAAAACCTGCGCCTTTATAAAGTCCTCGACATGCCAAAATGTCATACTGTGCTCACGTGTGGGTGTTTTTCTACGACAATGATATATATATGCTGCAGCGAATTCAAGACAAGTTTGTAAACAGAGTCCCAATAACATGCAACTTGACGTGTGAAAGAGTCGTACTCCCAAGTATCGCGGAGTACCAGCGTCGCCTTGATTACCGTGTTCTTAAAGAATTTCATACGCAATGGTGAGATTGATATGTACTATCACGTACGATCAAACAGCTTATGGAGTACGGTTTCATTCAACCGCCTGAGACTGCCAGTGTGGCAGTCGTTAAATAATGTTTGTATTGCATTGAACTATCCTGCGTTGCCCCGTAGAAGAATAACGTTCTTCTAAAATAAAACTGTTCGATCAGTAAAAAATATTGTGGCTAGTGCCACCCATCGCTATAGTACTATGTTGAAACGCAAAACGCATTAAATGTTGACTACCGGTGAACCCACGGCATTTTTATCGTTCAAATGTTCATCGTCCTACGTATGTATCCTAACCTACAAAACCCGGAATTCTCTTCGCCCCCTAAATTTGGCATTACTGAGAAAGGCTTCTCTGTACTTCTCCTTTACTCACCTCTATTCCTGTTTATCGCTCGGCACGTTGATTGCGTTTAAATAGGAGGATTGTGCCATTCCGAAAAACCTCTTAGTGCATTAAGACCATGAGGACCCGAATGCTCAGCTCCTTGACCACTTGCTTGAAAAACTCATTTAAGAATCACCCTTCTAACCACTGATTGGCCGTCTTTGGTGATGGCGTAAGAATGCTATCGAACAAGTTCTTCGCCTCCTTCCCGGTCTCGCCGAAATCATCATGATGTCGACCACTTGTTGGGATAGTCCCTCATGGTTGAGCCTGCGTCCCTCGCTTGACTGAGAGCGTCGCACCGTAGAAGAGTATACGCGAAATGGAATATGGGTGGGAAGTAGAATACAGCGAGGTTTACTCTCCCAGCGCAGGACATTATGCAGTATTCACTCTTCCTGACGCATTGCGTAAATATGCATATGTAGGTATCTACCTAACACGGGTTCCCCGATTTCCCGTACTTAAGCCGGATGCTTATGTAGACATGCCCTATACATAACAATGGTTTTCCGACCCTTTAGTTGTTCAGTGTCAGGCAACACCAATATGAGTATTTACAGTCTATAAACTACACCTTGAACGCTTAGACGATCGTGACGTGGAATGCTTATCTCGGCGCCATTCAAGGTCTTCTTTATCTGTATTTCGTACCCAATGTTTGGATACAAGGGTCAAACAAAGAGAGAAAGACTAAGCACGTGCATCGCAGCACAATTTCCTATATTGCTCCATTACTCATAACAAGTAGTGGCCTATGAGTATGTATAGCAACAGAACAAAACACGTTTGCGAGTGCACCGTCCAACCACGAAAACTTTCCGACCGAGTGCACTTCGTCTCTACGGTCCCATTTAATGTCGGAGCGACGTAGATCAGTTGCGTGTTGATTTATCCTGTTGTTGCTGTCGTTATATCAATTATTCCTATTATTATTGTTGTCGTTGTTTGCTGCTGGTTTTGTCGTATATGTTATTGTTGTTGTTGGCGTGCCATATTGTGTTGTGATTTGTAGTGAGGCATCTCGTACGATTTCTAATGCAGCTAATAAATGTTTAAGCTTTTTTTAACCTTTACAGTTGACATTGTTATAAATGCGTTTTTGTTTCTGGTATGCTCATTACCGATATCATTATCACCGGTGCTTATCAGCAATACACAGAATTTGCAGTCCTACATTTAGTAAATCTAGTAATGGAAATATCCGACTGGATGTCCGCGTGCTAAAATGCTACTTACAAGCGGAGGATCATGCATTTATACTTCTACTCATTTGGGCTGAACCAGCATCTGCAGATATATGCTTGCGTCACAACGAAGATAAGTTAAGGCGTCGCAGGCTGATCTGAAATAGTCAGTTCACAGTGCATTATTGTTGCATTTGAAAACAGAACTTAACATCAAATGGCTTCGATTTGAAATGGAGGGGCACTTGTGTGTCTGTGTACTATATATATATATATATATGGATTTTGTTTGCAGTCTGTACAGATGATAGCTCTTGCCCGGGTCTGCAGTTAATCTTCGATTTGAAATGGAGGGGCACTTGTATATATATATATATATATATATATATATAGCTATATGGATGCTTTGCTTGCCGTCTGTACAGATTATAGCATTTGCCCGGGTTCGCAGTCAATCTTGTTTGACTATATGCTCCGCACGTCGCGAGCGAGACAAAGATGGAGCAGCTGCACACTTCTTATGACGTGCTTTGCGCTCTGCTGTGTACAATGTCCACTTATTATTGTGCATACAGTGCGCCTTGTATTGCTAGTTTGTGATGACTTGTTCCTCCGTGGGCTGAATTTCTTCTTTTTCAAAGCCAGAGAGCAGAACCATAGACCACCGTCCACCACAAATGGGCCTTCTGCTGATTAATTGACTATAAAATATACGAGCACATACACATATATCTATATATGTATAAATGCACCTGCTGTATTTGGCTATACCTATTCGCGATATCGACAGCTATTTATGTTTGTTATCTAGTCGGTGCCTTTGTCTAGACTTTTTGCTAGACAGGCATATCAGCTTAAGTGCTAGTACCAGCCTTTGTGTAAGCGTCGCATTAATTTTTTCGCGTACACGGTTTGGGCGGTCTAGTATGGTCAGAATTATTTCGTTTTTTTCCGCCGGTAATATAAGCAGAAACGAAGAAACGTTTATTTTTTGCAATAACATTAATAGGAGTAAGAAAAATCGTTGTGATTATGCTGGTGGTGAGCTTTATTTACATGGCGAGCTGCTTGTTATCATTAGCGCGATGGATGGCATGACCTCTAGGAGACCTTTTTTGTGCTACTGCTGCCGCTACCCGCGACTCCGCGGCTGGTCAGCGTTTCTACATGCGCTCTTGTTCAGCATAACGCCGAACAGCAGGCAACACACCATTGTTATTATACGCATGATCTGACTTATTAATGCTACTACTGCATTTCCCATTGGTAATGCTATTACAGTTCGACTAATTTTATTCCGGTTAGGCGTACTTGACTGCCGTTAGCTGACCAGTTTCCTCTTTTTCTCATTCTTCTTCTTTCGCCTGTTCTTAGTTTTTGTTGGGTTGTTGAGGAGGACAATTCGAAGCAAAAAAAACCCACTGGCGTTCGGTCCGGCCTAGTGGGCCTACGTGGCCGACACATGCAACGAAAACAACAACATCAACAACTACAACATCAACGATAACAACAACAACAACAACAAAGACAACCGCACAAAACTGGGGCCAGCTGGTCTGCGTACGGTCAGATTGTCGGATTTGTCGACCCACGGTCGGCTCCGAGCGCACTGGAAGAGAAGCGCGCATTCGGCGGGTGCATTGGAGGCTTACTGTATATGGTAGTGGTTGGGGTTCGTGCCCCCTGAGGTACTAACTACAGCAACAACAACAACAACAACAACAACAGACGCGGCAGCAGAGGAACCACCACGACGCTCGGCGGCGTCTTCTTCTTCTTGTCGTTCTGGCGGTTAGGGCATTGCTGGCCGTTTCGAGCCGGTGGCTACGCCGCCTCCTTCAGTGTCCTCCTACTACGCGAGAACACTCTCACAGGCCTCGTCCCTCTTAACGCTAATTACAACCCACCCGGCCGGCATAAGCTATCCAACCACTTCCAACACAGCACAGCGTTCAGTATGGTTTCGCCCAGCTTGTAATGCTGAAACCGGCAAATGCATAGGTAAGATCGGACCCTCAGAAGAGCTGTAAACAAAGATCTGGGAATAGTTACATATCGTTCTGTACAAACACCAAACAGCTAACCCACGCCGATAATACAAAAAATGCTGATCTGGTGGGGAAAAAAAGTAACGCGTTTTCGGCTTTGTCGCTATTATAGCGTGCTGTGCACAGATGAGTGCAAGCTTGCAACTTCCAAAACGGCTGAATTATTGCCAGGAGGGCCAGAAAAGCTACATAATAGGCGGAAAAATGGTTGGCAAGCAGGGCCACAACCATGATTTGAGCCAAAATCACGGCAACCCGCAAGCTCCGTCGGGTTCATCGGCCAACCGTGACGACGGAATTTGATCGACGGATCGTTTTAAAAGCCGTTGTATTTTACTGGCTGCAAAACCACATCCAGGCGCCAGCTTACACAATCAGAACTGTGCAGGAGTGGTTCACCACTCCTGTGACACAATCGTGATTTTTGGACAAATTGTAGAGGCCGCCACAATTGGCAACCCCATGGATTTTTCTGTATGTGTGTCTGTGTTGGAGGGGGGGGGTTAAAAGCTGGTGTTGGATCTGTCCAATTCCACAACAGATTACGATGAGCTGAGGCAAGTCCTTTGAGAGATTTGGCGTTTCCGACCTGAGGCCAGCAGTCGATAATGTCCCGAGGAGGCTGCGAGTGTGTGAAAGATAAGGGTAGACTATTTGAGTGACCTATCTATTTTTACTAACCAAGCTTCTATCCGAAGGAACGTACTTCTGTTAACAGGCTTAGCTCGGTTGGCTAGTCTCGATTAGTGCAACGCTGCTGTTTAGAGCTGCATTCGGGCAACACCGAGCAAGATGGCTTAGTGGCAAAGCATTTGCCTTGCATTAGGGAGGACTGGACCGGCCACTCTTCAATTGGCTTGCATGGTTTCCAATTTAGACAAGGTAAATGCCGGAGTGGATTAAAAATTAGCCATGACACGAAAAAAGCGTACACGATCATTAGCCTTACGAAAAATCTAAAAAAAAGTTTGTTTTAAGGGCATTCGTTTTGAACGAAACGACATATAGTTGGCAGCCAAACGACGAGTCGAGGGGATGAAATCCTCCTCTAAACATGCCGAGAACAAGCATAAAGGGTTTAATTTAGTTCATCTGCGAAACGACTAGCGGCTGGAAAGTTGGGGTCGAAACTGCAAAAGAAGTTCGCGGGGAACAGGGGGGCGGCTTGCCGGAATACGTTTGCAAAGGTTTCCCATTATGGAAGACAACGTCGACAGAGATGCAGAATAAAACGTTTCTGTTCTAGTGGGAACCCCCCACATAGGCGATCTCTACAAATTCCTCTGGTAGGCACCCAGTGCTACTACCTACCTACCCATAGTACTATTAACCGAATACCTGAGACCTATGCTTAAGAGAGGCTACTTTGCGTAGGGCTTCCGATCATCGCAAACCTGAAGTTGAAGTCGGTAACGCCGGAAATTTTGAGTTCAACAGTGCTCGTCCCATGTGGGCTGCGGCATATACTTTACATTTAACCGGGTTTAGCCACCGGGCCGCTGGTCTCCAGAAGTCAACAACCTTGCAGATATCGTCAAGTAAAACCAATAGAACTCCGCCCGGCACGCCCTCTCCCAGATACAAGGCATTAAAAGGGGATCGCAGTGAATCCAAAAACATTTTCTAGTTGACGGCTCTATGTAATATATGCTATTGACAGCGTCTGAAAATCTAGGTCGACGATAAGCGTTAGCACTTTGCGCTTGCAAAAATGCGCGGGCACAGTGGACTGCCTGCGCAGAGGTAGCGAAGCCTGCCTGATGTTGGTCAAGATTTGTTGCATTAGCACGCTTATAATCATGACAGCCTGTCTTGGGCGCAAATCGGTGAACGACTGAGCAAGAGCAGTTAGGCGTAAGGAACATCTTCTTTTTTAGTGCAAACATCCTTGTCCTGAAAATGAGTTATAAAGACGAGGAGGGGTAGGCCCCATCTGAGTACATCAGCAACTTTGGCAATGGCGTCACCAAGTCGTCCGATCGCGTCGAACCCGGTGGCGTGGTGAGAGCATTCGCCTGCGCCTCGAAACCGGAAGAAACACATAGGTGCGCGGATTCGAGCCCCACAGTTGCACATTTGTATTTATTGGGGTCCGTCTATGAAGCAATGCAAAAAGCAATCCTGTGGACGTTAAATCTTGGCTGGGGGTCAGCCGAAAGGTATTATATAGTCGTCCGGTCGTGCTGCCCAGTGCATTAGACAGCAGGTCCTATAACATACGGGGTCTTATAAAATCCAGGCCGGCAGCTGAGCTTCTGCAGGAATTGCACTTTTCAAAAGGACGAACCCCCGAAATTGCAATTTGGGTTAAGTTATGATAAGCTAAAATGCAATAACGTAGCTGTTTTTGTTGTGTGTAATGTAGATATGTAATGTGAGAAAGGTGTGTGTAAAAAACTCATATATATAACGATGCATTAAGCTTAGCGCAATGGTGCGTTGCCGTCGTAGTAGCCAATTTATTAGTAAACAGAGGAAACGACTATCTAATGCCGCTAAAACAACTTATAACTGAGGGACTGTAAAGCGTGTCAGAAGATGCTTTATCGTACGAACGCTACCATTAAAACAACGGTAACCACAGTAGGACGAGCTTCGATAAGTACTGCTCATGGGTGATTGCTACAAACCTTGTAAGATGTCTGTAGGCTCTATGGTAAAAGCGGTATTAAATAATTGAACTAAAATTAATGAAACGTGCTTAATTAATCTTACCGCACTGCTCTTACAGGACAATATGATCCAATCGCTATGGCTTGAGCTACTGCCGTCAAATTTCCCGTATCCACCACCCGTGCGTTATTTTTCTGCTCTCTGTTCTTCTGCACTTCAGCTTCACAACGTATCATTACGACAGAGCCGACGAGGCGGCTTTTGCAGGTGCCCTTTGTCTCCCCCATACCCGCTTTCCTCCATCTTCCATCTCTCATCTCTCTCGCTGTCTTCCCGCTGTTTTCGCCGTTAGCTTTATTCGACAAACTCACTCAAAATGCGGACACCTCCAGGTGGCCGTTTTGTTTGCTTGCTTGTTTGTGTGCTTATGTGTGGACTGAGTCTGGCAGTTGTTGGTTGGTCGGGAAGAGCGTCTGGCTGGCTGGCTGCCTAGAAGTGAGTGAGTGTGTAAATGTCTCTTCAAATGATCTGCTGTAGTGCAGTGGATACAGCGCGCTGGGTGACCTTTGGCCCGTTGAATATTTGCGTCACAACCACGTACGTCCCTGACGACACCGATGACGTCGACGGTGGTATTAACAACAACAACAACAACAACGACACCAGCAACAACAACACCAGTAACAACAACGACAACAACACCAGCAACAACAACGACACCAGCAACAACAACAACAACAACAGCACCAGCAACAACAACGACAACAACAGCAACACCAGCAACAACAACAACAACAACAACGGAGACGACGACGTTACGCTGCCAAATAAATGTCGGCGGGAGAGACCAAGCGATTATCGGAGCGTTTCTTACGTTGTTGACCTCGATGCCGTCTGTTTAGCGTGTTGCGCTGTAGTAGTAGTAATATGCAGTACGCTTTCGGTCAGCTAGTGCTGCTGCTGCTGCAGAAATATTGAAAGTGGTAGTCGTATTCGTAGCAGAACGAGAAGGAGAATAGTGCACGTGGTACAGCCGAGATAGCAAATGTACCGGTAGAAAGCAGAAAGCGTTGAGTTCAGGCTGCTTCCGTAGTGGCCGCTACGGGCCACGAGCAATGCAGCATGTTCGCCCGGCCTCCCGACGAATCACACATTACAATGTCGGGTGGAGCGCATATATATATACACTGCATACATATATAAACACCTCTTCTCTTTTTTCCTCGATTTCTCTATTTATATATACATATATATATATATATATATATATATATATATATATATATATATATACTTGCACTGTATTCCAATCCCTCGGTACTTATTTCCTATTTGTTGCAAAAGCTACTGTATGGCTTGCTTAAAACTGACCTTAACAAGATAGGTGCGCGTTGGAAAACAAACTGGACAACGTAAGAGCAGGCGCAGTTATCAGCACATTAGCGTTCCGCAGTATGTGGGTGGTCTCCACAGCCGAGGAACCCACCTACATAAAAATCAGGTTAGGTCAATTATAAACATGTACATCAGTCACAACTGCTGGCTCTTCCAAATCACTGGATCTTCTCTCATTTTGCTTTTTTAGCTATTGACTGAACTGCTGGACATGATGCGGCGTGGTATCTATCGCAATGGCCTAAAAATCTTGTGCACCTACAACACTCCTGAGGATTGCGGAATTCTTGCGTGCTGCATAACACGTAATAAATCCCGCGGGCTGCAAACGCCGTAGTTAGATGTCTACTCTTACACCCGGCTGCTCGCCAGGTCGTACTTCGCATCGCTATCGTGTATATTCCTATATCGATGTCCTTCAGGAAGAAAAACCAAGTAACTGTAGATCTGCCTCTCCTAATCTCTTCCATATGAGTGATATACCGAATATTGCCATTGGTTCTACTTTAATCTTGAAAAGGGCGGACGCCGCATGTATTGACGACATTTGCGAGTTTTTAATTTCTGCTGCAGTTTAAATGGTTTTTCCTACTCTGCTTTCAATATGCTTTCGGAAACTGTTACCATTCGACGTTATAGTGTCTCCCAAATAAGTGAATTCATTTACATAATTAACTGCATCGAGAACTTTATCTCTGAATGGGAAAGTAAAGTTGGAAAAGCACGGCGAGAGGTTATAGATCTCGATATTTTTAGTGCCTCCCACCTCTGGTCTGGTATTGCATGTGACAATCGCCACGTCTATACCAGATTAATAGTTCATGGCTATCATTACCTGTTCGTTTTGTATACGAGCTTCCACGAGGAGTACATCTGTCGACTGTGCTCTCAGGTGTGGACGAAGTTTTACGCGTCTGCCTGCCTGCCTAGTCCTTGCAAAGATATCACCACGCTGCCTCCTTCGAATAACATGCCGCGTGCAGCTGACAACTGTATGATTGCATATGTTATATGCATACTCAATATGAGGGAAATAAATATGATGATGTTGAAAATTTACTACATTACTCCTGGCTCAAAAAACGTCGTTTTGAGCGTTCTCAACAGTGTACAAGAGCGACACCGCTAACGAAAGAGATGTAGTAAAGCTCGAATACAAACCAAATACGAATTATATAAGTTCCTGAAAAAATATAGAGCCACCCCTTTTTGCCACATTTCACGCATTTATTATAACCAATCGTGTAAAGATCACAGTGATACATGCTCACAGAGTAACAACGAAGACTTCTATCGACATTTGGGATCTGATTACTATGAACCACATGATTTCCACAATTGGCACAGCTACACCGCGAAAGAATTATAATGACACTAGCAAGATACCTGTTTTAACAAATGAATTTAGCGGATTAACGGCGTTTGGGCTCATATCACGGCACCCAGCAACTAGACTTAATCCTCAATGAGCTTCCCGCTAAATCGGATAACCTACAAAATGCGGTTGGGTATAGTGTTGAACAAATTTTGGATGCGTCCTGCAAGAGCTCGTCCCAAGTATCAAAAATTCTTTTTCGTCGGTGTAACTGTATCGTGCGAGCCAGCTCCACACATTCTGGATGATATTAAGATCAGGTGAGACTGCAGCCCAGCATAGGACCTCAATGTGACGTTGGTCGAACCAGCTTCCGATCAGCCTGGCGGTGTGAATCGGGGCGTGATCGTGTTGAAAAACGAAGCCTAACCCTTTTATCAGCTCAAACTGCGCCGATTGCTCTTTTAGTAAATCCCTATAGCGCGTCGAATCAACACGACCGTCTTAAAACACAATCGACGACTTTGTATGATACCTGACAGCGGCCCAGACCACCACTGAACCGCCACCTGAGTGACGTTGTGAAACAATTGTTCTTTTTTGCGGACATCGTGCAAATAATAGTTAAATCGATCCGGTTCATCAAATGTCAACCTTTTTCATCCGAAATAAGCACTCTGTGTCACTCAGTGGTCCATGACATCGTAGGCACTCAGTAGTCAATGATATCGCATCGTGGGCGAAGTCAAGAGGAGCTTTCATCGGTCAGCGGTCAATCGTTGTTTTTCGCCGCCGCAATTGCCCTCGCCAAGGGCGCAAAGTTTGACGCTTTCTTCAGCATTGCAGCTTGCTCCGTTCCAAAACGACATTTGGAGGCCCGGAACTCTTTTTTACGGCGCGATTTTTGCCTAAATTAACAAAGTTGTTCACTACTTAAAGACAACGCCCCAATCGACGGGAAATTTCGCGACTAGAGAGGCCGATATCTTATAAGCCACTCATGAGGCGCCAGCCTAACCGCTTTTTTTGCGGTTTTGCTGTGCCAAATGTGAAAAATCTCGTGGTTCAAAATAATTTGAGACCCCAAATGGCGATGAAAGTCTTCGCTATTACTCTGTGAGCATGTATCACTGTGATCTTTACACGATTTGTTATAATAAATGCGTGAAATGTGGCAAACATGGGCGGCCCTTTTTTCAAGAACTGTTTATAATAATTTATATATATATATATATATATATATATATATATATTTATATATATAATTTAGTAATACATATTTTGGCCTCAATTTATTAAAATAAATTTATTAGCATGGTAAAGCACTTTGTTAGCATGTTTACTAGTTATTTCACTGTCACTCCTAAACAGAACACTTCCTCCATTCCGGTGTAAAAATGCTTACTTTTACAAGTGTACAGTCCTCTAGGTGTACGCCCAGGACTACTAAGAACAGAGGCAGTTGGCAGTGCTTGGTCACCTTACCAAGGACTGAAGCCCGCAGAATCCTACTGAAGAAGATCGTGACCGTCGGAGGAAGCAGTTGTAGAGTCGAGGAATGGATAACCCTGCCCACGTGCTACAAGTGCCATGAAATCGGGCACACGGCCTTTGCATGTAAAAACAAGAAGGCAGATAAGCAGAAATGCTACCGCTGTGGGCAGGAGGACCATCTACCTCGTGACTGTAAGGCGGTACTTCCTAAATGCTACGTATGCAACGACGAGGGCCACAGAGCTAGATCTACAGCATGCCCCAAATATCTCCAACTTCTTAAAACTAAGATGCAGGAGCGCCAAACTGTGAGGCAAGCTAGCAGGGACAAGACAGGGCATGCAGAGCCAAATAAGAAGAACGAGGAGCCTACGACCGAACAACAGGCTTTTGCCACTGGCTCAAAAGGACCCAACGAATGGAGGACACAAGGGCCCAAGGACGCGGCTAGAATTTCTGCCCAGCGCGACTCTTCCGCACAAAAATGATTAGTGAAATTAGCATAATTCAGGCCAACTGCAATAGAAGCAGGCCGGCGCATGATATGATAGAAGAAATAGCATGGAGAAGAAAAACTGACGTGATGGCCCTTAGCGAACCCAACAGAAAGAAAACCAAAGATTCAGAGACTTGGGACAAAGACCCTATGCTAGACACAGCGATCATAACTAAACAGAATTTGCAAGTGCTTGAGAGAGGACACGGAAATGGGTTTTGCTGGATCGAAGTAAAAGAAGTCGGCAGAATATATTCGGCCTACATCAGCCCCAACTGCTTGCACGAAGATTTCGAGCGTTTCCTAGATGACCTCGCAGAATCGATACGCGACACGAAAACCGGAAATGGAGTGCTAATAACCGGGGATTTTAACTCAGCGTCAGAAGTCTGGGGATCACCTCGAGCCGATAAAAGGGGCAGAACTCTACTAGAATGGGCAGCATCACTCGATCTTCAAGTATTAAACGACGGAAAAGAAGCTACTTTCCACCGCCACGGCAGCGAGTCTTACGTGGATATCACGTTCTGTAACGACATCCTCGCGCTAAAAGCTATAAGCTGGAAGGTTCTAGTGGACGAGGAAAACCTGAGCGACCATTTCTGCATTGAGACTCGACTGAGAATTCAAAACTTTCGATCAGTTCCTCCCCTTAAGAAGCGATTCAGACTCACAAACGAGTCAAGGTTCAAGAAAGAACTTGGGAGGAAAATAAAAGCCCTATCCAGCCCCCACATCACTGCAGAAGATCTACAAGCACTCCTTGTAGAGGTGTGCAAGACTACGTGTACCAACAGCGCTCACCCCAGGCGAGGGAACGTCCCGCCTAAATATTGGTGGACGCAGGAGATTGCAGACAAACGAAAAGAGTGCTGCAAAGCGAGGCGTGCTCTCAAACTGAAACAACGAGACGCAGACGCACGCAATCAAGAATTGCAAGAGTATAGAAGAAGCCGGGCCTTACTTAAGCAAGCCATAGCCGACAGTAAGACTAGCGGCCATAGAAAGCTCCTCAACGAGGTCGAGGACGATCCCTGGGGAAAACCTTACAAGATAGTCAGGGGTAATAAAAAAAAGACCCCTGTCTTCCTGGACGAACAGCAAACCAAGACGGTACTAACTAAGCTGTTCCCGACCCACGCACCTTTCGAAAGGGCAATTTATGAGAACATTCCCGGGCTGGAAGGTGAGGCCGAGTTTCCGTCTATTCAACCACACGAGGTTTTACGCGCAGCTCACAGGCAAAAGACCGGAAAAGCCCCCGGACCAGACGGGGTTCCCCCTGAGGCAGTGAAACTTCTCTTTACAGAGCACCCTGAGATAGTTGCGGACTCTTTCAATGTCCTACTCAAAAGCGGCATTTTTCCGCTATCCTGGAAGCGTGCTGAAGTCGTCCTCATTCCCAAGGGAAACGGGGGATACCGACCGATATGCCTGCTGAGTGCGCTGGCAAAAGGATACGAGGCCATAATTGAAGAAAGACTGAGGCTCTTCGCAGAGGAACACGGCCTGCTTTCGGACACACAATACGGCTTTCGCAAGAACCGGTCAGTCCTAACTGCAATAAAACGCGTTGCAAGTAGGGCGGATTCGTTACGAAGTTCCACTATACAGACACGGCAGCTCCTCCTAGTCGCTCTCCTAGACGTTAAGAACGCCTTCAACAGTCTACCATGGAAAACAATTCTGGACACACTGATACGAAGAAAAGTCCCCTCGTATCTGGTAAATGTAATTTCTAGCTACCTTAAAGCACGAACAGTTGTCAACGGCCAGGTCAGCTTCCAAATGACAGCCGGGGTCCCGCAGGGGTCTATACTTGGCCCACTTCTCTGGAATTTGGCTTACGACGACGTCCTCCGTCTGACAGGCCTGCCCAAAGGAGTGGACACAGTAGCCTATGCCGACGACCTGGCGATAGTCGTGCAGGCTAAAACTGCCGACGAACTTGAACTAAATATGAATAAAGCTGTTTACCTAACGTCAGAGTGGATGAGCGCAGCGGGACTCAGACTTGCCCCTGAAAAGAGCGAAGCAATACTCCTCACAGGGAGAAAGAGGATCCGTCCGCTCACTATACAGCTCGACGGCGAGGATATTAAAATTGTAAAAGAAGTCCGCTATCTCGGGGTCACACTGGATACTGCGATGAATGGCCTCAGCCACATAAGAAAGGCAACGACAAAAGCATCCAAGGCAGTGTGTGCTATAGCCAAGATTCTGCCGAACATCCATGGCCCCCGGGCCCGCACAAGGGCACTGCTAATGACGGTCGCGGAATCAATTGCATTATTTGGAGCGCCAGTTTGGGTGAGAGCAGCTCTCAAGACGAAGAAAGCGAAACAGATTCTACGGAGAACCCAGAGGGTGGCAGCCCTGAGGGTAATCCGGGGGTACCGCACAGTCAGCACAAATGCTGCTCTGGTGCTGGCAGGGTCGATCCCCTGGGATCTTAAGGCACTCGAAAGGAAGCGACTATGGGAATTAGGTTCCCCTACCCAAACGGAAAAAGACTGTGAGAGAAACAACACAATTAAGACATGGCAGGAGGAGTGGGACGCCATCCCCCCCGGGGGTCCTGGAGGATCCCTGCGCGTACTGCTGCCAGATATCAAGGCATGGATAGAGAGGCCTGGGGGAGACCTCACCTATCACCTCACCCAAATCCTCACAGGACACGGAAACTTCAACTCGTATTTGTCCCGAATTGGAAAGGCTTTGTCGCCGATATGCGTATTTTGCCAAGATGCACATGAGGACACTCCAGGTCACACACTGCTACATTGCTCGGCCTGGGAGGCTGCGCGGTTAAGGGCAAGCAGACTCGTCCGAGTGAAATGGGCCAGGGAGGGAGACCCACACCACGAGGTCAGCGACCCACCTCGGTCCAGCTTAATAAAGTTTACAGAATACATCGTCTCCAGTGAGCAGGCCTGGAAACTGGGAGCAGCGACGGCAAATGAAGTCCTCCATGAGAAACAGGAAAAGTGCAAAGAAAGACAGGCACAACTGCGGCTTCAACCTGAAAGCATCCATGGAGAAGTGCAGCTCGAAGAAAACGGGCTTGCCGGTGCTGGATCCTCTGGGCGACCCCAGCCAATTGATCTGAAAGGGCGCTCGCCACTTCTCCTGATAGTCCATAGTACTGTTTTTATGAAGATCTGGGCTATCAGAGAGTGAAGCTTAAGGGGGGAGGTGCGTTTAGTGGGTATGGGTCTCAACGGAGTAACATCCAACCGTTGGGGTCGAGTCCCACACTGCTAGAGATAGAGACTCGTAGCGATAGTGCGTAACTGCATTTAATACCTCCTCCACAAAAAAAAAAAAAAAAGGGTGTACGTAAAGGGCTCGTGCATGGGAACACCATGTATGGATTTATAAAAATGTGAATTTGTGTATCAATACATTTACATATGACTATTAAAAAAGTAAACGCTGCCAGAGCAAGTCTCGATCGGATTCACTGGCCTATATATATATATATATATATATATATATATATACATGAACGTAGATAATTAGATATTTTATTGTTGCCTGCTTGCCGCCTATTGCGAACCATACTAATTGACGATGAGTTATATTTATTCATATCAAAGATGGCACGTACATTGCCCTGAACGCGGAAAAACATTTTCTTACATTTTCCTTTCTTTCCGGTATCTAGTGTCTCGATTCGTTCTCGGTAGCACTATCGGCGATTGTGGTCTGTAGATAAGGGCGGGTTAGTCGCTCTACATTACATCTAATCACGCTACCTTTGGAGATTTGCTTAGGTGATGTAATAGTTCGACTGTGGTGAGGCCATGGGTCGGAAGATCGGCCTGCACACGTATATATATATATATATATATATATATATATATATTTATATGTGTGTGTACGGAATATCCATTGGCCGAGCGGCGACTGCCACCAATAACATTCCTGTCGTTGCAGGCACCGTTGTTCTGCGTACTGTCCTGGAACATCCACGGTGGTCGTTGACACACACAGGGAGTCACCCGATACGCAGCCAGACAGTCGTCCGTCTCGCGTTGACCGGCGGTCTAGAGCTGTTTCTTACTACGCTGAATGACGGAAGGGTTTTTCTTGTGCATGTTTGCATTCTTCTTACTAACTAAGTAAGCTTGTCAGCTAGTTTTCTCGGCCGAATGACTGGTGAGCGTTTTTTTTTCGTTCACTCATTTGTGTTCTGTGTGAAACTTTTCCTTGTTTTCCAGCTTCTTTGCCAACCGCTCGCCAATCAGCTTGTATTGACGGCTTATATACGTAGAGCTCGGCTTGCGTTGTGCCGCCACGAAGTCGATCATTGATTATAGTGCACGCCGACAATGATGCACTTGCTTGAACTCTTGAACGCAAAATTGGCTACTCTAATAACATGTATAATCGAGCGATGTGCTGCTAGAAGCACCGGAAAATGAGACACTTAGAGAGGATGAGAATGAAAAATCACAGCAAAGCGGATAAGAATCGAAAGTAGCTTACGCTAAATTTAATTACAAGGTTACGTCATGAGGGAAAAACCTATATATATATATATATATATATATATATATATATATATATATATATATATATAAACTGCATTGTATCGGTTAATTTTATTACGTCTCATGTAGTCTTTCCTTTTAGTGTATCAAACGCTATGTTTAACCGCGTGTCGTTAAGCTACACTAACGTTACATTTGCTTTGAGTTTATTAATGAGCATTTCTGCTGGGCAAGTGGCTCACAAGCCTAAAGTGCACACAAGATTTCTATGCGTGGTCTGCCTATGGCTATAAACCACCTGCGCACCAATATAAATATTTTGCCCACAAGGTTTCGTTAAACCGTTTACGTTTGTATATACCTATATGCACAGAAAGCTGTTGCTGAAATAAAAGATCAGTCTTTGTTGAGATACTTTAGTGGCTAAACTTATTGAGGCGCAGCTAAATGCTGATCCCTTTGTGAACCTCTTTGTTTTAGCCATTTTAAATCGCACAAAGGTTTATTGCTATTGGTACGTATGTACTTTCCCGTTGTCGCCCATGCTATTGTAAAGATGAGTCATCACCAAAAAGCGACCTTCGGGCATATTCATAAGGGTTCGCCACGCTAAAAGTGGCAAAACAAAAAGGAATGACCCTTTCGTAGTAAACGTTACTGCTTACGACGAATCTGGCAATGATATCTTCCCCCTACACAATGCGGCGTCGAGTTGCTGCGGCTTCAAGCCGAGGGACGATTGTGCATGAACCAGGGGAAAAACCTTAAACTGATTAAGTGCACAATTGAAAAGATACGATTAAGCAAATCTACAGTATGGTAGCTAGCGCCGATTAAAATAGACACTGAGTAGAATAAGTGAGACCCTGCGATGTTTATAAAGATCACATTTCAATAAAAAATTGCGTTGGTTCTTTCCGAGTCATACAAAGAATGTGAGGCTACTGATGTTAGAGTCGCCAGCGATTTTCTCGAGTCCACTGCGTAAATATGTCAATATATATATATATATATATATATATATATATATAGAGTGAAGTACAGGTGTAGCCCTGTCTCATCCCAATCTCGCGGCGCATATTCAGTACGATATAAACCAGCTAAAATTTGCGAATTTTTGATCAGTTAATAGTACAATAATGCATAACATGCACATAAATATCGTTCCATACTTTTATATGCACGTATACAGTCATACATACATGTATGTATATAAAATTGGTTTCTACAAAAAACTAATCGAGGCTGATATTAACGCTCGGCGGAATTAAGCAATTCAGAAGTTTTAGTATTATGTGTATAACAGAATAGTTTTATAGGGCTGGTTGTCCGAGGATTCATGCTACTCTTTTTGAGATATTGCCGCAATTAACTTTGTGACAATAAAGACCCATGACGTACACCTATACTTATTTGCATGTAGCCTACAAATCTATGTTTTTCTGGTACACCGTACATTCTATCGTGCCCGTTTTCTTTTGCAGTAATGCATGTAAGCAGATCTAAATATTGGTATCCGATGCATATGGCCCGCCGGACGATGAACTTTGTACCAGCTAGCAGTGACTTTATACTATAAGTTGCACGTCAATATTCAATACAACTACTCAAATGCTTTTTATAGAGTACCTATTTAAATGGTTATTTCGATGATTCATATAAGTATCATTTGCCCCATCATCTCTATTGCAACCTTTCATTTGTTGCAATAAAGCTCTATATTTGATGAAGCGTCAGGTTTGGCGCCATACGCATGTGTGATTACGATTTAGGACATCGCAAACTGTACGATTAACGATATACGGTGGAGAAAGTTCTAAATGAATGGCAGTCTGCCGTTGCAAGTTTCATTTCGCTATTCTTATTGTTGAGGCGGTTGTCGTTGCAGTAGTTGGCACCGTAATTTATTTTGCTGTCGTTGTTGTTGTTGTTGCTGTATTCACATCGCGGCCCTACTGTTGGAGAAGCTGGTCGCACGTTTGCGTCTTCTGGGAATAGTGATTGTCGTGTGGAGAATTGACAAACACCTGAACAGTTTGTCGTATTATTGCAACTGATTGGTGTTACGTCCAGACGGCCGCAAAACAACGAAAACATTTTCCTTCTCCATTCAGTCTCTTTCCCCCTGCACTTTTCTTCCGCCTCCCTTGTCGACGACAGTTCAAAGTCCGTCCCGTGAAAACGAACCGAGTCAAAGTAGAGTCGCAAGCTGTCGATACGCGGCCAGCGTGACTTACACCAAAGCCGGTGAGTGTCAAAAGGCGATCAATGAATGATACATGCCAACGCGATTGTAATGATATGGTTGATTCCATTACGGCAAGAAACCCGGTACTATTGACACTGCAGTTGTTCTCTGGCACCCCTAAGATGGCTCAAAAAGTCATTATCCGAATCGTGACCGCATGGCTCAGTGACACTACTATAACGTGATGCAACAAGGTACCCATTGGTCGAAGATTTCATCCGTCAGAGAATACAATATGCACACAATGTATATATAAAAAAAATATATATATATCGAAATTCATTTAGAATAAGGGACAGCTTAGTAAAGATATGTCTGCGTCATCGTGGTCAAGAAAATCATTGTCAGACGTTGGCCGTCAGGCTTTCAAGTTTGCAGTCACACCGAAGAATATTCCAGAATAACGAGGCATCTATCCGACAGATTGCTTCATCTTCTCCACTTCTCTAATGCAGCTTACATAACACACCAGCAAGAGGTTAAGTCAATATATATATATATATATATATATATATATATATATTGACTTAATCTTTTTATGTATAATAATATATGGGAGAAGGAATTTAACTCATTTTTGAGTGCAAACAATTTTTCCCCCGTGAACGTCGCGACAAACTACATTAACTCTACGCTCAGAGGTGCCAAGCGCCGTCGTAGCCTTATTGCGCTGTATATCCAATTTCAGCCTTAGTCGGATAAATTCGCTAGCACGTGAGCCCCTCCTAGTTAATCTGAGCCATTCGCATACCTTACGAATAATTTCCTCGTTAACTTTACTTGGGCCAGCCAAGGTATCAAAAGCAAAAGTAGACTATATATATATATATATATATATATAAGAAGTGCGTGCTGTCTTAAGCTGTCCCAAGCCTTCTTTACAGAGATTCCTAAGCTACTTAAGAACATATGTTAGCGTTTCGAGAATCGTACCATGATAGATTGTTCAATGCATCCATTGGTTGATGTTCGTTGGCACAACATTATCTGAGTATTACAACAACGAAACTAGCTACACGTTGGCCTCAAATGGTTATTTCTTCATCTTTCAACATAAAAAGGTGACGCATAACGCCACTTTACCGACTCGATATTGCCAGGTTAAACATTGCCAATGCTATATTTTCTTGGCGAGTTGCAGTGTGTCCGTCTACCTATATATTGTTGACGTGCAATTTTAAAAACTAAGGTGTTCTCTTTATGTATACATATTTATATATATATATATATATATATATATATATATATATACCAATAATAATAATGGTAAATAAATATCCAAATATATATATATATATGCCTCAGGCTTTTTGCGGGCAAGTAAAATCACAACCTCACATCATAAAAGAATTTGGTGTTCGAATTTGTGATTGCAGAACATCTACTATATTATGCAGTAGCTGGAATGAGTCCGTTGGACCGCGGAGATTGTAAATAAAATTAAAATGACTCGGCACAGTGTGAAACTACAGAAAAACTCTCGTCAATTTTAAACGCGGTTTACTAATGAGCTTAAAAGGGTTGTAAAAACCGATTAAAGCTTGCTCGTGCCGCCAAGAAAGGATTGAAATCTAAAGAGTGTCTGTCCAATCGTAAAAAAGAGCTACAATCATGGTTTATGCTAGAATCACGGCAACCGGAAGAACTTCATTGATTTTCCGACCAACTGCAGAAACAGTCGAGTTTTATCGACGAAAAAAGAATTTTAGAAACCGTTGCACCTGAATCGGCCCAAAGTCACTTCCAAGACCGAAAGCTGATTTTCCAATAGGACAAGGCGCTCGCTTACATGAGCAAAGCTGTGCAGAAGTAGTGCAAGTGACATATTACAGATTTTTTAAATGCTTTCTGATTTCTCTCCAACATTGCGGCGAAGCCCGGCTTTGAACTTCATTTAGTTTTCTATGTAAGAGGTTTTGATTGTTGGCTTTGGGAAATTTCTGAATTTAAACAAGCTGAAGCAAGCCCTTTGCTAGCAGTGGGTCAAACGTCATGTTTCTCATTTGTGGCCAACAGGAATTAAACGTTACGGCATGAAGCTGATTAAATTGGTGCCATTCAGATACGACCCGAATCCTGCTTAAAATCGAACGCAGTTTTGTCAAGCAGACACATCTACTAGGTCGTGTACGTGTAAATACGTGGTGTGTAAATACATAAAAATACACAAAAAATAAACATACGTTTGGCGAAATTAGATTGGCACCGACTGCTGCTACACACCTCAGTAGCGGCCTGTGTACCCCATACTCGTACGTGTAGATTAATTGCAGATCGGAGGTCACAAGACCGATTTGGAGAAACACAGCCCAGCGATTCGAAACTGGCGGCCTGGAGTAGACGTAGAAGCACACGCACAAATACGTCGATTGATCATGCGTTTGCGTTGTTATATAATGACAAGAGCGTCAGGTTCCGTTATTAACTGACATTTATTTACATTTATACTAGAGGATTTATATATATCGGAGGTAACACGTACCTCTTTATGGACCTACATACCGGATCAAATAAACTGGAACGTTACGCATCCTTTAGGTTCGGCCGTGCGTAGCCTAGCAGAGTTCCACGCACAGAGACGGCGGTACGCCGCTGACTGTCCTGTCATCGTTTCCGGAGCAGGTGTTCGACAGCTTCGGTGTCCTCTGTCGAACGGTTGAGCGACTCGTTGAATAAGTTGGTAGCTAGTTCCCCAATAATGCCTCAAATGCCAGCAGGAGGAGCTTGTGGCGGAGGGTATTACTGACATACTTTCTGCACTTTTTGGACTCCGCCAACAGAGACCCAGCGGGTCCCGCTCACGCACTGACTTTTGAAGAGGCTACTGAGCCAGCAACGGTTGCACCCCCTTCCAGCATGCGCCCCATATCGAAAGACGTAAGGATAAGTCTGTCCGCTCTTTCCATCATCCTTGCTAAACCAGGAGGCTTTAAAATGCAGGGAAGACCAGCAGGTCTTAAGGATCGGCTAAATGTGCCATTAAGTGTTGCGTATCGGGCTTGACGATCTAAGGTCAAAGCACACCGAAGGCCATTGCTATCGTTCCTGCACTTGTTCACCGCATCTTGGGACAACTCTAGTAACCCCGCACTCGTACTCGTTCGAACAGTATCGTCATGTAGTAGAGTGCCTAAGTGAGTACAGGGGAGATCCTGTAGCCAGGCATCGGCGCTTTTTGCGGAGATCGCTCCGAGTCTGGCCTTGCCTAGTCGAAGCTTGCTCAAGGAAATGGGCAAATGCCTTCTCTTGTAGCGGAATCGACCAGCCTTTCTGGGAAAAGTCACCAGCAAGTATGAAACCGCACATGAAGGCCAATCTCTTCGGATAAGACAATCACAGTGAGACTTCATGCCTGCAACGAGGAGAGGTGAAAGGTGAGGAGCACCTCCGATGTCCTTAAAACCTACTCGTTGAAGGCTCGAGGGTTCTCGGTAAGGTCGAAGCAATTGCCCTCCCCCCTAAGTGAGTTATCTGGGCCGATATTAAGAGCACGATCTCAGTAGATACATTTTGCGACGTCCGACGGCTAATTTATTGTTCTCTCTCCACGCGTTTAATACACCAGATAACCACTCTGAGCACAGCGGAACCCCGGGGGTTCAAGGTTGCCCTTCTGAATGACCTTGCAACTGAAAATGAGATGAGATAGCTCCGATATATCCGGATGATTATATCTTCAGGGCTCGTGGCGTATTTCGTGGGAGTTATGGATAAGCCGCTCACTTATTAGCCTGAAGAATAAGTCCTTTGGACACAAGCAAAACAAGAGCGCGCCTAAAGGGTCCCCTTGTTGAAGGCCGGACTACGACAGTACAGTGTGGTTGGCAGGACCAAGTGCAACGGTTGTACGTGAGCCGCATGCACCTGGTAAAATGTTTGTGGAGCGTAGTATTTTACCGCGTTCAACGGGTCTTCTTTTCTTTAAAGGCATTTAAAATATCTAGTCTAACTAGAACGGCTGGCCCACTGTGGGAGTTTATAAAGTCACGGGAGACGTGAATCTCAATATCAGTACTGCCAGTAGTTGCAAAATTCTCTGTAGGAGTAGAATACGACTGATGGCGACAAACGCCGGTAACATTGCGCCGATAACAGCTTTGTTGGCAGCACACTTTACTTTCGAAGCCAACCTCTGGTTCCATAATTATCGCCATCTTCATCACAGACTCCCCGCACCAATGCCCTTGTTGTTGCCGCTGCTGCTGCTGCTACCACCACCAGATCGACCCGAACAACCAACAACGTCCCCAATGCTCACCGCTGACGGTCCGCCATGCGGGAGCATGGTTTCTCGCTCCGCAAAGCAACAGGTCAACGCAACCATAACTCTTACACATCATGTTATCAAATGTCAGTGTTATCGAATTAAATTATCGTTGTTACTACCATTATCATCATCACGACCACCACCACCATCATCATCATCAGCAGCAACAGCAATAGCAGTAACGACAAAAAGCAACAACAACAACAACAAAATCATCATTATCAACAAAAGCAGCAGCAGCAGCGGCAGCATTGTTGTTGCTATCATTATTGCTGTCAGCACTTGTAACATTAGTCACAGTAATATTTTTATTACGTCTAGTATCTTACATCATACACGTTCGTACGTGTGACGTCGTCATTGGCCTCATGGCCTCCTCGTGCGACTAAAAGGCCTGAGCGTCACAAAGTCTTTGGCGGCGACCATGTGCCGAGAAACTAACTGTGCAGAATGACAAACGGTATGTAACGGTAGCGCGACGTCGGCCGCAGACGCAGCAACATGAACACAACAGCAACAACAACAGAAACTTGCGTGCTTACGACGTCACCAATGCTGTCCTCTGCGCGTTTTTATCGACATACCGTCGTCGTCGTCGTCGTCGTCCGGGACCGCCGATCGCCAGTGGGGTAGTGAGGGGAGGCCGGGGCCGGGGGTGCCATTAGCAGCAGTATCCACCTTAAGATCTTCAACACCACCAACTTCACTCGCCCAGCCAGTCAAACAGCCACCACTTATACATATATCATTCGCGGATATACACGCCATGCTTTCTCCGGGCGTTTACGTTCATACACTAGTCTATATATATATATATATATATATATATATAAGTAGTGTGTTTGGAGCTACGGTTGTTTGGAGATATGGGCTCTGCGCCGCCGGCGAACTTGTGAATTGACATAAGTTCGAAAGTACGGCAAATTATGCGTTGGTTGAACTTTGCCAGCGGGTTTGACCTCTATATATATATATATATATATATAGAAAGAAAGAGAGAGAGAGGGGGAAATATGTGCGACCAACATGCGCATATATATATATATATATATATATATATAGAGAGAGAGAGAGAAAGCGATGTACAATATATATATATATATATATATATATATATATATATGTATATATATATATATATATATATATATACTGCGTCTTACCGGTTGTCGTCAGGCTATTGTTTTGAAGTAATATCATAACTACTAGAAAATCACTGTTTTTTTTGGGAGAAATACACTCGCCAAAAGCGTTGCTTTCGTTTTCAACGATTTTGTAATTTTTTACTTACTTTGACAACAACCACAGAGTGTAGACCCTCTACGCATTGGCTCCACTAGCCGTGACCGTTTAGATTTGTGAATTTGGCCGCTTCTACGTCAACAAAGCGGATAAGGATCGAGACTGGAAAAAGAAAACGGAGCACGGGGTATAGAGACGGGAACAAAATGGCCGAAAAAATATGTTCATTTTGGACTTGCCACGGATGCAGCGTTTTACGACGCGGTCATTAATTAGCATACGGACCGGCTGAATCAGCCGATTGAATTACCAAAAAAGGCCGACGAAAGTCGTAAGACAGTCAGAAACGTGGCGTCGGCGCTATAAAAGTCAAAAAGTCGCGTCCTTCACCGTGTATATAATTCAAGAGATAAAGCACCAAGAGAGCAACCGTTGTTACCATTAAGCGTACAAACAACACATACAGACACATGCATGCACAGGTCTTATAGCATTTATTTCACTCATATTGAGCATGCATTTAGCATAAATACTTGTTCCGCTGTTAGCTGCTCTCGGCATATCATTCGAGGGAGGCGGTGCAGTCTTCTCTTCGTAAGGGCCACGCGTGCAGACGCATCAAACTTTTTAAACGCTTGAGATCATAGTCGACAGATGTACTATTCGTGGAAGTTTGTACTCAAACAGATATAACTGGCACGTGGCGATTGTCACGTGCAGAACCAAACCAGATCCGGGGATCACTGAAAATATCCAGGTCACCAACCTCCCGTCGGGCTTCTTCAACTTTATATTACCATTCCGAAGCAAGGCCTTTGAATTGTACTGTACGCGGCATCTCCAGCCAAAATCGGATTATCTCAACAACCGGTGCACAGCTTAACATTAGGTACACAAAGCGGCTCATTACCCGCATTGAGAGGCAAAGTACTCGCTTCATATACGTTGTAAAACACCTCGCAATCAAACCAAAGTTTGTCCGAGTGAGGTGTCTTCATAATGGAACAATCTTGAGGTGAAAGAATACTAGTGCCGTCGAGACAGACAGTCGCCGGCGTAGCTTACCTCTCCATAAAAATAGACTAGACTTTTGTGCACTGTTTCCACGATATGCGCAGCGAAGGTCGTCCCACTATAATGGAGGCGAAATCCCAGATACCGGAAGAGGTTGACTCCTGGGATTTTTCCAAGGGCTGACCGCCGCAGCGTATAACGTTTCAGATTTTGCCTTACCCGCAATACACCCTTCTTACCCTGTGCCAGTAAGGCAACCACATCAAGAAAGCTGGAAATTAGGCTCACAAGACAGTCACCTACCCCTGCGTGTCGGAATGACTTTACCAGGGAATCATGAGGAGCTTTGTCGATGGCTGTGACGCAGTTTGTTAAGACTGCATAAAAATTGCCTCTGGGTTTTGCCTTAGCTCCCGCTATATATGACTGAAGCATATGGATTGCATTACACGTTCCTCCCGACCTCTTCGGAAGCCGAATTGCTTAGGCGAAAGGGTCTGGTGGGCCTTATACTTTTATGTTTTAATATCGACTTGCAAAAAATCTTCTTCAGCGTGCTTTTAGACTGGGTCTCGTGTGTATAAGCCTAAACTATCCCTAAGGTATAAGCCTGGGTGTTGTTTGTCATCGCCATGCTTGGACTTTATGTACAGGTATGTGTGTGGGGACGTATGGTTTTTGAAAGATATTTAGATAGGGTTTTCCTATTAAGGGGTCTGTCCTTTCGATTGCTTTGCGTACGCTTGCATTTACTCTCTTCCGATCTATATATATATATATAGGAACGTTCTGAAAATTGCACGACTCTCCTACCGTTCAAAGGCGACGAACTCAACTGATTTTGATATTAGTCTCTACATTATCAATGTTGCGAAGGCATAATTGCGTCTTGGTAAAATCATTTTGCGCTCCTTAATTCGAACCAACCCTCATTTGTACATTCGCCTTTATAAATATCTTGTTATTTTCAAACTTAAATATGATCACCTGTCTGTGAGCCTTATCTGGCGATAGAAAATTAGTGAAAGACCTCTGAAACACATTCCTGAGGCGTTTACGATTCAGGTGCTTTCAAAGCGTGAAGAAGTGGCGTTGTTCTTACTTTCAAAGTGTGATTTACTAAGATACTTTTTATGTAGCTTCGAATTAAGCCATCACTTAAAAAGGTCGTGGCCCGTTTTGAATTTGTAAACAAGTGAATTGCTTGACGGATGGCAAGGAAACAATACATAAACAGCCACGATACATTTTGGCACACTCACCTTTTATGTGTTAATACATGTGATTTTATGTTATGATGTGTCATGTGGTTGGGAATCATTTACGGTTTCTTTATTGTGAATTGTTGACTCGATTTTGACGTGATACTCAAATACCTGAAAATAAACATAGGTATGTCAGTAGAAATAGTATAATTTTATATTAAAATGCCAAAGTGTTTTCCTACGTGCCAAATTTGTTACCGTTGTAACGTTGTCTTATTTTCTTAACTGTGTCAATTTTAAGTACTCATTACAAAACTGTAGTTTTTTAAGTGGATCTCCTTTTCGCGCTCTCTCTCCCTCTCTCTATAAAGATGGAGCGGTAATCACGCAATGTTCGGGACGAAACCGAGTGTTTAGATGTAAATGTCTATAATTTGCATAGATTGCAATAACTTTCGCTAATATAATATAATAATATGTAATATCCAATACGCATATGCAGGTTACTTGGGGTCATCCACGCAAGAATAAAAACATTTTCTGAAAAATATATGCGAATGAGAGCTATACTTGGTGACTAAGACATGGGTTGCCAGTTTTGTCAGTATTTTTCTTTTATTTTTGCTTGACATAGCTGGTATCTGACTAAAATGTTGACGAAAACATGCCATTCCGGGGAATTCTTCTGGCGATATAGTCACTATATAAAAATCACACGTTACGGACTCCCCAGCATAGAACCCACAGAGCATGTAGAGCAATCGAAAACGTCGAATCTATCGCCATCGAGATAATTATGTGCTTCGGGCAGGCGATTCGGACATATCGGAGCTTCATCTCCTACGCGCATGTCCGCCATGGCGATCGAAGGCAGGCGCTCGTAGTTGAATCAAGACATTGCTTTACGGTTCCCTAGTCTGCCCGGCAATCAGATTCGGACATAACGGTGAATCGTGTGCGCGCCCCGATTTCGTGCCACGAAAACGACGCACACATCTTTAACGGAAGTAAGGACGCTACGGGAAAGTAAAACACGCAACACACGCAAGACGCCTACCGAATGACAGCGCCGCTCAACGAACATCTGCATATTTACATGCACACCCTCATTAGATGCAGGGGGGATGGGGTGTAAGTAACGGACACAAACAAAAGCGGGCGATACAAACAGCCCTAGCTGATATTGGCAATTCTTCGTTTTCCCTAAAAACACGAATATGTTCTTCGCCTACATTTCTCATCGAGTACGTTTATCGATCCGTCGGCCGTTGTGTTGGCCTGGTCATCCTGGTCTGGGTCCTCGTAATCGTTCCAGGCCGGTGACTACGTGGCCATGAGTTAATTTTGCTCGCCTCGCCTCGTTTTGACCACGACCGACCGCGAATCGAATATCGGCGTCGCGTTGTTGTTGACGCCCGTCGTCGTTCTCCAAGACAGTAAAACGTCAACTGGGGCGAACTTTCTACCTCTAACCTCTTGTGCCGATCGACTCTCCCCGTTGAGGTGACACTGAACCAGAGAGGCCGAGCATAATGAACCCCCCCCCCCCACCCCCGGTTGTACTTGGCGTCTTCTTCGCGTTCTTGTCTTTGACGCCGTAATCGATTGGCTAGATGTATGTGCCCGGCTAATTCTTGCTACTGCGGCTGTTCTCGTCGCGCCGACACAATCGCCACATACCCGCCTTGCGAAGGACGCGATACAGATGTATATACAAATGCATATACAGTCTCTGGCTATATATATATATATATATATATATATATATATAGGTGTGTGTATCTATGCTTGTATGATGTACGTGCATACATTGGCCTCCCAACAATCGTGGTAGTTTCTCTCGGCTGGTTGCTTCGGTTCCTTGGATCGGTTGTGCGGCTCGCCAGCTGTTAGCTTGTTTTCTTGCTTTTGAATATCGTCCAGCAAATCACGACCAGTGAAGAAGAAGTACGCAGACAGGCAGATCTATATATATATATATATATATATAGAGAGAGAGAGAGAGAGAGAGAGAGAGAGAGAGAAGAATAGACTGTCTGGCGTGCCTTCTCGAAATCTTCTTCGTCCGCAATCTCTCAATTGGGTCCATTGGACGTCATCGTCGTGTGCTTATTATTGTTGTTGTTCGTGTTATTGTTGCTACTGCTGCTGCTGTTGCTGCTGCTGCTATGATATGTAGTCATCTTCGGCGTCATCGTCTTCGACTATACACAGCAGCAACAACAGCGGCAGCAGCAGCAGACGCAATTGCCATAACCGAAGGCGGCTGTGACGACGAAGACAACGCATCGGTCAACCAGGCTGTATCTGCCATCAACAGCGCTCACATGACATAGAAACAAAAGCGACAGAAACCGACAACACCAGAAGATGAAGAAGAAGAACTGTGACTAGTGGACTAATCTCAATGAGAAGACCAGCGCAGCTCGACCAGATCTCTAGTAGTAGCAGTAGAAGTAGTAGTAGAAGTAGTAGTAGAAGTAGTATTGGGAGAAATGGCAGCAACTCTAGATACAAAGCGCGAGAGAAAGAAACACCAGAAGGGGGCCAGATCGAGACGAACCCGAGAGAAAGAAAAAATGGGGAGATATTTCGAGACAAAGCAAGCGAACTGAGAAAGATGAAGACTATTCGAGGACGCAAGCGATACATAGCGACAGTTAGAGAAGGAAATAGAGAGAGGAGACGGAGCGGAGCGTTTGCGAGGGAAAGACGCGCCGAGAGGTGCTGCGCTGGCGAGGAGGTGGCTATCAGCCGGCGCAACTCATTTTTAATACCGCTCCCGCCATCGCCGTGGCGAATGCCAACAACCACCTCCGAAGCAGTAGCAGCAGCAAGAATAATAGTTGAAGTACCCGACTTTCGTCTTTGAAGCAAAAGCATCAGTCCATCTGGTAGTAGTAGTTGTAGTAGTAAAACCAGCAGTCCGTAACAGTAGAGAGTAGCAAAGCCAATCAATCATCACAACAGCATTATCAACAGTGTATAACGGCGACAAGTTTTGCTAGTCAAACACTTAGTGAAACTATACATATACATATATGTATAGTGTGCGCTCAACAGCATTTCATCAACAAACAAAGAGAACAAGCCTCGTTTTCGTCGTCATTCATTGAGGCAATCGACGAGTGTGTGTGTGTGTGAAAGAAAAAATCGGCGCCAATCCTGCGGAACTGCAGCGGCAGCATCAGCTCGCTTGCTCTAAAACGAGTGTCGTGGAGCCCACCTAGCGTCCTCTCTCTCAATCTGAGAGACAATAACCTCTGAGAAACAACCTCTGAAGTCACGGCCTTCATTCGTGTTCCGAGTTCCGTCGTCGTCGTTTTTGTGTTCTGCATTTTCATCTGTGTGGCGTACTTTTGTGTTGGTTTCTAGCATCTGCGCTGTGGTTGTTGTTGTTGGCGCTATTGTTATTATTGTTGTTGTTGTGTGCAGTTTGTTCATCGTTCTTGCGCTTGTTGGTGTTGTCGCTGTCGACATCGTTTTTGCTGGTGTGATTCGAGTTGATAGTGTCGTCGTCGTTGTTATTGTCGTCCTCGTCATTGTTGTCAGTGGTCTGACACCTGCATCTACTCCGTGTTTACTTTTCGTTGCGCGCGCACATATCACGCACCCCGTGCGCGTTTCATGTTCACAAATAGCGGAAAACGTGAACGCCGCTGGAGCGACCGAAGCCGCGCTACATAATGCGGTGCTGGACGCGCATAATGTGAGTAGTATACATATATCCCGTGCACCCGTCCGAAACCTGGACGACGGTTGGCTTGGCGTTTCGCTTCGGACACTGATTGCTGTTCGCCGTGACAACAGGCGGCAAAAGTGATGGCGGGCGGGGCCGGTGGTCGAATTTGTTCGAGCGTGTCCTCGTCGTTGTCCCGTTATCGGCAGCACATTGGCTCAGCGGGGCGCGCCACGTGCGACATCTACATAGAAACCGGCGTCTGTAACCGTGACATACATTCGCACCTCGACGAAATCGGTCGCCAAGCTAACAATTAGCATCATGCCTACAGACTTTTAGCAGAATATTTTTTCAAATCTGTATATATATATATATATATATATATATATATATATATGCGTATGAAAACGTTCTAATACATATTTAAAAAAAAACATGATTTATTGAATCGTCCAGAGTATTTTGTTTCCTTCAAAATACTGCCGCAGTGCACTTGTGCGACCTTGTTACCACTTTTCAAGACATGTTTTAAACGCGTCTTTCGAGTTGACTTGTCCTTTCAAAATGTTATGTATTCCCTCAAATACGTATAGCCTGGAAACGTTGTTTCGTCTATTTTGGTTTTATCCGCGGAAACACGAAAAAATAACAGACAAACGGCATAGCGCACGATGCGGCGCATAGGAAGGTTGCGAAAGTATAGAAATCGGATTTTTTTTCAACTGATCCAAAATCAGTATGTAATAATGTGTGCACCGGTGCGTTGTAGTGATAGAGGATCCAAGCCAAGATTGTTTGCTCAAATTGTAGGCCTCTTGCGTCGGACGTCGCGCAATCTTTTTAACTTTTTGCGGTATTATTTCTTATTAAATATAGAACTAGGTGGCCAATATTCGTAGAAGATTTTTTTTCTTTGTAGTCGAAAAAACCTTGATGTTGGATCTGCTATGTCTGAATTTCTTCAATCGACTCTCTCCTTGGAAACACCACTGAGAGGATGTTGTAACCATTTCACCATGACTCGCCTTTTGTAGTCACTCTCGGAAGCAACCCAGGGTCTTCTGCTACCACCTGAAAGTTCAATTCAACAAAGACATGTTTCGGCGGGCGTTTTGTTGGAAATTCAACATTTGATAACGAACTTCGATGCCAATCTTTGAACACATTAAACATCGGTAAACACAGTCACAACTGATCCATGAGAAATCTCTTCTGTTATTGACGTCGAAAGCCTTCCCGCACGGGGGTCATCTTCGGTCTCTTCAGGTCCGTCGTGATATCGGCTGTACCACGTATGCACAGTGTTTTGGGAGCACTGCTTGATCACTATAAGCAATTCGTAACATTTCCTTCACTTTATCACCTATGATTCGGTTGTTAGGCAGAACTTAATGCAGATTCGTTGCTTCTCTATTTGCGGCTTCTTTAAAATCGCCGATCTTTGTTTATTTCACCTAATTGAACCAAACTCAAACAATAAACGCCGCCACCATTGGCGCTAAATTTGTGCCTCTAATCAAAGCCAACCGAAAGACCTTCAAGTTTCGGCTCAGTTTTGAAAATTCAAGGTACCAGAACTTGCCCATCCGTCACACATTGGATGCTAGTTTTTCTCGCACTGTGAAGTATTTTATAAACCTACATTCAAAACGGTTGCAATTTTGTAGACCAGGCGTTGCATGTTAACGCTATGGATGCAAAATGTGCACGATCTTTTTATTTCTATGTACAAGCTGAAGATAATTAATTAGTAGAGTAAGCCTTTTCCATTTATTTTTATTTATATGTTGCTACTTTGTGTGTTCAATCAAAGCTGTAAATTATGGGATTTTAGCAACAGCAGGCATCACTGAAACTGGATCACAGAATATATGACTTACCCTTCAGGCATTGCCGTGTGCCATTGACTTTGCTGTTTTGCATCCGACCAGAGGAAACACATAGGTGCAAGGGTTCGATCCCTGCCGTTTGACAATTGCATTATGGGGTTCGTCTTACGAAGCAATGCGAAAGTAATTCCGTGGACGGTAAATGTTGGCTAAGAGTCAGCCCGAGAAAACAAGAAACAGTCTCTCATGCTTACTTAGTGAGTCACGCGGTAAAACTCCTGCCCTCGTAATCAATTTCGGCAGAATTCAGCCCTCAAAAAGCCGATAGGCGATGTAGCATAATTTTCTTTGGTAGACGGTCTAGGTTTATGGACCGTTGCTTGTATACTGGCCGTCGTTTCTGTTACTAAGTAGTGTAGTGACGTTGTTACAAGAGGGATCACAATACATCGTGAACGCAGTTGGGGGAGGTCTCCGACATTTGAACGGACAACTTTCGCGGAGCCAGTCGTGACACAGCGGCGCGGAAGAGGAATATATCGCCGGCGCCGTTTGGATAAGCGCGAGCAACTCTCCACGCCATACCCCTTATCAGGATCGGATCGAATGGCTGGGTCGATGCAACCAAGGTGTTCGTTCATCTTATTGCTTCTGTTCAAAGTAACCGGTTTTTGCTTCAGTGGATGACTAGCGTCAGGTGGTAGTGTACAAGTTCAGTCGGGTTCGATTGATGAAATCGAAACACAATGTATTTTGTCCTTCTATCGCAAAAGGCATTTAAATCTAGCGCGCAGTGATACCGACGCTTGAAACGACAGAGTACGCAGTAATGCTTACAGAACTACTCAAGTGAGCTTTTCGCATGACCATACCTTGCGTTGTTTTTCCCAAGCGGCACTTTCTGGGCTTTCTTAGGGGATTCTGGCATCGGGATCTATTCGTTCTTACAAATATAACATTTAGCCTGATCGAAAATCTCTTTTTGCACCGTATACCAAGGTGCATGGTAAAGTTTAAATGATTCATGTTAAGCAGAGGAATTAGAATTTTCTTTTAACAAATTATAAAACGTAAGCATAAGGTCAGCGTGCAAACGATACTAGCATGTACAATCTATTGACTCTATGAACATAGAATGGAACTGTCACATCGCCTAATAATGTAAAAGTTTTACACTCAGAAACACCAGGAACGTAAATGTCCGTATGCTGCCTCAGTATATATATATATATATATATATATATATAAATATATATATATATATATATATATATATATATATATATATATATATATATATAATATATATATATATATATATATATGTATAATAAGCACGTACACGCATTTGCTCGTGTAGTTGCGTGTGAGTTAACATTTAGCCCATTGACGGATAGCGCCATCTTTGTTGATGTTTCGGTCGAAAATTCGAGTCGATTCTGACACCGCAACGGTGAGAGAAAATGGAAAGTGTATATGGTTGGTACGAAAAATCTCGAACTGGCCTTAATCTATACGACAAATCCCGTGAAGGACGTCCGAAAACTGCACCGGATGAAAAGCGTGCGGCCCAGGTATAGGTTGAGATTGACGAAAACTAAAACATAACAAATGCATCACTAGAGGAAAGTTTGGCCTTGAATGCCGTGTGTCCCTCTACAATGTCATTCACGATTATCCAAAAAAATTGGTTTGATGGGTACCTCGTGATTTTCCACAAGACAAAAAAGAGGCATGACCCATGCCTCTTTCTGGCTCAAGAATTACTGATAAAATACGACGAGACTGGTCTCCTTTGTTCTTCGAGACATCTTATGGATGATGATGGACATGGAAACAATTTTGACTCTCTACTCAAGTCTCAGAGCTCACATCGGTTAATGGTTGGAGCGCTTCCACCCACATATGTGAAGTGCGAACGGTCGGCCGACCAAACGCATTGTGACTGTCGAAAATTATTCCCCAGGACTAAAAAATCTAAATTATGTTGACGGTCAAACCAGACGAATGGTATAGTAACGAGCGATTAGTTTACCACAGAATGCCTACTAAACGCTTTTGGAGTCAAGCTGGTGATAACGCAGCTTATTCGCCTGATTTGGCATTCTTTCGATACCTTCACATTTTCAAAGATACAAAAAGATTAGATACTCTGTCATAGAAATTGCAATCACTTAGTTAGGTCCTTATGTGTTAATGTGAAATTATCAGTTGTATATGAAAATAACGCATAATTCCGATAGTCCCAGGCAAAAACAAGTCAAATTTGCGGTAAACTATAGGTACGCTACGTTTTCTTGATTTCTCCTGAAAAATGTAAAGCAGCTCCTTAATTAATTTTTAATTTTAATTAATTTATAGTATGCGAAACGTGAGGGAATGGTGTTTGCGATACTAATATGGGCCAATAACAAACTATGCTTGTGGCGTGCTCTCTGGTAAAGCAACATCTATTCAAAATGTATCCCATCCATAAATATCTTACTGATCCGAAAAACACAAATTGTCTGTATATATTTTTAAATTTTATTACAAGTGACAAGTGAAGAACCTGGCTTATGGTTGAGAACCATCCCATCTAGTAATGCCCCAGACTGCTATGCAATCGCAAATAGGTCTTCAGTAGGGTGATCCCCTGGGTACTCCACTTTTTTTGGCTTATCAAGAAATCGGTGAATTCACTGCAGTCCCCCTTAATGCCTAATACTTGGATGACGGGGTTCTGGGCGGGGACCTCCCAACCGTACTTGACGATATCCGGAAAGTTATTGATTTTAGTGCGATTAGTGGGCTGACACTGAACCCGGTCAAATGCGAAGTATATATCACAGCTCCCAAAGAATTTGACCCATCAGATTGAAGTAATCTTTTTAACTTGCTCTCGGGCTGTCGCGTAGTGGACAAGGTTGGTCTGGAGCTGCTAGGTGTTCCCTTATTGCCGGACGGCATTGCAAAAGCATTAGACAGACGAAGAGACATCCTCGATTTCGCCACAGGCAGACTACCCTAATTGGGGGCCCAATGCGGCCAATTTCTTATTGGATCTTGTTTTTCAGCCACGACGTTAACACACCTGCTTGGAGGTTGCAACCTGTTTTTATCACCATAGCTCTTACAGCCAATGAATGGACTTAGTTTAGACATTTTAGAGATCATATTAAATCTTAAGCTGGCCGATGCGGCAAAGGAACAGGTAATGCTCCCGGTTTCTTTAGGCGGTCTAGGTGTACCGGACGCGGTCATGATGGCAGAACCCACAATCGTGTCGTCATTGACCAAGGCGGCGGAAAGTGTTAAAGCTTTATTGGGTAGTGATGGGTGGGATGCCTATAAAGTTGAACTTCAAAGGCTGACCGACGAATCGTCGTTGTTATTTGATTCTCCTCCAGGGCAGTTGGACAGCCCCCCTACAAGCAAACCAGCTAGCAAGCCTAATTAATAGAGCACCTTCTGTTGCTGATAGAGTCAGGCTTTGAGTTGTTAGTATTCAAGGGCTGGGGCTTGGTTACAGGCCGTACCCTGTCCGCGAATTGGGACTCTGTTAGACGACGCGTATAAGCGCAGGGCTGCAGTTTGGTGTTGACCTAGCCGTGCCCCACCGATGTCGTTGTGGTAATTTCGTGGACGCGTTGGCCCATCAGGGCCTGTCATGCGCGTTGAGTGCAGGCCGACGCTTTAAATGGCACCTTTAGTTTCGAACTTAGATCTGCCGGCTTCCCGAGCGTTATAGAGCTCCCGGGTCTTTCGAGGGATGATGGAAAAAGAACTGACGGTCTGACTTTGACGCCCTTTCATCGTGGCCGCATGCTTGCTTGGGACGCAACTGTAACCGACTCATTAGCCCCTTCGATGGTCGGTGCAGGTGCGGACCGAGCAGGTCATGCCTCCAGGTAAGCTGAGAGTAATAAATGCAGAAAGTACTCAAGCGTCGATTATCTGCACGAAGTTTGTCCGTTGGCGTTCGAGACTATGGGAGCTGTAGGTCTTTTTACGCTCAAGCTGATTCAGCGTGTCGGTAGAAGCCTGAATGTTTCGTCAGGAGACTCGAGAGCATCCGAATTTATTTGCGTCAGAGGCTGTCGCTCGACATTCAAGTAGGAAATGCAGCGTCTGTTCGGGGCATATTGTTGAACTGGGTTAGAAAACCCGTGATCACACGTTTGCGCGGAGACAATTGTCCACTCCAAAGTTCTTACATAGTGAAGTTATATAAATAAAATATACTTATATAATAAGTGACAAGTTTTTTTATTACAAGTAGTACCTGCATATTTGTTACGTGCTTATGTAGTACAAGTATTGTATGTCGACGGGGCAAACAAGGACAACGTACATATATATTAGGCCCATCATAAATTAACGTCAGTTGCCTCTAAACTGTGTGCGATTGTACCCCAATTCATCGCTTTTGTAGTGGAGGTTTTGCTGTGACAGGTCAATCACAGGCGGGCCGGCCTTCCACAGTCGATACAGGCCAAATAGTTGCTTTTGTACGTTTGGCCCTTGACACTCGACGAGCTCGCATACTCGGTGAATGTTACGCCGTGGGTGCGTGATACGTTACTAAATATGGATGCTGCCAGATCGATCGAAAGCGATATGATGAACCGTCTTAATACGTGGGCTCTTTCTCTTGCGAAGGAACAAGCGCATCCTTTTTTGAGAAGCTTGATTACCGTCGATGGGAAATGGACCGTCTACAACAACGTATCTCGCGCAAGGTCATAGTCGAAGCACCAGGCGCCAGGCCCAACACCGGTTAGAAATCAGGTCCTCATCATATTAAACCTAAATGGGACATTGTGGCCCTAATGGGGTGACGTGAACGACTTAGTACTAATAATGACTGGAGAGCAATGCTTAAGGACAAGGCCAGTGCATTAAGGAGAAGTGTTCTGAGTAGTGGAATATCGCCGTACGAAGCTGGACCAGGCGTAGGTGAATAAAATGCTCTTCAGTAGGAGGAGAACCCAGAAAAATCACGATGGAATAATCGAACGTACTAATTAATCCCTGATATACGTGTATGGCTCCTTGGGGAGATGACCCGCCATTTAACCCAGAGATTCAGTAGTCATAGCTGCTTTTAATAGTACCTGCACTGCGCTTGGATGACGGTTTTGTGCGACTGAATAATGCGTGACAGAGCAGATAATAATTAAGCAGAACACACGGTTTCCAGATGCCAACGCTTCAAGAGCAAAAAGAAAGCAAGCAAAACGTGGAAAGAAAGTCTGTCTTCCCTGGAGAACATTGTGCATATGAATGACCCCTGATATAAAAGGGTGATATGTGTACACACACTTATCAGGCGAATAAATCAATCAATCATGAATATCGAATCTGGTACAGATAGGTGCTAATGAGCCAGTTTGGCCTACAAATTATGACCATGAAAGAACTCGCCGTACAAAGGAGGAAGGTCCAAACGGACCCTACCTTAGGACTAAAGAAGTACAATTTAACGAGCATTTACCAAAGGCATTACTACAATAATTATTCTAGGCATGTCCGAGCTAAAAGGCAAGAGGAGTTTTTGGTGGGTTTTACACATGGGTCTAAACAGCTAGTGATGAAGCCCACACTATCCACTGCCTAGAACTGTGCCTAGAGGATTTTTGTATAGGATGTGTTACCTCATCCATATTATACTACTGGCCTTGCTTATTCAGATGAATTTGTGTTCCGCTCTCTTTAGATTTGCCTAAGGAGAAAACTTCGAAAGTTCTGAGGGTATAAAAACACCTCTGGAACTGTGAAATTTTCTTATCATGGGAATATTGGACGAGGGTTAGAAAGAAAGCGTGGCATACACATGATTGACGAAAGTAACACCGTGTTTATGAAATACATTTCTGAATATTTCTTAGAGAACTCCGCTTAAGGCCATGGTAGTATTTCGGTCGTAGCGGCAAGACGTGATCCTTCATGAAGTTGGACTTGGCCTAATGTGTTATAGACTGACTGCGACCTGTCTCTTTGGGTGGCCTAAAGGCTTAAAGAAAGGAGTCGATAACTATTTAGGTTACAGACCCTGCACGGCTTGTTAGCTTTTCATTTAACCTGGCAGCTCATGCCGAGAACAGTTGACAACTATATAAGAGTCAATGTTATATTTATACTCAATATGAGTAAACTGAGTGTGGAAATGGGTTAACCTCGAAACTAAAGTGATATTAAAAGTAGTAGAAATAGCAGTACTAAAGGAGCATCAGTAGGCGTGTAATAGTTTGTAGTTATAGTCGTTAGAACGAATCGTGGCTATAACTGGTTACACGCATCGAAATACTGCGTATTGTGCGGTACTTGTTGTTAATTTAACTTGCTGATTACAGCCGACTGGTAACAATATAACCACCCGGCGAGCGTACCGACGAACAACGACCATTATCGTCTTGTTTGGTATTTTGTTCTTTGTCGTTATTGTTGTTATTGCTCTTGAGGTTATTGTTGCTGTTGCTGCTGTCGGTGAAAGGGTGCTCGATAATCATAATAATAATAATAATAATAATGGCGGGGTTGTATTTGCGCTACGAACAAACGAATGAGGAAAGTGCGTCCTTACCTCGATGGCGGGCGCCTACTTCGTAAACCCGAAACGACGCAAACAAGAAGAAAGACACCGCACCGGCGAAGTGTGTACAAGTGGCATAACGAGCCAACGAGAGAGAGAGAGCGAGAGAAGGCGAGCGTGAGAGAGAACGAGGATAAGCATAAGCAGGGAGACGTATCAAACGTACGCGTTAACCGTGACGGCCTAACTACAGTCATCGTCGAATGAGTTCGAATGTAGTTGACGGCAAACGGCAGGAGGGGGTGGCCTGTTGTATGTACGGCTGTATGTATATGTGTCGCATTATTCTTGCTCGAGGAAGAGACGTGTATGACATACAAACGCAAAGACTGCTGCTGCAGCAGCAGCAGCACAGCGGAATGATATGAAGATGAAGAAGAATGCGGAGACTACCTCCTATGCGCAGTAGCGATTGCAGCAGCGAGAATTCTAGCAGCTCAAGAAGAAGAAGAAGAAGAAGAAAAAGAAGAAGTTCGACAGCAGAAAAGGCAAAGCCGAACACAAAGCCGAGGCGGACGGACAGTCGTGGGGAAGAATCACAATCGAGAAACTAGCGTAAACAACAGCACGCTGTGAACTACGAGAACCAATAATTGCTATGGAATGCAGCATACATTATAGCAACAGGTCTGCCTCAAGACCTCCCTCCCGCTCTCCCTTCCTCAGTATGTGTCGCGCCTGTCGCGTCACACGCGGCCGACTGCCGTCTCGGCCAGCACGTTGTCGTGGCCATCCTCGTATAATCGCACTCGATAATGGCATATCATCTGTGTGTAATTAAGTTCGTCGTAAAGACGCACTGCCGCGTAAATGAAGCGCTGAGGCGTAGAGCGCTGTTGAGTGGCTGATTCTATGGTCTTCATATTTTGTAGTACCGTAAGGATCAAGGGGCTAGATATGGAAGCGAGCTGTCAAAGATCATTGGCTCAGATTGATACACATGCTTATGTATGCATACACATAATGGTCACGCATGGAAGTATCGAGTCAGTTTTGAGGTTATATATATATATATATATACATATATATTGCCTTGAAACGCAATGATTATATATGTATTATATGTATATATATATATATATATATATATATATATATATATATATATATATATATATATATATATATATATATATATATATACAACGGAAGTTGGTTAAACAGTCGAGTACTACAGACCTCCTAGGATTCACTTTGACCAGCTTTAAATCTCGAGAATTGTTAAGCCGAGTCAATGCGTCACCGATGAAGTTAGAGTGCTTACAATCATTAAGGGAAGTATCAATATGATAAACGTTTTACTACCACACACTGCCGTAATATAGCTGAATTTTGTATTGGACGTTTTACCCTACCCACCTCATAGTCCTAACATTGCCTCTTTAAAACTGAAATATCTTCTATTCATCTCAGAATTCTTAGATAAAAGAAAACTCCAAGAGTTTTGAGTGTATCAAAAACCACCTTAATTACTTGAATACTGCTGCGCAAATTATGACTAGTTTTGTTCGATTGACGGTTTGCCAGTATAATGAGTACACTAATGTTGCTCTCTGTACTACTACTACTACTATAATTGATTTACATCTAAAAAACAAACAATAGTACTAAACACAGTAAGCACAAGGAAAGAAAGCGCACAGGACAACGGTTTTGCAGGCAAAACCGGCAATTTTCTCTTGGCTATGATTGAACCGTATGAAGTCTATCGGACACTACTGGGCGGTTTGTTTTTATTATAAATGTAGCCAATATTGAAGTACCTTTATTAGCCCAGCTATAGCCACAGTCGTAAGTAGGAATATATATATATATATATATATATATATATATATATATATATGTGTTCTTATTGCACACTTCTCGAAACGAAATCTTGGTCGTTTAGATGCCAAATGTGAACTAATTTAAGGTATTACACTAATATTCCGTGGATGGTCTATCGCACCATATTTCCATTCCATGATAGGAAAGTAATCGAATTGTTGTCGTTGCAAGATTCCATGTAAGCTGCCTCTATAGTTAACTGACCAATTACTGTTTAGCAAATGGCTTTAATGGGCACGCCGTAGGAATAAGCACGTGGTAATGGGAAGCGTCACACAGAGTTTCTGATTAGCTGTGTTTATGACAGATAGTCAGCTGTGATATGATGGGTCAATGTTGTAGAGCAACATATATGTTGTGTATATATATATATATATATATACGAAAAAACACCTACCATATGTCATTATGCTGTATGCGAAATGGGGTAATGTTTAAGTTTAACATAAAAGTCACACATTGTGTGAAATAAATCTGTACAAACCAAGTCCAACACTGGTTGATATCATGGCCAGTCGAGGTCGCCAAGAAACGAAATTGCTATTCGGGAAGCACTAATTCCAAAGCCAGGTACTTCCAAAGAATTAGCGACCAACCTAGATCTAGGTCAGGTCTAGGCCCATTATCTGCACAAGTCCTCACTGCGCCGCGGTCCTAATGACGCCAGCCTATGAGTCTCTCGGCTGGGACGGTTCGCGTCACAGAGTCAGACAAAACGTTGTAACGCTGTGCAAACAGTTTGGAGGGAAACTGATTGCAGAAGTATATGATGTTTGTATGTGCTTATTTTTCTCTCGAAAACGAAGTAGAGGGGAAAGGCGCCTAGCCTTTTATTCACTTCTTACAATATGCAGCTGGTGTAACGCCTATTTTTCATGCCGCTTGTGCTCCGTAATCAGACAATTGTCGCGTAATTTGTTACGTAATTAGGCATATATATATATATATATATATATCTTTTTACGTTAGTGGAGTGCTATCTTATTTCGATTATTTTGTCACTGTTTTTTTCTGGATAAGTGGACATATCGGTGAAGGAGAGGATACGAAGAAGAAACGCGAAGATCTTTTATCTGTCAAATTAGATGCGCGCTAGCACATGTGGGCTGAACTGGCATAGTGTATGCGGTTAAGCAAATAAGCTAGCGATAGAAAAACGAGACAAATTAGCTAGCGATAGGTAAGCTGTTGTCGCTGTCGGGTCCTGTACGTTGTGTGCCACATCTCGAAGTTGTTTAGATAGTAATTACATAACATCATCGTGTATGGTGATTCCCGTTTTGTGGAAAAAAAAACAGCATTTTTGACTGATGGCAGAATAGTAGCGGTATGATTGGCATTATCCATATGATGCGTTTAACTACCAGTTTGAAATCCCCTCATGATCTATTCCGATACTCGTTCGGCGCAAAAGCGAAACACTCACCAAACACAACTTGGAAACACAAGAGCCTCTATCTCTCCAGGCGACTAGAGGTCACGTAAACAAAAAAATATATCAGAAGGTTTATTAATTATTCCGACTTTAGTCGGATAACCTAATTACGTTAGTGACATGTTAGGTGCTGTTTTTTTTTTAACACAAATGTGCATATAACAAAACACGCCTATAATTGTTTATTATTCGTATTTATTGGTGTTTGATGTCTCAGAAAATCAACAGACAAGCAAAATTAATAACATCAGGTATTTTACGAGATGCACCTATAATTCGTAATTCAGACGTTTGCAAAAAAAATTCTATATATGTATATATAAACCGGCGACAATTTAGGGGGAAGAACATCATTTTCCTTATTTTGGTGCCACTGCAGGCCAATATCAGCATCTGCGCACTCGTAGCTCGGAGTCGCATTTCGTGGTCTTCTGGGCGGAGATGAATATGTGCTTTTTGCATTATAATGAGGTTTGTAAAGAGCGACGATCCCATTTTGCCATTCGGCACCGATTGCACTTCGCTTCAGGTCCAACCCTAAAGGAGATGGAACTAGATGTGTTTTGTGATTTGGGGCATCAGTACAATACAACGTTATCATACCTGTGATCGGGTAGTAGATATTCAAACAGCTGGATAATTTTGTATAGTTTTTTTTAGTTACCCAATTTGTGGTGAGTCTATCTATCGCCAACTTCCCTCATCCATCATGTGCGGACGAGCGGCGTAGCAGGTTAACAGGGGAACGATCATTATTTTTTTTTTATGAGATCGTCTTCTCGGAACGGCAAATTTATTTAAATTCAATAATTCCTCATTGAGCTTAACATTTCTACAATTACACATTTCCAACAATTGTAACAGTTAAGGGCGTTTTGCAGAAAAGGCTATCGCCCGTGTCTTTATATATATATGTATGCATAACTATATTTTCTTGTTATAAGTTAGTATTTTTATATTGAGTAATCTTATTTAGATTACTTTTATTTAAGGTGCCTTCTGGAATCCTCGTTTTGCTTGACTTTTACTTAGCCTTACTAATTACTGTAATTGTTAAAACAGCTAATGATTTACTATTATTTAGCTGTTTTCGGTACAAATAATGTTAACCCTGTTGTTGTCTTTTTTCTTCTTCTTCTTTTTCTGACATTTCCAGTCTTCTGGTCATCGCTTTCGCAATTTGTCCTGGTCATGCTATCACCTACGATTTTGCTTCTGAGGACACGAGCCAACACTCGAAACCCCGCGACAAACATCGAAAACGTAAGCACAATTTGTGCAGTAACAACTGATTTGCACACTAGCAACCGATTTCGAAATTTGCAGATTTCGACATAGCGGCTGTTACCAGCTTTTATCGCGATGATCCTGCTTAGCGATCACCAGCGATTTATAGATTTGCTCGTATCATGCCATCGAGTCGACCTCGCTACGAAAGCCGTTCAAATACTTTCGGAAAATTCCACTGAAAAGCATGACACCATAACTCGTTTTTGAAATGCTTTAGCAAATAAGTGATTTGCTGAAATCACACCCTGCCATCATTACAATGCTTTGCATCTCTGTGCTTAGTTATATATATATATATATATATGTTTTTTTTTCTAATCAGCTTTGCTACTTTTTGGGCCAGCCTGAAGAGTACTAACGTTGATTACGAGCTCAACCTTCCTCAGATATTAAGCGACAAATTCCGCTTAAAAATACAATAACGATTTGCATGTGTCTAGAGTATTTTTTGACTTAGATGTTCAAATTGGTTGTATAGTTATTTACTAAATCGGTATGCTTGAAACTAACGGATGGCTCGCTGTCATTTTCTGTCACTCTTTCAGTTCCAGCGAAATATCGCGAATCGGTTGACCTGAGTGAATTCCAGAAAGGTAAGTACTACTAACAGTGAGATTCCTCCACTTACACTGAGATTAGACTAACCTATAAGAGAAATAGTGATAAGGATGCGAGGCTCTCTATAGATTTGATTTTGTGACTGCATCACAACCGAAACGAGCGTACAACTCTCTACGGAATATCTAGCGGTTCAAATGCGCAAGTCACATATCTGACCCCAGTGTGAGCCCATCGCGTTTTCTGGAAGACCGAAGGAATGCTGACGTCACTTTTGCGCGAATGCGACCGGTCTTCAGAGTACACGGAATTTTGAGCTACTTTTCGCCTAGCTGTAACAACACGTGTTAAAAGCGAATTATACAACCGCTGTTATGTATTGCCGCTTTATCGGAATATTTATAGACCGTTATACCCACGACAGGACTAGGGTGATGACAATACCAATGCTTTTTTTGTAGGAAGATAGTTTATGCTGGCAGCGATTTCTAGTAAATTTGGTTAGACAAATATATTGATGAATGATTCTTTGGTGTGGTTTGGTGCAGCTTTCCAAAAAACATCTGGATACTCCATTCAGTTCTCTTTATTTTATTCAAACTGAGTGTAATACATGCTTCCGACAAGAGAAATAGTCCCACAATGTATGCTTCAGTACTGCGTATTCCACTGCATGGTACTTGGCACACCGCTGCAGGCAGAGCCGACAGTGCATAACCCGTACTCTTCGTGAAAGAAGGCGTTTGAACCAGGTAGTAATAGCCATGCACTATGTACCTGGTGTATGCAGTGCGGCTGTAACATGTAGGACTAGAAAAACGGTGCAACGAATTGATTACGTTCGATCTCCCGTCAGACCTGTTCGGTTTAATCTCCCCACCCCGAAGTAAAACATAAGCAAAGTCCTGCATGCGACTTTAACCTTAGTCTACTTCCCTGTAAAGCGAGAAGAGCCCTCCGTACTATTTCGTTTATATGCGCTGTGAACGTCGTTCTCGTGTAATAAACCCGAATGCTAAGATACTTAAAAGAATTAACAAGCTTCAATTGCTAGGCGCAGCAAGGTATAATGTCTCTGGCAGCCAATCGATCTCTACGTCTAAATTTCATGGCTTTGATTTTTCTGGTGTGTATCTCAAGTCCCTTCGAGACAAGGAACGCTTCTGCCATAAAACGGTGCTGCCAAGAAAATGCACTTGATGGCTTCTAGGTGGCGACTATGTGCGACCACGATATCATCTATAATACACACATCACGGTACACGATTTTTTGATACTCTTGTCGGATGTAACTAAAAAAATCATCGAGGAGAAAGGTAATTCAACCAGCAAATGACGAGGGGGTTTGCCAAAGGCCTTAACCTCAATAAAGACTGCATATAGACGGCTTCTAAGTTGTGCAACAGTTCGCTCTATTTCTGTTGATTGGAACGTAAGAACGCTGGAGACCGTAGATTCATCGATCTTTTCTAAAACCGAACTGCTTCAGTGGAAGGACTTTTTCAGCTGCGTGTTCAATCCACCGAATAACCAGTTTACAAATCTTCTCCAATGTGCGCTCTCACGCCACTCCACGATAACGATTTGAATTTTGTTTTCATTAGAATGCCTAGCCTTGAACAGGAGCACACAAGTCTAGCGTCATGCCAGACTTTAGGCATTTGCTTCTCTTTATGAATACATTAAGGAAGTCACAAGCAATGTCCGCCAATTAAGGGAGTGACTGGATACAGTACTCACAGTAGATAGACTGATTGACCTTAAGTGCTTTTATACGGGAGTGACCGTACGACCCAAAAACACCTCCTCCACCCCGAAATGCAGGTGCATTTAATGCTGTTCCGGTGTAAGCAGATGCTGAACAATTCGGGACACGGCCGAAACGTCACGAAGAGACTAGTTAGGTGACCATCTACCTGTCTGTCCGTCCTTGAGCGGAATTACTGCCGATATAAGCTGAGGGCTCTAGATCTGCCTTTTTGATCAGCCTTCGTACCCTCTGCCTCGTTTTGTATTGTATTGTATGACTATGAATAGTCTTCACGCGCGTTCGTACATCTCAGACCACTATTTTCTATCCCCTAAAGCAGCACTTCGCCTTTGTCATTATTAGCCCCTAAATCGACTCTGGCATTGAAGTCATCGCGAACGATAGATCAGGTTTAATCGTGGCAATCCAAAACTTACCGTCTCAGCAAACTTCACGGAATCGCCTGTGGGTGGGAAGTAGAGCAAAATGACGTTTAGCCTCCCAGCGAGGAACACCACGCAGTAGTCAAGTTTTCTGTCGCATTGTATCGGTGGTAAACGCTGATGTAGGTAGACAGAAAACCCACCCGAAGGTCTGTCCCGATCTCCCGCAGGTGAAAGCTTTAAGAGCTGTGAAACCAGCTGATGAAACCCCCTATATGCAGTTTGTCTCGCTGGAATGACTTTATAAGAAGTGCATTGTCAACTTAAACATGTAATCACGTGCCAGATCAAGTGTCTCCCTAATTTCCTCGATGTTCCAGAAAAGCACTCGTAAAAGAGAACTGTTCAACGTATTGTAATTAGTTGTAAACTATAGACTAAGCATTGCAAATCATTGGGGAAGCATCGCTGGGCTTTGCAGTGCAATCCCTCTAAGTGTCAAAAATATTATCCATACATGTGAATAAGGTCTGACTTAATCATAAAATACATTTGAATCAAAAACAATTTTGAGGCAACGGTTAGAAAACAACGAGAATTTCCGTCTGTTTGTCAATTGTTAACGATACAACCACGTTACACAGAATGTGTTGCCGCCCAACTTTAGTATAACTGGGGAAGTTATGTTTCAGCCAAGTGACAAGCTTGTGCATCCTAAGTTGTTTCAAATAAGATTAGCAAAATGTTGTTTTTAGAAATTATTTAATAATTGAAGTTACTGTAGACGAAGAGTATACATAACAGTACATATAAATAAACTGACGTATGTTCTATGGTATCATTTCGTTTAACGGATTCGGTAAAAGATAAACTTTGCCTAGGAAGTCTGTACTGTTTATGATAAACAGCTTTATAATTGTGAAATGGTAATCTCTTTAAGGCACGTTTAGATAGCCAATTGTGTGTCCCGTGAAATACAGAAATATCTTCATTACCTCACCCGAGTTTCTTAAAAGAAGTTATTTCGCTACCATATAGTTAGGTCAACCATTTGAATTGAGGTGCTTTACTAGCTAACGAATTCAATCAATCAAATTGCGCCTGATTTAACGCAAGCAAACGTATTGTACAATGGTATCGGTTTCAAAAATGAAAAAATGTATTATGTCGGAACTAAAGCTGTTCATTTGGTGAAATACAGCATGTTCTTTCTGTCGGTGTATGCCAATGTCATTCAGATAAACCGACCAACGGCAAGCTAACATTTAGGATTGGTTGAGAGTATTTTAGTTGCCTATTTACTGACTCGTCTGCTCTGCCGAGGTACGATTATTGGTAACGCAGAGCGATCCCCGACTTACACTGTTTCTCTATCTTTCTGTTTTAATTTTTCATATCGACTAACAACTCCGACTGAATCGGGCTGTTCGATCGACAATAACAATCAATCGACTGCAATCGGTCTGCTTAGTTTGCGGTATTCGAGAATTGGCGACTGTCAATCTCGCGCGAAGGCGTACCATTGTACCTCCGCGCAAGTACTCTGCCAGGGACACACCATTAGAAAACTGGCCATGGATGGTAAGCCTATGACACATGAGGTAACACAGTACGAGGAGATAACGTACAACTAATTGAGTCGTCGATAAACCAATTTGTTAGAGAGGCGATTGATTCACGTCTATTTATTTCATTGATTGGGTAAGACTGCAAACGGTCAACGAAAATATTGGTTAAGTCTGTATACGTCATCAAGGCAGCTATAATTCTACCGATATTCTGGCTATGCTACTTCGCTACAAACGGCGCTTCGGTTTAAGATATGCTTATTTTTGGTTACTAAGTCGCATTGTTTTCCTTTTACTGCACTTAAAAGTTCTCAGCAAAATTCAGTGAACATCACTGCAATCACTGGCTTCGATCTTTTTTAGTCAAAGACACGTACGACTGAAATTACGGAAAGATAACAAGAAGATGGCAAGGTAGGAACGTTGACCAATATGTTCGATTCGCACTGATTTACAAGGATGCCTATGAAGCGAATCGGACAGTAATTCACGTACGATTGTTTCTATTAAACTCCGTGCAGGTGAAAATTCTGCAACGTAACGACGCGAACCACGACTGGGAGCTGCTATGTGGAGGAGTACTGATCACTCGGAAATATATTCTCACCGCAGCGCACTGTTTCAGCCCGGTGCCCAGGTACGTTTGCGCGCAGTCCGGACATCGGCGAAAGTGCCAACGTTCACTGTAGGTATGACATAACCAGACTCAACTTATTAAGTAATCTTAATAAGTAAGTATTATTAACTAAAAACGGCTGGCAACTAGAGATTCGTTTGTGTGTCGAACGGAATCTTTCGTACCATTTGCGGTGCCAGAACGCAAGTGCGGTTCGATATTACATACAGTGTCGTCGTGTGTTGGAAATAGTCTTGAAAGGGCTATGAGCTCTAACAGATAGTAGGTAAGCAAAGCTTGTTGAAATGACGTGTCATGCATGTGCGCACGCTTTAGCTAGCTGTGACATCCTTCTTTTCTCAAGGCGGACTAGTCGCTTTCGATAACCTGGTGGACTTCTGTCACGAGAAGGTTCAACAGCGTGAAACCGCTACAAAGCCGCTACACGCATTGTGCACTCATGCGGCGTTTTTTTTTGCAAATTCGTTAATATAAAAGATCTTCACTATAATAACAATACTAAGAGAGATTATTCTGTTGCAGAGCGGTTGACGACTACGCTGTGCAAGTGTTCTCGTATGAAGCGAAGGTGACATCTAATCAGGACTCGGAGGTCAAGCGCATCGATGGTGTGTCTTTGCACCCCGACTACAACCCGTACCTCCTCTACAACGACATCGCTGTCATAAGGTCAGTGCAATATTCGATATGCACGCGCCCACATATATATATATATATATATATATGTGGTAACGGTGTGTTGGAGATTTGGGTTAAACATTCCAAATAAAGGAAACGTATATATATATATATATATATATATTGTCAACTCAAGGTGGTAGCAAACCAAGGTAAACATAGTTACGGACCAATCGGCACTACTCGACTGATCTTCAACAGACGATTCTTTGCAGACTGAGGATCGGTCTTGAGTCGCCGTACATGCCCATCTGCCTTCCGAAGCCGGATACTTTCCACGACGATCTCGTCAACCGAAACGTTATTGTCATCGGCTACGGATCCACTTACGATGGTAAGTGTGGATGTTGTCAACTGTGTGTGTGTGTGTGTGTTTGTGCTTGTGTGTTTAATGTATAACACTACCGGGGCACTTCTTTGCCCACGCCATAGACGGCAATGAGGCTTGGCTCAAGAGCCAACTTGAGAGGGCAAATGCTTCATAAATCTAGCTCCAGCATGTACTCTAACTGTCTCTGTGAACGCAAATACAAAACGTCTTGGAAGTACACTGACTTTGAATTATTTTTTCTTGAGAAAAGTACATTTTCGCATGTGATGTGTAAGATTGTATGTGAACTATAGGTTAGACGTACGGCGTATCTTTATTTCGCAAGCCTTGAGCAAAGGCTTAGGTTTATAGAATAAATTTGCAAGCCAGTTTGCAGTGGCTAACTCAATACACTTAAAAAGCAATTAGCGTTACTTGAAGGCATTTCTAGACATCCATATCACATTTTCTGGATACATCTGTAAAACTTTTTACACCAGTAACTGTTAGGTGTTTTTTATAAGTGTGAAATGTAACAGCTTACTTGTGGCATTTAATACATGCATGAGGGTGTGTGTTAGCTTGCGCGTCGGTGCTCACTTTATTAAGCCATTGCCATCTTGAGTGCACCGGTTATCAGTCAAATCAATCTAAGTGATTACTTTTTTCATAATAATAATAGCTTACCTTTAAACCGTCCAAAAAGCTTAAGATTAGTTGAGAGTGAACTGTCAGCTGGCGTACTAGTTACACGTTGCTTTGTGGTGTCCATATATTGTATCGCAAGTGCTAGTGTCAATCAAATTGAATTCTACCTAGCTAAACACTGGCCACCAGTATACAGGTAAGATAATCGTTAAGTGTACGGCTTAGGAAATCGGTATTATTTGCCAATGTCCTTCAACTACAGTTCTCCCGTCGAACTATGTATACAGCGCGGTGAAGGGCTTGCATGTGGAATGGACGATGCTGGGTGACGTCGTGCGCTTATGGCACTTGTTGGCCAAATGCGTAGCCTGTTCTGTGCGTACGGCTCAGTTACATTTCTGGCCGCTGTCGAGTCCTTGTGTGTGCGCATCAAACTAACGCGCAACGAAGAACATATGGAAACAAAGAGGCTTGATCCTCCTCATCACAAAGATCGACGGAAGATGACTGTCTGACTGACGGGGACTCAACAGGCTCGGAGAGGTCAAGTGCATGAACTAGATGGCGCCATATGTCATGGGCCGAGCATCATTTTTGTGTGCATCGTATATGCTCCACATAGCATTAGGCACGGCGCTAAAGAAAGCATGTAGTCCGTACTCGCCACGATCCATCGTCATCATGGATCATTGGTGATTTTTTTTTGTTCGCTCGTGCTGTTCGTGACTAACACTGAAGTTAACATGACTTAACCCGGACTCCTTCTTATTTTCTCAGGCTCGGATTTCGTTTGGCCTAACTACCTTAAAACCGTGCAGGAGGAGTCTCGTTTCTAGTTGTTATATACCCTATGCCTGTTACGTTTCATCCCGGAGGGCAGTAGATAATACTTGACCTTGTCTTGTCTAAACTCCTTCCTTACACATGATACCAGCGCATTTGAACACATGTGTGATTACCCATCCACACATCCACAAAAATCTCGTGTCGAGGTCTACAGCAATCACACAATAAATCATTTAGTAGGTGATGTACCGTCGGAAAAGCGGTACGCACGTGCCAGTGATTAACGTCATACTAATGCCGTTAGCAAAGAGTTTAGTGTTCTGAAAGGACGTGTTGAAATTCAACAACCAGTAAATAAATAATATTTGACCAAATACGCTGGACTGACCTTCTAAGCATAGACCTTCTGTCTGGAAGATACTCGTGTTGGCTGCAAGAAAGCAAATAGTCACATTGAGAACAATTCGCAAAGCATAGGATCCTGGGATATCCCATTTTCGAACTTTCATGTCTAATAACATGAAAAGTTAGTATTGCGTCAACGTCCATAAAATAACCGCAATATTGTACACTTTAGAAATATTATCTAAAGTGGAAACTATCATCACTTTGATTTTCAAAATGAATGCTTTAGCCGATTTCCCCGGAAAGCTTATTGTATAAGTATCTTTTCAAGTTATTGAACCAGTAACTTATTTGTGATTGATCGGTTCTCAATGTGACGATGAACAGGTTCTACCACCCCGTAAAGTGTGCGTTCTGAATTACGGAACACCATGTGCATGTGTATATATATTTATATATATATATATATATATATATATATATATATATATATATATATATATATCAAAGTGGTTTGGTAGTAAGCAGTGCACGCAGCAGATTAGTGAACAAGCTAGGCGATATTTGAAGTGCGGAAGACATCTATTACTATATATGCGTTTGACACCTTGCCAAAGCTTGCTCAGTTAGTTAGGCCTCGTATGCGGTGCGTAGTATCGATTGTTTCATGATGCTCAAGGTGAACAACTTTGAATATATATATATATATATATATTGTACTTTGGCCGTAGAGTCTACCGATGCCGCAGGCAGCTTCTACGACCCGAGCTACGTCACGACGACACCTGCGCCGACGACGAGACGTTCCCCGACCAGAGTCAAGTACCATACTTCGACCCGACCCTTGTACGACACTGGCCCATACGGCGACTCGTACAATAATAATAACAACAACAACAACAACAATGACAACTACGACAGCAACAGTGGTGGCTACGCAAATGATGCGGCACATGGTGGACCGGTTCTGTACGATACGACAACGACTCCGTACTATTCGATTCCGTCGACTGTTGCCAACGTGGCGCCGACGAGACGTCCGCATGGATCCGTGACGACGCCTACAACCATAACAAGTCCAACAACAAAGACAAGGATCACGATGACGCCGACAGCATCGGCAGCAGCAGCAGGAAACCCGGCTTACGGCTCGGCGGCTGCGAACGCCGGCGGCGGTTACCAGACGGCCACCCGAGTTCCTTCGAGAGGCAAGCAGACCACCACTCGAGCTCCATACTATACGACCTCCACCGATGACACACCAATCTATTCGGGCAAGTTCACGTCGGCCCCGACGCAGAAGTATCGCACCACGACCACCACCAGCCCACCAGCGTACAATCCGAAAGCTGAACATGGCAGCGATTATGTCGCTCCTCAGCCGCAACGAAATCACCAACACGAACAAGAGGAACAGCTTGACGAACAAAGACGTATCCAGCTGCTCGAACAACAATTGCTGCAGCAGCAGCAGCAACAACAACAGTCTCCTCCTCAACATAAACAACAACAGCAACAACGAGACCAAAAACGGCAAACACAGCAGCAGCAGCACCAACAACAGCCATCTCGCGTAGGATACATTGGACAGGAGGACAACCACCAACAACAACCACAACAACAATTACAACACAGTCAGTCAGCAGTTCAGCAGCAACAACAACAACCGGAACAAACTGTAAGGACTCCGACGCAAGCTCCGCAGCCGCAACGCTCTACGCAGTCCCGGATACAGCAACGCCAATCTCAGTCCCAACGGCAGAAACAACAGTCAGAACCGCAACCACAACGTCAAGCCCAGCGTCAGCAAACGCAGACGCCCTACCAGAAGCAGCAACAGCAGTCCGAGTCGCAATTAGTGCATGTCATCGATCAGCTGCACGTAGGTCAGCCGCCAACGATCGACAGCAAACTTCCTGTATACATCGGCTACGTGTCGCAGCAGCAGAACCTCCCTCGAGGCAGAGGAGTCGACGGCCTCGTCGAGGACGCCAGCTCAATCAGCAAGCAGAGATTTCGACGCTACTCTGACGGAAAGCCACGCGGTGAGCATTGATACTGCTTGATTTTGCTTGAAGATAGAGGAAGGTAGATGCATTATTTGTTGTTGTTGTTGTTGTCGTACTGTTACTGTTATTATTAGTATTGTTGTTATTATTATGATTGATTTCATTACTAGTACTTTCTCTCGGCATATTAAGGCTCTTCTTCGTTGCCTTCCGGTGCCTAGCCTTGGCGATGGTCTAATAAAGTAGCACAAACGCAGCATGAGTGCGACAATATCTAGTCTTCTGGAATTGGCCGTCAAACATGTCGCGTAGGAAGAGAGGGAGGAGGAGGAGGATGAGCCATATTTGCTATCATCATTGTAGTCCATCCGACATCTTTGTTGGGTTGAGGCGACAAAGAAAACGGCGATGTCTGAACTATGACTGATGGGCAGTAGCTTAATTATTGTTTGCGGTTGCGCATGCATTTTGCGCGGTCTTGTGTACGCGTCCTTCTTCAGGTGGACCGCCGAGTCTGCATTTGCGTGAAGCTTCGATAACCGTGATCTCGTCGGAGGACTGCGCTCGGGCCTACAACGCTACCGATCGGCAGCACCTCAATCGAGGCATCGAGCGAACACAAATCTGTGCCGGAAATCCTGAAGGTGGCGTCGACTCCTGCCAGGTTGGTATCCGCACGTTTTCCGCCTCCGACGACATTCTTGTTACTGTTGTTGCCGCTAATGATTTGTGGGCACTCTACTTAGACACGTGCGGTATACTGCATCAGTATTTTCGCTCAACGGTGGCTGCACGCGTTTCGAACGGTGTGCTCTACGACCTACCCTTGAATTCACATACCATGTGAGCCCTTACTGGGTATTTGCTCCAAATTTCGGCAACGGTATCCGATCTCGTTGCATGTGGCGGATTCCCACTTATAATTGATTACCATGGAGAATGCAATTTTGGGTAATCTCAATCTGCCGTCGTATTTTATAATAATTAAAAAATACTTTATACATATATATATATATATATATATATATATATAGCTCTTCTGCGCTCTGTGAATATTTTGTAAATTGTGAAATCGTAGTATCAACTAATTCAAATATTTGCTTAAAATGTAACTGTAGCTTAGTTTTAACAGAAGGCGAATCTGAGGTCGTCTGAGTGAATGCTAAAGGCACGTATCCAATGTTAAACGACATATTTGTTGCTTAATTGGTTGGTTTTCCAGGGTGACAGTGGAGGCCCACTCATGTTGCAAGATCCATCAGGTCGCTGGACTCTCGTCGGCCTAGTATCGTTTGGAAACTCGTGCGCACGCCGAGGCTATCCTGGCGTCTACACCCGTGTGGCGGGCTTTAATCACTTCATAGAGGATGCCATCGACTTCAACGCGCGATGAAGTCGTGGGCTATGTCACGGCGTGTCTCGTGAAATCAACGACCGTGCCTCGCTGTTCCTTTGAAGTATACTAACAAAGAGAGTATTACATGACAGTCATCCTACAGCTTGATTTCATCCGCGTCATGATGCATCATCATCATCAGCAGCATCCATTACCATTGTCTACATAATCACATCCATCACATATTCGTTCGGTCAAGTGAACTCATAAAAAGACTCCCCGCCACTGCGCGAGGCAAAACTTTTACGGTTGCGCATTATTTATACAACAACAATAATTGTGTCCATCCAAAAAAGGATCGCACCGTAGTGTGTACATTAACAAGACATATATATATATATATATATATATATATTTATATATATATATATATATATATATATATATATATATATATATGAATACATTGAGGCAATAAATACTGTCGTAAATTGGCATACATATGTATTTGACTCTTGGTATGGCCGAATAGTTGGTACTTCAAACGAGAAAAGGCTTCAAAAATAGTTTACATTTGAGTAGAGTGTGCAAGCTTGCTTAAGATCAGGCAGCATGAAAATGCAGCACCAATGATGCAACCTGTAATTACTGCTAGTATTAGAACATAATCTAACCGCGCTTAACTATACTCTTTAGATTACCACGATCAAGCTATCGTTTATCTTTAATGTACGGATCCGCCGTCAGTAAGAGTCACCCGTTGAACTTCTTAGAGTGTGGCATATATTCCTTGTATACATACGTTAAAGCACAAGGTCAATTTTACTCCCGATAATGCTTACCTGTCTTCTCAAAGACATTTGTTCTTTTCCTAGCTCAATCTCTTAAATATTTATTAAAGATTACACAAATACAATTAGCAGCCTCCTTACTCTAAGCACATTAGGACACATCATGGTTGAAGATTAGTGCGGCAAGCTACCGACTAAATCCAAAAATGCTCACTATAGTGAAATCATTAATTCTATAATCTCTTGGCCGGGCTGGAATAAAGCACTAGGGAACACGTAGGGAAGTGCTGGAGGGCTCCAATGCGGCGGGTATGGCATAAAGCAATCGGACAACCTCGGCGAGAACGCGAATACTTCAGACGCGGATTGCCGAGGGTGGAGAGCACCGAAGGGACGACGAGTGACTCTTGTCGTCTCCTCGACCTCACCCTGGCTGCCCTTCGGATATCACGGGAGTGAGGTGCCCTAGTCAAACCGACGGTGGCAATTGCAACGCATGGACAAGTCGAAGCTGCAAGACGTCATCAGCCATCAGGTGATTTTGAACGAGAGCCGCCGACACGTCTCTAGATCTCCACCGGAAGTCATGAGAGACGTCGCTGGGGGTCTTTTCCCACACTGAGAGCGGGCGAGAAAATACGGGCCTCCCTGGATGTTCTTGACGTAACGCTCAATAAAGTGAAGCAGGCACAGTGGCACAAGGCGTCGGATAAACTCACAGGGCCCGACGGAATTCCTCCCGGAGCGGGTAGGCTTTTTGTAAAGAGTCTCAACTTGTGAACAGCCTGTCAAAGCAGGCAACCCTCTCTGGGGTGCGGAAGTGGGCAATTTAGTTCTCATCCCTAAACCGGGTGGGAAGGCAGGCCCTACGGCTTACCGATGAGCCTGAGTCTGGAAAGTATTGGAGGACATTTCGGACGCTTAGAACGCTTCAGTCGAGGTCGGCCCATTTTGGGCGTTTTTTTTTCTTTTTTTTTGCAGAAGAAAAACTGGAAAATGCGGTCTGCACACGCGGACACCACTGCAGGAAACGCGTGTGGGCCGGTAGTGTGGGGCTCCAACCCACTAAAAACCAGTCATCTCCCCATCCTCCCATTCGACCGAGAATTGCATGTGCGAGTACTTTAAACAATCGGGGGAGGTGTAAGTCTACATATGGCCAGCCTCTTCCCCAGAGGCCTGAGAGGTGCGTGTCGTTTGGCGGTTATTTGCTGTAGCTTTTGTCGTGAGTAGGCTCCTAAACAGTTTTGTCGGTTCTAGTCACTAGGGCAAAGCCTCCTGCATTAGCTTGCAGATGCTGGGCAGGCAGCGTATACGATGTCAAAAACGTAGCGAAAGCACTCTGCTCCGTCCATGCTGAACACCTCAGAATTGTGTGTTCTGGGGTGTCCTCGAGCCTATCGCCAAAGTAGACACATGTGGGGCTGGGAGCCTTCCCGATCGTGAACAGGTAGGACCGAAAGTCCCCGTGTCCCGTCAAAACTTGGGTGATGTTAAAAGTACGTTCTTTTCCAGGTTTATTTAACCAATCTTTGATGTTTGGTGTGAGCTTCCGGAGACTGGTGCCTGGAGCACGCTCCTCCAGGCTGTCCCACACCTTTTGCCATAAGGCGATGCACCGTTGCCGCTCTTCTTTCTTATTGAGTAAGGGGTCCTCGCACAAGCGGCGGCGATTCTGGGCGCACTGGAGCAACTGCTGCAGCGGGCACTGAAAGAAACCGCTGGCTCGCGAAAGACTACAAACCTCGTTCTGCTCATCCTACTGAATGTGTGAAACGCATTTAACACAGCAAACTGGAGAGTAACCTAGTGGCGCTTCTAAAGAGGCAATGCATATCGCCATACTTGCGGATGATAACCTCGTCGTACCTAAGCGAGAAGGACCTCAAGGCGGGGGACAGAACATAGTGGGTCACCGGTGGAGTGCCGCAGCGCTTTATTTTGGGCCCGAATCTCTGAAACGTAGCGTAAGACAGCGTCGTAGGAATTCAACACAATCGCACAACAATGCGGCTTCGTGGGCGTCATTGCCTACCTAGCCTCCTTTCCACCCTTTATTCGGTAAATAAAGGCGCTTTCTATTCATATGCGGTTTGAACAAATATAGCGCTCTGGACAGGCCAGAATCGGCACAAACTCCGCTCGATCTAGAAGACAATGGCCAAAAGGGTGAGTCTGGTTACCGCACCACCTCGACGAAGGCCGTTTTAGTATTTGCTGGAATGCTTCCTTGGGATCTGTTGACGAGCGAAAAAGGGGCACAAAACTTGAATACATTTGAACCCGCTAATCAGGCAATTCTCAGAGATGCAACTATGGCTACCTGACAGGATGACTGGGAGCGTATGAAGCACGGGCAATGGACCAAGACACTCATACCAGATTCCAGGGCCTGGTGCGGCCGCAACCACGAAGAGCTCTCGTACTACACTAACTAAGTGCTCACTGGCCATGGACAGTTCCAATTATACATGGTCAGGATTCAGGTAACAAAGTGGGATACGTGCGTCTCAGCCTGAGAGAGATGGTGGCGCACATAAGTGCCTCAGAAGAGGGGTGGAGGGAAGGAAGGATAGCACTTAATTAATAATTGAAGGAGCATAGGCAAGACGCATAAAGCCCAAACAACGAGATCTCCTGTTTTGCTCAGCTCAGGTGGACGGTACCTAAAACCTGTTCCTATAACTTCTCCAATAGAGATCTTCTTTAGACATTATTGAGGATTTTCCATTTTCCACTTTTTGACGTGAGTATGTCAAACCCAATATCCTTCAATTACGACAACAAAATGCCAATAAATGATTGTTCAAATGCTAATGCTCTATTACACTGCTTCCATAAATAGATGCATCCTCTGTTATTCACTACAGCGATGCGATCTGCTCATCCAATGATTAAAAAAAGGTTTTTAAAAAGCGTGTTTTTCTGCACATTGTAGCACTAACTGTTGTTGTTGAGTGACGCTGTTTAGTTGTTCGAAGGCCCGTCTAATTTATATGGCTTTGACTTTATTAATGTTTGACACATTTCATAAAATTAAGCAAGACGCAAATGTCTAAAGACAATCTACTTCTAGGACATCGACTTTATACTATCCTTCTAACTTCCCCATGGCTGGAATGTAGGGTTCTTGTTCTTATAAGTATTGATGACAATTTTATTTTCTGGCGTATGTTCATATTTGAGGTTGACAGCTACTATTTGAGGTTGACTACAAATATGCCTTATTTGTAGATCTGAAGGCCGCTTTTGACACTGCTCCGCGAAATGTTGTACTCCAGAAGCTCGCCAATGCAGGTGTTGGCCCCAAGACACTAACCCTAATCGCCAGCATTTTTCAAGCAAACCCGATAATCCTTGACAATTCGATCTGTCAGCATGAGCCCGTTATCCAGACCACAGGTTATGCTCAAGGTGATAATCTTAGCCCTCTGCTTTTTTCTACCATTCGCAGCAAAGCATACGCACCCTGGAGGGGTACTGCAAGCACAACGGCCTTAAGATTAACGCCGAGAAAACAAAAGCTATCAAATTTAGACCTGGGGGACCGCTTGAAACTCAGTACTGGTGCAGTCGATTTCGTTAACTCCTTCTGTTACCTTGGGGTTAACTTTTCGATGAAGGGCACAACCTTTGGACAATGCATCGCCATACATATGGTGCAATAAATAAATAATGTATGTTCATATATCTTTTTAAGTGAACTACATTTTTTATTATGACAAGGCCAGGAAGTGGTGTGTAAAAACTATTATTTAAATACTCCTAAGGCGTTTTAGGGCATTATTTTATTAAATGCCCGTCCTTGACGGAGTGTTTCACTTCCTCTTGCTTCGTAAACTTGAACACCTAGGCATACATAACCACAATCTGCAATACTTAACGTCATACTTCAGTGAACATTCCTTCAGATCCAAATTTAGTAATCAATTTAGTTATGCACATCTCGTTCTATGTCGCATGCCGCAGAGCAGATGTCGAGCCCCCTTTCTCTACACGATTTTGGTTGGAACATATAAAATACCCACCTCCCAGTGCCAATGATCTTGACTATCAATGTTTTATCTTCCGGTATTTTTGGAAGTTCTCACTCTCTGTTACGATCAGCAGTCGGCCGCGTCGCCCACTTGTGTTTGGAAAATAACATGTTCTCAGCAAACCTGCTCGGTGTGCACGGCGATTGCAGAGAACAAGATGCACTCAACTTTAACTATATTACTTATGAGAACTTGCTGCTAAGTCTTACTCTTACCTGCCATCTAGAAGCAAAAGGTATGCTTAACTTTCGCTCATCACATTATCTATGTCGTAAACACCGGTTTACTGCGAACTGTCGTACAATATCCACTCGTTTATCATAACTACGCATGGATTCTATATTTGTTTGTGCAAAGCACTTGTGCTTCTTAAACTAACTTATTGCTCTCTGCCCTTAGAAGCCTCATCTAGCCAAAATTATGACACTGTTGTTTGGAATACAAAACGCGCTTCTCAGGTGCCTCAGGCTAAGATGCCCAGGCTGAGATGCTAAAAGGTGGCAAATGCGGAAGCTCGATGTAAGAATCCTAGAAGTTGAGAGAGACGAGGTTTGTAGACGGCTGGGGGACATGGTGGCGGATGAACACCAAATCACCGCCATACTCTCCACAGCATGCGGGAAAGCTGCTCCTTCACACCAACACGGAGGCCGCCATCCTCCCAATTGCTGGTGCAACGGAGAGATTGCAGCTGTCCACAAGACTTGCATAAGGCTCGACGGAATTTACACGAGAACACGCAGCTGGTTAGCGCGAAGACACCGACGTGAGGGATCCTATGGGGAGGGAGGTGCCGTAAGACCCAGATCCCAATTGACGAGAACTTAGTCTCCGAGGATTTATCGTCAAAAGTAAAGCCCGAGCGTGGAAGGAGCTAATAGACGCGGTGAAGAGCGACATATGAAGCCTGTCGTACCGAGTGGTTATGGACAGACTTGGGAGGCCTCCCCCAAAACTCTCCCCGGACGTGTTGTGTGAGACTATAACCGGATATTTTCTGGCACAGCCGCGTAGAAGGAACGAGGAGTTCTCGGTTGCCCCGGAAAAAATCCCGAAGGTAACGCTGGAGGAGGCTAAACAATCCCGGAAACGGCTGGCACCCGTCAAAGCGTCCGGTCTAGATGGAGTTCCTCCGGAGGTAGCGAGGCTAATGGTCAAAAGATGGTCCAAGACATTGCTAACAAGCTCCTGAAAGAGGGAAGATTCCTGAGGCTGTGGAATATGGCTAGCCTTGTTTTGATCCCCAAACCCGGGGGAAAGACGGGACCTTTAGCCTACCGGCCCATATGCGTCATTAACGCCATGGATAAAATTTTGGAGAACATTATTGTCAATAGACTAAATCAAGAGATCCAGGAAAAAAAGACCCTATCAGATGCCCAGTACGGTTTCCGAAAAGACAGATTCACACTGTAGGCTCTAAAGAAGGTTCTGCAACGGGCGGGGAGGGGACCATAAATACCCTCAAAACGCTGCGATTTGTGCTCCTGATCCTCCTAGATGTCAAAAATGCATGATTTTGAAAGAAATTGTGGAGGCAATGGAAAGGAAGGAAGTTTCTTCCTATCTCCGTCGAATGATTTCATCCTACCTGGATGACAGAGGTCTGGTTGCAGGGGGGCAAGGGTACGAGATTATCGCCGGAGTCGCACAGGACCCGTGCTTAGGAATATAGCTTATAACGGAGTGCTCGAGATCCGAGGTCTCCCATATGGGGTGGAGGCGTTTACAGACGACCTTGCATTTATGGTCACGGCCAGGAGCGAGAGAGGCCTGCAAAGCGCCGCCAATGAGGCCCTGTTAACGGTGGATGGAATCCCATCACTTGAAACTGGCGTCTGACAAGACGGAGGTGATGTACCTAACAGGCAGAAAGAGAACGACCGGCGTTAATCTCGTGATGGCGGATCACCCGATAGAAATCAGAAAAAAGGTAAAGCACCTTGGGGTCATGCTAGACACGGCTGGCGTTGATCATACTTGTGTGTGCACAGGTGTGGTGGCAGATGAGAAAAGAAGGATCCTGGCCTCAATCGCCAAATCAACGGCGCTATACGTAGCGCCAGTCTAAGGCGACATGGCAATGCGGACGGCGCGCAGGTAAGACCCGGTGTGACCACAGGAAGCTGGACCAAGAGTCTGATACCGGACCTCAGGGTGTGGTACGACCGCCGCCGGCTTCTGATTCGCCTCGATCCCGTGTGCAAGTATCTATTGCTTGTGTTCGATCATGTCAGGAGTGTACAAGTAACGCATAAAAATAAGATGATGCACTTCGGTGGTACATTTTGGTAGGCACAGTGTTTGGCCATTCCTCCATGGATTCCTTCACCAGGATTTGTTAGCCACGATGTGGTTTCACAAAACGGGCAAAACAGAGGGCGAGAACCATTGGACTCTGGAATAAATGGCTCGAAGAGTCTTATGTAGACAAAACCCAAAGAGATACTCTTCCCTGGCTTTCTGGAGTATTTGCTTTCCAGGGGTTACACACACATACACTGGTGAGAGTCCGATTGTAGCCGCTTAGAAAGGATTAGGCTCTACTATGTGACTCATAATGGTAGTGACCAATTTACATATACCGAAAAAGAGGACCGTGCATAATTGACCAACACTTGAGGGATTACATAACGTGACGGTTTCACCTAATTCTAACATTGCGATGAAATTATTACGAGCCACGTGTTGACTACTGTTGCTTCTATCTGCAGGAAAAGGCTCCCCAGACACTTGTGTTCCTTGAGCATGAAGTGTCGTTTACATAAGAGAGCAGATAGGCAAGTTAAAATATCGTAGCTTTATTTGCACTAATGAACGACGAATAGACTTGTATGTTTTTTTAGGTAACACTCAAATATTCACGGAAGACTTTAAAACACGTTATAATCTTCCCCGTACTAAATCATACGAAATAATCTCAGGTGAGGTTAAATTAAAATAGCCGAAATTGGTCCACCGTTTTTTTTTGTAACTGGCGCGTGAAAAAGAGTTGCAAAAAGAATTTTCTCTGTCAGGTCTTCATCATGTTGTATGATGCTGGCTGTTGCTACGCAAGTAATAGATGTGTCTGTTAATAATGTGACTTGGTATGTACTCGATAATACGCTCATGAGTGCCCAAAATGTATCTCAATTATACGCCGATGCTTAATATTTAACATATGTATGTGAAATTTATAATAGAGTATATTATAGATAGTATACTATAATAGAGTATTGCTATTATGTTGTGGAAATAAACTGAATAGTAATAATAACTACTGCTAACTACGGCACTAAAAATATCACCATAAAATATGCGCATTTCCTTAAACGTTTGGGAACAAAACAGTTCCATAGTCAAATGACAAATTTTAAATGCTTATCGTAGTAAACATGAGGACTCAAATGGGAAACATCAGGAGTTTGATGTTTACATGTTTGTTCTATATGAATTGAAGTGAATGAGGTGATATATACAATTTGTATATTTCCTTCTGTAAGCCAAGCTTAGACTACCCTCGGGCAAGAGTTTTCCAAGAGGACCGGGATCGAAGAGCTTCCGAAGAAACCGGGTTGCTAAATTTCCCAATCGATTAACTGTTTTTTGAAGTTATATCCGGCCAGTTACATTGGCGCCATTTGTTAGGTTGGCTACCCGCGTCTCTCTACCGCTGCGTACGTATGCAGTCCGGCTGCTATAAGTACCGTTAAAAGTTGTTGCCGAGGACCTCACACGCCTGTAAACTTTATGTCTTCTAGCTGGCGCGTCTTGTCGAGCCCGGTGGCGTGGTGGCATGCGTCTGCGCCTCGCGGTCGGAGGAGACACATAGGTGCGCGGGTTCGAGACCTAACGTTGCACATTTGTATTTATGGGGGTCCGTCTATGATGATTTTCAGATTTATTATCACACATGTTGTGCAGAAAAAGTACAGTTAGGAGTTAAGTACAGGGTCCGCCTATGAAGCAATGCGAAAAGCAGTCCCGTGGACGTTAAATCTTGGCTGAGAGTCAGTCCAGAAAAGAGCTGGCGCGTCCTGGCTCTTTACACCATGCTTGCAGGACGTCGTCGCTGAGATGGCCAGCACAGCTCAATTGGCAGACATCTATTAAGACGGCGCGACGATTCAGCTTTGCGAATGCACTACGCGGGCAAGGTCTCAACCCAGGCCAGGTTGGCAGGCAGTCAACGGTCATGGTATGTTCGTAGGTAAATTGGCAGCGATGTGTTGAGGCGATTGTCGACCGCATTGTGTCGAGCTGCGGCTCAGTCCTCACCGGTGACCCACAGCCAAACAAACGAATGAAGCCAGAGATATGGTCCCCCGGATGGTGAAGCGACTACTATGGTGAGGCGAGGTAACGATGACGCTTCGGCGACACCAAGCGGCATCGTGGCGTTGTACGTTGTTTTCTGCCACACTGGTGCTTGTCGTTATAATGCTCATGCCTTTGCTGCTTTGTGCTGGTACCATCATTGTGTAACCACCTGCTGCGAGCTAACTTTGCTAAAGGCTGACGATCAGCGGAGCCCGAATCTGTTGCCCAGCCGGGCCGGGCCCCTTTGTGTACCGCGATCTTAGACGGGTGACTACTTTGCCGAGACATAAACGCCGACAATGACGTCCGTCTTAACTTCTGCTTTTGCAATCTCTGGCTTTGCGAACACGCCTCGTTTCTTTAACATCTACGGCGAGCTTTAGCTCGTATCGATGGCGGTTGCTTGGTCGTCGTAAGGTGGTTCGTCGCAGTCCGCCCTAAGTAGAGAATAAGTTAACGTCGCTGGAAAGGAGAATCTCACAAGGCTTAACTTGTACTTACGATGGTTGCTTCATACAGATGCTATCTACTTGGTTGTTGTTGTTGGTGTTGTTGTTGTTATTGTTAGTAACATTGCTGTTGTTGCACGGCGTTTGCCATATCTTTAGCTTTGTTGCTTTCATTGTCATAAGCTATTATTAGTTAATTAGTATTAGTGATTTTTATGCAGCTATATGGAGATAATATGACAACTGATACGTAGCTGTTATTGCTGTTATTGTATTTGTTGTTATAATTATTATTTCATGCGCTCAATGTTGCAGATCCTTAACGGTGCATCTTGAATGACTTTTCGTGGAACAGAAAGGAAATACAAAAATATTGAACCGACGGTTGTAAAGTGAAATGGCGCTGTATCTCTTTCATAGCAGCGTCAAAGGTAACTGCATTTAATGGTAGATCTGCACGCACTTACTTTATTGTATGTTCTATAATCTACCAAGCGTATACTTACCCACAACGCTACGTGTTGTGTCCTAACTTTCAAAGCTTTTATGCTTATAATTGAAAGGGATTCATTGTTGTTTCTGGCGTAACGCAAACGTAGCTTGTTTTATGTAAGCTAAAAACTATCGTTGCTCGGAATTAATACACAAGCATACAGAACAGTATAAGCCTTCCCTAAACTGAGTCTCAAATTTGTCCACCCAAAATATTTTCTGACAGTATATTATTTCTTACAGCGTAGGAAATAATAAAACGCCTATTATTTCTCACGCTGTAGGGAATAATATACGCTTTTAATACTTCATATGTAATACGTAATGTAACGACTACAGACGTCGTTCTATCAGATTTAGGCTTTGAGAGACACACAATTACTGCGGGAGGTCAACGTTCATATTTTTTACTTTAATATCTGGTCATTAATTCTATTAGGTATGCCAAATAGAGTCAAGGGTATGTGATAAGAGACGTACCCCGCTCTCGAAGATTGTCGACCAACTTTAGGTATGAAACGAGGTTCAAAATCTAAAACGCCTCTGATCAACGTTTTATTCAGGGAAGAAGAACGCAACTAAATTTACTACTGGAACCTGGAAGGTACTACGGGAGTTTAAACATAATACATTTAATTGCAACTGGCTTGAGCTCTACCTTAAATCCCATTAATGAGCAAAAATGCTAGATTTGCACCTTCTCAGAGGGTACAAAATTATTATTAAAACTTTCTTTGGCATTCAAAAACGGCAAACAACTATGAGAACTTACGCAAACTGATGAGATTATCAGGTAACATGAAAGAAAATGAAAAGCACAGATATCTCAATAAAAAAGACGGTGTATTAGCATATCCCCATTATTTATGATGGGGACATGGTAATACTTATCACTTAAAAAGGTGGCCACGAATATGAAATAGGTTTATATATTTATATGTGTGTATATAAACTGGGAAGGACAGAAAGTAACTAAGATTTTTCAACTCGAAAATCGGTACAAAATTGAACAAATTAACCGATTTTATTTATGCAGTACCTTCTATTGCGAGTCACAATCATCTCCACAAGATGGATTAGACTGTGAACTCCTATCCCCATTATTTATGATGGGGACATGGTAATACTTATCACTTAAAAAGGTGGCCACGAATATGAAATAGGTTTATATATTTATACATATGGTGTTCAAAACGTATCGCGACTTTTGTGTTTTTTCAAAAATTATTCATTTATTCATGAATATCTATTTTGTCCCCTTCAAAGTAATCTCCATGAGATATTATACACTTGTGCCAACGGTTTTTCCAATCTTCGAAGCACTTCAAAAAACCATTTTTTTAAATTTTGTTCAGCTCCTCCTTCGATGCCGTCTTTATCTCGTCAAGCGTAGCGTAACGTCGTCCTTTCATGGGCCTCTTCAGTTTAGGGAACAAGAAAAAGTCACAGGGGGCCAGATCTGGGGAATACGGTGGCTGCGGCATCATTAGTGTGTTGTTTTTGGCCAAAAACTCGCGCACAAGCAACGATGTGTGAGCAGGGGCATTATCGTGGTGCAAAAGCCAATTTTTGTTCTTCCACAAATCCGGGCGTTTCTGGCGGATTGCTTCGCGCAAATTGCGCATAACTTGCAGGTAATATTCCTTATTGACCGCTCTACCCTGTGGCAAGAACTCATGATGCACCACGCCCCTGCAATCGAAGAAAACTGTCAGCAAAACTTTCACATTCGACCGAACTTGGCGCGCTTTTTTCGGTCTTGGTTCGTGCGGCAGCTTCCATTGAGATGATTGAGCTTTGGTTTCCACGTCATAACCATAAACCCACGATTCGTCACCAGTTATGACCCTCTGGAGCAAATTTGGGTCGTCGCGGACAGAGTCCAACATCTCATTAGCAATGTTCATGCGATGCTGTTTTTGGTCGCAATTGAGCAATTTTGGTACGAATTTCGCGGCGACCCGTCTCATGCCCAAATCATTGATAAAAATCGAATGGCACGAGCCAATCGATATGTTTAGGTCCTCAGCAACTTCTCTAACGGTGATTCGACGATTGGCCAATACCATTTTCTCAATTTCATTAATTTTTTCGTCTGTTGTTGAAGTGCTCGGGCGTCCGGCACGCTCTTCGTCGTTCACATCTTCTCGGCCTTCTGAGAACATTTTGTACCACCGATAAACGTTGCTTCGGTCCAAGGTAGCTTCTCCGTATGCCACAGTCAACATTCGGAATGCATCCGCGCACTTAATTTCGTTTTTTACACAAAATTTGATACAGGTTCTTTGATCCATTTTTTTGAATAGGTAAAAATCGAAGACGATCCAAAACACGTGCAAGCAAAGCAGCTGTCAACAATTAAGTGAACATTCAAAATGGCCGAGCTTGTCGGCATAAGTGAGAGACATGAGTACCAACATAACGCCACAAAAAAAATCGAAATTCGAATATACGTAACCCGCGAAAATTCAAAAGTCGCGATAACGATTGAACACACCTCGTATGTGTGTATATAAACTGGGAAGGATCTATTGCGAGCCACAATCATCTCCACAAGATGGATTAGACTGTGAACTCCTATGGCAAACAATTCTGGTTTCTGAATCTCAAGGAATGTTTCCAAGTGTGTTTATACTGCTCCTAGTGAAGTGAATGTGAGTGCCATATACTTAGTGAACGTTGTCATATCTATCCTGCCAAACGCACAGCAAAATCTTGCGCAAATGGGTGTTTTTTTGGCGTCTTTTGACAAGGTTGGCCTGAAGCGCACTAGGATCTTTCACGTTTCACATTGTCATAAAAGGCCCACTCTTCGCCACAGGCAACAACTCGATCCAGGAACGGTCACTCGTTCTGTTTGGCAAGCCAAGAAGTGCATTTTGCAGGACGCTCCATTTAACTGCGCTCGAAAGCGAGAGGCGATTGTTGTGTGACACACGCCGAAGTTCGTAACTCATTCACGCATAGTCACTCGAGAGTTCTGTTCCACAGTTTCGCGCAAGCAGTTTTTTGGCGCCTATTTTCAGAAAGTTAGACCTGAAGGCTTAAGTCGCCGAAACAGAACTTGGTGAGCCAATTGTAGCGCGAAGTCTTTAAAATTCTGTTCTCGCCAAATACGCTTTTAATATAATTGACTTTTTTCACAACAGTAAGGCCTTTTTGATTTCATACAAAATTGCCGCCCGTAACTGAAGTGTTCCGCCGCCTTTTTTTGACAGAATTCAGAGGGCAAAAATAACGAATAAAACCATTTTACGAAGCTCTCAAAAGATTCTACTGTCTTTCACTCTCACATGTTTTGTGAACTTTTCAAAAGCGTGGCGGGAATTTAAAACATACCTACAAATGCCAGTTTTACTTTCTGACCAACCTAATATAGTATATATATATATATATATATATATATATATATATATATATATATATATATATATACCATCTTCGTTTATATCCTTTTTCAATACTCATTTAATAAGAAAGTTATATTCTTCCAGAATTTCTTATATCTAGACGCAAATAGTTATATAAGTGGTTTTTAACAATCTTAAAACTTTAAAAGTTTTCTTTTCTCAGATAATACTCCACTGAGCGGAGCAGGGGGGGGGGCATCTTAAGGAGCAAGATCGAAACTAGAATGTGGGTGGGGTTAAACAAACCATGCAAATCTCAACAACTTGCGGCATGCAGTCATATATGTATGCACAGCTCGATTGCACGATTGCACAGCTCGAAACGCTTTTTGAGGACGGCTTGCTTTGAAGCAGTAGATTTCACTGTTAATCGTTTCGTTGCTCCGGAGAAGCTCACAGTGCGCAGAATTTTCAGTGATACATTAGGTTGCTCTCTGTGACCTTGTGCGGCGCCAATTGACCGGCACGCATAACGTACCCGCCGCTAGTTAAGCTTAAGTGAACTGATCCATGCGACGCATTCACCCTGTATGTGGTCTCTTGGAAGTGTGAAATGACTCCGATGCAATAGCATTAAGTTCTTCGTGGTAATAAAAAGGCATACTTTTACGCAAATGAGCTTTTGCAGGTGCCACTGTTGTTTGATTTGTGAAAAAAACGGCGCTATTGCATCAATGTGTATTCAGTAGGCATTGTACACTAGGCCATAACGATATCAGACGACTGTTATGAAATATACGGGCTTGCTTCCATAACGGCCTACTGAATCGAAGAAGAAGGACATAAACCGAACTTTCTGATTGATCTTGTATGACTGACTGTTTAAATAAATAAATAAAAAAAATTGATATCACTATTTAGCATGAAACGCTATAGTATAATACGCTCGAAAATATTTTTTGTGTAGTGGAGCGCGATCTTACAATGCTAAGTTAATTGGCTAGCACGGACAGCGGCAGCGTGGGGCTGCATTACTATGTCTGGAGCATAATAGTTCAATGTTGGCGCACATACACTTGAAGTTTGACTTGTGGAACCCATTACGTCGAAGTCTCGGGAATTTGCCTTATCTTTCTTTGAACAGCTGGTGACTTGGAAAGCTTAAGTCGATTGATAAGGTTCTAGATAAATTATGTCGATTAGGCGAGACAGTGGACAAGCCGTTTCTGGATAGTTCTGGGGGAAGGGGGGGGAGTTAATTTTTTCACGACTGCTCGGCTACGTTGCCAGCAAATATTCCCATATGAATGTTAGGCCAAGGTTGACAAGAATTAGGATCGTATTAGCGGAGAGCTTCTAAGGACAGACGATGGATGTCCTAGTGGCTGTCATACTGCTGATTAGCCGGGAGATGAGAGGTGCGAAAACGGTGCCGCTAGGTGATTGTTATCCCAAGGCGCATAAATCCTACCAAAGGTTTAACCAAGAAAACAAATTCCAATTCCGAAAGATTCCCGCAATAGGTTACCGAAGTGAAACCTCATGGCCTTCGTTTTGTTGACATTGATGACTGTTCTGTGCGCTATACAATGATCGCAGACATCTCCTTAGGTCAACTTATATAAGACTGTAGATTACAAGATCATCCGCGTACAGCGTAACGTTCAGACACAGAAAAAAATTCCAAACTGGAGTTAATAGATTATATAAGAGGCCTGGCACGAGGAATGGTCGCAGGTAAGGCCCAGTGAGACTACAAGGAGCTAAACCAAGACTCTGAGATCGGACCTCAGGCTGTGGTACGACGGCCGACAAGAAGAACTTTCCTACTGGACCGGACCATTATATATTACCATTATTAAAAATGGGTATTTCAATAGAAGCAAAGTCGTTTCGAATTTGTGAACGACGTGTAATCCTCCAATTGGGCAAATGAGTTGTTCACAACGTCTACACGAGCAACCTCGTGACGGTGGATGGAGACGCCGCTCCGGAGATTATTTGGTCTTAGAACAAAATACGTAGTAATAAGATTCTGGCGCGCTAGCTGTTTAAACATGCGGTAATCGGCATGAGATTGGTATTCGCTAACGCTGGGCAATAGGATACGCTCTCGTGGTAGACATCATTGACGAGCAACTTGTTTCACAAATTTATCCTGCACGCTCTGCAAAAACTCAACATCTTTTTTATAGAATGGCATCTATACGTGACAGCAATTATTCCACTTTGGTATCACTAAGGTTTGATACAGCTTTAAGTACACATTATGATCCTGTATAATGAAGGACCGCATTATGAGATTACACATTTGAGACATGGCTTTGGGAAGCTCGGCCATGTGAGCCAATCGCTTTCTGTAGGATAGCAATGTTGTTGTCATTTTTTGCCTCTACATAGATTTTAAGACTGTCTGCATACAGCTTATATGTATCACCAATATCTCGAAGCATTGCCCCGACAACCTGTACAGGCCTGTACGATTATGAAGGCCATCAGCAACACCTGCGTATTGCGTGACTCTAGAGAGGAGGATAACATGGTGCGTACTGTTCTGCGGTGTAATGCTTTCAGGGAAGCAGTATCAACGGCTGCGAGGGGCCGGTCCAGAAGTAATCGCTCAAATGATGACTTTGGCGGAGGCATGGAGAAAGGCGACGAACTTGTTTGACGCCGTTTTGACATTCAAGACAGCCAAGGAAACGACCACGTTTGAGAGTCCCACGCGGGTTTCTCGGGTGAGTGGTCGAGACGAAGAGCTGACGAGGGGAGGGGCATTTTGTGGTCTGCTAGAAGGGGCAGTGCTCGTTTGCTTCATTATCGAGCGTGATTGGGTTTGCTCGAGGTACTGAAGAGAGCAGAGGAAGAATTCGTGGCCCCACTTTAAGCAATCCAGAACATGCCGTCATTTTGTTGCAGTACAACACCCGCCTGTCAGAAGAGTTGAAGCTCTTTGAGGTGCTTCGGACACTACCTTGCCGAGCTTCTCCAGGAGATTTTCTGCAGAGTCACCATTACCACTGCTGTATACAGGTATTCCTGATAGCATCAGGGATGCTCAGAACGGTGTGCTTGTCCTCGGCGAACAGTGCTCTTCGTTTAGTAGAACTAAACGGTATCATACAGCGAACATTAAGAAAACGAGGCTGCCTGTTACCGCAGAGCCAAGAACACAAACACTTGCACTTGATAAAAGGCGTGACCACTCCTTTTTGGCCACATGGCCAGCGTTTAGCTTAAAATACTACGTTTGGAGACCTTTAGCCTTATAAACTTATTTATGTCGCGGAACTAAGGAAACATATCCTGTTGGTCCGTCGTGTGAGGGCCTCAGAGCAGGACAATAGTACGCCCAAAAGCCATCAATATCGAGAACGTCTCAGTAAAAGGCTGACATTGTCTCCTACAGAATCATTTCTAGAAACGACAGGCAGCATCGTCCTGAAGCCCTCACAGTTCCACTTGCATATCCTTCTATTTTCTTTGTGTATAACATCCAGTTGATTCAAAGAGGAAAGTCTATAACTCTGAATGGATGATTCCACTTAAGATTCATTTGGCTTTTTCACTTGGCACACAAATGGTTTAGTCGTTCAGTTAATTAGTAATGTTCATGTAGATCTTAAACACATTTTGTTCTCAAAGTGTGTCTCTGCTCAATTAAGACTGATCTTGATTAAGCTAGATAGAGGGTTCAAGTCTGAAGCCTCTTGCGTTATATTGTAGCAGAGTTCTGGCTGTTCTAGTACATTACTGTGTCGTGCCACCTGTCGTAACATTGCTCGATGCGATGGTAACATAAGTGCTGGTCCATCACTGATGGGTGCACTTCTCTTTCATCTTTCTTCTAATCCCTGCCGCTATTTCTTTCTGACTTGAAACTACGTCAGTATGAAAGGTGTTTGTGATGACAGCTTCACTAAGTTATTCATTCTTGTAGCAATGCCATCTCTGTCAACGACTAACTGACCCTACACTTGCCTTCCGGCGATCCGGTGACGTGTCGGCGACCCTTGAAACCTTTGTTGTTGGTGTTGTTGTTGTTGATACTGCTGCTGCAGCTTCTGCTACGGTTCTTACTGTAACGTCATCGTTGTTGATGAAGTTGTTGGTGTTATTGTTGTGGAAGTAGTGATTGTTGGTATTGTCTCTAGTATCGAGAGTTTCGTTGACTTGGCTGCTTGCTCGTTGAATACGAAATGGCAAAGTAGCAGCGCACTGGCACTGTGCCGACAAGAGCCGAAGCAGAAACGGCTGGGTTGCCGCCACGGCCGTCGAAGCCGAAGAACCGAAAGGTGAACACAGAACAGACAGCGTTCATTACGAACATCTCGACAACATAATTGTTGTTATTGCTGTAGTCCTCATTGTCGTTGTTGTTATTGTTGTTGTTGTTGTTGTTGTTGTTGTTTCTGCTGTTGTTTCGTGTTGTTGCTGTTGTTGTTGTTTCTGCTGTTTCTGCTGTTGTCTCGTGTTGTTGTTGCTGTTGTTTCTGCTGTTGTCTCGTGTTGTTGTTGCTGTTGTTGTTGTTGCTGGCTGTCACCTCATCCAGCACGACCTCCACCATTTTGCTGGTCCTTGACATAAATAAATCGTAACAGCAGCGGCAGCAGCGGCAGAAACTGCTGCAGATAAGTGACTCTGTAGCGCGGCGGCGGCGTCCAACGGCGGGCTCTCGGCGCTGAAGAAGCATTCATAGTCCATCATCTCTCACGCGTCGCAGTGTTGTCACAGCCTGGTCGGCGTTGAATTACAGCGGTTTCAACGCACACGTATGACAAGCATACGACCATCGGTGTCGTGGCACTTGGCATCCCCCATCCCGACCGTGTATCTCCCCCGATGCCCCGAATCTTCTTCCCTGATCCCCCGAACTTTCTCCCCCAACAAGCTCGAGGGAAACCCGAGCCGTCTCGCCAGCTCGGAAACATGCATAATGGTCGAACAAATCCAGGCCCGCGCAGAAGCACACTGACCCGTTACTTAACCGTTTGTTGTCGTTGTTAACGTTGTCGTGGTGGTTGGTGGCGGCAGACTATTGCCATTGTTTCGTTTCACAATCCGCCTTGATCCGGCAACGGCTAACGAACGTAATAGTGTTTTGTTGTATCTGCCAACATTAATAATAATATTATTGATTTGTATTATTATTATTACTACTACTACTACTACTACTACTACTACTATTTACTATCATTACTTCCAATTGTGATGTTTGAATGAACGTTTGATCTACAAGCTGGTCCCAACGAGTATTTCAGCAAGTTATCGCGCCAGCAATAGACGTGGTGTGTTCACGAGGGCTCGTAGTTAGGTAATTCCAATATTTTCTGGAATAGCGTACAGTCTGAGGATAGTAGTTGACCTATATTCTCATTCGCGCCGCTCACCTTTTCTAACTTCTATTCGACTTGAGAGTTTTAAATAGTAATAAATCACCGAATTGTGGATGATATGGCAAAGGGCATATTCCATCACCTAGCACAAATGCTGCGACTCCCTCTGGGAGACGCTGTTGCATTTTTGGTTAAACACTTTTTATGTGACCAAGAACGAATTGTCACTTCATCAGGCCATTCTCATCAATTTCTAGCGTCCTCCTCTTAGCTATAGTTAATTAAACAACTTAATGTTTCTACTGCCTTGTACTGTTTTTTAAACAAACAGGACTATTTGTTTATTTTTGCAAACGAGACTATTTGTTTATAGGAACACCGTAGCAGACTGGAACCAAATTGACACCAGCTTTAATTGCAAGGCCTTCATTAGCAATGTGACTCTTTGCTTGCCTTCACAAGTGTTTTTTCTGGGTTCTCTATGAACAACCAGATTATTCGTTTTTAACTAATAACTATTTTGCTCTAGAGTGAGCTATGCTCAGTGGACACTCAGGGTCCCGTCTGGGGTGCCTCTCTCACTTCTCCAGAAGTATTTTTTTCCGAAAAGTACGCGGACACGTAGAAAGTAGTTCGTTGACTTGATGACATAAGACACCGTTTCTGGATTGTACTAACATTGTGTCTTGTATAGCATCGTAGTAAAGCTCCTGTGTCCTAGTCAGAAACACACCTGCTTGACATAGGGCTGCTAGAGCATAGCCTCTGCTAAAATCATAGTTATAGTCCGGCACGCCTCGTTCAAGCCCATCAGCTTTAGCGTTCCAAAGAAAACTTTTTTACTCATGACATCCCCTACCTGCTTTTTATCACCTCATACGCGTTTGAGTACTGTGGCTTTGTATGCTAAGCTTTGGAGCTGTTCGTTTCAAAAGTTCTAGCTTAATATTCTTACAGACACATGCTTTCGAAGTTATTTCTGTGCGCATGCGCGTTATCTGCAATACGGATAGTGCAAATTAGGATAGTGTCTGGCCATCTACTCATTGCTTGAATTTCATTCTTGTAGGGTAACGTACCTTGCGTTGAGCTTCTCTAGCTCAAAAGCACGGTCAGTGCCTTCAATCCATTCATTAAAAGTGTTCTTAACGGGGACACAAAAAGCCATTTACCCGCGTAGTTTTGGATCATTCTTTTTTTTCCAAATTTTACGGTCACCAACTTCTATCATTTTTAACTCTCTAACGCTCTAAGGCATATGTGCGTTTAGCTGGCGAGGGATTTTCTCAGTCGTTTCTTGCCATTTTTGGGAGGATTTAATTGCCTTGAGGGTAGAGAAGCTGGCAAAAAATGGTAATATGATGCCCAGGTATTAACTTTGGCGTAATTTTTACGTAATATTTTCCTATCTAGTTATAAGTCTATTGCGTGACCCACTAAATGCCACTGCAGAGCCTTTTCTAAGGTTGGTAACGTCAAGTTAGGACGTGATATCTACCAGCATTCTAAAATTGCCAAGATTTCGTGCTAGCAACGCAATATGGTCGCTGATCAAGCGCGCGGCATTAGCGCAATATTTTTGCTCTCCAGAGTTCTAATAAGTTGACTGGAACTTTCAGATCATTGGAGACTTCCTAAACTAGGCCCGATTTCGATTTTAGAATCCGTCCTCCTTTAAATGGCAGCATCTCCCATGGTCTCAACCAATTCCTGGTCGTCCGCAAAACTGAAGAAACGTAAAAAAATTACCCACGCGAAGAATGCGTCTGTAGAACTTCTAGAGCGCTACAACCTTGACGCTGCTGCTCTCTCAATATCGGCAGGCGTGGACGTTTAGTAGTAGCCGGTGAGTCAACTTTAATTATCCGAAATCCGCTATTCCAGTGAAAGTGTTTCCCTTATGTAATCGCCGGATAGGACAGCTCGCGCGCAACGCACTCAAAGTAACATAATCGTCCTGCAGAGATGGCTCATGAGTCCTGTAATGCGAGACGAAATCATCCCTTGAAACATCTTAAAAAAATACTGGGGGATTGCGGCTGCTCTGGTACTGTGCCTAAATGCAGGACATTTTAATATTAGTTCATTTGGAACAAACGATAACAGAGAAAAAGTCATTTTTAGGAAGGAAATCATTCGCTAAAGCAACGTAGAAGCTCAGGGTCTAATTTTTCAAATGTCGATGGGGCACTTTTTGGCTCTTTTGGTTACCTTGGCTGCTGAACTTCAAAGCGCACTTAGAGCGGTTTTAAGAAGCCTGGAACGTCATAATTCACGAAAAAAGTTTCTAAATGCTTGGTGTTGACCTGGAGTCAGTTTTTTACTTTTTTCTCCTGATTCTTGGCAAAGCCCAAGACACGTATCTTAATTGTCAGCATTCTCTAAGCAAACCGATATTTTTTTGGGATGCGGTTTGCGACCGCATCCCCGGTCTAGAACACAGGAAATGTTCAGGGTGATACTTTTAACCCCCTGCTTTTCTCTACCTTCCTCAATAATTTACCGTCAATAATTCACAAAAAACACGATACATCCGTCCTCGTATTGAGTGCCAAATTATATTGTCTGTTCAGTCGTGTAAAATTTCAGTTACACTCCTCAACTGCAAGGCATAGCGAGAATCCCGTTGCGGCTTGGCTCTTTTCTGCCAAGCGATTTATTAGAGGCTTCCGCCCTCGAGTCAGAATTTAAGCCGTGATTCTTAGACGATGGAACGATTGGCGATACTCTTTTAATTCCGTTGTTACTCATGTGGAAAAGTAATAGATTTCGGTGTTACCTCAGGATTGCAACGAAATGCTTTAACGTTAGAGCTGTAAGTTTTGTCAACCGAGGCCGCCTTTTGTGTCGAGTGCTTGCACCGGGCGCAGGGACTGCTTCGTGACACCCCCAAGCTGCGTACGGATGAAAACATCGAGCCTCTTGGAACTCACTCACCATGGCCTCCGCAAAACTCGCCCTGAGCAGAAAGTGCGAACTAATGGATACCTCGTGCTCCAGGTTGGGATCTCTGGCTGCGCCACTTGTACTATACTTGATGCGAACTAGCCCCTCGACACCAAGGCTAATCGAAATACTCATCTACATGGACGCGTATGCAGCCTGGAAGGATATTGTATAAAAACAACGACCGTCAGATTAAAGCCTAGAAAACCGAAGCCATCAAATTTAGACCCAAATGATCGCTTGCTCGTTTTGATCGCTTGGAACTTAGTACTGGTTCAGTTGATTTCGTCAATATCTTCTGTTACCTTGAGGTTAACTTTTCGCCCCCACACTATTCTCTATGTAGTCTTACGGAAAGCCTTGATTTTCTTTATTTCAAAGAAAATCTCAAATAAAAGTTCACGGAAGCTTCTTTGGATCTCCAGAAATAATCACGTATAACTGGGTGAAAGCACTGTAACCTTACCGGCTTCCTGTGACTCGCTACTCATTTCATGGGTTTTAGTATAAACTCCCCCATTGAAGAGACTTCTACGATCATGATGTCGGCTGGGTGATATATATATATATATATATATATATATATATATATGGTGCAATAAATAAACGATAAATAATGAAGGACCCAGGTGTTCAAACTCGGCGGAGAGACACAATATTCTAGCTCACACGTTGTTAGCTGCAACGTGGAATGGAATCCCTAAAGAGCGCAGCTATTTAGAATAACATGTTACAGGCGCTATCCGACACATCAAAAAGGACAAACGAATCACAATAACTCTTGTTTGTTGTGAACTCCTGTCCTATTGTACATAACTAAGAGTAAAGTGTGTTACTATGAGAATCACTCTATGGATTTGGCCTGCAGGGCACTACTGTCTGGAATAAGCTAAACTACTAATTTTTGCGGTATTCGGAGGCTTAAGCCTTGAATCAGCTCCGAAACCGGCGGTTCGTGTCGAACTATCTGTGGCAAGGGCTTACAAAGATGTGCTCAACATCATAGTTAGATGTCTGCATTCGAAATCAGCAACGATGACATATCGGAACTTACATCATTCACACAAATGACGTGAAGACGTGTTCTAGAGAGAAGCACTAGGACTTCATCTCGCGACAAGAAATATCGTTGCGTACCCTCTCGTCGTAATAGCCTAGCTCACTAAGTACCTGAAGTGCTAGCTCAAGTTGCTTCACACAACTGCCTTTTCGAAGAGTGTGTCAGACACTGGCAAATTATATTTATTAGTACCCTAATAGCGTTACTTCCATGCCACTAATGCAAGGTGTGTTTGTGGCCACTTGGAGTAACCCCGGGTGAGTTGCGAAAATCAAGATTCTCCTATATTTTACCTTTAAGCTTCATCGTACAATACTCTAAAATGGTGCCATTACAATACAAACATATCTAGAAATTTTAACAATGCTCTTAGCGATCCTTGGCACCAAGTCGATGATGGCTGTTTCATGGTATGATTACCGTAAATTTCTTCCGCCGCCTATCCGACGTTACGCCCATAGAGTCCCAGTTAACAGAGGTGAAACGTTATCGGCCGCCACAGACCATTCACCAGCCATCATATATATATATATATATATATAGTGACGTTATTCATTTTCGATTTCAGTAATTTGTCTCAACGTAGCTTCCGAAGTAAACTTCGTATATATATATATATATATAAAGTACCGCTATTTGTTCTCGATTTCAGTAATTTGTCTCAACGTAGCTTCCGAAGTAAACTTCGCATATATAAATATATATTTTTACCCGTTGTTTTTGCAGTTCCCAGCCAATTCTTCAATGACACAAAGTGTGTCACCGAGAACGCTAGATGTACACGCTAAGACTCTCTTAACGCTAGCGGGTCGCAATAATAAATACTTCTCCGCCTTTACTTTACCAAACACTTCCTTCGCACAGTTTGCGTTCCATTATACATAAAACTTACCTACTTTCGCTAAAATTCCTGTTCTCACATGTTTACTATTTTGCGCAGTCAATATTTCGAACTATGAATGTGAGTGAGCAAATTATAAATATTTACGCTATATTTATATACACTTTCGTATGTACGCGTATGTTTCCAGATTAGAAACGGTTTTACCGCCCGTTTTCTAAGATACAGAACGTATTCTATATATTAAGTGCTTTTTACAGGAGGAACAATAACTGGGGAGTATTACGTAACACGCTTGGACCAGCCGAAGAAACGCACGCATCATAGCATTACGGTTTGCGATGCAGAAGATGGTTGCACTGTTTCACTACAACACTACGCCCACACGTTTCTTTTGCCATGGCCAAAATACCGAACTATAGTTGTCCAAATTGTCGAGCAGCCCCCATATTCTTCGGACCTGGCCCGCTGCGGCTACTATCTGTTTGAAAAACCCCTTCGACAATGAAGTGATATATGCCGTAGACGCGTATTTTGGGTCTAAATATTCTGAATATTTTGCTCTTGGTATAAAGGACTTACGGATCGTTAAACTAAAATGGTGAGCTTCGGGAGAACTCGAATTTTAAATAAATATTAAATATTAAATACCGACTATTATAAGGGTACGTAGTTGTTCGTTTCTCGCTTGTATTCCATGCTACGAATTTTATTAGAGGGTGTGTGAACTGAGCTAGTCTAAGAAGTGTGGTCGTTTTCGGGGCTCAACAGCGACTTGCTTTGTGTAAGTCTTTTTATGCATCGGCACGCTGCCTTGTTACGTAGGGGTGCCGCATTCGTTCAGGTTCTAATATTGCCAAAAGAAACTATGTGAGATCGGTTTTCATTATTGACAAGTTATTAAATGGATTTGGACAATTTAACCAGAACTTGCACGCATATAGGTCGCGCCAATTCATCAATCCTAGCTCAACCTGAAAAAAAATATATTAACTGATCAGTGCGCTGGCACTTGAGCTTATAAATCGTTGAATAAAATTCTACATATCTATTTATCTAGTAATAAAAATGTAGAACTAGACCATGCAAGGCTGGCAGATCGTTGCGAGTTAGCAAAGTAGGCATTTGTAGCGAATACAAACTATACAACGACGTGTCGGAGCAACACCCTAGAACGCTTTTTCTCCCTCTCAACGTCCATCGTTGCTCAGTGATTATATAACATAAAGCATAACCCCATAGATCAGACGCACGTCGTATATATGTAAGCTGGCATTGTGCTAGCTTATATCATTAGTATAGCGCTGTTCAATGCCAGTGCAGTTCCACAATAGCAGTCGAAGAAATTCTGCTATGCCGTATTGCGTAATTTTGGCTACTGGGAACAGCATTCCCGCCACGCACGAACACGGTCATCCATCATTAGAAGCCAACGACTCAGATACGTGCCCTGTGCAGTGGCAGCCGTTAGCATTGGACAGTAGACCAGCTGGTTCACGAACCTACGACTCCAAATCGTTTCTCGTTTGTCTCGCCGCTGCTATCGCACAAAGACAACGGCTGCCTTTTCTTCGTGCTATTCACTGCGTGCTTTTGCTCATTCGACTTCTGCACACGCAAACAGATTAACTAGCCTAGTTTCTTACCACCATGTTTTTCTCTAACCACCATATTTTTCTCTTACCATTTCTTTCTCTCATTCTCCCCCTGCCTCTCACTTCCTTTGTCTCCCCCTTCCTTTATCCATAGGTAGCCCTTAGTTGTCGTCCCCTATCGACTCGTTGGCATGTACGTTGGTCACTCTACGCTATTGTCTTTCATAAACGGGTCGAAGCAGGCCAGGTCATAACGTAACAATCACTAAGCATTCATAGCGTATTCGGGCTATGATCAGCCCACATCCGCTCATCCAGCAGAAGGGGTCAAGTTTAACACCGTGGCTTCTCACCGGTGTCTCCCCCCCCCCCCCCCACCTCCCTCGCCTCCCTCCCTCGCACCCCCAAAGGCCTTGACCTTCGACCCCCAGCAGATTCGTCCGAGCTTTCCCGCAACACGATCATCAGCGTTGTTTCCTTTGTTGTATTGTCGACAACAACTTGTAAACAGCAGCCCCAACAGCAGTAGCCGGTAGTCTAACGGCAGCGCTTGTACATCTTTCCCAGATGTCGTTGTTGTTGATGATGATCGCTATTAGACGAAGACGCGATCTTCGTCTAATGGTCGGGGAGCAAAACAGGTGCAGCGTGTCAACAAACAGCGACGATGAGATCAACAACATGTGTTGTTTCGCTACCTCACTGCTACCTCGCAACGGGGGAGGAGGCGGGACGGGGGGGCTGCAGGCAAGAGTAAACGTCAGAAACGGTCCTCTAACGGATCGCAATGGCGAGGAGGTAATGTGTACGTGTGCATATATAGATATATAAATGTATTGGAACAGACGGGTGAACGCGTCCGTTACAGCAGCAGCAGCAGCAGCAGATGCAGCAACAACAATAGCTACAGAAAGGTGTTTTGGCGGCAGAATACAACGGCGTGACATCTGGATAGCTGTGATTAAAAATGCGCTGAGTGACGTTCGAGTTGTGTCGAAAAAGCAGGCAGTTCGCACATCGCTTGACGACGTCGGTTGGTTGGAATCGTTCGCCGCGCACCGGACCGGCAGCAGTTTGACTCGGATCTAGTCGGAAAACCCGTTCGGCTGTTCGCTGCAACGCCCGTAATTAGTAAGTGAAGTCCTTTCTAAACTTGGAACAATGCGTTGTTCTCTATAGGATCTCGTGAGTACTCTCCATGACTGACAACGAAACGATTCCTGGAAAACAATCGTTCGGTCCAGGGTAGATGCTCAGTCGCAGACTTAAGTGCGTTCATCATTATACATATTGTGCGTGCATCTGTCGATCACGGTATGCGTAAAATACCATGCAGTTGATAGTCTGGCCCCTTCAATGCACTCACTCATTGCATCCGCATAGGCTGTTACACACTCACATAAACTCTAGAAAACAATTTGATTGTTTTCAGTTTTAGCTTTACCATGTAGTTGGCTCTTGTAGCCTACATAATGTTGTGTAGTTTTTTGTAGAGCCAAATATTCTGCACCGTAGTGAAATGCCGTTATGTGCACACGTTCTATCACTAAGTGTCAGAATGAGGGAGGGCCTGATCATAAACATGCGCAAGCTAGCATCTGTTTAAGCCATCTTTGAATGTTAGAAATATTGGTATGATCGCTTGAAGTTCTTAATTAGTAAATGTAAACGGTGGACTTCTAAAAAGCCTCCCCCCAGTACATCATACGTGAGCGGATTATCGTGGAGATGAATGACTATCGACAAAAATTCTAGCTATTATATGATTTAATATTTTATTTGCAAATCATATAATCATTTTGGGTTCGCTGTTGTAAACCAAATATAGAGGCATGCTGTTATATCATTGCGATTTGAAGTCTCTGATGTAGTCGCTCTAGTGAGACAAAGACGGGATATAAGATTAGATGAGGTTTTTGCTAAGCTAAACGAGATAACAAGTAAAGATTGCGCTGCGTTCGTATCAGTGGTGGCAGTCAGGTGTTGCGGTATTTCGTTCACCAATATACGTTTGCTACGAAAACGTTTAACACTTTTTGGTAAGGTTATAATCTTCTGCCAGCTTGCCCATAGGCCACTAGCCACGTGCACGCAGAAGACAACGCAGGAGATTACTGTCAAGAGCCGATCTGGTCTATAACTAGCCACAATAGGGCTATTCCTTAAGTACCTTAGGTATTGACGTCGCCATTGTCTTGGTATTCTGCCCGCGTCACTGCACCAGGCAGTCAATCAATAGATCAATTAGCTAATCAGAGTAACGTACGTCTGGCTGTAATGTAGTTTGCTACTTCGTAAACATTGTTGTTTGTGCCTCACTTGGAAATGTTCTTTTCTTACAGATTATTCTAGACACTTTTTGACTAGACAATATTTTATATATACAACATAAAATATTTTTATTCAACTGCTTATCTGTGCTCCTAAACTAAACACGTTGTTACACCGGGCTATAACCTATTAGTGCGGGTCTTCTATATGCGAATCGGCTAGGCACGGGCGTGCAGGCAAATTCTTCGAGATTTGTCAGGAATGTTTTAGGCATTGCTAAACCCACTTGTTTGGAGTGTAGCTTGTAGGGGACTGAAAAAGGCCACTATTGCGTCTTTAAAATTTTAACCACCCTTAGCATGCGCATGCAGGACTTATTTTGGCTTTATCCATTAAATAAATGTAACAGCCAGGCAGTGCTCGACTTGATTTTACAGACAAGAAAGAAGAAGTAATCCCACCTAAGTAGGATTCGAGCCTACACATGGCAGCGATATTTGTTTTCGGAACCGAGCGTTAGCCGCCTAAAGTTCCACTGCTTCTGTACTAGCGCAGAAGCCTAGCCAGTTTGTGATCTATATAGCCAAGTTTGTGTCGCATTATTCTGCACTACGGCCAGGTGGTGTTAAAAACAAGCACATGAATAATTGATCGAATTAACGTATAGTATTAAGTAGTTTGTGCAGTATCATAATTAAAGGCGTGTAGCGGAACAAATAAAACATGAAAAAGGCACATTTGTCTCATGTTCTCACTGCTTAAAGTCATAACGTCGGGATGTTGTGACTTTGAGCAGTGAAAAGTTTTGCAAAATAGTAATTGAGCAGAATCGTCCACACATCCATAGCCTATACATGGTACCTATGACCCATTTGATGTGTAGTGACTTGTCTTAAATAAACTCGGTATGAACTCGGCATTGAATCACATGATTTATCATTAAATTTGTTTTGAGAATTGGCCACCTCTACAATGGTGCCGTTGCTAATAATGTTTTATTATTATGTCGAGCTTGTAGCGGGCATATCTGAAAACTAGAAATGAATATAACTTGGCTTTCAAAGAAAACGCGCATTTAGTGAATAATACATTAACAACACAGCTCTGTGCAGGAAAGATGAGAAAGTTGAAAATTTGTTTTAAGGACTCAAAACGCTCAAAAAAGCTACGGTTGTTTTGTAAATAGAGTAATTATAGTGAATATACATAGCGCGAGGTTTTAGATGCTCCTCTTGGTATGGCCGTGTAGGCTATTTCTTAAACATCCGTTAGGACGGTTCTAGGCATAATGGTAGAGACTAGACATTTCCGGCCCTTGGTACATTGAAGACAAACCTCAGGGCGATTCCAAGTCCGTAGGGGACTGATGAGGATGATCTAGATTCAAAAGGTATAATCGAACCCACTTGTTCGGAGAGTGAATTGTAGTACACATGAACTTCTTTAGCACATTATTTTTTTAGCACCTGATTATATATACGTAATGTATACATAACTGTTTTGCAGGGTCTGCATGATGAAACGTCTTGTTAGTTTGGTTCTTCTACCGCTAACCTTAGCTGCGACAATGACAACAGTCGACGACGAGGATGAGAATAAGGATCGAGTCTGTGGATTTCGAAGGTACGTCATATATATCAGTCTTTCAGTTCATATATATATATATATATATATATATATATATATATACCATAGAGCAGGCCCGCCAGACCAAATTATATCCGTTTTTAGCATCTTGTTTCGTTTGGAAACACAAATATTTGGATGATGCTTTTAGCGGCAAAAATTTAACTAAACACAGCTGTCGGAAACGTTCTAAAACTTTCACGAACTTAAGTTTAAACACGTGTGTCTTTATACAAAGATGATTTAACAAAAATTCAAATCAACCTGCACTAGAAAGCATTCGATTATGCTAGAGAAATACAACAGCAGAGGATTGCACACACGCTATCAGGGCGTTCAATAAGCATGGAATCATTTTTAGGATCCGTACATATGTTTACTTACTGAGTGAAGTTAACACGCCTGACAGTTCGTTCGATGCATCTTGCTGCAGATGCTCTGCCGCCACCCTCAGGCCCTGTCATTAACTCGTTTAGATAGCGACGATGAAGCGTGGCTCTCCTACGGGAATGTGAGTGGGAAAGCATTTTAGTTGAAGCTGGACGCCTACGCGTTGCAAAGTAAGTCCAACTGAAGCCTTCTGTTGGACTTCTGGAACTCAGATACTCCAGTACTCTGTTGTACCGGAGTAACCGTGGAATCGCTTCGTTTCAACTGTTCAGCTTGGGCCAATACGTTTTTATTGATATATAACTACAGCGAGTGGGAGATGCTTAACCTTTTTGTCTTTGAACGCAGCAACGCGCTCGTTAACGCGTAACGTTATGGGAGCTGTCGTAGCATTTAGCAAATTACTGATTGGAGCTGGCACCTCATCGAACACCTTGCGGAATCATGGCATGCGTCTCTAGATTAGTATGCCTGCTTTACAACGTTCAAGCTCGATTTATTTTCTGTAGAATAAAGCCGTCTAAAAAGGAAAGATCGAGAAGCTCATTGGTATCTGGCAAAAAGAAGAGCACACTTGTTCAATACGTAATTGGAAACAAATCGCAAGTTCCAGTTTACTTACTCTTTCTTGTCCTTAAGACTCTTGCTTTGAGAGGCTGACTTTCTTCGGTCGGTCGGGTTGAGTCGACAGCGAGTGACACTGTCTGCTCCCGACAACTCTGGTGAACACACCCCTACCACCCAGCGCATGGCAATAAGTATTACTATCCGTCTCCAAGGGGGGTCCTCTGGGTACCGGATTAACTGACCTTGTCATTATCTTCTCAATGCTAAGCGTAGAAAACGGGACAAACCCCTCCGAGATAGAGCAAAAGGCGGTTAGCTTAGAAATTGCTTGGCCCACTCTTAGGAGAACTTTGAGGCCCGCAACGGAGATAGGTCCGGCAACGTGTAATTCGAATGTGACTGGAATGCGCCTTTGCGACGTTTTCTCTAGAAAGCTCCGGATGACACTAGGCAAGAACAAGACTCGCCTAAACAGTGTTAATGTAGTCGACAAACTAGTACAACACGGCCTATCGTGCATAAACGGTGCAGGACGACGCTATAAACGAGAGGTTTGGCAGAGCCCTTAGGTCATGCGGTCTTCCGTGCATCCTAGAAACGTCCAGTCTCTACGCGGAGAACGGCAAGCGTCTAAACGGAAAGACACTTTCATCTTTTGAGCGAGGTGAAATGCTCGTTTAGGATGATGCAATCGTCGGTGACTCTCTAGTTCCTTTTATGATCCGTAGCGGCGCACCGGCTTTTCAGCCCCTGAGTAGACCAGCAAGCAAACAAAAATGCTCATAAATTGGGCATCCCCATCATTCGATCCTCTCGCTTTCGAAGCTTGGGTGCTCCTGAAGTTCAGGTGAGGTAGCTAATCCACAGGGTCGGCGCTTTGTTCATTCAAGCCTGTCATCTTGACATATAGGGTGAAAATACCACCTCCGTTCAAGGCATACTTCTAAAGTGGCCTTCGCCTGGCTTAAACGAAATGGATACGTGTATATATATATATATATATATATATATATATATATATATGCCAAATGTTATATTGATAGTGTCAATTTACTGAAGTGGATAAAAGTCGATTTAACATCACCCTGGACATTCTGGATTGATTATCTAGTTTCCTGGACTGCGCAATGGATTGTAAAACACGACCGCCTGGAATAACATTGACGAGTATATTGTGAAAATTTGATATATAAGGATATATAAGGAATTAATTATATTGAGAAAGAGATATCTTACCAGTGTTTGCCGTCAGCAAAAGCTGGCAATATATATATATATATATATAATTTGACCTGCATTGGACTAGGTTAAGTCGTGAAAGCATACATGAAGGCATTTATCCGGAGTATCCGTTCATCGCATCGATCCTTGAGTTCAAGCCGCGAAAACTCGAGGCGGAGTTCCTGTGCGCTGCAGCGCTTGTCTCGAAGAAACACCTCGTCACGGCCGCTCATTGCTTCGACGATAAATCTATGTACGGAAAGTATTTGCTACACAATCGTTGGTATTTGTCCGCTAGTGAGTGTTGTTACTTACACAATTAGCCCGCGCTTTAATTAGAGCAATGTATTGAGCCGTCCTTCGTTCTCATTCGACATCACCGATTCAATCGTTAAGTCGACGTTCGTCTATATATTCTAATCTTTAATTCGAAGAATAATTAAATAAGAATTCTTTACGTACACTCCAATGAAAAAATTAAATAAGAAGTCATAAATGACATTACCATACCAGTCTACGACCATGTAAGGTGAATTGTCGCGAAATTTACGTCTCGTTTATTACATAAATAAATATTGTAATCTGATAATATTTAAGACAACATGTCAACCGGAGGATAGTGTAACACAAAACATGTTTGCGTATTATTAGAATAACGTATCCAAGTGATTTATTGTGCTAGTTCTGCTTTCATTGATAATATTTATAAGCATCTGAGCATAAGGCCAGTGGAAAGATGAGTAAAAATTTCATATGAGTAAGAGTTCTAGCATAAATTTCACTTACCGACAATATTAACATTTTGTAGAAGTTTTTGCGGCAATACTATTGTTATTGCAATGCTAAACTTAACAAAAATAATAGCAAGCATCTCTAAATTTAAAACAGAAGATAAAACCTAAAGAAAGTATGCATATATTTTCAATTTGTAGCCTAGTCTACTTTAGTGTAAATAACACTGTACCTACAGCATTTCCGTGTTAACCAATAAACAGATTGCGCCTCGCGTACAATTCGTAAATCACGGGGTGCGTTAACTGTGTAAATAAATCAATGAGAGGGAAACATCAGTTATGAGTTAAATGCAGTAATCTGAAGGTTGTGTTTGCTCTGCACAAATTTACAGGAATCCGCGCTATTATACAGTGATGACAGAGAGTACCACAACACGTGCGGGTCTCGAGTTCGACATCGAACGCATCGACCGGTTTCCGCTATACCGGGAGGGTCAGGTGTATGACGACATCGCTGTTCTGACGCTTCGCCATGAGGTTCACAACAACACGGTTCCCGTGTGTCTGCCTCAGATGGGCGATATGTTCGATCAGCGACTGGCATATGTTCTTGAGTACACTCCCATGCATAACGGACACATGAAGGTGCGATTGCACGATATATATGTATTTATATACATACATATATATATATATACTAGCTAGTGCTAGCATATACGACATACTTAGCATTTGTCCTGCCGACGACTAAAGCTTGATACCTTTGACAACTAACTTTCTATACCTATCAGTGATGGTCGCGGTCTCCCGGGCGTTTGAACTGCTCGGTCTGTGATTTGCTTGACTTGTTCTGTCCAATTGATATAATTTGTGTAAGGTAATTCTCACCACCGAAGCTCCAAGTACTGGCTCTAGCACCACGCCATCTAGTAAAATATGGCCGGCCAAGATAAGACTACAAAGTGGCGCTTACAAAAAGGTCAAGTTTTGTTTTTGACACATTCAAGCGCATAACCGTAACGCCATTTTGCTCAAAATGTCATTGGTTCCCTGTATGGTAGGGAGACAACAATTCTTAGAAACTCTGAACAAAAGTACAGTGTCCTCTACAAAGTCTTTGGAATGTCGAAGGTTTGACCGTGCTAAGTCTACGTTCTCTCTTGCCGCACCCTATACTGTCAGATAGACAAACACGTAGAAAGACCATACCTACATCTAAAAAAAGTACGCGAACACGTATCCCATTGCAGGTGTCGACATCACGCCAGATTATCGCTAAGCGTTTGGAATGTCGTGAGATGTATCAGAATTCAATTTCGATGAAACTTGTCCGCGGTGTAAGCAATGAGCACATGTGTGCAGACCTGCGCTCTAGACAGAGCAAGTGCATGGCGTTCGATGGATCGCCCGTCGTTGTCAATGGTAAGCAATCTTTACTAAGGTTACCTTCATGCGACTTTTATGATTCTACCTCTGTTCGAGTTATTCACGTTTAAACGGTACTACAAAAGTGCATATAGGGTTTTCCGGAATCCCTCTGCTTTCTCTGACGAACTTATAAAGCCGGGCAAGAAGATACGATGTGGTCGTTTAGAAAATAGGTCGCAAATATTAAGGGTCTGCTATCAACTTTCACGTCCAATACATCACAACTATAACCTAACGACTATTCACAGTGCTCAAATTAACACATTCAGGCAAATGCGCATTTCATGACAATAATTTTGCCGAGTTAAAGAGTTGCTGAAAATTTGAGTCGTGATTGCGGAGTAATTTAGATTTTCCAGAGGGCAAGTCGAGATTAGGTTAATTATGCATGTTCTTAATATCTATGTGCCCTCCATAAAATCTTAACTGCTTTGTAATTACGGATCGCATTGCCGTATATTTAGTATCTAAATAAGCAGCCTGAGATGCGCAATGTTCATGTGAATACGCTGTGAGATCAAGGGGTTATAATAAAACTTCATTTTTGCGATTTCTTCTCTTAACGACCATGTCGCATTTTCTTGCCGTTATATGTACTTTAGAGGAAGCTGAATCTCTCATGAACACGACGATGTGCTTACTTTCTGTATAAAAAGATTTCTGGTTGTCTCGCAATTGCACATTTTATGCTCCTATGCCGAGCAACAACACCAGTGTCATAGATTTTAGTAATATAACTGTCACTCCGAAACTATCTTCTCAGGGACCATGTTCCATTACAACAGTATTTACTTAAACGAGCTACACAATTCCCTATGTCGCTTCCCAAATATTTCTAAGAGAGATTCTGTAATCGTATAGGTACTAAATATACCTGATAACGTATGAATGCTCGACGGCAAGGTCCTACGATAGAATACATAGTCTATCATGGGACCGTGCTTTTAAAAATAATCAAGTTATATGCTGCATTATGCAGTAGAGGTCAAGCTCGATATATACTCACATTACAGGAATTATTCACAATAACGAAACCTCGAACGTTCAAAAAAGCTACAAAAAATAATCTCGTCATATATCTTTTAAAACGAAAGACATCTGCGTTCCTGTTGCACCTGGTGTTTAATGTGCATATTAAATATTGTCATTTTCGTATTGACAATTTGTTTACTAGCTTCATCTTAAATTTACCAATAACACGACGACTTTAGTTTTTTTATGCATTGCGCTGAGATCAATAATTGATAATATCGGACTAGCAGTTATTGAATAAACTGTACATTATTTTGTGCATAACTTTGCTGATTTCATATACCCATACTTGCTCCCATATTGGCCACCCGGTAAAGAGCAAACTTTTGTTATGGATTTCACGAAAAAGGCCTCTTAAAGTTCCAGATTCACATAGTGTGGCATAATATGGCATTGTAGTGTAGACTGCTGAAAAAGACTGTGAAAGAATAATGTGATGCCTTATTCATATGGGAAGACGTACGCAATTAAACACAAGTGTACATATTCTATACTCTATATCGATCTAGTCATTTACTTTATTCTCTACTACGCGTACTTCTATATTCTATTTTATCTATTGTTTTACAATGGCATTTGTTTGACATAACCAAGTTTTGCGCTTTACAGACAAGGCCAACCAGCTTGTTTTGGCTGGAATTGCAACGTTCCGGGAGAAGTGCATCTCACAAGAATTTCCGGGTGTTTTCACGAAGATCACTCCCTACTTACAGTGGATCAACCGGATGATGAAGCCGTAGTAAACTTAAATTAAGGGGGTCCAACATGTATTCCTAATACACCACTGCAAGGGTCAGAAACTATCTCGTATTTATATCGGCTTGAGGTGTCTGCCGCGACTACCGTCAAGTGCCAATACAGGGCGCTTCTCACAATGAATCTCTTTCTCACCGTAGGGGGTCGTTACAGTTTTACCTATTTTACTCATACTGACCTCACCTTATGTTCCTCATGTACAAACTGAATAAAATTATTTGTTGTATATATACACATGTTCTGCTGCATCTTCTCTACATATATCATGCTAAATTGTGTTAATGTTAGGCAAAATTATCTTTCTTTCAAAAGAGAACATGACGAGACCACATATAGCATATTGACATACACGTACGTTTGTATCTGTTCATATTTATAGAAATACATAAAGGCACATTAGTACATATGCATGTACTAATTAAATACGCAAATTGTAATTACTTTAATATGAGAGCTTTTGTGCGCACCTTTAAACGCCGTTCTGCCACAAAGATGTTTCACATGCTCGAAAATTTCCCATGCGATGCAATGCTGCTCTGATTGCACTGTTCGAATATCTTCCAACTACATGTATATTTTAGATTACTCAAGCAACTCATGCAATAAAGAAAGGTGGCTGCTTATTCTATAATGATACCTCGTACTTTAGATATTCTACGGAGCGTCAGCTCTTTTCAGCCAGGCGAAACTGGATAATCAGCTATTGCAGAAGGTTTCAGACCTACTGGGGAAGACGTCAGGTGTCCCAAGAGCAGGATGTCTCATTTTGCAGTTACTGTCGTTGAACACACAGCCCGGAAGTGCGGCAGTAATGTTCGCCACATTGACTGAATAAGATAAGCCCGGCCTATTTAACTGAGCTGTTATGGGGACGGAGAGACTGGCAAAAGCACACGTTCACAGGGAGAAACTTATTGTCTCCTAAAGTAGAACTACACATATTTTTCTAACACCAGCTACGACTACATATATTTTTCACCACCAGCTATGACTAACCGGGCCTGGAATAAATCTTTCCGTCCATGTCTCCGGCATCTCGCCACTCGCAACAGCATTAACGGATTTTCACATCTACTGGGTGAGTCTGCTGATTTTCAGAAACCCAGAGGACACTGCGAATGCCGTCGTTGAGGCAATTCATACCCCCTTGTATCACCTCAACGACGGTACTGAATCCGTCTCGCTCTTTCAGCTCCAGCGAGAATACTCATAGACGGATTTTACTACGGGTGTGATATGTTCTATGTTTGTTCTTACCTACCCAAGCATGGCGCATTTTTATGAAGAAACACGTTTTTTAATAGGGCTGTGTTGCATATATTTTACGTTTTGTACGTCTGATTGTTGAAAAAAATAATTCCTTTGATTCTCCAATTTTCTTAGCAAAAGCGTTTGTAATAGTCCGTACCGTAGAAATCTTCTAATATGACAACGTGGCCTGGGTAGTTAGTAAGCAATACTTCCCTGGCTTCTGGTGCGCTCGATCGCAGGTTTGATTCCGGGTGTGGGGATGAGAGGAGCACTCGTACATACTTAACGTATCCGAGATAAGAGAACACACTTAAGTGGCACATTTGAGTCCAATTCTGGGCAATTTCAGAGGATTATAGGGGACCTTAGGTCCCAGGACATTTGTCTAGAAAGGACTTGTACGGCTGCTGTGGAAGGCGTGCGACTTCCCCGTGCTATGTTAGGTGCCATAGGTCTTTGAGTCTTGTTGAGGATGCGACGTGTTGTAGCTCTTGTAGTCGTGCGCTCTCTTAAGGGTGCGGCGTATAACAAAAAGCTGTCTATTACTGATGCCAAGAGGCGGCACCGATAATCGGTTGCTTCTCTAGTCCGTGGGAGGATTTTCCGTAACTCTGCTGAGGCTTTGGCTGCTTTTTTGCTGCATAGCGCACATGAGGTGTTCCTGTGAGAGCCCTGTCAAGGCCGTAGGTGTTACTGGATGACCTTCCAGGTGTAAATTTAGATTCCGTGGAGGACGCTTTAGACCATTCAGAAGAATTGCTTCCGTTTCTTGTAAAGCCAGTCAAGGACTAGAGGTGTTGTCGGATATCCGCCAAGGCTGTGTTGGCTGTTCCTTCGAACAAATACTTGTCTCTGGCGGTAACGATCAGTGCCAGATCGTCCACGGAGGCGTCCCAGTACAGATCCTGTGGAAACCCCGGCAGTGACGGCGTTGTACGTGCACGCCTTCGTATGTAGATGCGTGGTCCTTGAAATACGACGCTAGGATACGTCGTAGGTAGTGAGACACGCTTTTGTTTCCAAGTGCTTGGTCTATGGCGTCCTACGAAAGCGTATTAAACGCGTTTTTGACGTCAATAAGGACGGCCACACAGTGCGCCCTACTGGTGAATTTCTTCGTGCTTCAGCTATGTTTAGAACTTTGCTGATAGCCGAATGTGTGGAGTGTCTTGCGCGGAAACCATGCTGGTTTTACGACAGCTGCCTTGGATAGACAGAAGAGTATGCTTATAGGCGGTATGCTGAGAGGTCTCTTTGTGGCTTGCCGGGTTTTGGGATAAGGGTTAGACGTACCGTTCTCCAAAGCTTAGGATAATCTCCGCTGGTAAAAATTGTGTCTATGATGCGTTTAAATACCTTAGGATGGTTCTTTAGAAGCAAGCATACTGCTTGGGAGGGGGGCAGCATCTGGACCCGGTGCTTTTTTTGGCCGTATGCGTTCAGCCACGATTCTAACTTCTTGAATTGAAATTGGCTCGAAGGTAATGGTCTAAAGTTTCTTCAAAGAGTACCGGCTCCGGCCGGGGTCTTTGCGAAAAGAGCGCATTTATAGTAGGTCGGGCCACTTTTTGCGCACGCGCGATTATGTAAACATTGCCCCAGGGGTTTTCTTCGACCTCCTCACATAAAGAGTTTCAGTAATCTTTTTTTTACTATTCTTAATGGCCATATGTAGAACTCTTCGTGCTTCTTTGTATTCTTCCCATAAATAGGAGAGTTCTGGTCGGTGCCTTGCTCTGCGGCGCATACATATTCGTCGTAGGCAGTGGCAGGCTCTTCGCTTTTCGGCAATCTGACAATTTTAGTCAACCGGTAGCACGGTGGACGATTGGATATCTTAGGAAGTCTCGACCCTACCGCCATAACGTACGGACGTATTTTGTGAGTGCTTTGTGATAAAAGGTGATAGTGGGAGTCTGTCGCCCCGCGGCAAACGCAACTTCTACCCCCGACACCTCAGGCCAGGACCAGGTTCCAGACTACACACCCACGACAGCAACGACTCCTCGGATGAGAAATGTCTAACTTCGTACTTTCAAACACTTAGTGTAACAGGCGGCAGTCCGAACGCCGTTACGTGCAGAGTCGAGTCATCGCCATGTACAATCCGAAACACTGCCGTGTGCGGCAACTCGAACAGCGCCACGTGCGCGAAAACTCGGGAGCGGAAGCACGCCGAAACTTTAAACGTCGCGAAACGACTCTATGTGGACAAAGTAGTAGATGCGGGTAATACTCGCACATTACCTGACTGAAGGACAGGAGTGTCCGAGCACGGACTCGGGGGTTCAATACTTGAGCCCGACTACCCCCAGCTACCCTCGTCACCCCCCCCCACTCATCATCTCCTTCCACCAACTGATCCTTCAGTCCTGCCACCACCCCCTCCGATGGCAGACTGGGTATCTGACGCAGAGGCGGATACCGCAATCTGGTAGACGGGTTCCGAGAGAAACCTCGCGATTAGGGGCGGGGGGTCGGGGAGGGGGTTCTCCTGGCTGGAGATTGACCGGGTAGGGATCATCTATAGCTGCTACTTCTCTCCCAACAGGGAGGAGGAGGAATTCGAGGAATTTCTTGAGGAACTTGCCCAGAGCGCGGGGGCACATGCAGGTAAGAGGGTAGTGATCACCGGGGATTTTAACGCAGCCAGCATAGCATGGGGTAGCCGAACCACAACTAGACGGGCTCAAACTCTTCAGGAGTGGATGGCTGAAAAAAAGTCTAATGGTTCTTAATGACGGAAGAGTCCCCACCTTTTCCAGAGGGAGCCAGACGGCCTTCATTGACCTAACAATGGCCAATGAGGCGGCCTTTCCACTGGTGGTAAAGTGGAGGGTGAGGGAGACGGAGGAGACCATGAGTGACCACAGATACATCTGTTTCACCATCAGTACCCCCGAGGTGGCCCTCGCCCCGCCCCCTAGTAATAGATGGGAGATGCGAAAACTCGACGCTAAGATTCTAGTGGCTGAAATAGACGAGGGTTGCAAAGGACTGGGAGACACGGCGGAGGATGAATATCAAATAATTAGCATACTCTCTACAGCATGCGAGAAAGCTGCTCCCTCACAGCACCACGGGAGCCGCCACCCTCCCAACTACTGGTGGAACAAAGGGATCGCAGCTGCCCGCAGGGTTTGCATAAGGCTAAATAGGATTTTCACGAGAACACGCAGCTGGTTAACGCAAAGAAAACGACGGGTGGGATTTTACGGGGAGCGAGAGACCGCAAGAGCTGAATCCCAATTGACGGAGTACAAGGCTGCTCGATCGAGACTCCGAGGACTCATCGCCAAAAGTAAAGCCTGAGCGGAGAAAGAGCTGATAGACGCGGTGGAGAGCGACGTATGGGGCCTGCCGTACCGAATAGTTATGGCCAAACTCCGGAGACCTCACCCGAATCCCCCCGGATGTGCCGCGGGAGACTGTAACCGGTCTTTTTCCGGCGCAGCCGCGGAGAGAAAACGAAGAGTTCTCGGTCACCCCGGAAGACATTCCGGAGGTGACGCTGGAGGAGGTCGAACAAGCCCGGAATCGGTTGGCAACCGGTAAAGCGCCCGGCCTAGACGAAATTCCCCCAGAGGTAGCGAGGCTACTGGTTAAAAGGTGGCCTAAGGTCTTCCAAGACCTTGCCAACAAGCTTCTGAGAGAGGGGAGATTCCCGAGTCTGTGGAAAAGGGCAAGCCTGGTTCTGATCCCCAAACCCGGGAGGAAGACGGGGCCTTCGGCTTACCGGCCCATATGCCTCATTGACGCCATGGGTAAGCTCCTGGAGAACGTTATAGTCAAGAGACTAAACGACGAGATTCAGGAAAAGAACGCCCTATCAGATGCCCAGTACGGTTTCCGGAAGGGCAGATCCGCATTAGGGGCTCTAAAGAAGGTTCTGAAACGAGAGGGTGAGGAGACTATGAAGACCCCTAAAACAAGGGGATTCGTGCTCCTGATCCTCCTGGATGTCAAAAATGCCTTCAACACAATGAATTGGAAAGTAATTGTGAAGGCAATGAAGAGGAAGGGCTTTTCTTTCTACCTCCGTCGAATGATTTCATCCTACCTGGATGACAGAGGCTTGGTTGCAGGGGGGCAGGAGTACAAGGTTACTGCCGGAGTCCCACAGGGCTCGATTCTAGGACCCGTGCTCTGGAACATAGCTTACGACGGGGTGCTCGAGATCCGAGGTCTCCCGTATGGGGTGGAGACGTTGGCGTACGCCGATGACCTTGCACTCATGATAACGGCCAGGACCGAAAGAGCCCTGGAGAGCGCCGCCAATGAGGCCTTGTCAATGGTGTCCGAGTGGATGGAGTCCCATCACTTGAAACTGGCACCCGACAAAACGGAGGCGATGTACCTAACAGACAGAAAAAGGACGACCGGCATTAACCTCGTGATGGCGGGCCACCCGATAGAAATCAGAAAGAAGGTAAAGTACCTTGGGGTCTTGCTAGACACTGGACTGACCGGATCGGCACACGTTAAGTACGTGGCCGAAAAGACCCAAAGGGTCACCCTGAACCTGGCGCGGATCATTCCTAGGGTCGGTGGGGTGGCTGAGATGAAAAGAAGGCTCCTGGCCTCGGTGGCCGAATCAACGGCGCTATACGCAGCCCCAGTCTGGGGGGACATGGCAATGCGGACGGCGAAAAATAGGGGGCACTAAGGTCGACCAACCGAACGCTGGCAATCAGGGTAAGCCGGGCGTATCGAACAGTCTCGACCGAAGCTCTCCTGGTCCTAGCCAAAATGCTGCCATGGGACCTCCTAGTGGCTGAACGAAGTAAAATGTATCTAGACGAAGGTTTGGATCTGGCCAGGAGTGCCACCATATCGGCCTGGCATGAGGAATGGGCGCAGGTAAGAGCCGGTGTGACCACAGGGAGCTAGACCAAGAGTCTGATACCGGACCTCAGGGTATAGTATGACCGCCGACACGGGGAGCTTTCCTACTGGACGACTCAGGTTCTGACCGGACACGGCCAGTTTCAGAGCTACCTGTCAAGGATCAAGAAGGCCATCAGCGATATTTGCGTACTGTGCGACTCTGGAGAAACGGAAAACGTAGAGCATACTGTTCTGCGGTGTGATGCTCTCAGGGAAGCACGGGACGCAGCACCAACCGCTGTGAGAGGCCGACCTATCAAGGAGGTGGTCTCCCATATGATGACTTCGGCGGAGGCATGGAGGGAGGCGACGAACTTGTTCGACGCTGTTTTGACACTCAAGACAGCCAAGGAAACGGCCAGGCGGGAAAGGTTTGAGCGGGTCTCTCGGGAGAGTCGTCGAGACGAGGAGCCAAGGGAGGGGGTGGGGAGCAGCCAGGCCCTCATGGTCTCGACGCACCCTCACAGGACGGATTACAAAATGGCATCCCCCTATCCAACCGCAGGTAGACATGCGGGATGATAGTCAGGGAAAGAGCTGATTGAAGGAGAACGGCAGAGACGCCTCTCCCACGGCTTCGATGTAATGACAAAGTAATACCGAGCCAGGGGGGGTGGGGAGGAATCCGGGTTTAGTGGGTTTGCGAGTCTCACACTAGCCACGCAGGCTGCTAGTGGCGCATGTGCATCATGCATTCCCAAAACCTCCCAGAACAAAAAAAAAAACCTCCGATGGCCGCCTCTGGTGGCTGCCCGATGCGGCCCTCAGTTACTCAAGAGTCCGGTGACCAGGAACTCGCTAGAAAGCTTGAGAAATCATAAAGACCTGCGTCAACTCAGTAGGCGCAACTCTCGCGCGCTGAATCGACAAGCGAGCCTGCAGACGAAACAGGCTAAGGAACAGCCGCCCCTATCGGTAGCAAAGCCTGAGAGAGAAACTCTTTTAGATAAAGCTATGGACACTCAGTGCGAGTCCAGATCTGCCTCCCTAAATACGAGAGCTAGCTACACCCCTAGAGCAGGGAAGAAAACTCGCGCGCTTAGCCCTGAGCGAGAAGAGCCTTTTTCGCCTAACTTTGTAAACGAGAAGGACCTACAGCACCTACTGACGTCAGTGGCTGACATACAAAAACTACTCAGCGAACACCGCACTAGGCACCTGCAAATCTCTAAAGCAGTACAAACTATGGGCCTAAATATACGTAAAATCTGCCGCAGAGCGCTTGAAAAAGGTTTCACTTCTTCTAGAACAAAGGGACAGTCCGTCGAAATAAATACCGACGCACTTCCAGAGCTCGCCCCTCTCCCACCGCCAGAGGAATTTATAGCTGCAGAGTTACAAGGCCTCTCCATTAAAGAGCAACTAACCGATAAACAATATGCAGATTTCTATTGCAGAAACGTTGCTGTATGCAGATGACCTTGTCATTTTTGGAAGAAGTCGTTTTCATGTCCAACAGGCATTGGCAAGACTCTCCGCGTACGTACAAGACACCGGCCTGACAATCAACCTTGATAAAACTGAAGCTATGAAATTCCGCCGGGGAGGGCGACTAGCCGAATCCGATCCACTTCGTATAGGGCCAACGACCCTTGAGTATGTAAATAGCTTCAAGTACTTGGGGGTGGTACTACCTACCAACGGCCGATGCTTCAAAGAGCACCTTAAGGACAGGGTCAGGCGAGCCTTGGTTGCGAGTTTTGGGGTGCAGACGCCATCGAAGCTATCGCTACAGTCAGCAATGGCCTTGTTCGAGATGAAAGTTGCACCTGTTGCTGCATACGGAATTCAAGTAATCTGGGAGTACCTTTCGGCGTCGCAGCTCGAGGTGCTCGATCGTATAAAGCCAGCATTTCTCAAACGTGTCATGGGGCTGCACCGCTCAACACGAAACAGATTAGTTTACCTCTTGGGTGACACGCCGCTTTTTATAGAAGATCTTAAACGACGTTTCGACCTTCCGACTACTTCAGCTTACTTAGAGTTCATTAGCTTATGGGAGCGGAAGATGGCAGAAATCGACCCTGAATTCTATGATACGGGTGCAATGACCAAAGACGCATGGAAGGGACTTAACAGGACCAATAGGCATATAGTAACACGTTTTGCGGTTCATGGGTATCACCACATTCTCTGCGAAACATTAGGGTTTCATGTCCCGTGTGATACCTGTATTTGCAGTAGGTGCGGGAACTTTTGCGCCAGGTACCACGCAACGTCATGCCCAGAAGTGACTTCGCTAGGGAGTCTCGCTCTAATGGAGGGGTCCCAATAGCGTATTATTTTATCATGAGTACATCGGAAAGGAGATTGTCCTCGATGTATCTTTGAATACGGGACAGTCATGTGTATACTAACAAAAGTTTACAATGTACCTAACAAAGGTGATAATAAACATCATAATAATATGCAGATTTCATGCCAAAGAATGGCCCGTGCGCACCTATACTGCACCCAGCCCCAACAAAGCAAGTATCTTAGCTTATAAGGTGCCAGCACGAGCCTTACTGTTTTCACAAAAGTCTGACAAAGACGAAGGTCTCATAGACCGACTATCGCCACAGTTCCCTGGAAGGGCAGTCTATTTTTCTGCACAATCGGGACATCACGACGATCGAAGGAGTTGAAAACAGTCCAGCCCTAACACGGACACTACGCACGGATGATCTCGCACGCTGAAAAAACGAAATCGAGTTCTTAATGCAGGTTCGAAGAGAGGCAGCGACAAGTCTCTGCGGCTTCCTTTGGACTAGAGACATCCAGGCAGCGGCAGTCTCCGACACCACCCTCATGAGGAAAGTATTAGAGCAAGTCCTCGCAAAATCCCCAGGAATGACCGTGGAAATTCGAGCTGAAGGCCGGAAAATAGAAAAGGCACGACAAAAAGAAGAGGATGATGCCAGACTCTACCTTCGCAGTTGTCGCGAAATCAGGCAATGCATCTTATGCTGACGCCCTACGTGCACACAGGAACAACATTGACCCAGCAACAGCTGGAGTAGACGTTAAAAGAGATTCAAGAATAGCTACAGGCAAAATCCGACTGATCGTGCAGGGTACTACTGCCGATGCCACTAGCAAATTTCTTCAGCAAATAAAGGAGAAGGCGTCTTTAAAAGCGACAGCCTAAGTGGTCTCGCCAACCAAGGCTGTGATAATCCGAGACCAAAATAAGTAAATCGAGCCGAAGGACATCCTCAAAGCGCTTACCAAGGGCGGAGCACTTTAAATTGGTCTTTACTATAGGCCCGCTAAAAGAAACCCGGGTAGGCGACTACTCGTGCATTGCAAAAATGTCACCAGAGGAAGCTCAAATGCTTCTACGACAAAGACATATACACGTTGGTTGGACTCGATTCCGCATAGACAAAATGATCTCGGTACCGCAGTGCTCACTGTGTCTGAGCTTTACAATGTGTATATACGTGTGTATATACGTGTGTATATATGTATATATGTATATATATATATATATATATATATATATATATATATATATATATATATATATATATATATATATAAAAGCACTTGTATTAGCAAATTAGAGAGCGGGCAGTTGCAACTCACCATAGTGCTATCACAGTAATGTGTTACAATCTTGTGCAATATATGCCGGAATTTATTATGTTACAAATAAACTACTACACATCCGTTGGGACCTAATCACCTCTAGATATCTTGGAGCACGTTAGTTATTCGGCAGTTCCTATTGTCGAAATTCATCAATAAACAATCCTTGCTGTTGAAGTTTATATTATGCGCGAGCCTAGGGTTAGGGACATATTTCTTCGTTACATACCATATATGTATGTATACACGCGCACACAAAGAAAGTCCGCTTCAGCGAGCAGGTGAGGCTTAACCACGGAGATTTATAGCACCGTCATGAACTGGCCTTCGTCGCGACAAACCTCCTATTTCTATAACGGTCAGCTGGATCAGATGTAATATGCGATACTCTGTCCATGCTCGTTGAAGAGCTTCGGAAGTTGTCGGGTGCATCTTAGCTCTACCCTGTTCGTATGGTCAAACCATATCAGGTAAATTCCATACGCATATATATATATATATATATATATAGACCCGACAATGCCTTGGACTTAGACATCTGAGCCTTGAGCACTTTGGATGCACCAGATACCCCGCGCAAGTGTTTCCACCCTGTTTTAACGAACCGATGTTCGTCCCTTGTGATACTCAGGCTGGCGATTTTCTTTGCTACGTCCGTTTACGCCAGAGTCTCAACTTATCTACATTCACAGAGCACACCTGTTAGACGAAGCGATTAACAGTAAGCATACAGCACTGTCGCTAGATAATTCCTCATGATGTTCATATTGCTGCCGTGCTGTGGCGGAGATCACCAAACTGGACAGCACTCTGCAGGCGGGCCCAGATATATATATAAGGACAAATGACACGTAAGGCAGGAAATGATTTTTATTGACAGTCAAGCGACTAATAGAGAACGTCGCTTGAGCATTTACAATACATTCGTATAATTGACAAAACCTAATAACCGCTATTACCTAACCGCCGTTGATTATCACGGTACGTGTATGTGAGTTAACGGTTTTTAAGTATGTATAAGTATCTACTGCATCATAGAATGTTTTTCAGACAAGACGTGTGGCGTGTCCGAACTCTCGCTAAGTTAGTTCATAGGCCAGTTTTTTATGGCTGAGTCTGCACTTGTTTAAGCGCCAATGCGAGCAGATTAAATGAAAAGCAACCGAATAGGCGAGAAACGAAGAAGAACCGTGGGTCGAAAAACAGATGGGTTCAAGATAAAGGTGAGCTCCATATAGAACCGGGGCGGAGAGGAATAGAGGGGAAGGCCAAATAAGGGTACGTATATATGAGAGACAGATACTTGTATGCGCGTTTGTGTATCCTATCTGTGTGCGTGTGTGCTGAAGCATAGAGTAAGAAAGCGCGGAGACGCTCTAGCCAGACGGAAACAGGGTGAAGATGTGCAAAGAGAGGATATACATGTGTATATATATATATATATATGTTTATATATATATATATATATATATATATATATATATATATATATATATTAGATCTTAAGCCAAATTAAAGGAGGACGCGACAGAGCGGAAGAAGAGCGGAGGAAAGCCAGCCGCCGGTCTCCGTCTATCCATTGGCTGGTGGGATACGAGCTCAGTCGCAGAGGAGGAGGGGGTGGTGGTGGTGGTGGTGGTGAGGTCTGTCCATCTCACTCGACTTGACACCCGGGCTACTATTACGACTTCGACTGCTGCTACTTCTAGTGCTTCTACTACTACTACTGCTACTACTGACGTCGTTCCTACTAGTCGCCCTACGGCTACTGGCCGTGCCGGTCGCTGTTACTTCTCTCACGCTCTGCCAACGCAGCCAGAAGCCCGTACAGCCTTCCTGGGCGTAATGACTATGGCGGCGGCGGTGGCCGCGGCCGCGCCGGCGACGGACGAAGAGATGAGCATTCGTTTGGTGAAACTATAACCTAGCCTAACCCTATTTTGCCTTCACTTTCCTTTCCCGCTCTTTCTCTCTTCCCCTCTCCCTCCCCCTCTCTCTCCCGTTCGTCTGTATATGTCTATCTCGGTCTGCCTATTTGGCCATCTCCAGCTATGTATCTCGTATTTATCAAGAGGCAATAGTCCTCGATAACTGGAGCGCTGGCCTCAGTTCCCCTCCAGCAGCCCCAGTTAGTGGGGAGTCCGCCATGGGACCGCCGCTCGTCGCGGTGCGACCACGACTGATCGAAGGCCTTTAGTCGCACATATGGTCGTAGGCAGTAGGTATCGTCTCCATGGTCGTCGTCATAGACATTGAACGAGGTGACGATCCTTGCACAAGAAGAAGCCCGAGAGAGAGAGAGAGGCGTATTGCCACAGTCGCCGATGGCCTCTGCCGCCGATCCAGGTTCACGCGCTGCTTCGACGCGCATCCTACCGACGGAAAACCGAGGGCGTTTGCATCTCAGCCAGCAGCGCCAGCAGTAAAAAGATCGGGTCCGTCGTTTCGTGAGCGCAACGGTCCCGTTGTTGCGGGATCGCTGCGGCCGGTCCAGGATTTAATTAGATAGACAGACTGGAAGAACGAAGCCTAACGACGAACGTACTTACGGCCAGTCGACCAGTCGAAATAGCGCGTTTCCATCTGAAACGCGCTATTTCGACTTAACAATCAATTATAGGCTATACGCTGCTTGGCTGTGGTCTTTATGTCGTAAACTAGCTCCATATCTGCGCTCCTTCCCAGCCTAGCCTATGTCTCAAACGTAACTAGGATTAAGGAGTAATATTTTACTATTATGATACTAATGTAATAGCTAGCAACATGGCCAAATGAACAACCCGCCTGGCCCGTAACATCTGTAACGACTAATTGCGTAAAGACACGCGCGTTCTCTAGAGCCACCGGATAGCGTGTATCCGTGTCGATGGAAAGTATGCTCTATCTGCTATCACGGCCGCAGCCATTCTTTAATGCTGATGAAACTGACGGGGTGGTGCGGTTGGGTTTTTTTTGTACCGAGGGCTCAGTGCCGGAGCCGAAAGCGCGAAACGTTTGCTGAGGACCTGTAGGGGGGAAAATACCTGAAGACTTGTCACAGAATTCTCACTATGGTGCCCGATGCCGTGCTTATCGAATATAACCGCCAGTCTGTTTATCGAACATCAATGCTCACTTGTTCGTTCATTGTAATACAGAATTACTGGAGAAAAGGGTTTTGACTTTAGTAGGTACATCACGCCATAAATCATTATATGTTTGCGCAAAATTTCTTCTACTATTTCTATCTACGGAACTACGTAGGTGGGTTCCTTGAATGTGAAGACTGTGGGACGCAAACATGCTGATAAATGCGTCTGTTCTAACGTTGTCCGGGTTATAGATGGAACAGTTAAGATCCCCGCAAAACACAGTTACTTTGTTTAGATACATTTTATCCAAGCAATACACTAGCTTTTCCAACAGATCGGGAATATCTTCCGAGAAGCTGGACTACACTGCAATTATATTTATGAAACTTACGCCAAGTACAACGCAGTTGTCCTCTGTGTATAATATTTCGAGACCACTGAACTACTTATTACATTGTACAGCAACTTGCTCTCCGAAAACTTTGAGCCTGTTGCCCAAGACATTTTATCAGATACTAGCCAGAATTCATAGTTGGTTTCGTGGTCTAGGTCTCAGTGAGCACCAATACTTATTGTACTGTATATCCACAGTCAGAGGAAGGCAAGAGGATATATATATATATATAGAGAGAGAGAGAAAGAGAGAGAGAGAAAGCGCGCAAGAGACGCTCCTCTACATCTACAGGCGATTTGACGCTAATGGGAGCAAAGCAAATCCATTTTTGGTGGGATTGCCGTTTCGCTGAGACACAGAGGGTGCATCCGTGTCCTCACACACATCAGGCCGAGAGCGCAATGGCCGAGACAGACAAGCGACCGTAGCGCCGATGAGCACCGTCATCAATGCACTGACGTCAACAAGCAGTGTTTCACGCTCGGCTTGATTTCGATCCCGCGACCATCTGATCCCTTCATTTGCTATCGTGCCTGGTGCTCTCCTGTCCTGGCCTGGTCTTTTGTGTAGTCTTCCGACTACTCGAGAAGGCGCGTCGTTTCGCCTGTTGCCGGTGCTGTCGACATTTTCTTTGTGCTCCGTTCAGCTAAGCAAACCAGCCATCTGGGGCAGCCAACACTGTTCCCCTTTTTGTAATGTCCTTCAATTTTCATTTCCTATCCCAAAGAGTAAATGCTTTCGCCATAAACTACACTAGTTCTATAGTATCACAAGTACATACACACACAAAATCACTTGTCCTACATAACATACACACAGCCTGTACCAGATAATGTCCCGACGGTTGCGCTCGCCAGACATAAAACTTGTGTGTGGGACAAGAACATTGCATGCTAGCAGCATGCGCCGTCTCTGCTATGTCAGGCCTGTTGGGCCGTCGCAGCTAGAGACATGGTATGTGTGTACAGTGGATATATATATATATATATATATATATACATGTTTGCGTGCATGTCCATGTGTACGTATCCATTTATGTGGATATCTATCGTACGTGTGCACGCTTAGGTACTTGTCTATACTTGTGTTCGCCTGTGTATTTGTTTGTCGTCTGTCGTAATTCGTCGCCCACTCTTCACCGCAATGCTACATCGATACGAATGTCGCCACTTAGTGCATCTATCTCGCCCTATGCCTCACCACCTCTAAAGCGGATTCTCCGTGGAGAAGGAACTTTTGTCCCCTCATATGCGAACACCCACCCACACACACACACATCCGTAGCCTGTCACCAAACTTGACCCCGGCTATCTGGCTATCTAGGCCCTTAGCCGACGGGCTAAATATGTACTTACGGGCACCGAGAAAGCAATTTGATTCGCATCATACGCACGCTGAAATCTCACCTTTCTCCCTCCTCCCAACTCCCCTCTGACCCCCTACCCCATGAAAAGCAAAAATAAATCCCTCGATGTCCGTCTACGGGACGCGAGGTCGTCGACGCGACACCTTCGAGCCGCGACGAGCTGTCCGCGCCAAAATCGATATTCTTAAATAGACACGGCAATTGGAAGGAAGAATCATACTTTGTTGCGAAACGCATAGCGGCAGGACAAGAGCAACTGTAACACACACACAAACACGCATCACCACCATCGCGGTGATGCCGAGCTTTTGCGCGAGCTTTGAGGCGTTCAGAGGGGCCCCTGTGTGGCTCCAACACGAGCAATTTCAGTAAAAGAAAGAACAGAGAGGGCTGGGCATACTAGCTCGATGATGCTCCATATTTCTGCCTCTATGTCTCTCTGTCTTTTGATACGCGATGAAGCACGTGTGCGTTTAGGACTCCTAGCAACATGATCGGCTTGCAACAATGCGCATTACTGGCTGGCTGACTAGCCCCTTACGATGCCATTGGTCTCGCCGTTGTTGTTGTTGTTGTGTTGCCGCCCCTTCTTTGGCAGGAACAGCATCAACAGGAACAACAACAAGATCAGGCATCTTTTGCCCCATCACCCACTCTAGAGCTTCAATTCGTGCACTATCGCTCCGTTCGGCTGAATGCGCCACACACCCTGACGGGAAGCCACTTGCCCAATCTCTATAATGACGATATCATAGGTCACGATCTATCCGTTGTCCGCAGCCTCTCTGCTCCCCGGTGTCCGCCCAACCGCGCACGACCCGGCCGGCGAACCTCAAGCTGGCCAGAAGATGTGAGCTGTTGAGGCCGACACTCCAACCCCCCCCCCCCCCCCCGGTGGAGTGTCGCGTCCACCGATGGCCGTATGAGACTTTGGACACAAAAATAACATACGGCCAGTTGAATAGCACGACGACAAGTGTGTCGTTCTATCGGCTCACATCTGGCCGCGGGAAGTGGGAATTACGCTCGGCCTACTTTTGGCTCCCGTCCGAAATGCGTGCTCTAACAACAAGATAGAAGCGATTCAGACAGACGGCACTATCACGGCAATTGGAAAATGAATTTATTTTTGTCTAGTCAGGCTTCGTGCGACAACTATTTTTATTACTAACTAATTTCTTACAAATTTATATATATATATATATATACAACTATTTTTCATACAAATTCGTACATTATATCCTATCTATACCAACTTCTGTGCACTTTCACATGAAGCTTGCCTTGACGTATAGGTTGTTTGTTTCTATGTAAATCGCTTTAACACAAACTGATACTCTGATTGGTCAATCGTGTTTACTTAATTTGTATAATGACATATCGTTTTAGGCATATCTGGGGATTATGTAACTGGCTGGGCACTTCGGTTTATTCAGCTTAGACAGCATAATCAGCTATCAACCAGACCATGCTCTTACACACAGCTTGGTCATTTTCTTGTCGCCCCACAGGGAGACAGAGAATCGATCCTCCTCATTAATGCAGCCAACCCCGCCTACTAATAGTTAGTATCATTATAGTATAATACTTTAATATTATTATTAATTTTATTAATGAAAAGGGGGATTGCGAAAGAGAAAGAGAGAGAGATAGAGAGAGAGAGAAGAACTGAAGAGCCATCGCGCCCCGAGAAGCATTTATTAGAAGAGCAGACTCAATGAAGAATTGCCGTAAGTAGGAGAGCACGTCGAACCTGCATATCGGCAATGATAAGCTGGTGAACAATGTTCCAGGCAGTCCGTGTACATGGGGATAGTGGTGGTAGTGTCTCTGTGTGTATATGTGTATGAGTGCATGCGTATGTATATATGGGTATATGTGCGTCTGTCGGCATGCTTACAAGCGGTTTACCATGTTACTACTCACCGATAATGACTCTGAATGAATGAATGATGAATGAGGGTAGAGGCTCGTTTCAAAAACGACTAGAACTGCATATACCATAGGGCTGCTAATGTATTGTAGATATGTGCATAATCAGTAAAAATCCTATTCAGATGGTATTCCTCGCTTGTGGCAAGGATCATTACAAAGATATTTTGTACGGGTAAGCTTCCCGGGAGCTGGAAGGCCGCCGAGCTTGTACTGCTGTTCAAGGGCAACGGGTCATACTGCCCAACCTGCCAGTTAAGCACTTTGGACAAAGGAGCCGAGGCCAATATGGAGAATCGACTAAGGACTTTTGCCGAAAAGCACGGATTGTTATCAGCAATGCAGTTTGGGTTCCGAAAGCATAAGTCTGTTCTGTCGGCCATCCATAAACTGTGACGCAGGCCAAACTTATTAAGGAGTTGACCCGGAAGACCAGGGGTTTGTTCCTGGTTGTGCCGCTGGATGCAAAAAATGTTTTTAACAGAATCCCGTAGAAAGTGGATCTGGAGACGCTCCAGCAGAAGAATGTCCCACATCTGGTGCGCTTGGATTTCGAATACCTGAAGAATTGGACGGTCGAGAACGATCGCACCAAGGTGAAGATGACTGTCAGAATGCGGTAGGGTTCAATTATTGGATCACTTCTCTAGATTCTAGCATACGACGACGTCTTAAACATCCAGCCTCTTCCGCCGGAAATAGAATAACTCACCTACGAGGATGACCTTGCTGTGACCGTCAGAGCCAGGACCAAGATAGAGCTGAAGACATACGTCAATATTGCGCCGGCGGATATCAATAGATGGATGAGAGGCGCCGGCCTGACACTCGCCCCTAAGAAGAGTGAGACGATCTTACTCATTAAAAAAATGCGGCTTTTTAAGGCTTACGCTCTTCGGCGAAAATATTGAGCTAAAGCATACGGCAAGACATGTGGGTATACATCTAGACCGGCGGCTGCGGGGAACCCCTCATGCAAGATAGCGGCCGCGAAGACGCAAAAAGCGGCTAATGACATTGCCCGTCTGTTGCTCAACACGCACTGCTACAGTTATAGCCAACGGAGACTACTGATGTCCGTGTCCGAGTCCATCGCCAGTTTGGATGTCGCGTACAATGGACACAGACGCTACTATGAGGCTCTTAAGGAAGGTTCAGCGGGTCAGCGCCCTTCGTATCATTCGGGGTATCGCATTATCAGTATGGCGGCCTTGCTCGTGCTGGTAGAGACAGCGCCCTGGGACCTAAAGGCAGCCGAAAGTTGGCGCCCGTGGAATGACCCAGCTAAGGAATTCACGAAGAACGCGAGGTAACACTAGATCAGTGGCAGAAGGAGCGTGACAGTGCCTCGGACGGACAGCCAGGAGCGCCTGCGAGGAACCTTATTCCGAACATTCGCCGATAGATGAATCGCCCCGGGGGGGGGGGGTCATCTTACTTACCACCGGACCCAGGTTTCCACAGATAATGGCGGTTTCCAGGGTGTATCTTAACCGGACTAGAAAGATTGACTCAACTCAATGCCTATACTGCGACGAGATGGACTCTCCGGAACGTAGGGTCCTGAAATGCGCCGCATGGGCCGAGGCCAGACGAGGCATGTCCAGAAAGTGGACTCTCGGAGAGCTAGTCACACACATACTCACGTCGGTCATAAACAGGGACGCGGCTGCAAAGCCTATTCAATGTATTATGAAGGCAAGGGAAAACGCCGGAAGAAAAATAATGTTAGAGAGCAAAAAAAGTCGCTTACTACACGCGACTCGACAAGCAGGACATAACGATGTAAAGCTTCCTAGGTTTCCCCGCGGCCTGCGCATAATGACTCTTCTGTGTCAAGAATCCCGCAGGACCCGGAGAGTCTTCTTAAGGGCATACATATATGTAGGCACTGTCGTGCATATTTCTAGGGTTTTAGTAGGTATTGCCTCTAGCCTACGGTTCGGCTCTTGCCAAGCGACAAGACTTACTGGTAAGACCTGCTGTTTGGTGGCTGAATCCCCCACACTGTCTGAGCGTGAGCATGCTACGTGGTCAGCCAATCCCTGTACGCTTATTAAGTCGGCACGTAAATATATTTTATGCCGAAACCCTCTAAACAAAAATTTGCCACATACCCGCCGCTGCGAATGCTGTTGCAGTTTCGCTTGCAACTGCTGCGAATTCTACATTGGCGAATTCATGATGCAACAGCATTGAGTCGCTTCACGACCGGCGTCTTTTTCATTTAACGCGCTAACAGAGCGCCAGCGTGATGACTTGTCGATGGTGGCCGATAATGAAGTGAAATAAATGAACGACAACCTATTCAACGCTGCAACACGAGCGAGGACAAAGGCAAGAGATGTGCTGCTGGTGTGCTCTTGCTTGCCAGGTCTGCCAATACTCTCTCTCTCACCATCTCTCTCTCTCTCTCTATATGTATATATATATATATATATATATATATATATATGCACCCATACGTACACACATACTAGGCCACATTACATCCTACACACACCCACAGCTACACCCAACATCTAGTTCGTGACCCATCAAGATGATGGTATGTGTGCTGCTTACGAGTTTTACGAGTTGCTCTGCTATGCAGCACCAAATCTGCATGGGGGCTAGACTTGATGTCTGACGAGGTCGGGTCTTCCCTACACACACATACACACACACATACACACACACACACACACAGTGGCAGGCGATCGTGGCTTTGATAGTAATGGTGGTGTCCATGGGGATAACATTCGTTCAGAGTGGTATATGGTAGGTATATAGTGATGTAGGAGAAAGAGCCGGGCGGTGAAAGATTCGCACGTTATCAACGCGGCTTTCAAGGCGGCAGTCGGTCGACGAGCGCCGCTCCGTGCCCGTGTCAACGAGCGACGCAGCTGAAATGATTGTGCACATTTCCTTTTTAATTGCAAATCAAGTTACAATGAACAGTTGACGTTTTCTCACCTTGCACAAGGTGAACGCCTGAATAAATGGTCGTAACAGCTTTGCTCTAGAACTGGAATCTTCCTAGTTCTCGAACTAGAAGAAATATGGCACCAAAACTGTGCACTTTGTTGATTAGACTGAGAGACGTTTGATCATTGGCTGAATGTATATATTTCCGATTTAAAACGTTTGCCGAACCCGAAGGCTATGCCGAAACTCACTCGCGAGTTGGTTGCGCGTTGGCTTGATAAAAATCTGACCCTCTACCTCGTTGATGATTTGCGGATACACCTGAGCCATCGACGCTTTTTGTTCTCGCTGGAGGTGTTGCTAACGAAGAGCACGTGTCTGAACACGGCGGCCGTTCGACTCTTTTGAAAAAGTTCAAAGTAAACGGTGCTTCAGGCGGTCTGTGGGCAAAGCAGGGTGTCTGAATCCAGCCTATGCCAGTGAAGTTTGCAAATCTCCAAACACATTTTTACAAACCTGCAACATCAGAGTTGCAGGTCGTTTCCATGACATCGTCCGCCGACTGCTATATATATATATATATATATATATATATGTTATCAATCTGAAGGCACATGCACTTTTTATTGTATGTACAAAGCAAAGTCAAGCAAGCCTTAGCAGTAATACCGAATGCAAGACATAGCGTACACATAATAATATTAATCTTAAATATAGTATAGAGCGCGACACTCAAAACCAACGAGGTTCAGTCAATAGCACAATGGAGCAGTGCCTAGACTTGCGCCAGTGCTTGATCGGGACCTGTTTTTAAATCTAGACCTGCATACATAAACGCGGAAAAGTATAATTAATAATGCGGCGCAGCGTGCATTAACTCAAGATGATACGGATATCTAATGAAAAACATGACAATATTGTAGACGGGCGTTTACTTTTTAGTCAAGTAAACAAAGCAATTTGTACACCGCGTAGACAATTTTTTAAGTTATCATAAGCCGGGGAAAGTGGGTTTTAGGCATAATCGACCGCACTTGTTTAAATTGTTGGCTGGTGAACCACTGCTATATGCCAATTTTATTTATTTTTTTTCTTTTTAGTTCTTGTAAGCATGCTCATACAGAGCGTACGGGCTTGCTCTAGCAAAGGAATGCGAGGCTTAACCCGGTTTACAATCATAGAAAAAAGTAACCCCTACTCTACGAGTAGGATTCGATTCTACACATTCCAACACCTAGGCTCTCTAAAACCGAGTGTTAATCGTCCAAACCACCACTGCTACCACTTATTAGTCGTGAACGACAGAGCTGTTCCTGTATTTGTAGCGGTATGCATGGGAAATGACAGAAAAATGTTCCAAACGTACTTTAACTCAATAAAAGTTAACTAAAGCTACGTAGTAGAAGACGAAAATAGTGCACATAGACCGTAATTTAGGCGTATAGCCTCAACTAGGAAGCTTTGCTGCCTGCCAGTTGTTTGCCTCTCAATCCGAACTTTACCAGCCGAAGCTTATAAGTCCTGTTTAATTAGTCCAGTTAGTGCCTGAGCATAGGTTAAGACTTTCATTGAAAACATTATAAAAAAATGTGTACCCAGTTTATCGGTAGAAAGTGTTTGATATCATACGCTGTTGACGTTTCACCCATGCTGTGAGTGCTAAACTAAAACTATAGCTGACGTTTACGAGGTCACTCGTATACAACACAATTTTAGAGATTACTACAAGGCAGCTATCAGCTGATGTCCAGTGCACAGAGAGTTCTTATGAATAATGCGTTTTTGATTATTGAGTAACGGAACGCCCGTTTACATGCTCAGTAACAAGGCCGTGTCCTGTGTTTTCTGTTATTACCTTCATTGTATAAGTACCCGGCAAATGCGTCTTATGTAATTTAAAGGCAGATGCCGTATTACATCTTTTTAAATTTTAATTGTGATATTTTGCATCCTGTTATAATGATGGAACAGCATCCCAAACATAGCTTGTACGAGTCTGGTATGCAAGCAAAGATATATTTTGGGCGTTGTTAGCGTTTACACAAACAAATATATATATATATATATATATATATATATATATATATATATGTGCCTTAGATCAAACCCATGGGTATCCACTGACCTGCGCATTGTTGACCACGTGTAAATATTTAAGCAAAACTTAGCCGCAAAACTGCTCCCAACAGCACATCGACACATCAATGGGACGATGTGGTTAAGAGCGGTGCAAATAATGCTATTCTGTGTACGCCGCCTTATCGTTGTCGACTGTGGACAACTGCACAGGTGCACTCTGGGCGCTCTGAGAACCTTATACAAGTGTACTCTGGGCGCAGAGGTAGGCCCCAGGGGGCGCTCCGGCCAACAAACACCTCTTCTTCGGGCCGCAACTACCGCCTCTAGGCGATCGAGCCCCCGGTCAAATCTATCAGGCCTACACAGCGTTGGGGTGTGCAGCTGTCCTAGCTAAATTGGCTGTAGTGTGGGCTCGAGAGGAAAAGGGTCATTGAAATAACGTACGCAGGTCTCACAAAGCCTTCGACAGATGCAAACAGAAGGGCAAAACGGGGGAAAAGGAAGAGAAGAAAGCCCATTAGCGTTCAGCGTCCCCAGCGCCAACTCTCTACAGTAGCGCCTAATATTTTTCTATTTCTCAATATCTCCCTCTCCCATCTCCTGTCGGCTTGCTGTCTCGCTTTCATTTGGCTATTTTTGTTTAACTAGTGACCATAGTATATGCATCTGCAATAATCTGCAATCGGATAGCGGAATACATAGATACAACATACATACTTTGTAAGGCCGCCCCTAGCTGTAACAAGCTTTCTACAGCCACACAGATGTGATTAGTGTAGGTACGTATCTAACAACTGACTAAAGTCCTTCAGGCGCTGAAGGGGGAAGGGCGGTACAGCAACATGTGCTCACGCGACATACACAAGGGCCGCATACTCTGCCATGTTTAGTATTCCTGAGGTCTCCCTCTGCCGGCACGCAGTCCATTCTTCCCCATTCATCGGACACCCGTTGTTCTAGTTTTCCCCCCGCCACCCCTCCCTTACATTCTCATACACATGCGTAGACTCTCGCGAGTTTCGCTTCTCCGCCGCTTCAGTGCCATCTCTATCTCTTAATATCTCTATACATTTCTCTATCTTTATAGTATTTCGTTTTCATCCTATACTGTCTGTCCCGTAGTCCGGATCTGTCCGCGGCCCTAGACTTCTTCCCCCTCATCCTTGTCGTCGTCTCCTTTTTCTTGTCCTTTTGGTTGTCGTAACCCCTGTTCGCGCTTCGTCGGCGAATGCGCCGTCTGCACGAACGATAGCGGCGTATTCTTGCCAGCCGTGGACCAGCAACATCGATCCAGCTAGCAAACTGACAAGCAGATGAACGGACGGATAGACAGACAGACAGACGAAGCCCATGGACGGACCGTTCGACTATCCACACAGTCAACCCCTCGAGGTCCCAAGGGTGACGTAACCTGAACCCATTGGGCTAGCGGAGGCGCAGCTGAAGAAGGAGCACCTCTACCATCATGCTGCTGCTGTTGCTGTAGCCACCACCATCACCAGCTGCACCACCAGTTAGATGCTTCTGGGTAAAATAGGGTACCACTACTACTACCACTGCGGCGGATGCATTGAGTATACTGGTAGAGCAGTCGGCCAACGGGGCAGGATCAAGGAAGAGCCGGCTTGTTCTTCCCTGCCAATCCCCTATTGCCTGATCCAGCAAACTCTGTTGCTACTGTCGATCAATATGCTGAGAGAGAGAGAGAGAGACTAAGAGAGAATGATAAGAAAATGCAAAAAGAGAGAGAAAACGGGATAGTAGGATATGAGGGATAAGGGAGGATGCGAGGAGGAGGACTAGAGAAGAGACCAGTCAGAGAGAAACAGAACTAGGAGTTGGTCCATTGGTGCCGCACTGAAACTGCTAACGGTGCACCAGCTGCAGCCGCGTCAGCATCAAGCACCCAGAGCCACGAGTTACCCCCCTCTCCCCCCCTTCTTGCTGTTCCCCCTTATTTCCCCCCTGATGATGTGTAGTGTGGGGGTAGCCCTCACTTCACGAATGAAAGCTTTCATTTGTGCCGCAGACCTCGTTTTCTTTGTGCTGTGCACACATGTGCAAGTGTGTCTGCGTTAATGTGTGTATGTATGGGTACGTATGGGTGTTTGTCATTGTGCGTGTGTGCGTTGACAAACATAGGGTGCAGGTTTGTGGGTGTGTGGGCGACTGTGGGGAAGCTCCCTGGAGAAGTTACAACAGCTTCCTACGGTTACCGTTGCTGTCAATGCCTACTGGTGCCAGTGCGGCGGTCACCACTAACGCTGTTGCTGCTGCTACCCCTACAGCGGCTGTACCAATGGCTAACTTAATAGCCATCGGCGCTTGGCTTTGCATTGTCAGTACAATGGCAAAACCTACCTACCACCCCTCCCCCCTCCCTTCATTGGATGGGGTAACTCGTAGCTGTGCGGATTGGGGAGGGGGTCTCTCGATGATACAGCTATGACACAGGGTCGCATAGCGGCATGAGTGCGTGGACAGACAGAGCAGAATAGAGCGGTAAAGAGCGGTCGATAGAGAAGCATGCTATAGATAGAGAGAGAAAAGCAGGCAGCGAGTCAGCTAGGGGAAGCTAAAAATTATGAAAAGCCTCGGAGTTGCCAGGGTGGGGTGGTCTGGATAAACAGGGAGCACAAGAAACAAGACAAAAAGAAAAAAGAGCGCCAAAAGCACACAAAAAGAACAGGGATGTCGACGACGACGACGACAACAACAGTAACGATTGATACTGGATAGGCAACAGGTAGGATAGATCTCGACCCATAGACTTCCCAAGCACGGTCGGCCGCGTCCGCTTATCAGACAGGTCGTATGGACCGCGTAGCTGTGAAGAGATCGAAACGAAACGCAAGCGAAAAAGATTACCATTGGTTCTACGCGCTGTTGAACCCGCCCTGCTGATAACTCTAGTGTTCCTTTTACGGAGACAGCCAACCTGCATGTCGCTGTGTACGGCGCACGAGAGTCCCTATAGTGCGCACCACATCCCATGAGGATGCGACACCCTCTTGCAACGCTTAGCGTGAATATAAGAATCGGATCATCGATTTCGGTGAAGGTTCTGCTGATGTTGATGAGGAAGGTCGAAATTCTCTGCGTATACATGCCAGTGCCGGATTCCGCTGCCTTTCATCTAATCGAGAAGGGTTAAAAGGGAACGGAATTTTGCTATGCTAGCGTACTGCGCATAAGACAAAGGACGCGCTTCAGCGTATAGCTTTGTTTTGCCATCAGGATCACCTGTTGATGACGGTACGACGCCAGTACACTGTCAAATCTAGCAGTTTTGCACCGGCAATGTAGTTGAATAGTGACGATCCGAATTATCATCTGTGCTTTTTATTGTTGTATTACAGCATCATGTGTATACTATGCTGTCATACCCATGGTACTGTTCTATGGAAATCTCAGCCCTCAGAAAGTAAGGCTCAAGAAGGAAGGTACGCTTAAAGCTATGAGTCTCAGTGGGTTAACATCCATCCGCTGTGGTCGTGCCCCACACTGCTCGAAATGGAAAAGAGGACCCTTCTATTTCCGAACTCGCAGCAGTAGCACGTAGCAGTATTTAACCCTTCTCCGTAAAGCACCACCGTAAGCCTGCTGCTAGTGATCTAACGATTTTCATTCGCTCTCAAGAATAGACGTAGTGATAATGATTCGATCTTGTTACGCTACGATCCTCAATAGACGGCTGATGTTAGCTGATGCCCGGCCACCGTTGCAAAAGCGCAACCAGCAGAGCGCGAAGGACGACTCACCCTTGGAGACTGACAGGCAGATAGGCATACAATACGCGTGCAGGGCCGGTTCGGCAGATCCTTAGAGAGTCGTTAATAGGAGAAAGGCTACTTACGGTAGAGGTGAGTCGGGTCGGCCGTGGGCTGTTTAGCCCTAGTTGGTCTGTTCACGACGAGTCAGCGAGTCGTATACGCGACGACGGCGGATACGTTCATCTGTGTATTCACTTGACCGTTCAGGGCTGCCCACTGATTGAAGCAGTCCCTAGTTGTTGTTTGTTGTTTTCGCTCGCTTTGTTGTTGGAACTGGTGCTGTTGTTGTTGTGGCTATCAGTGATGTTTGTTGTTATTTTCTTAGCGGCTCCCATTGTTGTTCTTGTTGTTGCTATTATTATTGTAACAGCTGGTTACGACTGCTGATGGTTAGTTACAGTTACGCTGCTGCACGTCAGGGAGGAGAGCAATGGGTCGTGTTGAGCGGCGAGATGTTACCGTCGGCGGCATGCACCTAATTTCACGCCTCGCCGCCGGCACAGTGAACACCACCAGACCCTATTGTAGATTTAAAGGCTTTGTTTGCTTGGTTTTGTGATACGTCGGGACGGCAAAGGCTATTTATAGTTGCAGCTCTGTTGCAAGTGTAAATGTGACGGCATTAGCCTCGACGAAGCGGAGCAGAGCGGCGAACTCATGGACCTCAGGGCGTTGACGATGGATATCGTCTGCTGCTGCACCCACCCCCCTCCCCCCATTTATTTTGGCGCGCGCCGACCGCGGGTGGAGAGGCGGTTGCACATACTCCCACCCATACAATATGGCTTGGAAAGCCGTGGATAAACTTATAAGCCGGGTCGTTGTCGACCAAAACGCCTCATTGCTATCACAACGCTGCCAACCTACGAACGACGATTTGCCAAACGGAGTTTAGGAAAGAAGCAAGAAGGCCGATTAAGGAGCAGAACGTTTCCCTAGTATATCGTCTACCCCATCCCCCCTCCCATGGTAGATCGACGGTTATTGGCCGCGTGCTAGTGTGTAATATAGGCCAAACCAAAAACGACACGAAACAAACTCGTACTTGACTTCTGGAGAAAAAATAACAGACACACGCGATATATATATACATATATATACAAGGGTACATAAGCTATATAAAGTATTTTGGGTTGCTCTTCTCATCAGCCTTTTGGTTGCAAAGGTTTATACACCTATTATTCTAAGGATAGACTCGGTGTTCATAGGGCCATCGATTAGCGACTCGGTAAACAACGCAGAACCCTGTTTAGCTGACCTGTACCTGGTTAGTAGCACGCTATATATATATGTATGTATATATATATATATATATATATATATATATATATATATATATATATATATATATATATATATATATATAAATACAGGTAGTTCCATAAGTTCTTAGAATGAAAACCAAGAATTTTCCAAATCATGTTTTTAAATTTATCTTATTCGATATACTCCAGGTGAAACAGGACAACCTTCTTCTGCAAAGCGGGCCGTTTCACGATGAGTTCTTGCTAAAGGCAGTCCAACAGTCTTGCATAATATTCTCCTGTGATCGTTTTACCGCTCTCAAGGTAGTCGACCAGCATTATTCTACGTTGGTCTTAAAAAACCGTAGCCATCATCTTTTCGGCCGATGCCGTTGTCCGCACCCTCTTCGGAGGTCCTTCACCAGGTGCACACCATTGACGAGATGCTTCTTGGGTCTCGGGAGTGTAGTGATGGACCCAGCTTTCATCGACGGTCACGAATCTGCGCCAAAAATCCGACGGATTTTTCGACATCTTGGCCAAATTTCGCTGTGAAGCGGAAACACGCGCGTCGTTCTGGCCTTGGTTGAGCAAATGCGGCAGCCATTTTGCTCTGAGCATTTTCATCTTCAAGTTTTCGTGCAGGATGAAATGCACTCTACCCAAACTGATCCCCAAGGCCTCCGCTATCTCCCTAATGTTCACTCGCTTATCTGCGGCAACGATTTTCCGCACTTTTTCCACGTTTTCCTCATCAGTTGCCGTTTTTGGGCGTTCTGAACGTAGTTAATTCTCGGTGCTCCTGCGACCTCTTTTTAACTCATTAATCCAGTTGGAAACAGTGGCAAAATATGGCGCAGAGTCACCGTACACCTCGTCTAACTCAGTTCTCACTTGGGTCGCATTCCAACTTTTGAAATAAAAACGCTTGATAACCACTCGAAACTCTTTTTTTCTCCATTTTTCAAAATCACGCCGATACGTTGCACGGGAAAAGCGATCAAACGAAATCGCAACGGCCAATCACCATAATATTTTGAGTGCTAGCAGTCGAAAAGTTGCAGTTCCTAATAGCGGTGGAAGCGCGCCAAAATTCGAATTCTAAAAAGCTCATTCTAAGAACTTATGGAACTACCTGTATAAATATATATACAGGGTCATTCATATTGTTGTGCACGCATTTCGAGGTTTGATAGAACTCGGCAAGAGAATAAGTTTTCCCTATGGAGGGAAGACGTGGAAACGTCTTGTTTAGGAGAGAGAGTGAAGTTTATAAAAGTAGTTTTTCTGCCTTTTTTTTCCTACATAGTTGTGCGAAATCTCTGTTTGCGGGAGAACCAGTCAACGCATGAAGGAACCGATTGCACCAGCGTGTTCGGAGGAAAATTCTGCACAACGGAAGACACTTCACCAGCTTGCGTAGCAAAAAGCTAATACCCAGATTAAGGAAAGTCATGAAAAGTCGATATTTTACGTTAACGCCTTTTCATGAAAAATCGTAAAACTCTTCCATTGCGACCAAAAATGTACGTCCGAAAGACCACTCTCACGCAATAGCAAATTTAATGTCCATAATTTTCGTATCAGGGTACGTAGTTGTCAAGTCACTAAGCTTTTTCGACAGTCATAGTTGTTATGTTTTACGTGCAAGTTTTCACGTTCAGAACCGTAAAAATTTGCCAAGACGTTTCCGCCCCCTCCTTCCACTAGGAAAATTTATTCTCTTGTTGAGTTCTACCAAACCTCAAAATATGTACCTAACTTTCTCATACGCCCTATGGAAATATGCATGCCTTCGCTTTCGATATGGCTATCGAAAAAGCTTAGTGACTTGACAACTACGTAACGCAACGTCATCACTTTGGTACGAAAATGATGGGCATTAAATTTGCTATTGCGTGAGGGTGGTCTTTCGGACGTACATTTTCGGTCGCAATGGAATTTTTTTACGATTTTTCATGAAAAGGCGTTAACGTAAAATATCGACTTTTCATGACTTTCCTTAATTGGGTATTAGCTTTTTGCTACGCAAGCTAGTGAAGTGTCTTTCGTTGTGCAGAATTTTCCTCCGAACACGCCGGTGTAATCGGTTCCTTCATGCGTTGAGTGGTTCTCCCGCAAACAGAGATTTCGCGCAACTATGTAGGAAAAAAAGGCAGAAAAACTACTTTTATAAACTTCACTCTCTCTTCTAAACAAGACGTTTCCACGTCTTCCCACCATAGGGAAAACTTATTTTCTCGCCGAGTTCTATCAAACCTCTAAATGCGTGCACAACAATATGAATGACCCTGTATATATATATATATATATATATATATATATATATAGAGGAGAGAGAGAGACGAAAGAGAAGCTTTCAAGATGAAGATGACGAGTAGAAAATGGCGAGTGGATAGATGCTTTCTGCTTGTGCTATCGACATTGTCGTCGCCATTGGCTGGCCAGCCCTCTGTGCAGAGAACGAAGGCATGAAGGAATGAATGAGCGTGCCGTCTAAAAGGACCGATCCTCGCCCCGATTCGGTTGCGGCAACTGGTTGGGTGGCTAGCTGTAAAGGCTCAAAGGAAGAGATCAGCCTGGCCAACGACCATCACCGTTGATCGAAACGCGGTCATCTGCGGCAGCCACCGAGGCAGGAGAGCAGCGAACGACCGTGGCGAAGAGGTCGAGGCCGGCCGGGGAGAGATGGCCGACCGAGTTCCGACGACGCATCCCAGGCGTCGGCGACAGATGCTGCTGCTGCTGCTGCCCAGCTTGTGTCTGTGCGCGCGCGTTGTGGATTCGTCGGGCTCGGATTTCGTCGATGGAGGATGACGACGACGACGACGACAATGATAATGATGATGGTCATGGCAATAATGATGATGATCATGGTAATGATGATGACGATGGTGAAAATTATGATGAACGTCGTGACGGTGATGCCCACCTACAGATTAGGCAAGCCTAACCTAACCCACCTAGCTAACCTCACTGGGAACACACGACCCGACCCACAACAAGCCCGCGACCCGGCGACAATGAGCAGAATCGCTGCATGGCTGCGAGCCTTTTGCGCATTTTGCTACGTGCTACTGCTGATCATAGGTGGTGCAAGAAACACCACAGCAAATATGCGAAGGTGCACCATAAACACTTGATAGATGGAAGCGTATATATATATATATATATATATGTACACTGATTCTGTTACACTGATGCCTACTTGTCGTCACTCGAAGGCATTCTTAACGTGATCATGCGTATACGATACAGAAAGCGTATACAGCTATGCACGCTTTCAAATCTCAATCTGAAACTAGATTCGAGAGATGCGCACGCATGATTCGTACGCATCCAAAAAACCTACGCCAAAAAACCTAAGGCCGATGTAGCTGCTGTTGGTACGGCTGCGGCACGTCTCGCTGGCCTCAGTTTACCTGTGCTCCAAGCGGAGACTGATAGCATGAAAAACTTCTGCCACTGCTGCTGATGTCGGTTCTACTTTTACTACTACTAGTATTACCACTAAAACGAAGCGTACATATCAGCAATCACGCACAAGCGTTGTCTGCATATGCTGTCCAAACCGTTCTTGGTTGTTGTTGTTGTTGTTGTTAATGTTGTATTGTTTTTCCGGTTGCCGTCGTTCCTTGTCGATTCGTCGCCAAACATCGAACGCCAGATGAGTGCCCGGTGCAAAGCCGATGTTCAGCGTCCTCGTCGTCATAACGGACAGCCGAAGCCGAGAAGCACAGAAAGAGACACAGGAAGGAGGTGGTGAAAAGAACAGGGTGACGTACAGTGTGCAGAACTACAGCGACAGACACCGTTCGGTCTCTGATCGGCCAATGCGTGGGCTGAATGCCGCTGCGCCGCAAGCGAGAGAGAATCACAGAAAGGAGCAACGAGGAGATCATGTTAGACTGGACATACATCCATCGGATAACGATTGATTACTGCTGATTACCAGCTCACTCACTCAGCGTCCGTCCGTTTGCTCGGCAGCCCGCCTGCTTGACCTCCCGCCCCACCCATCGACGACGACAATGACAACGACATCTAATATCATCGTATTCTCATTCCACCTCCGCGAGATTCATCACTCTTATGTCAATCCCTCCGCCCCCCCCCCCCGCGTCCCCCCAGCAGTCGCCGTGGTCGTCTTTCACCGCGTCGAGCGCCCATGCTTTTGACCCTTCATTCCTTTGCCCTATTCCCCCTCCCCGCTCCCTTCATTCTATCGTTTGCTTCAGCTTATCCTTGAGCCTCCTCTCTCTCGCAGGCTGTTTCCCCTGGCATAGATAGTTTGTGCTGGACGTGCGTAGCAAGCCAGATGTACAGCAGCAACTCGGATGATGGCGTTGCTGTTTGGGGTGGCACTGTTGTGTATCTGCCGCCTGTTTGCCTGTCTGTCCGTCCGCGTATTCCTCTGCCCCCCTTCAGCAACGACGAGCCGATTTTGGACCTGACCAGGGGACGATGAGTTCGACCCGATTACGACAGCCGAAGACCTCGGCGATCATCCAGGGCCTATTCGCACGTAGCTGCACCCTGATGGTAGATGCCAATCCTAGAAGTGTTCTGTCATATTTAATGGTATACTATAAACGCCTCAGTAGCCCTAGAGGCAAAGACGGTGGATGGTAAAATATACCAATGGGTCTGTGTCACGGATGCCGGTTGTAGAACGTTGGCATGGGCTCAGCACGTGTAGTAACCTATGTGTGTGAAAAAAGAGCGGTCCTCAAACTATTCGTTGCAGAACTGTTGTGCATGTGTTGCTGGCCACTTAGATTGAGCCATATCGTCAATTTATCCTCATAGTAACGAACGCTAAGGGCAAGCTTTTTCTTATTTCATGTGCTGTTAGCTTTTGCTGAGCAATAAAAGCTAAAAATAACTTCTCAAATGCTGACAAAATCGCAGTGCGCAGTGATGCAGTGTTAGGGTGTGGATACTTGTTAGAGTCGTGCTTAACCACGCCCGACACAAAGAAATTCAGAGGAATTCAATCTGGACTTTTTGGTGACCAAAAGTAATTCGATACGCGGTTAATTTTCAGCTTTATAACAGCCATTGGAACTCGTCGGCAGAATTCCTTCCATTTCAGCTCTCTTGTCAAAGAGCACTTGTCGAGCTTTTCGTGCATACGAAATTTAATGCAAATCCTCCTTTGCAATTCGGTGCATTGTGTCGAAACGCATGCCGGCATCTTAATAGATCCGCGTGTTTTCTTACTAAAGTTTAACATAAAATGTTAGTAAAGAATCATCAGAAAACCAGCGTTTTCACGACCTCGGGAATCCTCAACGGCCTCGACTTATAGTAAATTTTCCTGAATGACCTTCAAGATGCATTCTCGTACTTTTGTGCGTCGTTGTATTTCTTGGCAATGGCAACGGTAATTTTTAGATAGACACGGTACTTTTCAGATAGACACGGTACTTTCCAGATTGTTGTTAAAGAAAATTATTTTGTCCACGCTCCTGCCGGCGCGAAGCAATTGTACCACTGTCACTCTTCGGTTTAATTCCGGGCCTCGAATATGTTTTTATGTCACTGTGACAGAAGGTGACCTGCAGGTTCTGATAAACATAATGATACCAAACATCAACATGGCAAAGGCAATTTTGTCTTCTGCCGGTGGCGCACAAGTTTGACTTCATTTGGCAGACCCTGTAAATATATATATATATATATATATATATATATATATATACATATATATATACGATTAAAACAAAGGGTGTTTCAGGAACGAAACACGTCACGAAACAGGCTATTATGTTTGAAATGCGCGGATTCACTAAAATCCCGAGCGGCGTTGTATATCGTTCATTTCATACTAGGGTTTGCCTCTACCTCACGGTTTACCCCATAACACGTGCAGACAATCCCTTTGCAAATTCGTCTTTACCCTTGTGCAGGCATCGTACCGAGGTCCAACGTGTTGGCATGGTGGAGAAATTTACTAACTTACAGCTAACCCAATATATTTGGGCTACAATATAAAGTCTCTGGTTTTAGTAAATTTGCACTGCTAATTTCGGTAGATTTAACTTCTAATTAAAGGTCATACTTGGCATACTTGAAGCTCGCCGTAGTAAGAGACAAACTGTAGAGTGTCATCGCCACAATATACGATGCGAATTGCAAATTAGCCATTCTGCACCTACACGTTACTTGGAAACCCGAACGTGAAATAATTTTCACTTAAATGTACCCGTGATTGTAAATAAAATTGCGAAATAGCATAACGATGTTGCATCAATTTAATTCGACCAGCGTCCCAAGTTAGCTGCAACGACCACTTAAGTTTGGGCACAGCATTGTACAATAAGTAGCTAGGTTCACTAGAATATTTCACGATGCCATACGAACGATTGCCGTGCTGTGCTAATCACTTTTTCACCAGATTGATTTTATACTGTACGTGAGCACTGCAGTGGCGAGAGGAGCAGCTGTTAACAGCAAGAGCTGCTCAACATATATTTTGCAATGTATTTTACTCATACTAAGAAAACCTTAATAGATAGGCTAGTAATTGTCATCAGCCGTCTCAACCGGTCCTCGTTTAGAAATCGCCATGTTAATGGCAATGCAAAGCCATACAGTTTGAACGGTCAGCTGGCCCGAATGCACGAACCACGCGCAATGATCTGACGGGGATAACCGCGGGTCGGGCCTCTTCTGATTAACGGCTTCGGCCCAGCACAGAGCTCTGCTGTTTGAGAGCAGAACTCCCGGGATCATCAAACGTGCTAGCAGAGAAGCACAACGTACACAGCAGAGATATCCTACCTTCCGATGTCAGCACTCTCATGCGAGCATCTTCTCTTCTTAACCTGCCCCACCCGACTGTAGTACCCAAACGTAGATATGGTTTTCTACAGGCACATAGGTCACAACTCGTTGCCAGCTTAAGCTCAATGTTCATTGCTCAGCTTGACATGCCGGGTGCGTAACTTAATATATTGTAGCAGCTATAGCAACTACTACAGGCTACAAATGGCGGGCTATTCATTTATTAAAGATCAACCAGCGAGGTAAAGAACCACGTGGTAATTGCCCTATCTATGCAAATATATGTATATATATGTATATGTATATATATATATATATATATATATATATATATATATATATATATGTCCTAACCACGGATATGTTTAATAGCGCAGAACTCCACAAATTAGTGGTGTGTAGGTGTCACTCAAGAAGAGCGTGCCTTTCGGATACTAAAAGATGATCTAGATCCGTTAACGTTATGCTCGAAGGGCAAACGGTTAGCTCTCTATCGCCTAACAACAGAATGGCGACATCAGAAGAAAAAATAGGCTTCGTGTGACAGCGGACCGCCTGCTGCGGACTGCCATTTTTCACTCGAGACGAATACTTTATCGAGCGTTGCGGTCCTCATACGGCGATGATGCAAATAACTTCATCGCAAAGCTGCGAAAACTGTGAAGCGGTGAGACAGCGACGCTCGTGGCTCGCCGACTAAGTCTTGCAGCGGTTCAACGGGATCAGCATATTCAAGTGTGCACGTGCGTGCCTTCGCTGAACGCTGAAGAAGCAATTCACCACCAACAAATTCGAGCGAATCGACGAATGAGTCACCACCTGACGCGCTCTCTTCTCGTTGCCGCCGTCGTATACCACACCGCCGATGCTCTCTCCCCCCTCCCTCTCTCTCTCTCTCTCTCTCTCTCTCTCTATGTCGTGCACAGTGGTGCACAGTAAACAACAAACAGCTTGAAGGCGTCGAGGTCATTGTTCTTCAGCCTAAAAATGGCGGTGGACAACACGATCCGCGGCTCAGCATACGCGTGGCATAACGGTAGCTGCCGATTTTCAATGCATTCAGTGCATCGGCTAGCGTTGCCGATCCAGTCCGATTCCAAGCGTGCCAGTGACAGAAACGAACTAAAGATTTTGGAAGAACATTACCGTCACAACAACATTTAGTCGTTTGCCGCGCCAATGATGGCCGACCGCAACTTCAAGTTAGGGCATAGCAAATGCACAATTTGTGGGGGGGCGATCCAGAGTTGCCCTTGTAGACAGAAATTAAGTTGGCACGAGTACCTATCCTGACTACGAAACTCTCATAAACTGCTATAAGCGCGACGTCTATTTTCCAGCTATCGCACAGGCATTGTTTGTAGCGGCGGTGGCTTAGCCGGCTAACGCACCGTTCGAAACGGGGCGTTGCCATGGTAACCATGGTTACCAAAACAATCGCACGTTCGAGCCCCGGCCTTGCTGGTTGTAATTGGTGGACGTGGTTGTCATTGCCCTGCTGTTGCTAGATACTTCTGCTGGAGAAAGCCTATAAACATTCCAGTAACGAGAACGCGATGACGATAGATGATGCATTTAGACGACATCGTGCCACAGGCAACTTAGCCCATTTCGAGCTAAGATATGTTGTCAAAAAAAACGTATGGATGGGCAATTTACGGGGCATGTTTTTCGGTTCACGCCACGGCACGCATTCGAGTAAGTAGTTGCTCGCGTTATACATTAAGCTTTTATGTGTGCATCCTATACCAACATGCAGGTTACAAAGTAGTGCCAGTTCAAAGTCATTATGTGTTGTGGCACTTTTTTGGTAACCTGGGTAAAAGCGCACACAGCTTGTTTTGCTTCAGGTAAGATTAATCATGAGACTTCCTCTCGAAGTGGGCGGTCTTATCGTTTTTCAAAAATGCGTGATCTGTACTAGTGATTTCTATGGTGCTATACTACCCAGTTAACACAACATGCAAAATAAATCATGCATGAGACGTAATCATCCGATCTATGACATTAAAGTCACGGCAAGGTGAACACGCTTACCGTCTGGTACAAATAAATATGCAGTAAGGCATTGCCATCTGCGTGAGACATATGAGTATCTTGCTGCGCGTCAAAAGAAAGAATTCATATGATTCACAATGACGTATGTGCCTTTGCTAGTAACGTAATTGAATAATGAAAACAAATATAATTATTGTGAAAAGTTAGTGTGAGCCGCATCTGTATTTGGTTATATAGGTGCGCCGTTCTAAAGTACCCTTTGTTACGTTACTGTTTCAATTTCCGTAGTTGACAATAATCGATCATCAGAACCACGATCCATCATTGTCTGTTCCTGCAGCTGCTTTGGCTCTTTGGAGGGAGTCTCTTTGCTTACTCTTGCTGTCCTTACCTACCCTAGACCTGCCGACGTGACAAAGAGTCTGGCTCCGGCCTCTTCGGATTTTTGCCTACACTCTACAAGCACGCGGGCCAATTTGCAATTTCTCCTTTTCTGACTTGTCAAGCCAATGAGTTTTTGTTTTTTATCGATACCAACAACGATGTCGGAAAAAGCAGCATTGCTAATATCGGAAGCTGACAAGAAGTAACATCAACGACAATAGAACCAAAAACAACAGCAAAACGATCGACATCACCACCAACAACAACAACAACAACAACACCAAATGTCTCCTACCTACAAAGGGACACTCTGCGGGAGACTCGTCGGTAAGCTTTCAGCAGAGAGCCATGGCAATTCCAACGTTGACCACGTCGTCGTGTCTTTTGTTTACAAATTTAACTACTCTCGTCTCCACTCATTTCGAGCGGTCTTCGCCGCATTCATTCTTGCTGCTGTCTCGATCGAGTCAGCTCTTGCCAAGTCTTCTTTCACTACGGCCATACGCGAGATTTGCATTGTGTCGCCAACTCTCTGGGGGACACGTTCCCTTTCCGAAGCTCAGAACAAGCACGAAAGGAAACGGTAGGGGAGAGGGAGAGGTAGAGAGAGAGAGATAATGATAAGAAGACCACGTGAATTGACTTGTATCATCCATATGGTGGACCCGTCACTGCGGTCTCGCGGGCAACAAAAGTGCTTTGGGTGCTCTGAAGTGTTCTGTTCCAATAGACCATTCGCTCGCCTCAGAGATGGCGGGGAGTGCATCTAGATATATATATATATATACTGCTTATCAGGCCGCGTCCTAAAGGACCAGCAGCAGCAGTCGCCATGCTGTGCTCCATTGAACTCAATCGATTTCAAAGTGCCTAGTACGCGTTGACGCTTCGATAGGCAGGATTCTCGCGAACAAAGCTAGTGCATCTGCGACGAGCCACCTGTGTGCGCTGGCCAGCAATGCGGAGGAACGGAGAGAGGTTCCAGTCCATTCTCTATTTCTCGTTCTACCTGCCTTTAGCGCCTTCACACGGAGGGCAGCCACTTCCCCGTCACAGTGTTCGATAATCAGTTGTGCTCTTGTCCTATAACAACAACAACAAAGACAACTACTAAACTACCACTACTACACTACTACTACAACGACCACTAATACTACAACCATCTCGCAGACTGTTTCTTTGACTCCTCCAGCCAATGAATTTCAGACGGATCGGCGTTAGGCACATGCACTAGCTCTAATGACGAAGTGCTGATGACGGCCCGTACTCGTCAGAACAACACACGACTTCATGCATGGCCTCATTCATCAAGGACGGCAATGGACTTCGTCTCGCTGCTCGTTTGCTTAGGGAGGACGAATTTCATAGATTTAGCATTTTTACATGGCCCTCCTCGCACCCTCCGCTCGTTTGCTTGGAGGGCATATATATATATATATACAGCTAGACGCCTACTGTACTGAAATTGATGGTAATACAGAATCGCAAATCGACCCTAATAAGCAGCGCATTGATAACAAACCAATAAAAAGTAGGACTGTTTGATGCAGCTACAGAATCGTCGATTACTAAATTATGAGATGAGATCCTATGCAGGACGCATACGCTGGAGGGAACAGGGCGCAGTAGGCATTCTTTGACAACGCCGAAGAGAGCAGCAAATCCAATCAGGGAAGAAGATACGTTAGTGGCTCCACTCGACCATTGGCACATGATGGTCATGCCAAAACAAGGCTATCACGCAAAGGTCACGCCATACTATAAGAACGCACGTTTCTTCCATTCCCCGTGACTCTATTGTTTGCTTTTCTTCATTGACCGCAACCGGCAGCCAGTTTTCGGCAAGTTTGAACGACTTCGTTCCGCTAGCGCGAGCAACCTAAGGGGGAACGTTTCGCCGAACGCAACATAAAAGTACGGCTCACCTCGCTGCGTTTTCGCCCCATGCTGTTTTTCGCTACGAGTTTCCGCGCTGTACAGCGCATATGCTGCTGAATGCTAAGTAATATTAATAATCGTAATAAGGTTAAATAAATGACGCCGACGGCGGCAATACCGATCATGACCAGTACTCTTCCAAGTCCAATTTCGATTCTTAATTACCCGGCGTTCTCGTAGTAATTAATGACAAAGTCATCGCCGTCGCGACGACCCGTCGCATCGTTTTAGGGTAACTTCAGATCCGCACAGGATCGATCCGTACGACGTGAACACGGGCGGGATATCATCATTAGGCACTACTACTGGCCTGCGAGAAGTGCAGAGCGGGACGAGTTAAATTGCCTTTGATAAAGGCAAAGAGCCAGTCAAGTGACGCCACCCTCACCAAGATCGGTTTTTAGCCCCGACCGGACAGCGGTCACGGGTCAAGGTCAATTGACCATAGTCGTACAAGGTGAGTAACGTCGATTGCTTCATAGTTTCTGATGTATACCCTAGTTTTTTCCTTACTCAATGTTGTTTTCTTTGTTTTCCTTTTTTGTAAGGTTATTGCCCGTGTACGTTTTTTTGCACGTCATGGCTGATTTTTAATCTACTCCGGCATTTACCTTATCTAAATTGGAAACCACGCAAACCAATTTAAGAGTGGCCGGTCTAGGTCTCGAACCCAGGCCTCTCAAATGCAAGGCAAAGGCTTTGCCACTAAGCCATCTTGCTCGGTTAACTAACGCCAAAGTTTTGTCATTTTACGCACATCGCTACAGGCTAAATGTTTATCGCTGCTTATATTCGACTCTTTTGTTTAATTTTACGACATCCGTACAAAGAGCGTGCTTAGATGAAATTAGATAATGTACTGGAAAAAGGGTATTCAGGAATGTTGTCAGCAGCTGTTGAATGTTTCCATACCCTGATACTTCAGTAAGAAGGTTGCTATTCGTTGGCCATTTAGGAAACAACAAGCTTTTGCCAACAATACTAAAGCATTATTTTTCTACTTTTCGATCTTGCCGCGTCTGCTTGGTCATCTACGTTGCCAATGCTGATCCTACTTGTAGGGATCAGTAAGGTTAAAGTCAAATCAGTCTCGAATCCACAGTGATTGGTATATATGTGTGTATATATATATATATATATATATATATATATATATATATACAGGATTTGATTTTTATTTAATGAGTTTTATTTGCTCAGATATAAGAGGCAAAAATGGTCTCTATGTACGTATACACCGCATGAAATAATTAAAAACGTCACATAACCTATATATGTGCATTATTAATAAAAACTACCGATGGTGGCGGGAACAAGTATAATACCATCATACCGTTTTATGAACGTGCTAGTTTGCAGGCAATCTGTCACAATACGTGTCAAGGCCGGTATTTATTTTTAAATATACAGGTAGTTCCATAAGTTCTTAGAATGAAAACCAAGAATTTTCCAAATCAAGTTTTGAAATGTATCTTATTTGATATACTCCCCGAGATGCTCAATACACTTTTCCCACCAAGATTTCAGAGCTTTTATATCTCTTAAGTATAATTCCGCATCTTTAGACTAAAAATAGGCATTGACAGCAGCCTTAACCTCTTCATTGCTGGAAAAACGCTTTCCACCGAGACTATTCTTCAAATGTCCGAAGAGGAAATAATCAGAGGGGGCCAGGTCTGGAGAATAGGAAGGTTGTTCAATAAGTTCGAACCTCAGTTGGGCCAGTTTTGCCGATGCCTGCCGGGACTTGTGTGCAGGAGCATTGTCCTGGTGAAACAGGGCAACCTTCTTCTGCAAAGCGGGCCGTTTCACGATGAGTTCTTGCTAAAGGCAGTCTAACAGTCTTGCCTAATATTCTCCTGTGATCGTTTTACCGCTCTCAAGGTAGTCGACCAGCATTATTCTACGTTGGTCTTAAAAAACTGTAGCCATCACCTTTCCGGTCAATGCCGTTGTCCGCACCCTCTTCGGAGGTCCTTCATCAGGTGCACACCATTGGCAAGATGCTTCTTGGGTCTCGGGAGTGTAGTGATGGACCCAGCTTTCATCGACGGTCATGAATCTGCGCCAAAAATCCGACGGATTGTTCGACATCTTGGCCAAATTTCGCTGTGAAGCGAAAACAGGCGCGTTTTTTGGCCTTGGTTGAGCAAATGCGGCAGCCATTTTTCTCTGAGCTCTTTCATCTTCAAGTTTTCGTGCAGGATGAAATGCACACTACCCAAACTGATCCCCAAGGCCTCCGCTATCTCCCTAGTGTTCACTCGTTTATCTGCGGCAACGATTTTCCGCACCTTTCTCACGTTTTCCTAATCAGTTGCCGTTTTTGGGCGTTTTGAACGTAGTTCATCCCGGTGCTCCTGCGACCTCTTTTTAACTCATTAATCCAGTTGGAAACAGTGGCAAAACATGGCGCAGAGTCACCGTACACCTCGTCTAACTCAGTTTTTACTTGGGTCGCATTCCAACCTTTGAAATAAAATGCTTGATAACCACTCGAAACTCTTTTGTCTCCATTTTTCAAAATCACGCCGATACGGTGCACGGAAAAAGCGATCAAACGAAATCGCAACGGCCAATCACCATAATATTTTGACTGCTGGCAGTCGAAAACTTGCAGTTCCTAATAGCGGTGGAAGCGCGAATAAAATTCGAATTCTAAAAAGCTCATTCTAAGAACTTATTGAACTACCTGTATATCGTAGTTTTTCTAGGCCGCCCTGTATTCTTCATCTGCATCAGGTAAATATTAATTAGTGAAATTCAACCATACAGGACTTTTCCGCTAACGTCTTCTGAAAACGCAGACTGGTTCCGTATTTCAAAAATCCTGTCATAGCTCGTTTTCTTGCTTTTAACAGCATGTAAGCTAGAGGTGAGTACTGCATTAAGGTCTACCTGCATCTGTGCACTCTCGGTTGACCCTCATACCGCTGAGACTTAAAGTGGTCAATTGGAGGTTGAGTTTGCAATCGCGACACAACGACTAAATTTGAATGTGTCAGCTTATTTGAGTTTTAGTAGTCCAAGCCTGCTGTACCATGGCGACACGTCGTCCCGACGAGGCATAGATTGCGCATATGTTTTGTATAATGGGTCCGTAATTGACAATCTGTTCCAGAAGCTGTATCACCTGTACACAAGGTTCAGAACAACGCAGGAGAGTTTGGTCGTTCTCAGATGCGCAGGCAATCCCACGACAACAGCATAGCAGACTTTGATGCAAAATCGAACGTGACGGGCCCATTTTTTGTTTTCATAAAGCGTAATACCGATTCCTCATGTTCCGTAGCCGTATCGCCCACTTGAAAGGATACATCACCCATGTCTAGTTTCAGCCTTAATGCCTTCTAAAACGCTTTCAATAGCGCCCGGAGAGATCATCTGCTTCTAGCCGTTAAGGCTTAAACGCCTACACTGTTTTAACAGACAAACTGTCTATTGTTACTTATCATATCTGATCATGCCCTATAACGCTATGCTATCGTAGACAGTTCTTTCACAGGGTCCCCTAGGTCCTCCACTTTTTTTTTTATATATGTATCAAGAAATAGGTGGATTACCGAGGTCCGCTTTTAATGTCTGGTACTAGACGACAATTTTCTAGACGAAGACCTCACAATTGCACTTGACGATATCCGGAAGGTCATTGACTTCGATGTGATGAGCGGACCTTGAATCCGGTCCAGTGAGATGTATATGTCGCCGTCCACAAGTAAGTTGAGCCATTACACTTAACCTTCTTGGCCCACTTTCTGGTTGTCGCCTAGTGAACTGGTACTCTACCTCGTTACCGAACGGCATTGCAAAAGCAATGGTCTGCCGGTAAAGCAAGCTGGACTTTGTCACAGGCACTGCCTACTGCGGAGGCCAGTGCGCCATGTTTCTTCGTAGAATAGTCTTAGTTTAGACACACTTAAGATGGCATACTAAATCTTAGGCTGAACGCTGTGGCAAGCACCAGGTGCAGGTATTTTAGGCGGCCTAGGTGCGCCGTCATGATGGCAGGGCCCCCAATCGCGTAGTCATTTACCCAGGCTGCGAACAGGGTTAGGGCACTATTGATGGGTGGAACTCTAATAGTGCTGTACTTTAAAGGCTGACCGACGCATTATCTTTTGTGGATTCAACTCTCCTCTGGATGATCGGACTGACTAGGGCCGTTGAACAGCCCTCCTGCAAGAAAAGCGATTAGCAAGCCTGATTGACAGGGCCACTTCTGTTGTTGCTAAAGCCAGGTTTTGAGCCGTTTATAGACGAGCGCCTAAACTTTGGCTATATGCCCTACCCTGTTAGTGAATTAGGACTCGTTTGAACGGCAAGACGACGGTGTCACCCTGACCCTTCGAGCGGGGGCGTATGCTCATTTAAGACACAACTGCAGCCGACTCACTAGTCTTTTCCATGGTCGGTGCAGGTGCGAACCGAGGTATGTCGGCTGGCGTTTGAGCTAGTGGAAGATCCAGGCCCCTCTACTGTAAAGCTAATTCAGCGCGTGGGTCGAACCATAACCTTTCGACGCGAGACTCGGGAGCATTCGAATTCTTGCGTCAGAGGGTATCCTGGGTTAGAGAACCTGTAGCTACACGTTTGCGCGCAACGCAATTCACTCGAACATGCTAACATAACAACATTACATGTATTTATATTTACTCCCAAGCCTCCTAAGCAGACCAAGTTATATGTGATTTGTCTTGTATTTGTATGTGACAAGGAACGGTCATCCACACGTCCCGCATGTTTCAAGCTTTGCAGGGTTGGTCTAAACCACTCTAAGTTTTTCCGTTTGTTGTATGTTTACATAGAAGCTTACGCAACAAGTACGACGAAAGTGCTGCCTCCGACACAAACCGCTCAGCTCTTACCGGAATAATTAGACAGATTTTGCAGAATCGGAAGCTTGCTTGAAGCTTGAAGTTTGTTTGAAGAAGATGCGTGAGGCTTCCGTGAAGACCCTCCAGAGAAAGCCCTCTTTGCAGATGTATGTAGACGAACATTGACCTTACTCTGGACGAGAGCGAAAACGCTTATTTGGCCGGGTGTAGCAAAGCGGCAAGAGAGAAAGAGAGCGAGCGGCGGAGAACCTGACTACGCGTCAATATTTCTGTTGACTAGGTCGTATCAAATACCGTCGGTCGTATGTCCGTAGAGATCTGCGTATATATATATATATATATATATATATATATATGTATATATATATATATATATTTATACGTAAAAACATACATATATTCTGCCTACGCGCGTGCCGTAGTACGATGAACCCCCCGACCGATGACGGAGCGAACCCACAGCAATGTGAAAACGAAAGGCCTACGAGCCTCCTCAAGCGGCGCAGGGAGGGAAGAGTTGGTTCGGAAGGAATGGGACGCGAGGGCCCTACTTCCGGTCGAACCGGAAGTACTCTCAATCTGGCAGGACGTCGAGGACAGGGAGTAGCAAATAGGGTGAGGGAAAAAAAGGGATCAGAAGGGGCGAGCTATACGTCTATAAGCGTCGTCGGGCGTCGATGTTAGCGGGGGTAGTGGGCGGCGGGGGTAACGTTAGTGACGTTTCGAGGACGGGCAGCGTATTTGCATACGCTGGCAAAGGCCAGCGGACGTGCGACCCTGAACGTACGAGTACGACGAGGTCTATGTAGTCACTCATCGAAAGTAACATCAGCCGTCAAGCGACAAGCGCCGGACAGGGCAGACATTTTCAGTGTTGTCCACTTTAGCAAATCTGCAGTAACACGCGCTGAATCACCCGACGATATTCCGTTGATTTTTCTCGTTCTTCTGTCTCTTTTCGCTCTCTCGCTGCAGGGAAGGGGGGGCTTTCATTTACGCTTCGTTGGTTTTACGCTGCGTTGTACTGAGACCCTAAGATAATAACAATAATGATTACTATTATTATTATTATTATTATTATTATTATTATTATTCTCATACTTGGACACTATCCATTCATATTTGGCCAAGCTTGAAGCAGATCGTCTGTTACGTTTATTCACGCAGGTACGACATACTTATTTCTGTACCAAATAAATATACCTACCACTTGACCTTAAGGAGACTTTGAAGGAGACCTGTTGTGTAAACTGAGTCTGAACCAATAAACAACACCAACAACAACTAGTGCTATAACAACAACGACTGCGTCAACTACTGCAACTCTGATCGATTCACCAATCAGCTGTCTACTGAAGATTAAATAAGTCGCTCACCAACCGACCTTGAGTGCACCCCCCCCCGGGTCACGAGCGGACGTCAAACGACAAATTCTGGCGTGCATATAGCTGCGCATACACCTACATGTATTTGCACATGCTGAATACATCTGAACACACGCACACACACAGCTGTGCACGCACGATGCTACTTGGCGTTGCTGCAAAACTGTTGAACTTCCGTCGCGAATTTGATTAACCTCGTGCAGTCAGTCACGACAGGGGACGCAGCGAGAACGACCCAAGCCCCCCCTCCCCCGTTTCACTACTAAGGATAGTTAAATTGACTTCACACTGTGTACGAAAGAATAAATATTGCCTGCCCTCTCTACGCTCCTCTACGACTAATATGATGAACGAAGGCGATATTGGAGAAAGGCCAACGCGCGACGACGGGTCGCAACAAAAACAAGCTACACACAAATCATATAACTGTTGACTTCAGCTTACGTACACACGTATGACAGCCAGGGAGGGAGAGTAGCCGTGTAGGCGTTGTCGGGGGGTAAATGTATATGTATGTATGCATATATAAATATATATATATATATATATATATATATACATATGGTGTTCAAAACGTATCGCGACTTTTGTGTTTTTTTCAAAAATTATTCATTTATTCATGAATATCTATTTTGTCCCCTTCAAAGTAATCCCCATGAGATATTATACACTTGTGCCAACGGTTTTTCCAATCTTCGAAGCACTTCAAAAAACCATTTTTTTTATCTTGTTCAGCTCCTCCTTCGATGCCGTCTTTATCTCGTCAAGCGTAGCGTAACGTCGTCCTTTCATGGGCCTCTTCAGTTTAGGGAACAAGAAAAAGTCACAGGGGGCCAGATCTGGGGAATACGGTGGCTGCGGCATCATTAGTGTGTTGTTTTTGGCCAAAAACTCGCGCACAAGCAACGATGTGTGAGCAGGGGCGTTATCGTGGTGCAAAAGCCAATTTTTGTTCTTCCACAAATCCGGGCGTTTCTGGCGGATTGCTTCGCGCAAATTGCGCATAACTTGCAGGTAATATTCCTTATTGACCGTTCTACCCTGTGGCAAGAACTCATGATGCACCACGCCCCTGCAATCGAAGAAAACTGTCAGCAAAACTTTCACATTCGACCGAACTTGGCGAGCTTTTTTCGGTCTTGGTTCGTGCGGCAGCTTCCATTGAGATGATTGAGCTTTGGTTTCCACGTCATAACCATAAACCCACGATTCGTCACCAGTTATGACCCTCTGGAGCAAATTTGGGTCGTCGCGGACAGAGTCCAACATCTCATTAGCAATGTTCATGCGATGCTGTTTTTGGTCGCAATTGAGCAATTTTGGTACGAATTTCGCGGCGACCCGTCTCATGCCCAAATCATTGATAAAAATCGAATGGCACGAGCCAATCGATATGTTTAGGTCCTCAGCAACTTCTCTAACGGTGATTCGACGATTGGCCAATACCATTTTCTCCACTTCATTAATTTTTTCGTCTGTTGTTGAAGTTCTCGGGCGTCCGGCGCGCTCTTCGTCGTTCACATCTTCTCAGCCTTCTGAGAACATTTTGTACCACCGATAAACGTTGCTTCGGTCCAAGGTAGCTTCTCCGTATGCCACAGTCAACATTCGGAATGCATCCGCGCACTTAATTTCGTTTTTCACACAAAATTTGATACAGGTTCTTTGATCCATTTTTTGAATAGGTAAAAATTGAAGACGATCCAAAACACGTGCAAGCAAAGCAGCTGTCAACAATTAAGTGAACATTCAAAATGGCCGAGCTTGTCGGCATAAGTGAGAGACATGAGTACCAACATAACGCCACAAAAAAATCGAAATTCGAATATACGTAACCCGCGAAAATTCAAAAGTCGCGATAACGATTGAACACACCTCGTATATATATATATATATATATATATACAGGGTCATTCATATTGTGCACGCATTTCGAGGTTTGATAGAACTCGGCAAGAAAATAAGTTTTCCCTATAGATGGAAGACGTGGAAACGTCTTGTTTAGGAGAGAGAGAGTGAAGTTTATAAAAGTAGTTTTTCTGCCTTTTTTTTCCTACATAGTTGTGCGAAATCTCTGTTTGCGGGAGAACCAGTCAATGCATGAAGGAACCGATTACACCGGCGTGTTCGGAGGAAAATTCTGCACAACGAAAGACACTTCACTAGCTTGCGTAGCAAAAAGCTAATACCCAGATTAAGGAAAGTCATGAAAAGTCGATATTTTACGTTAACGCCTTTTCATGAAAAATCGTAAAATTTTTCCATTGCGACCAAAAATGTACGTCCGAAAGATCACTCTCACGCAATAGCAAATTTAATGCCCATCATTTTCGTATCAAGGTGATGGTGCTGCGTTACGTAGGTGTCAAGTCACTAAGCTTTTTCGACATATATATGTATATGTATGTATATATATATATATATATATATATATATATGTATATGTATGTATATATATATATATACATATGTATATATATATATATATATATATATATATATATATATATATGTATATATATATACATAGTCTGCTACTGGCTTTCGTCGGGAGCGCATCGGATGCGGTGAACTACGTTTGAGTTTGGTGTTTTTGTGTTACCAGTGTCTTGCTTTGTGCCGTGTTGAGTATGGGACGAGTCCTCAGTTGTGCCTGCCTCCATCAGGCCCGATGTTGAGGCCCGGTGCACTGTGTACGCCTCTTTTTTCACGTTTTTGGAGGTTGACTTTGACTGTGTGCCGAACGTTGTGTTGGCCGGCCGGTTTGCGGCCGCTTTGCTCAACTATTGAACAGTTGCTCTGCGCGAACTGTCGTATCTAGTCATCACTAGAGAACTTACTCAACAGACTCACGAGAGCTCCCCTTAAACCCCACCAAAGACTTATATTTTTGAAAGACTTTCTCATTCCCCGTCTCCTATATAAACTGGTCTCCGGTCCCAGACCATCTTGCGCACTCCTTAGTGACCTAGATAAAGAGATCAGAAAGGTTGTTAAGTCGAAATGGCTTAAGCTCGAAAACTCGGTGCCGAACGCCTACCTGTACACGCACACAGCACACGGCGGTCTGGACATCCCCTGCCTCTAAACATTCATTCCCAGAATCCGCCTCTCCCGCCTGACAGCACTACAACACTCCACGCACCTTGGGGTCCAATGGATGCTAACCACCGAGCACTTTAAAAAAGATCTTGCGAAAACAAGACTTCTTTGCGAGCGCTTGGGAACCTCCATTGAGACCGCTACACAAGAGACCGATTACTGGTCTCAACAACTACACAACACGTTCGATGGGGCACATTTTAAAAAAGCACACGAAACGCCCTTTGTACATTATTGGATTAAGGGTATGCCCTACCTATCTGGTAAGGAGTTTTTAAACCTACTAAAGCTCAGGATCAACGCACTACCAACGCGTGCCAGATTGGCCAGGGGACGCCCGGGCTACAACAAACGTTGTAGGCACGGGTGTCATGCGCCTGAGACGTTGGCTCATGTCGCTCAGATGTGCGATACAACACACAAACAAACCATAAAGAGACATGACGACGTCTGTGATCGCGTGGCGCGTCTTCTCCGCGAAAGGGGTCATGAGGTGGTTCGTGAGCGAGTATTCCGTCGACCGGGCGCACCGGGTCTAAAGCCCGACCTCGTAATAACAACACCTACCGAGGTCTGGGTTTTAGATGCCGAGGTTTGCGGCCCGTACCGGGACCTGGCAAAAGCACGGCAAAACAAGATCGCCAAATATGACGTCGAGTTCCTAAGAGCGGCGCTCCCCTACCCGCAAAAACCTCGCAGATTCGGATCCATCACTATCTCTATGAGTGGTGTATGGGACTCCGAATCTGCGAGGACGCTCTTGGGACTCGGCGTCACGAAGAGGAATCTTATGGATCTCACCGTTTTAACTTTGCAAGGAACCTTGAGGATATATCGCTCGCACCGGGTCCATAAGAGCGGGGGCTACCATCAAGCAAGGACACGGACAACTGACTCTTAACTTCACGTGACACCTTTTTACCACCATTTTTGTTAAGGCGAGCACTGCCGAGTGTGCAAACGTATTGTAAATGATTAATAAATCATCACAATATTTTCTATATATATATATATATTTATATATATATATATATATATATATATACGAGGTGTGTTCAAAAAGTATCGCGACTTTTGAATTTTCGCGGGTTACGTATATTCGAATTTCGATTTTTTGTGGCGTTATGTTGGTACTCATGTCTCTCACTTATGCCGACAAGCTCGGCCATTTTGAATGTTCACTTAATTGTTGACAGCTGCTTTGCTTGCACGTGTTTTGGATCGTCTTCGATTTTTACCTATTCAAAAAAATGGATCAAAGAACCTGTATCAAATTTTGTGTGAAAAACGAAATTAAGTGCGCGGATGCATTCCGAATGTTGACTGTGGCATACGGAGAAGCTACCTTGGACCGAAGCAACGTTTATCGGTGGTACAAAATGTTCTCAGAAGGCCGAGAAGATGTGAACGACGAAGAGCGTGCCGGACGCCCGAGCACTTCAACAACAGACGAAAAAATTAATGAAGTGGAGAAAATGGTATTGGCCAATCGTCGAATCACCGTTAGAGAAGTTGCTGAGGACCTAAACATATCGATTGGCTCGTGCCATTCGATTTTTATCAATGATTTGGGCATGAGACGGGTCGCCGCGAAATTCGTACCAAAATTGCTCAATTGCGACCAAAAACAGCATCGCATGAACATTGCTAATGAGATGTTGGACTCTGTCCGCGACGACCCAAATTTGCTCCAGAGGGTCATAACTGGTGACGAATCGTGGGTTTATGGTTATGACGTGGAAACCAAAGCTCAATCATCTCAATGGAAGCTGCCGCACGAACCAAGACCGAAAAAAGCGCGCCAAGTTCGGTCGAATGTGAAAGTTTTGCTGACAGTTTTCTTCGATTGCAGGGGCGTGGTGCATCATGAGTTCTTGCCACAGGGTAGAACGGTCAATAAGGAATATTACCTGCAAGTTATGCGCAATTTGCGCGAAGCAATCCGCCAGAAACGCCCGGATTTGTGGAAGAACAAAAATTGGCTTTTGCACCACGATAACGCCCCTGCTCACACATCGTTGCTTGTGCGCGAGTTTTTGGCCAAAAACAACACACTAATGATGCCGCAGCCACCGTATTCCCCAGATCTGGCCCCCTGTGACTTTTTCTTGTTCCCTAAACTGAAGAGGCCCATGAAAGGACGACGTTACGCTACGCTTGACGAGATAAAGACGGCATCGAAGGAGGAGCTGAACAAGATAAAAAAAAATGGTTTTTTGAAGTGCTTCGAAGATTGGAAAAAGCGTTGGCACAAGTGTATAATATCTCATGGGGATTACTTTGAAGGGGACAAAATAGATATTCATGAATAAATGAATAATTTTTGAAAAAACACAACAGTCGCGATACTTTTTGAACATACCTCGTATATATATATATATATATATATATATATATGTATATATATACATATATATATATATATATGTATATGTAAATTTATATATATACATATATATATATATATATATATATATATATATTCTTACATCATGCGATTTGTGTACGTGCGTTCTGCATATCTCGTTTTCGCTCTCTCGGCAATATACTCCCTACGGCGCCCCATATGTGAAACCCAGGATAACTCTTGTTTCGACAAGATATCACACCTCTTATGCACGTTTCGTTTACTGCTAGCATTAACAGTTAACGAATGGAGACGATAACAAGACCGTCGTAGTATGGTTTGTATCTTCGTCGAGTTCGCTTTTGCCGTCGTTAAGGAATAGTCGGCCAGCTACGATTAGCAGCTAGTGTTCAGCTAAGCAGTCCGTGCGACGTGTATATTAACAGGCCAAAACTAATTGTTGACAGAAGACAATTACAGTCTAAGTTTTGCGACATTTTACAGGTCGCAAACGTCAACAAAATGGTCAACAGATTGGGATGCCCAGGATTGTATTACAATGCCAGCTTAAGTAAGGTAGCAAGCAGGCTTACGTAAGCGGTTTACTTAAAATATTTAATGTAAATTTATTTAACTAACTAATTTATGTTTTATTTATAGAGACGTGTAGCATGCTAAATGCATTTAGTCAATTTTCATCCACTCGATATTTATTCAAATAGTACAGCTAGACTACGCTAGACGAGAGAGTAATTCACGGTGTCTCGCCATGTCTGCGGTTACTTAGAGCTGTTGTTTTTGATAGTTTGAAAATTTAATACCACAGCATGTTGTTGTAATTGTTGAGCACTCTTGGTATATTTTAAACGTTTCCAATAATATACCTAATAATGTTATTGTATTCAATGTAATAAGCGCAAATTGATAGGCATTACAAAAAAGGTGTTTTACGTTCAGATGTACCGTTTATAGTCAAAAGGACTAATAATATTGTTTGGTATGGTATCGCAAATGCTATTAAATTTCAACATTACAAAGCGACGTAGTCAAATGTTACAATATTTACAATTCACAAACCGTTACCTAGATTCATAGGACAGTCGAGTTACTTTTGTGCCCACATTTGCACCGCAAGTATTTTAAGTTCTCAGTACCCTAGCCATCCGCCACGAAAACATGTTATTCACGCGATCCGTCTTTGCAATTTGTTTAGACGAGATGGTGTTACCGCTTCTAAGATTGTTCACGCGAATCGTAAAAAAATTAGATACATTTGATGAATTTTTAGTTCGATTGTACATGCGATAGTCTGCAGCTCCGCAATAGGGCTTATCACAAGGGAACTTTTAGCAACGTTACACCTTATTGAGACACGACGAATAAACTTCCTCTGTACACGCTCCATTGCTGCAATGTATTTGCCTAAATAAGGCCGCCAAACCTCACAACAATTCGTAAACTTAGGAACAACTAAACTGTTATAAAGCCTTATGTAAAAATTGCAATCATTAATTATAAAACAGCGAAGTATTGTATTAGATATAAAAGAAGTTTGTCGGATTACTTGTGTTATATGAGTGCCAAAATCCAGTTCCGGTGTCACCGTAACCCCGAGGTCCCTAATGCTATTTATTATAGGGATAGCCTTCCCATGCAGCATGTAGGTATGGGCTCCCTTTAAACACAGTACTGCACATTTCGGCACTGATATAAGTATTTTGCTATCCAAACACCATTTAGAAACTGCGTCAATTGCACTTTTGCACGTATGCATCGGATGTATGTTTAAAAAATTGTTGAAGTTTGAAAAATGGCGAGAACCAGTGTAGGATTCTGATGAATTAATATGTGTGTGCGCGTTGACTCTTTTCGAACTGGGTTTTGGTTCATGTCTATATTTCTCTACATATAATTATGGCTTGCAATTATATATATATATATATATATATAATTGCAAGCAATTAGATATATATATATATATATATATATATATATATATATATATATATAACTATATATATATATAACGGGAGAACTCTTGTCATGCTGGCCATTGGTCTTATAAAGTATGGTCGGTAAGACTTTTAAGGCGATAATAGATGAATTTATTTTTGGCTTGGCATGCATATCTAAATACACGTGTCACAGTTTTTGTGTATCGGGGGTGTGCTTAGAGCGACAGCGCACCTGTTGAGATATCTAAGGTTTCCCCAACAGTTCTTGTGGCAGCAAGGTCGTTGACTTTCAGCGGTATGGTTTAAATCTATTCTTAATGAGCATCGCTCAAAGAAAATTCGATCTACAACAGGGATGGAACCAAAAACACCCCGATAGGTGACAACCATGACCATGATCGCATTAGTACCCTAGACCAGGCTGACACATAATAGCTCATCAACTGAAAAGTGAACTGGAGAAGAACTCGGTTGTGCTATATGCGTTGCCAGTCTGGGGCGGCCTCGGATAGTGGAGCCCGCCAATAGTGTGATGCGGAGCATTTAGAAATTACTATCTATATGTACTTCTCAGAAAGGGCACACTGGGAGAACGACTCACGTACGTGCTCATATCGGCTCAAAAACAGGGACGCGGCTGCAAATTCCATTGAATGTATTATGAGTCAAACGAAAAAGCAGACAGAAACAAATGGCGAAAGGCTTCCGAGACAAGCAGGACCTAACTATTTAACTGAAACATTCCCGCCGCCGTTGAGTAGTTACTCTCCCGCGTTAAAAATCCTGTAGGTCGGAGAGTTATTTTAACGATACATATATATATATATATATATATATATATATATAAAGGGTCTGGTGTGTATTGCCTTAATCATTCAACTCGACTCTTGCCAAGCGCCAAAACTTGCCTGTGAGACCCGCGCCAAAACTTCCCGTTAGATGGCCGAGTCCCACGCTGTCTCAGCGTGATCATGTTAAGGCGCTTACCAACTCCTGTTACGAAACCTAAACCTCCTCCGAAGAAGCTATATACGTCTGTCGAACCTACAAGGCGGCGACGGCGATCACCTAATTTTTCCTAGCCAGACTGATACCGTGAGACTTTACAATATAAAGACATGTTTGCCTCAAGTGACTAAGAAAATGAAGAGCGTCAAACAAAGCTTACGCCGATATGGTCAATGCCCTTCAGCCACAATGTCAGAGTGGAAAAATCAGGATAGTCGAAGAAGCTAATACCTAATATACGAGATATATGGTACGAGAGGCACCATGGGAAGATGGCCCACCCTTTATCCAAGTGCTCAGTGGTTGCGGCTGCTTCCAACAGCACGTGCGCCGTATCCCAAGGGTGGTTTCATCTATCTGTTTTATGTTTTACATTGCTTTACATACACTATTTGCAGTCACACGGATTTTATACAGGATGCATTACAACGACTCGCTGGCATGAAATGAAATTTAAAAAATAATAAACAAAAAAGAAACAAGCATATGACATCATTCAGCGTATGATACGCGTACAAAAAAGCACTACAAAACCATGGATGCTCCTCCCAATACGACCCACTCCACCAAATCCACCAATCAATCACAATGAGTTGTCCTACTACCTCCGAGGGAGAATACCTGTGATTATCGAGCATTTACAGAAGAAAATGTCGCCAATGTAATCAAATCCAAAAACGGTGTTTCTGCGGGTCCCTATCAAATTGTTTATAAATATATTAATACAAATATACGCTTTCTGTGCCTGCCATTAATCAAATTGTACAACGCATGCCTACACAGTGGTAAAATACCGGAAGAATGGAGAAAAGTTTCTTGCAGCATCAATTACACATTCCATCCTGGCGCGAAAGCGTCCACGGACCTTTGTCGAAGTTAGCGAATTGAGATTCTTAAACGATTTGACAATGGCTCTGCGTAACGTTTCTGTGTTTGCATGTTGGAACTTGTCAGACTCTCTATGTTCATCTTCCGTTGGGCTCTCTATCAATCTATGGTTTTACCACCCTTCGCAGAACACGTAAATATACTTCCTTTGTTACGGTTTCGTGTTTGTCAAAAAAAAGTGTGGGAGCATTGCGTTTACTGCATTCGACACAGCACTTAGGACGTCTCATGTGACGTCATAGGTGCAGATCTACCATGCGAACAAGATGGGTTTCTAAGAGGGCGATCTACGTCGGATGCCGTTGCCTTTCTTTTAGAGCATGTAAAGACCCGCCAAGATCAAAAGGAGAAGACACATGCCGCTTTTATCGATTTTGAAACTGCATTTGACTGAGTTAGAAGAGACAAACTTCTTAAAGTACTTCAAATCCGATATTGTATAGAAGGAAGTATGTATAATCTGATTCGTGACATGCTGCAAGCGAACTTAATTTATTATTATTATTATTATTATTATTATTATTATTATTATTATTATTATTATTATTATTATTATTATTATTATTATTATTATTATTTTTATTATTATTATTATTATTATTATTATTATTATCAAAAACGGGGTTTATCATGTCAGCAGGCCAGTAGCACAGAAAGCTGGAGTTGTTCAGGGTGACTCCGCAAGCCTGTTCCTCATTATACTGTATATAGCTTAAATTTAGCAGACGCCCTCAGAAATGTAAAAGCTATACATGCATTGTATGCTGACGACTTAGTAGTGCATGCAACAACACGAAACCACCTGCAGTTTTATCTACCGGAAGCCTCAAATTGGTGCCAAGAAAATCAACTTACAATCAACATCGCCAAAACAAAAAGACTACGATTTAGAAAAGGCGGATCGTACACTGCAGATGACTGGTGCATTAAGATCGGGGGAGAAAATATTGAAGTCGTCAATCACTTTTGCTATCTAGGAATAACAGTGACTCCCCGGCTGTTATTCAGCAGAGATATAGAGGAAATGCGTAGCAAGGCCACGGCGGCCATGATTCGTGGGATACGTTACTGCTATAGACCTAAAAATCGCGCTAAATTTATTTAGAATAAAAATGCTCTAATAGTAAGATACTACCTTCCCGCAAATGCCCTTTATTTTACAATCTTAGACCTTGAAGTATAGATAAATTAAAATTGTACTTCATAGCACACTTTAGGCTTGCCAAAGAACTAGAGCTATGGCACGAACGCACACAAGGAGAGGATTTAGTACTGGACAAAATACCGTTCAGTACACATATCTAAGAAGCCTTCAGAGAAGTTAGAAAAACCCGCAAAATGGCTGTGTAATGTAGGCCACGTAATTTTTTGCAGCAATAAATGAAAACTATCATCACAAAAAAACAGATCTATAATATGCCGAATAACATGGCATGGATACCACCACTTGGTTTGCTTGAGAGGAAAATGTTATGAAATTGACAAATGCGTATGTATATATTGTGGCGAGTGCAATATCGGACGTTACCACATACTCTCTTGCTGGTTTATCAAAACATCGTCACTACAATCATGTGTCAACGATATTCTTAACCTACAAGGTGATATGCGAACTTTTTACTATACTACCAGTTCATGGTGACTAAACCTGAAATAATAATTAATGCATGCATGCACAAATATGCTACAGATACATACTGGTAGCAAATTTAGACTTAGCTTGAATATTGATAAACTAGATAATTTCTAGCTCTGATATTGCTCGTCCTATTTGTTTTCGCTCTACCTGATTAAGTATGGTCTTTTTTGTTCATTGTTTAGTACAACGAATATATACGCACATAAAACAATTGCAGGATGTCTTTATAAGGGGGATTTGAGAAAACATATCTGTATAGATGCACAGCACTTGAATACGGAGACAATCTCATTATCACATGGTAGTTCTTACAGTAAAATAGAGCAATAAAAAGTCATGTCTAAATGCCTCCTCGGCTACCTCCAAAAGTTGCGTTATTAATTGATGCCTCGGTGTCAACAACTCATTTGGAGTACATATTTTGTATAACAATTGTATACAATGTTTTTTTTTTGTATAAACAGTCAACCAGCGTGCTCATGACCTTTTTTCATATAGATGAGAAACCATGGCGGGGACCGTGACACCAAGAACTACTCAAGTCTGGACGGTACGTTTTCTATGATGATGACAAAAGAACAGTGACAAGAACAACAGCAAAACATGCAAAACAACAACAACCGCAGCAAGATCGCAGCGATAACGAGAACAAGAGCAACAACCACAACAGCAAGCATTGACGTTTAGCTAGCAAGTTGCACTGAAAGGCTACGCACTCAATCGACACCTGGATAAAGTTTCGTCCTGGAGAGACTTGTATATATCTAACAAGTGCTCTACACTTGTTAGATATCAATGATACGATACTCATTTATGGCCAGTTCGTATGCATAGTATATTGGCGGTGGCGGTAGCAACAGAAATCGTTGTTGTAGTAGTAGTAGTAGTAGTAGAACTAGTAGTCGATAAGTGGACGTTAAATCTTTACTAGTAGTCGATAAACGAAGTAAAACGAAATTAGTCGTTGTAACATATATTCAATTAAAAAAAAAAACACTAGTAGTCGATAAAAACAGCTCAAGAAGGACTTTCCAGTACTCCAGTTGAGTGAAAGTGTCACCGGTCGGTCGGTGGACCGTTTGACTGACTGCGATGCCAGCAGCATAACTGCTCAGTGCGGTGCGAAGTAGATCTCTAATATTCGTTCGGGTGGGCCTGACGACCTTGGCGACGGCCTGCGCCATTACGCCTCACAAAGTGCCGCTGACGACGACGACGACGACGTCATCGTTGTCGTCGAGGACGCCGTATGCCGTACGTTGCTTCTGCTGCGGTGGCCACTGGCAAGGCCGCCGCCGCCACCACCGCCGCCGCGACCTTATGTCCTCATGTCCTGCTTCCTACTTCCGGCCGTCGCGCCGTCCTGACTTCCAGGGAGGGCCTTGGCGCTCGGCGGACCGCCTACTTGAGCGAGGGTTGCTGCGCAAATGTGGAGAGCGTCACGCACACTCCACCACGCAGCAGCAGCAGCAGCGCGCGCTGGCTGCTGCTGCTGCTGCTGTTGCTGCCGCTTCTAACGGCTGGAGGAGGGGCGCGCTCGGGCCGGAGAGGGGTGGTTTTGGCGGCACGACAGTCGGATAGCGAGCACGTGTTTGCCACTCAGAGTGACTTTGGCAGCCGGTGGTGACTGTGGCAGCAGGGCCGGATTCGTTGTGGTTGTCGTTGCTGTGCTGAGCGCTACCCATTTGCTGTGGGTGTTTCGTCAGCACACAGCTGAAGTAGTAGGTTTTCTGTAGAGGTCTGTACTGGCTGGTGGTATCTGCCTGTGGGTGCGGTAGTTCGCTGCGGTGTAGTCGAAGGCGCCCTTTGAAGGCACACACGTGAAAGTTGCTGTCGTTTTTTGTTGTGCTTGTTGTTGCTGCTGCTACTGCTGTTGTTGCTGCTGCTGCTACTGCTGTTGTTGTGTTGGCAGTAGTTCCAGCTGTCAACTTTGCGTAGCACACTGTGTTGTCTGTAGGGTTTGCTTCTAGAGATTCAGAGCTCGAGGTGTCGTGTTGGCCGTTTGTAGCCCAACTTCAGTAGTCAACTCAAATAGCCAAGACATCGGTGACGACCACTGACGACGAAGACTGACAAGAACCTGGCAGACGACTCAAGACGACGACTTAACCTCACCGAGACGCACATAATCGTGGTGAGTACACGTTGTGGGTAATCAGTGCGGCGCGATCACCTTCAGCCTGCAACGTTAACGGGCAACTTCATGACAGTATCGACCGGAACCGCTGCAGGGGCTAACCGCAAAAGGTCCTCAGCTTTCAAAATAAAAGTGACAAGTGAGACACTTGAACGCGAGCTTAGTAATCTGCACGTACATATATGTGCGACTAGTATCCTACAGTGAAATGCTACTATACTATCTAGTGTTTGATTAAAAGTCAGCAGCATACGAAACAATTGCCACTATTAGGGGTAGCAAATTTGCAAAATCAGGGTTAACGAAGCAATTTGCACGAAGCGAGTCGTCGTAGCGACATTGTCTATGTTAAGCCAGTATTAGTGCCGGTCGGACTGACAAGTTTCCGTGAACAAGGAGGTTGCAAGGAGAGTTTTTCCGGCTTCGCTGGCACACCGCGGAACGTACAACTAGTGAAAAGAGCTGCATAAGGCGCATCAAACAAGAGCCGAAGACCGTCACGACGTCGACTTATCGACGTTTGTTAGTCAAGGTGCCCGCGCCTTACCTCTTGAGAACGCCTGGCTTGGCCTCCTTGCAACAATCGAGAAAGCTAACCGGTTTCCGCTGGCTCCCAGAGTCCAACAACAATTGTCACAACAACACGCCTCTATCCATTAGTTAGGCCACCTCGTGTCGTCCGTCGTTCGTCGATTAGACTGTCTGGTTAGAGCTGGTGACGTGCGGTGCGGCCGGCGGTTCGCTGTGCGACCAAAGTACTCTGAGTGAGCTGCGTCGTCGTATCGCTGCGAGCAGCCGTGTGTGTGATGTGTCGTGTTGTGTCATAATGGGTGTGGGGTGTGGCCAGCTGTGTATGTGCGGCGGGCGGTGGTGAATGAGAGGCAGTGAGATATGGCTAGCACCATGATTGGGCTGTAATCGGTATCACTGTTATTTTTGCTGAAATAATTAACCTACCTATAAAAGAGCAGTGTGAATTGTTGTTGGTCGCCGGGCATTGCTTGCTGGGCTCGTGACTGTGGAAGCCGTATCTAGCTGAACAGGAAGCCGCAAAGAAAGGAAGGAGGAACCGAAAGAGGAAGAGGTACCCAAAGTTCATCGCGAAGAAATCGCGGGCAACATCCGACGACTCACTTGACTGTCGAAGCAAAGTGCAACAATGTGGACACCAACCGTTGCAGGACGCATATGTCTACTCCTGGCATTGACTATTTGCCAGACAGGTAAAAACTGCAATATATATATACACATATATATATATATATATCTATATATACACATATATATATATATATATATATATACATATATATATATATATATATATATATATATATATATATACATATATATATATATATATATATATACATATATATATATATATATATATATATATATCAACTAGTTAACTACAAATGTTAATATCCTTATTCAGCTGTACAACTACTGTATACATTGTGTTATGCTGTCCAGTTGCCGTAAAGCAGTTGTTTGCGGGAAAAAAATTATATTTATATATAACAGTTCATTGGTTTCTACAAGTACGTACAGCTACACCTGCCAGAAGAATAATGCCTTAATACATGCGATGCACAATGCATTATAAACTGCTGCCGGCTGCAACGAGTATTACTAACGAAATCGATATGATAGTAATGTTAACCTAACTACACATAACTATACAGATGCGCAGCTAGAAAAGTGCTTCACAACATTTTCTATATTAAGCGTGCGTTTTGCTTGCCGGGACGGCAATAAACCGCTTTGAGTACCGGCAAGTAGTGCGGACCGCGGCTCCACGCGTATCCTAATAGCCGACACGATGCGGAAAAGGGTTAGGATCCAGCTCTTGTAGATTTCCTTTAGTAAATTACACCTCACTGTGCCAAACTGGAGAGAGGACAGAGCTTGAAGCCGTCTCCCGCTGAAGAAATGCTAAGCTTCTAAAAACGGCCCGTTCTCTATTTGATGTGAAGTCATCTTTGATATCCCTTGCCGATTTCTTACATATCTGCTAATTGTTTACTTTAGTTAATCCAAAACGAGTGTTTTATTTAATTCTATTTTTGCATAATTTCATTAATAAATTATTTCGCCAGAGAACCAAATTGATTCAATGATGCAGCACAGGCTCTCGAAGGCTATTTGGAGGCTCGCTCTTTTCCATGCGCTTCTCTATACACTAATGTTCGGTATTTTACCTAGAGCAACCCTAGTAGTCTCGTCGTACGCAGCAATGTTTTTAGCATATTAAAAAGTCTGGAACGCTCGAAACATGTAGTTAAGTCCTGGTGGACTTGGAGTCTTACAAGGGCTTCTCGTTTTATACGAATCATTTGTGGGGTTCCTTCGCACATGGTGAGAGCACGCAGAAAATCAAAACCATTCCGTGTCGAGTGAATTATTCGGGGAAGTGCTTGCATGGCTTGGATGGCTTTCTTTTGTTTTTGTAGATTGCGTTAAGCGACAGCCCTCCGACACAGTTTCTTTTTTTCTTATAGTATTAAACGCGATTTGAAATTCTAATTTAACAAGCAGCCTTGTCGGGACCTCTGGTCATGGCAACACGAACTTGACGAAAAGAGATTGCTGTCACAATTATATTTTCACGGCTATAGCAATATTGGAAGCCGTTTTTTGTAAGACCAGTCCGCACGCTATGGGTCTAATTGAATTGTAATTTTTTTCTAAGAGCGATTAGGCCTGCATCCTAGGAAATGGGCACACAAAATTACGGTAAATTACTATTGAGTACTGTCGAGTCCCACACGGCTCGATAGCGGGAACATACCCCTTTCGTAGCAACACTGTGTCTAGAGAGTGAATCGTCTGGTAGAGCATACCACGTATATGTCGAGGGAGCAGACTATCTAAACCGGCTCCACGTATGACTAGAAGCAATTCAACGGCCTCATGCATCTTAAGCACGTTGACCTTGATCAAAACCTAAGGCGACCTGTTGTTGAAGGAGCTGTAAACACTCAATGACAATCAAATGGGAATCATAAGTGTATGGTTCGCTGGGTATTTCTGTATACTCAGGCCATACACCAGCATTTGCGCTGTTAGCATCTGGTTTGGACCTGTTTGGCAACCCGCTGGTTTCCTCTGCGTCGTAATAATTGTCGAACAATCGTTTTCGTTAGCTATTCAAAGGAATAGCCGTTTGTGACTGCGAACGTGCGTGTGACTGTAGACGCACTCTCCTTAGCTACTTGTTTGAGGTTGTTTTCGCCGCCTTTTCTTGCCGAGTTGGTTGTTGGCTGCATTACTCGCCATCTCCAGTGGGATACGTGCCACCAATTGTTTTAGACGGCTCATCGTCACACTTGCTTTCTCCGCCAGCCAGGTTATTTTCCGTCACCTTTTTCATACTCTTCAATAGCCTGGTTTTTCGGCGCTAGCCCTGCAGCGTTCCTTCTTGCAGCGTTCTCTCTTCCTGCTGCCGTCTCTTTTGAAGACATAGTTGATCTGTGGCACGTAGCAGTGGCTCTATGATTTTCCGTGCCTGATCGTCTGCCGGCTTTGCAGCCTAAACGGAATGATGACGGGGTATCGCTCAAATTGGTAACGGGCGACTCTTGGCAAGGCGTATATGGAGACATTGGGATTAAGTCGTTAATTAGCAAGGAGACAGCCGGAGATAAAGCATATTCTAAAATGTGATACATCTATGGTGCGAGCAGCCTGCCCCACTACATTATCTTCAACGCGATCCACCCGATCACCTTTGGAAGAGGTCCTCACAGCGATTTTTCTCCAAGAAGAGTCTTGTATACACTTCACTCCGATTCCAGCGCTGTGTATTCAATAAAAATCAGACCATTTTGGGCACCTCGATTCGAACGTGGCTACTGCCTACAACTGAGAGCAGACGACTAGGATTACTATATTAGCTTTAGTATGGGCGGGTTTCACAAAACGAAGTTAGACGACATTTACTTATGATGAACCTAGTAACGTGCGCGCAATCCTAAAGAGTCGATCGAACGCTTAACGACAACGCCTTGTCACTAGTATTCGTATTTGGCTGTTGTCACCCTTACTGTTGTTATAATGAAGATCTTTATCATTATTATTATTATTACGCTTTTTACCGGTTTCTTAAGCAGCTAAACGGTGTCACAATTACGACGCTACCGTGTCGTGTCCCGTTGGCTCCAATTGAGGCCTGTCCAATAAACGAATAAAGTGGCAGGTTGAAACTGGTACGTAACTTCTCCGCCTCTGTGGACGGGACGACCCGTCCGCGCTCAACGCCCTCTACGTCCTATTGCGCAGCTGCTTCGAGCTGCTTGCGCCGCTGAAGACACCGTGCCGCTAGTGGGAGTGCCGCTGCGCATACGCCACTAAAGGAAGCACAGTCGATTGCACCAATTGTCTATTTCGCTGGGTTCGTGCCCCGCTTCTTCTTGTGTCTTGCTCTTCTTTTTTTTCTCTTTCTTCTTCTTCTTCTTCTTCACCTTGTTCCTTCCCTGCCCGCTTTGGCCGCCCCTTTTGGTCTCCCCTGTCGTCGGGCCAGTCCGCCGCTGGTTGGGGTGCTCGTAGTTGAGGTGCAGTGAGGGTCTGAGTGAGGCTCGGGGGTGTTTGTCTGCGTGTCGGCGGTCTCGCTCGCTCGCTGACTCTCACGGAGAGAGTGGGTGGTTGTCGGCCGGTGGTGGCGGCTTGTCTTGCCGTCGTTTTCCCTGGCTCATTTCGCCGCTGCCGCCGTCGCCGCCCGCCGTCGCCTCCACGGTGACGGTCATTGCTGCTCGCGTGCGTGTTGTCTGCGTCGGCGACCTCGCAAGTGGCGTCACTTTTTTCGATGTCTAGTGGGGCTAGAGGCATTCTACCGAAGCCGGCGGTGCAATGGCGACGGTTGCCACTCGTGGTGCCGCCGCCCTCGCTGCCGCCACCACTAACCCAGCACTTGCTGCTTGGCTGCTGGTCAGTCCGGCGTCGTCGTCGTCGTCCTCCGTCTTCTGTCTTCTTCGACTCGCCCGTTCGTGTTCAATTGTGGCATTTTTGTGTGTGGCTTAATGTCATTTTTCCTCCCCGACCAAGACCGAACAAAACCGAGGGCACGCAGGCACGTGGTGGTGTGCCCCCAGCCCAACAGAACGGCGTGCATCTATCTGCCCGCCAAGACAGCGGCAAGCCAGCTGGGGTTGGGCGGAGAAACGGCAGAGGTGGTAGCAGGACGTAGTATCAGAACGGCTGGCTTGTCCGGATTGTCCGAAGGTCCGCCATCACCGCCGCTGCTGTTGCTTTCGCTGCTGCTTCTACTGCTATTGAGGGAACGGCCCGAGGTCCGAAACAGAACTGCTGCTAGTGCAGCGTTTACTGCCACAGCTACTCGCAGGGCAAAGTAGCAGAGAAGACAACGACAATGACAGGGAAGAGGAGAGAGGTTATTTTCCGAGTGGCCGCCACCCCCGTGGTACTTGTCAGAGCTATAGCGTTACAACAGCATCTGCGGCTGCTGCTGCTGATACTGTTCTGCTGGCCATAGCCACCGCTAAGTCTGATACCTCAGTGTTTCTTGATCTGCCGTGTCACACCCGAATAACACGTAACACTGCCTTTATTACCTGTGGTATGTCGTGTTAGCGGGTCGAGACACACACACACACACACAATGTTGTAATGAGTAACACTTGGTGATGATGGGTTAGTTATTGCGTGTTGCGCAAAAGTACACATTTAGACAAATGGGTTGGTATACACAACACACGATGCAGGCGTAAGTTGGTATACACACTACAACATATAGCTTCATACATACACATATTCAATCACCTTGCTCTAAAATTAGCTTAAGTCAGTAAGTTGATTGTACTGTAGTTAGTATCCGAGTAGCTCCGTAATTGGTTACCGGCTGACGGGGGCTGTGGGTAAGATTGAGTTACGCAGAATGACCTGACCTGATTGTCCAGTAAGCATACGACGAAAGCCCATTAAGTTGCATCAGCTTTATACCAGAGTTCATGATGAACACACTAGCTAGAGACGATGCCACCATTAGTGCAAGTTGTGTATCATTAGCATAATTGACGGACGTTTTCACTCGGCCAGCATAAGAGTGAATTACGAGTGAAAAAACTGCACAGACCGACCCCGGCCGCTTAACGGGATCATCAACGTTTAGATTAGAGTCGGTGGTGCGTCGGATTTCCTTGAATCCATGTCGTTGCAATCTTTGCTTTTGGATACGTTTGTTATGTTTGTTCGTTTTTCAAACAAGCCGCCAGTTAGTTAGTTGTCAGTGTCTATTAAACCGGGAGGCTGTTTTGTTGTTGCTGCTGTTGCCTTTGATTCGGCGAGGTGTTGTTAGTCGTAACTTCATGCTCGCGCTCCAAGGTGCCTGCGACTTTGATCTATGAGGCTGACTTGAGCTGGCAGTGTTCAGCCCCGGCTTTCCAGTGCCGACTGTCGTTGCCTCGTTTCTGCCGCGGCCGCCAGGAACGTCCGGGAAGCGTGATAGGAGTGAGTACTGGGGGAAGGGGCACTAGAGGAACACTGGGAGTTGACGATAAGGCAAAGCTATCCCTATCTCGAGGGGGGGGGGTTGAGGATGAGGAACCGATCCAAGGATCTGTTGGTTCTTCTTCCGTTCTGGCCGGCGCCCGCGCGCGGGGCCGCTCGCCGGCAAAAGAAAAGGACCTCAAGAGCAGACCGAATGGTTGCAGCCGTGACGGTTGCTTGCTTGTCGTCTGTCGGCTTAGTTTGCTATTATCATGCTAATGTTGCCACTGTTGGCCCATCGACCCGTAGTGGCGACATAGCCGCCCCCCCCCCCCCCCCCGATGTCTGTCCCTTTCTCAACACACTTTTCCTTGTCGTCGGCCTCTATGCCTGTTCTCGCCGCTCTCATATCCTCGCCGCATGGAACATGGGAAGCAACATGGGCGATTGCCAACCTACTGAAATCGTAGTCATTGTTGTTTTCGTCTTCGTTGTTGTCGTCGCCGCCGCCTCCGCCGTCATTGCCCCCATCTTGCCCAAATGATGGGATGTGTGCCTTTAGCTCTGAGGGTGAAGACTAGCCGAGCCTTGCGTTTCTCAGCACTGTTTGCGGAAGACATCGACTTGCAGCTGCTCAGAGGATTCAGGCGCATCGCTACGGTCGTCGTTGGCCTGTGATTTGCTGCGAGCTGCAGGAATTAGCCATGCCTCCGAATCGACCGACCGAGCCACGCCAACATCAGCAGCTCGTCAAGCCGCCGGCAACGACGACGACGACGTCGAGAGGCGGTCGTTGTAGATGCGGTCCTAGACAGATGAGGCGGCTGGTTGAGGTAGCCCAGGTCCGTTCGCATTGTCCGTCTTGGTCCTGCTACGCCGCTTCACCGCTAAATCAGTGGCTACAGAAACAGTAGATAGACCCACCAGGAAATATTTTAAATTATAACGTTGGCGCTACGCTAATGGGCAAAAGGGCACGGCCGAACTCTTATGTCGATGAGTCACTAATGGTCACCAACTGTTAACTGATAACGGCATAGTAACCGGGTATGCTGTAATGTATTTACAATGATGTTTTACGATACGTGCTCACTGTGTCATAAAGGCCTAGTTACAAAGTGACTACATGTCAATGACGTACGCTTGAGGGTCTCCGTGACCATCGTATAGTAGGTCTTGAAAGATCTTGCATTAAAGGGCTCTTTTTTAACAGGATATATCAAATTTGCTTACCTATGCATACAAATCAAATCTACGTTTTTTTTAAACCGGCCTATACACCTATATATGTAATGATTCCTATATGTAGCGAAAGAAAAGCAATTGTGCTTACGGCTTACTGCTGGTTATTATATGTATTACGTCAATGAGACACATGCCTTAGCTGTACACATTTAGATAGTAGTATGGTCTCACCGCCTCGACACGCATTTTCCCGGTGATTGCCCCGTTCAAATACCTTGGCAACAATAAATTGGGTAGAGATGGGAAAAAGAGCCATCAAAGTTGGGATGGATATCTTCATCACTGCAGACGGCAGCTGGACAGGCTTGCCGAACTCGATCTTGGAGCGATCAGGGAGAAGCGGGCGAGCGGGCCAGTCGGACTCCTTGCGTCCTGTGCTTGCCCAACAAGACCGGCCAAGCACAGGACGCAAGGGGTCAGCGAAAAGACAGGCAGCAAGCAGCTCAAAGCAGTGTGGCTGTTTGCCCATTTTCTTGGATTCGTTCCCACTAAAGTCCCAGCGTTCTTTTGTAGCGGCGGGGTGCAGTTTCGGCCTCCCTCTCGTCGGCCATCTTTCCCCAAGGGGGATCAACCGTAGCAGGCAGACCACCGCTTCGTGGTCGAAGCGACCGGTCATGCGCCCGGCTCGATCAGGGCCATACAGAGCTGCGCCGAGACTCGTCTGGCGACGAAGGCCCTGCCGCCGTCATGAGACAAGAAACGGTTCGACTTCACGTCTAGGCAGGCTCACACCGCTGCCCCAGGTCGGCGGGATAAAGGCAGGCAGACACTCCGGCAGCAGTGAGACAGCAGACGTCTCATAATAGAACGCATGACACTACCACTAGGCACCGACGGTAGTAGCTGCGATAGCACCGTCTTTAACAGTAGGATTTTAGGGCGCGTTTTCAGCCCCTTGGTGTGTCGTGTGGATGAAAGGGCCTTGCTTAAGTGGGAGCAAGACCGTCGCAGCACCATTCAATCGTTGAGCTTGAAGTACACATTTCGTTCATTACATCTCTTTATCTTCTAATGACAGTCCAAAAAGTACTGTTACTGCCGTCATCTATGAAAAAAGTACGTTTCTTTTTCTCTTTTTCTGTTTTGCTTGCGCCGGGTCTATTTAAACGCGGTTTTCAGAGGTAATGTACTTTAGTGTTGCGCCAATATTGCTTAGTCAGGGAAGCAACCTTTCTTGGAACGATCACGACATGTTCCGCGCTCCTCTATAGGGTAGCTGTAAGTACTCTCGAACGATGCATCTGTGATACCAGCCATGTGATTTGACGTCATTTAGCAAAGGCACATACATGTACGAGCGTATCTCTCCCTGTAATCTAATTAGGTTACAGGGTCTTTCTTTGTCCACTTGTGGCGTGTAATGATGTCCGCGGCGACGTTGACAACGACGATAAAAGCGACAGCAACAACAATAATAATAATAATAATAATATGAATAATAATGTGGCCATACTGGCGGTGGAGGAAGGTGGAATTCTGCACGCTTCAAGACGCGCTTCGAGATGATGATGTTGTCCCCTTTCGGTCACCGCGATCGCAGCCACCGTTGTCGCTGGCGCTCACTTAAACGTTGTCGTTGTTTTGAATGAGTCGTCCAGTGTTGGGGCGTGCTGTCTGTAGGTCGGTGGTCTGTAGTCAGTTCGTGGCATTCGTGCATTCTGCTCATACTGCACCTCGTCGTCTCTGCGCTGGGATGTGCTGTTGCTGATCCTGGATGTGACGGCCGAACTCGCTGGACGCTGGCAATGTCTGGCATTGCCGGTTTTGTACGTCATACACGCTCAACACACCCACCCACCCACACATACTTGCTTTCGCACACTTGCACACACGCACATAGAACGCACGCACGTACATACCTACATACGCGTCACCCAAAGGAAGCTGAAGAGGAAATGGCCAAGCGAAACGAGGCCGAAACGGACGCGCGAGAGAGAGATGTTTGTATCTGCTGATTGCTGCTTGCTTCATTGCAGGTCTATCTATGTTCCTACGGCGCGGCACGGTACGCGGTGCTACGACGCCTGCACGCTTGCGCCCACCCATGAGGCTAAGGGCAAAGGGAGAATAGTAGCATTGTTCCAGCAACATCAGCAGCAGCAGCAGCGATGATCACACTCATTCACTTGTCACAGCCCTGGTAACAGGCCAGTGGTTGTTAGGCTTGCTCGGCACCGCCGTTGCTTGCGTGCTTGCTTGTTTCCTTGGTCAGTTGGGTCGGGCAATGGGCGAGGGAGCAATGACAAATGCGCACAAACGAATACACTGTCACGCGGTTGGTCTGCCGCGGGGATCGTCCGTGGGGTGCACGGGGGTCATGGAGCATGGTAGACAACAGCTCTACAAGGCCAGCTGGATGACGGCGCCGACTGCTTGCTGAACACTCTCTTGGTCAAGCGTTACGGATCTGCGGTTCTCCATCCACCTTCATGTTCTCTCCTCTCACGATCCTATCCGCTCTCCTACTCGTATTCCCGCTCGGTGTACATCTGTCCAATGTTGTTTCTTTGGCCTTCTGCTTAGCTGTGTGTCTGGCCACTTCTATCTCTCTGACTTTCTCTCGCTGTGCGCTCTGTATGTCCGTCGAGGTTCCTTGTTGTGCTCTCGAGTGCCGTGGTCTTCGCTTCCGACCACCACCACTTCCACACATGACCGTACTAGCATCACTCACTTCACGACAACGGGGCCGAGGATGACAGCAACGGCGACGAAGGCATGGTCGAACAGCTTCGAAGCAACAGAGATGTTAGTACTGATGATGTTGTTGTTATTGTTGTTGTTATTATTGCTGTTATCTGTATCGTCGTAGCGTGAAGATGGGATGCTTGTGCGCAATGGCAATGTGGAGGTGGAAGAGGAGGAGCTCGCGAAAGAAGAAGATCATTTCCCCGCTTCCACGAGGGGCGGACTACTGCCGTCGCAGAGTCCAGGAGTCGCTGTTCCCATTGTCGTATGCTGGTTTGCCGCGTTTCAAGTCCGAGAAGAACGGACGACGACATTATTTACAAACTGGATGAGCCGGATAGCAGTAGCAGTTGTTGTTGTTGTTGTTGTTGCTGTTGTTGCTATACCAGTTGTGGTGGTCGTGGCGGTGCTAATATAATAATAGTAATCGTCAAAGTCATAAGCGTCGTATAAGTAACCAGCCGCTACTGCCGTAGCGTTTGCTCCTCGTTCCTCCGACACAACCATCTACATACAGGGGCTGTAGCGTATGGCATACTTGGCCTGCCTGGTCAGCCGCATCGCGAACGTCGTATGGACGCTGTGTGCTGACCCTCACTGGATGGATTGTGGCCAGCTGAGCGTACCGCCCCTCTAGTCCATCGGAAGGCGACGCATAGAGACGACGTTCTGCGAACCTGGCGCACCGACGACAAACACGATACTCAGCCGCCCACATGAGTCCATTTCGTTCACGTTGCGCTGTCTCGCGGGCGGCTAGCGTAAGGCGAGTCCTGTCTGGCATTACGACCCACTGCCGAGCAGGACGTAACGTCGTGTAGCAATGGGTGATGCATGACACAAACAGTGGAAGTAGTGGCATGTGGCCACCGATTGAGACCGCCGACTTTTGGCCGACTTGAGACCACCACCACCACCACCTTTTCCGGCCGCTAGCGGAGTCACGTTTTAGTGAAGTAGTTGACAGTCGGCATCGGTTGTTAGCGGCCAGCTGCTCCCACTCCCCTCCCCTCCCCCAACAAAGGGGGCAACTTCGTCAACAGGACGAGCTTGGGGGCAGACGAGGTAGCGGCCTGAGTTTATCGTTCTCTAATTTTCTAAAGGTCGGAGCGTCGTTTAGATCTTCTGATATCTTACAACAGGAACGACCTTGTTGCACTGGTCCTAGGCTAAACGACCTGATATACCTTTAAGCCCAACTTTTTTTTTTTTGTTCTGGGAGGTTTCGGGAATGCATGATGCACATGCGTCACTAGCAGCCTGCGTGACTAGTGTGAGACTCGCAAACCCACTAAACCCTGATTCCTCCCCCCCCCCAGGCTCGGTATTACTTTGGCATCGGTATTACATCGAAGCCTTTAAGCCCAACCTGGAATGTGATGAATAGCTGAGCATGCATATGTAAACATGTTATTCACAAGTCAGCTGAGGTCAGGCATTGCCATGGCCACTGCAGGTTTGAGTAGTCTGGGCTTGGTAGTTGTTTATACTGGACGTGGTTGCACACGGCCTTGATGCTACATTCTTTGCTAGAAAAAGCAATCCATATAAGCCGAAAGAACGCGATGACCATGGGGAAACTTAGACGCTATCGCCTTAACCCATCTTCTACCGCATCTTAACCTATTAAGAGCGTTTAAGATGTGACAAACAAATGCCGGTTGCGGACGTCATACGCACAGACACCCACTCACATACTGTAAGCAATTAATGTAAGCAGTTGCGTTTATTTGCATATTTTCATTTATTTATATTGTCTTCTGGACGTTCTTACAATTTATCGCTTGTGCAACCAAGTAAAAAAAGATTGTTTTACAATAATTGTGTTTTTTTCTATTATGACGATGGTCATTATTGTAACGATTATCTATTATGATGGTTGTTTATATGATGGTACAACCTCTTTTGATTAAAGGCATTTCATTTTACTTTACAACCTGCCACACTATCCGCTATTTACTATTGGTTGTCACTGTTGTGTATTGTTGAGAGATTCTTATTTTGGCAACCGATTTTCGACGACATCCTTATTGTCTATATTTTTTTCGCAGTACGTTGATGTTTCATGATTCTACAGAATCTTGCATAGGCAGTGAAATATGTGAGAGTCTTTACAAGGGAATGTGTAATCGGTGGTCAGTTATTTATTTTACACTTAAAATAACTTTAAATCAGACCTAAGTGCATTCGGGACGTCAACTCTCTCTGTATTGTATACTAAGCTGATGTATAGTGTTTGTGAAAAGTAGGTTCCACATGGGTTCCACTTAAGGTATTATATGTTATATATTATGTTGCATACATATTGAAAAAGCAGTCATACAACTCAAGTTTCTTATAAGCAAAGCACAATTTTTTGTATAGTATCATTACTTATGCGTATAACGACACACTTTTTGCAGAGAAAAATATATCAAGTGATTTAGTCTACCTATCAAAGCTGTCGATGGTTTGCTGTTGTTAAGCCCGGTTAGTGCACTTTCCTATACATATTGCTGTCATCAGCCAACATTTGTCTCGAAACATTAGTGAGATGATGTCGCTGTGGAATTTATCTGCAGTATGTCATCCGGCGAAAGCTTTCCAATTGTACCTACTAATTTTAGTCGAACTCGATTCAGACCGATATGCAATCTGGGCACTGTAGTTACTTTAAGTAAGCAGTTATAGACCAGCATCTGCATTGGACAGTGTTTGTCCAGTTATGAAATCATGGTGTACATACAAACTTGTTTCTGGAGATACAGGCGTGACCCCCCGGAAGTTGCCGCTATGTTGCGCCATACATGCGGAATACTGCGGCCGCGTTTAATTTGACTGCGGGCAACGGGTTGTGGATCCAGATGGCCGGCAACGCGTCACGCTGTGTAGCAATTCGTCTACTACACTCGTAGTCAAAGACGTTGCCTCAAATGTGTGTTTCCTACACGCGAAACATGCTAAAAAGGCAATGGCTTTGCGGTGTCAGTGCAATTAGTTGGTAGACCGTGATCCAGCCTCAGGATGAACGCCTCAAGCGTCGGCATCTCTCCGTCATCTGTGTTGTCGCGCTATCGAAATGGAACAAACCAACGACACACTTGGTACTCACTTTGTTACGCTGTCCTGTTCATACTCAACTGCTGCAATGAATATATTGTATGAAAGTATTTGTCGACAGATATGTCGGTAATGTCGCTTGCTCAACGGTGGGGTTGCCGCCCAACTGCAGCTAGTACCGCACCATAGACCATGCATGCGGCATACGACATATGAAGGGGAAGACGTTTGCGAGTAAAAGCGGTGAGCACTTGGCAGAAGCAGTCTCCTAGTCGGGTTGTTATTCATTAGATGGATGGGTCTCATTTGCGTGCCGCAGCCGCCACCAAGACGTCGGGCGGGGTGAATGAAGCTGGTGGATGAATTGAGCACGAAGCTATACTGAAACGATGCAGTGCAGCGTCGCATGTGTCCGACGCTACGCTGTGTGTCTTGGCTGACCACACGAACGCCAGCGAACGCTTCAGGCTGTCTGCATTCTGTCTTGGCATGCATCAGCCAAGCGCGATGCTGAGCTCGTGGCTGGGGATTTCTATAGACAGATATACCTATATTAAATAGGCCGAGCTACCACCTATAAAATGAGCCTACCTATGTACATAATAACATGACATAAAATCACCTTTATTATCACGCGTAAAATCACACACACACACACACACACCCATTGAAGGTGTGTGAGCTACAATTTAATATGGTCATATATGTAGTGATTTCAGTGTGCGAATTCGTGCAAGGAGAACGTATCTAGTCGCCATATGTGCGCGTACAATCTGCATGTGCTCATTTAGCAATACGTCGCAAGCAAGCAACCCGTTTATGTACTCAAAACGGGCCAAGGCTTAAAAGGTGATGTATTGTTAGCACCTTAGATTATTGGAGAGCGAGACAAAGTGTTCTCGTAACTCACATTTTGTAAGCAGATGTACAGCAGATACGATGCTTTGCTAAAAACTGGCTTATACTTATTAAACTTATATATATATATATATATATATATATATATATATATATATATATATGCCGAATAAAAGATAAAGCACTCAAAACATCAGCCACGGCACCGAACGTTGCAACAGGCGCAATGATTTGTTGCCAAATGTTTGCCTCCACACTGACCATGCTCCTAAGCAAGCAATTAAGCGCCTGTCCGCGTAGCCGCAAAGCGACAAAGACGCGAACGCACGTGATCTTATTTGGTCAATAATCGGGTTCCGTCTATGTTCAGTTGCGGCCTGCTGTCTCTACGTGCCGGCTGTCTATCGCCGATCTTCCCTGGTATAATGGCTAGGCAAACGCTCTAGTAGTTCAGTTCGTCAGCCTGTTTGGGCAGGCAGTTGTGGCATGGTTCACATTGGCGCTTGATGCATGCATTCCTTCCTGCGCGTGTGAGGCCGTGTAGCATGTGATTGTGACGACTGGGCTTATGTTGCGCGTCCAGTTGCGGTCTATGTACGAGCCTGAACTCAACTCGGTTCCAGGACCAACAGGTTACGATTTTTCTTACACAGAATCATTATCATATCTCATTAGTAGAGATTGCTTAGTAATATAAGCAGTAGTAACAAACGTACGATCGCTTCGCGTTGCCCAACTGGCAGAGTTCCATTGGGCAGGTGGTACACATTAGAATGATGAGAAAATTGGAACATTTTGCGTAGCTATGAGAAATCTTCTTGTGCAAAGATGGCCAATAACTCAGAATGTTTAGTTAGCTGGAATGAGATCATATTTCTATTTTATAATACAGCATCAGCAAACAATGTACGATGCTAGTACTATATGAATATATATATATGTTAAGCAATCAGATACATATGTATACACGCACATGCAGTTCCGAAACAAACCACATTGCCAACGCCAATCTACTCACCCAGACAAGCAAAATGTGAACGGCAATGTCTAATACTTGCACTGCGAGGCTTGCAACTACTATGACCACTAGTATTAGTTGACGCGTATCGTATTTTAGTGCCAAACAAAAACTTGTTATTCGAGAGTAATATCTTATCGTGATTCCTACGCGAGTTATTGAGAAATTACATACGCATGTAGGTACAAATGCACATGCGTATACGTAAGCTTATATATATATATATATATATATATATATATATATACTTGCTGATTAGTTAGCTGCCCGTCGCCCATTTTGAAATATCGGAAATTGACGTGCGTTTTAATAAATGTTTTGGATTATATATATATATATATATATATATATATCTGTCTGGGAGCCTTATCTGTCCAAATATAGGAAGTTGGTGAATGGCGTTCAAAACATGTTTCTAAGACGCCTGCGAATCAGGTGCCCACACAGCGTGTTAGATGACGTTGTTCCAAGTATCGACACACTTTCATGCAGTGCACTTATCTGTTTACTATCGAAATGTGACTTGTTAGGACTTTTTGATGTAGATCCAATATAAGAGTCAACGTCATCACTCAAAACCGTATCGTAACGACGTTGCTTGGGTATGCCAATGGGCCATACAATAGTGCTCGCCTATTTGGTGATTAATTACGATTGTCTTACACAAGTATGTATATTGATACCAACCCTTTTATGTGAAATAAAAGTGATGTTATGTTATATATATATGTATATATATATATATATATATAGCCGCCTAACTTCTGTCCGCTTATCAAGCTGGCAGGATGAGGATCGCTGCGCGTGGCGCTATTCTCCCCCCCCTCTCTCTCGCTGTCTTCGCATCGTTTCTCTTCTCTCAGCCTTTTGCAGCGAGTTTATTGTACAGCTTCCCTGCAAACTTCATCGCCCGGCTTCGCGATGCGCTCTCTGATCGCCAACTGCTTTCCAGCTCCACCGGTGGTGACACGCTGCTGTCACCACAGAGAGTGAGAAATATATATATATATATAGATCGAGAACGTGTACTCGCAACGATACGGCTTGTTAACTGTGCGAATATGTATGAACAACATCATCATCACAATAGAAGGACGGCCGAAGGACGCCGCCGCCGTTGTGTCTAGGCTGGTGGCTTTTCACGGCGGTGGTCGTCTGAGTCCTCCTCTGCAGCCAGCAGTCGAACAAGCGCATAGCGTAGGTGCATGACGGGCGCTTGGTGGTGTCCTGGCGCAGACATTAAGCAACCCACAGTCACACACACACACACTCAGGCAGGCAGGCAGGCAGGCAGAATTATTTTTTGCTTCTATGCTGATAATAGCACATTGAGCAAGCACATCAGGCGAGATGAACACCAAAAGAGAGGCAACGAGACAAATGATAATTCGGAGCAAATTTGGTGGTGGTGGTGGTGGTGGCGGCAGCGTGACGAACCAACAACAACGGCAGCAGGCACATAGGACGTCGGGAACATACGTAGGAGGAGCAAGACGCCGCGCTATGATCAAGAATCGCAGCTGATCGAGAGTTAGTGTAGTGTTTGACACTGACACTGAGTGAAAGGAGGATAGAAAAAAAGAAAGAACAAAAGAAAGGAAGAAAGACGAAGAGAGAAGCGTGGAGACAGACAACCGAGTTGAAAAATCAAGAGGTAGAGTTGGAGAAACGTCGCAACCTCAAACGAATTTGCATCAGCTACGACCGACAAGGCCGAAACGTGGTCTCGGGTCTGGCACGGCTGTAGCGACCAGCGGAGGGGCAAGGTCTGTCACTGCGATCATTCCTGAGCTACCTGAGCAGGAACGAGGATGAAAAACATGAAAACTAGGAGCAAAACGATGAACGAAGATGAAGGCACAGAACGAAATGACGAGATGGCGCCAGCGGTAAAATTTGAATCGTCTCGTGGCTTCATGACTACGCATAAGAGAGAGAGAGAGAGAAAGAGAGAGAAGCTGGTGAAGAAGAAGGGTGTCGGTGGTTGGGTACTGGTGGTGGTGGTGGTAACGTATGATGTCACTATGGCCTCGTCCGTTGTCATGCGCGTGTGTTTGTGTGTGTAGGTATGCTTTTATGTGTCGTGTATGATGTGTGTGGCTCGTTTCTTGCTGAGGGGAACGAGCAGCGCTTGTCGTCCTGAATGGCAGTTCTGACAGCACGGGACAGGGAAATCATCTTGCGAGGCTTGACAGTGGGACCGACCAGAGATCGAACGCCGCGGGTGTGTGGTTAAGACAGGGTTTTGCGGTCGCTAGTCTACATGACGCCTCAAGACGTTAATGTGTGGCTTTTGGTTAAGTGCGCTAGCTTTGAGTAAGCGCTGGGTGCTGTGTACTTATAAGTGGGCCCTAGTCAACCACGTCGATAGCGTCGTCGAGCGTAGGTCACGCTATCAAGTTTAGTAGCACAATGCAACTAGTGTGTTGGATCATTTTCGGTCGCATATGATCCAATATGCATTTTGCATATGCAACTGGTACCAAAAATCGACATTATAGGTTCTAATGCATACATAAACATGAGGAGCAGGTAAGCGCGCTACAACGCACGTGCTTACAAACTTACGTGCATATGTGACGAAAAACCCTTAAAAACTAGGCAAAGCAGGAAGGTAAACCTAGGCGGTTATTGTTCAGAAAAGCAACTAACCCGGAAGTGGTTGGGCATGATCCGCCGTGAGCTGGCCAGCTGGCTAATGCAACACAAAAGATAAAATAAGATAAAAATGCAAAATGAAGTTGGAAACTGCTTTTTTAACGGCAGCTTGTGCTCCACTCGTCGGAACCCGCCTCAATCTCAACCACGCATGATCCACCTGCAAGCAAAAAATTTGCGTCCCAAGGTCACAACGGTTCGCTGAGGTCTCGTGGTCTACGCGACATGGCGTATATACCTGTGGCCCAAATCGTAGTAGAATATTAAGAGTACAATAACAGGAGCAGGTTTGCAACCAGCAGTAAAAGTAGGAGGAGGAGCAGGAGCAGGAAACTCCTCATCATCCCAGCGACCGCGTTGGAGTGCCTTGGTTGTCGCCCTTGTTATGTTAGGGGTGTGGGGGTAGTCAATGGTATCTTCGTGATGTTGAGTACGACCGTCCTCCACAATCACTCCACTATCCCACCCATGTCGACGACGACCACCACGAACAGCGACAACATGGATATGGGCAGCAAGAGCGACAACATCAGAAGCAACAGCGGCAGCAGCAGCATTAGCAAGAGAAGAAACAGTAGCAATTAGGAGTCCATTGTTTGACGTGACACCATTGAGTCGAGGGCAGAGAGCCTAGCTAACGAGAAGAGGACAGAGAGGGAGAGGTACAAGAGAGAGAGAGAGACAGAGGGCGGGGGGGGGGGGGAGAGGAGCCAAGAGAGCAAGATGGAGCGCGGGTAGGAGCCAACAGCGTTTCGCTAACTGGCTGACTGCAGGACTCGGGCAACAATAAAAATTCGCGCCGTTCACTCAGTGTTCTTCCTGGACATCGTTTGAGATCTGGCCGCGTGGAACGTGCAACGGCTATGAAGCCGGGTGAGGCGACTGGCGGAATTCATAATTTGCACAATTTACTACTACTACTACTACTACTACTGCTGTAATTTTGCCGCCCGCCGCCACATGCGGATGACCCATTCGCCGTTGTCACAAAACGAATCGACAAAAAGCACATCGCGAAATAAGGCAGCACGGAGGAGTGTCGTGCTGCTGGTTCTGCTGCACTTCGTTTAGAACTGCTCAGATATCAGATGAACCGGGCGGCCTCATCGCTTGTTGGTGCCTGTGTATGCCTCGTACCGGGAGTGCATATGTGTGTGCGCGAGAGAGTTGGCTGTATGTGCCACGCTAGTGATGTAGAGATGGGTTCGCGCTCGAGTTGCTTGAATTGTTACTGCTTGCTCGATACTCTCTTTTGCTGTTTCTGCATGACTCTGACGGCTGCTCTGATTGCCTCTGAGGTGGACCTGGCCGTTATTGGGAGGAGGGCGAAGACCAACGGCCGCCCGCCCGAAAGAGAAAACGAAAACAGGAGGAGAAACTGTTCTTCCATAGTCAAATAAATACGTTGCCATATGGCTGCATATATGAGCTCGTATGTGTGGTGTGTGTGTGTGTTAGCGGCAAAGTGGTAAGAAGGTTTGAAAAAGTTACTGCAACTGATCGTCGGCAACCACTCTGACACCAGCTGCATCTGGGGATAGACCTCAACTTAATGTGGTGAAGTGGCATGGAATTACGAGTCTTCCCAGGCAGGGCCGGTTGGGAGGTGGGAGGCAGAGAGGATAGGTCGGTACAGTAGCTGTGGAAGTAGTCTTCTGTCACGGCGATCCGGACACACAGTCCTTTTTACGATTGTTGCACTTTGTGCTTGTTTGTGCCGCTCATCGTCAAGCTGATCAGCCTCAGATTATACGCTTGCTATGCATTCGTATAAAATACTATTGAGACCTAGGATTAAATTCGATTATAAGTCTCATTTTATGTATATATACACATTAGTATATATATATATATATATATATATATATATATATATATGCGTATCATGCAAGATGTGTACCTGTTGCGAGTGTTTTAAGGTGCATTTATCTATATTCAACAATACTTATGATTGCATGGTACGCATATATATATATATATATATATATATATATATATATGCGCACCATGCAAAATGTGTACCTGTTGCGAGTGTATTGAGGTGCATTTATCCATATTCAAGAATACTTATGTTGGCAACATAGAGGTCTGCCCCATTTAGAACACGAATGGCGATGCAAGTGGTGCCGGTGTCATTGTCTGCCAGAAGTCGTGAAGACGCCGATCACAAGTCTTTTGGACCCGGTTATCCTCTGTATGTCTCTTTCTCGTCTTTTCTAGTCTCTTCTTGCTCCACTTGATCTTGGTCGAGTCCAGGTCGATCTTAGACTCAACTCCATTGTGTATTTGCTGCCCGAAATGTTCGGCTCAGTTGGCTACTTGGTTGTAGCCTAACCGTCAAAACATACATACTATGTGTATGTGTGTGTATATGCCGTTAGCACAATAACCCTCGTTCGTAAGTTCGTGCGTTACTTCATCGCTTAGATACTGTCAAAGACGCTGGCCGCGACACTACGTCGACTTCGACTTCGAAGAAGAAGAAGAAAAGCAGTGAAGGAGACAACAAAGCAAAGACGTCGGTAGCTGTCATACATACGACGATAGGCAGGATTCGACCAGCTGAAGCTTACGAGCAGCCCCTGTCAGAGTGAATCAGTGATGATGCAGCCGATGCTTTTCGTGGTGTTTCCTCGCTTCCTTTGCGAGCGAAGTTAGTCGAGTAGAGAGTGAGAGAGAGAAACAAGAAGCCGTCGTCGTCGTTGTCGTCATAACCAACATCATCTTCATCCTTCATTCCTCATCCATCATCATCATCATCATCATCAACAACAACAACAACAACAACAACAACAACAACAACAACAGCAACAACAACATCATCATCAACAACAACAACATCATCATCATCATCATCATCATCACCATCATCATCATCGTCATCACCATCACCATCGTCCCCGCCAGTGTCAGAACCACCCCCAAGGACTGCGATCACCACCAGCAGACCTAGCATCACCACATTCCTGGGGCATTGTTGAAGAAGGCGCTGTTATAGCAGCGCCAGGGTACTACCGCCTACACTGGTCTACACCAGCCTACACCGCCAGAGCCAGTAGTAGTAATAGTCGCCGCAGTCGAGCCCAGTGGCGTGGTGGATTAAGTCTCCGCCTCGCAACCGGAGGAGACATATAGGTGCGCGGGTTTGAGCCCCACCGTTGCACATTTGTATTTATCCGGGGGTCCGTCTATGAAGCAATGTGAAAAACAGTTCCGTGGACTCCGTTAAATCTTGGCTGAGGGTCAGCCCGAAAACTTTAATTTAGTACTAGTAGCAGTCGCCGCAACAGCGCTACGGGAACCTCGATCCTCGAGCCCTCAGCATGTCTGCGAAGTGCGACTTGGACCTGCCGACCGCCGAATGTGTCTGTCTGTCTGTCTGTTCGTAGTCTCGACCGTACTACTGTCGGGGTGGAGTAAGTGGCACAGACGGTAGTTGGGCGAGTGACCGAAAGCGAACCAAGTGACTGAGGGTATTGGATCGAGCAAACGACTTGCGAAGTAAATCGAAAGTCGGCCCCGTCCGGCCGAAGCGCCGAAGGCTGAGCGAGCTGGTTGTTGTTGTTCTTGTCATTGTTGCTGTTGTTGTTGTCGTTGTTGCTGCCGGTGCTCTTGTTGTTGTTGTTGCTGTTGTCGTTGTTGCTGCCGGTGCTCTTGTTGTTGTTGCTGTTGTTGTTCTTGTCGTTGCTGCCGGTGCTCTTGTTGTTGTTGTTGCTGTTGTTGTCATCATCGTTACCGACGTTGCCGCCCGCAAAAATGCAGTCAGACGACAGAAGACAGAGAGCAGACAGCCACAGCAGAAGCAGCAGCAGCAGCAGACTCAGACTGAGGAGGAGAAGAACAGAAACGAGAAACGACAAGAGTGTCTTAGGCCACAAGGATCGCCTCCCCCCCCCCCCCCACAAATGTCGGTCTTTTGTAGCAGAGAACTCACCGCTGTTTGCCGGACAGGCCAGCGCCAAAGCCGCGGTGGTTGCCGCACCACGTCGCCAACACAACACCAGCGCCGGTGGCGGCAACGGCAGCGACCGCACTTACGATTGCAACAGCGGGCCGAATGAGACGAGAATTTTGATGAGGATCAACTGGCATCCGAACTAGTGCCGCGATGGCGTAGTCGTAGATAGAGACCGACGCAGACGCCAAATACGTAGTAGTACACGACGAAAACGCATATTAGAGAACGAGAGAGACAGAGAGAAGCAGCGAGAGAGAGAGAGAGGGGGGGGGTCGGGCAGGACAAGGGGACATGGCGGCGGTGGCAGGGGCGACAGCGGTATGATGGCGCCAGCGAGAAGCTTTTTGTGGTTTAGGCCCGGGGCGGGGGGAGGGGGGGGGGGTTAGCCCCGGCTACATTGGCCCATCGGTGCGATGGGATAATAATGTAGCCGGGCCTCGAAGGGGTAGAGGTGAGGACGGGGCTAGCGTCGCGTTCACTGCTAAGTGAGTATCTATCGTCCAGCGGCGACTCAAGCGGAAGTCCGTCATGGTGTGGCAGTAGTAGTATATACTTATAGTAGTTGTAGAAGACGATGAGTTGAAATAGTACAAGTGGAAACAGCAGCAGGAGCAGGAGCTGCTGCTGGAGTCTACTAGTAATGTTATTGACGGCGTCAGACGAATGACGGAGATCATTGCTGCTGTTTTTTCTAGGATTAATATATTATTTATATGATTTGTTTGCTTTCTAAGTCACTTTTCGGTTTAAGCAGCAGCGGCAGCAGCAGTCATTTATTTACGTTAGGTTTATTTACTTGCTTATTAATATATATTCGATTGCACCAACGATGGAACCGCCGCGTGGTTTTCTCAACTATTCGAATTCGCGCTGCTCTCCCTCGTTACGGCTTCTATTCATTCTGCTTGCCAGTTCTCAATTAAGCTTCGCCGTTCTGCCGCTGAGAGATATTCGGTGAATCTATCTCATAACTAATGGCACTGGATTATAGTTAAAACCTCAATGTTTGCGTACTTAGGCTTTGTATTCATCTCAGCATGCTGTACCGGTCATCCTGTGACAGACTGACATCACTACGACCTAGATAAAAGGCAACCATAACACACCAAATTCTAGCACTTTATTCCGAGTCCAATAACTATACGAATCAAAGTGAGTCCAGCATGATGCTTAGTTGTCAAGATAGCACAGTTTTAGGGTAGAGGGTGCTCCACTGATTATATAATAGTAAATAGTACGTGTGTATAGGCACGGACTGACTAAGATCGGTATCACATAAATGGGACCTACAGTACACGTTACATACGTATAGTAATAATAGTAGTACAGTCGGTTTTAGCAGAAGTAGTAATCTTAGCTGTGTTATGGATAACTATTAGTTAATATTGTTTGATGGGAAAAAATAGTAACAGTAAGTATTATTAATAACTCACATTTAGAACCTTTTTGTACTCTCTCTTTTGAGCTCCCGGAGGTGCTGAACAAAGAGTAGACTAAAGCCTTGAGGAAATCAGTCCAAATTAAAACCACCGGCCAAGTGGAATATCGTGTGCGGGCAAATCGTGTACCTGTTCATTCGAATGGTTAAGTCAGTGCAGACATATTATTTAATTTGTGCATCGTAACTGTGTACTGTTAGGGGTAGCGTTGTAGTAATGATGAGCGAAATAAGCTTCACAATGCAAGTAACAAATGCGTATTTGGTATTGTGCTTGATTGTTATGTTTGACCAATTATGTTTGACGCCCACTTGGTCGAGGTATCATTAGGACCAAAAGTTACTTTTTGCACCGTTTGCATGCTCTCTCAACGGGTCATTACCCGCATTGTACCCAATGCTATGGCAGTGCTGCAGTTCATGACCATGGGAGTCGCGCTGGCTGCTAAAGTCCTTGGTATCGTAAACCAAACGATCGACCGCTACTCGCTACACCCTACTCGCAGCTGAACCCCAGCTGTCTTGCTGTATCGATCTGTCATACTGTGCGTCATCGGTGCTGAGATCAGTGATGATAGACATGTAGGTCAGTGAAATCTTTTCGCTGGCCTCAATCACAGCAAAGGCAAAGCGTGAGATGAAAAGAACAACTATAAGAAAGAATCCAAAGTCATTCCCTCCAATTCCTGCCGACGCTCGTCTCCACACCGCTGTCCCTTCCTTACTTCGCTACGGTACAAGGCCCCGGTCTGTTATTGTTGCTGCTTTTTGTTGTTGTTGTTGTTGGTGATGGTGGTGTAGTTCTCACCGCCGCCGACGACAATGTTGTCTCCTTCGGTTAGTATCGTTTCCGGTTAGAGAACAGCAGCGGCCGTAGATGCGTGATGATGGTATACCCCACAGACGCACCTACTGGGCATGTACTGCTAAAGCGTTTGACGGCCTAGGCTAGACGGACGGGGGGAGGCGGAAGAGAGTTGCTAGGATCAGCTATTAGAAAGAAGGAAAAAAGGAAAGCCCTCGTGGAAACAAGCAAGCGGGCACAAGCGGGCGGAGACAATGAAGAGCGTGGCAAGATGCTTTCTTACCCAATCCGCCCTCATAGTTGAATCATAGCGTAACGACATCTCCGTTCTTTTCGCCTTCGAAGACCTCTTGGCTAACCGCCCTCCCTTGCTTCCTCTTTCCTTTGACTTCATTCCCGCCTCTATTGCCCCTATATGCTTTCTGTCGGTCAGAGCCTTCACATATCTCTCTTTCTTTCTCGTTCTTGCTGTCTCGCTCTTTCACTGTCCTTTGCTCCATCCCGTTCTTCTGCCTTTAGCTTCTTCTGCACCACGTTTATTATCCGTGTACTCAACGAGCCCCTCGTTCTCCTTCTCTGTGCTTCGTGGGACTTTTCGTGGTTCTCGTTGCTCGTGTGACTCTGCCGTGTTTCGTCCTGGTTACTGCCGTAAATGCTACTGCTGAAGCCGCTTGGTGCCTCGCTGCGAAGACGACGGCCGCCTCTTCGCCGCCCTGGCACCGCTACCTTGAGCCGTTCTCGTTTGGAAGGAGCAGGCAAGAAGGGTCGTCCATTTGGCAATGCGCCTTGAAGGTTGACGGCTCGCTGAAAGAGGAAGGCCATGGACGTGGGTTGGGTGGGTGTCTGGCCGGGTGTATTTGGTCGGTGGGTGGTTGACTTGGAGCGTCTATTTTCGAGATGAAGACAAGAGAGATAGATGAAGAGAAGGAGGGAGAAGGAGATACAGCCAAGATGAAGGAACCGCGGTGCGGGCCAGGAAGTATGAAGTGGGACGCAGAAGCGGGCAATGAAGACATGGACAAAGAATGTCAGTGCGACGACGAACCGAATCATGCCCTGAGAAGGGGTATCGTAATGAAGAGCGCAACATAACGATAAAAGAACAGCAGCAAAAGACTGAGAGAAAGAAAGATAGGGACAGAAAAATTGTTCGAAAGTGCGTCCATAGGGAAAGGCAGCTTGTACACAACGGGGAGGTAGACCCATAATGCTAGTAGAACGCTGTGTATAAATGTGTAGTTAGAAGAAAACAGAATGCTAAACAGAATGAGCACAAGTGCGGGCTATATGCAAAGATATGCCCTAATCAAAAGCACTATCGATTCGGGAAATCAGTCATCAATTATTTTAGGAATAGTCACGTGTGTTGTATATTTCAGATATGCCAGAGAAGAAGGAGACGGGAGCAGCAGAAAATGCCATATAAGTGAAATTAGCATGATATATTAATTAAGTCTTCCTTCAACGTCTAGACGGCTCCTAATGATACGAAACTCTTGTGCACGCATCGGCGCGTTTTCCGCCGCCCGCACTTCGCCGCACTTGCAATACGCAGATGCGATATATGTAGCATCGCAGTAAAGGTTGGCGGCGACAGCGCTCACTCTCTCAATCAACTCGGACTGCAGCAAGACGGTTTTCACACAATTCTGTTAGAAGTGAAAGTGACGGTTCACACACAGCCTTAGTTCATTCTAGTACGAATGGTTCACGAACGGCTGTGGTCTCATTTGAGAGAATCGTACAGATCGACACTACTAAGCCGATGGCATACACCGACAGCAAATTGAGGAGGCTCGAACTCATGCGGATCTTACAGGCGCAAAGCGAGATTAAACAGGTGCTCAGGTATTGCGTATAAACGTAACCGGCCGTGCTTCGTGTTGCGCATTCGACATTCGTTACGTGGGCTTCTGTTTTTGTGAAGAATATTTACCTAATTGATCTCTTGCTTGCCCGCTACCGGCGCTGCCGACCAGACACGTTGGTGGACGCCGGGCGCGCATTCGTAGGCCGGAGTAGCGAGGGTGGGGTGCGACAATATGCCTGTGTATGCGTTCAAGTGCCTCTTTCTCTATGCGCACGTTTACTCGCCTACTGTGCTGATGAAATTGTCCTGCCGCACCTGCTGTCACGATAGATGATAGTCTGCCGCCCGTCTCTTGGCTAAGCCTTTGTGCCTGTGTATCCGTGTGCATAAGATGGTGGGGTAGCTAAACACAGAAGCGTATCTGGGAGGGAGGGAAGGAGGGAGGAAAAAATAAATGAATACGCTCATCGTCATTCGTTTCTCGGAAGCCAGACGTTAGTGGTGTTTGGCCGGCTTCAATGACCCCTGATGACGTCATTTGTGTTCGATGCAACAGCAACAACAACAACAACAACGACAAAAGCTAGCTTGATGAACAGTGCTTATGCCTACGCAGACACAAAACGGATTTAGCGACATTTAGTGCTTCCTTTGGTGAATTTTCAAGTTGCGGTGATTTATTATTATTATTATTATTATTATTATTGTGTTTCAAAGATAAAAAGCTTTTCACGTTCGGTCTAGACCATCTCATGCGAGCAACGCTTTAGACCACAACGACATGAGTAGAAGACCGTTGTCGTACGGAGTTCACCGTACGACTTGCACAACTTCTTCAACAGTAGTTCTCCCAAGTCATATCGCTATTGAAGTCATAATCGCCTTAACGAATAGTTGTCCAGCTCGTGAAGAGCGTTAATATCTATTAGGTGTAATTGTTTGTTATGGTCTGCATTGCTGTTACTCGCTGGCTAGTCGTCATTACTAAAGTGAATGATTTTTTGTTTAACAGCAAATTCCTAGTAGTGTTGCGACTTTTTATATTTCTGTCCTTTATGTGTGTTAAACACCGTTCTCAACGGTTTTCTCAAAACGTCCAAACAACACGAAAAGCTCTTAGCATTATTCGCAAATTAACATTACTTTAAAAATGTGTTTGTCTTTATGTTTGTGTGCACAGCTTTAATGCATTGCTGTATTACTAACTCATGTTTGATACCCTTTTTTTAGTCCGTATGGAATGCCATGCATATTTTAGCTATTTGCAACAATGTATATATATATATACATACATGCATATATACACGTGCGCGGCTTCGCCCATTTCGTCTTGTAGCGGTGTGTTGACAAAGCGCTCGACAAATCGGCGAGTATGGACAACAACTTCGTATGGTGCACCTCTGCGGCCATCCGGGGGGGGGGGGGCTCTGAGTGGGGGTGAGGGGGGACTCTGAGCGCAGGCGAGCACATCGATAGGTCTACGTCTCCGCTGTCGACAAGCTGACCGTCGTGTTAGCTGCTATAGGTGAAAAACCTTAGCGCGTCTCGATGTGCAAATCGTTGGATGAATAAGCGACGAGCGTTCCAGGGGGGGGGGGGGGGCAGCACAGAGGGCCAATGCAAATATAGACTCGGCCCCGCTCGATTTCATCATCGGCCGACCACGACGGTCCCCGTCAGCCCGCCACACCCCCTTCGTCGTCCCTCATCATTGGGTGTTTAATGGCCTGCGAAGATTCAAATCTCTTCCATTTGCCCGCCGATGAACGCTCCTCGAACCTGCCTTTCAGGTCGACTAAACCTGAGGGGGACGTCGGCCGGTCCTGCCCCCGGGCCCTGCCCAGGGCAAACCGTGCGATCTGATCGTAAGGATAGGCGGCTAAACCAGCGCCCCTGACTAGCAATCGACATCACTATGGCGGCGCCGTTCTTCATCAAGCCCTGTCTGCCTGTTGGGATGTCTCGCGTTTCTATCCATGGCGCTTGCCAAGATGCGATAGTAGACCATTTTTTGACGGCTGAATATTTTACAAATCTAAACCGTTTACAGTCTTATAGCGACAGGTTGTCTAGCCATTTAATCTGTGGATAATTTAAAAAGTGTCGAATACGTAATTAGGGCTGCAATTAGTATGACTCGGTGGTGTCTTCCACCTGAGCTTGAGTGCGTGATGGCATTCGGATAGTAACCTGTGGTTACCCGCCGCACTATGATTTTAAGTGCTACTGTTAATAATAACGTCGTTAGCCACTGATAGATGCATTGCCTGGCCGGTGTGTTAAAATATTTGTTTCAGATTTTGCATCTAGATCTTATGGGCTAGCTTGGGCACCTCGCAAGCTCTGGCGGCACGATATGGCTTTACGTTTGATGCGGAACGCGAGCTGTGGCAGATATTCGTCGGGGTTATTACCAGTGCTCCGTTACTAAGTTTTTCTGACACATATTTCTGGCATCTGCGAGCCTCCTCCAATGCTTCAAAAAGGCGAGCACGTTATGCGCGCACTTAACGTACCGCCCAATCAATCTGTGTTTGCGCGGACGGTGCGTTTTTTTTTGGGGAATTAAAGTGCGCTAAATAGCCGTGTACGGATTTACAGATTGTAAAGTGACCATACCTTAGGCTTTAATTTTGGCAAGGTTAAGATTTGACATTTCTCAAAGCGCTTAGCTGCGTTAAAGTTGATTTCAAGATGCGTGAATTTACGCAATGCATAACTAACTCTTTTGACCTCAAAAATTTGACGCAGTTAACATGGGGAGTCGCTTCTCGGACATATATACTTGCATACGTTGTCTCTCTTTCTCTCTTTGTTAAAACGCGAGAGATACAAGTGTAAAGATAGAGAATGACACGTCATATTAACGCGACTTTTCTTGCGGACAGTTTCGGATACTTTGATTGTTCTGAGTTGGGTATAGCGGGTTGTACAGTCAAAGTATCCGAAACTGTCCGCAAGAAAAGTCGCGTTAATATGACGTAGAGAATGACACGTCATATTAACGCGACTTTTCTTGCGGACAGTTTCGGATACTTTGACTGTTCTGTTGTTGGGCATAGCGGGTTGTACAGTCAACCGTATTATGCCAGTAATACGGTTGACTGTTTCTGATTACTATAAATTATTCAGTCTCTATGTCTCTCTCTCTCTCTATATATATATATATATATATATGTGTGCTAGACATATATCTTGCTATTTTGCTCTTGGTAGACATATATCTTGCCTTTTATCATGCTGTGTCGATTTCGAAATCGAGTGAACGACAACGTCGCAAATGTTAGAAAATAGACTCCGACAAAGCACCAAGGACCACAGCTAGACCCAACGAAGCGTTTCGTCTTGTTTAAGTCCAAGCGTGTATGGGTGTGCGTCTGTGTTCATGCGTGTGTCTGCTTGGCGGCCGTTTGCGCACACACGGTTGATGTGTGTACTTGATGTAACACTTGTAGCAAAGCCTTGCTCCGATTTGGGGGATTTGCGGCCTTTGTTATCGTGAGTCATCATCACCATCGTCGTCGTCGTCGTCGTAGTTGTCGATCTCATGATTGCCGGTGTTGTCCTCTCGAGAGACTCGCCGGTTTTCCTGCCGGCCAGTTCCCGGAGCGCTCGGTCCAGCGGAGTCACAAGAGGCAGCGGCGGCAGCAGCAGCAGCAGCAAAGCCGTCACCAGGAACTACCATCACTGCCACCACCACCAACAACTTATCGCTTGATTTACAGCAGAAGACGGGATTGTGCGCCTCGTAGAGGCCGCTGCCGGCAATGTGGACGTCATGGGGCAGAACTACGGAGTACGGACTTACATTGGGCCGTTTCTTTTCCGCCTTCGTGGGCGACGTCCACAAGCTGCGATATCCAGATGTTGTCGTTTAGCCGAGAGTGAGAGAGAGAACCGAGTTTCTCGACGACGTTTAACACGCCCTGTTGTTCCCCTTCTCGATTCCCGTTTTGTGTTTTCCCCTTGCTCTCTTTCTCTCTCTACACCTCTCCTTTGTGTGCCACTACATTGGTTTCTCTCTGTCCTGTTGGCTGTGCACGGCCGGCTTCTCTGTAGTGCACTGTACTGTGTATTGTCGGACGGGTCAAGACGACACAATTTTACTGTTGAGACCGAATGCTGGACTGTGTTGACCACGACGATGATAACAATAACAATAATAACAACAACAACAGCTGGAACAACAACCTGTCTGCCGGGCCTGTTAAGTAGTAGTAGCAGTAGTAGTAGTAGGATTCTTTGTTTACTCGGCGGCTCATCTAGCGCTGAGTGTAACACACTGAGGCGAACGATGGGTGGAAAGAAATAAAGACATAAAGCAAAAGCCAGAAAGGGAGGGAGAGAGAGATGTCCTTGCGTTGGAAAGCTCGTTGTTGGAAGCTGCGCTAGAAATCAATGCATCCGTCCGTCCGTCTATACATGGTGATACATGCGTGCATGGGTGCCATATTGGCACGCCGATCGGGCGGAGACGCGGAACGGGTGGAGACGACAAATCTCCAGGCTGGAGCGATGATCTTTGCGGATTGTTCTCGTGTGACTCGGCCGCATCCATAGGCTACAGCAGTAGCACCGCCAGTGTCGATCTCCTATCGGCGGAGGAGCTGCAGAAGATGGTCGAACTGTCGGGTACACTCAAAAGCGAAACACACTCCGGAATGCGGACAAAGAGATTATGTCGACATGATCTCTTTCTTGAAGATACTTATCCTAGTAGTAAGTAGTTGTAGTAGCTCCACGTCGTTCTTCTATTCAGTTTGCCATACGTTCGCTCTGAGAAATGTCACAACAACAATGACAACAGCAGCAGCAACAACAATAACGTCAAAAATTACAACCACACCACAGCAAAGCTGTTGTAAAATGTCCAAACAAAAACACGGTTCGCACACAGACGGACCGCAGTTCATAAACACCTCCAACCAAACAACGGAGTTTAGTACTAGAGTTCACGTTGTTGGTTATGTATGTAAGTGCTCTTTCCGCCCCCCTCTCTCTCCCCCCTCTATTTCTCTCTGTTCTTATCTGTCGTTCGCCGACGAATAAGACGAACACAGTATGTTGTCGCTGTCATTGTCGTCGTATACTTCGAAGGTCCGAAAGGTCGTGGTCGGCGCCCGCTATGTATGCAGGTCGTGTTTCCGTTGTTCAGCGCGAAATGTCTGCGCGCGTGTACTTATGCGAAAAGGAAAGCGTGCTAGCCTGTATAATCGCGAGTGTTAGTGGCGAGGAAAACCGTGTCGAAACGCAGACAAGATACTGCACGCAAAAGGCATCTGTCGGGCAGACACGGGCAAACAGCTACCAGGCAAGCTTGTGCCATGGCAGAGAGCTGCTCATGACATGATCGAGGGGTGGTCAGTTGTTCTAACATATATTAGCGTCACCGCGAAGCTTGTTACAGTAAGCTGGAACGTACAAGTCGCATCTCGAACAAATCTCACATTAATATTGCTTTCCTTAACTGATTGGCTTGTTTTTCTATACTTTCCTTGGCTTTGCCCTGAAGCGCATCGAGCAATAACGAAGTACGCCGTCTTTCAGCAGAGCTTATGTTACGGCTTTACGTCAGCTTTTACGCTACGTTTCTTGTTTTTCACTAAGTTCATGTCACGGCTCTACCTTATTTATTCTTCCGTTTTAATGAATACATCGACAGGATGCTATGCCAATAGTCTCTCCTAGAGTGCAGTCTAGCCCTTAACACGTGCCTGTAACGAAATCCATTTGTGTATTCCCGATATACGAATTCGTTTTATAGCCTGTGTACTTTGTGAAAAAAAATGTAATTTGTCTTTTTGGCTTAAAAACTAAAAAGAAAGATTGGCCGAACCGCCTGGGACAGGACCTACGACCCCTATAATCCATCCCAAAAAGATATTACAAAATATAAGCCCTCACAAACACATTTCCCAAACTCAACATAATTTCAACAGACCTTACTCGTCTGTCAAATATAATTTACTCAGGTGAGGACCACACTATCGCCTTAAACGACTTTCTGAACAAACATTTTACACACACTGTCCGACGTCGTGCGTTTAGAGAAACTCCTTCCACTAAAGCGCAAGTATCTAAAAGGCAACAGCGACGTCAAGACTACGCAACCACTCAAATTTTTTTTTGCCAAAACCGATCCAAATGCGCTCATGAGGTGCTGGACGGCAAACACACCACACACAGCATGCAGGCCACCGAAGTTGTAGAACACTGGGCCAACACGATGACACAACCACCCCCTGAACCACTCCCTTGGTCCGTATACACTCCCAACTCTGATCTCTTTGAGGTTTCCCTCCCTATCTCTCTAAAGGAAACCTATGTAGCTCTCCCCGGACCTTCTAAAGCACTAGGCTTGGACGGGATTTGTCATTTGTCCCTCCGTAAACTCCCGTTAGAAGTAGTCTGTTATATTCTTAACATACTAATAATAAGCGATATTGCCTCAGCTTATGAAATTGCTCGCTTAGCGTTCATCCCTAAAATTAGCAATGCCACATCCCCAAGCGATCTGCGACCCCTATCTATTAGTTCATACTTACAACGAACGCTCATTAAAATTATCTCTATACGCCTCCAGAACTCTATTAAGCTTCTCCCAATCCAGCGAGCGTTTCTCCCCTATAATGGTATCTTTGAGAATCTTGCGGTTCTGGATTGGTATCCTTAACGATGCCAAGTCTGCAGGACGTGAGCTCAGACTCGCCTCAATCGACCTCCGTAAGGCGTTCGACATGGTGAGTCATGACTCCGTCCTGTGGTCACTCCGGACTCGCGGATACCCGGAGGTATTCATTAATTATATCGAACGCTTGTACCTCTCATCTAAAACTCTCATAGAATTTAGACAAAATTGTCGCACATTTCGGCCAACTAGGGGTGTTAGGCAGGGAGATCCTCTTTCCCCCTTTTATTTAATCTAGTTCTCGACGACATTCTTTCAAAATTAGACAAAACTAATATCGGGTACCAACTTACTGATGACTTCCGCCTTGTGGGCTTAGCCTTTCCGGATAATCTCATCCTCCTAGCCTCCACGAAATCTGCTCTCCAACGGCTCCTTAATATTGCGGACCCACTTTTGAAATCCCGAGGCCTTGAAATGAATATTAATAAAAGCTATACTATCGCCCACCTATTTAATAGGAAGGAAGATAAAGGTGTTATCAATACCGTACCAGAATTTAACGTTGAAAATCGGCAATTGCCAGCTAAAGGTATGAGCGATCGATGGAGATATCTTGAAGTCGACTTTGACAGCAATGGCAGAGTTGACTCCACCAAGGATATACTCCTTAATTTACTCAACAGACTCACGATAGCTCCCCTTAAACCCCACCAAAGACTCATATTTTTGAAAGATTTTCTCATTCCCCGTCTCCTATATAAACTGGTCTCCGGTCCCAGACCATCTTACGCACTCCTTAGCGACCTAGATAAAGAGATCAGAAAGGTTGTTAAGTCGAAATGGCTTAAGCTCGAAAACTCGGTGCCGAACGCCTATCTGTACACGCACACAGCACACGGCGGTCTGGACATCCCCTGCCTCCAAACATTCTTTCCCAGACTACGCCTCTCCCGCCTGACAGCACTACAACACTCCACGCACCTTGCGGTCCAATGGATGCTAACCACCGAGCACTTCAAAAAAGATCTTGCAAAATCAAGACGTCTTTGCGAGCGCTTGGGAACCTCCATTGAGACCGCTACACAAGAGACCGATTACTGGTCTTAACAACTACACAACACGTTCGATGGGGCACATTTTAAAAAAGCGCACGAAACGCCTTTTGTACAGTACTGGATTAAGGGTATGCCCTACCTATCTGGTAAGGAGTATTTAAACCTACTAAAGCTCAGAATCAACGCACTACCAACGCGTTCCAGATTGGCCAGGGGACGCCCAGGCTACAACAAACGTTGTAGGCACGGGTGTCATGCGCCTGAGACGTTGGCTCATGTCGCTCAGTTGTGCGATACAACACACAAACAAACCATAAAGAGACATGACGACGTCTGTGATCGCGTGGCGCGTCCTCTCCACGAAAGGGGTCATGAGGTGGTTCGTGAGCGAGTATTCCGTCGACCGGGCGCACCGGGTCTAAAGCCCGACCTCGTAATAACAACACCTACCGAGGTCTGGGTTTTAGATGCCGGGACCTGGCAAAAGCGCTCCCCGACCCGCAAAAATCTCGCAAATTCGAATCTATCACTATCTCTATTAGTGGTGTATGGGACTCCGAATCTGCGAGGATGCTCTTGGAGCTCGGCGTCACGAAGAGGAATATTATGGATCTCACCGTTTTAACTTTGCAAGGAACCTTGGGGATATACCGCTCGCACCGGTTCCATAAGAGCGGGGGCTACCAAGCGGGGGCTACCGTGTCCTTGCTTGAGCAAGGACACGGACAACTGATTCTTAACTTCACGTGACACCTTTTTACCATCATTTTTATTAAGTTTATTATAAATATATATATATATATATATATATATATACGCACATATGCAGGTACACGTGTGCATGTATGTATGAGTGTGTTTATAATACTGTTTACTGTAGGATATTGTAATGTAGGCAACTTTTTGATTAGTTTTGGGGAGCATTGGTGTGTATGTGTTGTATATTGTATACGGCCATCGGCTCGGTCATGGCTTGAGGCTCGAGAGGAGGAGGAGAAGGTTGTTGTACATAGAGCGCGCCGAGTCGACTACGATCGGCGATCGGCCATAAGACCCCGCACGGACCCGCACAAGGGATCGTCACCCTCCCACTCGGGTGTTGTCGTCGTCGTCCTCGGTACCTGTTAGTCATTGTCATCCGTTTTGCCCCAATGCCGTTCTCTTCTGCTAGTATCTCCCTCCACCAATATTTTCTTCCCGCTTTCTCGCTCTCCCTGATTCGCGCTCTCTCGTTGGTTGTCTTTTTTCCTACATACGCGCACACACCAACACAATCATGTAGAAGCTTTCGCCAGCCGCGCGTTGTTGCCCTATGAACAGTAGCTGTGGATTATGATGATGATGGTACTAGTGGAGGTGGTGATGATGATGATGATAGCGGCGGGCGTCGAGTCCGTATGGTCGTGACAGTGTTGCTGCTGCTGGTGATGGTGGTGCGTAAGCTCACGCAGAAGCAGCAGTAACAGCATATGGCTGCGACTGCGGCAGCGGATCCGATCGCTTGCAGGCCGTTATCAAGCAGTAAATACACACCGAGAGAGAGAGAGAGAGAGAGGTAACGAGGTCGAGTGGGAGAGACAGAGACACTGTCATAGGCATAGCGAGAGAACGAAGAACCCAACCCGTCTTTGAGCGTTGAGCTGCGTTGTCTGCGTGCGTTGACATCATGCCACTGTTCGCCGCTAAGTTTCGATTCTCGTACTTTAGTGACCATTATTGTTGCTGCTGCTGCTGTTGTCGTCGTTGTCATCATCATCATCATCTTCATCATTATCATCATCATCATCACCACCACCACCATTGTCATCATCACAACGGGGGAACATGATCATTGGCTTCAGCTACCCCACAGCAGTCATCGCTAGCACAACCATCATCAACAGCATCAAAATCACCCTCCTCGTCATCCTCATAGGCATCATCTAGGCAGACCTAGATCACCCCACTAGCGAGTCTGCAATGGCAGCGGGAGTACCAGCATCATATCATCATAATCATTACTATCATCATCATCAGCATGCCGCCAAGAGCGTCAGCACCAAATCCTCACTGCTTTGTTATGGGTCGCCGTCTTCCGTACCTTCGTTACTTCGCTTAAGCGGGGAGGGGGGGGGGGGGGGGCGGGGGGCAGACAAGAAGTCCCAACAACGACGACGCTGCGTGAAGATGGGTGGGGGCTTAGAGAGCGGAACAATGACGAGTGGTGGTTGGTTGGTTGATGAAAAGAGTCGGTGCAACGCCAGAAGAATCCACAATTGGCGAACCGCAATAGGGTGTTTCTCTCTCCTTTCCCTCTAGCTCTCATTATACCCCCCTATATATATAGCCATGTTAGTGTGTGGGTCTGTCTGTGTGTGTGTATATTCATGTCTTTGTGCCTGTCAAATATATGAGTCACTATTTTCCGACAATTGTCAAACAAAGCGAACGAGTTTCGCTCGCTCGTCAGAGCTGAAAGCGGGCTGTTTTAAAAGGATGCGCGTATATGTATATATGTATATATATAAATATATATATAGAGAGAGAGAGAGAATAGACTGTACAGATCGCAGCAAAAAGAAGGACGACCAAGCAAGTCGGCTTGCTACTCTTTTGTGTGTTTGTGTGTGTGGGTAAATAGAACCCATCGTAGAGGTCTTTGGAGTAGCTGCAGAAGCTGGTGCAGCAGCACTTGAAGGCCAACCGAAGCCTCGAGTCGTCGAGAGAGCCTCGAGGTGCTTCGGCCGGCTACGGCCAGCTTCGGCCCGCGAAAGCAATGCCAACGAACGAGGAAGAGTCAATTGATGTACATAAATGGACATGAAATGTCGTTGTAGTATGTAGTTGAGAAACTAGCACTCGCTCCATCGATTGGTCGGTGGGTCGGTAGGTCCTTCGTTCGGTCGAAGTAGTCCTGTACCAGTAACAATCTAAGCGACCTCGGCTTCGTCCTCGGCGGCGGCGGCAGCGGTGGCAGTGGCGTTGGCAGCGCCTGTGGTGGTGATAGTGTGTGATGTGAAGTGTGCTGTATACAACACATATATGTGTGTACATCCCTATGGTACAGTACCGGGCCTACGGGCACTTCTTCCACCACGACCACCACCACCAATTCTACATACCATCAACACCACCACCACTCGTACAAGGACTGCTGCTGCTGCTGGTGGTACTACACTGCTACTCATGGAACAGCCACACGTAGTAGAATAGAGAGCGGGGGATACAAGACTACTAGAAGACTACTCTCTATGAGCGATGAAATGTGTGTGAGGGTGTGTTCGCGCAAAGCCCCGCTAAAGTTCGGATACGAAGAGCGACCGGGAGAGGTCGACGACGACGACGACGACAGAGCAAGCTCTATCTCTAAGTACAAGGAAGACGGAGAGAGTGAATGCGAAATAAGAGAGAGCGAGAGAGAAAGAGAGGGGGAAGCAATGGAGATAGATGGACTGGATATGAGGAGGATGAGGAAAAGGAGGAGGAAGAGACTGCGTTCGTCCTTAAGGAAGACATTTAGAGAGCTAAACGAGTCAGTAGCAAAGAAGTGGGAGTGCGTGGCGATTTTTTTTTTGCGCCGGCCTAAACGATGAAAAGTTAGCGCAGAGGTGGCCGCAACTCAAGCGAACTCCAACGAACGAAGCAAGCAAGCGCCTTTCAACAACAACACCATTGACGACTGTACTGCACCACCTCCACAGTGTACCAAACCATCCGTGCTCAATGCAGTGTGTTTGTGTGTTGAATGATGAATTCGTGTAGACGACAATGCAGGGTGCAATTGCTCTGCTGGTTCTTTTGCTTTGCGCGCTGCGTGGCCTGTGGACAGTATTTGCAGCCAATGATAGGTCGATAGGCGGACCGACGGGATACGCCTTTGCGAACGCTGAAGAGCGTACAATTGTTGGGGAACGCGTGCAGAATACATATATATATATATATAATATGAGCACTGATAGCTGTTAAGCGAACCCACAAGCGATCTGGGATTTGAATGGCGATGCGATTAAGTCTCTCGTATATACACGAAATGTGCGTATGACTACATATGGTTGGGAGGTTGGGCTTTTAAACAAAGACGCAAGAGGAGTGAAAGAAGAAGGAAGAGAGCAATCAGGATAAGCAGAGAGAGAGAGCAGAGAACCAAGAAGCAGAAGCTGACGATGATAAAAGTCCATGAGGGGAGAATACGACGACAACGGCAATTGAGTGGATCCATCGGGACGAAAAGTATAGCGACTTCAGTGCGGTCATCTCTAATGCAGTGGGCGGATCAGATGATCTAACACAAAAGGATTTTTGTCTTCCCCCGGTTCTATATGTCTCTTTCTCTCTTTTCTTTTCCCCTCTCATATTCTCTGTGTCTCTCGATGGCTGGCTAGCTTTGCGCTTCTCTGGCCTATTGCCGCGTTGAGTTTCTTCTTTAGGGTTGTGTCAGTAGCGCTGACGTTCGTGCTATTCGTTCGAGCATCATCGTTGCTCAGCATAGTTCTATATAGATTCAGCCATCGAGACATCATCGCATCTACCATCCCGGCACGTCGGCCGGGTTAACGATTCGTGATGATGTTGATGATGATGATGGTGATGAGGACGACCACCTCGGGGATCAGCGAGACGAAAATCAGCAAAGAGAGAAAGGCAGGGGGGGGGGGGGGAGAATAGTTTTGAATGGACACGAATCAAGAAACCTCTGTAGAACTCTATTGCAAAGCGATCACATTTATGGAGCTATTCGCTCACCCTGCGCACCTGTCGTTCATTGATAGTGACTACTAAAACGTAACCTTTCGGCGGCTGGGGAAATCTCTCACTCACCCAGCGGCCTCTAACGCGTGGTGCAGAGCCGACTTTCACTTTGGGCGACTCAGCGATTGGCACGATTGCTTGTTTGAGGGCGAGGTTAGCCCTAGTTTATTTGCTGAAAAAGCAGCAAAATTCGATCAAATATTAGATGGGAATGTTAACATTAGAAACAGACTACAGACTGGAGACTATAGACGTTACCGTAAACTTTCCTAAATTAAAACGTCGGCCGACCTAGATGAAGTTAAGTCGCCAACCCGGTACGGTGCTTGTCGACCAGATAAAATACAAAGAGTGTTCTCTAACGATGTCAACTGTATCTATTCTACTCTATATGGTCGTAACTAAATGTCGAGAAACAGTTGATCGAGACATTAGTAATAATAAAAATATAATTTATCTTTAATCTTGCTCCACGATAACGACCGTAACAGTCTCACATTTCAAATCATTCAGTTAGTAGGCCACCCTTTAGTCGCCCCATTAGAACAACTCGTAACAATGTGTCTTATGTACATTGAAGTTCCTCCAAAGAAGTTCGACATTCGCTTGACTTACTTGGAAAACGATTTTGCAAGGCTACGTGGAAAAACTAAAGAAAAAGCGGAGTTAGAGAGAAGACGGGAGAAAGACTCTGGCGCTAGAGAAGCTTAACGTGCGCATCGCGCACTAAGTTATCGAACGGAGTTGTTGTTGGTGGCGGTGGTGGACTTAAAAAGTTTGGTTTCGTCCTGGTCGCCCCCCACCCACAAGCCAAACAGGGATAGGATCATCAAGCCAACAAAATAGCAGAAGAACGGTGAGAGGTCGTTAAGCATTTGTCGTCAAACTGGCGCCGTGCCCCATGATACACATAAGGCCAACTTGTCGTTCGGGGCCGTAGCCCTACAGGTTCAGCCATCCTAGCTGGTCGGTCGCGAACACTGCAGCGACTTTGCTCCCACTGACGAACAAGAAAGAGTTCGTGGCTGCAGCGAAAGGACGGGATCGCTACGAGGCCGCCTTTTGATATGAGCCCCGATGAAGTCGCCGTCGCGTGAAATCGGCTTGACTTCGTCAAATCGCCGACCGACCTTGTCTCTTTTAGTAGGCAGTCACATTGTTTGTCGAGGCATGGGACTTCTGCTGGCGGTATGAGGAACGGATTTACGGCGCAACAAATGGGTCGCCACATTCTGAACCCCGTGTCTCCCTACTACACGGAATCGCGGCAAGCCAGTTCAGAGGGGGTGGTGGGTCTGGCGAGCCAATTGGGGTGGCCGCCACTCAACGCATATTGTCGTCGCAATTGATACACCCTCGCCACTGCCATCAATGTTAGGGGAGCCGTTACAGGCATGCCATTCAAACGACCCGGCCATGCTGCTTTTGTTACGTACATTGTACGGCGGCATCCGGCAGCATCTCGTCTCCCTCGGACGCAATCGGGCTGCAATCTCGGCAGAATGGAAGATGGCTGAGGCAATGCGAAGAGGTCGGCGCCATACGATTCGTGGCCACGAATGTCTGTGGCCTCGGGCATCTTTGGCTGAACTCGTGTTTCGTTGGAGATTGACGACGAAACCTCTTGACCGGATAGCTGGCGGCGTGCTATCTCCTACGTGCTCTGTACGGGATACGGTCACTCCCGGCGGCCAAGTTAAATTTTGCTGACTCTCCATCCCGTTTTTGTTGGCATTCGTTTGTTGTCATCTCTGTTCCAATCTCTTGTTTTTAGACTAATTTTTCGCTTTCTTTGAACGAACCCTACTCATCTGTACCGTCTGAACGATCTGAAAAATAAAGTGGCCAGCCATCAAACAAACAATCACACCAATTAATGGAAACGAGCAACAACACACCTAAGTGCACACACGCACTCCTATACCCATGTGAGCACCGCTCACAGGTCAGCAAAGCACGTGTCAGAACTTTGTCGGCAATGCACGCGTAATCAAAAGTCTGCACATTGTCATGCGAATTTAGTTGTCTCTGCCACTGCCGCCCCGAAACGGGGCTTTCGGCGAGAGCGGCGGTCTGCCGGCGTATTTAGTACGTGGTCAATAAGGCAGCCGAACTCAGTAAGCCGATGAAAGCGCCGTCCTAATTATGACCGAATACAGGTGTGTCTCGTAAGCCTGGTACTGTTATACGGCAGCCGCCGCTTGGCGACCTTGAACAATTTTGAACGACCCCCTTTGACGCTGTCGCCGGCTTAAACACCCTTGTCCTGTTGTACGGCGAGTTTTGGAAAAAACGACGTTGTTAAAACGGCAGTGGGACAAGACATTACCAACGACATTGCCAACATCAAAATTAACATTATGTACGATTGTTTTTTTTTATTACGGCGCAGAATCAAAGCAACGGTGTGCGTTACTGGACACGGCAGGTGTCGACAGAATGAGGTAGAACGGCGCCTCATCATCGGAGAAAACCAAGTGTAAGAAGCCAGCAAGGACGCCGCCTTAACAAAAATAATAATCGAAATAGGATAGATTTTGATAGATAATAGAAACCGTATTAAAAACAAATAGATTAGGTAGCTGTTTATAAAAGAAACGAGTTTAGAAATAAAATTTCTTTTCGTACCGCATTTGTTAGTTTTGTTACGTGGAGATCGGCGGATACCATATATATATATATATATATATATACACGTGAGTCAAAATTTAACTTTAAGTGTGTTTATTACAAACGTTATTTAAATGCGACAGAGTTCCTGTTTGTCTATCTTGTACGAAATGTGTTTTATGTATATGTAAAAAAAGTTTTCGAAAACGTGATTGATTGGCCACAGCTGCGGTTGGCTACAAATACACTTAATGCTCAGGGTGGTGGGGTGGTTCAGAAGAGTGATCGATGGGCGAAATTAGTCACACAGTTTCGTCTACAGGCTAAGCCATATATACACCCATCAATACATATATACATACATACATACTTAAATGCATGTTGAACATCATTAATATTACCGCGACACCCCCGTCCAGCTCAAGTTACGCAGTGGGCCTGTGGTCGTGTAGGTAGTCGTGGCTATGGGGGTCGAACTTCAAACTGGCTTGCGTCGCTCACCGAGCGAACGGCGGAGAACGGATAGAGAGTGCCTTTGTTTACTTTAGCATGGCAGCGATGGCAGATGTTTGCTTCTTGGTCATGTTGTTGTTGTTGTTGTTGTTTCAGGAGCTGTTGTAATCTTTTATTGTTGTTGTTGCTGCTGTTGTTGGCAGTCATTGCATATGTCGGATTAGTAGCAACAGTCGCCGTTTTAATTCTAGAAGTAGGAAATAGCTGGTAGTAGTAACAGAGAAATACAGGAGTCGCTCGACGTGCAACGGCCGTTGTGGGTGGAGGTGGTGCCGTCGTTTCAAAGTCACTTCGAGTCCCCCCGTTGGGGTTTCTTGCGCGCGTTTATGAAAACTCAACAGGCAACAGCAGTTCATATCGTGGTCGAGCTCCGTCGCCGTTGGCGGCGTCAGCGAAGTTAGCGATAGAAGAGACAGTGCGGCAGGAAAGTCACAGAAAGACGATGAGACCGAGAAGTTTCGTGTGCAATGCTGGTGCACGTGGTGTCTGGTGGTGGTGGTGGTGGTGTGGCCACGATGAAGACATGGCGGCCACGATGAAGACATGGCGGCCACGATTAAGACATAACGGTTACGATTAGGACATGGCGACCATGGTGAAGGCATGATGACCATGGTGAAGATATGACGGTCGCGGTGAAGACATGCTGACCGCGGTGAAGACATGCTGACGGCCCCGGTGAAGACATTACGACCGCGGCGGTAAAAGCATGGCGATTACGGTGAAGAGACATGGAACACCACCACCACGCAGACAACCAACCGTCAGGTCGATGAACAAGCACAATGATGTGACGGTGTGGCGGGATTATTGCCGTTGCTGCTGCTGCTGCTGTTGGTATGTGACCCCTCTCTGTGATTCTAGTTGTGGCAGCTGGCACTCCCTTTCGGCGCGGCTGGTCTACCTCGGCTGCAAAGCCGCTACACATTGTGGGGGGGGGGGGGGTATGGTTGTGCAGTTGGCGCGCTTGCAAGCAGCAGCAGGGGAAGGAGTGGGTGGGGGTAACGCGGCTTATGCGGCAGTGGTTGTGTTGATCCTCGTGCAGCAAGCAGTCAAAACGGCGACAGCACGCGAACCGCGCGCGAAGCCGCAACTCGACACGATGACGACGACGATGGAAGCTCGACAAGCAGATTGTCCCCAGAGCAAAACGAAGGAGAACTAAATATCGACAGTTCGACGAGCTATTGTTTCTGTCCCCGCTGCTACAGTTATTGTCGTTGTTGTTGTTGTTGTTGCTGCTGCTGCTGCTGATTCTGCTCCCTGCGTCCTGCTGCCCAAACAACTGCCTACGCTTATATAAGCTTCAACCAAGCAGGCAAGTGAACTGACTTGCTGGCTGGCTGACAGGCAGGCAGGTGCTTCCTGATGATCGGGTGCGTTGGTGCGTCGTGCAAACTGCATGTCCGTCGTATATTTGATTTAAAATGTTTTTTGAGCCTGGTGCAACACCGTCAGCAGCCACAATAAGGTATGTGGCCATATGCACGCCGCAGCGTAGATACATACGCGACGACAGCGCCAGCCGCATATTGTTCCTTCGATGGGCTTGTTGGTATTTGGGGTTAGACTGATGTTGCTGTTATTTTTGACGTCAAAAATATTGTTGTTTTTGTTGTTGTTGTCGCTATTGTTGTTGTTGTTACTCCTTCTGTCGTTATTGTTGTTACAGTGCCACTAAAAAAAGCCAGTCAGTTCTTTTCGCTCATTTATTTGTTCATCTCCCCCCCCCCCCCCTGCCTTTTTACCCCTCGTGGCCTTTATTGTGATGGTCATTGATGCATCCGTGCCAAGCGGGCATTCATTCTGGCCTTCATTCATTGTTAGTGTGACTGCAGCCGCCACAGCAGCAGCAGCAGCAGCAATAGTAGCCCCCACTGGATGGACCACACTGGACAGCCTAGGCGCAACATTATTGCTTGACGGAGTCATATCCGATGTAATATGCAACAGACAGCCACGCCAGCGGCAAAGGCAGAATGCCCTGCACCCCTTCGCCGTGCGCGTCGGGGGGGGGGGGGTACTTCGCCGGCCGGACGACGACGACGACGGCGGCCCAGCTTTCCACACGCACACACAGGAAAGAAGCTGAATCGAAGATGAATCACGTTCATTATTTGGCGTCGTTACTATGACGCCGCAGGGCCGGTCAGACACACCATACAGCGTACAAAGTGGCGTGATTGTCCGCTCGGCGTGATTGTCCGCTTCCCTTTGGTTTCATTTTCTAGGTTCTCTTGCTCTCTCTCTCTCTCTTCTTGTTTCTCTGACTGTCTCACGTGTTGTGTTCGATAAGGTAAAGGTGAGCTTGCAGCGTTCGCCGTCTCGTTTCGGCGTGTTCCCTTGCTGTTTTTTGCTGAGCTCCATTTGCCCGATATAGTCTGCCCTCTGTCACTGTTTGCTCAAACGAGCCTATGCAGACATTGATCAGATCTGGGATTCAGATGCAGTATTATTTCAACCACGGCGGTACAAATCATTTTAGTAATTATGATCGTAATCACGACAACAAGTAACATCATCGGCGTCGCTGTATGTGTCTCAGGATTTGTAGAGTCAATGTAAAGTGATTATACATTTAAACACATTAAGATTCCATGGTTTCTGTGGTTTATGTTTTGAAAAGTGCTTCTCTACTGCAAATAGTTGTCTTAATACTTATCATAGACCACACGCAGCGCTTAGCTTTCAACATTAAATCTGCAGCTGTTTAGCGAATTTACTAACAAATAGGGAACGAACTCGTGCGCACGCTATACTGGAAAAACATATGAAGGATCATTTGAAGTCTGATCGTTGCTTTGTTTTTTTCTTTATTGAAAGGTATCCGAGAACCCCTTTATTATTGCATTTGTGCGAACCATTTGCCGTGAATGATGTCCCTTCTACGCTCCTCTCCCCTTCAGACGACTTTAACAAGACAAGACGAAGGTCACGGACAGAAGGCACCCAAGGATCGACACATCGGTTAGCCAACGGTTAGACGCACGTCGACCCTTAAGGGAAGTAGTTCCTTTCGTTGTTGATGTTGCTGCCGTCGTCAGTCACTGTCGTGTACTATCGCGGTTCTCCTCGGGTCTTCCACGACAAGTGCCTCGTTTTCCTGTCTCCGATGCCATAAAGAGCCGTCATCAACTGGACTGCCGCGAGAAAGCCTAAGCAAACAGAGAGAAGAATGGAACTTGCCGTAATATAGGCTGGCAATGGCAAATGGAAGGAAACCAGTGAGGTGAAGGTGAAGGGAGAGAAATCTGGTAACAACGATCCGTTCTTTGGGCGGCTGGATATGCCAGCTCAGCGAGCTAAAGAGGAGGAGGAGGTCAAAACGACTGGCGGGGCAGGGTGATTTCGGGCAGGCTAGCAATCGTCGCCGACACTCTTGTCTTTATCACTCGTCGTGTTTGCCGTTGAGCTCAGCTGTGAATACCGGCCCAGTTCGACGGGCACGTTTCCAAGGGCCAAGAGGCCACCAGGCCAATCGACCTAGGGTCGCAGTGGAGACCCTAGGTCGATTGGCCGGTTCCTATTACGCCGCTGGGGCGTGATCACTATTGCTGTCGTTGGTAGTGGGGTCTATTGCGTTACCACGATGTCACGAGTGGCTGGCAATGTTTACGCTGCTCGCTCCCGTAACAGCTGTATTTAGCGCTAGAGGATGAGCTGGCTAGGTTGGTTGGCACGAGTTGACGACTCTGATGGTGACGTATTATGGTGACGACATGGACCGGTTGCGTTTCCGTTTCGTTGAGTCATGTACATTGCTACACGTGATCTGCTTGTCACGAGCGCCGGCGAAGAGACTGCTTAAACGTAGAAGCCGCCCAGAAGCCGAAGAGAACTAAGCCGAGTGCAGTACAGGAGTTTGTTCGTAGGAGCACAGTGCGTTGAAGGAGAGTTAATGTAATACCTTTTCTGAACCTGGCCCCAGGTATGGGATACTTTTATGAAAAACGGCTTGAAGAATCGGGGTAACGTGTGGCTTGCGCGAGATTACTATTAGTATTACTACTAATAACAAAATACGTAATAAACATACAATAGCAGGGTTGCATAATCTAGCTAATCATTATTCGATTTCCTTACTTAGTTTAGGCATACAGATCTGTACATTTATACAGGCTTTTACATACATATACGTATTATTAGATGTATTCTATTAAAACAGATACTATTTAAAATAATAACAGTATTTAGTGGAGCGCGCGTTTGTAAACACATATCTATATAGATCATTTGATACTGAAAAATAAAGAGAAGAACAATTCACATCTTCTTTTCAGTTTCTTGATGTACTATAGTTTTCTTGGGTATCTGCATACCTAATGTTAGAGTGCCCCATTTTTCGTACGAAAAGAGAAAAACCTTAAAGTAAAAAATAATATATTTATACATACAAGGGGCGATCAAACAGTTGTGACACATAGTTATAAATGTAATGCCATTGTAGTCAAATACAAAGTTAAAAGAACCTTGGTGTTTGTGACATTCTGCTCTGTCTGAATTTCTTCGATCGACTCTGCTTTTGGAAGCAGCGCTCAAAGGATTGGGCTTCGGTCACGATGTTGTGACTATATACCCATTACACCTGTAACCACTCTTTGCAACAATCCAGGGTCTCGCGCATTTAAGCAAAAACACACAAAAAGCGGAAGTGCATGGTGGTTTCCGCCTGGCGGCAAAATTTTAAGTACTAGAACTTGTCGATTCCCTATATATATATATATATATATATAATGTATTTTGTCATATCTTATCTCGTCATAATAAGATAAGGTTTCCTTAATGAAGATGCTCCGTGACGAAGCGTATAGTGGCGTCGCCGTGAGCCGAGGAAGGGCATAGGATATGTTTTCTTTAGGGCTGATTTTGGCCGTATAGATAAATGGCGGTCGTTTCCACGACAAGAAACCATTCCGTGATACGTCTGCTCAGATTCCCTGACTATTTGTCGTTTGCTATAGATTTCTACAATCTCTCTCTATCTCCCATTACTTTATCTCTTTCGTGATCTCCTTTTGCCCTTTCTAGCTGCTGTTTTTCCTTTGGCCGGATTTCAGTATTTGACTACTTCGGTGCACTGTTCTCCGTAACTGTTTATATGAACGACCTTAAGTGAGGCCAGCGAAGGCGTATAGAGATACAGAAGGAGGATATAGGAGACACGCCGCGAGCTTGAGACATAAAGACAAGGGAATCTATCTCTGTTGTGCCAGGGAAGCCGTTCTTGGCCGTCTCGTTGTAACGATCTCACTTCAGGCCCAACTCGTCCCTTAACGGTCGGTTCGTTTCTGGTCGTCTTTTTCGTCTACGACTGCTTTGCACGAAGCAGAGTAGCTGTTTTCTTCCTCTCTTCGTTTTCTTATGCGTGTAGGCTTAACAGGGTTTGTCATCATCACAACACTTAGCTAAGCGTATAAAGCGTTGCTCTCCGGGTGTCCGGCAACTATACTGCGCAGATGTACTCTAGGGAATATGTGCAAGTGTTCTTGATGATGCTCTTGTTACTGTAAGTGATGTTGCCCCTGTTTTTCAAAGCACTGGCAGCAAATGGGGCGCCACTTTACTGATTTTATGGTCAGAGGTCGGAGGTTTCACCCGCCGCAATGGCACCGTAATCGGCCAGGACCGCCTTGACTCGAGCTTAGTGGTATTGCAACTATGAGATCCTCGAGACCCTAATAAAGACTTCTCGTACACAATTAACTTGCCGTATGCGTCAGCCCTTTTGAGCATTGGTGTGCTATATTTAAGATTAGCGACGCCACAAAATGCATTAGGCTGCGGCATTGTTTTTCAAGGTTGTTGAGTACGTATATGAAGACGCAGATCACTGTAAACGGAAAGTAACATGCGTTATCTTGTTGATGTTGTGTGTGGGCTCACGTGGGGTGCATCTATCATGAGCCCAGACGCGTAAGGCCTGCATGCCACCTAGCGAGGGCATTGGCCGTCGCGAGTAACGCGCAAAGATGCAATGCTGCGTAAAGAGCAGCGCTGAAGCTGTGCTGGACGTATAAGTGAATCGTCAGAACGGCGGCGAAGAAAGCGATTGCCACGCCCATTGGCTTCACTTAACGCGTTGCTTCTCACTAGCGTTTGCTCCATCGCACTAGCCGCTCGTTTGGCTTTTATGTTGTCTGCGCCCGACAGCGGCTTGAGGTGGCAAATAGATGACTAAATGCATGTGAACAAACCTGGGCCTGGTGCGAAGCTAATCTCTCTGAAGTCTTGCCCTGGAGGTCACCGATTAAGTAGGTAGTTAACCAGTATATATCTAGGTAAATACCGAGAGACGCTGTGGACGGGCTTGAACGGCCCTTGAGAGGTAGTTTAATAATTTCATTATGCAAAGTAAGTAGCGCACGGTTATATTGGTAAAACGGTTATATCGGCTATTACATGATGTATAGAGAGAACATATCGCGGCCAATGCAAAACTGTATGTTCCTAGTAGTGCAATAAAACAGCCCTGCGCAGCTGTGTGAGAACTGTTCGTATCATTTTGGTCATCGCTGCAAACATCCTTGCCAGATTTGCTGGTTCGAAACGCCGTTGTGGGGGCTTCGCGGATGTCGCGAGTGAGATGGCGACCTCCCTTCTATAGAAGACCAAGAATACAGCATACAGGGCGTTTGAGGAGCCGGATATTGGTCCAACAGGAAGTTTTGCACGCTGTACGAAGCGGCTCATTAAGTTTGCCTCCACGCATCACTGGCAACGTATCAAACATGACGGAACGACGACGATGACGAGGGGCTACGAAATGCCTGGTGCTTAGCTGTCAACTGGCAGTTTGTCTTCGAGATAAGAGCCTCGTTTGACTCAAACTTCGGAACCTATAAGCCAATCAGTGGATTTTGAGTGCGGGTTCCACAGACATCTAAATAAATGCAATTCATGCTGCTGCTGCTGATGCTGCCGATGTGACATAAGCAACACATGCAGTGCCTTTCCAAAAATCACTGTGCGTATCGGCCTGGAACAGCACGTGCCGGGCTTCGGACCCGCATCGTTCGAAGGCCACGTTGTCCCGTTGCTGTACAAGGTTATCGGTAGTCAAAAACAAAACAATTAGACAAAGCCATAGTTTCGCTAGCTCCTGCTGATTACTACGACAACCGAGCAAGATGGCTCAGTGGCAAAAGCCTTTGCCTTGCATTCGGGAGGCTTGGATTCGAGACCCAGACCGGCCACTCCTAAATTGGTTTTCATGGTTCCCAATTTAAACAAGGTGAATGCCGGAGTGGACCAAAAATTGACCATGATCGAAAAAAAAACGAAGAACATTTTTGTTTCAATAAAAAGAGATGGTGCATTACCATCCAACCCCCCCCATAAAAAACACTCCACCACCCGTACGCGCATAATGCGTTAATATGCGACTGTGCCGGACTGTCTTGGCGTTGGCTTCGCACGCTCTCCGAGCTAAATGCATACACGTCCACATACGTGCGCGTTCATCGCGAAACTACAGACTAACCAAGGCCATAATCAGATTATGGTTACCCAATGACCGGCCATGTACATGATTTATTCAGGTATGCGTCGCTTCTTCTCAATATCCAGCAAGAGTTCTAGGCAAGATGCTGCCCCGTTTGGTGGCAGTCAAAGCAGTACAGGCTGGAGACACGAAGATTGTCAAGATGGCGAAATTGTCGTGCCATTGTCATTGTCGTTATCGTTCCGCAGGCCACTGACAACCTCAGAACATGCAGATGTCGTCTGCAGAGGATGGTATGCCCGTTGCATCAACGTCTGGGTGTACGGCGATGATGGCTTTAATGACAATGCTTGGCCACGCTCCCCACAAGTCTGGCAGGCTCGCTTTATTTATCCTGGCTTTCCCGGTGCACAATATGTTGTTGCTGCTGCTGTTGTTTATCTATTTTACTGTTGTTAGTAGTGTTGTTAATGTGGGCGCCGTCGTGGTGCTTGCAGTGCGTCGGGGTGGTCATCGCCGCCCTGTATCTTGTTACGAACATGTATATGTTATGATTATACCGGGAGACTCAATGACAAGACGTCTGTATAAATATTGCCCGCTTTTTCCTCTGGCTGTGCGTCGTTGTAGACCTCGCTTGCATCAAAAGCGGACCTGGTAGGTGGGTCTGTTAGGTAGGAGATGGATAGAAAAGGTAAGGTGCTTGCCCCTAATTTCACGTCTCTCCTATGTTATCGTTGGTGTAGCTGGACAACAGTCTGGACGACGGAGGACCACCAGCTAGCTTGACTGACTGGATGTCCCCAACTAGGCAATCAAGCGAAGGTTTTCATGCACGCTCAATGCTGCGGCGCATCGGGTCCACTCGCGGGGCCAGAGGCGAACAAGGCAAAGCAGGCGATACGCTTAGAAAGACGACCCCTACGGCCAAGGGGACCTGCGCTAGTCAGACACTCAACTAACCTTACTTCAGCTGCCAATTCTCTCTCTCTTTCTCTGTATCTTTCTTTTGATGTCTGTTGCCATTGCAGCTACAAGGCACATCGCGCAGGCAACACTGGGGCACCAACTCTAGGGGGAGAGGGTGGGTGAAAAGCGGGCAAGAGGAACAGACATTATGAGAGTGGGCAATGACTCGAGTATGGCACGGGTGAGAGGCACCGCCGAGAAGAGATGCCTAGAGAAAAGAGATAGGCAAGTGAGGCCGACACAGCCAAATAAAGAGAAGATCGACCCCGGTGAGGGAAGGTGCCGGATCAGGGCCAGCGGATAAGAGGAATAGCGTAGGGCAGAAATAAGGGGCACCCCAACAGCCCCAAGCAGCGCTGCCAGAGTCGCAAGCAGCGCGCGCGCGGCGCGAAAGAGAGTAGGTGACTACAAATCTAATAACTGCGTACTTGAGGATTCTGGATTATTGTTCCGGTGCGGCTCTTTCTTAGTCACCCACCCGCCGTCGCAGTTGTCGAAAACCCCAGTCCTGAGTCCCCAACAACCGCAGTCAACTAGGTTAGCGCAATTGGCTCTCCCCGCACATAAGACCGACGGCGGGATACAGAACCCCCCATCTATCGCTGTTAGTATCGAATTACATCAGAAGTTGGCAGACAACTGCTGTGTTCCTCGACGTGAGGCCGCTACATCGGACGAGGCAGTGCCTCGATTGAGGTTGAGGAGGTGGGGGTGTTTTTATGCGCGATGCACGCTTCGTGTCGATGTTACAAGCGGTAGCTTTACCGCTTGTAACGGTAGCTTTACGGCTTTTAATGCTGCCGAATACTTTCTGTTAGGGATTACGCTTGGCAGAGGCAATGGTTGGTTGACCTGTGTGCTGTAGCGCCATTGTTTAGTCGAGTGAACTTGTTTTTATGGTAGCCGCGGGTGTTATGCTTGAATAAAGATAGCTATATTTCTTCAAAGCACCGGGCGACCAGAAAGCCTTTAAAGAACGGATATTATAGTGCCGATAAATAAAGTTGATATATACTCGCGTCTCACGATAAGGTAACTTTTTGAGGGTCCCGGTTCTGTTACGGTCGCCTTAGTAAGCGATACTGCTACAAGGTATAACAAGGGCCGCGAAGCTCTCATTGTGTTGGCATAGTTTGAATTTCTCGAGTGCAAAAAATGGCGGATGGCAAAAGACGCGCTAGAAAGGGATGATAGTTTATGCGATAAGTGTATAAGATGCCTGTATGTTTATGTGAAGTAGAGGTTGGCTGTCACAACATCGTCTTTAGGACATACGTTCCTGAAGAGTAACATGTATGCTTGATCTGTTTTCCATTTTTTTCTCTACTTATGTAAAGTTTAGGTACTATACTATATGCAAGGTAATATTTTGTTGTAAAATATTAAAAACACGATAGAGTCACACAATACCGCCACTCGTATTGTGTCAATTCGGATGCAACAAAGGTTGCTTGGGCACTTCACGGTCGAATTGAATATCATGTTGCGCTCGCTCTGCAGTGCTCAGGGACTGGAGATTCTAGGACTTGAATTGTCCTGCCAGTGCATGCAGTGGCTAGCATGTAACATATGCTAATCTGTATGTTGTTATTAATTTTACTAATTACTATAAATGCATATGTGGCCTGCATAGGTAGGCTTACCAGACAAACCCGCACCCCGCTGGCTTGTTTTGCCGAACTTATATATATATATATATATATATTGAAGGTATCAATAGCAGCTTTGTCTCGCGTTTTCCCGAAACATCGGCCCCGACGGCTGCGGCGGCGTCGATGGTGGAGTCGACGGTTGAAGACTCGTCGTCGTTCGTTATTTCGGAGTTTGAACAGAGGGAACTCTTTTCCCTCGTCTGCTTCTTCGTTTTCTTGACGCAATTACTGAGGCGGACTGTAGCTCCTCATCCGGCACCTACCTATCTCAGCACGCCTCACGTTCCACACCCCCAACACCGGCTAGGTCCCGTCAGGCGGGCAGCTAGCCGAAATCGGCCGGAATTACATCAGCTCGGCCGAGCTCGCTCACGGCTTGCCTGCATTAGACGAAGCGCCAGGTCCTCCGGCAAAATCTCACGTCATTGCTGCGGCTGCTACTGTCGCGCGCTGCTGCTATAAGCACCGCCGCCGCCGCCCTATGTGACAATCCGATTTCTACTGCTAGCCAGATAGACACATACGGACAGACGGACAGTCAGACATACAGACCGTTCGACAGGCAGACTAACACCCATCCTTCCTATCTGTGTGGACATTTGTACGTAGGTGGGTGGATGTACGTATATATATATATATATAATTCTGCCCATGGGCCAGACGAGCAGCCACGAAACAGCCAAATCGCAAACTTTGCCAACAGTAACAGCACAAACAGCGGCGGTAGCAAGGGGGTCGGCCACAACGATGGCAGTGGGGCGTTTATCTGAGCCGACGCTTTCTCAACGATCGACTGCATTCCCCCAAACGAGAGCAAGAGAAAGAGAGAAAGAGCATCAGGAGAGATATTTCGTCTCATAGCCCCCCCCCCCCCCACTGCTACTACTACCACCACTACAGCTGCTACTATACCACTACCACTACTACTACTACCACCACTACAGCTGCTACTATACCACTACCACTACTACGACTACTACTTTTTGTATCCACTCCCCCCGGCCATCGCGTGTATGGATTTTCTCCCGAACTCTACTATCCCGTTCTTTACGCCCTCGACCACCCCCGGCGACGACGGCAGTGACGCGGGCGGTGGCGGCAGCAGCAGCAGCAGCAGAGACCTTAGCGGGGCCCGTCCGTTTTCACCTCCCGCGCCTCTGGCTGCACCATAAGAAGGAGCAGCCGGCAGCTGTATGTATCGGCACTATCATTTGCGGGTCTTACGTCGGCTTAGCCACGCGATGGCTATGCCTTCGTTGCTTTCGAAGTTACCGATTCGATCGAGCATCGCCGCCCATGGCAGCCGCTACCACCACCCTGGACACCATCGCGATGCCACGGCTACGCATGCTGCCAGGCTCATATACTACTGCCACTGCTACTAGATGGGGTTCGGCTACTAGGTGGGGTTCTGCTACTGGGGGAAGGGGGCGAATAGGAGGTCCCACAGATTCCTTCAGTAGTGGTGGATCCCGAGAGTTCGAGGTCGCCCCGCTTAGTTCATCGCTACTGTTGTGCGAGCTTCTCACTGTTATTCTGGATTTCTGCCAGAATAAATGAGTCCCTTCATGTGCATGTATACTATATATATATATATATATGGCATTAAAGAAACTTGAGCTATTCTGGTCGGCGATCTTCTTTGAACGTCGCCGTCGACGAGACACCCGTTCGTAGGTGTTTAGGAGGTTTAACGTGAATTGATTGATGTGACCCTTTGCTTTGAACGTAGACAAGAGAACGGTGGTGGGAAGCCGCCACGCCATATTGCTGTTTAGCCTACGGTGCTTATACGCGGTGCGCACGTGGGCATCTCAGTTGTTTTTAGTTTCTAGTCAAGTAGGTTCGGTGGTGACGTTCCTTGCAAGCTTACAGCTCAATAAACATCATTGTGTTTCTCGCCATATTCTTCCGGAGTGCGGTTGTTCCGTTTCGTCGTCGCTTAGACGTGCCTTTTGCGCTTATCGCGACGCCAGGTACGTGGATTGGCACTTGTCCGCTAGGTATCATTCTCGACAGACATCCGCAAGAAATACGCTCTCTAACCGTCGCGTCTCGGAGAGAGCAAACCAATAAAACACCGGTAATAAATAGGGCTATATGCGAGACTCGGCGGTGTTGTAGCCTAAATTACGAAGGTTACATGAGAGCTCACTTGGAGTGGAGTTCTTGCAGTCGAGTAGCCGTTTGAAACGATGTCGCTCGTGAGCATGGCTACGCAACGAATCGGTCCGAAATTAAGTGACGTCGCTGTGTAAAAAAGAACATATTGGTTCCGCTACTGTTGTGAGAACGACTTGATATAGAAGAGACAGCTTATCGTGGACGGCGGCCCTATTAAGTGAAAAGTGCTAATGTATGTACTATTTTCAATTAAACCACTGCTAGAACATGCATATAGTAAATATGTTTCCCAATGAACTCATATATATATATATATATATATATATATATTTTACATACATACATACATATAGTATAAGAAAACAATTTTCGCTTTTAAACGTATATAACTATTAATAATAGTAACTGCACTTTCCATTGGTCTGTCCTAAACGCCCATTAGAAGCGTGTTAAAAATAATAACAACAACGGCCACAATAATTATAGTAGTCGTAATAATAGTGAATATTATTATATAGTCTAAATCTATTATAGGTATATATTTATATATACTACTTACCGTAACAGTGCAGTAAACAAACCCGCGAATTGAGCGAAAGTGGCATTACTTGGGAAACAAAGGCCAATGAACTGACCGGGCACCGCTCGACTCAACCCAGGTGTTTCGTTTGAATAAGGCTTTATTTGGCACTTTCGGCCAGTCTAATAAGAAAGGTACCGCATTTTCCTTTTTGCTGACCTATGGTTCAAATAGTTACAGCAGGTTTGTTATAGACACATTTGCTGATTTTCTAGTTCAAGTTGTTAAGCGAAGTCAGGATGGCGCAAGCGTGCTGCTTAAGCCTAAAGAGGTGTCTGCAGGGTACAGCAAAATATATTTTTTCGAGATTTTTCTTGAAGCTTCCGTCTCTCTATTAGACCGGGATTTGGCTTAATGCCTGTTCCTTTTTACCCTCACCCGAGAAGTCAAAGCCTGCATGAATTGAATGTGACATTCCGTTGGTGAATATATATATATATATATATAAATATATATATTCATTTTTTCTAAGTTATTTAAAATGCACCCTGTTTGGGTATATAAATACGAACATAATATATATAACAAACATGGTACAAATGTTTTATGCGTATTCTCGCTAAAACTGAGAAAGCGACACGGAGTCCGTACAATCGGGTAGGCGGTACAGGGGACATGGACTGCCTCAACGACGGCATTTGCAGACCTCTTTGGGTTCATGAAACCCAGCAGACCGGCATAGTAGATGAAAAAATTCGTGAAAACTGTAGCGAGTAGTGAGATGACAACATGGCCGGAGAGATATATTCTGTATATAAGCTGTAAAGTGAGCTACCCTATCAAATGTTTTCTGTTTTCTTTATTCCACGTCAAAAGCATATTTATATATATATATGCTATCTATGCTATACTTTGGTTATATATATATATATAACCAAAGTATAGCATAGATAGTATATATATGCTATCTAAGCTATACTTTGGTTATATATATATATAACCAAAGTATAGCATAGATAGTATATATATATGCTATCTAAGCTATACTTTGGTTATATATATATATATATATATATATATATATATGTGAACGCTGTTCTGTTAGCTCGCCCCGGCTCCTTGTCTGAATTGGGCCAACCAATATATCCATTGTGTAGGAAAAAAAACGAATATAAAGGGAGAAAAGGGGAAGGCGAAGACGAAGGAGGCGGGAGCACGCGGGGAGAGTCTGGGGCAGGGCGATCTTCGCGCACAGGGAGAAGGTGGCCCCGCACCGCCGGCAGCGCCAGCGGCGTCGGTGAAGTGTCTGAATAGCTTTCCTAAATGATCTAATAAAGAATTATCTCACATTCCACTATTCCACGATCTGGCCCTATTCGACCCTTCCTACCTTTTCGACGCTACCTACCTACCTTCGCTGGTGCTGCTGCTGCTGCTGTAGTTGCCTCGGCTATTGTTATGTATCGGTGTGGCTGTACGGGGCGTGGCTGTGTGTTGCGCCCGTTCTCGATGCGGTTGAAGTTTAAAATCGGTTGTGGTGTTTTACTACGCTACTACTACTACTACTACTACTACTACTGCCTGCTACTACTACTACTACTATGGCCACTCGGCAGCACTCTGAGACACGGCCTGATGACTTGATGGTCTTAGCCATGGCGTGGGCACGTGACGGGTCGCCGCCACACGCTCGCTCGATCGCCGTGATTGGACCTCATCGGTGTCCGTTGCCGACGGGTCTCGTCGTCGCTCGCCTTGAAGAGTGAAGCGCGTAGAATTTAAGAGCGAGAGCACAGAAGAGAGAAGGCGAGAAGGAGAGAGAGATAGAGAGATATTTCCAATGGATATCACCAGTGCAGGCGCAGGGAGAGAAAAGGGCGAATTTGAGAGAAATGGGACCGAGCACAGCAAAATGATACAGCAAAGCGAGATAAACGGCGCAAGGCCGGCGGGCTGAGCGACGAGAACCTGCTGAGGTTACGGGCCGGCTGGGTCGGAGCTATTGATGGCCGCCATCGCCATTGATATCGTCGAGTGAGGTGCTACTGCAAAGCATGGTTGCTGCCACTGTTTCTACGTTTACTACTACTACTACTGCTACAAGCACTATAACTACAGCTACTACTACTGCTGATCAAGATCGCACTCTCGATGAAACAACTGCCGCCCCTGCCGGTGACGGCAGCGCGGTGAGGAGATACCCCGAAAACAGGGGCACTGGGGTACAACTGTAGGGTGATGAGATAAATGGGCTCGATAACACCACCCTCATTGGTGCAGGAGGCGTGTGGGGGGCTGTTGGGGAGGCACCATTTAGGGAGTTAGCGGCTGCGGCGGTGGCGACAGTAACGACGTTCGCCATAGGCGGCAAACGGCTATGGCTCTAAACGAACGCTTTCACCGCTATCATGCTAAAACTGTCCGGCAAAGTCCTGCTTGTTGACAACGCTAGTAGCTCGTTGCAACAGCAGTCGTAGTAACCGTACGTAGCGGGGTACTCTGCGGGGGAGTGAACTGGACAGACACAGAGAGAGATGAGGTGGAGGAGGAGGAGGAGGAGGAGAAAAGGCTAAGCAAGTAGGTAAAAGGGGACAGTCAAGGGGGAATAGGGACCCCTCGTTTAGCAGACGTTTGCTTTAAAATGCGTGTGTGTATATATATATATATATATATATATAGGCAGCTTGCTTACTTGGGGGTAATTGGGCGTGGGTAACTGAGATGCGTCTGACGGATAACAGCCATCGTTTCATTGAGGCTGGTACTTCGTCGCTTCTGTGAATTGGGTTCGATTAGAGCCAGACGGTGAAAATAATAATAATAATTAACAATAATTATAATGATGATGATAACGACGGTCATGATGCCGTTGATGATTGTTTAAAGGGTCGCCCTATAATAACGAAATAGTGAGGTCTATGTGAAAAGCGCGTTGGTAAAACGTCGTCCGTTTGTCACACGCCATATCGGCTCCGTCGGGCGGGCGGCGCTCGTGGAGCTCACTTGACGAAACTCGGTATTCTTTACGCGCAAGCGAAGTGTGCCCGCTTCTGAAAAACCGCATTTGGAAAACGTACATATATATATATATATATATATATATATATATATATATATATATGGCGCGCTTTAGTTGGTGCGCATTTTAATTGCAAACTTCCCTGGTGCAACGCAACCCAAGTTTGTAGATCGCTCCCAATTACACGGTCGTAAAAAAACAAAACCAAGTTCCTACACAGTAACGTGGAATATGATTGACAATGTATGGCGAGTATGCACAGCAGGGAATGATCATTACAGCCCAATTACGAATCAGCAATTTTGTATTACGAATTGTACGAATCAGCAATTTTGCGCCTGATTTGACCACACCGACCAGGCAGAGGCTTGTTCACGAGAACCTCAGGTACAATTCATATGTCGATGAATTTGCACCGCTCTTATCTCAAGCATGAAGCAGTATGAAGCCGTCTTTGCTTCTTTAGACCAACCCCGAATTAAGTTCGTTAGACTCTATGCATTGATCGTAACTGCGTGAAAGTTTAACACGTCTCGACGTGCTAACCAGATTAATTGAAGTTTAGTTCAAGGAGGACACGGTTTCAAGGTGGCTACTCCTGCAACATTGGTTGTACATGCTTCGGTCGTTGTTTAACTTTGTCTTTTTCAATTTCCCCGTCCCCAAGGTTTATGCTGCTAGTTATCTCGGTGCTTAGAGTATCGCGCATGGCTATGCTTAGAACATTCCGAATATATATATGGCCATCATATAAATGCAAGTAGTGGCTCAGAAGTGCTCCATTGCGTGATTGCTGATTCATAACTTGAGGCAAGCAGAGTGTACGAATTTGCAAGCACTTGGTCTGTTTTTGATGTTGCAGCGTGGGCTGCGCCCAGGGCTTATCGTGCAAATCATGGTGTTGCAGCTGCTAAAGCCGTTGCTGTTTCATTCTGTTACTCCGACTTTTTTGCTCTCTGGCTTCTTCAGTTTAAGTTCAGCAATGATGATGGACGCCTGGTTCGTCCGCGTGCCGAAATTACGGGCCTCTGCTGGGGCGTCACGAGCTGTCTGAGCACAAGGGCGCTATCACGGGTCACGGTTTCACGTGCCTCCGTTGCTACACTGCACAGCCTACGCTAAACCCTACAAGTATCACCCACGCAATCAACAACAGCATCAGCAGCAAAAAGGCTTCTCTTGGATCTTTACTGCCATACGGCCTACAGAGGAGGCGCCAAGAAAAACGAGTGCAATACTGGCTAGAGAAACGGAATGTATGCATGTGTGCGTGTGTAGGAGGATGTGCTGGAATATGGGAGAAGATAAGGAGATAATAGAGGCGCAGAGAACGATAACAGAGAGAAAGGAGGCACCATCGTGGCAGACGCCTGGCGGCGTTGACTTAACCGGCAGGCCTGTTCTTTAGCAGCGACGCTCTCTTGTATACCCCCTTTACTGAAGGACCTGCCGCTTGTCCGCCCCACCCATCGTCGTCATCGCCCGAGCGTATAGCCCTAATCTCCCTGTCTTTTTTGCTTGGCCTTTCCGCGCAGTTTATGCCGACATACTTACTTTATCCTGCCTGTTTTCTTGGCGGCTCGGCCCCCAATAGTTGGAGCGAGCGGGGAGGCGATGGACGAACACACTAGGCGAAGAGGCATCCGCTGCGGAACGCTGCTTGGGCACGCCAGCCGGCGTGCGGCCCGGAGACTGGCCTTCTGTCGGCAGTAAGTCCTTCTTACTTCTTCCCTGCGCTCCGCCGTCATCGTGGTCGTCGTTCTCTGCTACTCACAAATGTCTATAGCACGATGGAGCGTGGCGGAGTCAGGCTGGTGGTGGCTTGTGACTAAATTGTCGACACCTCTCTAGCCCCCTGTTCCCCCCCCCCCCCGCGCGTGGTGAGATCTGATCGGCGCCCGGCTGTGCAGGTTCTGCTTTGATAGCTCTTCGGATCGGATCTGCGTACCGTTCAGTAGCGCCTTTTAAATCGTGCCCAGTCATGCGCTTATTGCAAGGCATACAGAGCACGCTGCATCATCATAAAAAGACACGACGGATGGGGTCGCGACAAACGAAGCCCGGCCTGTTTCGGCTGGTGGCGATTAGACACGCTTCTCCACGATCTGTGTCGACACGCTGTAAGCTTTACGTGCTCTAGATTGGCACAAGATTCATGATCGTTCCTGATGCAGGAACAGCTGCACACACGCACAGGACAAGAGATGTACTCAGAGTGCGGATGGCAATGATGGCAATGATGTCAATGATAGTGATAATGATGATGATACTGATGGTAAGGTGAGGATGAATAGGATCTCGACCTTGGCCGGAGGATTTAAAGAGAGACCGTTCCATTGCGGAGCGTTTTGTTTCAGTTGACTCTCGGTTGACCTTCGTTATCGGGTTACCGCTTAGAAGTTGAAAGCGAACTGATGCTAGTAAACGATTCTAGAATCCGAATAAACGATTTATCTTTGATGAATCGCGGCAGCAATGAAAGCATCGTACTATTGTTGTCGATTATTTAGCATCAGTTACAGTAGACGACACATGCAGACAATACGTAATTTCACCCGTGGCTCAGGCGTGCTGCTGCGTTATTTTGCCAGTATATGCTTAAGGTGGTATTCCATTTATGTTGGTTACACATGTCGTACGCAAACGCGACAAGGACGCCGATAGCGACGGTAGGGATAAGCAGCAGCAATAATAACAGGTAAGTCAGTGAACGTATTTGCCGGGAAGACCTCTCGTTTCCTCACTGAAGAACGCTTTTGGCAAAGCTGCCCGCTTCAAAATCCTCAAAAACCTGCCTACCCTCCTTTCTCAACGACGAATGTTTACGAAAGAAGCGACAACATCAAAAGCAACCATCGAACCAACCACCACGATGCATCCTCCCAGCCGTTAAGCTTAATATGTCGTATATGGACGACCCGAACAGGCCAACGAACGATCCGTCGTACCGCCGCGCTATGTCTCGTCGTCTCTTACTTGTGTTCGTTGGTCGTTGCAGGCCCGGACGACATGGGCTGCATACAGGGGCTTGCAAGTGATAGTGGTGGCGTTGGTGGAGGTCGGTGGCAGTGGTCTACTTTCCCGTCTACTGCTTCTGCTGCTGCTGCTGTAGCTGGGCGTGCTGGCGCTGCGCTGTACTCTACGAGCGCGACCGGCCGGCCAGAGAGTCCGTTTGGCGGCTCTGCGACGATGGCGACGACGACGACAACACTGGCCAACACGGCTCCCTAGAGTATCGTCGTCATCCGCCGGTCGTCACTGGTCGAGCGGAATAGATGCCCTCTTGGATAGCAGCCCAACAACTCGTCTTCGTTGGCCACCTTTCTTCTTCTGCTGCTGCTGCTGTAGCTCCACCACCACCACCACCACCCCTTGTCTAATGGACGGATGCAAACGCCAACCCGATTGCCCTGTGGGAAAACACACCTGAGCAACAGAAGCAGCTTAGCAACAGCCGTACCGGCGGCGGCGGTAGCAGCAGCGGCAGGAATAGCAACAGCCGCTGTCCGCGGGCGCACAGGGCAGAAATCTCTGCTGCTGCTGCTGCTGCGGCTGCTTCTTCTTTTTTATTTTGTTTTTCGTCCTCTTCGCCCTCGTTTTCGCCTTGTCATGCTGTACTGCTCACGGATATGGTTCCATTAAAAGTAGACTGCCCGTCGCCAGTAGTGGACTGCCTCCGCCGCCGCCGCCGCCCCCGTATCTGTCTATGGCTGTCTGGGGTGCGGCTCTGGGGTGACGTAAAACCGCGCGTCTCGAAGGTCGGACAGGCTCGCAGCATAGATACACGTACAACGAGTGCGCACGATTCGTATCGCTGTCGGTATGGTAGAAAACTCTTATAGATAAACAGATCGACAGAAAACTCTTATAGGTAAACATCTTTGCGCATAATTAAGGAACCGCGCTGACGCGGACAACCACCTAAACTCGTGTGCGTTTCACAGTAGCTACCGGTTATCGGAAATTGAGCATAAGAACTTACTGTTTATTCAGTATTAAAAAATCATCTGTGCAGGTCTCTGATGGTAGACGTGTTATGTCTGTAGAGATAGGGCGAGAGAGAGCGAGAGAGAGAGCATGCGGGGGAGGGACCTTTTAGAGCACATAGTATCAAGTCAAGTAATTAATGTAGTTTCTAAATTATTCTGTCGTTTTCTATACCCATTGAGCCCGGTTCGGGTTAGGCATTACTACGTTATAGGCATGTGGTGCTACTTTTATTAAGGTTATGATCGCCGTCACTGTCTTTATTGTTTTTAAAGCATAGCGTAGGTTAGCAAAGGTGCACGGTCAGAGGGTATGCGTCAGCTCAATCAATTGATAATAGTGATGATGATGATTGTTGTTATAATTATTGTTAACTTTGTCTAAATGTTATAATTGTGAGGTGTGAACGTGTACTCCTTGTCTTCTCCTAGCTCCTAAATATCATTCAATGGAACCGACAATACAGCCGGCGTTTCCTCGGCACACTGCAGAGCGACAGCAGTTTGCCGTAGAAACTCGCCTTCGCGGCGATTCCCTGTGAGATCTGTAATCCGTTGGTCCAGCTATTATTATTATTATTATTATTATTTAAATGTTACAATTGTGAGGTGTGAACGTGTACTCCTTGTCTTCTTCTAACTCCTAAATATTATTCCATGGAACCGACACTACAGCCGGTATTATTATTATTATTATTATTATTATTATTATTATTATGTGTTAGGACAATACAATTGTGAGGTGTGAATGTGTATCCTCGTTATTTATGGTTACCATCTAGCTATTCTCAGCCCATCGCACCTAATATCGACGCGGCATTTCCTCTGCAAACTGCCAGTGAAAGCAGCTGCCTCAGAAATTCGTCTTCGCGTATATCCCCGGTGTTTACTCGTATTCGATCATCAAACTCTTTTATAAAGTTCCTTGTACTTCTGCTGACCGGGTCCATTATTATTATTATTATTATTATTATTATTATTATTATTATTATTATTATTATTATTATTATTATTATTATTATTATTATTATTATTATTATTATTATTATTATTATTATTATTTATCATTATTATTATAGCCTTTGTTGTTCGTGTCGTTGCTGCCGCATTGATCACTGCGTTGTCGTTGTCGTCACGACCGAATGAAGACAACCATTGATGGCTGCCCCGACAAAGCGATCACACACTCCAGCGTTTACATTAGTCGCTTCAGCGACGTATCGAACAGAGGCGTGGTGTAGAGGAAGAGTAGAAGAAGAAAAGTGCCTCATTGATATGACAGGCGAATCAGGAAAGCTCGATCTTTTCCAAAGCGCACATGATGACGCCCGTGTTGTGGGCGTTCCGAACGGCCGTTCGGCTCGAGACAAACGTCCCGGCAAGTATGACGCCCATAACAAAGTCCTGTAAAACGTCAGCTCATCTCGTGCATCCGTGGCATACCATGACGCTTAGGCCATCGTCGCGTTTATTTATTACAGAGAAAAAATAAAAGGGCACAGAGAGAAAGCACAAACGAAACAATGTGAAGATCAGGCAAAGCTCAAAATGGAGATTACTTGTGGCTGCTGTTTGCTGGCACCAGTGTCATACGGAAAATGTACCACCAGCCGTAGCCACAGTCACTGTCCATATATTGCGGCTCGCACGTAGGCTCTGAGTACACTGAGAAAATAAAGAGAAAGGAACGTGTTCAAGGAGGAAGACGGCAACAGGCTGACAGAAGAGAGGAACGATTCACTGACAAAAACGGAATGAGTATTACGAGTGCACAAGGAAGAAAAGGAATATAAAGTCCGCCACCAATAGACAAATAGAGAAAGGAGGATAGGGGTTACAGTATGGTGTAGAACATTCTTAGAATCTCTGTATGGCATCTGTTGACAGATTTACTAACCCCGGATTGCCCGAATTCACACTGATGACAATCCACGCCTACACAGTCGTATATATATAAACGCAAATAATAATGTACTTGATGTTGCTGTTTCACCGTTGGTTTTCTTGCGTTTGTCAGCACTAAGGCTGCGTGTTGGCGCTATTGTTCGTGTTGCGTCGTTGTCGCTGTTGTTGTCGATAGTTCCGAACAAACACACCTTTATTATAAATTACGGGGCTACAGAAAGAAAAATGGTTGGGATCCACCCAGTAGGCTTCGCGTTGGGCTCATATCCGTAGCAACGTATCACGCGACGTGAATTGCTGGCAGCAACGCTAAACAACCAGAAAAACAACTAGCAACAAAAAAAAATACTCTCATTGTTTATGTAGTAGTAGTAGTAGTAGTCGTTAGTTGTTGTTGTTGTTGTCGTTGTCGTTGTTGTTGTGTTGTTGTTGTTGTTGTTGTTGTTGTTGTTGTTGTGTTGTTGTTGTTGTTGTTGTTGTTGTTGTTGTTGTTGTTGTGTTGTTGTTGTTTTGTTGTGTTGTTGTTGTGTTGTTGTTGTGTTGTTGTTGTTGTTGTTGTTTGTTGTTGTTGTTGTTGTTGTTGTTGTTTGTTGTTGTGTGTTGTTGTTGTTGTGTTGTTGTTGTGTTGTTGTTGTTGTTGTTGTTGTGTTGTGTTGTTGTTGTGTTGTTGTGTTGTTGTTGTTGTTGTGTTGTTGTTGTTGTTGTTGTTGTTGTTGTTGTTGTTGTTGTTGTTGTTGTTGTTGTTGTTGTTGTGTTGTTGTTGTGTTGTTGTTGTCGTTGTTGTGGTTGTTGTATTGTTGATGCACTGCAGCGCCGGTATTGTAGTGGTTCATCTCCTCGTTTCCACCGAGTAGAACCGACTAGATAGGCGGAGAACAGTCTAAGCAGTCGAAGAATGGGAGCGAATGGCAATCGAGTGACACTGAGCGTTTGGATGCCCTTCAAGCCAGAAGTGGCCTCGCAGACGTGGCATATCGTAGTGGATCTTCCATCCAAAGGAAATTGAGCGCCGCTTCACCATTTCGTACGATTGCAAACGGGATTCGAAAGGAAGGAAGCAAGCGTGCCCGCGTAAGCGTGCGTCAATGTGGGTGCGCACACGAGACGGCGCCAAACAAGACCCGCCACGGACGCGTTACTACGCGGGAAGAAAGGATAGTGAAGACATTGTTTTGGTTCGAACTGAATTTCCAATCGATCTGCGTCGTCTCGAAGATTTTTCAGATGGGTCGAATTGGAACGACTTTTTTCTTTGCCGTCGTCGTCGTTTGCCTGGCAAATATATCCTGGCGGCGTCTTGGCGGGATTTTGTGCCAAGGGAACATCATGCGTCGGATTAGCAAAGCCGTCCGACGTATACAGTAGAACAGGTGACTTTGCCTTCTACTATGACATCAAGTGTCAACCATAGTCCGGGCATACGAACACCCGTCTGACCGTGGAAGATTAAACAGCAACTACAGTGGCGAGGCCCTTTCAAGGAGAATGCAGAACTCTGTGCGTCCTCACAGTTTTTCAGAGCAGAAAGTTAGAACGGTGTACCTACGCGTCGATGCTTGTATGTAGTCACAGCGGAACATTCTTAGTAGCATTCCCACTGTGTTCTTCTCCAACCTGGCTTTTGATAGTTATCTGGATGCTGAGAGAGCATTCAGACGACTGATATGAAAGACATTTTTCGATGGAAGAAAGCCTTTTATTTCTATATTGCGAAAACATAAATTCTATACCTGTATATCTATGTGTGCGTATATATATATATATATATATATATATACGAGGTGTGTTCAAAAAGTATCGCGACGTTTGAATTTTCGCGGGTTACGTATATTCGAATTTCGATTTTTTGTGGCGTTATGTTGGTACTCATGTCTCTCACTTATGCCGACAAGCTCGGCCATTTTGAATGTTCACTTAATTGTTGACAGCTGCTTTGCTTGCACGTGTTTTGGATCGTCTTCGATTTTTACCTATTCAAAAAAATGGATCAAAGAACCTGTATCAAATTTTGTGTGAAAAACGAAATTAAGTGCGCGGATGCATTCCGAATGTTGACTGTGGCATACGGAGAAGCTACCTTGGACCGAAGCAACGTTTATCGGTGGTACAAAATGTTCTCAGAAGGCCGAGAAGATGTGAACGACGAAGAGCGTGCCGGACGCCCGAGCACTTCAACAACAGACGAAAAAATTAATGAAGTGGAGAAAATGGTATTGGCCAATCGTCGAATCACCGTTAGAGAAGTTGCTGAGGACCTAAACATATCGATTGGCTCGTGCCATTCGATTTTTATCAATGATTTGGGCATGAGACGGGTCGCCGCGAAATTCGTACCAAAATTGCTCAATTGCGACCAAAAACAGCATCGCATGAACATTGCTAATGGGATGTTGGACTCTGTCCGCGACGACCCAAATTTGCTCCAGAGGGTCATAACTGGTGACGAATCGTGGGTTTATGGTTATGACGTGGAAACCAAAGCTCAATCATCTCAATGGAAGCTGCCGCACGAACCAAGACCGAAAAAAGCGCGCCAAGTTCGGTCGAATGTGAAAGTTTTGCTGACAGTTTTCTTCGATTGCAGGGGCGTGGTGCATCATGAGTTCTTGCCACAGGGTAGAACGGTCAATAAGGAATATTACCTGCAAGTTATGCGCAATCTGCGCGAAGCAATCCGCCAGAAACGCCCGGATTTGTGGAAGAACAAAAATTGGCTTTTCCACCACGATAACGCCCCTGCTCACACATCGTTGCTTGTGCGCGAGTTTTTGGCCAAAAACAACACACTAATGATGCCGCAGCCACCGTATTCCCCAGATCTGCCCCCCTGTGACTTTTTCTTGTTCCCTAAACTGAAGAGGCCCATGAAAGGACGACGTTACGCTACGCTTGACGAGATAAAGACGGCATCGAAGGAGGAGCTGAACAAGATAAAAAAAAATGGTTTTTTGAAGTGCTTCGAAGATTGGAAAAATCGTTGGCACAAGTGTATAATATCTCATGGGGATTACTTTGAAGGGGACAAAATAGATATTCATGAATAAATGAATAATTTTTGAAAAAACACAACAGTCGCGATACTTTTTGAACACACCTCATATATATATATATATATATCGTGTGTATGTGTTTGTGTGCTCCATCAGGGGATTGTTGCCACGGCTCTTTAGTGCCTTAGAGGTGTTAGGAGTTTTGTCCAATCGCGCAGTGAAGAAAATTCCGCTAGCCGAGTCCTTTGTCAGCAGTAAAACCTTTCCTTATACCTTCTTAGATTTCGCCTCTTTTGAAACGGAAACACTTTTCTTTGACGAGTAGCTAGAACATATAAATAAGTTTCTACAAAAGAAAGTTAATAAAATGACAGCTCGTTTCCTTTCTCCAATATATAAGAAGTAGTAATACGTGTTATCGATCCTCTTGCCCTTCATGCACTAACATACTAAGACAACTAATAACAATGCATGCCCAAAGTAGCATATATATATATATATATATAAACGTGCATTGTGTTATCACAACGTAATCACTAAACGTTTAGTTCGTGTGCGACAGTGCCATGGCGGTTGTTTAACTATCGGCTGGCTGTGGTATTGCATGGGTGACGGATGTTAGGATTGGCTCCGTTACGACTTGAAGAGAGAAAATGTGACAGAGAATAAAACTACGAGATCGAGGAGGGTCATTCGTGCGTATGTGCGGGCTCTCCTTGAAGAGAGAAACTGTAGAAAATACGAGTTTACTCGTAACAAACTGATCTTTTTGATCGGCCACGTTGCTACGAACCGAGCTTAAAGCCCTACGCTGGAAACAAAGCTAAGCAGGTGAACCATACTTCATTTGGTCTAACGCCTTCCCTCTATAGCTCAGCTATCGTCATGACGGTGATGGTAGGGCACCGCAATCCCGACTTTACGTGCTCTGATTTGTACCGTGGCCTGAAACAGATTTCCATGTTGGTGTGGATCTCAAATTCTCCGACTGCGAGTGTTCCAGACTGGGGTCGACGACGAAACCCTTCCCTAAATGTAGTCACATCGGACAAAGGTAGCTGAATAACTCCAAAGAGCTTGGTCTCTTGTTTGTTTTTTAGGGTAAAGGTAATTTAATAAAAATATTTTTCGATAGCAATTGACATGTATACAATTACAACTATAAAAACACACATATATATATATATATATATATATATATATATATTTAGACCATTTATTTTCCGTATATTACATTATGTATGTGGGACACATATCATATATATATATATATATATATATAGAAGGGCGTTGCTAGCAAACGCCGTTTCATCACCATCTAGAGAGAAAGTCAAGGTTCAGGGAGTAGGATCTAGCCAACCTCCTCTTGTTGAATGATGTCAGAAATTCCAATCCTGGTGACACTTGGCGACTTTGCGCGTTTAGTGCGCAACGAGGCTGTGGTATTGCAACACTGCGTCCTGAAACTTCAGACGACCTCATTTCACATCGAGCGCTTCCGATGGCATTTAGTGTTCCGACATCGTTAAGACTTCAAACTTCCTAATTGGCTCCGATCAGCAATGCCAGTAGGTATATATGCCAGAATCATCAATAACAAGGGAACTTTCTACTGAGAGCCACAGAGAAGTTTACCGGTCGGTCAACACGTAAGCGAGGATTGGGGATCACAACCAACGCATATATTTGCATGAAGAAAAATCGTCGAGGTCATGGAGCATATGCGTCTACAATATCTTTGGCAGAAATGGTTGCGCTCTGAATTGTTTTCCTACGAAGTCGGGTTTCCTTGTTATGAACAAAATATAGATTGGCAGTTGTACAACACCTATATAGAGGAATAACCCGTCATCACTGTCCTAGACTATCCTGATAGACAGACTTAACCCATTTGAATATCGCTCTAGATAATGCGATAATAAGTTCCTTTTCTTCCGCGCTACACAACATTGCTTCTTCACGCAATTTAGCAGTATCAATACAGAGAACGTTGCTTTGCTCACTTAGGAACAATCAATGCCTCGTCATATATTGGGTACGTTCCACATGGTACTATGTTTTGGACATAGATGCGACAGATACCGAGGCCTGTGGTACTTGTGTGTTGAAATTTGTATATATATATATATATATATATATATATATATATATATATATATATATATATATCTGTATATATATGCGTGTGCTGTTGACATGTGCTCGGCATCGTATAGTGTAAACAAGTCACGGAGGATACACATCACGCCTTTCGGATGATGCTATTTCACTCACCTTCTGGCTGGTAGTGGCTGCGTGCAGCTGCAGCAGCCGTTGTAACAGCAGCAGTAGCACCAGCACCATCATCAGCAACGCTGGCATATCCGAGGACGAAGCGTGGTGGCTGTCAGCTATTCGAGCGATGCACTGGGGGCGTCGGTCGTCTTTCGTCGAAGGAGATGGGGTGGAGGGGTCGAAGCATCGGAAGATCGGCCCGGCACGGATGGCCCGGACGGCTCACCTATTCCCGGCTAAATCACCTCCTTCGAGCGTCGAGTCAATATAGCCGCAGCAGGCGGGTGGGAAGCAACTGAGCGATGCCCCATCGACGTCTTATGAGTTTCGTTAGCGCCCTCCCGGCCCCGACTCGCCCGGCTGAGTCCCTGAAAAGCTGCTCCATTCGCACACACGAGCAGAAGCAGCGACTCGGCCGTAGCAGCTAGTATCAGTCGAAACGACAAAGAGAGAGAGAGGAATTGGGCCTGGTTGGGCCACACAAGGGGTATACAGACGAAGGAAAGGACAGACGGACAGCCTGGTGGGTAGGCAAGCAGGCCTTCAGCTAGCTAGCTCTGCTCAAGGCTTAACTGGCCTTAGTTTTGGTAGGTGTTGGCCCCGCTGACGTCGGTGGTGATGGGGCGGCAGTTTCATCGAAGGCGCGACGAAGGTGACGATAGGCCAACTGAACTAGGGAACCACCAATCCTACACGCTCCTTGCCAGGGACCCTGTGCGGGTGTGTGTGTGGCTGTGTATAAGGGTAACATTGTCGATGGCGGTGCTGGTGGTCGTGATGGTGGTGCTATTGCTCCTGCTAAAGTGTTTGTAGACACGCCTACCATAATAGGTCCAGGCAATAGGTACCGAGCTTTCTTGCGGTGTAGACGAGGCCCAAGGGCTAAGAAGAACGACTGCTCGTACGACGAGACGTCGAGCGATCGGTCGTTAAATAAATCTACAACACCCCCAGAACCAGGGATCGACTAAGCCTAAAGAATTCCATAAGCTCAAGACGCAACGCGCGGCGCCGCCAATTACGAACCCTCCAATTTAGACGGAGCAGCGCAGCATCAACCAGAACGTATAGCGTTGTCGAATTCCAACACTGTCGTCCAAAGGTCGTGACAGATAGATCAGTCGGATAAACGATTCGAGGCTATGCTCGTCTCCTTGTATGTCGTCGATTTGATTTTGCAATAGATTTTAGCCTTTGGTGGCTCTAAGTGGTAGGGATTTCACGCAGTGGCTTTAACTATTGCGTCTTGCCGCCATTGCGCCTCTCCTTATGTTGAACGGAGGAAGCTGGCCAATCTACAGTAGCTGTCGCACTGTGCTACATTATGTTTGTACGCTGCAGAAAAGTTAAAACTATCTGAATAACTAAAATAATCAAATACGTGGTGTTGGCACAGGTCTAGGCGTTAGGCGAATGGACACAGGGGCCGGGCCATTTGCAATACATGCTAGACTGTCATACATTCATTCTAAGTTAAGAGCTAAAGCTTATCTCGACTCAGAACGCATTACATATTAAAATCAATACTGTGCTTATTTATCGTATTGTTAAGTGGATTTATTAGCAGGATTCCCTTAAGAGGATCATTTAACCCAAACAGTCCGGTGCAGAGCTACTTATGTTTTTTGAAATGCCTTGCATTACTTTGACAAAGTATTGTTTTAAAAGACTGGCTGGTCCACACACATGACCGTCGTTTTTTGGGATAAACTCGCACTTGATAAAGAGAAGCAATCTTACGGCGGGCTGGTAAGATTGGTAGAGGCATTTGTACTCTGTTAGATATTAAGAACGCCGATCTATAGGCGGTGTTATTTGTAATACTGTACGATACGTTCGTATCAGGACACTTTATGTCTTCTCCGTGCATTGTCGCTTTTGCCCTCGTTTAATGCCTATGTAGAACGAACAGGGCAAACAGACAGAGCACTAGATAGTCCTATTCTATATCGAGAAGCATCCGCAGAGAAAACCCTCGGCCAGGAACACGTGGGCCAACTGGGCCAAAGGGGATGCTAATTGCGCGTAATTGGTTGAGTAACAAATGTGGTGCGCGTGACTCACTCCTTAGATCGGCTCTCAGGTTCGGCTGCGCCGTCTTTGTTAAGGTCTCCCGAGGTGACGACGGCAACGAAACAAGTGCTTTGCGCAGGCTGGACGCCTTGCTCGGGAATAATTAGCTAAGTACGTTAGTATATATATATATATATATTTATATGAAGTTTTGCAATTGTACTCGTTAGAAGCAAAGCGTCGCCGGCGAAAGTGCGGCGATTGAGCTTACAATTGATCGTGGAGCATTAATTTATACTGAACTGGAGCAGAACATATGTGTACGGGTTCCGTTTAATTCCAAAGATTCCCGTCTCATCTCCCGTCTCTCACCTATTCCTCTTCGTACAATTTTTGGCTACGCTAAACTTTCGCTAATTGCGTGAAGTAGTGCAAAATTGTTGCCAGCACACATGTAGAAGCAAGTCGCCAGGATATTGGAGTTTACTCATAGAAAGCGCGTTTTTCGTGTTTTTTATGCGCCGCTTTATATACAGGATGCGCCTTGCCTATGTACAGGGGATGCCTTATATACAGGTACCTTTTTGTACGTCGTCTGAACTGCCCGTTTTTGGTTCTCTCTTTTTTGCTTTCCCGCGCTCCTCTTGATTATTCTCTATTTGCGTTCTTCTATCGATTGAACCTGGCAGTCGTAATGTTCCTGTTTGCATCTTTTTCGGCATTTGCGTGCGAGTATTTATATGCGTGTACGGCTGTGTGCGTCTGACGTCTGGAACGGAACCGTTATTTTCTCGTTCGAATGCGAGAGTAGCCCCCCAGTTGTAGGGTACGTAGTAACATTGATGTGCCGGGGTGTTACCGTGGCCGGCCTGGCGGCAACACCCCGTGGCGTGGCGACAATGTTTACAAGCTGCTGGGTCGAATGTAGCGATTGTCCTGTCGGCAGCCCGAATGGTGGACATCACATCTTGCCCAAGTGAAAAGAAAAAGTAGGAAAACGCAAAGAAAAGCTGTCATCGCGGTCGTACCCGCGCCACCGTCCAAGACGAAGAACGAAGACGGCTTTTGCAACCTACGCCAATCCGAAGCACCGTAGAAATCTACCATTCTACTTTACCCTAACGTCCCTGTAGCCAACCCGGCCCGGGTTTCTCTCCCCCTCCCCCGCCCCCAACCCACCGTCCGGCAGGAGGGAAGGGGTAAAATCCGGGGCAGCCGATGTAGGCCAATGATTTACGAAGTTCCCGCGCACGCGTCACGAGACGCGCGCTATTTTGAGGGGTTGTGTCCTCGTTGCGGGGAGACGGCCGACGAATACTGATGAGAGCAGATGACACTCGTCGTAGTAAGGTCTCGTAGTAGTTGCAAGTAGTAATCGTCGTAGTAGCCACTACTAGCCCTACTGCTGAGCCCCCTCCCCCCCTTCCCCCCCGGCTTCCGATTCCTCATTCCACAACACACAACGGCCCCTTCCGTCCTTCTGCTGGGGCCGCTGTGACTACTGCAGCGATGGGGGCTTTCACCTCGTCGATCGCCACCTCGCTGCTACACATGCTACTACTTCTACTACTACTATTACCGCTGCCGCTGCTGCTTCTACTATTACTACTACTACTACAACGATTACTACAACCACCATTACTATTATTACTACAACTGTGCTGCTCATCTATCTCTTCTAGTGGGCTCGCTTGTCGGGCCGCTCAATTCAACTCGACCCTCCGCCCGCCAGGCCTGCTCTCAATCGGCTGCCGCATCGGCTGCCACGTTGTTTGGTGTGGTTCGTTCGACGAGTGTGGGGTGGGAGGGGGTAGGGGGGAAGAGGGGGCACACCAGCGGGGACGAGATCACGCAGAGATCACAAGTTCGCCACCGCCGCAACCGCTGCCACTGCTGACGCCGCTGCCGATTGATCTCTGACCGACTGGCTTGCCTTAGATGTAGCCTATCTATTATACCCGGTTGCCTCGAGTTGGTGGCAAGCCGTTGCGAAGCCATTCCCCCCCGCTCTCTCTCTCTCTGTCTTTCCCTGCGTGCTTCCCAAGCGCACCAACAACCCATTCCCGGATCCTTCAGCTTCGATAGGGGGAGGAATGACACCCGGGGGCACCGGGCGCCAGCTGAAAGTCGATACCGGTTGCTGACAACAGAGTCCTACAGATACCGTATCGGCAGCAGCAGTAGTGGTAACAGCAGCAGCAGCAGCAGCCGAACCAGGCTGTAGGGACGCTTCTGTGCTAATACAAAACACGCCAACTGCCGTCAAACGAACAGCCGCAACCGCCAGCATAAAGAAACAAACGAAAAAGCGGGTGGAGGTGTCAAACTTTCCCCACGCTACGGATTTCGTGTCTAGTTCTCTCTTTCACTTTCCACACTCCTATTTTGCCCTGCCCTTTCTTGACCTCCTTTTGCGGGTTAAACATTTTCTGCTATATAGGCCCTCTGTTTTGCACACATTTGTATGCACATCTATATCGTCTATGATATATTGGGGTTTTCAGGAGGGCCATGTTTGGGCCATCTCACCTAGATAAATCGAACAACGTACAGTTGCAGAAGTGTAAAGGTTTTCGTTATTTTGGAAAAATGTCTCCCCATTTGCAATCACACCCTGTCAGTAGACAATGAACTTTTGTTGATCGTCAGACAATACCTGCATGCAAAAACCTTACATTTTTAACGTACATTTGTTAGCCATTTGTTTATGTGCTCAAAAGAGTGATTTTTCTCATGCTATTAAAATTTACTATTAATCTGAGCGAGTGTTTGCTTGATTTTATGGCTTTAAGTTGCCAAACTTGTTTGTTTTTTTACAGAGCATTTACAGGAAAGTACGCCAAGGTTTTTTTACTTGCCCATGAAATAGCTGATACGTCTAGTTTAAGATCCTTCTTAAGGTCTCAAGTAGTTACCGTAGAAGCTTGCCGAACTTTAAAAACTGCACGTCTTTTTGCCAAGAGTAAACGCATTTTAGATTTCGGTTTTCCGTTCAGGTTGGAGTAAGCTAGGTGGAGTGTCACATGAGAGACCTGACAGCTTGCACCAGGTCGCCATAGATAGACGTAGGCGAGCGCATCTTCTCTAATGGTGGTTTGCTTAAAATTGTCAAGCTGCTAGAAGTATTTTTCACTTCTAATTGTTTGATGTTCTTCAGAAGCTCATAGTGCACCACGCCTTTCCTATTATCTTTTAATCGTTCCTTGTTCTACAGAAGCTCACAATGCACCACGCTTTTCCAATCTCGCCGGGCATACAGAACGGTCTTCTTAGCGTGAAGGTCTTCTGCCTGTCTGGTGGGCTCGGCGCCTCACTTCGACAATGACCCTGTGTGAGTTGCGTTGCTATGGACGTTTGTGTTTTCTCATCGCCGGTAGTCAAGAGTTTCCTCTGATGAATGATCACGGCTCCTGTCAAGATGAAGAGCGCGGAGAGGTAGGCAGTTCATCCCGTCGTTTTTGGTAACCCTATGCGCACCCATTTATACGAGATGTGTTCAAAAAGTATCGCGACTTTTGAATTTTTGCGGGTTACGTATATTCGAATTTCGATTTTTTGTGGCATTATGTTGGTACTCATGTCTCTCACTTATACCGACAAGCTCGGCCATTTTGAATGTTCACTTAATTGTTGACAGCTGCTTTGCTTGCACGTGTTTTGAATCGTCTTCGATTTTTACCTATTCAAAAAAATTGATTAAAGAACCTGTATCAAAGTTTGTGTGAAAAACGAAATTAAGTGCGCGGATGCATTCCGAATGTTGACTGTGGCATACGGAGAAGCTACCTTGGACCGAAGCAACGTTTATCGGTGGTACAAAATGTTCTCAGAAGGCCGAGAAGATGTGAACGACGAAGAGCGTGCCGGACGCCCGAGCACTTCAACAACAGACGAAAAAATTAATGAAGTGGAGAAAATGGTATTGGCCAATCGTCGAATCACCGTTAGAGAAGTTGCTGAGGACCTAAACATATCGATTGGCTCGTGCCATTTGATTTTTGTCAATGATTTGGGCATGAGACGGGTCGCCGCGAAATTCGTACCAAAATTGCTCAATTGCGACAGCGACGAACAGCATCGCATGAACATTGCTAATGAGATGTTGGACTCTGTCCGCGACGACCCAAATTTGCTCCAGAGGGTCATAACTGGTGACGAATCGTGGGTTTATGGTTATGACGTGGAAACCAAAGCTCAATCATCTCAATGGAAGCTGCCGCACGAACCAAGACCGAAAAAGCGCGCCAAGTTCGGTCGAATGTGAAAGTTTTGCTGACAGTTTACTTCGATTGCAGGGGCGTGGTGCATCATGAGTTATTGCCACAGGGTAGAACGGTCAATAAGGAATATTACCTGCAAGTTATGCGCAATTTGCGCGAAGCAATCCGCCAGAAACGCCCGGATTTGTGGAAGAACAAAAATTGGCTTTTGCACCACGATAACGCCCCTGCTCACACATCGTTGCTTGTGCGCGAGTTTTTGGCCAAAAACAACACACTAATGATGCCGCAGCCACCGTATTCCCCAGATCTGGCCCCCTGTGACTTTTTCTTGTTCCCTAAACTGATGAGGCCCATGAAAGGACGACGTTACGCTACGCTTGACGAGATAAAGACGGCATCGAAGGAGGAGCTGAACAAGATAAAAAAAAATGGTTTTTTGAAGTGCTTCGAAGATTGGAAAAACCGTGGGCACAAGTGTATAATATCTCATGGGGATTACTTTGAAGGGGACAAAATAGATATTCATGAATAAATGAATAATTTTTGAAAAAACACAAGCGTTGCGATACTTTTTGAACACACCTCGTATATCGACACGTTTCGCATAGTCACGGCGAACTAAGTGTAACAGAACCAGTGCAAGCAATGCGTTTACCATGTGTCCAATGTTGTCCACTGTCAAATAAGCATCACAATTAATCATGAGATAAACTACTTGATTCGTATCCGCGGTGGATTCGTATCGACTTTTTCGTAGTCGATCTGTCGCTCCCACTACGAAGGATATCAAACCGCGTGCAATCGCGCACAGCTTTGGGCCCGTGGACAGCAAAAATATTTGGCACCAAAGTAGTCGTTTTTAGTTTATCGTAGCGGCGAGAAAACACAATCACGCAAATTTCTCTCATTCGTAGGTGCAGTACTCTCAAAACTCAGACAACGCTGCGCTCTTCGCAGCGCACACGCATGTGCAGTAGATTTTAATTAACGGTATTAAATAAGTAAAAAGCGCAAACGAACGATCTTGTTAGCAATACGCACTCGAGTTTACAAGGATTTGCTATCTAGAGTGAAACTCACGGTTCGACAGATCTCACTTTTCGGCTCAATTGTTAACTTCGCCGGACAAAGAATATAACGTCGAACGCCAACAGCGGTCGCGCTCTTCATGTTAAACAGGAAAAGGATAAAAACAATTAGCTATTTTGCACGAGCTTCCACTCGTCTAAGTGGCGAAGCCCTTGAAGGTTCTCGTCAAAGAAATAAGTGGATCGATTTAGTCCCATCTGACGCTCTCTCTGTGCTTCTCAATTCAATCATGAATTTTGGCAGTATTATTTTTAAGTGAGGTGTTTCGTTGTGTACTGCTCTTACAAACGAATCGTGACTTTATGCGCTTCTGCAAAAATAGATCAATCAACGTTTTTGTGTTTTAACACCAATGACGATTGCATTCATGTGTGCTTGAAAATGAAATCTGTGCTATGTCGATTTTATTGAGGTGACCTGCAAAGTCAAATATTCAGTTTGCATTTATATATATATATATATATATATATATATATATGCGTGTGTGGGCTAATGCTCTATATTTACAGAGTTCGCCTACTAAATGTTAACACTGTCAGGATGAGAACTACTTATAGGCAAGAAAATTACACATTTCCGTAGCCCACTCTGGATGGCTTGTAGACAATCTCTTTCTGAATATTTTTTAACAGGGGCGGCATTTTCTGCTTATTCTCTAGAACCGAGTAGAAGACATGACCTTTCAATTTGTGTTATAGTTTCGGAAACAGGAACTAGCTTGTAGCTTCTACGTCGGGTGGATAAGGGGGAGTGGCTCAATTTAGCAGAATTTGCTTTACAGTGATGGCGTTGTAAGCGGGGATAGTCTTTGCCCCTTACGCGAGTCCACAACGAGGATATTCGACACAATTCTATTTGAACGCGCAAAATACAAACACGACTAAAGTCACGTAAGCAAAACACGATGCACTGTGTCGAGTGTGCATAACGTTAAATAATGGTTTTAGTTGTCACTGCGTCACACTTTCATTGTGAATGTATCTCGCAACTCGTAAACATACATACGTGTGAATGTATGTACTAATCAAGTGTAAATACATTGAATTGTAAATGCATATATATATTTTTTTGAACATGGTCATTTATTTATTGTATACACATTCACAACGGTATGTTTCATATATATATATATTCTTGCAATAGTCCTGAAAAGCCCACCAGATATTGTAAAACCCAATCCCGCTGTAGATGACTATATTATTTTTGATGCCATCGAAATTTCGAAGAAGTTTGTTGGCAGAGAGTTCTATGTGAAATAGACGAGCTGTAGCAAGTCGAGGCCTAAAATTGCGTTCACGAAGAACGTGACGCGTTTCATTGTATTGTACACCTTCAAGCGCGAATTGGCCGTAGACATGCGCTTCGAATACCTTTAAGCGTTTGTTGGGGATAACGCGCCGTTTAAGGTGACTGTGTATAGTTGTTATCAAAAGTTTCCGTGTCGACATGACTATTTCAAAGATGTACCCTGTGAGGGACGTCCAAAAACAGCGGCCAATAAAAAATATCCTTGCAAAGGCAACGAACGAGGAAAGTTCAATAATGAGTAAATACTTATTGCTAGAGGAGACATTCTACCTCGTTGCCTATTCGCGTGACAGGATTTAAAATGACCGTCCTATACTCGATCGTGCCGTATGAAACGAGGTTATAGGCCAAGAAAACGTAGTCTGGTCACAGGTAAAAACCTGTGACTAGACAACGATTTTTTTTCTGGTGATGAGACATTAATAGTTGTATATTTCTATCTGCTTGCTTGCATGCTCCCGGAGCAGAAAGTCGTCACTTGTTGATTTGAGTCCCGTAACAAACGCAAAAGCTATGATTACCGTTTTACTCACCAGGAATGAGGTTCTGAGGATGGTTGGAATCAAAGAGGGCCATATGGTGACCGCTGATTGCTATGTGACCAGGTGCCTATTAAACGTGCCTGCTGAGATTATAGAACCGCATCCCTAGGGAGGTATCTGGTGATAGTTCACCTGGACGTCGCTCTCCGTGTCCTTGAGAACGCTCTCGCTCCCACAGTTCACCAGACGCGGGACGTTCTCAAGGACACAGAACAAAATTTGCAAAGCAGCCTAATCACCTAAATTGACGCCGTGCTACTTCATCCTCTTGCGTAATGTTAAGAAAAATCTGCACGAAAAATGTCTTACAATTCTGTCGAACTGTCGAGAGCGTAAAAAATAAAATCTTAGAACTCTACGTAAAAATGTAAGCAAATGTTTAGGTTACAAAGCTGTTACAAACGCATACGCTGCTATCCGAGTTTTTGTCCTAAAAACGCCTCATTGTTTTATGTCGTTGAAAATGCAGTGTAAGGTGGGTTCAGATAAAGGGTCGTGACAACAAAACGGGTTGAAGTTCGAGTATGCCGCCTTGGAATAACGTAGAGAGACATCTAGGGACGCGAATAGTGTCCGGAATAGTTGTGCGCTTGCGCATGACGGAGAGGAGAAGTAGGCAGCTGTGTATCGCGTACAATTGACGCAGCAGTACATGCGATAACAGCATGGCGTCGCAACTGAAAAATTCAGCGAATGAGAAGTAGCGAAGTGTTGTCAGATCTATGAGTACGAAAGGCGTTTAATCGCCGGCTAATGGTTATCGTCGGATGGTGGCTGTAAACGGGGGAAACTGTGCCTCCGGTAAGTCAGTGACAATGCGCAGTAGAAGAAGACATATAGAGTGTCTAATGATGTGTTGGTCAGACTTGAGGGGTACGCTGGCAATGTTTTGTTTAGAAGTCACATTGAAATTACTATTTTTTTTGTTATACTGATGCTATAACAGTATTTATGTTGCATGTAGTACGACATATGCAGCTGCCTATAGCTAACCGGACATCACTTACATTTACATGGCGATAAATAAGTCTTCCTGTAAAGCTTAGGGAAAGCTTAGTCGTGTCCGGTAATCAGAAGGTCACAAAGCTTGAAGTTGCAGGAATTTGTGCAAATTTTATTCTCCGCCGGTTTTTGCAAAAACAAATATCTCCGGTCTAAGTTTTCTTCACGTGTGTTGTTTATAGATGAAACTTTATTTACACAAGGGGGCATATTTATTGCACATAATTATCATTGGTCGGCAAATAACAATCCACAATGACCCGCCCGTATACATCGCATGATTGCTCCTACCTAAATGATTGGGCTGGCATGGTGAGCAACTACCTTAGGTACCCAAAGATACTTATGAACTTTTCCAATGGCTGAATAGAGAAATGAACGACACATTTCTGAGCAGAAACTTACCACAACTGCTGAAAGATGTCCCAGAAAGTATTGACTCGGAAATGTTATTCCAATCCAATAGAGCACTAGCACACAACGACGCTACGTTCTGCTAAGCGCTACCTTACCATCGCTATCATTATATATTGCCAAAATCAGATGTAATTTAGGTAAAACACCAATTGTTGCGTAGTTTCTCTATCGATTTTCTCTTCTATTGATAACTGATTTTCACGCAGCCACACATTTTGTGGTGATGTCTAGCTAGCCATATCGGGCTAACCAAAATAGGTCGTCAAGTGTGGCCAAACTGAGTTTAGACATGTATATATATATATATTTATATATATATATATATATATATATATACATATATATATATATATATATATATATATATATATATATATATATATATATATATATATATACATATATATATATATATATATACGTGCCAGCCCTTGAGGAGCAAGCTAGAGGAAGGGGGATAGGGAAGAGCAGAGGGGGCGAGAAACGCTGCTGCTGCTGACGATGATGATGCCGCTAGTAAGGCTAATGATAAAGACGCAGTCTGTTGTCGTCCCGGCAGAACGAATAGTCATCCTGGTCTGGCTGGACCCCTGCACGCCCTGAGACAGGCACGTCTCCTGTGAAGAAAGAATGATACTCTCGGGCAGAGACAAGAAGCAGTCCCTCCCGCCTGCTGCTACGGGCGGATAGAGGGGGAGTTGGAAGGTAGTGGGGTGGCTGCGGGAAAGCGGGAAAGCTGCGACATGCGGCATGACCTAGAGGATCGTAGGCGGGGGGGGGGGGGACGATGACGTTCTTGGTCGGTCCTAGCCGACCTGGGTCTGCCATGGGTGATTGTGACGGTGGGGGTCGGGGGTATGGTGGAGGCGTCGGGGGTATGGTGGAGGCGTCGGTGGTTGTGCCCAGACGACCAGACAACTTCTGCGTGGCCGGGTCCGCTTCGTTATTTTCGCAACCTTACGTCGTACAGTGACAGAGAGAGTCTAGTTCTTATGCAACCTTAATGGTCTTAATGACGTTAGCTCGTAGCAGTAGTAGTAGTAGTAGAAGTAGTCGTCGACGGGACAGCGGGGGCTGAGGTATCAACTTAACAGTCTCGGCGGTCGTACACATCGTCTTCATCGTCGTCGTCCTTCTACGGCTCCCACGAAGAAGAGAAGCCTATCTTGGGCGGGCATTTGCCGTTTCGCGCGCCACATGAAGAGCCGCCGAATAAATGAATAGACGATGGGATTAATGGCTAGGATGAAGGGTTACGAGGTGCTTCTTCGTCGATAAGTTTAGTGGACGAAAGAAGAGGCAACCAGTTCTGTTGACTAGACAAGGACACCATCGTTGATCGACTCAAATCTCAGCACAGCGATGAGTCACGTGGATAACGGTCAAGGCTCGGTCAAGGTCGAGGTCAAATTCTTGCTTTCATGCTTTTCGATAGGAAGCTTCCTGGTAGTCAACGTCATTAATAAATATATATATATATATATATATATATATATATACAAGTGAAGTGAACAGATTGACATTACGCTTGGCCTCGTTTGTTCTTTTAGACTACTTTACGCAGTATGAAGGTCGGTAGGCTACATCATTACTTAAATTAGATTAGCAAGCTAATAGATGTGCTGCTATAGCGAGATGTCTACCGGCAGTATGGCGAAACTGTGCTCGAATACATCTTGTTCTATGCAAATACATGAGGTACTACTACGAGTATACATGGACAATTCTTGAGAGCAGACCATTCAGAGGCAGACAGAGATCAGGTTTGATTACGTACGCTTTCATTGCCTTTAAATTTTCAACGCTATACGGTTTGAGCCGGAACCCTCATAGGCCAGATGCAACTTGCAGCTGAATTTGGAGGCTGCGTGAGTTTGTTGCTTCCTCACAGCGCGTGACTTTAATTTTTGCTAGTTACGACTGTTGAACTCGCCGCAAGTTTAAATGGATCAGACAGCGTAAGAGCAGTAACAGTGGCCACTGTGTGTTTGTCAATTGTGTGAACAAAGGCAGCAGCTATATCACCAACAAGTAAAATTGTGTTGTCGTTACATGATACGGTTCTTGATCACTGAATGCACATTTGAGAAGACGCAACTCACATGTTTTCGCGTTCATACACTCGTATGATCGACGTGACACGCATATATATATATATATATATATATATACATACATACATATATATATATATATCGGATGGTGGGTTGCCGCCATGTATATAGATGTGGGGCGTGGTCAAAGATCGCTGAATAGACGCCAGTTGTAACGGACTGACGTGTCCGGTCAGTCCATAATATGACGAAACCAAAACGGTGATGACGATTATTGACTGGCTATAGTCGCGACGCCAACAACGACACCAACAACAACAAGATCACCAACCACAATAATAGTGACCACGACAACAACAACAACAACAACAACAATTACAACAACTACTACTATTACTACTACTACTACAGGACTGGAGACTCGTCATCAGACCCGATACTTCGATGCCGCCGTTCAAAGCTGGCTAGCCAAGTTCGATGGCTGGCTGGCAGGCTGAAGCCTGCCGCGCGATCGGCCTACACACGGAGGTGGCCTCTGGCCTCGCAAAGGAGAACGAACCGTATTCGTTACCATTACGGACGGACTAGGCTGAACAGTAGGACAGGTCAGGCTGGTGTGGCTGAATGGAGCTTCGTTATGGGATAGTTGGCAGCGGTAGCGGCTGCCGCGACGACAATAACAAATGGCTGAATTATTGGGGGAGAGAGAGAGACTTGGCCAATGTGAGTGGCAAGACGTACTTTACGTACGTAGAAGCGGTGCTCTGACGACACGGGTGAGCGTGCTGATCGACAGCCGAATGGATTAGTCAGGCTCACGTTTCGCGCTGTTTTGGGCACCCGGTGAACTACGTTGCTGCCGGCACCCAAGCGTCGTGAGCGCATCGTCGTCGCTTATGTGAGGGTTGGATGTATATAAGTACCCCACTCCCCCCCCCCCCCCCCCGCCACTGCATTAGCAGCCTCTCGCTCTGGTTTGTCTGGTTTGTTGCTGACGAGTTGCTCACACTTTCATAACTTTAGCGCTCCCTTGAGTAGTTCTCCTTTTGCCCATTCCTCCATCTCTTCAGGCTTCTCTCGCTCTATATACATATATGTATATGTTTATATATATATATATATATATATATATATATATATATATATATATATATATGTATATATATACATATATATACATATATAATATATATTTATCTATATATATATATATATATATATATATATATATCTATATATATGTATATATATATATATATATATGTATATATACATATATATATATATATATATATATACATGCTCTCTCTATTTGCTGGCTCAGAAAGAGTCCGGCCTAGCATCTAGTAGTAGTGGCTCGACTGGGATCATCTGCAGTGAGAGATGGTGGGGTATGATGATTGTTGTCCGACCGAGTGGCATCGAGTGTTACGGGGGATTTTGAACTCAGCCCGGCTACGGCGGCGGCTTCTGCTGCAGATGTTTCTGTTGCTGCGGTCGTCATCACAGTCAGGTCCGATCGAAAGCGACCTTCCGGGAGGGGCGACAGTAACAACAACACAACAACAACAACAACAACAACAACAACAACAACAACAAACGCCGATTAGAGTCGGTGTTCACCCTCATTGAGTTGGTGACGTGGAAGGATAGGGAGTGAGAGAGCGGGTGACCGGACCCACGCGACCTTCAGCTTGGCTGCGTCCGAGGACGCCTGCGACTTGTGAGAACCGGCATAATGGATGTTTTTTGGCACCGTCTGTTGGCTGGTTCGTCACCATCAACAGGATCCACACATCTGTGTATGGCCTGCGCTAGATTGTGAATTGTCCTCCAGGGCAAACGTTGTTTTTGTGCGTTTTATGTTTTAAGCATCAATGGCTTGGAGCCAGTTATCTGTGAGTTTGCATCTAACGGAGTGCCGACAGAGAAATTTTAGTGTCGTATTGTTTTAGTTACAAATAAAAACATATATATATATATATATATATATATATATATATATATATATATATATATATGTATAATTAAGAATGTAATTTTTTTCCGAAAACTTAAGCATTTGTAATGCAGTTTCGCAAATAAACCACGTTTTGAATTTGAATCGGAAAACGTTGCTCGGTTTGTATCTATATTAAATTAATTTAAAACCACAAACCGATCTCCTGCCTGCACTAAATCAGATGTTTCACGCTCTTCTGTTGTAAGAGTAGCCACTTTTGAGATTGACAAGTGTTGTACCCTATCGTACATCTACGCTACAAATGTGACTTTTTGCAGAAAACGATTCTAACAAGTCATGCTGCACTCAGCCTTGACTTGCTATACAATAACGCCATCCTTGATGGCAAGTCGTATTAGTCGCATAACATAACTAATTGCTTACTCCACGTGAATTGACTGTAGGGACTGCGTGTATTCTTTAAATTTAATATTTTTGCCTTACGTTTTTAGTAACAAACAATGTGTGCACAAACCAGTTCGAGAGTAGTAGTCGGTATACGAGAACCCACCTAGCAAGTTAAGTTTTACCATGATATATTGATAGTAACAATTGGATTTAACCAGCCGTCCGACGTAGAGTCCCTTCTCCGCAGAGTTACGATTTGACTTGTCTCTTCTAGACCTGTTTTTAAAGCTAAACCAGGGACCTAAATTCTTCATTACGGAACTTTTCGGATCATAATTGGCAGTTGCGCCCACAGAATCCTTTCCGAATATAACGACGACATTGTAATACATTTGAGTAAATTACGTGTCTCTTCGCAACTCGTACTACCCGAAGAACTCCGAAACATATCTTTTAATGAACAACGTTTGATCATTTTGTATAACAACACAATTTTAAAAACGTCAAACAAAAAGGTTTTAAGCGATTCAGTGAAGTTTGCTACGCTAAGTAAACAGCGCCTTTGCACATGATTGTCTTGCTTTGCCTGGGCCTAAGATATATGATGAGGATAAATAATATATGATGAATGATAATAATAATAATAATAATAATAATAATAATAATAATAATAATAATAATAATAGTAATAACGATCTTACGATCGATTTCAAAGACCCTTAAAGAAAAGTGCACTGGACTGAAGCAAATTCGCTCTCGCTTAACGGCGATGTATTCGCAAGCAGCTCTGTGCATCTGGAGATACAGCTTGGGCTCGCCGAAGCTTAACTATACTCTGCGCACTTCACCAGCTATTAAATGCCACGAAGATCTTCAAGCTTACGACGATACCGCACGAAGCATTTTAGGTGAAGTATTAAACGTCGACCTGCATGATGACACTTGGAAAAGAGCAACCCTTCCAATTGCCGAAGGAGGACTTGGTATTAGATTAGCGGCGGAGCTGGCTCCCATGTGCTATGCCGCGTCTCTATTGGAATTTGGTAAACTCGCAAAAACGTTGGTCGAACCAGACATCCGCCAAAGAGTCACAAGAGCCAAAGACGCTGCAGAGCTAATAGCTAGACAAACAATTGGACCAGGCCCCTGGCAAGAACGTCCCACACAGCATACATTGGACTCCTACAGATGCAGCGCTGCAGCTAGAGAGCTGTTAGACAACCTCCAATCTCCAGTGGAAAAAGCTGTCTTTCTGGCAGCACGGGACACATTTTGTGGAGGCTTTCTAAAGCGTCTCCCTTCCCCGCAGCTGGGTACCATGCTGGACAACACCTCATTCCGCATGGTAACAGCTCTTCGAATAGGTGCCCCGGTTTGCAACCCCTACAGTTGCCGCGCATGTGGTACCACAGTAACTGAGGATGGACTTCACCCTCTTAGCTGCATCAAAAGCCATGGTAGAGTTTCTAGACACGCTGAAATCAATGCAATTATAAGAAGAGCCTTACGCAAAGCTGGTATACCAAGCACGCTCGAGCCCAGATTAGGACTTCATGACGACAAAAGACCAGACGGTGTAACAATCCCGCTATGGGCTAACGGCAGATGCTTGGTATGGGATGCTACAGTGTCCTGTACAGTGGCTCCCTCGTATATACGCCACAGTTCACTAGAAGCGGGATGGGTTGCCGAGCGCGCAGATAATGGGAAAAAACGCAAGTACCAAGAACTGGAGACAAGTTATATCGTAGTGCCAATATCGATGGAAACAATGGGCCCGGTAAGCAAGGGAACCAAGAGATTCATCAGTGAGCTGGGCCAACGGATTACAGATCTCACAAGGAATCGGCGCGAAAACGAGTTTCTACGGCAACTGCTGTCGCTTGCTGTGTGCCGAGGAAACGCCGGCTGTATTGTCGGTTCCATGGAATAATATTTAGGAGTTAGAAGAAGACAAGGAGTACACGTTCACACCTCACAATTGTAACATTTAAACAATATTAATAAATAATAGTAATAATAATAATAATAATAATAATAATAATAATAATAATAATAATATTGCGAGAAACTGTACTACCCAAACAAGGATTCGGCTAGATCAGATCTCTGCAGAGAAGTTTATTAACGCATTTTGTATCTTGTTGTTGCAGCATGCCAAAATCTTCCGCAGCTGGGAGGCATCGGTGTTAGCGGCAGTAGCGGCGCTAGCGGAGGCGGTATGAGTCTGAACCTGCCCGTGGAGCCGGAGTTCGCCGAACCCATCCAGAACCAGACCGTGTCTACGGGTCGCAAGGTCACCTTGTCGTGCGTCGTCGACAACCTCGGCAGCTATCGGGTACGGATGTTCAAACATTCGAGATCGTAACGTTATTACAACGACCTGCTTTGAAATGTTTTCGTCAAAATCTAGGTTTGAATTGCTGTTCGTCGCAACGCCATTCGAAGCGTGTTTGAAGGCTTAACCATGACACGCACCTCATGCGTTAGTCCTTGTGCTTGTCGAGAACGCGCTTAGTATCTTGATACAGCTACACAGATTCTACAGTCAGAGCCAGCAGAACTACCTGAGGCAAAGTTATCATTTTCTCACGACGTTGACCGAAAAAAACGGCACCAAATAAAACACGTTACATTTATCCGTATGTAGAAATACGACTATCAGGATGTGTATGCCCTTTACGCACTGCGCTATCACGTTAACTTAATTGCAACTTAAAACGTGCTTTATTGATTCTTTAAGTTGAAATTACTCGAACATAATTCTAGTCCCCCGCTGTTGTAAACCTAAACTCGTCTTGAACAAATAATGAATTGCATATACAAATAATGATTAATTATATATTGGAACTCGCAACTCGTTTTTCTTCTACATGTACATAATTTAATCTTAAAAAAACTCTTTAACAATCTAATGTTTACGATGTGATTAAATTATTCTATTTTGTTTGGAAAACAGCGAAGACAGCATGGCCTCTAATGTGTGTTGCGGCGGATCATGTGGTGCTAACTTTTCATAGGGGTCGTTTATTTGCGCTTTGTGCGAAGTGAAGTTGACGTTCAATACGTGACGAGGTTACACTATGACGCGATCTAACTACCAATATAAATATCTATGTAGTTCCTGCTGCTCGCTCGCGCCGTGTCTGGCTATTGGCTATTGGTCAAACGATCATGTGCAGCAGCTATATTGATATTCGCAAAGTAAACATGCTTTCGAAGTGTTTCGTTTTACCCTCTTTTCTTTCGGATAGTTCTTGAGGTGGGCGTTCAATTTGTTTGAAGATGTCGAGCCAACCGCTGGTTCATGTCCTTCTTGCCGTCAACTTATGTTGTCGCCGTTTTATACCTACCTGCCCGCTTCCTAGCTCCCGCGCTCGTACACTCTAGCGTGTACCGATAGAAGCCTTACATGTAGTAGTACTAGGATAGGATCTTGTCAACCTCATCATCATCATCATCATGCCCATCCTCATGCCCATCCTCATCTTTACGGTCGCTGTCGTTGTCATTGCGGCTGAACCTATGGTGCCGAAGCTATCGAGCATCGGTACGAATCACCCGATGACGCGACAACGTAATTTAATTCGACCTCATCATCCTCAAGTGGCGACTGCCCACCGTAGCGATGTGGCGGCGTCTTCTCTAGAGAGCCAGCCAGCCAGCCACCTCAGAGGGCGGCTTGCGGTCCTGCTCCTGCCACCAAGTCTTACTTCACTCTTGAGTGAAGGATGGTGAGGTGAAGGTGAGGTGAGGTAAAGCGGCAGCGTCGCTGACGGCGACGTCTACGAGACGGGCGGCCGAAAGCGATTCACTTAGCGTTAGTGTAGCTTTAGTGGTTACTTGCCCGCCTGCCGGCCTGTCTGTCAATAACGGTCTCGTTGAGTGGTGGTGTCTTTGCTGTTTGTGCGGCTGTCGTCATCGGGCCCGGACGGCAGTTGTGGTCTTGCAAGTCCTTCCCGTATCGCAAACAGTCTACACAGCGTCTAACCTGTGGCGTCTCGTCCACGGATGGTGGTGGAGTTAATGTGGTGACCAATATCTGATTAGGGATTGTCGATCACTCTGCGCGGACGCTGCGTATCGGCGTTGGATTGCACACTCGGGGGGGGTCCTGCGCTTCGCTCTGAACCCTGCACGATAGAAAACTCGTTTTGCATGGGGAAAATAAAGGAACGTGACTACGGAGGACTTCCGAGTAAACACGCTATTAACAGCCACACAGAAACGCACCCGCATACATATCTAGCTAAAAGGCGTAGCTGTTAAGTTATGAGCTTGGTACTACAGAATACCTGTAGGATAGACGGTAAGACATTGTGTTATTTGTTTACTTTTTTTTTCATATTAATCAGTCATAGATGCGCACACTCCTTTGCACGGTTGTACAGTCTCTGAATGACTTTGTAAAACTCACCTTCTGAAGTCATACGCGAAAAGCGCATTGCGCCTTCATGAGTGTCTGAAACGAAGTCAATTTGTGTTTCAACTTGGTCCTTTAATTTTCCTATTTTGTTTCCTAGAACAGACAATCGTGTGCAGGTGACACACCAGTTGGAAAACAAAAGTGGTCCATAATTGGAACACATGTTTGCTCCAAAAACTGCTTTACAGTAAATGCGTTTCGAACGGGACTTGCTCGAAAACACACAAATAGCAGTCCGCAGAAGTATATATTTATATATATATATATATATATATATATATGGAAAACGTATATATGTACTTGTATATAATCACCACTCGGCACATTGATGACGCTTGGTTCGGCAAGCAAGCCACATTCGCTACCACACGGAATGATCACAACGTTGTTATGATCGTTGATGTGATGAGTGTTGCTATGAAGCCTATTGTGCTCAAAAACACAGCAGAGTTAAGTTGATGCACTTGGGTGGCCCCATATAATGGCTGTGTTCGTGCCGTGGAAAAAAAACGCCGCGAAAAAAAGCGGCCCGAACCGAACGTTTAAAAAACGGACTCATTCTCTTTCCGTGTGCCGGCCAGCCAGCAAGCCGGTTGTCGCGGCCACTGCTGTCGCACACCTCTCCCCTACGAGCGTCCTACCCAGGTCTCCCCGCCCCAGGAACGCAAGAACGCTTGACGGAACGCTTGGAGATAGATACAGAGGAAGAGTAGTTAGATCTGCTTGGTCCGGCACCGGTTTCACCGGCTTACGACAGCAACGCTTCGCTACGGCGGTTGCCGTAAAGCTTCTGTTCCAGAACTGCGGCAATCTTTGTCCGGGATGAACATAGGGGGCGAGGGCACGGAAGGCGGCGGTGGCCAACCGAGAACCGAGAAGGTGGCGAAGGGCCGAAAACGAGACAGCCAGCGAACTCTATCGTCGTCGTCGTCGCAGCCGCCGCCGCCAGCACGGCTGCCATCATTCAAGCGGTGAAGTTTTTACGGTTGTCCACCATCGACGTGGAAACACACGTCTCTCCGATCTGCACATCCATGCACTTCTACAAGCGGCCCCATGCTTGTGTGCCCTGCCGCCTGGCTAGCTGGGTAGATGATGATGATGATGCTTGTCAGTCTGCTCTTCTTCTGTTTGATCCTTCTGAGTCGGTCTTTCAAGCCGAGCGTATTCATGCTCGTGCGCTGTTGTTGTGGTTGTTGTTGTTGTTGCTGTGCCGTTGCTGCCTCGCGCCAGGCAAATTGAGATTACCCGGGGTCGAGGTCGCCCCGGGGCAGCCCCATCGCTAGTTGCACCGCTATCGCGCCGGGTCATGGCTCTTTTCGCCGCTGTGGCATCCTAATGAGGGCATATTCTTGCCACAAAGGGAGCTTCTACAATGTACACGTCACGCTCACAGAAACAGACATAGTCATATCCGGCTTTACGTCTGTCGTCGTTGCCCCCCACCCCCCCCCCCCCCCCGCCCGTCTCGACTGTGACAATAATGGCGGAATTTGACTGATGGGGCTTGCTCTAATGATTGAACGAATTCATGAATGACGCGTAACACGACTAGCTTCAATGTAAAACAAAACAATTGTATAGATACGGTCTGTGTGTCTGTGAAGAATCTAGCCATACCTGAGAAGAATTATAGAACTTGTTGTTGTCCCTATGCAATAAAGGAGCAAAATTATCTTGCTTAGGAGTGACAGCAAAATGACTAAAATGTGTTGTATTGATGCGGCTGGGCTGACATAGTTTTACATAATGTGCGCACTACTTGATCAAACAAAAGACAAAGAAAAGCCAAACGTACCAGCGTGTTTGAAAATAGTGTTACTTCGTCTGGAAGACATTTAACGTTGGCTAGCGAAAGAATTGTTTTAGTAACGGTCATTATGTCTCATTTTTGAGCTTTTGCGTTTAATACCTTAATTGTCATCAAACGTATAAAATGAAAACGTTTTAAAAAATGTGGACTTTATGAGAAAAATCAAATCAGAAGCGCGAACTTTATGAGAAAAATCAAATTGAGGGTCTCCAAATATGGTTAATGCAAGCCGTATTTCTCGCTCCAAGTCCAATTCCTGTAGAGTCCTATGTGAGACGAGGAAAGCTCGAAATACAGATCGTATACTAGTCGCTAACTCTGTTAGCATGGGCGGATCTCCGGAAGGAAATCCGACATTGAGAGGCTTACGGTAACCATCTCACGAATCAAATTACCATCAATTTGGGACCAAATGCGTCCTTATAAAATGCGTATTTGCCGGTATGTGTATTATAACCGTAGCGGCCAAATATTCAGATACTGCCTAACGTGGAAGCTGAAAAACGAGATATCAAGAGATCTTGAATTCTGCAAGCGTACTTAATACGACAATTTATCATTCCCCAGCCAACGCTAATTGCCTCTGCTAAAAAACACAGCAGACGTGACTGGTATGTCCGGTCAACAATATCGATAAACCAACTTCTAGTAATTCCACTGTCACTCTTAAACAAGACATTTCTGCTCAAAATGCATATATATATATTTATGCATTTTAGTGTACATATAACTCGCACTGCTATATGTATATATATGCATTTTAGTGTACATCTAACTCGCACTGCTATATATATATATATATATATATATATATATATATATGCATTTTAGTGTACATCTAACTCGCACTGCTATATATATAGCAGTGCGAGTTAGATGTACACGCGCTGAGTAGGAAGGAAATAAAAAAACTGTTCTGATACAGGAAAGCGTGTTTGACAATATAATACGTTTTTCAATTGATGTGGACCTAACACTTAAATGGCAACAAAAATAATCGGCCCTGTAGGCTTTCTGATCGAATAGGTAATTCTCTTATATATATATATATATATATATATATATATATATATATATATATATATATATATATATATATATATATTTACAAAGCGACAAACTATTTGTTGAATTTGGCGTGTTGGTTCATTCCTGAGGTCTAGTAGAAACCAAATCAACAACCCTGATTTTTCGTCGTTCGTCGTCGGACCTGCTGCTGCTTCTGGTAGTGGCGTTAGTGAGCGCAGCGAAAGCGCCAAGAAGTAGAGTGAGTGTTCGGCCGGTAGGCTGCTCAAGCGGCTCAAGCGTTGCTTGAACGAAATGCAAATCCAATTTGACAATTTGATGCTGCGTTGGCAACACTTGACTGGACTCGCCTGCCTAGACCAGGTCGCTCGTAAGACCATCATACTCCGACCACCGCAGAGAGATGAGATTTGCACACGAGATAGGGAGACAGAGAGATAGATAGATATGGTCTCTGTGAGGGGTAGCTGGTGGGGTAAGCGTGTTCCTTCCTATGTTTGCGAGAGAACGAGCGCGTTACGAGTTGAGTTCAGAATTGTCTGATATAGAAGACGGCTCGTTGAGATGTTGCCAATCTTTCCTGCCCCTGCTTCCTGCACTGGAGGGCCACAAGGCTTGCTGTAGTCGTAGTAGAGGGATGAGGCCTCCGTAATAGTATTGTTGTTTTAGTTGCCGGAGTGGAGAATAAACTACGGTAGGAAGGTAGCATTTGCTTGTTGTGGTTGTGGTTGTCTGACCGCATCATGTAGACGTATTTGGTTGTTGGCCGTTCTCAATCTGGAAAATCAGCTGAAAAAAGCCAGCTCTCGATACGTGACTGGCTGCATTTTGACAAGGAGTGAGATACATATATACATACATATGTATGTGTATATATATATATATAAGCGCACATTATAAGCGTCTAAAACATGACTGTCAGAGCATTACAAAATTTTTATATATATATAAATATATCTATATATTTTTTTGTTTTGTGATGCTCTGACAGTCACGTTTTAGACGCTTATAATGTGCTGAGTTGCCTGTGGCACGATATCGTCTAAATACATCTATCGTCATTACGTTCTCGATACTGGATTTATATAGGCTTTGTTCAGCAGAAGTACGTAGCAGCAGGACAATGAGAACCTCGTTTGACAAAGACAATTAGCAAGGCCGGGGCTCGAACTTGCGATTGTTTTTGCCAATCATGGTTGCCCTGGCAACGCCCCGTTTCCAACAATGCGTTTGCCGCCTAAGCCATTATCGCTATCTATATATATATATATATATATATATATATATATATATATATATTTGGTTGGCCCGGTTTTGAAACCCTTCAAATTGTAAATCAAAAAGTATTTTTTTTAAATATACATACTTTAGATAAGTTATTTTTTTTGATAAATTATTCTTTGTTGATCTAAAAGATGATAACCTGATGATGCAAGAATAGGAGCCTAGCGGGTATTTATCAGATTTCAAACGCAGAACTAAATTTCTGAAAGGATTGATAAACTTACATAGGATCACGCTTTGGGGTGATGAAAGAGACTCTTTTTCTGTGCATCAGATGAGAGCGTACTTATGTAAACTTTTCTGAAATTTGCTGTAGTTGCTGGCAGTAGAAGTCTGTAGTAATCATCTGGCTTTGTTGTGGCAATTTGTAGTTAACGACCGCTTTGGTATTCCGCTTTGAAGTGGTAGAGCTAAATAATACAATTTGTTTTCTACAAGGACGAATATTTTGCAGAATAACGTGAACAAAACGCTAGGAAATTCAGCATTACCATATATACTGTATTACATTAAACTATTCTGCCGTCGTAAGTTTTTTAGAGGGCGAAACGCATACTATTTCGGGATAACTCAATATATGTTTATATATATATATATATATATATATATATATATAAAAGCAGTAAAGTTTATATGGTCCAATTTTATTAAAGAAAACAATTGTAACTATAAAACAGTGTTTCGAGGTTTAACTTACAAGCCAGGTTATGGCACTAGCTATTTTTATTAGTTGCTCTTTTTTATTTACTAAAAGCGCCACCCTGGACATTTCATCTTGACAATTTCGGGCGGAATCTGAATGCGTATCTGTGCAGAATGGACAATAGCTAGACAGTTTATTTGATGAACAGAACCCACAAACGCTTTCGTTCCGTTGTCCAGGTCGAACCAGGTTAAGAGGCGTCATGGAGCTGTTCGCGCCGCGTCCGCGAAAAGTCATTTCATGAAGTTCATCCAGAACAATTTGCTTCTCAGCAATCCTTTAACGTTTCTTTTGGCGGAAGCTATCACCACCGTTGTGGAGTACGATTGCAAGCCAGTATGTGTGTGTGCATTGTCGTCGTTCTTGATGAGTGCCCCTAGTTGCACTTATAGAGTCGGGTAGAGACCGAATGACCTAATGGGAATTCCTTTTCCGTTGAGAAGTCGGGAGGTTTACGGCCGCTGAAGACGACACGCTATGGAGAATTGCTATTCACGCACAATTCAATGCTCGACTTTTTCTCTCTGGGAAAGTGAGAGAGAGGAAGCGATACAAGCAGCGGCTAAGAAGCATGCCCATCCACGTCGTCTACCTGCCACACAGCCATGGGAAACAGAGTGTGCTGTCTCTCGGCCGACGCTATAGAGCAACAAAGGACTTGTCCGCGTGCGGGCAGCCCTGGCCATGGCGTTACACGTCTATTGCTGGCTGTTCTGTAATGTCGACCCGCGCTTCCGTCGCTATCTCTCGAAAAGCTCGAAGGCTCTGTCGTGTTGTGAGACGCATCTTACCGACGCAACACGGCTAGGAGGAATAGAGACATTCCACGGCTTGCTTTTCGACGGAGATCAAGTACGCCGACTTGCGGTGGAAGAGAATGCCAGATGGAGGTCATGGCACCTGCGCGAGTGCCGTCGGGCTGACTTTTGTCAGGCCGTTTTACTTTGCGATCGCGCGGTATCCGCGACAGAACATTTTGGCTACAACAAACGCTGGCCAAATTCGCCGAGGTCGTCGTCGTCGGGTCTCTGCCACCATCGCGTCCTCTTGCTCCTCGGCGGCCGCCATCGCGGAAGATGAACGATACTGTCTAAAAATCGTCTGCGTGCGTTACGCGCTGGTCTGTAAAGGGGTTGTGGTGTCAGCTGTGTCAAAAAGACCGCTGTGTTATAGTTTCGAAAACGCCATGTTATGATACTGCCTCGCCGACTCACGGATGCGCTTCTATCGTTTTTTCTCGTATTCTCGTTCCCGCTCGCTTTCTGGCTAGCTCATTCTCCATCTCATTTTTCTATCTGTTCACCGATGACCGCAGCAGCCTTTCAGAACGCCGCAGGGAACAACCGAAGCTGCGAACAGCGAAGAAGTTCGTACATCCACAACGCTTGTTCCTTTGCTGCGTGCTGCTCATGTTGACTCCAAGGCTTCGTTTTTTCGGCCGTTCGAGTTTCTCGGATTTCGGCTCTGCTCTGTACTCTCCCCCTAACGCTGCGTGTGTTGGGCTATGCCGGGGCTGACGTAAATGATGCTCGGTAATGTTTCACTTAATTTGCACCCGGCTTTTTGCTGCCTCCACTTGCTGTTGTCGTCGTCGTCGTCATCCTTACCGTCTGTATTGTTTCATCCGGTAGGAAAATCGTCTATGGCCCGAGGGAACAAGAAAGACATCATGCTACGGGAGATGACAGAGAGGAGGGCGGAGAAGATGACACTGAAGAGAAGCGTGCAGAAAGGAAGCGAGAGTTAAAAAGAAAAGGTGGCGAAAAGACGAAAAGTAACAAAATGAGAAGCTGCAATGCTACTAGACAATGCTACTGACAGCATCTGTACCTCGTTTCATCATCGCCAACAATGAACACAGATGTCTGTTTTTATATTTATATAAATGTGCTCGTATATATATATATATATATATATATATACGCGACGGAAAGAGCGGTTGCTTCAAAATGTTGCTCACGTTTTTTGGCGACATTCACTGCCTGCTGCAATGACTGTCTGTCAATGCCGCCTAAATATCATACGTCGAGGCTAATTTGTAACGCTTGTAACTCGTCTCTTGGTCGCTTGCTTTTATGCTCGCTCAGAAGCGTTGTCTACTGCTCAGGCCGGTTGGCTGGCTGATCGAACGACCGAATGTACGCGTCTGTGGAATGTCCGTCCGTCTGTCTGTCTGAATGTCTGTTTGTTTATCTGTCTGCTGGTCTGGATGGCCCGAGAGCCGTCGGCAGCCTCCGGGATACTGCTTGCGCCTGCGCTTGCCCATTCGCAACCTTTGGCCTTTGGCTATTCGCCGACGAGGCGCGTACGGGATTTTCCGCTCGGCCAGAGATCATGATAGTTAGTGGTGGATAGCTAGCGGTGGCGGTCAGTATACGGCCTTCCGCCTCGAGCTAGCCGGCCACCTCATGCAGGCCACGCATTGACGGCGGGGGCTGCATGGCAAAATAGCTGGACAAATCTTTCTGTGCTGCGCGATGGTGCTACGCATGTAGACTATCATCAGCGTTGGTGGCCGACGATTCTGACGATTGACAACAGCCGGCAACGGCGGGGGCGACGACGACGACGACAGGGAACAAAGCTAAGCCAGGAATCTGCGCAGTGAGACGCAGATGTCTATCGACATTACGATACAGTCGATGGCGCGAGAGGAGCCTGTCTGTCAAGTAACATCACCACTTGAGCTATACGTGCTATACACCGAGCAAGATGGCTTAGTGGCAAAGCCTTTGCCTTGCATTCGGGAGAACTGGGTTCGAGACCCAGACCGGCCACTCTTAAATTGGTTTGCAAGGTCAATGCCGGAGTGGATTAAAATTAGCCATGACATGAAAAACCGTACACGGGCAATGGCCTTACGGAAAATTCTCAAAAACAAAAAACCTGGCGACGGCGGCGCACGATGACGATGGCCCTATCATCCATCGTTACGGCCACCAGCTGATCGTAGCATGGCCAAGCTGGCCATCGCTGAGCCACGTTCTACGGCCGACGGACGACATGGCGACGCTTAGTGGGACGGGGTGGGAGTCCCTGAATGCCGGGAAAGAGAGCATGCACATTTACGCCCGGTAGGACGGCACCGTCGGTATCTTGTTTTATTTCTTTGTCACCGGTAATGTGTTCTTCTTCTTCTTCTTCTCCCTCCGGTTCCATTTTTCCCTATCTTCAGTTTCTCTTTTTTTCTTGTATTTTCTTCCCCTCTTCTCTCTTTCGTGTTCGCATCATACGTATAATGCGCGTGTACGCCAGCTCCCGTGCACAAGCACCCGTGCACACAATGGGATCACTTTTGCCATAGATTCTCGGCATAGTAAACGTAGACAAGGTGGAGGGCGACGAACGAAGGGGACGGGGTTGGCGGCCCGTCCCTGCCGCTGTTTGTGTCCCACTTCCACGAGCGCTAGGAGGTCGCCATAGAAAATGAAAATTAATGAACGCGCTCTTGGCCGATGGCCGTTCGAACGCATGCTAACCGCTGCGCACTCATACCTATCGCGTTCACATATATGCGTTGCGTGCGTCCGCAAAGAGATAAACACACACACAAAAACACAACCACACAATAGTTAGAACAACGCGGCTAGCCATCGTCCCGCGTAGGTAGCACCACTATAATAGCCGCTACGTACAGAGATAACAAAATAATACATTAGCGTGTGCATTGTCTTAATCATGTTCTCCTTGGGAATGACAATAACAGCCGAGCAGCAGCAGCAGCAATATAATAACAGCAATAATAACAACAACAGAGCAACAACAACAACATACCCCGCACGGACATAACACGAACGAAAGCGTCTTTAGGCAGCAAGAGCAGAGCTAGAGCGCGCTGCCATTGTTGTCACAGCTGCCAGGTCAGCAGACAGTAAAGCAGAACCCCTTTGTGGAGTTCGTTTGCGAACACATTCGCTTCCCGCTCCTTCTTTCTGTACCGCACGCTCGATACACGTCCATGGCTTGGACACTGCGATGGTGGAAAACAATTTGCTGCCCCTTTGCAGCCGGGATCACTTCATATTTCATTTTGCTTCATTGCTGCTGAGCCATTGTGCCAATGAGAAAATGTGACTAAAAAACGACGAACATCTGATGTCGTCGTGGTGCTTACTTAGCTCACTGAAAGGCGCAGCCTAGTGAACCTTGCCATACAAAAAAAACGACTGTTTTGTTCGTAATACACTAATGTATGAATCTGAGGAGCCTACTTCGAGCAAATCCAGCAAATGACATAATTATCTAGCAAATAATAATTGCTGTTGGGGTTTTAGTTTATAGTTGTCTTACGATATTATTTCGATATATATTTACCCCATTACATTTTGGGTCATATTTTGTTATAAGTGGTGTGATGCAAGGTGAGAAGGAAAACCCCTTCAGTAACATGCTATTTTTGCAGTTTTTAAGTCTCGACCGAAAGCTTCTTATTGCAACGTAGATTTTATTAGAATTATTACAGGAATACACGGAAGACATTTTCTTCCGCGCACGCAGATCGCGCACGCTCACATGAAATAGCAATAATTGACTTTCTGGTTCGGGTAACTTTTCTGCAAACTGCTTGACATTAAGTCGCCAAACGGGACTCCCCTAAACTGTCGCTATTTATCGCAGTAACTATTTTTGTTAGTTGCGTACTTCTTTGCCGGCCCGTTTTCAGACGCGACCTCCCACCAGGTTCAAGCGTGTTCGAGCACATTTCTCGCCTCTTTTGCCCTCTATCAAAAACATTCATGATGTCAGTACGCGCGCATATACGTACATATAAGGTTGTGGTTACATGTGATACTCGCACACTAAGCCGCTGTTCGCCATTGCTCAGTTCCCATTGCACAATCTGGCTGGTTGTCTCTCAGTCGACCTGCGACAGTCTGGCCGCAGCATTGCCATATAGAATTAGGAAGAGCCCACAATACGACACGCAGATCGGCAAGATTCGTTGCTTAACGCTGCTACAGTTTGCGACGGATGTGCATGTCATGATGCTGCTGCTGCTGCCGCCGGTACTGCTGGTGCTAGGTCAGCAGGGCCATCGTTCGTCGGCCATCTTGTTTCGCGGAGGTAAGAACGTCACGCCGATTTTGTGTGCAGTTCCCGCTGTCGCTCTTCGCAACGACGCCTTGAACCCGTCCTCGCTGAGAGGCTGCTGAGCGTGGAGGGGGTAGAGGAGAAGAAGAAAAAGGCGGCATATAGACAGACGAGCCGTGTACCGTGCTGCCCGGGGGCGAGACCGGCTCCCCTGAGACGTATTTGGCACAATTATGGCTACGGGCAAACTGGCGAACGGGGGCTGGTTTTCCTTCTACTCCTTCTGCTGCCGCTGCTGCTGCTGCTGTTGTTGTTGTATCCAACTTACTTTGTCCAGTCTTTGGGTCATCTAGGAGTGTGTGAGACGATCGAATCCGAGCAGTGCGCACAGTTTTCTGACATCACCGGAACATCACTCCCCCGATCGTCGGAAGGGGGCAACGGCGTATCAAAAAACAGAAAACAGCGTCAATTGCCATTGTTAGCTATGTGTGTCGGCGCAATCACCGGCACTGGCGCTGCCGTGTCTGCCGGAATGTATCTGCTGCCCGCTTTGTGTCGAAGGCTTCTCGAGACTGGAGACGCGCTCTGCTGGCCGGACCGGACCCCTCCGGGGACTCGGTTGCGACCAAGGGTGCATTAAGCTCCGTGGGAGGCCGGCGTGGGAGAACGTGGCCTGGCGACGTATACGGACGCAGATTCGTCGGCACGACGGGATAGAGACGGCCTGGACACGGCTGGCCGCAATGGTAGCTCGAAGCGGACCTCAGCTGAGCTCTCCCTACACGGCGTTGGTCACCGCCGTATGACAACGGTGGCGTAGGAGAGAGAGGTGTAGTGTAGGCAGGCAGGAGAAGTGCAGGAGGTTCGGTGCGAATATATATCCTAGACACCGAGAGGAGAGATCTATATATAAAGAGAGATAGAGAGAAAGAGGGCGAGAGAGGACACAACGAGGATATGTTATGATCAGGGCTGGGCGTGATGAAATGGCCAATCTGCGACGTCCGCCACACTATGGTCAGCCCATTAGCTCGAGTGGACGAGCTTCTGCCCCGCAAGTGCCGAAACAATCCGCTGCCCTGAGGAAGAGTCCGGCCGGCAACGCAGGCGACCTCTTCCTCGCCGTTGTTGGCTAAGCATGGCGACGCCACCAACCTGGTGGAAGATGCTCACCGACAACATTAACAACAACAACAACAGCAGCAACACACTGACCAAGAGGGATCAGATATAACGATTTTTCGCAACCATTTGCTATCAGGTCATCGTCGTCGTCTGTCGTCGCTGTTGTTGAGATTACGATGCCTAGACGCGTGTGCGGTTTTCAGGGGGTAACTACATTCCTTTCAAACGGGGCAAGGACCACTATGCTTAGAGACGACAACAGACGACGACGATGATGATGGTGCCCACTTAAATGAAGCGGCGAATCGATGAAAGAGAAACTATGATGAACTTGCATTTGTGGAGCCTACGCACATGCTTCACGAATCTCCCTAATGTACAAACTAAGGTTTGTGCGCAATACGCCGGAAGAGTTACCGCTCGGCCAAAGTTCACGTGAGCCCGGCTAAGCGCTATAGTGTTAATTGACAAAATGTTCCAGCTGACAATACGACTGATAACTTGGCTGCTTTTATCTCATATTCATATGGGCTCAAAATCGCTACGTCTGCAGTGATATAGAGTGAGTGAGTAAATAAACGCCACAATCTCAGGATTTGAGTTACCAATCTAAATGCGATCAAAGGTTTGTGACGATATCACATAATGCCTATGATGAGAATGGGTGGCATGACAGAATGGTTAGAATGAATGGCCAAACTTTTTTCAGCTAGTCAAACGTTTGATCGCTGATTTACTATGCAGTGTTTAGGCATACGTGAATAAATGCAATCCGCGCGGGGGCATGAACAATAAAGCACCGTGAACCGAACAAAAACCGAAGAAATCAGCAGTTTCACGACGGCAAACATTCGCGACGTGGAAACAAGACTATGCAGTAAAGCGTAGCGGAATGATTGCCAAAACGACTGCCTTTGCAAGACACAACCTGATCGGTTCCGGTAATCCTGTTTTAAGCCTTCAATTCGGAGGACTTGCCCGATGCCTCTTAGCCGCCACATAACAACTTCAGATAATGGTGGCTTTCGAAGGCAAGCGCCGCGTCGAAATTCAGCTGACTCAAGGCCCATATCGCGTTAGACATAGTGGTCATGCCTGCGACATACAGTAAATAAGGAATGCTTTACTGTCACTAATAATATCTACAAACTGAGAAACCATCGTAAAAGTGACATTAATGCAATGGTAAATATAATTATCAACTTATGGTCTGATAACTGAAAGTTTTCTTCTCGTCCGCAGTTCGGGTATAGGCAGGGCTGCGAGTGTTATGGCTACGCGCGAAGCAATATATCACTAAATATTTTTGTAAAGTGTTTTCTATTTGTCGACTGTGGGTACTCAAATCTATACGATTTGTCAACTGTAATAATGCTAGCCTGATAATCTTTAAGGTAATGGCTTCGTTACCTCCCCCGAAAGTTTAGTCGTATTCTTATTCAGATGGAATATTTGCTCAGTTGTGTTGCTGCAGGGAGCTTACATCGATGATCATTGAGGAACGTAAAACGCTGCTTTAAATGAAGTTCAGATGAATTACGACACAATGAATTGTGCAGTATCTGCTAGCCTGATCAGTCAGACACTAACCGGCGGTACGTTCGTCGCCTTTGAACTTGCTTTCTGTTTTGTGTTTAGGTCGCTTGGCTCTATGTGGAAAAATACACTCTGTTGACACTGTCTAAGACGGTCATCACGCACAACAATCGCTTTAAAGTGACTCATAATGGACACCGTACGTGGAACCTCGTCATTACCGATGTCCAAGAGAAGGATAAAGGAGCGTACATGTGCCAGATAAACACCTCGCCCATGAAGTACCAGGTCGGCTATCTTGATGTCGTTGGTAAGTGACTGTACGAGTATTTACATACGCCTTACGGTTGTATTCGCGTGTATGCATCTAAAACAGACAGACAAAAAGTAAGCACTTGCGTTTGGGTGTTTCGCATCTCTTATTTGCAAATCATTCATCGTTTGTATGCATAGTTCATTCACAGATACCCTTTTGAATCTAATCTGGCACCAAGATTCACTGGGATTCATTGTTATTAATTCAAGTCCTGCTTAGACAAAGACATGTCTAAGGAGGAACACCAGAAACAATGATCATAGCAACAGTTTCCGGAAACTAGCTGATACAGAAAAAGCTTTAAAGTTTGTTGCTCACTTACTTAGGTGGTGCTACAACCACTTGCTATGCAGCCTAAGATTGTCGTCGCTTCGATCCTGCATTGGGGGTCTGCTCATTGTAGCGTACAGCCTACGAGCTTTGAATTGCGCGCCAGTGTTTTATTGCCATCAGCCAGTAAGTAGTGGTTAAAATATAAGCACATTTTATACATTTACATTACAGTTGTAGTCCAGTTCTATGCAGACTTGATCTAATACATGTGCACTTGAAACGTTTTCCCTACCCTAAACCTCGTTTAGTGCCTCCATCGATCAAGGAAGATGAGACCAGCTCGGACACCGAAGTAAAAGAAGGTGGCGATATCTCGCTCTTTTGTGCAGCCAGAGGCATGCCTGAGCCCAGTATTCAATGGCGCCGCGAGGACGACCAGGACATCCAGCTCGACCAGTACAAAAGTCAGTATCAATATCTTCGACTAACAGCATGATCATTCCTATTAGCACCGTAGTCGTAAACACGTATTTAACTTATATCCAGTTGTACTAAGAGTTCTCGCTCTAAAAAAAACTGGTTAGGAAGAGCAAATACACAAACCAGATCTTTAGGCAGCCTCAGTGGCAGTATTATGTGCGTTAAGAATTTATGACATTATTTCCCAATATTACACCTCAGCAGTATATATATATATAGGCAACGCCTTTGCAGCAGTACTACGTGTGACATAAATATATAAATACAAGCTCTACCACTCCCCGACTAACCTTACACGTCCATGGTCAGTGTAGCCTTATTCGGTAGTAAAGAAGACAAAACAACCACGACATCAGCAGCAACAACAACAACAGCAACAACAACAGCAACAACAACAACAACAACAGCAACAACAACAACAAGACAACAGCAACAACAACAACAAGACAACAGCAATAACAACAATAGCATCAAAGTGGGCAGCCACGCATATAATGACCGACTGGCCGCGCGGCAGTAGAAGACGTGTTCCGGCCGCCACAGATACATCGTAGGCGTCACTCATTGGGAGGACACAGCCAGTTTCTTCTTCCTGGCGTCTTACACCCGCCACTTGTTGTTTTCTGCTGCTCTCGTGTACCTTCACTCTCTGTATCCCGTATATCTCTTTCCGTATTCCCTTGTGCATGACATCGTACGCAGCGCCGACTTGGTCTGTGTTCTACGGTCGATCGGGGGATCTCGAGATCCGCTATCCCATAGAAGAACACGTGCCTCTCTCTCTCTCTCTCGCCTGTGTTGCCTTTCGCTCTGTGACCCCTCGATCTCATTCTCTATATGCACTTCTCTCTCTGCATTTCTCTCTCTCTCTGATGCGCTCGTTCACCGCGTCACTTGCCTTGGCAGTAGATGGGTACCTAATTGTGTCGACGTCACTAGTCAAGCCTGCGGGGGGTGCGGAGTTGTCACCGTCCGTTTTTTCTTTGTTCTTCGTTGTTGCTCCTTTGACTCCGCCTTTTTTCCTGTTTTCTTTCCCTCTCTATCTGTCCCTTTCTCTTCTGTCTCAGTGTTCCTTACGTCACCTACGTGTTCTACTGGTGTTGTTGTTGTCGTTGCCATTGTTATTACTGCTGTTGCTATCAAGCGGATCTACTATCTATCCAACTGTGACGGCAACAACGAACAATAGCCACAATCGTGACCAGCAACAGTTTAAATAATAAAAACCTTTCTATCGTCTTCTAAAAGCTGCCTCTGTATTTGTACTCACTGCCTCTATCTGACGATTTACTTAAAGTACACCCGGTTATATATATATATATATATATATACCTACATACACACACACACTTATGTTTATTTGTGCCATTTTACTGTTCACTGGCGACCATACTCTAAGGCAAATGATAAAATTGCCATATATGGTCATACATAAATTAGTTATATATATTTATATATATATATATATATATATATATATATATATATATATATATTGCTAACAAGAAGCGAATAAGAACCTAGCAACGATATTTATCGTTTACCTTCTAGAGCACGCGCAATGACGACAGAGGATTTTCATAGATTAATTTACGCATGCGGCAAGCTACACTATACTCGTAATTTATAAATTAGAAATATCGTACTCAAAGCCTGCAACTTCAGTACAATCTTTTCTGGTTTCAGTCCCTTCTGTGGCGGAAATTATAGCAGCTTTGACCAGTTATTGCCGCATTTGACCTAACAACAGTTTTTTGTTTGTCTTAACTTGTGAACATATTGCGTTCCAGCGAGCGTCGTCAAAGGTCCATGGCTGAACATCAGCAAGGTGTCCCGTCTACATATGGCACCGTACCTTTGCATTGCTTCTAACAATGTACCGCCATCGGTCAGCAAGCGTATCAAACTCGACGTCCAGTGTACGTTTATTAACGGATGGCTGGCCAGCCCACGTATATACCGTATTAAGTGTTGTCACAATAGTATTATTATTAATGGTGTTTATTTTTAAATGTTATAATTGTGAGGTGTGAACGTGTACTTCTTGCCTTCTTCTATAAAAATAAACTCATGATAGAAACGCTCAAGAGGTAGCTATTAGGATGAGCGAAAAAATATATCTATTTTTATCTTGCGCGGATTGTTTACGGCGATACTTCACGTCGCGGTTGTTGTTGTTGTTGTTGTTGTTGTTTCTGCTGTGCATGTGAAGTGCTAGTTTGATTGTAAAAATTTAGGGTGCATTCGCTTTTATGTGTATCTCTAACGACTGTATTTGTATGGCTCAATATCTGGCGTTGTGTTGTTATTCAGTTGCTCCAATGGTGTGGATCACTGATCAGCTTCTGGGCCAGAGTGTTGGGTCATCAGTGCGCTTGGCATGCAATCTAGAAAGTCACCCGCGAGGAAAAGTCTATTGGACCCGCAACGGCGAGATTTTGCAAAACGACTTGCCAGGCGGTAGATTCATCGAAGAGGTCCACCCGTTAGGAGCTTATAAGCACGTCATGACCCTTGAGGTAGGCAAGCGCACTGTTTACATTAAAGGATACTCATGAGTAAACACATACGCATATATATATATATATATATATATATATATATAGAGAGAGAGAGAGAGATGGAGAGAGAGAGAAAGCGAGAGAGACAAACTGTTTTACTGTATAATGTTGCACTAGTTTGCTATTTGATTTACTGTAAGGCACTTAGTTAACACCAGTAGACATCCGTGTCCAAGACTTACAAATAAATACAAATATGGCTTACCCAAATGAAGAGTAGACACACCTGGCAATGTGCAATTGAATTCTAAATTGAATTCTACAGTACGGGTAATTAATAATAGTAATTACGTACCGCCGAAATAATGGAACCAGTGTTGAACAATAAAGGCGAGTTCTATAAAGTTATACTAAAGGTATACCTTTGTCGTACCCTGTACTCACTTTGTATTGGGATCAACTTTACAATTTTTAGCCTAGCACGCTCACAGAGCCTTTCACACTTTACTTTTATACCACAAGTTTTACTATTCTCATCTTAGTCACACAGGTGTCTACGTACTACAGTGTTTCGTTTCTTTGGTGCTTTCTAGACGTTAAAAAGACACGTTAGCTGTTGTTTAGCGATGTAACCCCGGGGATGCCCCTCTTTAGCTCGGTCTACATCCTTAAGTCATCACTGTCATATTATTTTTATGTAATATAATTTTATTATTACCTGCCATATATACAAACCAGAGGTCTAGGCTTATATTGGCTCACTCTAAACAGCTTCTCGTAATAGAATACGTCGCTGCATGTATGCGCCTCGAAATAATGTTGAGCGTTAGTCGATGACTCAGAAAGCGCATAAACAGCACGTTGTACCTTTCCCACCAAAGAAGAAGTATTTGTCTGCCCAGAAGGCTTCTTTTGATAACAGAAGAAATTAAGCTTTAAGAAGGAAGAATAAAATTTGCTAACGTTTGGTCATATTCATTAGTACGCATAACTTTAGATCATTGACATATGCTTTGTTTCTTGTGAAGCCTCTGAGTCACCCACAATAACTTTGAAGTATAGCACTATTTCGCATAGTTTTGCCGAGCTTACTTTTAGAGTGTGTTACATTCGGTTACTAGCTAGCGATTTTAAATCATCTCTCTCTTTCCCCTTCCAAAAGGTACGCAACTTAACGCCAGATGACTTTGGCGAGTACCACTGCGTCGCCAAAAACCAGCTCGGCGAGACCGAAGGAACTATCAAGGTGTACGGTAAGTGATGTGTTCGTATTTCTGCCGGCCTGTTTGCATGCGTGCCTTCATGCGTGTTTCGCTAGCACCCACTGTGTCATACTTCCACAGTCGTGTCGAACTTGACGCCATCCATCCGAGGATCAGTAGCCAACACTAGTAGATTCAGCATCCGACTGTGTGAGATATCTCAGTTGTTTATTCGATCTCGTAACACTTCGAGCGTGACGCCGTTCGAAAGACGTGCGGCCGATTTGGCCGTTTGCGGTTGCCTCCAAAATAAGCGTATCTGACGGTTGGTGCCCTCTGCCGAAATGGCGTGATTCCCCATTTCCAGATGCCTGCTTCTAAAGCCCAAGTCTGCTAGGTGGTTGCAATTTGATTAAGTTTCAGCGTCGAAAAGCAGCTTATAGTCGTTGGCGCATCATCACCTGCAGTGTAGGTCTATGGATGTTTCTCACCCCTCGAATTTCCGCTTAATGCGTAGAACTGCATGTACGAGTACGTATAGGCGATGTGTGTCTGTGTTCCCTTCCTGATGATCCGCCCGGGCTGGGCAGAGTTGTTTCTAGCAATATCTAGGAGTGTGGCCTCCGTCCTCGTGTGCGTTTCGTGTGTCACTCGCTTGTTTTGCAGCTGTATCGTTTTGGCTATCGTAGTCGGGCTCAGTGATGGGAGCGTCCCTTAAAGGCGCTGCACTAGCTTTTCCTCACTCCACCCGCTGTCATTGGCGTGTTGTAGCTAGCGAGACGCATCTTTTGTGCTGCGAACACAACCCCTCTACGACGCCGGCCCTTCTGTCGGCACGCGCCGGCCCGTCAATCCGGATCTGCCAGATTTGAAAGTTTCTTAGCGCTTTTTTAACGTCGTCCGCCAGTGGTCTGCAGGGGCGGCTGCCTGCAACGCACGTTCAAGTGACGCGCCATTTTTTGCTTTGTTCTTGTATATATATATATATATATATATATATATACATATATATATGGTATATATATATATATATATAATATATAGATATATATAGAGTATTATATATACATATATATATATATATATATATTTATATATATATACATATATATATTATATATATACATATATATATATACATACATATCTACATACGTAGATACGCATACATCGGAGACATTTTGAGCATCGCCTTGCGTGAGCTGCACGTGCTTGCCTTTGGCTGCGCGACGAAACCCCGTGTTCCCCTTATGTACCCGTCCCACGTGCTACGCCCCCGTTGTGTCGGATCAGTCAGATCGAAAGCGAAAAGTGCGCTTCAGCCTGTCCTGCTGTCAGCTGTCACGCCGGAGGTGTCGAGCCCGGCGGCGACAGCAGCAACGTACCAGTGGTGACACGGGACTGGATCTTGACGATAAATGTTGCAGAGGTTCCCGCGTTGAGGACCACGACAACCCGGAGGCCGGAACCGCCGCGCGAGACCCGTCCTGCAAAGACAAAATCCAAAAGCAAGACAACCCCAAAAGGTAACAACAACAACAGCAACAACCGCCGCTACTACTACTTTCATCACCAGAGCAAGTCAAAGGCTACATACGACGACGACAGTTAGCAACAACAATAATAGCAACAGTATCGGTAAAGGAGGTTGATGTATAATAGATCAATTGACGTTCCGGTACTACTAAGCTGTTGTTCGATAATAAGCTTACAGTTACTGCTGCTGCTGCTGCTGTTACGAAGTTACGTTTGTTGCGGCTGACCATAGAGAGAGAGAGAGAGCGCGCGAGAGCGAGTCATCCGAAATATATCTTGGCGCAGACTTACGTCAGCTAGTTTGCCGGCCATAACGGCCATAATTTGGACGAATTTTCTAGTCTAGCGGAAGGAGGGCCGACAATGGGTAGCCAACTAAGTTTCCAATGCCAGCTGCCCGATACAGATAAAGCTTCACGAAAAAAAAGCTAACGAAAACGAGACCCTGACCGACCATGGTTTCGTGTGCGACGTCGCAGCGACGCATGGGCAGAGAAAATTGGAGGTGAAGCGAGGACACGACATTCAACTTGGATTATCCGACGACGACGACGACGACTCAGCCCAGCCTCATGGCGTGCTCATGCATATGGACATCGCTGAGTCGGCATTCTAGTGGATTTAGCACATAGCACGACAACGCCAACGATTGCTGCCGGCAACAACAACAACAACAACAACAACCACAACGACGACGATCATAGGGCATGGCGAAAGAAACACAAAACCCCCCCTGCGTATCCGCGGAACAACAACGTGCGGTTACATAGCGACGTAGAATTCGTACGACGTACGCAATGGCTAATAGCGGAATGGCCATGCGGCAGCGATGTATCATCACTTTTCCGTGTGATGGTGATGCCAGCTGGGTGACAATAATCAACTAACCGTTCGCCAGATCTTGCCGTGCCCCGCCCGGCTTCTGAATCGGGCGGGGAATGAAAAATAAATCCTTGATACGCGAGGAAGTGAAGCGGGGGGGGGGGGAGTAGGACGGAGGCGTGGGCATGTGACGACCCAATGCCGTAGAAAAGCGGCTGCTTGAAACTAAACATGTGCGCTGATCATAAGCGTCGTGCGCGTAAACGAGAAGAACGTGCTACCACAGCCTGCGTAAGTTCTAGGCGGCCCGTGACACCCGCGGCTGACGAACGGCGTTTATGTATCTAGACAAAGAGACACTCTGATGGACAATTTATGGGCGGGATACATGCGCTCACTTCTAGTTCACTCACTATCGAAACACAAGTAGAACAACAAATGTGGATTTAGTGGTCTGGTTTCTCTTCAAGGACAAAAGCGCGTTCGTCTAAACTCCCAAAACCATGACCACAAAACGGAACACTCTACGGTTGCTAAAATGCTTGACGCAGTCCTCTACTGGACACCAACGCGTGATAACCGCGCCTGTCTTTAAGAGAAAAATCAAAATAGAAAAAGCTTCCTGTAGCTCTCGATGTCACTGTTAAAAGATCTCGTAAAGGTCGCATTCGAAGTCGCTACTGTACGCTATATTTGTTCAATAATGGTGCAACTCATATCATAAAATCGAATTGTGCTATGCGTAAACAGCCTCATCATAGCTGATGACGGAAATTATTCATAGATGCATTAAGCCATGAAACGATCGTGGAGAGACAACGGAGATAAGTCGGTGGCTAAACCAATAAAACGGAGTTTATGTGTTGTGGTAGAGTCAAAACAACAAAAAATATAAATCATAAACAGGGAGATTGTATGTTCGGTTGCCAGATGATTAATTTGCAAGGCATGCATCCAGCCCCATGGTATACACTGGATGCCATACATTTGTATCTATCTTCCAAATCCAGGTGTCTCACTTCTAGACCGTCGGCTGTATTAATTTTATATTGTTTTTCTTCACATATTTGATAAATTTTTCACACACAATTTACGGTTTCTACTGCAAGGCAGTCTATGATGATTATCTTAAAGAAGAAAAACACGTGACAGGCGTGTAAGAAGAGTGGAACATAACTGCACTATACTACGCAATGTTTTGGTGCTGCGGAGATACAGAGCTTTATCTATTGAAATTATTGGTACTCAAAAATAGACTAACTGCACATTTTTGTTAAATAATTGGTAAACAAACACACTCTGCTGTTGCGTCTTAGGAGATTTTAAAGGTTGTGTGTTTTCGACCTAAAATAGCTACCCCGTTTGGAGAGTCGCAAAAGATTCGCTCAATTGTAAAAAAAAAATTAGATTTTTGGCAGACATTTTCTAATAAAGAAGTTTTTGTGTAATATTCCAGAGCGCACCAGAAAGCCCATCTTTAACGCCGACATCATCAGTAACGAGATGTTCCCACCCAACGATCGTGTACTCTGTAAGTAGCGCCAATATTCTCATGATGGGCGTCTAATCATCATTCTCAGCAGCCACTGAGCTTATAGCACGAAATTTACACATGCACGCATATTTCTACTAATCATTAGTTTGTTTAGTCGCCGATCGTGAGTTAAGACCTTACTTGTGTAGGATCCCACCTCACACGTTGATCGGCAGATGGCTCAATAATCTTTAATTAAAAAACCACCACAGCCTAGTTTCTACTACATGTGTTTCAGTTAGTTCGCGTTTTTGAGTATTTCCGTGTGAGGCCGACCGTCGTAGAGATTGTGTACTGGCTTTTAGACAAGTAATCAAAGTATTTGCGGCAAAAGCCATGAATCTAAACATTGGATAGCCTCGTTTTCTTATTTCTAGATGTATGGCTTTTTTTTTTTCGCAAATCGATTGTCTAAGTCATTGACACTAAGACAGTTCAACTTCTTCCTAATTTCAGCCGGCTACAATGTTTCGGCCGGAACTCTGATTCACGGATCGTCCAGTCTCCTGATTTTATTGGCAATTCTCGGCTTTGTTATGACCTAACGCATCTCAACTCTTCATGTACGGACCACACCGGCTGCCAATAGGACACAATTTATCCAACGACAGGAACGCTTGTCGGCTGCTGCCGCCGACGACATTTTCAGCACGGAGGAAGGAGCATGGAGCACGTGCGTGACCAGTAGACGATGGACCGCGTTGAATCAGTCTGCTCAGTCATCTCTTGCCGAACATGTCGTACTGCCTCAATATTTCGACATGAACATCTACAATGAGAGCAGTTTTTTCTCTCTCTCTCTCTCTCTTTACATGCCTAGTTTGGCGTGTGTCTTGTATAGATTTGTGTGTATTCTCAACTGCAAAAAAATATCTACGCGCACCACCGCAACCCAGGCCATTATATTCTCCACTTCTGTAAGAACGGTTGCAACATGACGCGCCCTCATATCGTTGTAAAATGTCCATGTCCGCACGAGGGTGGCAGATGAAGCGACATTCAATGCATTTAACTTGTATAGCCGACGATAATAAAGAGGATCATTTTGAAAGAAGAAGAAGAAGGAGAAGAAGAAGAAAACAATGACCAGAACGACGAACAAAAAAGCGATACGATTCTTGTTGAACGGCGCCAAAAACAACAATATCAGCAATCACAACAGCAACAACATCCGCAACAACCACGACGGCGAAGACAACAATGGCAAATAGCTAGCTGTAGCGTTCTTATAGGAAGGAGCCAGTTCTAATGTGTTGATTAAGGCAAACTAGTCGGGGCTGCATGGCAGCGCGGGTTTGGTCATCAAACCTTCATTTGTGGTACCGTTTTGTCATCACATAGAGCTTTAATAGGTGGGGCTAACAAATGAGAAGAGTGCAAACGCGAAGCTGTTACAACCCAACCAACCGGGAACAGCAGATCACAATAATATCAATCAAACAAAGACTGCGAGATTGCTTGAATGATAAGACCGATGCTTATAAACCTGTATGGTACTAACGACAAACAGTAACAACATAGAAAATGATAACAGCAACACCGGCACAACCAGCGTAGCGGTAGCAGCAATCGCAACAACATCAAAATCAACCTGGCATTATCGACGCCACAGATTAAAAATGATTACGACGATACCAAGACCAATAACAGCACACAGAAGAAGAAGAAGAAGAAGAAGAAGAAGAACAACAACAACCACTACAAAAAACAACAACGACAACAACAGCAGCAACAACGATAACAACAACGGCGACGACGACGACGACGACAGAAAGACTAGTCTAAATAGCGAACAGCAAACAACTCGAGTCACAAGTGGGCAGGCGGAAGCAACTTGCCGGAGCTCGGCAAAGTCCAAACGGAAGCTTGACGAGGCCTTGTCGTCTTCGTTTCCTCCTTCCTTTGTCCTCTACTTGAGCGAGCCGCGAGGTGTTTCCGGGGGGGGGGGGGCGTGGGGGGGGGGGGTAGGGGGTGGAGGTCAGGGTAGCAGAGCTGGGGACCGGCGGCCGCATTCAGTTAACGTCGACGACCACGGAACAGGCTGGGAACAGATAGAGACATATAAATCGAAAGCTACGTAGCAGCAGCAGTAGTAGTAGTAATAGTAGTAGCCGTGATGCTACGAGCGGTAACACCCCATCCCCTTCGTGACATAAACAACAACGGCACTCGCAGCAGGCGTATTAGCGGTAGACACTCCAACTGTTGTTGTTGTTGTCGTTGTTGTTCCAAGTCGGGCCCGAACCCGCGGACAAGTTGTCCTCATGTACCCCCTACATAATTGGCAACCAGCCATATATGATAGCGGGCTCACGACTAGATAATGGCAAGGGAAATATAAATAGATACGTAGCAGTAAATAGATCACACAAAGAAAGAGAGAGAGAGAGAGAGCGTGTTGGAAAGATGGAAATAGGAAAAAACGGGGGACGAAAAGATAGAACAGTGCTAGCGAACATTGATAATAGTAAACAGTTTCCACTGTCTCTCGTCGGGCCTGTCGCCGTATTCCGTATATTGTTTCCTCACATCGCTTAGGCCACGCTGCTCTATGCGGCGCTATAACCGTCATCCCTCGTATTTGTCCTATTCGTCTTCCATGGATGATCTTCCCACATGACAAATAATGATAATGACGGCGGCGACGGTGATAATAATGATGCTAGTGATGATAATGCTGCTGCTGCTGCCGCCGCCGTTCGTAATAGTTCTCATCTAGAACGAGCCGAGACGTTTCAGGCACTTGTTGAGAGCGTCGTTTAAGGCGTCCGTCACATAGGCGCCCGTGTCTCCACATATAGCACTGTCTCCTGCTGAGCGGTTTGAGGTGTGTGCGTGTGTCTACTTCCTGCTGCATTGATTGGTTTGCACGTGCACACCAACACGTGTGGTATATATATGTATATATATATATGTATATATATATATATATATTATATATATATTATATATATATGTATATATATATATATACCATTAATTATATGTATATATATCATATGTATAATAATATATATATAATAATATATATCTAATATATTATTTATGTATATAATATATATATTGTATATATATATATAGATAATATATATATATAGTATAGTAATATTATATATCGTGCCATCTGTAGAATAACCGGGGGGACCCTAGCGGTATGTGCGGAGCATTTCCTAATTATTAGGGCTAATGAACCACAGTGAATGATAAATAGGAAGCCTGACTCGGCGGAGCAGTAGCGTGACTTTCTGTGACCTGAAACGGACTGGACGATTTTTAGGTAGCCAGTCATCGATAGAGAGGTAGGTAGACGATAGGTAGAGAAGATTGCGTAACAAGGGGCATCGTTTATGTCTCACGGTGTGTCGACTCGCTGGCCGGCCCGCCGTTGTCAAAGACGCTGGCACGCATTGATGGACATTGAAAAGTGTAAGACTTTTGTCTCAATTCGTTATTCACAAATTAGTTGTTTTAGGGCTAACATCTAACTAGAAAATTAAGACGGATAAGATGAACTCTTGCAAAAACTCGTAAATCGTCCTATCGGCTAAAAATGAGATGTGTTAGATGGACATCCGAAAAGCTTTTCTGTGAGGAGAGTGTTGGTGGGAAAGTCAATGAACACAGGCGAAAGAACATAGCATCGAGGTTACCATCGTCGGCCGGCAGTGGCACCCAGTCTGCTCAAGTTGATTGATTCCTTTCCCCCCGCCTTCGATAATCAGTGACTCCGCCAGCTACATGAGCTATAATTCCGTCAGCTGTAATAAATGCAGAACGTAAAGGCAAATGATGGCGAGTGGTATGCGTTCGTGCCGCATATATATATATATATATATATATATATATATATATAAAGTAATGGAAATTTTAGTTTTATACTTACGGCAAGCGATGAATGCTTAGTACTACGCCATTTAGGAGAGAGGGAAACGGAGGGAAGGCAAATACAAGAATTTAGAAGGAACAATACGTCGCAGTAGCCGACATGCGGCTTTTGGCTTGCGCAAAACCTATTGCTTGCGCTAGCCCGGGAAAGTGGCGACCACAACTACGTCAAGATGTCTCTCCCGGAACAAACGGCTCGAATGGACTAAGATGGATGCGTTGTACGTATTGATGTATTATTGGGCTAGCTGGACTACGATGTATCTGTTTATGTAGGTGTCGGTCGATCAGTCGGCCAACCGGTCGATCGGTTTGTTTGTCTGTTTGTTTTTACATCTGTCATATGCTGCTGCTGCTGCGCCTGCATGTAGCTGTATCTGCGCGCGTGCGGATCACGGCGCGCTACTGCGACCGAGCTCGGTTGGTCAGCAGGTGGCAGGAAACTCGCTGCTGGTCGCAGCTGCTATCTTCTAGGTATTGCTACTATTAGTGCTCCTGCTGCTACGGCGACTATTACCACTACTATTACCACCACCACTACTACTTCTACTACCACTACAACGGTGTCAGTACTTCTGCAACTACCAGTCTCTATCCGGGCAGGCAGCTGAACGGCAGAAAATGAACAACGTGAGGCGACTGTGCGATCTCTGAACCTTGCCCACCGTGGAGTTTGGTCGTTTGTGTACGACAAAGACGATGACGATGTACGTCGACGTTTCGGCCCTTTACCCTGGCCGCCATGAGTTGCCGACGAGCCAGGGCTGCCAGCAGCATACGTATCGCTTCAGCGGTCCGCTTCAGCGGTCCGCTTCAAACGTTTCCTCCTGATTTTCCTTCGACTTCTCCTCTCGTTTTCTTTGACCTGTCCTACCCTCACTAGGTGGCGGACGGGGGCAATTGTTTGCCGGTCTGTCGGCGGTCTACCAAGGCCTTGCCTATGTCGGCAGACCTCCCGCTTCTCCTCTGGCCAGACGGCCGAAGGAGCGAGGCTCACGGGAGGCAGCACAAATCGCACTCCCAGATCCTCTTTAATGCCCCGAAACGGCGACGACGACGATGACGACGACATAACTGAGAAATGACGAAGGAGGTAGAAACGGGCGGGTAAGGTAGAGATAGAGAAGGAGGGACGGGTGGAGAAGAACAAGAATAAGCCAAAGAATAGTGACCAGCATGACAAAATGACATGCCCTGTATCATGACGGAAACCAAACACAGCAAGTATCTCTCAATACGAGTCCAAACTCCCTACTAGGCGTTGAATGGCTTGTGCTTGGTGAGGTCGGTGATCCTTGTACGTCGGATGCTGTGACAATTTGAATATCCCATATATATATATATATATATACATACGTATACCTATTGAATGAGGGAGATAGTAGACAGTGCACATGTATGCCAATTGAGAGAGAGAGAGATATAATGAGAGAGAGACGTTTATCAAGTTCATAACTTCGTCTGTGCTTTTCTTGCGTCGCATCACGCAGTCATCATAAATATTTTCGCTATAATTTTTTTGGCTTCGACTCCGAGACAACGTCGCAGACGGCAAAAACAACGCCAGACGCGCGAATCCATCAAAAGATAACGCGCGGGCACATGACGCCAGTGTTTCGTTCATTACACATCGATTCGAAGCTATTCTTCTGCTGAGTCCGACTAATGACACAACTAGGAGAACAACGATATTGGCGGACCTCCTATGTAAATAGCGCGACAACAATGCATACGCAGAGAAAAATAAACTCAATTCTGTATATATATATGTATAAAACAGTATATTGATGTCTTTCATCTTCCGGTCAAGCATTGCCGATAGCTGAGTAATCGCATCATTATAAATATTTAAAATCGTATATGACCATAGACTCCGTCGTCCGTAGAATAGCGTACTGTTTGTCGATATTTGGTTGAAGACATCGAAACACTACGACTTGATGTCTGGCAGACAATAGCCTTGCAGGTAAGAGGCGTCACACTAAGTCGTTACTGAATCAGGGGATAAATGCGTAACTTTTCAGGATGAGTTATATTTCCTTAGGTATCATGAAGTAGCTACTTACGTGGCTGCAAACGTTATTATCTACGCTCATTTACTTCACACGACGTGATCGAGTGTTTTACTATTTTTCCAGGTAAGGTCGCGCACATTTTTTCGTATTAATGCACAGTGATATATTGTATTAGCACGCATAAAAGTTATGCCGTTAGTGGTTTTAATTTTTTGTTCATGCTGTAACTGTGCCTAGTATAGCAATTGTCCTTATGCAAAGGTTTTCGTTAAATACGGCTAAGAGTCTTGTACCTCTGATGCATTTCTTTAAAGTTCAAAGTGATGATTCTTCTTTGCCATCATGCTTGTCTAAGAGTACAAATCTCAAAATAGCAGTTACTTTTCAGTCAGCAATAGTAGAAGTAACGATTGTAGTTGTATTGAGTACTTCATTATCTACAAAAGAGTCTAGCATCAAACCTAGAGAACCTTTTACAACAATTTATAAACTCCACTGTGCCAACGAGCCTTATCAGGAAGCCGAGCTGTCTCAAAACGTCAACAAGTTTTATCATGTAATTACTCGAAACAACCAATATAGTTGTAGTTTGTTGTCGCTATGTACATCGTTTGGAAATCATATTTATAACTTACAAATAATCCGTGTTATGTTTACTCTAGAAATAGAAACATTGCATTTAAAATATTTGTTTCAATATTTGCTTGGTTTTTAGGAAAAAACGATAATGGGAGAATAATATATGTATGATCACTATTGCCATTGAGATATCGAGAAGCACATCATTGAATCACAGTGTAGACGTTTCCGCCAATTAGTCGGCTGCCTATGACCGAGTATATAGTTTTAAATGGTACGTCTCAGGTTCTATACAGAAGCTCGTATGATTCTCCTTATGAATTATTATTCCATATTTGTGAGTAGCCACTGGGGGGCAGGTGTCTACTCAGTTCAGATCCCAAGAAAAGCTAAGGAGAAAACAGAGTTGCCAATTTTCCAATCTTTGTTTTGTTATTCGCGGATGATATCGCAAACTTGACACGAGCTAAAGGGAACGGCGGAAATGAATAGCACATTAATCTCAATTTCTGAATGTCTTGCAGTTCTTAGTTTGTCAATCTGTTGTAATTCTCAATTTACAGTACAATTGATCCAAAATTTAACTCGAGGAGCACTGTTTGACAGTAAGTCAAACAAAAACAAAGGAACACCGGTCCCACCAGAGGTACAGCACCGACACAGCCGACCGATAGACGCAACACACAGCCACCACACCACACCACACCTGCCGCACCTGCCTGCCTTACCGGCACAGCTCACCTACAAATGTCTTGGCATCGAGCTCCACTGGCAAACGAATCACACGCGTAACGTTTCTAGCGTTTAATTAGACTAGAAATTTTGAAGATGCTCTGTTGAGTGGTGATGCTATCAGCGCTCATCTATAAAATTGCAGTTACAGTGGCGTTGCGGTCCCCAGCAAGCCAGATCAGAACAGCTCAAATGCGTTTGGTAGGCGAGCGCTAGACAGTATGCAAAAAAGACACGCCGAGTAACACAGTGCTAGAAGAATCATCAATTATGCCAGGTAGAAAGTCAGATTCACAACTTCCTGTATTGTCAGTGGTTAAGCGTTGTCCGCAAAAGTGTGGAACATAAAGCGAGAAATGCCGCGTGTATACATATATACAGATGAAGATGTTGGTGAAGGAATATATGTGACAAGACATCCTCGTCATCACCGCCCAGGCGGTTCGCTGTCCATCGTCAACGTCACCGTCGTAAAGTGAGTACGCAAGATACAGAAACCAAACTGGACAACTTCTTTAAACGGAAAACCTAACTTCACTCGATACCGAAGGTATCAAGACGGACCTTTAAAGGTTCCTCACCGACGATGTAATGCTTGCGACCCTAAACCACAAACTCTGTTCTAAGCCGCGGTTTCGCGTTTACAAGGAGACAATGGCAGACATAATTTTTTAACGACAGTAAACAACATTAATGATTAAAGAAAGCATAATTATAAAAATGGACAGTAAATATGGTTGAGATATATGAGTTAATTATTATTTTGCTTACTAACATGGGCAATAAACATGACTTATTTGTAGGTTCGCTGAAATACTCATACATATTTATTATGCTGTTGTGAGTGTTGTAGCGTAGTACGAGCAGCTTCTGTTGGATTGACCGCATATGATGTCAATTGTATTTTTTTAATACTAAAATGTACAAGCGCTCTTAGATAATTAACGCCAAAACGAATGATTTGTCTGATTACCGGGGGCCAATACTGGAATTACAGTTTATACATCATTGTCCAACGGTATATATTTAGACCATGTCGTCAATGTTGCTAAAATAATTATTACCAATAGAATGACCATCGTTCATCATTACTATCGTTGTCACTATAGCGCTTATCGTGAAAACCGCGATGATCTCCGTCATGACAATGTGAGGTGCTTGGGTGTCTTGTCTGTGTGAACTCGACGCATAGCAATGGATCGACACAGATAAACACGTAAAGATACAGTGGGCTCTTCGAAACGAACTCAACGGAGCGAGGCATGAAAAGCCATTCGAGCCGGGCTTTATCCCTCGCCGATGTTGGCTTTCGTCGATGGCGCTTTTCTTTTTTTTGCCTTCTTTTCGTGCAAGTTGGCTCGCTCGGTTAACGAGCATCTTTCGGCACGGTTCCGTACCGCGTCACCAGCTAGCGGTGCTACGCTGCCATCTCCCCTTGGCTTTTCCACCCTCCGCATTTTTTCCTCGGTGAGAAGCAAATCCCTCAATATGGCCCGCGCTGCCATTCATACAAGAAGCTACAGAGCTCTCCTTAGGAGAGACGCGCACTTAGCTCCACCCCACCCGATTGAGAGGGCAGCGAGTGTCTGCAAAGGGCCCAAGTCAACGACCGGACCTACAAACGTTGAAGAGCGAGAGAGAAAACGCTGGAGAGCTGGTGAACCAAAGAGAAGTAGATAAGGGCAATATATAGAAAGATAGAGAATGCGCAGAAGGGAAGAATGGCCGAGTCTTGATCGATGTCCTTCTACCCTGTGCATTGACCTTTATAGAACGTCTTTCGTATGAAAGTTGCTAAATCCCTTCTTTCTTCTCCCGAAAAACACAGACACACACCATTTATACATATATATATATATATATACATATATATATATATATATATATATATATATATATACATATATATATATATTATTATTATCATTAGCTTATGGGAGCGGAAGATGGCAGAAATCGACCCTGAATTCTATGATACGGGTGCAATGACCAACGACGCATGGAAGGGACTTAACAGGACCAATAGGCATATAGTAACACGTTTTGCGGTTCATGGGTATCACCACATTCTCTGCGAAACATTAGGGTTTCATGTCCCGTGTGATACCTGTATTTGCAGTAGGTGCGGGAACTTTTGCGCCAGGTACCACGCAACGTCATGCCCAGAAGTGACTTCGCTAGGGAGTCTCGCTCTAATGGAGGGGTCCCAATAGCGTATTATTTTATCATGAGTACATCGGAAAGGAGATTATCCTCGATGTATCTTTGAATACGGGACAGTCATGTGTATGCTAACACAAGTTTTACAATGTACCTAACAAAGGTGATAATAAACATCATAATAATATATATATATATATATAAATAAATATATATATAAAAATGTATTCTTTCATATATACATGTGAATGTTTAAATCCACGGTGCCGATGGCTCACTCCTCATCTATCACTCGTGTCCGAGTGGGAGTCTTGCCCGACCCCTGACTGACCCCTGAAATATATATATATATATATATATATATATATAAATCCCTTCTTTCTTCTCCCGAAAAACACAAACACACACCATTTATATAAAGTAAGAAGTGCTTTAAATAGCAGACCCTCGAACTCGTGATTAGCTAGGCTGTCGAGAACGATTGCGGGGGTTACTGTCGCAGCCACCCGCTGCCCTCGACATCACAAGACGGGTTAGCGTTTCTCGTCATCATCATCGTCATCACTATCTCCAAACCGTCGTCGTTGATGTCGTTTCCGTTAGCCAACGCCAACGCGTTTGTCCAAGGTCCGCGTGGCGCCGGAGGTGAGAGAGCCCACATCAGCAGCAGCATCATTACTGGCGGCTTGAGGCGGGGTTGCCACTGGGGGTTGTGGCCACTACTGCGGCGATGGCTTGACCCTCCGAGTTCCGCACGACAAGCGGGCCGAGGGAAGGAGGACACGTGAAACGGATGGAAACGGAACGCGGTGGAAGGCGTGTTCACGCAACGTCAGCTGTTTCGGCACGTTCTGGGCTGTTGTGTTCCGAGGGAGAGAGAGAGAGATGGAGGAACGGAGGCGATCGTCATGAACAAGCACGACAGCGGCGCTTTGACGAGAACAGTTACTACTACTACTACTACTACTACAAATGAGGTAAAGCAGAAACGGAACGAGCGTTGGAAAGAGAGGGATAGCGGAAATTAATCCTCTATTTATTAGGCCAACGCGATTTCAGCGGCTTGCACTTGGTCAAGCCTACAGCTGCTGGCGCCATCGCCGCCGCAATAGCCTCAGTCGTCCGCATTAGACTGTACGCGAGCAATTGTAAGCGGACAGGAACGACGGCAACAACAACAAGAACCACGACAACTCGCACCGCACGACCGGCACCTCATCGAAAGATTGTTGTTGGACACACACACTGCATAAAAATCAGCCAGCTCGCCGTAGCCCTACTCCCCTATTCCTTCCCCCCGCGAATCTCTATTTCTGGTCCTGCTTTGTCTGCCTGTCAGGACAGGGACAGGATGGGGGTTTGCTTGCCCTATGGAGTTGGCCTTGTGTGGGTTTGTTGGCTGCAGACGATTGAATAGGTCAGCGGTCAACAGACGGCCAGCCTGACGAGCGAAATGTCTGCAGGTTAGCACTACATCCGAGATGATACGAGCGGTCGTTGAACTGACGATTGAGCACCTGCGACAACAACTCGACTCACTCCGGGTCTAACGTCGTTTGAAATGCTTAGGCTTTGAGTGGGCTCTAACTTTTATATATATATATATATATATATATGTTTGAGTTGGCTCTAACTCTTATATATATATATATATATATATATATGCATAGGTGTATAAAAAGTTCGTAGCTTGGAATACAAGCAATAGACGGACAATGGCCACCATTTTTTACTGTTTAGTATAGTTCCCCCAAAGCTCAACACATCTAAGACGCTAATCTTCGATAGCCTTTATATCACGAGCAAAATATTCCGAATCCTTAGACCCAAAATACTTATCTATGTCTCAAATAACAAGCTACCGGTCAGTCCACAAGTGTTAGACGTCTACAGAGATTAATGAGAGACTAAGAACATGCAATTCGTTATAAATAATTATTCCAAAGGACCAGTTTTCGCCTCCCAGAGGTGGAAAGGAGCGTCACAAAGTAATAGTACAACCATTTGTCGAACCACGTGGCATGGATACCACAATTATCTTTGTATGAAACCTAACTGTTTCAGTATTGAAGATTGTGTGTGCAGTTTTTGTGGAGAATGTGACCTCGGGCGCTACCACATACTAGAATGTACGGAAATTGAAGGGGAGTCTGTTACTTGCGAGTCAAATATGTACTGTCCTAAATCGTTGTATTCTTAATCTACCAACTTAAAGTGAAATAGAAGCTTGATAATAATGATGTCTTATATAACGTCACTTCGATATCTCTATCCGGAGAGATACTCTTTGAAGCTTCCAAACAAACAACAGAACTACGAAGCCTAGTTCAGGTAATATGGAGGTGCTCGTCAATTTAAAGGTTTAATTCGCGTTAATTTATCATCTTATTTATTTCACTCATATTGAGTATGCATATAACATAGATAATTGCATTGATTTGAGGTTCGGGACAAGGCTAACCGAGGAACACCGGTGTCCGTGTGGAACACAGGTAGACATCTGGGGGACTCACGGGTTGTCCTGCAGTAGAAGCGAAGGACGCCAAAGCCGTCATAGCGAGGTTAATGAGATTACAGCCAGGGCTTTCAGATCCGCTCTAATACCGTGCATCCGAGAGCCCGCCGGCCTCCTGAGAAGCGATGGAAAGAGACCAGACGGTCTCACCCTTATCCCCTTTGAAAGGGGAAAGGCGCTTGTTTTGGATGCGACTATCACCGACACGCTCGCCCCGTCGAACCTGGAGACCAGTGCATCTTCCGCTGGCTCCGCAGCACGCAAGGCTGAGAGTCTAAAGACCAACAAATATGCCCAGCTCGCCAACGAGTTCATTTTCGTGCCGCTAGTATTCGAGACTCTCGGGGGGCCCGGCCCTGAGGCATGGTCGCTTGTACAGAAGATTGGCAAACAAATTGAACTGGCGACAGGGGAAAAAAGAGCACTTGAGTTTCTACTTCAGCGACTATCGCTGGCAGTTCAACGCGGCAATGCGGCAGCAATAATGGGCACAATGAGGGGTTGCCTCGAGGATAAGCTCGACTGGTAGCGCTCCCCACGAGCCCTAGTGTTGATAGTTAATTACATCTCGCTGTAACACTTTAATGTCATTTTAAACATAGATAATTATACAGATTATACAATTATATAGTCAGCTGCTCGCGGCATGTTATTTGAGAGAGGCAGTGCAGCGATCTTTTCGCAAGTGCCTTCGCACACGCCTGAGAGCACAGTCGACAGATGCACTCCGTGTACTCCTTATGGAAGCTCGTATTCGAACAGACCAGGTGGTGATAACCATGAACTATGTATCTGGTATAGACATGGCGATTGTCACATGCAAGACCAGACCAGAGGTGAGAGGCACTGAAAATATCCAGGCCTCCAACCTCTCGTCGGGCTTGTTCAACTTTATTTTCTTATTCTGAGATAAAGCCCTCGAATGGTACTGTACGCGGCGTCTTCAATCTCAATCGAATTATCCCAACAACCGGTGCACAGCCAGACATAAGTTACACAAAGCGGCTCCTTGCCCGCATTGACAGACAAAGTACCCGCTTCATGTACATTGTGAAACACCTTTCAAGCAAACCAAAGTTTGCCCGGGTGAGGTGTTCCCATATTCTGTCAAGACCATACATCAGCGTTGGAACAATCTTGAGGTAGAAAAGTGCCACTGCCGTCGGGACCCACAGTCGCCGGACGTCGCCTACCTCTCCATAAAGAGAGATTAGAGCTGTGTGTACTGTTTCGCCGATGTGAGCAGTGAAGGTCGTCCAAGTATAATTAAGCCGAAGCCCCAGATACCAGAACGAGTTGACGAATTCCAAGGATTGGCCGCCGCAACGTATAACGTCTTTGGCATCCAATCGACCTCCTCTTCTGACTTTCATAGCCTTGGTCTTCATGGCGTTTATTTCGAGCCCCCTTAAGACAAAGAACACCTCCGCCAGAGAAGTGATGCGCTTGATGGCGCCCAGGTCGTGATGGGCGTCCACTATGTCATCTGCGTACATCACAACTGTGGCCTTCTGGAACTCCCGTCGAATATGATCGACAAAATCGACAAGCAGTAGAGTAAAGGAGACGCAGCTCAATGGGTCGCCTTGCGGGGTTCCCACATTTTGCCTTACCTGCAACACTTCCTGCTCACCTTGCACCAGTAAGGTGTCCTCATTAAAGAAGGTCGAAATTACGCTCAGAAAAGAGCTACCAACCCCTGCGTATTGGAATGACTTCACCAGGAGATCTCAAGGTGCTTTGTCGAAAGCTTTGACGCAGTCTATAAAGACTGCATACAAATGGCTTCCGGGTTAATTGGCCATGGCAAAAAAAAACTAATAGGTAGGCGCATTGTCTGCAACGCGGGATTTAGTACTATGATGCGTTCCTTCAGATAGTTCAAGAATGTTTCGGAAAACGGGCGTCAGCTTCTACTCAATTGCTACTAGCTCGTGCTGTAGCGACGTTGCTTCATTTTTTTTATGCATAAAGGCTAATGCAATAATTGATGAAGTATATGCTTGGACTACCGCGTAACGCATCGACAACCTTGGCGCTGGAACTATGACAACAGCGAAGCTTTGTGGAAGATCTTATCCTGGACAAAGACGGTTTCAGCGCACTGGTCGTAGAGCAATAACGCGCCTACGGAGAAAAGCGTAATTTGAGCTTTGCCATAAAGAGGTTTACTGAGGTCCTGCATTCACGACAGACCGTTGGAAGCAGGGAATGCAAGTAAACAGACGCGTACTCTGTAGACTTACCTGGCATGGCTACCCCCAATATATATGCCTTGAAGACTGTGCATGTTAATATTGTGGCACATGTAATATTGACCGATACCACATAATAGAAATAATACCAGGAAATAGAAGCTGGTTCGACGCATGCAGTTGTGAAAGACGTTATCAGCCGACATGAATTGTAGGTAGTGTATACCAATTTCTGGTGAAATAAACTTGTATCTATATAAAGGCTCGTTTAAGCTATATGTGAATAATTGGTGAACTGTAATTTAACTAATGCCCATATTTGCCTTTACTTTGCGCGGCTCTAAGTTGCGTTCAGTCAGCTGGCAGACATATTGCAGAGCCTTTTTATTCAAAACGGTTTTTGGCCATTTATAGCGTGCTACATCCTTAATGTTTATACTACCTCATTCCAATAATGTAGTCTATTTGGTATAACACTGTAGGCCGGTCGATTAGTTCCGTAAACTGCGTACAATTAAGCCTTAATATCCGTTGCAGTTAAGCCTTCAAAAGTTAAATAATGACAAAGCGCGGTACTCCTTTTGTTTCATTCACTGTCACTAGAGGATCCGACATGTTACAGTTGCACAACCTGCTACAAACGCAACTCGAAACCAATCCAAATGATACTTACGTTAACGAGAGATCATGTAGCCCTGATTGGGTTACTCAAAACAAGTTAAGCATGTGCGGCATCACTTCCGTTTCAGTTATCATTATTATGCATTGTAATGTAAAAGCTTTAAGCATTTCTACAAGTGGAAGAAGAGCCACGGGAAGTTTCAGAGCCTCTGCAATTGTCTTTAGAATTGCGTCCAAATCAAGACGGATACTTCGTAACATTCGAGCGACGTCTGCTAAGGCGCCTCCAACATCTCTGCACGACGTCTTGTTATTGCGGTTTCTCATTGTAGTAAGTTTAAGAGCGTACTGTGGACGAGCTTGACTACTGTTGAGTATGTCGTTTCTATTTGAAGCTCGGTAAGGGTCGCAGGTTAGGAAGAGCAACTGCGTCTCTGTCTTTGCTGAAACCACCAGGTTTCAGTTTTTATACGACAGTGGAGTTGACATTAGGTCCTCGGTAGTCTCTTCAAACAGATGCGATGTCTCAACTTGTTGGAAAAATTCACCCGCCTTTATGAGAATCCTGTTTCGTTTACATGCGGACAGGCAATCCGATCACGTGGAGGCAACTACAATTGATACACCTTAATTGTTGAAGCTGTGCAACTTGACGACTATGCTCTGCACCGTTCGAACGGCCATGAGACTATAGAAGCTCTGGATGATGCAATTAGCACATAAAAATCACGGTCAGGCCTCTTACAGTAAACGAGTTTACGGTAGCCAACACGAAATACGACCGAACTCCACCGCGTTGAACCACGAAATGAAAAGGGCGATCAGCAAACGGGGAATCGTCAATTTAACGGACGGGTGGCAATTTAGTTATTCAGGTCATCATCGGTATCAGCGGGACGAACACTCATGTGTGAAAAGCGTGTACCACAATACACCTAGTGAGGTCGCCGGTAACACTAACAAGCCTTTTTTTTGTAGAGGTGAAAAATGCTCTACGCACACCCTCTGATGTCAATGGAGGGTAGTGTGGGACTAAACGCGGGGGGAGAGTATAATATTTGATCCAATCCGCTAGTGCTACCCACTAAAAACCACCTCTCCCATCCTCTTTTGGCTCGGAATTGGCCTGGAACCTCGAGACCAGGAGGGGGGAGTCCCATGCTGCAACCTTCTCGATAGCCTACGAGTATGTCCTGAGCCGGGAGTGGGTCCTACCCGGAGCGGACACTAGAGGCCTAGTGTTGAATCGCGATCTGCGGCGATCCTTCTGGCGAAATTTTTCGCGCATAAGCCCGTCTAGGTATAGGATCCCAGCGTGCCAGTCCGTTGCCGACTTGAGCATGTTGGCCATGATGGTCGTAGTCGGGCTGCCCTTGTGGACATAGGAGAGGCTCGCGCGGTGGGCCAGAAAAGCTTCGCAGTCCTCTACGGTGTGCGCCGCGTCATCGGGTGCGCCTATGGTGCAGAGAACACAAGTATCTGTATTCGCCTTGCCTAGGCGGAAAGATACGACTGAAACTGTCCATGTCTTGTAAGCATTTGCACGGAGCAATATGCAAGTGTTTCCTTGAGCTTATAACAAGTTTTGAGGTCATTGATTAAACTCTTGTCCAGGTTCCTCTAAAATCCCTAGCTGGTGGGTTGGGCCACATGCGGCCCATGTGCCCAAGGAGCGCTGCCGTGCCTAGGTCCAGGAAGTGTCGCCGTTCACTTTGCGCTTGCTTCTTTCTTTGGCAAATATGTCCCAAATATTCTTCGGCGAGCGCCAGCAGGACGTCCGTCGAGACAGTCCGATACGCCCGCGTGACCCGGATGTCCATCGCGCTTTGGGAGTTTTATATCATGCGCCGTGACTTTGCGGTCCGCAGCGCCATACCAGCCCATATGGGCGCGGCATACAGAGCAATGGCCTCTCCCACGACCGCTAGGAGTAGCCGCTTGGCGTGCATCGCGCCCCCCTCGCGGGGAAGGATGCGTGCAAGGTTGGTGGAGACATTCGTGACCCTCTGGATGGTGCTCTGGATGTGTGGCAGACCGGTGAAGCCTGTGTCCAGCGTTTCGCCTAGGTACCTTGCCTTCCGTTTGATAGTCGGCCGGTGCCCTGCAAGTTCTAAGGATTCTTGCCTAGTACGACGGCGGCCGGTTAGGTTGATTGCTTCGGTCTTCCGAGGGGCTAGCTCCAGATAGTTATCGGTCATCCACTTCTCTTTTCTGAAAAAAGCCGTGTTTGCTTGCGCCTCAAGCACCGCCTTCGTTCTCGCGGTGACCACCAGCGCCAGATCATCAGCGTAGGCGATTATGTCCAACCCGTCGGCAGGCCCTTTAACCGCAGAACTCCGTCGAATGCCACATTCCAGAGGATCGGCCCGAGCACTGAGCCCTGCGGGACGCTCGCCGTGACAGGGTGGACCTCACCGTTAGCTTAGCCCAAAGCGAACGCGCGTCATGATACACAGTAATAATCCGTCACATGTAGGGGGATATGCCTCTCTGTTCAAGCGTGTCCATTAGCACTTGCCAATTCGCTGTATTAAACGCGTTTCGCACATCAAGCAGGATCAGTAAAACATATTTGCGCGTCTTAAGTGTCCGTTGTTGTTTTGTGTGGGCTACCTGGAGCACTCGTTCGACGGCATCGAGGATCGATCGGCTCTTGCGAAAGCCGTATTGGGTGCCCGACAGAGCGGCTTTCTCCTTGATCTCTTCATTCAGGCTGCTACGTTCGGTTTCGGTTTAAGAGTCAAGTGAGCGCGCGTCCACTTGGTTGGAAAACGACCGTCCTGAAGTAGGTGAGCAAAGAACTTAGCGAGGGTTTTTGGATGGCTCTACGCCAAGATTTTTATGACCCCTGGGGGAACCCCGTCTGGCCCAGGTGTCCTGTCCAGTCGCAAGGCGTTCCGCGACATGTGCCACCTCATTGGAGTTCACCTCCGGGATCTGGTCAGGGTCCACCTCGATGTTGACGAGGGGGGCGAGCTGGCTGCCGGGGGAAGAGGGCGGTGACTAGGTTTTGTACTTGCTCTATAGGGAGCGAGAGGGCGGCTTACGGAGCTTTCCCATCGCCGTGAGGTACGGAAATGCCCCAGACGTCTGACTCCACTGACGCAACCAGCGTTTTCCAGGACTCGGTCTTCGCTCTGCTTATCAGCCGTCGCAGACGCAGGCGCTTGGTGCGGTACAGCTATTGTAGTTGATCAGCACTGGTCAACCGCGTCAGCTAGCTGGCGGTCGTCATGTCCTCGTCGACGGCATCCCGCCAACCACAACCCGAGTCATAATGCGGTTTGCGCGCATGCAGTCTGAGCGGGCGGTCCCAATTTCAGGGCTCCATCTGTGTTTAGCGGGGGCTCTTCTTGGACCTCTTTGTCTGGCCAGACCGCCGGCCGCCTGACATGCCATTCTTATGATCGCCGTTAGACGGTTTTGCGGCGTTATCTGAAAGGTGATGTAGCGGAGGCCGCTAAGGCTCTCCTCCGCCTCCTATACCACTTGGTCCTAGATGCTGGCCATCGCAGCCGAATCCGCTAGCGTCTGATCAAGAGAATATATTAGGCCGCAACGCACGAACATAACCACGTCGCTGTTATTGACAAGTGCCAAGCCCCGGCCCGACAGCCAGTTTAGTAGGATCTGTCCTCGGTCCGAGTTGCGGCGGCTGCCCCACGCGACGTGCAGTGCGTTGAAGTCGCTTGCGACTATCAATGAGTGGCCAGCGTAGCGATGAGTGTCAATCGATGCGATAATGTCGTCTACAAACTTGTTAAAATCTTCTACCGTCTTGTTTGCGGAGAAGTATTAACTGTATAGTACGCAGTTAAAACCTGGCAGATAAGTCTATGAGAATCCGTTCGCCTGACCGTGGCCCGTTATAGAGAGTGCAGCCTTCTGTCCAGTCCACCAGATGGCAGCATCGCAGGAATTGTCTGTCCACGCATTGGTTAAATTCTTCGAGAGAGTATTGTACAACGTGCGACTTCAGACAGGTCATGCGCGGCTCTGCAGCGGTTAAGATTTATTTGCATCGGTTTAGATGCAAATCTTGGTCATTTTTGTCATAATAAGACACTGAACTTACAGGTAGTTCAACAGGTTCTTAAAGTGAGCTTTTTAGAATTTGAATTTTGGCGCGCTTTCACCGCAATTGGAAACGGCAACTGTTCGGCTGCTAGCAATCAAAATATTATGGTGATCGGCCGTTGCGATTTCGTTTGATCGCTTTTCCCGTGCAACGTATCGACGTGATTCTAAAAAATTAAGAAAACAAGAGTTTCGAGTGGTTATCAAGCATTTTTATTTTAAAGGTTAGAATGCCACCCAAGTGAAAACTGAATAAGACGAGGTGTACGGTGACTCTGCGCTATGTTTCGCCACTGTTTCAAACTGGAAGAATAAGTTAAAAAGAGGTCGCAGGAGCACCGAGGATGAACTACGTTCGGGACGCCCAAAAACGGCAGCTGATGAGGAAAACTTGGAAAAAGTGCGGAAAGTCGTTGCCGCAGATAAGGAGTGAACATTAGGGAGATAGCGGAGGCCTTGGGGATCAGTTTGGGTAGTGTGCATTTGATCCTGCACGAGAACTTGAAGATGAAAAAGCTCAGAGCAAAATGGGTGCCGCATTTGCTCAACCAAGGCCAAAAAGACGTGCGTGTTTTTGCTTCACAGCGAAATTTGGCCAAGATGTCGAAAAAAATCGCGCAGATTCGTGACCGTCGATGAAAGCTGGGTCCATCACTGCACCTCCAAGACCCAAGAAGCATCTCGCCAATGGTGTGCACATGGTGAAGGACCTCCGAAGAGGGTGCGGACAACGGCATCGGCCGGAATATTGATGGCTACGGTTTTTTGGGACCAACGTGGAATAATGCTGGTTGACTACCTTGAGAGCGGTAAAACGATCACGGGAGAATATTATGCAAGACTGCTGGACTGCCTGAAGCAAGAACTCATCGTGAAACGGCCCGCTTCGGACATTTGAAGAATAGTCTCGGTGGAAAGCGTTTTTCCAGCTATGAAGAGGTTAAGGCTGCTGTCAATGCCTATTTTCAGTCTAAAGACGCGGAATTCTACTCAAGAGGTATAAATGCTCTGAAATCTCGGTGGGAAAAGTGTATTAAGCTTCTCGGGGAGTATATCGAAAAGAAAAAATTAAAAACAAGATTTGGAAAATTCTTGGTTTTCATTTTAAGAACTTGTTGAACTACCTGCACATGGTGCCTGTCGGCGCCGCCGTCTTTCGCCGCCTGAGTGACGGTCTTACGGCGAGAGCGTCGCTGGCTCAGCGGGGCTGGCGTAGGTAGTGTCTCTGTGGATTGTGCGGCCTCTGCCGGTGCTAATAGTCCGCCGGCTGGAGCTGCGTGTTTTGGCCGGTCCTTATCCGCTCGCCCTCGCAACTACAGTAGATTTGTCCTGTACATTGGGCATTCTATACTGTCCGCTCGACAGCCCGTGATCTCGCACACTATGCAGTGGGAGGTCCCGGCCGTGCAGGCCGCGACGGCATGCTCGGATGATCCGCATCGGCTGCAGAGGCGTGTCGTCACTTTCTGAGCCTTGCAGAAAGCGGCGGTATGGCCCGGTCTCTGACGGTTAAAGCATGTTGGGAGGCTCGCCCAGATTTAGGCTTGCTGACGCGCTGCCCGCAATCATGACGCTTTGCTGCGACTGGAGCTATTTGGCCAGAGGACTAGCAACCCTGACCGGGTACCAGCGTGTGCCTGCGCGTCCCTGGCGCGGCTCGCTTGCCGTGATCGGGAGCAAGAAACCGCTGCAGCTCCGCATTGATTCTATTTGAGTCACAAGAAGGGTTGATGCCCCAGAGGGCCACTTTTCGCAAGGCCCTGCCTGTCCGGCTGCCTGCCTGGCGTGCGGTGGCATTACTTATCTCTTGAGCCAGCTGTGCCCCAAGGCCCGGAACGATCTCTCGAAGACGTATTATCACGTCACCGTCACTGTTTTTGACCAGACCGCTAACTGCTGACTCTAGTTGTTTGTTGTCGGCCAAATGTGCTCTGAGAATCTGCACGGTTTCGGCGAATGTTCGTCCTTCTCACTCTGACTCTGACCGATGTCAGCCTGGTCAGGGCAGGGGGGGAAGAGGAGGAGACCGCCTGCGTAGACCTAGTTGGCGGAGCCGCGGTGGGCTCCTTGTGACATGTTTTAAGAACTCCGCCATAGGTGGACTTAGTGACGATTGCAGCCAGAATTATGTGCATGCGCTGCTCATTCTGAGTCGAATAACAGGTGGTAGAAATCTATTCTGCGACGAGTTAAGCCTACTTTGTAAATAAGTAAGTTTCAGTAGATTTTATGTAAGTAAAATCGCTTATCTAAAATGTTTAGCTTACCACGTGCACGTAATTGCATATTTATAATGTGAATAATAAACTACGTAATAATATTTAATGGCAATATATGGAAACTTAACCAGTGCATTATATTCTGTTAGATATACGGAGCATATTTTTTCGGATCTGTAGGCATATTTGGATGCCGTGATAAAGCGGCGTTAGAGTTCCAGAGGTGTCGTTGTCATTAATTTTGGCTGGCCGTTTTGCTACGTTTTCTATTAGCACAAAGCGCGACTAACAGAAATACGACCATTAGAAAAACTGTTCATGCCACTGTACGAATAATGTTACTATATCATAGAGGTAAAAGGTACACATGTGATAAACCTCGATATAAATATATATATATATATATATATATATATATATATATATATATATATATATATATATATATGGTGGTTAAATAAGTTCTTAGAATAAGCTTTTTAGAATTCGAACTTTAGCACGCTTTCACCGCTAATAGAAACTGCAACTTTTCGACTGCTAGCACTCAATATATTATGGTGATTGGCCGTTGCGATTTCGTTTGATAGCTTTTCCCGTGCAACGTATCGGCGTGATTTTTAAAAATTGAGAAAAAAGTTTCGAGTGGTTATCAAGCATTTTTATTTCAAAGGGTTGCAATGCGACCCAAGTAAAAATTGAGTTAGACGAGACGTACAGTGACTCTGCGCCATGTTTTGCCACTGTTTCCAACTGGATTAATGTGTTAGAAAGAGGTCGCAGGAGCACCGAGGATGAACTACGTCCAGGAGGCCAAAAAACGGCAACTGATGAGGAAAACGTAGAGAAAGTGCGAAAAATTCTTGGCACAGATAAGCGAATGAACATTAAGGAAATAGCGAAGGCATTAGGCATTAGTTTAGGCAGTGTGCATTTTATCCTACACGAAAACTTAAAGATGAAAGAGCTTAGAGCAAAATGGCTGCCGCATTTGCTCAACCAAGGCCAAAAAGACGCGCCTGTTTTGGCTTTACAGCGAAATTTGGCCAAGATGTCGAACAATCTGTCGGATTTTTGGTGCAGATTCATGACCGTCGATGAAAGCCGGGTTCATCACTACACTCCCGAGACCCAAGAAGCATCTTACCAATGGTGTGCACCTGATGAAGGACCTCCGAAGAGGGTGCGGACAACGGCATTGACCGGAAAGGTGATGGCTACAGTTTTTTAAGACCAACGTAGAATAATGCTGGTTGACTACCTTGAGAGCTGTAAAACGATCACAGGAGAATATTATGCAAGACTGTTGGACTGCCGTTAGCAAGAACTCATCGTGAAACGGCCCGCTTTGCAGAAGAAGGTTGTCCCGTTTCACCAGGGCAATGCTCCTGCACACAAGTCCCGGCAAGCATCGGCAAAACTGGCCCAACTGAGGTTCGAACTTATTGAACAACCCTCCTATTCTCCAGACCTGGCCCCCTCTGTATATATATAGTTGTTATTGCAGGAGGAATTCTGCAAGCTCTTTTTGCTAACGCCATTTACTCCGCTTGCAAATGCAATTTTCAAATATCAGCCACGACATCAACCGCGGCACTGGCGTCTGTTCATCGCATCGTTCTTTCATTGGCTTCTCGCAGCCCGGAGGCTAGTCTGCTCCTATTGCTGCGACTGCTGTAGAGTAAGAGGGTTGCGCCTCCTCCTTCCAAGGAGAAAACTTTCTCTTGACCTTCTGCAGAACCATCCGGTGCTCGATGGACGCATACGCATGCTAGTAGCAGGTCTCATCACAACGTTTTTCTCTATTTGGGTTGTGGGAAACTGCGACAAAGCCGCGTTAGCTCAACGCTTTCAGTATCTGTGCTGTATATATATATATATATATATATATATAGCCGCATTTATATGTAGAGCCTGCTCCGGGCGGCATCCGCGTCAGCTGGCGACAAACGCACGACGTACAAAAAGCCTATTTGTACCAATTGCGGCGTATCGCTTTCATTCACGACCGCGGCCTGGGCCATCGTCAACGTCGTCTTCGCTGTCCCCGACGTTATTGTCAATGCTAGGCAATTGCTGTTAGAAGAGCATCGCAGTTTGATGCCGACTGCTGGCCGCAAGGGCTTCATATTCTAGGAAGAGATCTCCTTATGCGCACAGATTGTTCTCAGTCTTGGTTTCTTTCTTGCGATATATCTATCTGCCGCCTATCTGGCAGACAGTGAGATAGATGATGACAATGCCGATCGTCCTACGCCGGGATAGTGCGCGTAAGTGCAGCTTTTCAACATCCTAGCCTCATCCCCCGAAGCTTCCAGTCTTCATCGCCTTCAGTCCATGCATACTACTCGGATGCAGTTTATGCTGAAGAGGTCATCCTTTTGGCGCCTACCTTGACGTCCTCGCATCTCACCCACCGACGACAAAGACATTGAGGACATCGGCTATAATGACGATAAAGATCGTATCATGCCCAATTGCTGACACTGGCGTGATGATCCAACGCGATGGGCCTACCTTCTTCTTCTGCGTCGTCGTCATCATCTGGCAAGCAACCTGGCAGCAAACGTGTCACCTCATAAAACACCCGCTACTTCCATTAATCCAAAACGGGTTTTGCTATACCTTTTATGAAAAAAATCTAAACAGCATCCGCATCGCCACGAACGTAGATGCGAGTACGCGTGCCTACAAAATGTCCCAATTGTGACCCGATTAAGTGGAATCGAAGGGCTGTATCCAGCACGGCTTCTGATCTCTGATTTCATGTCCACTGTACCCAACTCACTGTGGAGAATGTCGGCAATTCAACCAAAGACGTTCATTAGTTTTAAGTATGAAATCTACAATCCTGTAGCCTATCCATCGAACAACGACAGGGACATGCAATTGATGAGTGCAAAGAAGAAAACACGAAAACAGACGCGGTAACAAAGATGACGCGCACACATCTAAGGGAGATGCGTGTACTACACAAGTAAAACGCTAAGCTTTAACTTCAGGTGCAATGCCTGTACGCAAAAGTTAAAAACCCGATCTGTTCCGTGTTGTGTCGCTGCATGCAAATATATCCAAGAAAAGAGTCGGACACGCGCGCCGCTGACAAAGTGTCACAATGCAAGTGCAGATAGTGGGATCGAAACCGTTCTTTGTGCACAGGCTATAAGGTTCGTTTTCATGTCCACAGGACATAACTTACTACGAAGGACGTCGCCATCATGTGCAGGTGGCTCCACATCTCTCAGGACGTTCGGCTTCAATTAGTATTAGTAAATAACTGAAGCAGCAACTCGAAGTCAAACATCATGAAATTGAACAACATTCGCAGCAAGATTGGAAAAACAAACATGGCCATAGACGCTTCATGCAAACTGCTACAAATGTCTGTCCTCACAACCAACAAGTTGTTCAATTGTGTCACAGCAGCAGTCAACCATATATTAACTGCCTGTTTTGCTGCTTCATGTACAAACAAAGCCTTGAACCCAGAAGGAAAACCAGTGAAATCGCAAATTATGTTTCTCAAGCTTCGCACTAAAAATGTTACTGCTGCCCAGGTGCACTTCCATACCAAAACAATGGCATTAGTACATGAAAAGTTCGCAAGTGCAGTCATGTGCATACTATCGACCATTAGTCTCAATTACTTCAGCGAAACGCTATGGCAAATTCCATAAATAGTATATATATCAGGTGCCGTGGGGGACACATATCTATTGTTGAAATATTGCCAAACACAGTGTGAGTGAATCAATGGGTGCTTGACTCTGATGCACCAGCCAGCCACAATAAAGACATATCTAACTATAAGCGCATCAATTGCATAATTGACGCAGCGCGTTTAGTTGAGAAAAACGCAAGCTCTTACCTAGAGGACGAGTTCTGTGCCTCGCGATTTTACTAGATGCTTCTAAAAGCCCAATAGCCTACTTAGGAGAGTCATTCTAGGTGACCTCTTCACGGTTTCCTTCTACTTGCGAAAGATGATTTCAGCTACTTACGCGTTAAGACGATCAGATACTATAGAACGTAGGAATTATTTTTCAATATGACTGCGAAATGTGCCTCAGGGCTTCACACTGCGACTGAGGTCCCCTTATTTGCCCTAACCGTCCAGGCTCGGACCCCGAACCTGCTGTTGGAGGTGCGAACGAGGCACTCGCTGACGTCGCTGACCATTGTCGAGAACGGTCATACGTTCATATACGGCTCAAAGGCTAGGCATAGATAGACCTATGCTTGCTGTCAGAGCTAAATGTCACAATCGCTAAGCGGAAGACATGCTGGGTATCAGATGTAGCGGCGGACACCGTAATCTGGTGGACGGGCTCCGAGAGAAATCTTGTTGTTAGAAACCATGGAATAGCAAAGGGGTTTTTGGCTTTAGGGGGCAGGGGTGAGATTCAGAAGGTTGCGGTGCTTTACAGCTGGTACTTTTCCCCTAAGAGGGAGAAGTAGGAGTTTAAGGTCTTTATTGAGAAGCTTGCTCAGAGCGTTGATGCCTACAAGGGGAAGAGGATAGTCATCACAGAGGGATTTTAACGCCGCTGGGACACTTTAGGGTAGCCGAATAACGACCGAGGGAAGCCGGACGCATAGCCAAAAATAATTTGACGGTCCCAAGTGACGAAAATGTACTTCCGCCGAAGAAACCTAATGGCCTTTATCGACATCACTATGGTTAACGAAGCGACTCTACCTCTGGTAGCAGGGTGGCGGGTGGCGTATGGGTAGAAGACCACGAGTGATCACAGATACATCTGTTTGACTCTCGCGGCCGCCCTAAAGACTGCGTTATCCTGCCCCGGATGGGCAAAGATGGCAGCTAAGCAGGCTGGACAGAGAAAAGCTCTGTGGCGAAATCGACAACGCTTTCTGTACATTAGGGGAGGAGAGGTAGATAAGCACCAGCTCTCTGCTTGCTCATTTCGGCGTTTAGAAAAGCGGGACCCTTGAATAGAGGCGGACGGGGCCACCATACGCCAAAGTATTGGTGGAACGATGAAATCGCGAAGGAAAGACAGCTATGTAACTGACACAATCGGATATGCACAAAGGCTTAAAGTGGGTTAGCCAAACGTCAAAACAGAGGGGCAGACGATGGGTTGATAAGAGAAGCTATTGCGCGAATCAAATCCCAACTTGCTGAGTACAGGGCCCCCGAACGAGACTCTGAGGACTCATCGCCAAGAGTATGGCCCGAGCGTGTAAGGAGCTCATAGAGGCGGTCGAAAAGGACGTGTGGGGCCAGCCCTACAGAGTTGTTAGGTCGAGGCTCCGGAAACCTCTGCCCAGGCTCCTTTTAAGACATCCCGGACGTGTTTCGGGAGATTGGTAAAACTCCCTTTCCGGCGTAGCCAAGGAGGAGCAGGGAGGACTTCGACGTAGACCTCGATGACATCCCAGAAGCCACGCTTGGAAGAGCTCGAACGGGCCCTGGAAAATATTGCATCTGGCACGGCTCCCGGCCCAGACGGCATTTCCCCTGAAGTAGTAAAATTGTTAGTCGACGCAGTTCCAACGCCAAGGAAGAGTTTATTCGAAAGAACAGAGTCCTTATTATGCCTATTACCCAAGGCATCAGAGTGACCTGCTGGGCAGAGGACCGCAATAGCAGAGGTTTGCTATCGCAAGAATATCATATTCCCTGCCGCCTGACCCCGCTTGCGCAGGGTGATGGCACCCAGGCGAGTTACTTTTGGAGCTGACAGGGAGACAGATTGCATGTGGCACGGTGAAACGTACCCCAAGTGTCAGGTATGTCACCTCTCTGTGAAGAAGGGGTGCGTCGGCGTTTCAGCTTATCTACCTACTGGACGCTTTGGGCAAAATGGTAGAGAACGTCCTAGTCTATTGCTTCAATAAGGAGATTGACGCCAAGGGAGCGCTTTCGGAGTCTCAGTACGGATTTCAGAAATGTTGTTTTACGATCAGGGCCCTAAAGAGGGTACTGGAACGGACTGGTAGGAGACCACGGAGACCTTCAGAACGAGGGGTTTCATGCTCCTCATTATCTTGGATGTCAGAGATGTCAGAGCCTTCAAAACAATAAACTGGGAAGTAATTGTGAAGGCGACGAAGGAGAAAGGAATATCCGCTTACCTCCGTCGGATGATTTCATCGCACCTGGATGACCGAGGTCTGGCTTGCAGGGGGACAGGAACGCGAGGTTAAAGCTGGGGTCCCACAGGGTTCGATTTTGGAGCCCGTGCTCTGGAATCTGGCTTACGACGGGGTAATCAAAATAGATAATCTCCCGAATGGTGTGGAGACGTTGACGTACGCCAACAATATTGCACTCATGGTTACGGCTAGGACAGAGCCATTTCTAGAGAGCCCAATGAAGCCTTCACCCGTGTAAATGAGTGAATAGAAAGCCATCATCTTAAGTTCACACCCGACAAGACAGAACCGATGTACCTAACAGCCACCCGATAGAAATCAGAAAGGAGGCAAAGTACCTCGGGGTCATCCTCGTTACAAGACTATTGGGATCGGCGCATGTAAAATACGTGACTGATAAAGTCAAAAGGGTCTCTCTAAACCTAGCGCGTAATCTGCCGAGGGTTGGTGGAGTGTCAGAAGCCAAAAGAAGATTATTAGCGACAGTGGCCAAATCAACGGCGCTGTACACGGTCCCGGTCTGGGCGGGTATGGCGATGCGTAAAAAAACTGAGGAGCACTAAGAGCCCAATAGAGGCGCGCTATCAGGGTAAGCCCCGTATACCGGACGGTTTCGAAGCCCTCCTGATCCTAGCCAAGATGCTGCCATGGGACCTGCTTGCGGGGGAGAGAAGCAAGCGCTTCCTCAATGAAGAGTTGGATCTGACTATGGCCAGGAGTGTCACAGTTGTGACCTGGCAGAAGAATTAGGCGGAGGTAAGACAAGGGGTGACCAAGGGTAGCTGGACTAAGAATCTGATACCAGAATTCGGAGTGTGGTATGACTGCCAACATGGCCAGCTATCCTACTGTATGTCGCAAGTGCTGACCGGATACGGTCAGTTCCAAAGCATGATGGGAAGTAAGAGGCGATCAGTGATATCTGTGTGACGTGCGGCTCTGGTGAGTCGGACAACGTGGAACACACTGTTTTGCGCTGCGAGGCTCTCAGAGCAGCACGGCAGCACGGTGGAGGAACGCGGTTTCGTCGGTGGTGCGTCGCGGTCCGGCTGCTCCACCCCCTCCTTCGGCTTCTAGTCCCACGTACATACACTTGCGGCGATGACCCCAGAGTACACCATACCGATGTGTCCAGCAAATGTGTGTAAGAAAAGCAGCGCGCACACCTACTAGAACTTTAAAGCAACATAACAGCTTCAAATTTTCATGACTTTACATATTAACAAAATGGCGGAATCAGACCTCACTAGAACTTTGAGAATATACTACAGAAGAAGCCAAGATCCGCTCTTTTAATTCGCTTACGCTTGCCTGCCAGATGATGTAGAACTTCCTGACTGTTTGATGATACGCGGAAGCAATTCCCAATCAAACCGCGAGTCGGGAATCTCTCTGGATTTAAGTAGGTTGGAGTCCCACTCGAAAACCTGTCGCGGTGGCCGTGTGTGCAACCGCATTTTCCAGTTAGTCCTATAGAAAACGAAAATAACGGTACTCTTACAATCCCTATTTAACCAACTGACTCTGTCGTTGACTTACCTTGTCATAACCTTATAATAACTAAGACCCCAGTCAGATCTGATCATAACGCTCTAACATACAATGTTATGTTTAAAGCGGATGTCACAATCAATAACAGATGTGGCTTTATCTTTTGGATGAGTAACTAAGAAGCAATTAAATCCAAGGTATGTCAAGTGCACTGACTGGCGTTATTTTATTATTGTAATGATAATAAAAACATTGGATTCCAGAGAAACCAAAGCTTGACGCTAAGGATATAAAATGTTTTTTCAGTTCCCCTTCAGTACATCTTCACCATGTTATCATAACAACAATTAGTTCAGCCCTTATAATAGTAATAATAACTTATAATAACACAGTAAAGTACGATAAACCAAATAACGAACCTGCATTAAAATTTAGTTTGACTTCATTTAGCATTCCGTCTAAATTTTATCAGAATGTAGCACCAAATGTTGTAGGACATTATATTTAATTAGAAAAAAAATATACATCTATATAAAAAAAAAAAAATATATATATATATATATATATATATATATATATATATATATATATATATATATTGCGTGCCTGTTGCACAGCTATCCAAAGCATGTATATTATTTGAAAAACCTCTTGTGGATTCCATATTTCTATGTTTGGGTTCAGATGGTCAGCATGGTTTACCAAAGGAAAGCCAACAGCAACCTCACTGTCGAAATGGTCCAGGACTCTCTCTCGGAAGCGTTTAATAGGATAGGCCATATTATGACTTTAACCAAATTAAAAAAAATTCCGTAAATCACCGCTCGCTTAATTGGGAATTATCTGACTGATAGATTGTTTTACGTTAGAAAAATAAACCGTTTTAGTAAATTCGGTCTTTGTCCCTTGGGTGTACCTCAGGGTTCTTGTCTTAAACCAATTTTAGTTTGTGTTTTTATTTTAGATCTTAAATTATGCTGCATAGTATTATTTACAAATTGTATGCTGACGACCTCAAGTTTCATGGGCATTCTAATACCGAAGAGAAACATGCATTTTTACAGAGTGGTAGTAATAGTACGAATATATCTGTCATAAAATGTGCCGCAATTGGCAGCCAATAATCCGAGCTATTGGCGTTACCATGACTCCATAATTGAATTTTATTGTACACATTGATAGCACTATCTAATCTGCTACACTCCTATGCAATATAATGTTTAGATGTTTTATCGTAAAAAGAACCGGAATTTCATGCATATAATGGCCAATAACACGTCTCACTATTAGGCTCAAATTATCTCAGAAATAATATCATAATAACACTGACGAAACTATAAGAACAGAGAGGGTCAATGGTATGTGAAGCATGGCTCGAGTACTTAGAATGTTTGTTCCAATCACCACTGTAAGTGATGCTTTATAGCTAAGATAGCGTACTTTACTGTTCATTGCAGTAAGTTTATAAACATGTTGAAACGTATAAGGCTTTTTACCCAAATTACGTTGCAAAGCACTTTCCTATTAGCTTCGTAAACTTTTCTGTCGAAGTAAACCGCCGCGTTCTACATTTCGATGACGGATACGCGATAATTCAATAGAAACGAAGCAATAAAAACGGCCTACCTAGACTGCCGTTTTTCAGTGCGGCGCTCGGGTAGCGCCGAATTCGGATAACAGTTAACGGTACTATAGTTGTAGTCGTAGTAGTGGGGTTTTATGTCGTTTGAACCTTTGGATGACTCTGACCCCTATCAACACACGCCAGTCGTCAGAGTTATACCGGGCTGAGCATGATATACGCATACATGCAGTTTTTTGAGAGGTTGGTTATTTTTTGCTGCCCTCTATGAAAAGTATTACAACTTGTCGGCAAAGTTAAATTAATCAGCAACCCATACAGATGACCGTATACGAACACTAATCGTGCCAAACGGCTTTTCATACATATATATATATATTTATTATATATATATATATATATATATATATATATATATGTCATATCATTTAAAAACGCACGTCAGAATCGTTGTAGTCTCTTCTATGGCAAGGTTTAGAGCTCAAGTGAATAGCGGGGCGCAAGATGTCGGTTGTGTGATCATTAATGTCGATGCGAAAAAGCTTCCGTCGTATGAGCTATTATAAAACGCAACAAACGACGTCTACTATATACAGTATTCCCATAGACTACAAATTGAGTATAACACGTTTTCGAAGAATACAGGAGCACTACTGCTCACTTCTTGCTTCAAACAGGCGATATTTCAAACTAAATGAAAAGTTTAAGTAGAAGTAGCTGATTACAAACAGTTTGCATTTAAGGATCTTCCGCGTTATTACGATAACGTTTACGGTCAATATTATATAACCCAGTGGATAAATCCGAGCTTATAAGTGACATCCTCCTTATCAGTCAATCAACACGTTTGTTAATTTTTTTCGTTACCTTACTTATAGCATCTGAGAAGGTGAAGTCTATGAAAGCTGACCTTACCTGAACATGTTTGTCCTGATTGCCCACTCTTCAAACTGATTGAGGTATCAGAACCGAAATCGACAATGACGTTAAATGCTTGCTAGGAGAAGGGGGTTTGTATAACGCAATGTCTTAATGATATCATGCCAAAGGCAAATAAAACTTCCATCTATTGGATGTCTCTGTGATCGTATGCATGCATGAGCTGAAGGCGGTGCGCAAAGCATCGCACGAAAAACGACAGGGCTCTTCTGCACGGCGCTAACAATACACTCAACTATGAGTTACGCATACGGCTTGAACCTGCACTCACGAAGAAATACGTTATAGATTTGCACGTAATTTTCGCCGAGCCACTCTCGGCAAGCCAGCTTTGTGAGCCTTAAGTTGTCCCCGTGTTGTCATAGCTATTACGCTCGTGTTTCTTGGGGGGTGGCAGCGTGAGAAGCAGTGCAGCGCTTGCGTTGAAGCTACGCTTCTCATTCGCATTTCCACTGCACCTAGCTGTCTGTATCACTTGTGCGCGTTTCGTACGTATTTTGCGTTCATTAGTGTCCGTCCCTACGGGCCAATCTGCTGCTGCTGCTACGCTGTTTCTACTGTCCGCCGTGACTGTTCGGATGAATCCCCGATGAGCTGGTTCGGATGAATCCCCGTGTCTCCCTCGAGGTAGAAGAACCTTCTTAACGATCCTTGCGATTTGCATTCTGCCGGGCAATTTTTCAGCACAGACACGCTTGCTTTGCGCACGCTTGGCCATTTTTGCAGAATTCCGTTGTTGTCGCTATTTGTCCTAGTTAGTAGTGTTTAAAATGACAAAATAAAAGACGTTGTTGTTTTTGCTGTTGTTGTTGTTGTTCAATGTCGTACTTGAAGTTATTGCTGTGCTGATGCTATTATTGCCCATGTTCTTATTGCCGTTGGTGTTACGATTGTCATTTATTGACTTGATGTATGCGAATGGTAACTCAAAACCTAGGAAATTTCAATTCTCACCGAGAGTAACTTTTTTGGTATCGCTACTATTTCGACCCAATTGGTCTTTAACGGGTTGGCCAAAGTTAAGAACGTCGTGAACGGCGTACACCTTGGACGTTTCACTGGGCGTGAACAGTAGTGAAACGTGTGTGTATGATATGCGCTATGTAGCAGCAAAATAAGCAAATAGGCATACTACATCACGGATTCTCGACGGCCATGTTTAGGCATGAGGCACGGGGCTGATGGTGGGTGAAGGCGCTATCATCCATCCACACAGCGTCGGGCACTACGGGCTTCAGCAGCGACAGCGACGGCAGCAGCGGCAGTATCGTTGTGACGCCCGCTGTTGCTGCTGTAGCTGTCTCGTCTCGTGGCGCGAGATTGTGGCGCGTGGTTAGCGGACCTTGCTGGTTAGCAGCAGTAGTCGGAGCTTGATTCTGTGTGCGTTGCCGCCGTCGCCTCGCCTTTGCCTACGTTTCGCTATTTCTCTACGTATACACATACATATATATGCTCGCTACGCACTCTAAGACGACGTGCCATCGTGCTCGTAGATGTCTGCTCGCATTGTGCCAGCTGGGCGATCTGCTGCTGCTGCTGTTGTTGTTGATGTTGGTGTTCAACGGGCGGTTGGCCTACGCGGTGGTTGGTTCCTCCGTGTCTCTCAGAGAGCGAAGAGCTATCATCATCTTGTGTAGGTTTTTTGCTGCCGTTGCTGCTGCTGCTTCTGCTGCTGCTCTACCACTTCGTATCTGGCGCTCATGCTATCTCATAGCATCCAGGCCCGCCTAAATTACCAACAGGCCATGCCGGGCGGCTGCTTCTTTATAAGTAAAGTCTCCAACTGACCCCAGCACACCCCCGCCGCCGCCACCACCACCACCATCACCCCGATGGCCGCCGTATGACATGCTACGCTTGGCAGAGCGACGACGACGAGGGGAGCCGTGGCCCCGCAGTAGCTAACCTGCATGACCGCCTATTAGCTGCAAGAAGACGTGTGCCTTCAGACAAGCAGAGCAGCTGCTCGTTGCAGCATGTAGTTAGTTTGAGTTTTGCTGAAGAAAACACGCATCGCCGCGGCGGTTTAACGTTTATCGCCGCGATAATAGTAATAATAATAATAATAATAATAATAATATAATAATAATAATAATAATAATAATATTTACTTTTATTGTTGGCGCCATAAAGTGTGGATACAAGTAACTGTCACTAAAACGAATACTATACCATGGACTGTAAACATAAAACAAAACATATTAATAATAATAATGATACCCAGTATCTAAAATGTGTTTTATTATTATTGTATGCAGTGATGTGAAAATTCTTTAGTTGGCGGCTGATACACGCATGTTTGAAATGATATATTGATTTAAAGTGATACCAAAGATGAGTTTAATATCAAGATGGAGTACGCTGCTGAACTTAACATTGCCTGCTCCCATACAACTTCACCTCTTTCGTCGGTTCGAGCCCAGATTTTGAGATAAAACTGCAACTGTCCGAGAATTGGTGAGGTACACAACTATAAATACCTTAGTCTGACGTTTCAGAATAACTTCAAATAGGAAATTCATATTAAACATATGATAAGCAAACTTAGGACAGCGACTTTGCTTTTTTGGACAAGTTATGACACATTGCCTCCCACAAATTGAATGTTTTATGCGTTCATTTGTTCACACCTTAAATATGGTGTCCTGTTGTACGCTGTCTTATTCAAGTTGAATGTCGAACCAATAGTATTTCTTTAGAAAAGATGTACACGAAATATATTTGGATGGGCACTAAGAACATATGATAGATGCAAATATGTTGTATTCTTACGCATATGTTGTGTTCTTACATAATATAACAAAAGTATTATATATATATATATATATATATATATATATATATATATATATATACAAGTTTTAAGACCAGTTAAGCGATCTTGCCATACATAAATTCCAGTACTTTATCTGTTAAGATTGACGGTAGAGTTATTTGGTGGGGAATCCAAAAGCCACCTGATCTGATCTGCATCTGGCGTGGCTGTTCTAAGGGTAGCAGTGCCATATGAAAGCATACGGCGTTGCCTTTGATGGCAAAAAAAATATGAATTCTGTAAAATGGCGTACCAGGATTGCTTAACATGAGTATGGCTATTACACATCCATAAATCCCTCACAGTTATATTGGTTATTGTGCAGCAGATTATCGAATGGTAGTCTTACTGTGTGATCCTGAAAAGGAGTATCTTTCTAAAAATCCCGTAAATTAGTTGAAAAAGCGTCGTTTTAGTTAGGTGGAGGAGGCTCCTGTCGCTCAGGACTGATACGCGTCCAAATCCTCTGCTCAGCCTTAAAAGCGTGCCTCTCGTTTCTTTTAGGCGAGACAGGTTTTAAGTGACTATAGGTTTACCTGGGAGTGCATTTTTTTAGGCTTTGCTAGGAGTCGGGTCGTCTGTTTCGTTTGGAAGCTCGCTCGTCGGTTCTGTGGATGATACTTATGCCCATGTCTGAGTTCTGACGCAAGTCTCCATGCGTCATCAATCATATTGGCGAGTCAGAGAACTTTTGATTAGCAAAAGGCAATTCTTGCTATTTCGTATTTACTAGTATTTTTATATTTATTTTATTAATTAAAAACGCTATGTAATATTTTGTTTTAGAGACGCAGCCTTGGATATTTAAAATTTGCCTAAACACAAGCAAGCGTCACCCATTTCGCAATCCTTTGAAACCCACGATAAAATAAATCAAGAAGAAAACACGAAATGAGGTCTTGAAAACTAATAGGAGGGAACTACCTCGCCCACGGATTTCGGGATCGGTACAACACTTAAATCTCGATAACAAACGTGACACACGTTTAATAATCATAAACACGTAATTACACTCAGCCGACTTCTTCGCAACGATTGCGCTCGAAGCTTCAGGTTTTGTCAATGAGGGGGAAACGGGTAAGGGCTTCATGTCTAATTCGACATGCAAAGAGCCAACAATAACCATAAGTGCTTATTAATATCTTTATTGGAACCACGATTTCTAGTCTACAGAGGCAAGACCATAATTAATATGTAGTATGATCTGGCAGTATAACATGGCGGCGTGAAAGCTCTGCAATAACACACGCACTAATTGCGGAGAAACAAACTAGGAAGCGGGTGCAATCTAACAGATACGCTACAAAGAAACACGTGGCTTGACCGATGACGCGTAATAAGGATTCACTCTAAAATTACGCAAAGAGAATTTGACAAAACTCCTTTAGCTCAGCAAGGGTGGACATATGCTAAGCATTGCTAAGGCGATTGGTATATGAACTGTACATACAAAAATAATATAATTTTTTTGTGTATCGGGGACGTATGCACATAAGCTAAGCCCTTTGACGCAATTGCATACACAACAATTAGTTACGACATCAACCAAAATATAATTTTACAGCTGCAATATTCTCTAAGATAACTTTAAAGGTGTGTGGCGGAGAACCATCAAGATGGCTAGATGCAGAGGAACAATAAATAGGTCACAACAGCATCAGCAGCACTAACGTCGCGTAGAACAGGCTGCGCGCTAGACATCACTAAACTTCTCAGACAGAAAACATACTATATAGGGAGTCGCGCGATAAGAACATACTTGGGCTAATAAACACCCATCCCTGGCCGTGTGGAGAAAACAGGTTATGACGTCGACAACAAAAGCAATAGCAATGAGTCACAGTTGCACTATTTTTCCAATACAGTACGACGTAATATCTAGTATAGTTGATGATGGTTAATGATGATACACTAATTGGCAAACTGTAGTTCACTTGCAGTATGGCCTTTTAGGCCGAAGATCTATCCGACCATCCTGTACGACAGCTATGTACGGCCGCCGGTGTCGGAACACGCATTCCTTGCGAATGCGCACCATTGCGCGCCCAGTGACCGTAACGCCATCTTATATGCATCTAATTGTCTTCGTAGGCTGCCGCTGCTACAGTATACGTACAGCCTGCTTGTCGTCTGCACCAACACCTTCTCCGGCCCGGCCCGTCAATCGTCCATAATTGCACAACAACCCAGCCGTCATCTCAAGGCTACGGCTCGCCGTCCACTTCGAGCCGGATGACCGATCATACTCCTGTTTGTATCGTATCACGTGCCGCCTCCTACAGAGGCGTAATACTCTGCTAGATCTTAGTAAGACCACACTGTGTGGGCGTTTTATTTATGCCCACGTATTGTTTGGGCATATCCTTTTTCCCTGTGTGTGTGTGAGTATTTCCTAAAAAAAATCTTCCGCTGGCTCTCTCCGCTGGCGACTACTCAGCTGAGAATGACCAGCATTAATGGTCTACCTTCAGTTTGAGCAGCTTTATGATCCTGGACTAACTAGCCCGCCTCTAGAAGCTCCTCTACCCCTGCCATGTTTGCCGATCTAATCGTGATAGGTAATCGTTTTTGATCTATCATACGTCTCGGCTACGCACTGTGTTGCTAACTCCTGAATGAATGTCACCAGTAAATCTGGCGAGCTTATCTGATAAAGTAATGTACATGTACGCTTATGGTTAGAAACTCTGGTGTAAAGTTACCCGTGTCCTGCTCTTACTCATTCCGCCGAGGAACCTAATGAAGAGACTGACGTGCGGTTATATTACAGTTCTTCTGATAATGACTTGAATCATCACAACAGATTTAGGATATAGCTATTGCCGTCTAAGGAAGTTGCAAGCAACAAAAGATACATATTACATTATTTTGCAAGCCTGCAGAGTAACTATATAAGCGCGCTCAGCTCAAACAATCACATTGCTTTTGTTAAAACATGGCTTTAGTCACAGCCATAATCGTACCAAGAATGTTTTTACCAATAATTTAGAGTACCGTGCAATGATCTCTAGATAAGCGAGTGCATATTGTTATACTTTGATTAACGGTGGCTTTATATTGTGTTGTGTAGGAGCATATATATATATATATATATATATATATATATATACATATTAAACACAATTAGCCCCTTCTATGGTCGGTGGCGGCGCACCCTGTGAAGACTAACAACTTGAGAAAATGCTTATCAATCGGCTATCCCTACAAATTGTGCCCTCTCGCATTAAGACCCTGGGTGCCCCTAGCGTTCGGATCAAGCAGCTGATCCGCAAAGTCGGCACCTTGTTAAACCTGTCATCCGGCGACAACAGGTCGTCGTCCTTTTTCAAGCAACGTCTGGATCTTGACATACGAGGTGTGTTCAAAACGTATCGCGACTTTTGAATTTTCGCGGGTTACGTATATTCGAATTTCGATTTTTTGTGGCGTTATGTTGGTACTCATGTCTCTCACTTATGCCGACAAGCTCGGCCATTTTGAATGTTCACTTAATTGTTGACAGCTGCTTTGCTTGCACGTGTTTTGGATCGTCTTCGATTTTTACCTATTCAAAAAAACGGATCAAAGAACCTGTATCAAATTTTGTGTGAAAAACGAAATTAAGTGCGCGGATGCATTCTGAATGTTGACTGTGGCATACGGAGAAGCTACCTTGGACCGAAGCAACGTTTATCGGTGGTACAAAATGTTCTCAGAAGGCCGAGAAGATGTGAACGACGAAGAGCGTGCCGGACGCCCGAGCACTTCAACAACAGACGAAAAACTTAATGAAGTGGAGAAAATGGTATTGGCCAATCGTCGAATCACCGTTAGAGAAGTTGCTGAGGACCTAAACATATCGATTGGCTCGTGCCATTCGATTTTTATCAATGACTTGGGCATGAGACGGGTCGTCGCGAAATTCGTACCAAAATTGCTCAATTGCGACCAAAAACAGCATCGCATGAACATTGCTAATGAGATGTTGGACTCTGTCCGCGACGACCCAAATTTGCTCCAGAGGGTCATAACTGGTGACGAATCGTGGGTTTATGGTTATGATGTGGAAACCAAAGCTCAATCATCTCAATGGAAGCTGCCGCACGAACCAAGACCGAAAAAAGCGCGCCAAGTTCGGTCGAATGTGAAAGTTTTGCTGACAGTTTTCTTCGATTGCAGGGGCGTGGTGCATCATGAGTTCTTGCCACAGGGTAGAACGGTCAATAAGGAATATTACCTTACATTACAAGTTATGCGCAATTTGCGCAAAGCAATCCGCCAGAAACGCCCGGATTTGTGGAAGAACAAAAATTGGCTTTTGCACCACGATAACGCCCCTGCTCACACATCGTTGCTTGTGCGCGAGTTTTTGGCCAAAAACAACACACTAATGATGCCGCAGCCACCGTATTCCCCAGATCTGGCCCCCTGTGACTTTTTCTTGTTCCCTAAACTGAAGAGGCCCATGAAAGGACGACGTTACGCTACGCTTGACGAGATAAAGACGGCATCGAAGGAGGAGCTGAACAAGATAAAAAAAACAACGTGGAAACGCTGCCTCTGTTTGGGGCACACTTCTAAAGTGGTCTCGGCCTGGCCTCATCGAAAGGGACACGTGACAGTCACAATACACGCCCACTAGGCATATTGGCTTAGCTAATCCATCCTGAATGTGTAACATCTACCTTATGTATAATACGGAGAATAAAATCATTATATATAAACTAAACTCTGCTGGTGTTGTCAAATCGAGCAATAATTCTGAGATTTTAAACAATTGAATGTGCTTCTAGAGCCATGACAAGCGATTTTGGCAGACGGCGCACGCCGTCTATGCATGTTTTCAATCTCGACATGCCCTCCAGAAAATTTCACTTACTCCGCAAACATGCCTCGGATTGCCATAGGTTTGGTCATGAAATGCGCAGTTGCCCGAATGAAGCTAGTTTTAAGCGCTATAAAAGGGCGTATTGTGGCAAATTTGAGACATTGAACGTGAAAGCTAAAAATAGAAGACCCTTTCATGCGAATTCTCTTTTAAACGACCATGTCGCATCTTCTAGCCGACATCATGCATCCTTCGTAGGAAGCAGCAATACCTTACGAACTCGACGCCTTCTTAGGATAATGCATAGTTTTTCTATAGGATGGCTGGTTGTCTCGCAATTGCACATGTTGTTCCTAAGCCAGTTAACAATAATTCAGTGTACAAAAATTCAGTAGTTTTATTTTTACTCAAAAAATACTTCTCCAGGAGCGTGTTCTATTGGAAGATATCTTTACTGTAAAAGCTTTACGATTTTTTTTATATCGCTCTCAATTTCCTTGTGGGAAACTTTATATATATATATATATATATATATATATATATATATATATATATATATATATACATATCTATATATAGAAACAAATATTGCTTAGCACGTTACAAATATATAAATGTAAACTTTATTTTCAAGTATATAATGTATACCTTTTTACAATTCCTGCATTTTTTAGTCGCTACTGGTTTTAGGATAGGCTGATCACTCACTGACGCTAGAAGTAAGGCACATGGTGTTGTACCTATGAGCATATTTACCACCCCAGCATACCGTTTAGAACTGTCTCCAATGCCGAAGTGCACCTGATGCGGCCGTTCGAAGGCTAGCAGCAGCATTAACCTTTTTAGTTACACAGCCTACTACTTACATACTCAGGCGATTTAGGCGAGATGTCGGTTGTTTTTGTTCCGTACGGCTGTTTGTTGTGTGGCGCCTCAAGCATATTGCACAACGGCCTGCCTATCCCATATCCCTTTGGTGTTGTTGTTGTTGTTGTTTTCGTTGCTCGTGTCGTTTTGGTCGTTGATTGGTGACGGCTGACTCCACTGAGTACCGTTTTGTTTTGTCCTCCTAATCTTTCACCTCTTCTCTTGCTTGCACCTCGTACGGTTCGAAGTGCGGAACTTCTCGTACGCTCAAAGCCATGCGCCATGAGCTCGTGTAGCCATCGCTTTCTTTTAGCCACTTCGGTCGGCAGGCCTCCACCTCAGTGGCGGCTACCGTCGAAACGTCCTTCGCGTGCCGACGGCGAATAACGTCTCGCCGACGACGAAGAGGGCCCGCCTTTAGGCCCCTCAACGGGAAAGGGCAGCCCCGCCGGCAGCAGACCACCGCAATAGGCGCAGAAACCTGAGCAGAGAGAAAGGGTAGCGGCAGCTAGCTGTAACCACGTGGACTCGTCGGAGCAGAACCGCAAGCGTGCCGGCCTTACAGATACAGCATTGTCTTGACCTGTGTCGACCGGGACCGTCTCTATTTGCTCGTTGTTTTCGTAGGAGGCCTACTCCCACATTGTGGTGACCGTTCATGCTTGTACGCTCCGTTTCGTCCTCTGCACCAGTGTATCGATAGTTCGAGTCAGGCCAAGTCCGTACGAATTTTGTCGTCGTTCGCCATCATTGCATCGTCGGTGCAAAGCTCTATTCAATTTTAATACGTCTGAGAGAGAGCTCTCCGACTTCCTTTTTTATCGCACTACTCATACACCGAACGTATTCCTAAGCTAAGCATTTAGATGAACTAAATGTTTTCGTTTTATGTCTTGCTTCAGAGGTACGTCACCGGATTGATATGCATATATACAATAGGAAAGTGCAGTGGTGTCTTTAAAAACGTATTGGAGGGCGCGCTCCCCGCAATTAAATAAGATTTTTGATTTTTTAGAAGTACAACTTTCTTATACATACTATAGAAAATATTGTGATGATTTATTAATCATTTACAATACGTTTGCACACTCGGCAGTGCTCGCTTAAAATATAGACAGATGAGCTTCCCTTTAAAACGTGGATTGTCAAAACTGCAGATATTGTACAAGACGTGAATGTGGTTGTACAGAGAATTGAAATATACGGAGTTCCCGATGATCATTGTTTAAGGCAACCGGGGTTCTACCAGCCTATCAATTAATTATTATAATGTTGGTTGTTCAGTATGTTTATTATTATAGATATGATATATAATATATATATATATATATATATTTATTTTATTACGGCTATTACAGGTTTTAGGCCTGTGTGCTTTTCGATGTCGCCGGTACCACATGTACGAGTACAGTTTTCGTACTATGGGTGCTATCAAACTTCGGGTTTGTTGGGTCGACATTTTTGGTAGCATGCCGTTTCATAGATTTTGCGATAACTCTAATTAAAAGGGAGTATTGATATATCGCTGCTGTTAACAAGGTTACTTCTTTTAACACTTCATAGTTTATTTTTTTACACTGATAATAAGATTCCTAGTGAGGTCCGTGCATGATGCAAATTGTACCGTTAAACAAGTAGAATTCCTATTTTTAACACCATATATAGATATCAGGGTCCGTGAATATAAATGTTTGTAAAATGAGGTTGGCGCATACTTAACAGCGGTAGCTATGTCAGTGGTATATGTGCTGTGTTTAAGGCCTGTGGCTGCAGGAGCATGAAGATCTCTGACTGAGTCAAGAGGATTGAGTGCTCTGCTCCCCAAATAAGTACATATAGGTATAACTACATACGTGCATATGCTTAAGCAGATGCATTGTTTAGGTATTGCATCTGCCTAAGCATGGAACGGATTTAAACGTAGACTAAAATTCATAGCATATACATTCCAAATGTTTTTTGCCATTTAGAGGTACAGCACACTAATTTTGCTGTGGTTTTAAAGATTTTGCATTCAAGCGTGGTGAAGTGCATATTTTTAAAAAGATAAGCCTTGTTAATTTTATTGTGGTAATTCGGCGTTTTAATAGTTTGTAGGAATCAGAGGTCAACAAGACTTTTTGTTGTCTGGGTCTGCCCAGTCACCCTTCTTGTGGATGGGATAGACGATGGCATGTCGAAATGCGTGTGGCACTTGCCTTTTTCTGGAACCCTGCAAAGTGTCACGGACAGCAGTGTATACTCCGCCATTGTGTATTCCTTATAGACGAATTGCGGAAAGTCCGTCAAACGTATCGCTGCTATTACGCACGAGAGGCTTCAGATGTCGCAGGAGATTTCATTGCAGCGTGTATTGACGTCAATCAAAGCTATAATTTTCTCCGACTATTTCAGACCCTTATTTGTTGTATATTGCCCTCAGCCAGTTCCTCAAGAGACGAATACGTTTTCTGTAAAGGTGAAGCAAACGGACGCGAAGAAGATAAAGCAAGTCTACAGAAGGGGCTAGATAGACTGTTGCTCAGAAAACGATCATTGATGAAAGTAAAACCGCTCTCTAACCGACGCCTCTCTGATTTGCAGATATGTTCAGCATCAAATGATGCTAAAATATCATCTCGGAATTATCAAGCGTGCGGATGAAACCATGGCAAGCGACCATGTCGAAAAATCTGAAATCCTACGAGCCATCTTTGCGGAATCATCTTTGCGGCAACATCTTCGTCTTTCTAGGCTCATCGTGAATACCTCAGACATGCTTGATTTTTTGAAGAGGCGTTTGTTAATTCTATTCCTTTTGTTTTTCCACATGAACAACGAACGTAGCATGTTGAGTTTTTATTCGTTTTGATATCGTCCTTAAAACGTAAATAAATGTATTACGATTCCCATATTTGTCGATATCATCGGCGGCGCTATCACCATCGAAAAGTGGGGTGCATTTGGTACATTTAAAGTTTTGTTTGACAATATCTTTTTGGCTTTTGCGTATTTCAGCTTTGCTCATTGAGCTAAATGCATACACAGACTACAGTTAGTGCATTGAATATTTATTACATTGTCTAGTGCCAGTCACTGTTTGGGCACTTTTGATGGCAATGTTTTTTTGTTCCTACAACTACATTCACCCTAACATTGTTTTCTTCCAGCTTTCGTTTGTCACCTATACAACATGTGATATTTTGTGATTCACAAGCCTATTTAGGGTGCAGTGGTAATTATACAATAATTACAATTAGGCTGGGTCTGGTGTTAAGTGGCCGTACAGCTCACTATTTTATCTTCTTCGGAAGTATCATCATGTATAACGTCGTCTCTGTGACGTTGTCGAATGGCGAGGCCTGAAAATGTGTATCAGTATACATCTATACTAAAAATATTGTATACCGCCAACGGAAGACCTATCCAAATCAAGTGCTGTAACACGGTTAAAATGCGCACTGGTTAAGGTCATCATGGTATTTTAATTTAGTGGATGTGCGCTGTGTGACCATTATGCAGTTTGACGGTATCGAGTGTTACCTAGTTATGTACCACTTTACAAGCGGTGCGCAACGTTTATTGACAGCAATATTGTCAATATCTAATAAATAGATTTATTAAAGATAAACCCAATCAGAATGAGTTGTAACTTATCTTTTCGGAGATTGGCAGATTTGATGAAAGGGTAATGGTGACAATGTATGAGCGCTGCTTTAAGTACTAGACATGCGCTACTGATGGTTATAATCGGGATATCGTAAGCTATAGACATTATCCAAGTTGTACAGCCTTTTACCCTATTCTAGATGAGGCACGTGTGAGTATATCGGCAATCGAGTATGTAGACAACTTGCTTCGATCAGGGTTGGCACGTCCTGAGAGCTAAAGAGGATAACTTATTAGCCACAAATTAAGTAAGGCGATAAAAAGTCTTTAGAACCAGTGGAACAACATGACAACCAAATCGAAAACGGAACATCTGTCGTCCATATGTATTCAGGCATCGATAAATGCTTAAACTTAGATACGTTGGATCACATTCCAAACGGTTATTTGGTCGGAGTTTAGGGCGAACTAACCGCAACGACACGATAGGGCAGCAAAAAAAGGGGCAGTCCGTCGTCATTTCTGGCCAGACGGCCAGCACATCCGTATGGTGAATGGTTGTGATTGTCGTGGATACCGTATCGTAGCCGCATAACGGCCTTCGTTGACGATATAGAGTATCTGCCTCTTCTACTCACTCGAGGCGGCGGCGATGATGAGGTGATTCTATTGTACTGTATCTCGACTGTATGTCGCAGTGTATACACGTGTGTATGTGTGTGCGTCTGCTTGAGTGTCTGTGTCGCGGTGTTTTGCTGTGTATGGGTAGGTATAACGGTCTTTCTGCATTGCCGTTTCGTCTATAAGATTTCCGTTTGTTCGTCGACGCCAGCGAAAAAAAAGCTCTGCTCCATTGGCGTCTCCTGCGTCTGGGCGGCGTCGTTCGGGGCGTACGGGTGCAACGATACGCTGTCCTTGGAGCTGGGGGGTTTCCTTTTCGTGGTGGTGGTGGTGGTGATGGTGGTGAAAAGGAGGCTTCTGCTGCTGATGCTGCGGCTACCGTTAAACGCGACCAAAGCAGTAAAACATCGTTCGCTTTCTCGCACGAATGCATTCATTCATTCGTTTGTTCAACGCGTCGAGAAAGTGAATTGGGCAGAAAGAAAGGAAAAGAGATTGGGAAACATAGAGGTAGAGAGAGAGAGAGAGATCGACCGAGAGTGAGGGGAGAGAGAAGAGACAGGGATAGGAAATGAAGGCCGTAGGAGTGGGGCGCGCTAAAGCGCCCTCGGCTGGACTGGTGCGTTAGAGTAGAGGCAGACAAGCAGGCAGACCTGCGGGGCACACAGGCAGGAACGATGAGGTAGTATGGGAGGGACACCATTGGTCAACGCCAACCGACAAAGAAAACGTAGCAGAAGCAGCAGCAGCCGCAGCAGCGGGAGACGCGATGAGACGATGATGGTGTCGACGACGACAACGATGACGACGACGACGACAGGAGGTGGCGTCTGTGCTACTCCAGCGTCAACGTGGCCCGTGGCCGTTTGGAACGCGCGGTACGATGTGAGCAGCTTTACAAAAATGCGTGTGGCAGTCATTTGCAGGTGCTTGCAGACGAATCTGCATGATCATAATGATATATGTGAGATATTCAAAGGAGGTGAGAGCAGTTGCGTCGGTTTGTCAGTCTGACCGCCTTTTAAGGCAGAGGCTCACGCGGCTGTCTCCCCGTCCTCTCACGCTCTTTCTTTTTCTCTGTATGGTTTTTCCTATGCGCTTGGTACTGGGCAAAGCCGTGCCCTTCTCTGTTCAGACCCTCCATCTGAAGCTGCTCTGTCCTAACGGCGCTGTGCGCGAGTTGCATTGCCAGAACCAACGATGGCCAGCCAAGCAGGACGGATGCTCCCCGCGGGCAGGGCGCTGGTTGCTGACGAACGCCAAAGACGCAAAAAATTATCGTTGTTGTTGATGTTGTTGTGGTGGTGGTGGTGTTTAACGTAGTTTCTGTTGTTGTCGTTGTTGTTGTTGTGGCGTCTTTCGTTGGTGCTGTCATTGTTGTCGCCGTCATGCTTGAGGGTGTAGTCGCTGCATTTGATGCCGATGGGGCGAAGCGAGAAAGAAAAGCGTGCGCTGCACTCTGTTTGCGAAACCAAACAGTGCAAATGGAGTGGACGATGACGAGACCGCGGCCCACGGCGGCTACGACGTTCGCGAGCCGCAAGAACGTTCAGAGACGTTCAGATCGAGTCTGGTCGAGTTGGAGGTGAAGGCGAAGTCGAACTGTCCCAGGCGAGCTGTCCCGAAACGCCACAAAAAGAATACGGAACGAAGTCATAAGAAAACGGCGAGCCAAGTAGACAAGAAACCAAGTGAGACAGCGACCAACCGACCGACCGACCGACCGGTGAAGGTGTGTGTGACAAAGACCGGAGGTGAAAATGTTTGCCGACACGTAGAACTCGCAACACGCAAAGCATGCGCGCACGATAGCGGCTGGCGGAAAATGACAGGCAAAAGCAGCGTTGACTTGAGTGGCGGCGTTGCGAAACCGAGAGGCCGACGTCATGGTGCCACCATCGTTTGCCGCAGCATCTCGGAATATGCGTGTTTCGGAGAACTTCGCCCGACGAATGGAAAAAGAAGAAGAAGAAGAAAAAGAAAAAAAGGCCACAACGGCAATAGGTTAGAGGGGGGAAATTACGAGATGCAAGACGAGGTGTGAAGCGTATGAAAGACGCGCCGGTGAGCCGTCGCAGATGGATTTATCTGGTAGCGGCGGTGACTTGAACCGCTCGCGCATCGTTTCAAAAAAACGGAGCATGGCTTGCCCGGACTCGAATCGCTCGGGTAGAACTTACTCTTTCTCGTTCTTGATCTTGAGCTGTTTGCCTGCTGTAGGCTTACCGCTGACGGAAAAAGGCCACGCAGCTGCCCAATATGAATGACCTAAGGTAGAGACATTAAGCGACGAGTATATATATATATATATATATATATATAGCACTGGGCGACTGGCCAAGAACCGAGTTTGACTACGGCTAAAGTTTTCTCTGATGAACCTTGAAGTATCAATGGTCACCGCTGCCGTGGCTGCCGTGAAAAGGACATAGCAATATAGGGACAGAGAGGTTTCGGCCTCCAGTGTAAAGACCTTTAGATGGGTGTTCTATATATGTGTACTACTGCAATTTACGACTTCCGGCCCAATTGAGGTACTAATGTGAAGAATCGCGTAAGTATGTGGCGGCCAACGGAAGTCTAGGCACTGTACGAATGATGTCGGCTGAAATCGTAACAATAGAACGCTAAAACAGCGACGAAGTGTTTGTACGGTAGCTAAGATAGGCATTCGGTCGGTAGAGGTCAGTTGGGCCAAATGACAAGCCGACGCCAAGAGCCGACACGAAAATGAAAGAAGGAAGAAAAAGGAAGAGCGAAATGATTAGGTTGAGTGCAAGGAAGAGCCACGTGTGTTCCGCCGACGTGCGTTAGCAAGAGGACAGACGACACGAAACGTCAAACTCAATGACGAAAGTCATCCGGGACAGGATGACGGCTGTCTGAGGCGTAGAAGACCAAGATCATGTGACGACATCCTACTGAAGCACCACAACGAGGAAAAATATCAGATTTCGCCGAAAAGTAAATAAAAATGCCGACGGTTAGAGACGACTCGCTCTGTCGCAGCTGTACTCATCTGGCACGTAGACAGGCATCGCGTCCGAACAGTTACGCCAAATTGATATCAGATTAAGGCGACGAAAGCGACGGTAGTAGGCTGGTTTGCGTAGCTTACTTGCCCGATAAATCCAGACAACTTGCGACAAGGTTACCGCCGTTACGCACCCACCAAATATATATATAACTATATGTATATATTTGTTTGTTATGTCACACACATATACACATATACTATATATATAGGCTTCCTGCTATTTTCGATTATGATACTTAAATGTGGTTGTTTCTGTAGCCATCTTTTGTTGGCTCGACTTTTTTTACGAATTGGAGTGTGTTCCCAAAAGGACATTTTATGGACGTAGAGTAAAGAAAAAATAATTAATGGGGATTACTCAAATGTAGGGTTACAGGCATATGTTATTAACTCTTATGGACTTACAGTTGCCCTGTAAGCTACTGGATGATCGTCAACATGCCAAGGGAACGCTTTCTTTAATTCCAACGCTGGCTTTTTAAACAGTTTTTTTTAGCATATTAAAAGCGTCATTGCGATACCTAACGAAAACTGTTTGTGTTTATTGTATGTTTATTTGACTGTATATTATTCGTGACTGTATTTTCGTTGCAAGGTTTTGTTTTCTAATACGCTTAAATGAATATATATACATCTTGCAGTAGGTACGCAAATGTAAAAGTCAACTAAATCAAGGACGGCTTACATTTTAACCATTTCTGATACAAGTGCTTTACAGAAACGCGTTTTGGAGAACGGTAAGGCCTCCCTAGTCTGCACATTAGTAGCAGGGTTGGTACAATTGACTACATGGACGCTTTGCAAAATTACTTTTATCCGTAATGCTGTTGAAACATTGATTTTCCTGCAGTGGAGTGTTCCTAGCATCGAACTTTGTATATATATATATATATATATATATATACTTTACTGCTTTTTGATTTGGCAGCTACATTAATGGAAGTGCTACCTCATGATGAAACATGTGAAAAGCACTTTGTTAAAGGCCTTTCATACATAAAGATGACATGCGATACCGAAAACTACTTTTTTTTTAAACTTAGTGGGGGGTCGGATGGTATGGCACCATCTCGTTTTATTGAGACATCTGTGCTCCCCTTTTTTTAGATCTTTTTCGATCATGGCCGATTTTCATCTACTCCGGCATTCTCCTTGTTTAAATTGGAAACCATGAAAACCAATTTAGGATTGGCCGGTCTGGGTCTCGAACCTAGGCCTCCCGAATGCAAGGTAAAGGCTGTTGCCACTAAGCCATCTTGCTCGGTAAATATAATAACTCAAATACGTTATGCCAACATAGTTTGACACGCTTTACCATCCGACTAAATCATTAAGGTAGTCGCTTCTAAGCAATTATCAAAGCCGTTACTTATACAGAGCACATAACTTAGTTTCCTGGCGTACGTCGAAATGAATAAACCAGAACTGTCTATTTTGTCAGCGATATGCTGCCCTTTGCAGTGCTCATGCCAGACCGATACTGTTAGTCAATATATCAACCTTACTTTTTTCTTCGTGTGTAACTAAACGTACGTTTATTTACAAACGATTAGCACTATGCCAAGTTGATCTGGGGAAAAGCAAACCGGCGTACAAACATTAGATAACCCTGCGGTTTTCCTATAAATTTTACTTTTGTGTCTTAGAGTGCCTTGTCTGGCTACCTTAGGTAATTTTAAAATCATGACATAATAGGTTGAGATATTATTCATACTGATAATTGGACTTAAACTTAACTTTAGCTTCTTAGTAATCACAGTGATGCTTAACTGGTGCCGGGCTCTCTGTGATCAAGGAGGCGGAGTGTCCAAGAGGGTGCTTTGCCATTGCATTTCTTAAAGGCTGACACCGGCCACTCTCCCAAGCTGGGAATAATGGGGCATGCAATTTTTGGGCTCTGAAGTGTATTCATTGAGGCAGCAATGTTTGTTCTTCCTTTAACAATTAAACAGCCAAACTTAATACATACTCTTGCAAATTAATAAACGCTCTGAAAGTGCATATACATGCTACCGCTGTACTGAACATTTCCGGAAATGTGTGTCCTTTATGTTCAGCAAGTTTCCCCCCGTTAAAAGGCATCATACTCAAGTGAGCATTAAAACGGTTCTGATACACTTCCAAACCTTTCGGAAATTGCTTTGAAACAGTATCATAAGAACAATATAGAGTTAGGTTTATTTAGATCTAAAGAGGAGATTGCTTTTAAATCTAGGCTATTCTCTGTATCCTACGGGCTTGGCACTTTCGTGATGCATATCTTAATGAACCAAGGGCAGGGCATGTTGGGATGTATAAAGTTTTCCTAACAGTCCATGTGGCGACATGGCCGCTGACTCTCATCGGTATGCTTAATCATCTATTGTTAATCAGCATGGTTCACACAAAATTTGATCCATAACAGGGATTGAACCGGCGAAACCTTGGTAGGTTGCAACCATGACTAGCGCATCCGCCTTCTAGACCACGCCGTATAATTTAGCCATTGCTAGTTAAAGGTTTGACAGAATGCTGGAAATGTTTTTTTACGGTGATCGACGTTGTGTCGTTGCAGGGTCATTGGGGTCTAATTAAAAATTAAAAATAAATGCGTTTGATTGATTAATTTTGCCTGGTTGCACTACTACACCGTTGCAGGGTTGTTTACAATCAGTCCACGGCAGATTTAAATGCTCATATACGCAAACATGAGTATGTAAATATTTTTAATGAGTACATCTAAGCGAATATTTTATTTGTTTAATGTAGTTGTTATAATTGCCTTAAATGCCAAATATATAAGCTTTCTGCAACACAGGTACGCTTCTTACGTGTAATATGTTGGACCCGTTTTCGTACCGATTGCCGATTGCTATAATATTAATAACAATAAAGGAAACTACAATTGCAGTTTACTTTTGCAAACTTGGACACGAAATAATTTGGCGCAACTTTTTTAGAAATGTCTTTAACTGTTGCAGTTTAGCAACCGCTCTCTGTTTTCAACAATAGCTCGACTTGTCCAAGGGATTTTAAAATGTATACTTTTCAATGCATTTCCTTTTAGTGTGAACAAACTCGGAAAGCAATAAATACCTTGAATTCATTATGGCCGCTGGGCATGTCTGCCACGCACGCACAACAACAAAAGCAACAGCAAGAGCCTATGAAAACAAAGCAATAGATACTTCATCACAGGGAAACTTCTCACCTGTTTTTTTTCATTAAAGGGTGGGTTCTAACAGATCACTTGACATAGCGTTACAATTATGGCTTTGTTTGCTTATCGACGATTTTACAACTTGCTCGTTACCTGCTTCATGTGGCCTTCACTAACTATTCCTTCCACAAAAAAGACGTGAGTTTGCAACGAACTACACACCCACAATAGTAGCATTCGACGTTTTCGTCCTTCACGATGACCTAGGCAGTTACTAACGTTCCACTAAAGATGCTAATGAAAATTAAATTAGATTTAAATGTTTTTAGTCAAAGCACGTTGTTACAAACTTGTTACGAGCATATTCATTATATTACTTATCCAATCAATTACTAATTTCTTTTGGGGTTCTTCTTTTTTTATTGAGCTGTTACTTAAATCATAGTGAATGCTTTGCATAGGACGTTTGAGCATCAAAATGCTAAAATCGTCATTATTGTTATAGTCAGTAGTTCATCTTGTTGCATGTTACTACTTTCAAGCTTACTGATGCTACATGTTGTTTCTACAGTTTACATTGTTGTATTTGCCGGTCGTGTGGCTTTCATTGCTAAATGTTATATATAAATGTACTCATTTTAAGGTTTGGTAAACTTTGGATGGAAAAAGGGGGCGGAAACGCTTTGTTTAGAAGTGAGAATAAAACTTATAAAATCCGTTATTCTGTCTTTTGTTTGTTATATTCTGCTTTTCCTTTATAATCGGACACCACATTGAAGTTATGATTGCTACACGCAAAATTATTCCTGCATGCGTATAGCCAATGCCAAGCCATACAAATGATCTTGAAGAATGTGACTTTGGCTAACCACGTCGTAGATTAGAAGAACTATGACGAGAACCTTTAATAAAAGCGGCTGTAAAACATAGCGTCACGCTCACATCTGTCAAGTGAATGATCAACAACCTCAGTGTTCTGGGTCTTATCATTTATGCGGGGCACACTGTTTCTGTATGTGCTTTAACCACCTGACCACCTGACGAGACCCAAAATGCTGCTTAGCCTTTGCGTCGACGACCTTGTTGGAATAACCAAGCAAGGCCCAAAAGCACACGGCGCCGTGCTTCCCGACAGACACCATTGTTCTGACCTTTTCCTGCTCTGCTGTTCATTGCGCGGTTAAGGTTGCCGAGCGCTTACTTTGCGAGTGGAACGGTTGGCTGTGTTGCTTGTGGTGATCGTAAATTATAGACCTCCCGCACATACATAGTATACGTAATATAAGGTATGTAGAAATTTTACCGTCGAGAATTTCAGAACACAGAAGCGGATGAACAAACGACCCCGTTGGAGCACCTGGCTTCGTTAAACCCCAGCGGGACAGAAGCACGCTACCGATGTGTGTGTGTGTGCGTCTGTAGGTGGCTACGCGTCCCAAAGTGCGTAACAACGGTGTAAGCGTAGGAGTGCCGCCGGGACGTCGCTACAGCAGAAACGACAGCAATACACGGCCGGGCGCACGGGGACGCAACGACCACAAGGAGCACCTAGAAAGAAAACAATTTATCATTGCTATTAGTCTGTGCCAGTCGCGGTGTGCGACCGCCCAGCGGGGCAAACATTTTGTAAGCCCACTTCGTCGGGGGCGCCGTCCCGGGGGACAAGGCTTGGGAGATGCGGGGTGGGTCTGGATGAGCCGGGGATTGGGGTGGGGTGGGGTGGGGAGGAGGATGAAGAGAGGAGAATGGCAGGAGGATGCGTCGGCACTAAGGAGCTAGCTGGAGGTGGATGGAGGCTTAGTAGTGTAGCGTCATTGTGCAGCAGCGCGAGCTGTCGTCGGCCACGCTGCCTTCGCGACCTCTATGAACGGCTATGGGCAGCTCTGTGGCCGTCAGCGCCGGGCGTACAAGCCGGACACGCAGAGGTTAGCTATGCATGAGCACGAGCAATGTTGACGGCGGCGGCGGCGGTGGTAGCAGCAGCAGCAGCAGAGGCGGTAGTAGCAACATTGGGTACGCTGATACGACGACTCCAATGACCGAGCGTCGTTGCAGCGACGCCAACAACGAACAGCAGCAAGCAGAAGCAGAAGAAGAAGAAGAAGGTATAAAATTTTAGCCTCTTGCCGTTTTCCCTGGATGGCCTTTTGCGGTGTCGAGCGGACCGCGGAGCTTCGGCCTTTTGAGGACTACTGAGGAGGCGTCTTCCGCCTCCTCTTTCTCCTCCCACGACGACGACGACGACGACGAAGAAGACGAAGTGCTACGAATAAGCAGAATACAAGAGCTAGCCAGACCAGACGCGAGGAAGTGGGAAGCGGGCAAGGGAAAGAGGAACAGAAAGTGAACGAGAAACAGGGAGAAGAAAGCCAAGTACCTTGACCACACTAACATTTGGCTTCTCAAGCTGGAGTCGTTTGTACAGTTGGTGTGGCCACAAACGACGACGACGACAACGACGACACTGCTGGTGCTGCGGTTGTGGCGTTGCCGAGGCGGTTCTTCTGCAGCCGAATGCAGCGTGCAATACGCTGGGCAGCTACAACAACTACCCACAACTGCTACATACACGGCTTGCCATAAAGAAACCAATGACGCCACCAGGTGCCTGCTATATAATTTATTATTTACAGCCAGAACAGTATATATATATATATATATTTATATATATATATTTATTCTAAGAGCATCTTGAGGTCGACAGCATACAGATGCAGACAGAAGAGCGCATCCTTTGACGGCGTGACCAGGTTTTGATTAAAGCGTCTCTGAAAAAACTGATATATGTCTCTAAAAAAACAAATATATGTAGAAGTAATGTAGTCAATTTTTTAACTACTTATCTGGGGGTCACCACAATGCTGAATGGTAGACTTTTCCGAAACCATTTAGAAAGCCGAGTAAACAAACTATTCAAGCGACAGCACCAATTGGAACTCTGCAAGTGCTGTCAATCCGTACCGTGTGCACCCTTTTTAAGATGTAAGAAGAACCAATTGCAGCAATAGGTAGAAATAACACAATATATGGGAGAAACTCTGGTTCACGTCTTCGAGAGGAGCTTTATTGACTCAAGAATTACAGCCGCGATGAGATTTACCAAGGACGAGGGCGTTTGAGGAATAATTTTATAAAGTAGACGGGAGAATCGACGGAAATCAACATAGAAAATATATATATATATATATATATATATATATATACTTTTTTTAGATACATTTATGCACATTGTTACGTAACAACCACAAGTTGGCGGTATATCTGAATATATTTTCAAGGAACGCTTTATAAGGTACTTCCTCTTGGCCCCTTTTTAAATAAAGGTGTAGATATATTAGTGCTATAACATGGATGCCCCCGTTGTGGATTGGTGCGCTTTGGTTTCCAATTCGCAGACAACTACTGTTCTTTCTAAATATCTGTCTACGATATATTTTTCATTTTTTTTCTGAAACTTTATATTTTAAGCGTTTGTGTTTCCCGCAAGCTCTCAAAGAGTGCATTCATTGTATCAGCTAGAAGTGGAGACGATAGTATGGTGGTATCTAACACGTTACTCGGAAAAATCTCGGCATAGATAGTAAAGCCTAAGAGAGATAAGTGTGCTATGGGACATGCATAATTTGTATTCTCTCATTCCGTTTTTCTCTATCTATATCTCTCTACTATTATCCCTGTGTGCTCGGCCTTCTTCGACGGAGGCGGAATTTAACTTCAACTATTCAAAATCAATAAAGCAAGTATTTTCTATCAACGGGATTTACAATCTAAACGACCCGTTGTTGACTATGTTGGCGCTGTTGAACCAGCACGGCCCGGAAGAGCCCGGTTGGAGCACCATGGCCACTGAACTACGGGTTTTTAGAGAAAGAACTGGGTCGACGTAACAGGCGAAGTCATTATATTAATAATAACATGCAAATCGGCCGCTGTCCTGCCCTATCGCTCAACCGTCAGCTAGCTCATGTACCTTGCTAAGACAGAAGGATCGTTCGCTTAAGTAAGCGAGCAGAATACAACTTTTCGTCTACGACAGTCCTCCGTTGGCAAACTTCACGATGGCCCCGTACACCCTCGTGGCCGGATTGTATATATATATATATATATATATATATATATATATATATATATATATATATATGTATATATAAATATAAATTTAGCTTCTTTTGTTGGTCAATGCCTGTTCCCGTTTACTCAATCAAATCTGAAAAAAACTCCAACTACCAGCGATATATATATATACCGCTGGTAGTTTGAGTTTTCTTTTTAGATTTGATTTAGTAAACGGGAACACGCATTGATCAACAAAAGGAGCTACATTTTTTGCTTCTCCAGTAGTATGGGTAGCCAGATCTAGGCTGCATACTGCTACATACGCTGTCCAGTAACAATAAATACGACCCTACCTTAAATGTGTACGTGTTACACTACCACTTAGCGGTGACTATCATGTTTTTATCTTCAATATTGATGTACTGTAGCCTAGGCACCTTTTGATTGTAATGACACCCATTCGATTGTCACGGCAATGTTTGCCTGAGTGGCCAAGAAAGAGAGCGGTTAGGTTTAACCTAGGTTATTAGCCTAGAAATAAGCAATGATTATAGTGATTACTTCAACCATGCCGATTATCTTCTTTTTGAAGACACGTCCACATGATCGGTAAACGACAAGCGTTGAAATTGCTAAGATCGGTGATCAAGTAACACCATCTACTTGTATAAATTAGGTGAAGCATTCTTTATTGTTAGTAAGTCCTTAATGTTTTATGTAAGGTGTCGCCCTACGTTAGGTTACCTACGTATGAATTCATTAGGGAAGAGGAGAACACTAAGATAGCATGCTCATTCCATTGTTGCCGTGTGGGGGGCGTTAGCTAGCTTGTCGTTGATGTACCTTACTGTTTGTTTAGCCGCGCCTTGAATTTTTTAGAAAGTTGTACTGAGTCGTGTGATATATAAGGTAGAACCAAATAAAACTAATAAGAAGTTTATTTTTCTTTTGTAGCGGCGGTGGCTTAGGCGGCTAACGCACCGTTCGAAACGGGGCGTTGTCATGGCAACCACGGTTAGCAAAACATCGTTAGTTCGAGCCCTGGCCGGGCTGGTTGAATTTGTTGGACGTGGTTGTCATTGCCTTGCTGCTACATACCTTTGCTGGAGAAAGCCTATATAATTCCAGTACGAGAACGCGATGACGATAGATGCATTTAGACGATATCGTGCCACAGGCAACTTAGCCCATTACGAGCGTGTAAAAATGTAATTTTCAGAGCGTTAAAAAAAAGTTAGGCTAGGCATGGCTTCTTGGTTTTGTTGTTGTTGTTGTGTTCGTTGTTGTTACTGTTATTATTATTATTGCCCTCGTTATTGTGAATAGACCATATATATATATATATCTGTCTAGCACTAGGGGTTTCGTATGATGTCCCATTTCGTCGTGTTGTTGGTTCGTGGGGCGACGTAAGGCGCCACCCGATCCACGCAGTCCGCTTGGGAGGGTTGTGCGCGGCACCCCTTAGCCGACTTGTAGAGTACGTACGCAGACCTCAGCAAGCTCGAGCTAGCAAGATGCACGTTGCGCAGTCAACAGTATAAGCGACCTTAGCAGTAGTGGTCGAAGCAGTTGTAGCAGCAGCAGCAGCAGTAGTAATCATAGTGCCCCGGTATCACAGGATTCTATTCCCTGTAGGGAAAAAGCAGAACCACTTCGGCGAAGGCGGCGGCGCTGTCTACGCTGTTTCACCGGCAACAGAAGGAGTTGGCAAGATGAGTTGGCAATATTGAAAAAGAGCGCCAAGAATGGGCTAGGGGGCAATCGTTGACAGGGACAAAGACGAGGAACGGAAGCAGCATGTCGCAAGCGTTGCGCCGGCTCTGGTAGCCTGCGTTGGCTCAGCTGGCGACAGCGGATCGCTCAGTTCCGTGCACAGTATCGCTCTCTCTCTCTCTCTCTCTCTGCAGATGTCTCGAGTTCGAAATGACGCGTCAGTGACCGTCCGTATTTCTGAGAGATACAAGATAGACCGAGAGAGAGCGCGGGGGGGGGGGGGAAGAGAGTCCACACAAAAATGCAACGGCGTTTTGCCACGTGCGCTGTTTGTCAAAAGGTTCATTGAGTTTGCTATTTGGAGCGCGACGACGACGACGACGACAACGACAACAGTAGTAACGGCGAGAACAAGTGTCAACATGCTTTAGACATACGTGGAGATACTGCAAACGCCGGACCGTTGCAGACACTGCCAGATGACGACTTCTTCGACTTCCCAATAAGAATCGGGCGCTTCAGCGACGCAACTCAGGCATCAAGATCGCGTTAACAACGCTACCGACCGAGGAACTTCCTCAACAATATATTTGCCTAGCGCCGAACGGCCGCTAAATGATATGGCCTATCGTTTACGGTGGTCCTGCGTATATTCTATCTCAGATGAATTAAATCAAGCATAGTTTGTTCATCAAATTCTAGAACAATACGAAATTTGTCCAAGTGAAATTAGACTGTTTAAAGGCAAGATAATATGTAAATCGAAAACAGCTATCAGCACATTAGCTCTTCCCAGGCAAAACACCACCGATAAATACTCTTTCTGCTAAACCGGCTATCTGTTCCAGTCTTGCCGTACACATAAGAGATAATTGTAGAGATGTCTCAGGCGCAAGCCACGGCTGACAAGGCTAGACTACGAGCTTGCTTTGATCCGATGAGTGGCAAGTGGCTTCAGGCCCTACCCTCGCCACAACTAGGTACGATGCTGGACAATAAGATACTCCGCATCGTGTCTGGTCTGCGGCTGGGGGAGACGGTCTGTGCCGCTCATCATTGCATCTCTGTGTCGGTTCCCCGTAACAACAACAGCGGAACACGCTCTATCGTGCCGATACAGCGCTGGCCGCCACTCACGGCACTATGCAATAAACGACGTCGTCTGTCGTGCACTGCATAGTGCACAGGTGCCGGCCGTAAAGGAGCCACTGGGCCTCAGCGCCAATAGTGGGTTAAGACCAGTTGGTAAAACATTAACCCCTTGGTAAAGAGGTCGTCTACTTGTATGGGACGTTGCCGTGTCGTGTACATTGGCCAAAAGCTACGTTGCTCGAACAAGCACAACAAGCAGAGCACCAGATCTCTAGCTGGTGCCTCTGCTTGTCTTGCGGAGGACCGCAAGTTAGCAAAATAAAGAAAACTCAATCCGCAGTTTATCATCCAGCCAGTTGTCTAGGAAACTTACGGACCCATGGGTGAAAAAACGGGGGTTATTTTGATTAAATAAAACTTCCGTTCTATTGTAGAGCTAATTAGCCACAAGCGTGATTACGCTAGGCCGGAGGACATCCGACTGCTTGAAAGAGCAGAACCCAAGCCCTTAGCCTACGTTGTACGACCTCGTAGGGAAGCGAACCACCTGCTCAGCGATGAACAGGTGACGAGTCACCTGACCGGTTTTCTATATAACTGCGAGAGGGTACGCCTGGTTCCAATGATTGCGCACCCGCTCACATTGAAGCAGGATACTATGAATCTGCCCTTTGAGGTAGAAGAAGTAAGTCAGGTTCTGCCCTTTCTTCCGAGAGGAAAGAGTGCGGGGCCAGACTAGGTGTACTATAAACACTGGATGCTGTCTAAGCCACTTTGGCAAACCATCTTTGTGATTTCTTCAAAGAGATCATGAAGAGGGGACAAATGCCAGGAGTCTGGCACATCTCCAGGCTTTCTCTTTTATTTAAGGGCAAGTGTGGTGATGCCAGACGAGACCCACACTTATACCGCGGTATCGCGTCTTAAAGGATGCTGAAGAAGATCTTCTGTAAATTGATTATAAAACGGATCGAGTACCTTGTCGACCAGACCTTTCCGCCGGAGCAATTCGGCTTCCGAAGAGGTCGAGGAACGCGTGATGCAATCCGTGTGCTTTAATCAGAGATAGAGCTAGCTGTGGCAAAGCCCGGAGGCCATTTGTATGTAGTTTTTATAGACTGCGTCAAAGCTTCTGACAAAGCACCTCGAGATTTCCTGGTAAAGTCATTTCGATACGCAGGGATTGGCGGCTCTCTTCTAAGCGTAATTTCAAGCTTCTTTGTTGTTGAGATAATTCGATTAAAGTTGAAGACGCCGCGTACAGTACCATTCAAAAGCTCTATCTCGGAATGGGAAAATAAAGTTGAACAGGCCCGACGAGAGGCGTAAAGGCGACTGGCCAATCGTTTCATGTTTTTCTTCAGAAGGCTTTGTAGAGAACAATAGCTTTTGGAAGCGCTGGCTTTTAAATATAGCTATTGTCTCTCGTTTATTGTAATATTTCTGCGCGATTGTCCTGGTATCCGAGCACTCCAGTTGTCTCTTAATCCGACTAAAGTGTACATGCTAGCCTTCTTTTTCAAGCTTAGGGCATCCATCAACAGATGTTTCTAGTAGTAATTACAGTACAGCGAAGTTTCTAAAACGCACAGGTTCCCAATCTACGCTTACGGGCTAGACCTTCGGGTACACTAATGTGCCTTATCTTAAGGCTTATTTGCTTGTAAGATAGACCAGTCAATTCTCCTTTCGATTATTATTCTGAAAAACTACATTACTCAGTATGCGTAATGTCTATTCACCAGCCGCAGTTTGAGGTGTCGTCAGCGCACTTACCAGAGGCCCCGACATCACGGTAACTGCATCTTACACTGCTATAGTCTCCTGTTGCCACAACCTTTTAAAAAACCTTTGTAGCTTCAAAATCATTACAGCTTCAAAGGCAACTGTTTCGCGGCGCAAGACTCCAAAACTATTCCTGTATACTTATAATAGAAAGATAATTGTTGCAATTATAAAACAGCTAAAAAATAAGAGGCGAAGAGCTCATGTGAAACATTTATTTTTGGTTTGCCGGAACGTTGTGCCGTGACGACATTCGTCAACAACAGCAAAGCAGAAATTGACATGCAATTGACCGAGATTTTCACTCTAGAATTGTATTGAGGACCTCACTGTTATGTTTGCTGGAGTTGCCTTGTTAATGCTGTCGTTAGTAATTTATTGAACTGTAATGCGTACATTAGAAATATATGCTACGTTCGCCCACGTGCAAATATATATATATATATATATATATATATATATCTAGAATTCGTTTTTTTAAGGATGTTGTTTTTAATTCTAGATCTTCCTCCGTCCCCTATGGGCTTGGCAATTAACATGAGTTATATCTTCAATGCACCGAGCGCCGGACATGTTTATATATCTAAGGTTTCCCCAACAGTCCTTGTGGCAGCATCGCCGCTGACTCTCAATATATATCTATCTGATAAGTACCTAAAGTATTTTTAACCACGAAAATCAGAGTGTATAGCTGAAGTGCGAGGTTGTCGAACATATGATGCGCACACACGCGCGCGCATGTATATATGAATGTTTATGGGCGCCGCTCAGCTTTAGTTCATGGTTAATGCACGGGGCCGGCGGCATTTGTTTGCGATCGCCGCCAGACAAGCGTGCCAAGTTGTGTTCATCATTCGTCCAACAGGGCCGCCGCCCGCTTCTGCTTGCTTTTGGTCGCGTCGTGGTCTTCGTTCGTTCTCGGGCGCCCCATCCCCCCCCCGCCGCCGCCGCCGTTGTGTCCTGTCAGGAGCAGACCTGAAGGATAAATCTCAGCGCGATGTTATGAGGGGGCGGACTCGTAAATGGGGTTTCTCGTCCTACTCCTCGTTCGCGTTGCTAGTTGCGGATGCGTTTAAGTCTTCTGCGGGTGGGCGGGGGGAGGGGGCTTTTTGCGCAGTAGTGGTGGCGGCAGCGGGAACGGCCTCCGGGTCGTGGGCTCGCTTCATGATGACGGCGGGCCGTTTTCTGGGGTGTCTGGGATATCTAGGGGGGGGGGTTGAGGACAACAGAGAGGGAGTTGAGAGGAGGAGGCGCAGCAGAGATGGCGTTAGCGGGGTTGACTACAGACAGCGGCAATTGCGACGGCGGTGACGGCGCCGGCATCAGCCGCGCATTTTCGAAACACAACTTCGTCTCCTGCGTGTGATGGGCTCCGGCTCGGTGTCGACGAGCCCGACAAGGAACAGCAGCATGACGCCCGCGGTGGCCGTCGTGGCGACAACCGCGGGGATGAGTCGCCACCGCCACCACCACTACTAGCAGCCGACGACGACGACGACCACCGCCGCAAGCCAAGGCAGGACGCAAGTACGAAAGTAAAACAGGGCAACGAACAGCATATGACGAAGACGAAAACGATGACAAAAAGAAGAGAGCAAGAAATTGCGAGAGGGGAGAAAGCAGAGGGAGTGGGTTAGGAGAGAGCAGGGGCAGTAGAGTAGGAGAAAGCAGGGAGAGTGGGGTAGGAGAGAGCAGTGGGCGTGGGGTAAAAAAAGCGGTGGGAGCGGTGAAACATAAGGGATAGAAGGGAGCGGTGGGAGAAGGGGGAGAACAGGAAACGAGGAGTCAGACTAGGCCAGGCTAACGGCATGCAGAATGTGGCCGTTGAAAAACAAAAGCGTGCACAAAGGTGGTGCTCATAAAAGTCAGTAAATGTCGACGACCACTCTCCTTGGCCTCGTTTGTTCTTTTCGCGGCTTTTTTTTCTTTCGCTTACTCCTCTCACTGCGCCTACACTCCTACCACTCCTGACTTCAGTGTCTCTCGCTGTAGCGTCTCTCAGGTTGTCTCGCAGTTTCGCTGTCGTTTTCGCCGCTCCGTTGACGACGTTCGTTGGAGCGAGGTCCTCCTGGCCGACAATCACGAGCAGGCTGCTCGGCCAACGACGAGACAGTCGTCTCCTTGAAGTCGGAGCTCCTTGACGCCGTCTACGCAGTAAACGATGTTGGTTTCACTTCATGCAGACGCAGGGAAAAGAACGATATCTAGACAACATTTTACGCCTCAAGGGATATCCCCGAACTCTATCTCTCTCTCATTCTCTTTATGTGTATTAAATATATATATATATATATATATATATATATATATATATATATATATATATATATATACATACATATATATATATATATATATATATATATATATCGAGTTAGTGGATTAAACAGGTTTCAGCATCTGATTCCACGTGGCGATGAATTTATATATATCGACCGCTTCTTACAAGATACAGGTCATACGACTCTAATTATCCAAAGCGTACTCGACAAAATTAAAGCCAGTTTTCTAAGGAGAGCACTAGTAGTCCATCGCATTGACCGCGACCACCGCTTCTCTACCTCTTGGACTCAGCACCACTCTTTGTGAGGATGTTAGAAAGAATTATGTTTATGTTTAATAATAACATTAACTATTTTGTACATACTCTATTTGAGTGAAATAAATATAATTGGGATTGCTTGAGAAAGACTTATGACTTCCCGAGAACGGGGTCTTCGGCAATCATCTTGCTAAGAACTTGCGTTTGAGAGTGTAGATTAGTCTTTGTAGAAGGCTAGAGCGATGGCTATTAACTACTGGAAAGGTTTATATTGATAACAAAGGCACCGCGTTAACGGCTTTGCAATGTATGGATTTGATATAAAGTTATGTGGGTTTTACGAAAAAAAGACCAAGTGCAAATACAAGCTATGTGAAATATTGTGTGATCCGTATCACCTCCAATAATGTGCAAGAGCGGTATTGCTAACGAAAGTAATGTAGCAAAATTGTAGTGCAAATGTTTGTAAAAAAAATTAAACATATATATATATATATATATATATTTGTCTTTTTTTACTTAATTGCACGCATTTGCGATGGTTTTCATACTCGATGAAGGAGATTAAGTTACAGTGTTGTTTCGAACTATTACGTATTGCGAATTTGTGGCAACGAAATAAACCCCGTATCACTAATATTTCAATTGCCAGCATGTAGCACCTCGGCTTTTTCACCAATATACTATTTACAATTCTTAAAACAAGTCAAAGGCTTTTTATTTGTTAAAATTTCGACTTTTTGTAGATTGTAGTATTGCGTGTAAATTGCTGAATTCTTATTATAGGAGGTGACAAATGTCCCGCATGGCTTCTACGGGTAAAAGAGGGTTAGAGAAATCTAAATTTCAATGTTTACATTGCCCAGTGTTCAAATTATGTTTTGGCTCATTACACTAATTATGATGATAGTAACATTAAACATATGTATGCACACCAAAATATAAATACACCTAAAATACGGACGCATATATAAAGCTTAACATCGTTAACGCACTGCAGTTCTTCCAGAACCGTAAAAGTTGCTTTGTTGAGACAACTTTGCACTTACAGCTTGCTCACGACTGTATCGGAAGAGGAGGTGCCCAACAGAGGCCATTGCAGAGCGGATACCCTGGTTTCTACTACGTCCACCGTTTCTACTGCGACTACAGCAATACGGTATCTTGGTATGCGCACTGATCTATTCGCCATGTCTGTCAACCAGCTTTACTTTCAAATTGACAACGTGAAGTGCAGCTATCAGTATACGTTGATTTTCTGCCGGAAACACTTCCTTATCTGCACGTGCCGTATACATCGAAAGTACAAGCGAGCCAGCCGAACATTATTACTGCAATCGTTTTCATTCTCTCAGTCTCAAGACATCCGGAGCTCATCCGTGCATTGGCCTTATTGGATCGGCTATGTTGGACTTCGTTCGATGTTAGCTCAACCTCCCCCAATCCCCATGACGACTTGGCGCACCCCCAAGCTCTCAATGGTTTCTCGCCTTCATCTCGCCTTCTCCTGATTCATTCTTTGGCCGATACACCGAATGATGCCATTCGAGTCTCGAGTCGAATGCGACTTTGTGCCACAAATTTACCAATAACATGGTTAAGCTATTATATAATCGATTATCTTCGACGACGATGTCTCCGGCGATGCCTGCTGCAAAGAATTGTGGAATAAGACAAATCTTGCGAGCGTACTGATGCTAGACATGAATACTTTCTCATTTAATCAGTTCTAGTGACCGTAGCATGCCCAACTAACCCAATGAGTACGCATACCTTTAATTGAGCTTTGTCGGGCCTAAAAAGTACGAACATCCGCTGCATTGTTTACCTATAAAATCGTGGCGTCAGTTGAATATATATATATATATATATATATATATATATCCACTAGCATTTATTAAGAATACAGATGAAGCGACAATTGTCTCCTGAGAACGTGTGCACTGAGAATATTACGCTATCTCGTATAGAGTGGGTTGGGACCACTTCAGCAGCGTGCCGCGGACGGGCGCCGCGTTCCCGCCTTGGACGTCGAGGTCGAGGCGATGTCTCAAGAAAGCCGCAAATCTCTTGTCTCCGGTTGCGGTGGATATATATATATGCGGTACACGCCATTTTAGGAGATGACTGGTCGGATAGCACTTCACAAAATGTGCGATTGCATACCGGTTGTATGAAGTAGATTAATGATTTGATTATATTGCGAAATATGACAAAAATCAAGATTCTTCGATTTTTAAGTTCAAATCATTTGCTATTTCGCTCCTAAAATAAACACATTCGGAGAATGCTTATTTATGGGGATCATTTTGGTACTGAATCAATGCTGGTACGATTTCGAATTTGTTTACCGCCGCCCACCGATAGCGGATTCCCGTAGAAACGCCAACATTCTTTCTGTGTTAGTACAGCGCCCTATGGAAGTCCGACCTCAGGGGGCAACAGTAAGCACCTTGCGGTAATTGTATCGCGAATTCCACCATCGATAAGATACCAAGGATCCACGTAAAGTGGGCATTTTTTTAGTTGTTTTATAGATTTTGAGCGCTATAGTAATTTTTCAACACATTGCACATCGAAAATTGGGTATTCCGGGATTCCGATTTTTAAGAACTGTTCTTCTTTTTGAGAAATTATAGCAAGGATCCTTTGATTTTTATTTAGTACAAATATTTTTCTTCTGAGAGCTAATATAGGCACCATTCAGGCAAAACAGTGTGTTCGCAACTGTTCGTAAATATGTACAGTATTGCGAAATTAGGCTATATCGTCCGTATACAATGGGGTTGACAAAACAGCAGGCTTCTCTCTCTCTCTCTTATATATATGCTGTTATAAAAATACCAGAACTTTGAGAATCAGCAAAAACTCTATGCGAACACATTTCAAAGTAGCATATCACTCCTTACATAGTCTTTCCCAACGTTGCTGGTTATCACAGTTTTAGGGATTTGCCACGATATTGATTTGCTATAATGTTCTCTGGGGTGGCCGCGCCGTGTTTACTGCAAGATTGGTCACGAAAAAATATATATTTCTAAAAAACGATGTTTTTTCATGCTTATATAGAGAAGGGTCAATTACTGCTACGTACGATTGCGGCATGTAAGGAATGAGGGGGTCCCATTTTCCATCTCAAGCAATGTGGGACTCGCCCTTAGCGAATGAACGTTAGCCCACAGAGATCCGTATCCACGTAACGGACCTCCCCCTTAAGCTTCGCTCTCTAATAGCTGCGACACCTGCGAACCCATGCCATTCAAGTTCAGATGATCTTCTATTGCAGCACGCGGGTATTCTTGCTGTCCTAAACTTCCCCAAGACTTCTTTCTCCTTAAGTATCTTCGCAGCCATAGTTTCTTCTGGCTTCCACCTAGAAATAAAGCCGCATATGTACTCTACGAACCCCTTAAGGGTCTGATCCACTGGTGGGATCTGAGATATTTGCTTCTCTTCTGTTTCCCTTATTAGTTCATTTGCTCCTGAGTTCGAGCAAATGTTGGAGAAATGAAAAAGTGTACACAAACGAAGAGATGAATGTAACGGTAGAAGCGTTATTTTTTATTATTAATGGAATTATTGAAGGGAGGTCGAGAATGAATACAGTTATAATCACAGGGATAGAAGAAATTGGACAAGTTATAGAAGAATGAAAGATAAGACGGTATGCGAGCTTATAATAATGGAGATAGTAATAGCGTGGGGAGAGGAATACATAAGTTATTTATCTAAAGTTTTTATTAGCGTTTTTGCCGGAGGTAGCATACCAAGAAGTTGGCGTAAGAGCTGCCAAACAATGGCGTCGATAACCATGATTTGAGAAATAGACAACCGATAACTATTACACAAATTACCGTCCGTATGTTTATGCAAATTTTCAAGAGCCGGGTACAAAATAGGTTAGAAAAGAATAGTAAAATTGGGGAATGCCAATGTGGGTTTAGGAAGGGATATAGGCTAGACGACTATGTTTTTTCAGTGAATCAAATAGTCAAAATATCTTGGATGAGGGGACAAGGTTGTATTGGGGGATTTTGAATCTAAGAAAAGCTTACAATACGGTCAATAGAGATACATTGTACAAGTATATGGCAAAAGAAACATTTGAAGCAAGTTGGATAGGCTTATTAGAAGATATTTTTAGGGAAAACATAGTAATGTTTAATCGAAAAGAGGGAGAATCGAGGTAATATAGTGTTGCTAAAGAAGTGAGATTAGATGCCTTTTATCATCAGTACTTTTTCTAATATATATAAAAAGAATCGCGAAAAAGGTGGATGACACCGGGAGGTCGGTGAAAGGGAAACACTTAGTGGAATTTCACTTTTCTTATTTGCAGACGATATGGTTATTTTAGAAAGAGACGTAAAATAGGTTCAAGGAATGCTTTGATTCCTGTGGGAAGGCAGCAGATGAATTAGATATAATATTTAACAAAAAGAACAGCGCTATTTTAGTAGTTTCGGGGGTTACATTGAAGCTAAGGTCACAGGGAAATTAGTTAGGGTATCGGGATCAATATAAATATTGAGATGTAGCTATAACTTCAAACAATGAATTATTGAAAGAGGAAGAAATGTTAAGAATAAAAAGCAGACATGGGTAAGGATTCGATAAGGTGCAAACGTCTGTGAGGGTTCAATAGATATGTGGTTACAAGGCACATTTGGAAGGCAATGTATGTGCCAGGGCTAACATTTAGAAATTCTGTTCTAAAATATAGCTCGGGTTTATGGAGAAAATTAGAAGGCAGAGAAGAAACTAGATTTTCATTGAGTGCCGTTTCAATTGTAGCAGAGAGATTCTTAAAAGGGAAAGCGGTGTGTCAAAATGTATGTATGTAGGTGGAGTAGCATGATTATATGATAATACAAAAGGCAGCGGGCTGTTAGGCACGAAGGTGCAGCAAAACTGCTGCGAGGAATTAGAAACAACGGTTTGTCGGATATGCGGTAAAAGAGAGGAAACAGAGGATCCTCTGGTTAGAGAGTGGGAGCAATTGGGAGGGACTAGGGATTAAGAATAAGAGAAAGCGCTTGGATTAGGCAAGAATGCAGAAAAGGCACAAGTAGAGATTGCAAAGCAGAGGCTATTTCGATGAAAGGTGCTCAAGACATAAGGGCAAAAACAGGGGAATACAATATAGGTAAATAATAGCTGCAGCGTTACGCGCCCCTAATATAAAAGAGAGATATGTGTACACACAACGATTGCTGTTGCTCTAGTCCAGGGAAATGTGGGTCGAATCATCTTCCGCTCTTTTCTGGCAGTAAACGCAGCTTGTCAATGAAGCTCTCCAATGCAAATGAGGTAGCTCTGAAAGGCTCCATGTCCCGTGAGAATTTGCATGAGGTAATGGTTTAATTTTTTCCCCCGGCCGCTCAATCTATCTATTGGTGTTTGGGTTGAGGAGTTGGAAAGTTATGCCCCGGTGCTCCAGAAGGTATGGAGTCCTATTTGGTCTGCCATGTCTCTGTTGCTTTCTCTATCTTTCTATTTCCTTAATGCAGCACGAAATGTTGTCCAACCGTTTTTTCCTCTCCTCCACCTTCAGGTCACAGAAAAGGGCTTCTGGCAGCACGACCGTGATACGCCTGAATAATCCTGAAAGCCGCCAATCTGTGTGCTTTCAAGGGCCCCTCTTGCTTTATTCGTCTTTAAAGAGGCCTTGAACCAGATTGGGACCTAAATAGCACTATCGAGTCGGCCACTAACATCAACAATCTACGCCTGCATTCTTTTGAACCGTGAATGTTCGATAGAATTCTTGCAATTGCATTGGCCGTCTTGTCTTGGCAGCCTTAGCCAGGAACATCTTTAAATGACTGAGCCGCGTAAGCATTCCCAACTACCGAGCTTCCTTGATCTGCTCTATTTGCTGCCCTTCCAGGTATAAACTAATAGAACCCAACTTCTGTCATCCTGTTAGCAGTAAGGCTTCCGTTTTCTTCGAAGCGATTATCAAGTTGGCTTCGTCCATCCATCTCTTTGTAGACTCTTGTATTTTATTAGCGTTGGGTTGTTGTGGCCAGCTCAATCCACATTTGGTCGCCACGAGGCATGTTGACCTTTCACTTTTAGAGGTTCGAGAGCATCGAGGTGAGCTGTGATGTGGATACCTGTTGTCAACTACTGAAAAGAACCATTAGAAGTGCAGTCAGGTAGGGAGACAAGGCTGGGGCAGAGGAGATTACAACAGTGGTCTCTCAGGTTTTTCAGGTTTGCTATCTTGCCCACCGTGGGGTGCTTGAGCTCTTGCGCTAAACGAGGGCAAAGGCTCCGCCGCAGCTGCTAGCCAGACGCAGACTTGACAACTTCAACAGGTAGAAAAGCTTACATAAGGCTATGCTTTGACTACAAGCGTAAATACGTTAGGCGGGAGGAAATCCGACTGCTCGAAAGAGCAGAATGCAAGCCCCAAACCTACATTGTGCGACCTCGTAGGGGGGCGAACATGTAATGAGTCACCTGATCGTGCTTCTATATAACTATACGCCTGCCCAATGATTGAGCGCCCATTTACATTAAAGCAAAGTGAAGTTTTCGGGCTGACCCTCAGCCAAGATTCAACGTCCGCGGAACTGTTTTTAACATTGCTTCATAGACGGACCCACATAAATACAAATGTGCAACGGTGGGGCTCAAACCCGCGCACCCATGTGTCTCCTCCGGTTGCGAGGCGCAGACTTGATCCACCACGCCACCAAGCTCGACATTCACATTAAAGCAGGATACTATGAATCTGCCCTTTAAGGTAAACGAAGTACGTCAGGGCCTGCACTCTCTTCCGAAAGGAAATGGTGTGGGGGCCAGACTAGGCGAGTTGTGGCAAAACCCGGAGGCCATTTGTATGCAATCTTTATATACACAGTCTTCGACAAACCACTTCGATATCTTCTGGTAAAGACATTCCGACACGCGGGGTGGTGGCTCTCTTCTGAGTCTAATTCCGAGCTTCTTTGATGAAGACACCTTACTGGTACAAAGTGAGCAGGAAGTGTTGCAGGTAAGGCGAAATATGGGAACACCGCAAGGCGACCCATTGAGCTGCGTCTCCTTCACTCTTCTGCTTACCAATGTTTTCGGTTATATCTGACAAAAGTTTCAAAACGTTGTGCCACAGTTGTGTGATTCGTCTGCCTGGCCCTTGCAAAATATCACTGCACTGCCTCTTTCGAATAACATGCCATGAGCAGCTGACAATTCTATAAGTGTTTATGCTATATGCATATTGAATATTAGTAAAATAAATATGATGCTGATGATGTTATGGCCAGATCATCCGCATACGCGATCAACTCTACATTTTGTTAAAGGTTATCCTGGCAGAGGGCGTCAATATATGCTAGGTTTCAGAACAGGGGGCCCAGGATCAAGCCCCGCGGAACTCCTGGTGTCATTCATATTTTCACTTTACCGTCGAAAACACTTCGACCCTCTAGGTTTCTTGAGATAACCTGGATAAGATCATGTGCAATTTTTTTTTCGCCAGCATACCCAGTATTATCCTCCTCGAGAAGCTTTGAAAGCGAATTTACTGCAACTATCGTATGCTATTATAGACTATTGAATGTCTAATAATCATTTATAAATGTATGCTAGCAATAATATAATTACATTAATAAAGTTTTAAGCTTTTAGTTTTAACCGTAATTTATTTGCAAAAAGACAAAAAAGTAAAATGTTACTTTACGTACTTACAATGTCAAAGATCTCCTTATCGTGACCGGGATATTATTATGTGGTATTACTTCAGTGCATGTACCCACTACCCGTAACTTAGAAAGTATGCCAGTAACGTTGCTGAATTAGTCATCAAGCTCGCGTTCACCTCTGATTTTTTCATGAAGGTTTTTTATCCTATTATATAAAAACGATGAGGCTCGGTCTCTGGCAGACTAAACGGCTTACGTAGATTTTCGATAAAGCTGAGGTGTTAAGCAGCAGATTTAATGTGTTTTGCCCTAGTGCAGATACCCTCATCAGGGTTGAATTTATCGTGGCCGTTCGGGAGTAAGACAGTCTTTAAAAGTGTTGTATAGGAATTTGAATTATGGATTTAATGTTTGGTGTTTTCTGTATGATACGAAAATTTTGCAAACATATTGCTACCTCGATTGCCAAAACCCCTTATGAAGGGGAATGATAAATTTTATTATAGTGATTTTTACCTGGATTATAAAAGAATCTTAAAAACTCTCACTCCTAAGGAAGGCGTTGTTCAATAAAACTTTTGGCTACTTTCCAAGGTACCTACCTAAGCAATTCGATTCTGATTAAAGAAAATCACTTAGCAACGCAAACAAGTAAATTACGTTTTTTTAGGTACGTAGCTTCTTGCCTGCTTCAATAATTTTAAATTATCCGGTAACCCGATGTTTTTTACAATAATTTAATTGGATAATTTTGCTGATCTAATGCTTTAAAAATTGTCCCGCTCTACACGGAGTGAGACAACAAAGTATTGCTTATTGTAGATCGTAAAGCTTTAACGAATTTATGAAACATAATCGGGTGACAGCCACGTATCCATAAATATATAGTAGTAGGTTTAGAAGAAATTAACTCAAACACACTCGCACCTTTTAGAAAGAAAATTATTCCTTTTTTTCGGCAAGCTCGTGTAGGTTTACAAATTCTAAAAAGAAACAAGCATCCTTAATATTTTCCTGACCTCTAAATCAACCTAGGTCTATCTGCAGGCATCCGCTTAGCGGTAAGTTCATCTAAAAGCGTCTATTGCGTGAGTCATCGGCTTTGCGCCCCCTCTGCTTTTACCTGTACCGACCTTGCCCAGCGCAGCTTTCTGGTCTCTAGTCTACACTCTTAGTCGCTACCGTCATATACGTGTTGCGCATACAAAACATGCACTATCCTACAGTAACCTTAAACGACGAGATCACCTAAGCGCGTTTAACTACGCATTCTGTCCACATCTCGTCTCCACGACAGGCAGTGCCGGTGCTGTCGTAGCCTTATCTTTCATTTCTCTCACAGCACTTCCGTTGGTTTAGCGGTGGCTTTTTACTTCTTAACTATTTTGTCTGCACCGTACTGCACGGACGGGCCACCACGAACCGGCCTATATCTGTGTTGACCCCTTCACTTTATTTACGACTTCTCTTCCATCGTCTTCTGCGTTTAACGTCATCGACTTTTTACTTGTGAACGTTGAATCGTGATGGACACGATTCAAGAAGCTAAGCAAATCTGTGGTAAAAACGGCAGCCGTAATAAATTTTAACCCAGTTCAGGATAGGTAGCGCCTCCTTCGCATAAGGGGGCTTGCACGTGCTAGCCGTCTATTCCCTCATTCTGCCAGCCAAAGCTCTATTCCCTTAACATCCACTGTGTCCATGGGCACTGACGAGACGATTCGACTTCCATTTACCCACTAGCTCGCTTTATATCGATTGCAAACTATCAGAAGTTTAAGTTTGCAAACTTCCGCAAACACAATAACTGCGACCAGTACTACAACTACTCCCATTCTGACTGACGCTGCTACTACCGAATCTGCTAGGTTTACGGCCTTCTCGTTCGGCTGTTCTCTCCGATTCAACTCTCCTACCTTACCGAGTACCAGGTTGGGCTGAACTAAAGGTTTTGTTGTTGGCGGTCAGCCAGTTTGGGGAGCGCATTGACGGGGCCACGACGGGCAGGGGTTTATCTGTCTTGGCCCCACCACCACCAACTCCTCCACTCTTTTTATATCTCTACTTCTATTTCATCGCTCGCTCTTTCTCTCTCTCAGATTATCTGAGGTTACGGTTTACTCTTTCTGCTAACGAATCGATGATGTCTACTTGTATCAAAATGAGAGTGGTGCTGGTAGTAGTAGCCGTAGTAGTAATTGTGATGGTAGTAGGAGAAACAGCAGAGGTAGTTGGGCTTGTTTGCCTGCCGGGCGTCCAGGAATTGGGCAGGAGTAAGAATCGGATACACAATGGCGGATGAACGTAGGTGGGTGCCCGATCCGGTCGCCGATCGCACAACGACTTTAATGAGGAGAAGGAGGAGGACGTTAGGCTGACTGGCGGACTATTGGTGGACCGCCTCTGCGTAGGACGCGATGGGACGATACCCCTTCGTTCGTTCTTGGTTCGTTCGGGCCTAGGGCAAGCCCGCGTCTCTACTCTCAAAAACTCTGCCGATCCGCCCGGTGATCCATTGACCGAGATCGATCCATCGTTCGCTTGTCTGCCTGACGACCATCTCTTGTATCTTAGTGTTTAGCCAGCTAGACGTCTCAGTAAACACTTAAGTCTACCTATCTCGTCTTCTCAATTCCACTACAACAACAGCAACAACAACAATACGTCAGCATATGCCGGCGACAACGACTATTCGACCGAACTAACGGCTCAGCAACGACAAAATCCAACAGCGGCTCGCCGACCCCGCCGAAATTCCGCCAAACAACTTTGGTCGTCCGCTAAACACGAGCATCACCACCACCATCATCATTACATGCCCACCTAGCGGCGTCTATCGTATTTGTTGTGAGTGTTGTGTCTGTTTGCTGTGGGTCGTCCACGTAGGTATGTATATATATGCATGCATGCATGTACCTGGCGATCTATCTTTTTCTCCATCTATCTATCGATGTATGTATACGACATACGCACATACGTGCCTCCTTCGTATGGACGTATGTGCTGTGTTATCATCGTGTTTATCGTGACCGCATTTTCCGCTAGGCCGGCTGGCTAATCCTCTCTACTAGATTGAGAAAAACAATTGAGACAATTCATAGAAATCGATTTCATTTTTTTCCAAAAAGTGGAGGTCACACCTAAGATGAAATCTAGGGTGTCTCTATAATTCTAGTTCGCATATGCACTGCTGTGAAGATTCGTTATTTACCCTTACGTGTCACGTAGGCTTTGATTGTCTGAAGTGGTTTCATGCTGTCTATACATAGTTAGTCGTAGGTAATTAAAGAAAAACAATTTATGTAGCATTCACCTCTGCATTTTGTAAACCGATAGTTAGTCGCACTATAATACGCTACATGCATTTCGCCACTATCAAATGTCTATACAGCTTGAAACGTATGCAACTTTTTGTTGCCTTCGCTAGATTGCTATTGGTAAGTAGCGGCGAGGTCTAGGGGGCTAGCGGACCCAAAGATTTCAATGCACAAAGCGACTATTGATCGAGTAGGCAAACGTGAGAATAGCACATCATACAGTAGGGTAAACTAAATGATGTAAAATGATTGTGGGGGTTAAATCGGGACGCTGAGATTTGAAATGCTGCCCACTAGATTTTGAAGGATACATATATTAACCTAAGTATCTGTATCGTGTGGGAAGTGTAGCATAGGATAGGAACCGGTGAAACGTACGCAGCCGTGGAACTGTTTGACGAAAAAAGACTAAGATAACCATGAAACTTTAGAATTTTTATTCATAACAAACTGATCACGAACTGCCTTGACATATCTTTGAGCAGTTAAACCATTTTGCATGGGAACAGTTCACGTGAGAGACCTCCACGAATTTGGTTCCTCTGTTTAAGAAATTTGATCCTAAACCATAATTGAACCGCCGCAGAAACTGAAACACCCCACAGTGTAGCATTGCGCAAACCGCCCTCCTCATCGACAGTACGGTTTTCCCTCTGTATCGATGTCATGGAGAGATGGCTTGGAGTCACACTAAATAAAGCAACCCGCCAATGGTCAACGGTCGAATGTTTGCTATCGCGCGTAAGGTGGCGTCGTGCTTGTTGGTGAGCTGTGGATCCGTTGTACTTAATTGGGCCGAAATTTAACATCCGAACACTACTCCGGTTCACAACTTTACAGATTCGTAATTTGGACGTATTGAATTGTAAGCAAGAAGGCTTTCTGAAGCTGCATCAGATTTATGATGACTAAGGAACGTCGAACAGGCACAATTGTGCCAACTGTGACATACGCTAACCTTATTGAGAGTTTAGAAGTTGACACAATACAACGTACAGTTGGCTAACACGCAATGCAGATACACATGTGCAACATTCGGAGTCTCTAGTTTTTGAGCATAGGAAGCACAAGCAAAAGTATCGTATGTAAGCCGTCTAAAAAAATTGCCGCAGATAACGAAAAACCAAACTGACTAAGATACATATAAGCAAATCGGAAAAACGGGTACAGTTCCTTGAACGTAAAGTTGTGTACAATACAATAGGTGATATAGAATACGAGGTGGTAAAAATTAAACAGGTTACTGAGGATGTAACAAAGAAATCCATACAACACATCGTACTGAAGTGCGAGGAGCTAGAAAGTGTGAGAACAGTGTCCTTGGCCGCGGCATTAGGTTTTGGTGTTAAACCGATATATGGCAAGAAAGCCATTTATCTCGTTCCGCAGACTAGGGGAACTGATATAGGTTGCAAAAAACTATGGAAAAACACCCCCTTCACCAGCTCATTGTGATCTTTATATCCAATTAATAGCTTAAATGCACTACAGTCGAGGATGTTTGTAAACAGTATATAATAACATAACATAATAGCTTTATTAACCGATGGTTGGTTTACAATATTGCGCGTACAGAGAAAGCACACATATACATATATTCATCACGGTTCTAAAAGTCGAGTCAACGGAACTGTTCTATCGCATCGTTGAAGGTGATATAAGTCACACTGTCTCCCGCAAAGTTTGCACAAACATAACGAGGAAATTTCATGGAACTTCTCTCGAATACAGATCTTCATGTGGAAGCCATGTACAGCAAATCGCGCAATTAGATGTCTATTCTCATAGTTGCAGCGCTTCCATGAAGTACACGTCATTGCCTGGGTTTCATAAAAGAGCGGGTCAATGTCTGCCATCTTATTTTCCCATTCAGACATGTACTCGTTGAAAGCTGCCGTTTTCGGTAACACGTGCATTTTTTGTAAGTTTTCAACAAATAGCGGAGTCGACGCCAGTAAATAGACTAATCTGTTGAGACTAGTGCGGTGGACTCTTAGCGCCTTTTTTAGAAAAGCGGCCTTGATTTGGTCAAGCGCCTTAAAGTTTAACTTCGTCAGATGCGGCCATATCACCTGTATACCGTAAGAAGCAGTAGGCGCAATCTTCAGGTTAAAGAGATGAACGGCAACGTCCATTGATAGTTTATGAGGGTCTCGGATACTATGAAAGGACTGTAGTCCTTTCCGAATTCGTTCATCAATGTGCCTCGAGAAGTTCGTACCTCGAGACGAGAACCTAACCCCTAGGTATGAGAAGTTCGAGACAAATTCTATAGATTTTGAACCTAACCGTAGTTCGTCGATTCCAGCCAATTTCCCTCCACGTCTGAACTTCATTGCCTTTGTTTTATCTAAATTTATTTCCAACTGGTTTTGATGAACGTAATGCTGCAAGGTCGCAAGGGATATAATAAATAGGACCATATATACAGGGTGTTCCTATTTGTGTGTCCAAAACGCTAGGGTATGGTCAAACTCGGTGAGAAAATCATTTTTGCCAATGAGTGGAAGCCGGGAAAACGTTTTGTTTAGGAGTGAGGATGAAATTTATAAAAGCAGTTATTCTGTCTTTTTTCTCCTACATAGTTGTGCAAAATCTACGTTTGCGGGAGAACCAGTCGACGCACAAAGGAACCGATCATACCGGCGTGTTTGGCGGAAAATTGCACAATAAAGTATACATTACTAGCTTGCGTAGCAAAAAGCGAATAGCCAGATTAAGGAAAGTCATAAAAAGTCAAAATGTTACGTTAACGCTTTTTTGTGCAACATCGTATTTTTTTCCATTACGACCAAAAATGCACGTCCAAAAGACTACTCTCAGGCAATAGCAGATTTAATGCCCACTACATTCGTACCAACGTGATGGTGCTGCGTTACGTAGTTGCCAAGTAACTAAGCTTTTTCGACAGTCATATCGAAAGCGAAGGTATGCATACTTGCATAGGGTGTATGAGAAAGTTAGGTACATATTTGAGGTTTGGTAGAACTCAGCAAGAGAATATTTTTTTCTAATGGAAAGAGGGGGCGGAAACGTCTTGGCAAAATGCTACGGTTCTGGACGTGAAAACTTCAACGTGAAACATAACAACTATGACTGTCGAAAAAGCTTAGTCACTTGGCAACTACGTAACGCAGCACCATCATTTTGGTACGAATGTAGTGGGCATTAAATCTGCTATTGCCTGAGAGTAGTCTTTTGGACGTGCATTTTTGATCGTAATGGAAAAAATTACGATGTTGCACAAAAAAGCGTTAACGTAACATTTTGACATTTTATGACTTTCCTTAATCTGGCTATTCGCTTTTTGCTACGCAAGCTAGTAATGTACACTTTATTGTGCAGAATTTTCCACCAAACACGCCGGTATAATCGGTTCCTTTGTGCGTTGACTGGTTCTCCCGCAAACGTAGATTTTGCACAACTATGTAGGAGAAAAAAGACAGAATAACTGCTTTTATAAATTTCATCCTCACTCCTAAACAAAACGTTTTCCCAGCTTCCACCCATTGGCAAACATGATTTTCTCACCGAGTTTGACCATACCCTAGCGTTTGGGACACACAAATAGGAACACCCTATATATAACCGAAGCCAGCAGGACCCTGTGTGGGATTTATACTACACAGTGAGCGCATCTGATTTAAAAGATGTTCAACAAGGAATGATAAATAAAACTCACGACTTATTTCTTTTAAGGCAGTTTGGTGTGCATCGACAAGTGCCGTAGACATATAGTCAGGCGCAGGACGAAGTCACAATCAACGTAGTTTCCTAGTTATACGACAGGTCGTCTTACTATGGAGCATATGGCGTAATCGGAGAATGTCAGAAAATCTAAAAGCAATACAGGTGCTATTATTTCGTAGTTCGGCATTGTTGAAACGCCAAGTGTATACAGAACTATTAGATGTGCAGCACAGTCTTGTTTGTGTTTGTGTGAATATAGAGAGCAGTAGAGAAAGGTGTTTACGTTGACCGTACCGTCGGTTTCATGTGTTGGGGCTGTGTTTTCGCGGTGCCTGCCCGATGTCGGACTGGCGTCGTATCTGCGAGCAGCCGAGACGCCGGTTTTACCCGCTGCAGTCGTCCTCGCCTCCACCCATGAAGCAGCGACCGTTTGCAACAGACAGCTGGGCTTCTCGCCGTTGGCAGGTAGACCGAGTAGATTCGACTCTCGACTGCCTGGCCGAGACCGATGCGCTTGTCCTTCAACAATCGAGCTTCTAACATTCGTATCGGAAACACACGATTGCAGCAGCAGCAGCAGCAACAACAACGACAACTACAACGACGACGACGACGACAACAACGACAACGACAACAACAACAACGACAACGACAACAACGACAACGACGACAACAACAATAACAGCAGCAGCAGCAACAACAACAACAACAATAACAGCAGCAGCAGCAACAACAACAACAACAATAACAGCAGCAGCAACAACAACAACAACAACAACAACAACAACAACAACAACAACAACAACAACAACAACGGTATTGCGCTGCCCGACACGTTGTCGGCCATACCCAACATTGGCAGAGGCAGCGATAACTTCGTTTGGTATTCGTTCCGGGATCCGTTCTAACGGCGCGCATCTACCTACGCTAGACTAGGCGACGAGACCGTAGTCAGGCTCCCTAATAAATGGAACACGCAATCGGAGTCGAGGTAGCAATGTAGGCGACAGCGATTAGGTAGGTAGAACTTGATGGAGGCGGCCAGAAGTACCGTAGCAGCAGCAGCAGCAGCAGAGGTAACCAAAACTCGACCGCTGCTGCTACTGCTGCAGCGGTCTCGGTTACAACGGAAGAACGCCAATCGATCGAACGTTCGGTTTGGTGTTGGCATTTGACGGCCCCCGCTCCGCCGGGAGCAGGGAAGAGGCGCAGTAAGTCTAGCCAGCAGTATGCCAGTAAAGAGCCCGGGGCAGGTTCGGGTGCGGCCGACCGCCGGATAACGCTCGATCATGTTGTTGACGATGTTACTGCTGGCAAATATGGCGTCGGCCACGAGTGGCGATAATTATGGTGACGATAGCGATGACGAGCGACCACCGTAATGGCACTCGTCGTAGCAATAATACCAGAGGTATTTGTGGTGGTTGTTGTTGTTCTTTGTTGTTGTTGTTCTTTGTTGTTGTTGTTCCTTTTTTGTTGTTGTTCCTTTTTCGTTGTTGTTATTGTTGTCGCTGTTGTTCCTTTTTTGTTGTTGTTGTTGTTACCTGTTGTAGGTATCAGCGCCGCTAACACTGTTCGCTAGGTAGTTCCGCTAGCACTGCTGCCACCATGATTTCATGATGACGGCAGCCGCGCGCGGTGATCGTGAAGGCCACGGGCCACGAGTCGTGGCACGAGATCGTGCTCGGAATAGTAATACTGCGTTTGTTCGGATCCTGCGCTAAGGATCGACGAGTCTTCAAAGGTATTTAAAAGTACGCCGGGAGAGAGTGCGGGACTCTAGTCCAGTAGAGTATCGGTTGGTCACCGCACCCACCCGACGCCAAGCTAACAAGCGCCGTTAGCTGAATGAATGACATCATGCTTGCTGCACGTCCCAGATCTGCATCGGCAGGAGCCGGTGGAAGCAGAACAAACAGGCCGATTCGATGGCACGGTGTCAGCCACGCCGACGATTAGAACAATGAAGACGACGACACCGACACCAGCAACCACGAAAACGACAGAACAACTAACGGGAACTACGTTAGCAACAGATAGGTAAAGTGTTGACGGCCCTAAAATTTGAAAAAAAATTGGATAGGGTTCTATGCAACCATTAAAGCCACAAATACGAAACTGGAGCTTTCGAAAATGAAAAGCGCGCATTTGCGACAGAAAGCTCCGTGGATGGCGAGATGCGTGATTTGTAGTATGCGGTATGCTATAAGTGCAGATCTACTTTAGCGGTATGTAGGTGTTTAGAGTTGTGCAATTCCAGCTGATTAGAATTGATCCTCGTAACCTAAAACTGCTGGCCCTGCCTGTGTGTTTTTTCTTTCAGATGCAATCACCCGCTGAGTTATTGTGGCTACGAATATATTTTTGATTATCCTATGGAAACAGAACTACGACCACTCGAAGCCGACGGGTAGACGCACCATTTAGTACAAAATCCAGATTTACTATAGACAAATGTTTATTATATATAAGAAATTCCAGTTTAATATGTTCATTCATTCATGATTTATTCACCATAGAATTGATAGTTACAGTCACAATACAACAGTATGGTCTGACATTATATAATCAACTCTGGCTGTTAGGGAGGTTCCAACAATTTCCTTACATACAAGCATGTGGTACCGCCCAATATCGGACTGTCCACAAAAACTACATACGCATTCTTCAATGGTAAAACAATTTGGCTTCATGCACATAAAATGGTGGTATCCGTGCCATGTCGTTCGGCACACAATTGTGCGATTCCGTTGGCGGCTTCCTTTCCATTTATCAGAACAAAATGCTGGGCCATCAGTGTAGTTTTCAATGGCAAACTGTATGTTTCTTGATTCTCTGAATGTTCGGTAGGAGTCCAATGCTTCTGTGTTGAACGGGACCTTGTTGAGAACCAAGTCTTCCGTGAGTGTTCTTTCTCCGCACAGTTCTAAGGCTAGTGTGGCAGATGCGTTTTCAGGCAGTCCCAATATGCGTTTGACAAAGCAAGACTTCACTCTATCTAGGACTTTTAAATCTCTCATTGTCAAATGCGGTGCTATGGCGGGTAGACAATATGTTATGGTCGGGAGAAGTTTGATTTTGAAACAGTTCATTGCTGTTTTTAGGTCTACGTCGCGTAGATCTCCTAGTAAGGTGATTGTGGCCGCCGCTTTTGCCCGTACTCCGTCAACATGTGTACTAAATGAGAGCCTTGGGGTTAGGATAACCCCTAGGTAAGTGAAGCTGTTGACCACCTCAAGCACTCTCTCGTTTATTTTCAAGCGATGATCTCTAGCAGCATATGATCCTCCTCTGCTGAAACGCATTACCTTTGTTTTATCTGTGTTGATCGAGAGTTTGTTCTGTTCACACCATTGTGCAGTCTCGTTGAGATAAAACTGAAGATGATTTCGGGATTTCGCTAGGATAACCAAGTCATCTGCATAGAAAGCATGTGGGGCTTTGAGACCACGGAGCAGATCCGAGAGTCCAGTTACGTACAGAATGAAAAGGAAAGGGCTAGCTGAGTCTCCTTGGGCCACTCCGATTGTTTGTGTTACGGGTTCTTGTACGTAGTGATCGCCGTTTTTAATCGTTATGACGTTATATGCTAGAATGTCATGTAAAATGTTAAAAGTTGCTCCCTTTATGTCAAAACTTGATCGTAGAGTGTTCAGCAGACAGTCCCTCGGAAGACAATCGAATGCAGTTTTAAAATCAATAAAAGCAGCGTATGTCATTTCGTTCACTGAGCGGCGATATGATACATGTTTCACTACAAATGAGACCGCATCTGACGTAGACCGTCCCCGTAGAAAGCCATATTGCTCCGCCGGGACCTTCTCCTCGGTGGCCGAGTACAGCCTGTTAACGATTAGCGATGTAAGGGTCTTATAGAGCACGCTTGTGAGTGCGATGCCTCTATAGTTTCTCGGGTCAGTTGGATCTCCTTTACGCTTGAAGATAGGCTGCAGAAAGCTCTGCCGCCACTCGACGGGTATTTTCCCTTGTCTAAGACATACATTGTAGAGCTTTGTTAAAATTGGACAAACTACATTTACATTCTTCTTGAGGTGCTCATATGCAATAAGATCTGGCCCTGTCGACTTCCCATTTTGTTTCTGCTTAATAGCGGCCTCGACTTCGTTTTCGGTAAAATCTGTAAAATTATCATCGTCACAGGCATCCCGGTCTGGTAATGCGCACTCTTGTGTCAGTAGTCTTCTGAAGTGATCTACCCAGTCATTATCGTTTATCACTGGATTTAGCGACGTTGGTCTCCTCGGGAGAAGCAGCCACGGCTTCTGCACGCTTGTTGTTATAAGCCGTACACGCTGATCTTCTTCGTAACGCAATTTTTTCTCTCTTTTCATGTGCGTGAATTCCTTTTTCATCTCTGCTATGCGGCGGAGTGTTGCTGGTGACCTATTTTGAATTGAACAGATTGCGTGCTTCATTTTCCGGCATTCCTCATCAAACCAAGGCTTGTGTCTCTGGATTTTTGCCTTTACGTTTGATTTCGCAGCGAGGTGAATGGACCATTTAATTGTTCTTTCAATTTCGTTCACGTCGTTGCTGTGTTCAGCTAGCTGTAATGCTTGTTCCAATAGGTGGCTGTTTAGTGAGCGGCGGACGTGCTTAATTTGGGACGTGACCACACGTTGTTTGCGATGCAGTTTGAACTCGACCTGAGAAACGACCAGTTTAATATAACGGGCACTGTTTTGAGGTATAGCCCCGTGAGGACCACGGTTGAGCTATACATAATACTCAGTGACAGTATCTGTTCTAGAAATTGAATCTATCTCGAGACCTTTACAAATGTTTCTACACGCTTTGTCATGTCCCTTAAAAAAACTGTACTCCTGCTATGTGGCATTATACCCAAAACAATGCAAAAGCACCACTCGCCGTGAAGGTATAATGTTATGCCATGGTATTGTCTTATCATGTTAAGTTTTTACGTAGTCTTTTTACTTCACCACGTTCTTCTATTTCTTTGTCAATAGTCAATCATCTAAGATCGTGTAAACTCAATTCTCTTGTAGCATGAGACCTACTTTAAGTCGCCGAGGTGCCCCGCAAAAAGATCGGGCAGAAGAACTCTGTGTGAATCAAAAAGGAGAAGTATTTCACGGCTATTTTTAAGATGCCCAAGACACCAAGGACCAGACACTTGCTATACTAAACATGTCGGGTTAAAGAAAACGGATTAACAGAATATTTTGCTAGATGTTTGTGAATTGTGTGTAGAATAGAAGCTCTTTCTTTCACGAATTAGAAGGTGAGAAGCGACTGGTTGCAGGAGAGAGCTGCGCCCGCTCTGAATATCTCTAGCTGCACAACTGGCGCACAGGCTCCGTTTTGCAACGCATCTGCCCACATGCATTATTTGGCTTCTGGAATAGTTTGGCCACACTTCAAAAAAGCTATCAATAAGGTTTGCACTCACAAGTTGAACGAGAACCCGTTTGTCATTATTCTTGACTATCTCCATTAAGGGAAGTGACACAATGTGAGTAGATGAAAATGTGTGTAAATGTGTACCCCTGAAGCAACACATATTACACTTACGGGAAGTTAAGCGTTCTGAACGCGCAGTTCGGCCAATAAGCCAAAATGTATTTCATTATTGTACTGTAATTATGATGCGACCGACTATGCCTAACTATCATTTTACCCACCTTCAGAAAACAGCTTTGTCATCAAGTCATTAAGTAAAGGTAAGGTGGTATATTTTGTAAGTAAGTCTTTCTTTCTCTATTGTAGATAGCAAATAGTGCCGGAACTTATTTTTACTTTCATTATTTGTAGTACGTTTATCTCCAATTTATTTGTATACAACTAAATCACTGCACAGTGTTGCATCATATATTATCATGCTGGGTTATTTGACAAACTTTTGCTATCTCGGTCGCAATATCTTGTAGTGAAATGTATAGGCAAAAACAATAATTTGGAGGCGTGTCTTTATATACTTTTAACGCGTGCACCTTCCCTTATCTGATTCGATTCTGTTTATTTCTTCTAAATTATCATATGAACTTTATGTATAATGCAAAGCACTCCATTTACCGTCTCTCTTTTAATGAAAAAAAGAACGGAAGATGCACTTTCTTTTATTTTTATCTATTAAGGGGAAGGTAACTCAAACCACAGGCCAAACCACAAACCACTGCTGTTTCCCGCGGTTCTGGGTGGACTGCCAGAACGGATAAGGACGGGCTGGACTCAAGAGTGGGCAAACATTTTACTGTACGCAGATGATGTGGTCATTGTTAGTTGCAGCCTTCTCAGGGTGAAACAAGCCATAGATCGACTAGTTATATTCATGGATGAAAAGAGCTTAAAGGTTAGTTGGGAAAGGATAGTAGCCATACAATTTCGAAGTAGCGGCCGTCTGGCAAGGGGTGGCTTGCTTTAAAGCAAGAACAAATAACTAAAATTTGTAAACAAATTTACACACTTAGGGCTCACCTTGTCAACAAGGGGCAGCAGCTTTCAATCACATATCCAGGGGAGCGTCAGAAAGGTTACCATTGCTGCTGGAATTAAGTTCCTACACATGCTTTTGGTTTATGAAGCAAACGCTCTCCACGGGAAACAGATAACACTCAATTATCTGTAAACTTGTATGTTTTATGTATTTTGTCCGGTACCAAATCTTCTACCAATGTGCGTTCGAGGCATAATTCCATTGCAAGCATGACCAATACATTTATTGGCAAGCCCAACGTGCGCATTACGAAGTAAGATCATATCTATCTTTATAAAATCTGGCACTGTAAAATAATTAAATTATTTGCATGAAAATTATGTCGTACATCAAGAAGAAATTTTTGTCTTAATAGGCTCAGCGCTATAAATAATTAATTATGTTAATAACGTCTTTTACTAGAATCACGGCTGCTTGCTACGCTTGTCGTCTATATGTCCGCTGAATGACAGCCTGGCGTCCTTGTTATTCCTAGGTAGCAAAAACGTTTGACGAGAACATGCAAGTCTGTATCGATCATGCAGATAACTGCCTCTTCTCAAACAATACGTTGTTCTTAATTTTCTTGTCTAGAATCTCAAGAATTCACTGGTTAGCTAAACTTCGGCATGCACAAAGCTGCACACAGTACTGCGGAACCTGCAATGCAGCAAACTATGTTTATCCATCGGATAAATTGCAGGCTCCAATGCAGTTTGTGTCCTGGGTCTAAGCACAGACACCAAAGTTTTGCTCCACGACGTATCCCATTATCCAATCCGACACAGCTGAAAGACGTCATTTCTGTAAATTGCACTGATTGCACTTAGAAATCGCATGCGTCATCTTTTCCGAGAGCTTTGTTTGACTCCGTACCTTGAGCGACGTAAGAGGTCATAACGCTTGTATAGAGCTTGTGTCTCTGCTCATAATAGCTCCTGTCAGCTAAACAATCAACTGACAACTAAATTTAATTTCTGCCTTAAATTTACTTCTGACAAATATTAGAGTAATAGCCACCGCTGGCGTCCCACCTAATAGTTAGGGCTGAATTTTTCAGTCGCAAGTGTGAAAACCTGCTTTCAGAAACCCTAGGGTAAATATTGTACAAAATGTCAGTGATGCAGTGTCTAAGTAGAACTACTACTTTATGTTCTCACGTAGAAATGAATCTTTTTACGTTTGTTTCTTTATAGGAGAGATTTTGGGAATACTTAATACATATCAGTATGCTGGCAGCTATAAGCGAGTAGTTTGGGACCCTCACACTTACCCAACCCGTGTTCCTTCCTACCCACACATGCTCGGAATTCCTTAGCACTGCCTCAACGCTTCTAAAAATAATTAAATCCCTGTTTAACATTACCGGTTTCAAGACTTTCGGTGCTCCTCCGTCAGAGGGTGCTTCGAGATTAAGTTAACGGCCTGGCTACCCGTCCAACCTTTTTCTATTCCTAAGCTCTCGATCATTACGCTTTGCCCTTGTAAACCTGCCTCTCTGTGTTTCCTCGTAATATTTAAAATTCCCTAGTTGACTCCAGCATTCTTCTAACCACCTGCCTTCCCTACGGCGAACTCATAGTGTGGCTTATTGGACCCTATTTGTGCGGGATATCAATGGCGGGTTCTGCAAACCCGGGCTAGAGCGGCACACCGCAGAACTAAGTTGTTAGTGTCATCCTCATCTGCTTTTCACGGAGCGTACGTAACCGCCCTTCTCCCAGTTTCTGGGTTGCGTGGTAAGTCAGTTTTCCGTAAAATCCTCGGTACTAGGCACTAATGTCCGGGATTAACTCTTTTGTCTCCTTAGGATCATCTGGCCTGACCAATTTTTATTGGAGGCTGTGGAGACTTGCGCTACGATCAGGTTCAGCTGCCCGACATAGAGTCTCCTAGTAACTGCCCGAGTTAAGCACCATGCAAAACCCTTCTGCCGCATTGTTTTTGCTTTGCCTTAAAAAGTTTCGGGAGTGCTTGATGCACATACGTTACAAGCAAGAAGCATGACTAGTGTGGGACTCACAAACCCACTAAATCCGTATCCCTTATGACCCTGCTTCTTGATCTGAGTTGCAGGTCCCGCTACTACGTCAACTTTAATGCCCGCTGCAATTCAGTTTGAAAATGTGGGGAGCCGGCATTGTAAGGGTCTCCGGAACAAAGTGCAGGTCAGCTGTTGTACTCTAGATGGCCGTACTTCTCGTCAAGCACTCTCATATTTTTCTATAAGGTATTTGCGCGTTTTTCTATTCCTTGATTTTCCCTACCTTGTGTTGTATTTTTGGGCCTTGACCGCTTCGGTCTGTATTGCCTTGCAGGATCTTCCGCACACCATTTCGTTTTCTGATGTCTCGGCCTTCTGAGTTTTCTTCTCTTAGTCTGTATTTCTTGTCTTTGCGGAATATGTCTTCCAAAATCATCGAATCTCGCCGTGTAGTCTTGCAATTCTCATAGCGCTTTACTGTCTACCCTGAGACCACTACCAAGGAGATTCAGCGACAGATCCCAGAGTGCCACCTTGGTATTCTGTGTTATGCACTGTTTTACTACCTGATTCACGTACTTGTCCATCAGACGGATTAACCGCTTTTTTTTTCTACTTCAGACCCGTGTTTATTTTACTAGATCTCTGCCCCCCCCCTTAAGTATACGATAATATCATATAATACCTCAGAGGGAGGGGGTGGCTACCTCTCCCTCTGTACTTTCTAACAAGACATTCAATAACATTGTATACGAGGTGTGTTCAAAAAGTATCGCGACTTTTAAATTTTCGCGGGTTACGTATATTCGAATTTCGATTTTTTGTGGCGTTATGTTGGTACTCATGTCTCTCACTTATGCCGACAAGCTCGGTCATTTTGAATGTTCACTTAATTGTTGACAGCTGCTTTGCTTGCACGTGTTTTGGATCGTCTTCGATTTTTACCTATTCAAAAAAATGGATCAAAGAACCTGTATCAAATTTTGTGTGAAAAACGAAATTAAGTGCGCGGATGCATTCCGAATGTTGACTGTGGCATACGGGGAAGCTACCTTGGACCGAAGCAACGTTTATCGGTGGTACAAAATGTTCTCAGAAGGCCGAGAAGATGTGAACGACGAAGAGCGTGCCGGACGCCCGAGCACTTCAACAACAGACGAAAAAATTAATGAAGTGGAGAAAATGGTATTGGCCAATCGTCGAATCACCGTTAGAGAAGTTGCTGAGGACCTAAACATATCGATTGGCTTGTGCCATTCGATTTTTATCAATGATTTGGGCATGAGACGGGTCGCCGCGAAATTCGTACCAAAATTGCTCAATTGCGACCAAAAACAGCATCGCATGAACATTGCTAATGAGATGATGGTTCGGTCGAATGTGAAAGTTTTGCTGACAGTTTTCTTCGATTGCAGGGGCGTGGTGCATCATGAGTTCTTGCCACAGAGTAGAACGGTCAATAAGGAATATTACCTGCAAGTTATGCGCAATTTGCGCGAAGCAATCCGCCAGAAACGCCCGGATTTGTGGAAGAACAAAAATTGGCTTTTGCACCACGATAACGCCCCTGCTCACATATCGTTGCTTGTGCGCGAGTTTTTGGCCAAAAACAACACACTAATGATGCCGCAGCCACCGTATTCCCCAGATCTGGCCCCCTGTGGCTTTTTCTTGTTCCCTAAACTGAAGAGGCCCATGAAAGGACGACGTTACGCTACGCTTGACGAGATAAAGACGGCATCGAAGGAGGAGCTGAACAAGATAAAAAAAAATGTTTTTTTAAAGTGCTTCGAAGATTGGAAAAACCGTTGGCACAAGTGTATAATATCTCATGGGGATTACTTTGAAGGGGACAAAATAGATATTCATGAATAAATGAATAATTTTGGAAAAAACACAAAAGTCGCGATACTTTTTGAACACACCTCGTACACTGCGCAAGTCAAAAGCGTATTTTATATTTATACGTAACACTATACTATGTTACCCGCTTTTATATATTATCGTATGGCTATACGGTGTTCCCTGTGTACATGTTACACTATTTTCTATGCAATTATACATATATAGTTTTATTTACATAACTTCGCGATGATAGCACTTTGGAGTGAACAATTGTCTTCGCGCGAACGTGTGGTCACGGGTTCTCTAACCCATGTCGATGTGCATAAGTTGTGCTGCATTCGTCTGCACGCAGCGCAACTTATGCATATTGCATATTGTTCGATTTTCAGATAATATTAGGTACACTAGGGTATTTCAGAGAGCTTCGGTTGACCCTCAGAGAATAACTCGGAATAGTAGATGTATAGCCAGTACATCAAAACACATCGGACGAGACATTTCAGTCATAACGTATAATGACAAAAAAATTTGTGATGAAAATGTGGCCCGCGTGAAATTTACGATAGACCGTAGTTCTCCATAAGATCTTGGATAGTGGCCAGTCGTTAGAGAGCCTGTACCCACAAAAGCGAAGCGCCAGCTGACAGCGTATGACAACGCAACTGACAACGCAATCCTTTTTTGCAGGGGTAAAGTTGTAACAATGGTTGAACTAGAAATTGATGGTACTGAGACGAACGATTGGTATACTACTATTTAAAAGGCCTACCAAAGATTTTCATTTTGCAAAGAGTACCCCAGTGAGAGCTTCAAAGCATCTCGTAAACGGCGGTGAACCCACCGGACGGAACACACGGATATCTAGGGTCAAGCCGTTTAAGCACGCAGATTATTCACCTGTCTTATTGCCGTGCTTTCTTTTGCTAAAATGATAAAAATATGATTTCTTTGGATCATTCCGACACCGGTTCGAGCGAATCGGTGCTTGAAGCCATCGTGGTGGAGCCAGAACAAAATTAAAAACCCGATATGCTCTCACGCATGTCTCCACTGCTTCAAAAACAAATAGGAACTGACGGAAATTACGCCACAAATCAATGAATGGCTTTACGTTTAGAAACAACGAGTCTGCTTTCCTCCATTATAAAAATCGCAAAAAACTTTGTAGAGCTCCATGCGGTACAAATGCGTTAAGTTGGTGTGCCCCATGTACTTAACTCGTCCTCTACCCGACCGAAGCGAAAGAAAAGGCTTTGTTACCGGAAAAAGACTTTATTGCACTCGACGTCTGACACGTGCCCTCATTTCCGGATACAAGCCATATAGCAAGCACGTCGTATGTGCAGTCACAGGGGCGCGCTGGACTGCGGCTAGACTCTCTGTATGAATGGTTAGACCGGGAGGACCCGGTCGGAAGTCCATTCGCAGCCTCAACCACAAGACTTAATAGCGCTGATGTGGTATGCCGCTACCGCTGCAGCCTCATTCCACAACTTAATTTGCCTTACAACCGTCTTAGGTCCTGTACCAGACTCAATTTGGTCTCGGTAGATATCTTCCATCTGTTGAGAATTAGCGTATATATATATATATATATATATATATGATGCGTTTGATAGATACATATACATTTCCGAAGCAATTGGTGCTTTTTTATACACTGTGTATATATAGCACGTTGAAAGACAAATATTTATTAAGTAACATTTGTTTGCTTCGTTTGAGGATATATACTGTACAAACTAAGCATACACATAGTCATCCAATTTTCCAATTTCAAACGTGGTTTATTCACGGAACTGCATTTCACAACGCTTCTCGACAAAATCCAAGGAGGAAATATGCTTTGTATAAGCACTTTACACACAATGGTATTACAGTGGTTATTGATTATCACAAGAACTTCAAAGCAGCAATTGGTGCGTTTGTTAGAACGCCGAATTATATCATATATATAAATATATATATATATATATATATATATATATATATAGGAAGAGAGAGAGGAAGAAATAAATAAAGAGAGGGAGAGAGGGTACGACTCGCTCTGACACGTACACTTTCATAGCCATCCTAACACCAGTCAACGGCTATGAGGCTGACATGAGTCGGTAATCGGTCAAAATCGAAAAAGATAGCTCGGCCGGTGGCAGTCCGAGTCAGTCGAAGCGAATCTGATGGATGCGTGGAGTAGTGTAGGACGTTTTTGGCTATCGACCAAATGAAGCGCTGCGTCCGGTTTATGCCGATTCACATACCAAAGGACACAACTCACACGCTTGCAAGCTTTTTTCATTACGAAAAACTTAAGGCTAACCAGTGAGCCAAAAAAGTGGATTGTTGTTGTTGTTGTTGTTGCTCTGACAGAAGCTGCTCATACTGCTGCTGCTGCTGCTGCTGTTGTTGCTGCTACTGCTTTTGCTTCCACCATCAGTTCTGGGTTGTCAACATAACGAACAGCGTAACGAAAACACGTTAAAACGTCGTGCGTTGTGTTTATGCTTTGAGAGAAACGACATAGGCCCGTCGCCAACGCCGCGCAGTATCGATTCAATGTCGATCTTTGGACGACATCCGCATTTCAGCGCACTTCAAACTTTCTCAATCTCAACTACTTGGATTGATTCGCTTAGCCTTTGTTTCGATCTAGGCGGCGGACAATGTACGGAGCACGCAGGCAGGCACTTGTTAAAGATAGCCGCGTATGCGTGGCGCTGCTGTTAGTGGCCCGCGCGCAATGTATCTAGCGCGTAGTGCTATAATTAATAACTTATTAACAATAACAGTGATTACAAAGTTGAGAATTAAATCTATCTCTTGTAGGTTGTGTGATGATTGTTTTGTTGTGTAACCATTCCCAAAGTATGTGCCTGTCGTTCGTATAAACATAGAGAACATGTAATTGCCGCATATATAAAAGCACCATATACGCGATATGTTTAATACTTGGCTAAATGGTCAAATCTATTTATCTGCATAGAGCGAGTGGCGTGAATAGATCCTGTCAGTTTTTAGAACAAGTGTTTCTCTAATTTTTTTTAATTTAATATAGTGTTTTTCTACTTTCTTTCCATGCATAGCAATGTGGAAATAACGTCTTCAATTAAAGTCAGCTCTGCGAAGACACTAAGAGTCTCAAGATATGTTAAGCATACAATATTGAAATGTAATGGGTAATAATACTGCGGCGAGTAATATTGTAACATTAATATCGTCATCATTATTACCATAACCACCAAAAACAATAGAGATGGCCACAAAAGCAATAAGCTAATAGAGTGGATTCAAATCAATGAATGTTTAAGTGATATATATATATATATATATATATATAGAACATTAAATTGCCGCAGCTGCGATGGTGACCTTCCTGACTCCTTTCTGGGTGTGTGTTCGAAAGCTGCTGCAGCTTGTTGACAGGGCGATAATAATATTATAAAAAGGGGCAGGTGCCTAATGTATGTTTTCTCTTTTATTGAAGGGTAGACATGTTTGATGGTAAATAACATTTAAATCTCGGTTCCGTGAGACATCAGAGCGCATATTAAAAATAGCTTCTGCAAATTTGTTATTTGGCGAATTAAGTACGTTGCTAAATAGTACCTCTTACCAGAGCAATTTGGCTTTAGGAAAGGCCGAGGCATCCGTAATGCACTCCACATTCTCCAGACAGAAATCGAGCGAGTTGTGGCACAACCAACAGGTCACCCGTATGCAGTCTTGTTGAGTGCGACAAGGTCTCTGATAAAGCCCCTCGTCACCTGTAAAGCGAATCAATCTAATCGGCACGCGTGGGGATAGACGCGTTCTCTGTCGAATGGGATAGCAAGTTTTTGTGATAAGAACACCTTATTTGAAGAGGGTAAGTGTGGGAATTTCGCACAAGCACCCTCGTTTTCCCTTTTTTAGCGTTGGTTACGTCCAACGGAAGTACTTAAAAGCTGTAGTCGTGATGTGTGCAGATGATATAGTAGTAGTACATTGCGACCTAGGTCCCACCAGGCGCATTACCTATATGGTAGAAGCGTTCTTCGTCGTGAACGCATTGAGGTAAACACCAAAAAACGTAGAGGCGTAGTGGCCAGAGTTGCTGCAGCCATCTTGTTAGAATATGTTAACTCTTTTCCGCATCATGGACTTTAGGTTTATTGCGCGGGAACGACGTTTACCGCGCATATATGGGAAAAAGTAGAGATGGCTATTGTCTCTTATTACAGGGAGAAAACAGAGGCCTGCATTGCGCAAATGAGCGTGATAAATTCACGTATGTGGAAGAAGCACTATCGACCTCCTGTTTCACAATCTTCAACATCCGACGGAATTTCAAGGATGCGAGGTACTTGATATTCCAGCACGGAAGCACCTGCCGGTGCTGGCGTCTCTGTGTGTGCCTGGCCAGGGACGCGCCCCACGTCGGCAGCCGATAACGTACTGGTCTAGGCAACTAGATTTGCGTGTATTGACGCGCGAGTTAGAGCTGCTGAGATCAACTTCTGACATTGAACAAAGCAACCACGCTTTGGAGGCCACTGTCAAGGCGGCTGTAGTCAAGAAGAAGTACAGACAAAGACGGGCGCGGCCCTGGTTTTCACAGGCCTGCTACTTAAAACGTCAACAAGCCTTGGGGCTCCTGCGCAGAGCACGGGCTCTACACCCCGACCCCCAGGTAGTTGCTGATCGTAGGGCGCTCTATGGCCGATATAGAGCAACCTACAAGAAACTGCTTGTGGAGAGTAAGCGCCGGTATGATGAGGAGGAGGAGTTTCGTTTGCTTGAGAGAGCAGAGCGCGAACCCCATGTCTACATTGTTCGCCGGCAAAACAGAAGCATGCACAGCATGACAAAGGAGCAGTTGCGGCAGCACTTCACTGCCCTTCTGCTCGATGCAAACGCCCCCGCGCCTAACCCAGTTATTGAGCAACCGCTCACTCTGAAGCAGCACGACATGAATTCGCCGTTTACGGTGGAGGAAGTTGTGCAGATCTTGCGCGGGTTACCCAAGAAAAAGAGTAGTGGTCCTGATGGGATCTATTAGGAACATTGGGCTAAGTCGTCCGATGTTTTAGCAGAGGAGCTGTGTGAGCTGTTTAATCAGATACTCAGCGGGGGACACATACCCCAGGTTTGGCACGAGGCCAGGCTTACTCTGCTATTCAAGGGCAAAAACAGTGACAACGTGGACGATCCAAATCTCTATCGGGGTATCGCGTCGGAACGCACTCTCAAGAAAATCTTCGCCAAGTTGATTATCTCGAGGGCGCTTCCAACTGTGGAGAAGGCCTTACCTCCGGAGCAATTCGGATTCAGGAAAGGTCGAGGTACACAGGACGCCATCCACGTACTCCAGTCGGAAGTTGAACGGGTGCTGGCTGTGCCCGGGGGTCACTTGTACGCCGTCTTTATCGATTGTGTCAAGGCCTTCGACAAAGCTCCCCGTCACCTACTAGTCGATTCATTTCGACATGCTGGGGTGGGTGGTTCTTTCCTACGAGTGCTCTCCAGCTTCTTTGCTGAAGACCGCCTTGAAGTAGACGTAAGGGGCGAAGACACCTTGCAACTCTGTCAAAACGTAGGGACCCCCCAAGGGGACCCTCTCAGTTGCCTGGCATTCGCCTTGCTCATCGCAGACCTAGCTCGCCATGTGCGGGAGGAGTTTAGAAACGCCGTCGTCATGTATGCGGATGACATAGTAGTGGCCCACCGGGACCGCAGTGCCATTCGTCGAATTGTCGGCGACGTCGAAAGTTACCTTCACCGTAAGGGCCTGTAAATAAATGCGCAGAAGACGAAAGCCATGAAGTTTCGCCGTGGGGGTCGATTGGCCGCAGCAGACGTAATACCCTGTTGTGGCCAACCGCTGGAGTTTGTCAACTCTTTCCCGTATCTGGGTCTGAGGCTACACTATACGGGAACGACCTTTACCCAGCACATCGCCGACAGGTGTCGAGCGGCTATTACCTCTATTCACACAGAGGTGAGAGACCCTCGACGACTGTCTTTGAGTGCGGCCGTGCGTCTTTATGAGCTTAAGATTGTGCCAATGTTGAGCTACAGCCTTGGCAGGGTGTGGGGCCATCTTTCAGCGGCAAATTTTGCGCAGCTAGAAAGATGCTTCACAATATATATGAAGCGGGTCCTTTGCTTACCCCGGACTGCAAAAAGCCGCTTCGTGTACCTGCTAGCGGGTTGCGGGCCGGCAGTGGAAACAATCAGAATCAGGTTTAGGTCACCTATTACTGGACCACTTCAACAATTTTTGTTGGAGTGGTAGGGAAAAGTGACCGAGGCCTCGGCAGAGGTAGCGCAATTGGATGTGTACCTCGCCAGGGAGCTTTGGGATGGAATGGCATGCACTAGCCGGCACGTGTACACAAGATACATTGTGCATGGCTATCATCACTTGGTATGTTCGACTCAAGGATTTCACCAAGTTGACGATAAATGTCATTGCCGGTTCTGCTCGTAGATATGCGCTAAATACCACGCAGCGAGCTGCCAAAAGCATCGGCGGTCTTTGCACTTTTTCGCCGGGTGGGACGGTCGCTGAAGTGTTTAAATTGTATAAAAGGAATGAATTGTATTGAAATTATGTACCATCTTGATATGCAATGTTATTGCGAAATAAACCATATATATTACAGGGAGGATGCCAGACGTGAGACAAACGTTTCGATCGTCGAAATTTATTAACGATTATGTTTCCAAAGGTTGAATTCAATCAACTGGACGTCAGATTGACCGCCTAAATCTGATACAATACAGCGCTAGCCGAAGCCTGCAATTGTCCCTTTTATACCTTTTCTTGCACCTTTTGTCTGACGGAACGTGAAGCGCTGACAACACATAACACGCCAGAGGCTGTGTTTCCGGGTGTCAAAATTGATAAAGCTCAAGGAATAAGCTATCATGCCAACTATGGTGTCTGAAGGAGAATGTCGTTAAGACGCAGTCCAACGAGAAACCAAAGCAGTGAAGTTTGCAATTGATGTCAATCAAATGAGTGTGAGGATGACAACAAATTTAGCGGTTAAATAGCACTTAGTGATTAGAGAGAGAAAACATTTATATTAAAAAAAAATCGAAAAGGATCAAGAGAGAAGATAAGCAGGGAAACAACATTATTTTTCCTCTCCTTCTTAAGACCGGAATCTACGCTTGTTTTCTCAAATGTATGAATCAACCCAGGTGAAAAGGCAAAACATCTTCTAAATATATCGTCATGTAATGCGTGTGACGGTGAAATGCCTTAAATTAAATTGGGACTGAACAATGACGACAGAAGTGCAAAATGAGTTTGCGCGAGCTAAAGGGGTGTTTAGGAGGAACTCACCTTCATTGCCACAAATAGAGTTTATTTGTAGTTTTTAAGTATGTCTTCTGCTTAAGTGGTCCTTGCCTACACAAGCCATACACTATAGGCGGATTTCTTTATTACTTGGTTTAAACATAAGAAACTGGACAAATGTTATGCCCCCAACGGCATAATATTTGTCCACCGCACCAAACCATCACTGGTCGCCAATACAAAAAGAGATACAGATGTGTGTATATATAGCCGTCCTATGCTTATATATATATATATATATATACATCTGTATATCTCTTTGTATTGGCGACCAGTGATGGTTTGGTGCGGTGGACAAATGTTACGCCGTTGGTGCTGACGGAAGCGGTAGCGGCGGTAGAGGGCGATCATGGGTGGTTAAACACATGAGGTGCGAAGGGAGTGGTGGACGAACGCGAAGCTCGTCGTCTGTTTCTGCTATTGCTGCTGGCTGCACCCGCTGGCACAAACGCCGTCGTGATCATGATACTGATGTTTCTCGGCGAAGAAGCCCACAGGGCAGCAAAGACCTGCCGTGTAGCCAATCGCCTTCGGTCGACTAGCGTGCTGTATATCTATATATATATATATATATATATATATATATATATATATATATATATATGTGTATATGTGCAGATTATATACAAGTTTTCTATTATATAAACAAAGTGGCCAAATTTAAAAGGTCGTAGAGTTATTTTCGTAGAGAGAGAAATCGGTCGTAGAGAGAGATTTGCGTTAAGGTGAGCAAGTTTGAGTGGGATACGAACGGAAATGTATTGTTTAGAAGTGACGATGACACTACAAATATTTGTGATACCGATGTGGCCTGGCCTAGTGTCGCTTTAGAAAATGTGCGCTTGTAAGAGAATGGGCTGTTCTATCCTGGAAATACAGACAAGTTTACTAGCAGAAGGAAAATAATCGTAAAGTATGTAAGTATTGACGGGGAGTTAAATGGTAATGCACGATATATTTCTATTGAGACATCTGTGCTCCCCGTTTTTTGTCCCATCATGGTCAATTATAATTCACTCCGGGATTTGCCTTGTCTAAATTGAAAACCAATTTAAAAGTGGCTGCTTCAGATCTTGACCTCCCAAATGCAAGGCAGTGGCTTTGCCACTAAGCCGCCTTGCTCGGTATTGTATTAAAGACAGTTGGAAAACATCAAAATTATGTGATGTCTCATGCTTGAACTTGTAGTTGAATAATTTAAATATGTGCCCTTTCTGTAATAGCACATAAGCCCTAAGAAAAAAATGCACATCACTATCGTAACAAATTTATGGTGGTTCGATCCGTGATCCGAAAGTAATTGACATTTACCAGTAAACACGTAAAAGGGAGAGCAAATATAAATGTCAAAGTTTTACTTGCCTTGTCAAAATTGCTGGTGTCGCTTTTAGAAGTAATCGTGACACTTTTTAAAATATAACAATGCTTAAATTGCGTCCGCTAACGGCTGAAACACCTCTCAAGCTCTGCCAGTCTCGCTTAACTGCCGTATGGACGTCACTGAAAGGTTCCAATAAGTTTTGGCAAGCCGGACGTAAAAACACGTGTGTTTCTCTTTGCGTGTGCATTTGTATTAGTATTTTATGTGACTTTTATGCAATAGACAATACAGTCGTTAGACGTACAGTCTAGCTGTTTTAAAGTAAACAAAATATTTACTACATGGCGCTTACTACGGGCGCAGCAATCTTCCTACACACACCGAGTGGCATTATCTGTGTACGCAGCTGACTCTCGACTCATCGGTTGCTGGTCACTACAGTTATTATAATTATTATTGCTAAATGACTTGCGGCAATGATGACAGGGTTTCAATCGTTGAAGCTGACCTGTCCACATTACCCTGCCAGCTTTGAGTTGCAGTTTAACGCTCTTTACCGTTACTCATTAGGGCTGCAACGTAGGCTGAGATAGGAATATCAACATTCCAGGCAGCGTATTGTTGAAACAGTTTATCAATAAATAATTCATGATTGTTAAAGTTAAGATTCGTTCAGAGCTGATTAATAAATAGCTTGCATGGCGGGTTTTTAGGAAGGCAAACGAACTTCCAAACTATCATTAGACACCGAACGGAAAGTAGTTCCGTCATAAGGAGTTTGAATGAGTTGCTACTGAACCAATTAGATGTTACCAACATTAAAATTTAACTAATTGTACGCTGCCGCAAACTACACCTTCGACCTGATTTTGCATTGAAAAGCCTGCAATATTTGTTTATGCATTATGGCTTGTGATAACTTCTGTTATTGTTCTTCGGCTAACCTGTAAAGCTTTCTGTCGAGGCACGACGTAAATAATGTCTTCTATAGGCAGTCGTACAGTCTTATGCGCATTGCACTATCTTAGACATTTATGTAGGCATAAAAACATACTGGAATACCATTAATTGGCGTCATCATGCTGATGTTTTTTAAATCACACACCACTATATATATATATATACATATATAAATAAACACGAACTAGCTGGCACGCTCTCAGTCGCCTTACACACGCTGCCATAAATGTATTCTAGCTCAGTCGGCCAGCCTATCAAATAGCATACGTATCTATTCATTTCTGTTTAGTTCTTCTCTCAAAACGCACCACCGCATAACCAAGACGCGTACACACACAACGCCGCCACCCGCGAACACACCCAGCCCCCAGCCAGATACCTCGCCGTAGTAGATATCTGCCCACACACTGTCCTACCGGGCGAGTGCCAGCGGTCCTACCGGGCAAACAGCAGTGAGAGCTACGGGATCTCCGCCAAGGCCGCCTAAGAGGTCGTGGCTACGCCTGCCGCAGCTGCTGCTGCGTCTGCTGCTGCTGGCACCGTCGTAGTCGACCCGGACGTCGTCGTTCTGGTCGAGGTCGGTCCTCACCCTCTGGGAGGACGAATAGCGAGCGCCCGCTGATCTTCTGAAGGCCCGCCTTTGAGAGCTCCGATGTAGGAAAGAACCGGCTTCGAGCAGGCTCAGCACCTCAGGGCACCCGAGAAGGGAACTTAGGGAAAGGGCAGGCGAGAACGCACGTGAAGCCCACGCTGTGCGGCGCGGAGCGCAAAGGCTGCCGACACGCCGTCACCTAGGCCAGCTTGCCGGCCGAAGCGCCGTTTCGTAAAGTCGTGCACGCTGCGTACCAGGTCATCGCAGGTCGTTGAATGATTGGTTAAGCACCACAGTTTTCACTGCAACGTTTGCTCTTCGGTTTTGTTTATTTACGATTATAGCCGATTATAGTTTACTCTGGCATTTAACGTGTCTAAAATAGAAACCATAGAAACCAGTTTAAGAGTGACCGGTTCAGGGCTTGAACCCAGGGCCTCTTGAGTTTACAGAAAGTGCATATAGAGCAGTTGCATTTCTAGATGGAAAGGTAACACCTCCACAGTCAAGGTCGTTTTTCATTGGCTTTATTGATCACCTAATATGAGAGTGGCTGCCAGGCTGATCGGCCGAATGGCTATGTGTTTTGCTTCGCTCTTATTTAGATCTTTATTAAACGGTTGTTTTCCACCAACAAACGGCTATGCCGTACGCCAGAGATTAAACGCGACCAACAATAGCATGAGTCGATGACCACCCTCAAGTTAAGAAGGCATTAATTTTGGTTTTGTTTTCAATTTTGTTTCCAACACAGGATAGACCTATAAAGCAAAACGTCGTTATGACCACTACACATCGTTGGCAACCCCGCAGAAAACCGCCTTGAAGGCTCTATGATCTGCCAGACTTGAAGACGCGATGAAAGGCACCATTTATGAAAAGAATCAACAGTACTCGCTTCTGCCCTGCATCAGGCTTCACAAAAAGATCACACTAACGACAATGGCGCAACGCAATCGCTGCATGAAAATCCAATTAACATGTACAGATACATGCGCAGCTAACTACTGTCTGTCACAGTAGAAGTATTGCCAGTAGCAACTGGAGGGATAGTTATAGATGTTTCCACATAAGAAGAAAGCTCAAGTTACATATAAAATATAACTAGTTACATTTTATACCAACGTTTTAATTTACTCATAACGCAGATACCGTCTAATCGCCTCTTTTACGGCTCAGTGCGTAGTAAATTTGTTGACAAGAGCTTTTTACTCTAGAAAAAAAGATACACAAGTCAAAATCCATTACGTCGCACGATCAAAGCGGCCAATTGTGGCCGCTCAGAAGGAACATTTCACGAGCAAAGAAAATGCTTCGCGCAATAATGCGATTCTTTTATGTGTTGTGTGGCATGTGTCACTGTCGTATTGAAACGACATATCTCTTGCCATCTAATTGAGGTACAAAAACTGAGTTCTTATGCCCCGATCTGCGCTAAACAGTAACACGTTTGTTATGCATTTTATTTTCCTGAAACTATTTGGGTAATCGAAGCTTTAAAAGAGACAATATTGCTTGTTTACGAAGTTTTACGTTGTTTGTTTGAATGTTTACGAATCATCATAAGAATGGGGCTCCTCTCTAGTAGTGATTTTGTTGGAACACTCACCGCTCACCTATTGTGTTTCAATTTCAATACGAGTTCGTTGTTGTGTCGATCTATTTCTAAAAATCTAGGATGGATAAGCGATACACCGCCCAGTTCAAATGTTAAGCGATGCCTAAACGGCCCCCACCGGCAACTGGCGAGATGTAACAGACAATGCAAGCCATCTTCGTTTGAGTTTTGCTAAGCTTCGACCTTAAGATTGCATCATAAGGTATTACTAGAAGAAGCGGCAAGAACAGTAAGGTAAAGCCATGTGTGTTGGACAGCAGCTACTTCATTATACCGCAACATTAGCTTGGCTTCGGCACGCGTTCATGCCGCGACAATAAGGTCGGCTAAGATGTTTATGAACTTAAGGCCCCGGGAACTCCAGTATACAACCTAGAGGTCCACACCTACTACTAATACTGCTGTAGCTTCTGGGCGCAGAACCTTTGACAATATCGAGAGATCACAGCATGGTTGCACCGAAAAGCCTGTTGACCTTTACAAAAGCCAGATTATTCGAGGACTCATTTGCCAAACATCTCCCAACATCTGCAAGGTTACCATATTGTAACTCGTGGATAAAATAAGACGTATTTCTGCCCTCTCTTCCCTGTTTTACAGACTCGATCAAAAGGTGAAAACTAAAATAAACAAGCAAGGAGCTGCCTTCAGCAATTGGATTCCAAAAAATCCTTTCGGAGCTGACCCTCAGCCAAGATATAACGTCCATGGGACTGCTTTTCGCATTACTTCATAGACGGACCTCCATAAATACAAATGTGCAACGGTGGGGCTCGAACCCGCGCATCTATGTGTCTCCTCCGATCGCGAGGCGCAGACGCATGCCACCACGCCACCGGGCTCGACATCAAATTGGTTCCAGATCTCACAAGTTTAGCCCAGGCATTTTTAACGCTTCACTACTAAGTGCCGGGAGGACAAAAACCTTGCTCCTTAGATTGTCTTTAGCGTCGAACAGGTATTAGATCTTGTGCAATGTTTTTTCCTATATAAGGTATTGGACCAGTTGAGGTTTTGCTTAAAGCCCAATTTTAGTATCATTTCCTGTTTTACTCATAGAGTCCAGACAAGTACAGATAGACAATACACCTATGAGATACGGTTTTGTTTGCTAGAAACACCGTAGTGTACAAGATTCCTGCTAATGTTTTTCCAAATCTCCATAAACAAAGGTTTATTTACGTACGTATATATACGCATGGAAATGTTCAAGAAAGGAGGGAAAACAAACGTACTACAATTATTGACCCGCTGTATCGGTGTCCGAGTCCAGTGGGGCGTGGGTGTACGTGCACCCGCCGGCAGGAAAAAGGCAGGCCACTCTAGAGCCGACGGGGTTTCGAAAGCCCGAGGAAACCTGTCTTGAGCGACGTCGGCAAGGGCGGCGACCCGTCTGCCTGCAAGCCGTTGAGTATCCATGTTATTTGTTTCTTTGTCGGAACACATACATCGGTAATCGTGCGTCGAGAAAACCCCGTCGCGGAAATTGGCCGCTATTCGCGAGACGCCTAGCAGTCATGATGCTGTCTGTGGCGACAACGACAGGATTAAGACACGTTTGCGGCGGTAGCGGCGCCGAGAGCAATCTGCGTTCGCGCCACCTGGGACGATGCCGAGCCACGGAGATCTTTATTCTTTTCATACCTCGTTCCATCTCTCTTTTTCTTGCTGTTTGTCTCCCTCTTTTTTCTTATCTTGCGCTGCGTTTCTCACTCTACGCTTTGCTCTCTCTCTCTCTCTCTCTCTCTGACACGCTTCGTTTTCGTCGGGGCTGGTCTTTGGTTCTTATCTGTGCGCTTTGTATTCTCTGTTTCTTACAGTTGTCTTGTTATTCGTCTGTTCAGCCCTTCCATCCGTGGAGGCGAGCCCTCCCACCGTTACGCTCCAAGTTGTTTACGCTCCTAGTTGTTTACCTCCTTTGTCACCCTTGAATCGTGCAACGGGGTTTTAAATGAACAACAACAGCTACAAAGACATAGCAACGGAGGCAGGCAACATTGCTCTCGTGGGAGTCATCACAATCGCGCCGGTATGGCGGCGCCCTCGACGCAATGCGGGACGTCCCGCTGACGGGAGTTGCCGGTACAGACGGCGGAGGATCAGGAGTCGGAAGGGAAACGGAAAGACATTGCTTCGGACCGAGAGAGTGAGCCACTCGTTTTCAGATGCCACGCATCGTACAGAAATTTGTGGTTGTTGTTCTGAGTGCCGTTATCGTTATGACTGCAGTTGTTGCTGCTGCTACTGTTTTTAGCAAAACGAATATTGGTGGAAAGCGGGATAACCCCAAAGTCGAGTGAGGTGGCGCTTAAAAATTCGTTCTTAAAATCGGCGTCCGGAGGGACTATTGGAAGAAAACCAAAACGCAGAACCTCTCAATGCGCGTTACCGTACGGGTACATTATTATCCCAAGACAGATGCGGCATTAAAGATCGTTTGCAATAAAATAAAGTCCGAGTCCCAACATATTGCTTGTGAAGGACAGGTTTCGCAATTTAGCGTCAGGTCACCGCGTGCTCTCAGAGTAGGCAATGTACACTCAATAGCGACACGCAATACAAACTAGAAGACATTACTAAAACCGATAAACCCTAACTAAGTAAACCCGTGTGCAAATTCTATAAATATATTCTTTTTTATCCAGAGATACCTGCAGTATGATAACCTTGTAGAATGTTTCAATAGTAGACATATTGCGCACTAGGCATCTTTATAAGTATGTATCAGAACAGAGTTGAAACACTGCTGCAAATAAAAAGGTTTTACACCCGGTCAAATTGCATCTATTTCTCTAAGATTTGGCAATGGGGAGGTTCTGGAAATGGCTATACTTCTTCGTACTAAAACACATTAATTTCTAATATAACAAACGTTTCCCTGTGTTGGCTTGTTGAAGCCTTCTATATATATATATATATATATATATATATATATAGCATCGTTTCGCCTCTACATTTAGCTGAGCCGCCCCGTACTCATACTGAATGCCCTACTGCTACATCTCTCTGCTAAAGAACGTCAAAGCCCAGTACGAGCATGGCAAACACTGAAAATGCAACGCGTTTTTGTGTCTCCCAGCAATTTGAATGGCAGCCTTTCTTTAGTGCACTTGCATTAACTTTGCCACGTTTATTTCACCTTACCCCATTGCCAAGCCTTAATCCATTCGATCTTTCTCATGAAACAGTTTTGGAATAATAGAATTTTAGGTGTATTTGCCATGAATTGAAAGTATAGTACAAAAGTTCACATAGAATTTTGCAGGCTAAAAATCTTGTTGGCACTTGATTGCAGTGAAGATGTTTTGTGATCAACAAGCAAGTGAGTATGGGGATATTGCGTAAGGGGCAATTGCGTTTTGGCAATCAACGAAAGACAAATAGCCGCCACTACTGTAGTTACGGTGGACAATGCACATGTAGGTCTATGTAAGTGGTAATCTGCAAAGCGGATGATATACGCTGCGAGGCTATGGTCCTATATTATAAGGCAACACGCGCAAGCGGAGTCGGCTTTACGCTGCTTTGTACCTCCACCAGCGTATCTCAATTATTGTAGCTTTTGAAGGCAATACGATACGGTGGTCCTCGACACGAGCCGTCCTAGTAGAGTTAAGCACGATGTCACTCATGATTTTGTTTCTGTAAGCACACTTCGTAAATGACATAGCATTGACAATTATGTCAAAATGTAGTGCAACAAGGTCAAGCTATGGATAATATAGCACAGAAAATGCATGGCAAAAGTGCAAGACAGCTATAAGGAACGGAGTGTATTCCATCGATGCCATTTTTGCCTATAAAACCCCGGCACCAGGTAAAAAAAATGAAAGGTCTTCTCCTTTACGTCGTCTGTACCGGGCGGTTACATAGTGGGCTTTTATCTTTGGGGCATTTCCGTTTCTAGCCTAAACGTCTTTTTAGCAAGCTCTTCTTTGCAATTGACCTTCCTACGAGAGCAGCATGATCTGTATTTTAACAACAGACGCTGCCGGAATTAAGTAGCAAGTTAAAGCTGCATGCGATCTACTCTATTAGGCAATTCTTTAGTGGAATCTGAATTCGATTACCTCATTAAGTTGACATTTGCAGCCTTATTTCAATATGAAGCGGTCGTGAAGGTATTTTTCATTTTTTTAATAATTAACGATACTTAAGAAGAATATAGGCGAAAAGCAAATACACAACAGAAACTAGACGACCAACGTTGTTAGTTTTGTTGCTTTGGTTAAAAAAAAACTGCCGTAAAAGCTGTCCTGCCAAGGAATAATGGCGAAAAGAAGATGCTGCTTGAACGAATTATCTCGATATATATATATATATATATATATATATATATATCTGAGCAGCTAAATGATTCCGCCAAGGCTAACAGTTTAAGTGCACATGTGTCGTTGTTCCCTGTTGCGGGAGTGTGGCCAAGCGTGCGGTGGAACGGAGTACAAATTGCCAAATGCTACGCACAAAGAAAACAAGAAAGTTGCCCAGTCTGCTTTGATCAGGGTATTAAGGAGAAGGCATTACGCCTATTGTCCTATTGGAATTCAATTCCTCGGAGAGCACTATTGCCGCAGAAGCTCGAACTGAGAATTAGATCCAACCTTGCCGCTACAACCACCCTAAAGCCTACTACTGCTGATGGGACCATCGCTTTTATTATTATTTCTACTATTACTACTGCTACTTCTACTGAAACTATTACTAGCACATCCAATGCTACTACTATCACCACTTGGGGGGGGGGGGGGAAAAACTCGAGATACAGCCGAAGCTCTGCTTTCCAGAATACAGAGGCCATTGACCTGTAAGGTCATTGATTTGTTGCTACATTCCTGCTGCGCGTCCTCTTATTTACTTGCGTTCGTACTACGGTAGACGACGGTCCACTATTTTACTAAACGCAGCTGATTTCGAAGAGGGGAGATAATCGACCCCGAGAGCTATTCTTTTCCTTGCTGTTTCTGTCTACTCCCTATGCGCTAATACACTTGTGTGCAGCACGAATAGGCCACATACCAGTACCGCCAATCTCGTTCGGTTCGGCAGAAGTTTTTTATACCCGTGACGGTAACACAAGTAAGAGCCGCGTAAAAGTATTCGCTACGCAACTCGTTGATTGGGGCAGACCCGTGTTGTAGTCTCGTGCTGCGTTGCAGACATTCGTTGAAAATCCGGTACTTTTGCTCTAGGTACATTTACCCTGAGTGTTGCTTAATCAATTAAAGAGGGCATATTGGCGGTTAGTTTCTGCCTGCACAGACTCCTTTTACACATACCTTTGCAAATCTATTGTATAGTCACTTCATTGCGAGTGAGTACTACTACGGCATCTTGCACACTGAATATTAGTGTTATGTAGCCATAACTGTTTTGCCTGGCTGAACGTAGACATTCCATAATATAATCCTTATTGCGAGATGACTGTTTCGATGTAGCAGTAGACGTGGAAATCGTCTAGGTCGATGTCAGCATTGCGAGGCTGCCGATATAACTGACACAGTTGAACACATGCCTTTGGAGATAGCTGACTCTATGCTGTTTAGAAACCTTTCACTTTACATATGTTCTTTTACGTAGTTGGTACATGATGTGAGGTACAGTCTACCTCGTGCAAACGTGTACATCCTTCATGCTACGTGTCGTCTAAAGCTACTCCATTGCCGAGACGTACGAGGTTTGAAAGTCTGACTCGGACGTATCGCGCATTGTACCAACAACGGCCGCTGCATTGCCTTGCTGAATATAAGCGTAAAATCGCTGTGTCACAAAGGTCGCTGCCCGGCGTTACCGGTAGCGCCAAGTTAGCGTCTGCCAACCATGTTAACGAGTTGTGTCGTCAGCAAACCCGGACTCCTTAATAATTTAATCGCCAAAAGATTAGCCATTGAACCCGTAGTTACGCGCAAGGATTCGTATATTTTTATTTCTTAGATTGTCTATAGAGCTGCACGTTCTAGATGGGCTGCCAATTGACAGAGCATTCGTGATTTCAAGCTTCGGAGCAATTGAAAACGGCCCTTTATGCCAAGTTTTCTGCCTGCAGAGGTGTGCCAAGTACCATGCAGTGGAATGCACAGCGCTGGACCAAAAATCGTTGCACTACTTCTTTCGTCGGAAGCGTGAAGAACATAGAGCTTCATGAAGAAACATTTTAAATGTATGTATTATACTCAATTTGAGTAAAATAAACATAAATGTAATTGTTTATGCTAAGTTGTATTTATTAACACTGAGAGACGCGGTCGCCAACAGTTGAGCTCAATGTGTAAGCAAAGGCTTCGATCAGTGACCGTTAGACTGTAAAGAGCTGGGTCCATGTTTTGCTATCCAGTAGCCTCCTTGTCATAGCCGAGGTTCCGTGGAGAGCAGAAGTAACGGCCGGGCCTGCAAGAACAACTTCTACTGGCTGTACACATAGTTGTGCATTCGTGAGAGTGTTGTAGGACTCGGCTGGAATGTTTTTAGCATCCTACAGACAGCTCTAATCTAGTTTGATCAGATTTATTCACTTTCGTTAGAGTTATTTTTGTGGAAATAACTTCATGGAAATACATATTTATGTCCCCAGATTATACAGTTTGTGGTGGATACGCTCTTGATATGTTCAATAATTGGTCTAATCAATTGATATGTCTAACTAATTGGTCTAATAAGTGGCCCATTCAAATGGTACGGATTCAATGGAAATAGCTACGTTGTTACAATTTGTGTAAAAAATAACACAGACTTTTTGGCTGATCGTATTTAATAATTTATTTAGATTATCAATACAACAAATTACACGTGTTTCTTGTTGTTCGCCTTGTTGTGTGCACTTAGTTTGACATCCCATTCATATATATCTATCCATCGTGGGGTCTGTGGAAACCATTTATCTGAAACAGAGCGTGATGAAAGGCGTTTGCTAAAAACGCCTTTATCTGAGTGTTACTTCGCATTGGCTCAAATGTGTTTAAAACGGCTTGCTTAAACCCTACCACGACTGAAGTTTCTCCGTCGGTAGAGGATTCATCTCTAAAAAGCTAACAATTCTGTTTCTGGGAGCTCACAAATCTGCAATTTCTTCCATATGAGTTATGTCCCGTAGGTAGCTACTGGTTCCATCTTGAGCCCGAACAATGTACGCGCATCCAAATACGAGGTGTGTTCAAAAAGTATCGCGACTTTTGTGTTTTTTCAAAAATTATTAATTTATTCATGAATATCTATTTTGTCCCCTTCAAAGTAATCCCCATGAGATATTATACACTTGTGCCAACGGTTTTTCCAATCTTCGAAGCACTTAAAAAAAACATTTTTTTTTTCTTGTTCAGCTCCTCCTTCGATGCCGTCTTTATCTCGTCAAGCGTAGCGTAACGTCGTCCTTTCATGGGCCTCTTCAGTTTAGGGAACAAGAAAAAGTCACAGGGGGCCAGATCTGGGGAATACGGTGGCTGCGGCATCATTAGTGTGTTGTTTTTGGCCAAAAACTCGCGCACAAGCAACGATGTGTGAGCAGGGGCGTTATCGTGGTGCAAAAGCCAATTTTTGTTCTTCCACAAATCCGGGCGTTTCTGGCGGATTGCTTCGCGCAAATTGCGCATAACTTGCAGGTAATATTCCTTATTGACCGTTCTACCCTGTGGCAAGAACTCATGATGCACCACGCCCCTGCAATCGAAGAAAACTGTCAGCAAAACTTTCACATTCGACCGAACTTGGCGCGCTTTTTTCGGTCTTGGTTCGTGCGGCAGCTTCCTTTGAGATGATTGAGCTTTGGTTTCCACGTCATAACCATAAACCCACGATTCGTCACCAGTTATGACCCTCTGGAGCAAATTTGGGTCGTCGCGGACAGAGTCCAACATCTCATTAGCAATGTTCATGCGATGCTGTTTTTGGTCGCAATTGAGCAATTTTGGTACGAATTTCGCGGCGACCCGTCTCATGCCCAAATCATTGATAAAAATCGAATGGCAGGAGCCAATCGATATGTTTAGGTCCTCAGCAACTTCTCTAACGGTGATTCGACGATTGGCCAATACCATTTTCTCCACTTCATTAATTTTTTCGTCTGTTGTTGAAGTGCTCGGGCGTCCGGCACGCTCTTCGTCGTTCACATCTTCTCGGCCTTCTGAGAACATTTTGTACCACCGATAAACGTTGCTTCGGCCCAAGGTAGCTTCTCCGTATGCCACAGTCAACATTCGGAATGCATCCGCGCACTTAATTTCGTTTTTCACACAAAATTTGATACAGGTTCTTTGATCCATTTTTTTGAATAGGTAAAAATCGAAGACGATCCAAAACACGTGCAAGCAAAGCAGCTGTCAACAATTAAGTGAACATTCAAAATGGTCGAGCTTGTCGGCATAAGTGAGAGACATGAGTACCAACATAACGCCACAAAAAATCGAAATTCGAATATACGTAACCCGCGAAAATTCAAAAGTCGCGATACTTTTTGAACACATCTCGTATATCATCTACGGGCTCCTTATCGCCGCTACAGCGCTTGCCGCTCTTTGCACTTTTTTTTATCTTATATTTATCTTTGCACGCGTTTGCTTTATTATATCCGCTATTTCAACTCTGTTGTCTACATAAAGTGTGTCGTCTCCACGATGACCTTGGAAATCCCTTCGCTAGCTGGCTTCTTAACAATATTGTGTCTCGGAAAATTTTCCATTTGCTATTACATCTTCTAATAGCAATTAGACTTGTATTACATCTTTTAATAGCAATTAGATTTGTATTACATCTTTTAATAGCAGTTAATTATGTACCATTTTAAAATGCAAAGTTATTGCAAAATAAACAATATGCATTTAGTAGCAATTAGATTGCCTCAAGCTTCCACAATTCTTACTTTTCCTCAGAATTTAATCCACTGTTTTCAAAAAATACACCTAGCAAGTTTGCCATTATTTCTAAAAATACTTTTTGATTACTCGTATTTATTGTTATGCCCCTTCATTCTTTGGCTCGGTTCCATTTTTGCTTTTGGGGATCACTACCTGTGTTGCCTCACTTTAAGATAAATCGGGCCTGTTAGTACGGCATTCGCCTGACCTCTACGTGTTCCTTCCTTATGAAGTCGCTTCCATAGACTTTCCGAGTCGCTTCACTGATTTACCTTACTATTCGTTCGATGTAAGTATACGCACGAAATGTCGCCCATTTTCTTTCATCATGTGCTATCTGGTTCCGATGACCCTCACACCTTGTTTTCTCCTTCAGAATCGTGTACGTTCCTAAAAAACCCTCACAGTTAGGGAGCAATTTTCCTCTTTCAATAGGTGCGACAACAACTCGTGCGGGTATACCTCTGCATGGCATTCTTTTTTATCTAGTATTTTGTTATTTTCTCGTTAAATTCCCTCGCAGCTAGTATCATTGTCAGTGTTGCTAATGGACTAATAACAGTCACTTCTTTAACCGTACTACCTTGTCTGTAGCTTCGCAGTCCTCATCATAATTTACCATGCTATGACGTATAATAAAATAGTAAGCTCACCTTTGTTAAATCACTGTATAATTTTAGGTAATGTTTTGCAAATTTAGATAACGCTTGACGCCATAAACGTTTCCTTGATAAGCACAGAAAGAGTGGCAATCAATTTCGACTAATGCCCTCTCGAACAGAGATTAATACACCATTTCAAACAGTTGCTATGGCAACCGGCAATAACGTACTACCTGCTGCAGGGTTGAATGCAGACGTCTTAAGTACCTTTAGTTGGGCCTGGACCAGTGTTGTGTTGTCGCAACGAATCCTCTGATGGGGAAAAGGTTAACCTGGAACCTCAAGCAGTTCTTGAATCAATGACTAAAGCCTCTATGCTGAAGCGGAAGCCACCTAGGCACACAGGCCAGAAGGCTTTAGCTCCAAATGTTTGTTGTTGTAAACACAGCGGCATACTCTAGTGATGATTTACATATGAGAAAAGCTGTTTGGACTCAACTAGTTTGGCTCGACTCATACGAGATCGCCGCCATATTCATGGATACAATGATTTACGGTAAATAACGTTATGTAAGTAAACAAAGTGTTATGGAATCTTAACGTATTTACCAGTCGGCATACAAGCGACAATACGTATATGAGTAACTCTCTCATCTAAAGTATGCGTCTGTTGGTGAAATTTTACCTAACGATGATTAATAAAAAGTCTATATACAAGACAGGTTTCGTTATATCTGTATCAACTAAGAAAGCAAATGCCTTTGCTAACTACAACAAGAGCAAATTGGGAGCTTCAGACACAGCGAGGTGTTACAAATCTGATTGGCGGGACGGCAGTGTGTTTGGTTAGCCCTATTTAATTTTTTTAATGATTATCCGTAAAGCTATTGCCCGTATACGGTTTTTCATGTCATAGCTAATTTCTAGTCCACTCCGGCATTTACGTTGTCTAAATTGGAAACCATGCAAACCAATTTAAGAGTGGCTGGTCTGGGTCTCGAACCCAGTCCTCCCGAACGCAAGGCAGAGGCTTTGCCACTAAGCCATCTTGCTCGGTGAAGCCATTCCGTAAAGATATTTCCTTTAGCAAAAGCGCACTGCAACTGTGCAGTAGGCGCAGTTCAAGGCTCACAGCCTTAGTCAACTCTTTCGATGTAATGCCAAAGTAATACCGAGCCTGGGGGGGTGGGGAGGAATCCGGGTTTAGTGGGTTTGCGAGTCTCACACTAGTCACGCAGGCTGCTAGTGGCGCATGTGCATCATGCATTACCGAAACCTCCCAGAACAAAAAAAAAAAAAAAGCCTTAGTCAACTCACGCCAGTTATAAAACACTGCAACGCACTAACAGTGGGGGAGATATGCATTTGTGTAGGAAGTAAGCGTGTCGATAAAATGTGGCGATGCTATCTTGGTCTGCTCTCTTGCACAGCGAGACAGCTGCTCGTTGTCCCCAATACCGAGACCGATACCACACCACCGATGGGGTCTCGTACCATTGCCGACAATCACTGACGCTGAGCACATGCAGCGCATTGGTTCTTGCACTGCTAATCATCGTAGATATTTTAATGAAGTTAGTTACGTGTGCGAGTGTGTGTATTTAGTCCTCTGTTGAGGATGCACTCAGCTGAGATCCCGTGGGACCGCGGAACGGTCAAGTCGTCTGTTTACAGCCTCAGGCTAGAGGAGCGGTTCAGTGGCCGACTGGTGGCTCTCATTGAGGTGCGAAGTATTCGGTCTACGAAGCCGAGGTCTTCCGCCGAAGCTTTCGGGCCGCCGGCACCCGGTAACGATGTCGACCGGTTTGATTTTGTGCATAACATAAATTCAAATTGCTAGCCTATAATGTAAATAAATAGTGACAAAATACTGACTTTTAACGCTTTATTAAAAAAAGAAAATGTGAAGCGCTCTCACTGGTATAAAGCCCTGGCCCTAGTTAGCCATGCAGCATACTTCTTTAAGTGACTTACATACAAAGGTTGAAATAGCTTAAGTGTATAGTTTAGTCTCGTAGGGATTTAAACTAATAATACTACACCTTGTTTTTGCATCGTAAAATGAATGTGATCGCGATTAAAGAATTTTTTTCGTCGTTATTTTCACAACAATGTAGTAGAAACCACTACTTCGTTGTTATAATACGCAAGCTTAATTCCGACGCAACACTCAATGCATACACGTTAGGGGCTTATTCCTTGGGAAAAGTTGTTATTTCATGTACAGTGCGTGGAAGTTACATGTAGCTAAAAAGCTATTAGCTATAAAGCATTAGGTATATAAATATAAACAGATACTAGCAAGGTAAATAGATAGATAATTTTAAAATCGATAAAATAAACTTGGTAATGGGTCTAATGTCACCATCTTTTTTGCGCAAGGCACATTGAAACTGTCTCGTTCATATAATATAATTTATATGAGAATCACAACTATAATATCAGTATTTTTAATAAGAACGACGTAGGGTGCTCGCGAACAATCTCGCTTTTTGACACCTTAAATCGCAACGCAAATGCGGCATCAGAACGCAATTAAGGACACCGGCTTTAAATTCGATTGGACGGAAGCCGGTAGAAAGGCAAATGGCTGGGATTTTCCGATAAACGCTGCTCACGTCTATCAAGAGCAGAAAAGGGCGTCTGGGGCCTGTTCCGCTCCACAAACCCGTTTAACCGTACGTAGCACACCGAGCATATTGATCTCAGTACACATGAATCACTGTGTATCGCCTAGTGTCATAGCCTATGATAGATGTGCACGTGTATTTAATTACACAGCAACAACGCAGACTAATGTCTATAGCCTGTTAAGCTCGCAGGCCCGGTGGCTTACTAGCTAGATCAAGCAGCAACATCAAGCGGCAAAAACTGCCGCTAGGCCCTGCTGCGTACTCTTTTCCGCAGCGTTGGTCGGAGCTTTTCTACATGCTCAGTTGTCAGTAGTTGTCTACATAAACAATGGTCACACCCAACATTAAGAGAAACGGAAAACTTCGCCTAGGTGGAGAACACACACAGGACGATGAACGTAGAGGAAAAGGAAACAGAATAGGAGAGTGAAAACCTTCTTGTTTCCATGCATTTTCCCACTTTGTAGAACAAATATATCTCTAAGCACGTTTAGCGTAGTTATGATCATAAGGACTCGCGGACCAATCATAAGGTCATGGCGATCGCTTTTTTGGCATTTCAGATTGCCCTGATTTGCAGGAGAAGCAGGACATTAAAAAAAGCCCTCTCTAGGTGTTGTCTTTGGGACTAAATCGGTCTCAAGACTAGCGTACATATGTCTATGACACGGAAAGCGGTATGATATTTCAGAAGCAAATTGCATGTAAAGGTAATTCTTGTCTTAAACAACTTTACCACAAAATGTGTGGAACGCGTCGTTCTGTAAGCGTTGCATGCCTTTGCAATAAGCCTTAGCGTCAAACACCGGCCTCGTCATGCACTGCGCGGAGTCCGAGATGTGATATTTTGTCGTCACAATTTGACGGGCCTCTGTCATCAGCAGCTAGTGCAAACAGCACAATCCACTGATGCTAGACCCAAACAGAAGAGAACGGTAAAAGAGCAGCGGCTGACAATTGCAAAAAACATGTTTTACATGGTTTAACGAGAAGTGGCGGCTTCTCTTAGTGCTAATAGAAGTGCCTGTTCTGTTCCGTAAACCTGTCTAACAGTGCGTAGTAAGTCAAGAATAACGATCGTAATCAGCATGTATACATACAGGTAACTGAACGCAGGATCGGGGATTTGATAGCGCTATATGTTTTGAAGCATAGAACGCACACCACTGAAGTCCCGTTTTTGCCCTATGTGCATGTAAGGTATATATAGGCGCACACAATTATGTATCTCTTAAATTGGTTTATTTGTTTTGTATAAAATTATATTTACTTAAACTTTAACGCCGTTTAACGTTCGAGTAGCACAGTACAAACGCATATTGATTTACATGATAGTGCAAGTATTATGTGAGACCTAGGAATTAACGTCGCGGTTACTTGAGATAAGGTTTGTTTACATATGTATATATATATATATATATATATATATATATATATATATATATATATGATTGATTACATTGAATAAATAAAATCGTTATATATATCCATTAACAGGGTGTTTCGGAATTCGCCTAACAAACCTCCTGGAGATCTAATACAACTCGCGAAAACATATACTGTTTCGATGGAACGAATAGCCGTGACTACACATTCACGCGGAGACGATTGTTCACCCCAAGGTGTTAACATAACAAAGGTATATAAATAATCTATTAGTGGTGTGAGCACATATTCAACTATGAAGTTTCAGGAAATCATAGAAAGGATAACGAATCCACTTTCAGAAAAGCGATGAATTAAATTATTTTTACAAACTCACTCTTACACACGGGAAACGTATTTAATATTGATTGGTTCGTCTTTCCGACGGCGTAAGGAGTCATACTTAGAAGCGACGTCTCGAATTATTAACTCACCAAAACGGGCCAGCACACAAAATTTGAGACAGTAACTCAACTTATATATATATATATATATATATATATATATACGATGTTTCAACGTTTCACATTAAATCATCTTGTCAAGCCCAGCCGAGCCGCCTTTGCTATGACCAGCACATGTCGTGGGGCAACACAACAAAGAGCTGTCTTAAAGACTAAACGATCTATGTAATGTTGAGCGACTAGAGGAGACACCTAGTCTATAAGAGAAGGTGGGGGAAACAGCAAAAAGAAAAATACTCGGTTCCGGTGTACGTTTGGCTCCTCCCTCTTCTGTTTCCCATTTGTTCCCTGTATATTTATCTGCCTACTGCTGAATGCGGTAGTAGCAGCAACAGCAGCCGCAGCAACAACAGCACCAACAACAACAACAGTAGCAGCAGCAGCAACAACAACAACGACTACAACAACAATGCAACGCAATGGCCGCAACGAAAATCCAATTAACTTGTATTGACACAGGCACGGCCAACTATTGCCTGTCACAGTAGTTGTGGTAGTAATAGAAAGTGGCCGGTGGCGAGCCTGATCGCTCCTGAGTCGGATAGTCCGTGCATTTGCTTCGTTGGTGATGATCCTTCATAGTCATGGCGCGGCGACAATGATGATCGCGATGATGATGAGGAGGATGTTGACGGCGAGGCTGAGGCAAAGGCGGCGGCAGCAGCGATGTCAGCCGAACTGGGGGTAAATGATGGGGTGCGGCCAATACTGTTGCTTTGACTGCTCGATTCTTCTGCTCGTTCGACTGTTCCACGTGGAAAAGGCGATCTACTCCACACCCCCCCCCTTCCCCCCCACCCACAATTTCCCTGCCCACATTGGTATCCTCTATCTGTACTCGCCATTTGCCACTGCTTGAGGCTATTTGTTGAAGGAGCTCGGCTGCTGCTGTTACAGCCAGTGGCATCTTGTGAGACAAGACCAGAGCGACAACGAGATAGAGAGAGTGAAAGAGAGAGAGAGGGTGGGGGCGGAGGGGGGAGGGAGAGATAGCGGAAAGGGAGAGAGAGAGAGGAATAGGGCCGTTGTTAGGCGGGACCATATGTTCTGCTGAGTACCCTTTGGCGGTGACACGGGCTACCCAAACTACAATACTACAACACCGAATGTATATGGCCGTGCACCACAAGACCGGTGGCAGAGTCGTCGAAGCGATCGTCCAAACATTCTTATAGGATCACCTAAGATGTTCATAGCTAAGTCGTTCTCTTTATGGAGTCGTCTCGACTCGCATGCCAAATTTTGTCACCGTGGCCAACACCCGCCGGTACTTCTGCTGCGGATGCTGTCGTGGCAGCCGCCTTGCCACCACCACCACCGCAAAGCACGTCTTCGTTGCGAAGCTTTAGACGGGCAACACCCAACCCATATTGATCCCCAGCAACCCCCCCCCGAGTATAAATAATTTAAAGCTCACACTTACCGCTGTAGCTGCTGCTTCTCTAACGGCTGCTGTATTCTATGTGTGTGGAGTTTTCTTTTGCCAAAATTGCTGAGGCTAAAGCCAAGTTGCATATAAGCCTGCCGTCGGCTCAGTTGATCGGCGGAAAGCGTGCTTACTTTTGAATTGGTTGAAGATTGGTCGACGGGTTTCTGATGCACCACACAAATCTTTCTTTTTCTTTCTCGTTGTCACGACAGGCGCCACCGTCTCGGCCACTCAAGCCAGTGCAAGAGGGAGAGAGAGAGAGAGATACGAACAGAGGGAATGTTAAGCGTATCGAGTTCGAGACGGCAAACATCAGACATGTATTTGAACATCCAAACTCTAACAAAGTGGGCTGTTGGTATAGGCCGAGTATGGACGTTTCAATTTAACCGACCACTATAGATCGAATAAGATGTTGCTTTTGTCAATTCGTAGTAATTGTAGCGAACTTTTGGTTGGCATATTCAAACTGTAAGAACCTTCAAACACTTTGAAGTTGGTTAAGCTATTGCGAAGTAACATGATATGCAGCACGGTCATATACGCAGACTTCTTAATTAAAGTAATGACGGTTTACAGGTAATAACACTTTTATTGTATTCCAGGCTATAGGCGCAGATCTACAGTAGTGTATGAAATACTTATTTGTCTAAGTTATCTCTCTGCACATATAGGGGCCTGACAAAGTGTTTGCGATTTATATGATTGAATATGGATTTGTTTTGAAAAATAAAAGTAGAATCACCATCTAAATTGCAACGTAATTTTCTGTTGTACTTTTTTTTAAATAGACTATTACATCTCTTAACATATATATACGTTTTTTAAGGCCGTGCATCCGTGCATTAAAGCACACCTCCAGATTGCGTTTATCAATAATTCTCGCACTAACTTAGTTGCTTTAGGCACTGATTCAATTCAAGTCACCGTCTTTCTGTCAAACGTTTTTATTTTATTTTTATTCTGCGAAATCCTACGTTGCCAAGTCAGGTATACAAGTGTGACCTCCGATGCGGCGAGAAATGGCTTAGTATTGTCAGCCCTGTGGACTGGTACATTGTCTTGGTGCAAGAACCATCGTCCAAGAGACGCTCTAAAGCTCTTCCTTGTGAACATTTTTGGCAGTCATATTGTAGTATTACCAATTGCTCAACCAAATGCTGTATCAGCTTATTTCAATTCGGCCATCGCCACAATTTCTTTCTGGATAAGAAGATTGCGACCATTACTTTTCCGGCAGACCACTGACGCTCTACCTTTGTAGGTGGACGCTCCAACGTCTGACTGATGCGAGCTTTGGTCAAGCCAGAAAATTCCTTCTGTTTAAGTTTTCGTCAATCGCAGCTTTCACATGAGCCCCATGGCAGTTACTCATTACTCAATTTGAGTGTCCTTTCCGGGATTTGCCGTACTGATTGAAGCCCAGTTCAACGTGTTTCGTACGACGTGTATACACCACTTAGCCATATAACTTTATCCCCAATGGTTAGTCAAGGCTCTTCGAAACACCTTTGTTGGTCGAGGCGCTCCAACTTCTGACTGATGCAAGCTTTGGTCGAGCCAGACATATTCTTTTGTTTAAGTTTTCGTAAATCGCAGTTTTTACATGAGCCTCTTGGCAGTTGCCCATTACTCTTTTTGAATGTCATTTCCGGGACTTGCCGTACTGATTAATGCCCAGTTCAACGTGTTTTGTACCACGTGTATACACCACTCAGCCATAGAACTTTATCCCCAATGGTTGATCAAGGCTCTTCGAGACATTTCTGTGCCCTGTAACCTCAGAGTGCCGCTCGATTTGTTGCTACGGTTGTTGTGGCACCAATAGTCCTGTGCTTGCTATTTTGTCACATTGTCTCTGTGATAATCGACTCGAATATTTTTACCCAAACATAGGCCAAGGTGGCATCAGTGGTTTTGATTTCTAACCTGCTCTCACCTACGCGGGAAAATGCAAAAACGCATCTCTACGCATATATATATATATATATATATATATATATATATATATATATGAGTTATTTGCTATCGCATTATGTTTGGTAAATACAGTGTTGTAGTTTCGAAATACCTTATAATACAATGCTTTATGAGCTGATCTCCAGAACACTAACATAAAATGCTTGTAGCGTGCTGCATGATATCTAGGACAGGCATTAATGCCATGTTTGCAAATTATGATTCATTGGCTCATAAGAGCTCCTAGGTTGGCAAACTACACAGTAGCGTGCAAAGCAGTGCTTACTGAATTATAATGCCATTCTATTAAAAATCCGAAATTATGTTAGCCGTTTTACCTTTACAATTTTACCAACTTAAGACACCGTAGCTCGCTCTTGTTAGAAGCCAAAGTATGTTTAAGGTTTTGTGTGAACAATGATATTTCTAAGTTTTATACACTGGGCGATTTTTGAGAGTGTATGCGTTCTTAAGGAGCGTAGCTTGTACCCTATTTTGCACAAGCTCTTTCAAGTGCGTTTCGGTTTGATGAGCTTGACACGATGCTGTTAGCGCAATGGTCTTCACGAAATAAGAAAGTGCTGTCTTAACTAACCTAATATACGGCTTCTATTTTAGCAAGTTTTTCCGTGCCTTGTTGTTATTGCTTTTATGTGTGCATGCAAACGCAATTCGTTTTTATCTTAGTACTAGTAACACACATGAACAAGTCTGCTAGACGTGCGTATCCCGGTAATCACCTGTGTCGGAACCCTAGTGCGGTTAAAATGACTAAGAACCTTATTGTGTAGACGCTCGTGTTCTATCGCCCTATCTCCAACAGAAGGCACAGATTTTATCTTATTAATACGGGTCAAATATATATCACCTAAACCTGCAGATTGCGTCTCGGTTCTTCTTGTTTATACAGCTCGTGACAAAGGCTTTAATCTAATAAGCAATATGTCACAGGATATACATTTTGCAACAGAATAAGTATTTGAAGCAACAGAAGATTATAATGCCGTTCCTTGAATTGAATTGAAAAACCCCTTGTACGTATACTCTTTTGAAACTGTAAAAGAATAAAGGGCACTTGCGGCAAACTACCCCCTTATACATGTCGATAATATGCGCGCAAATGCACTAATTAACGTATATAAGTTTACTGATGTAGTGCCATCGACCCGTTGTTAACATACTGTGATGACGATGCGATGAAGCGGAAGGACTCCGAAGCTCGCTCAAGGCGGAGGGAAATAGACAAAATGCTGGCAAGACCGAGGCAGGCCGGGTGTTCTTCAACTCTTGCATCCCGGCAACCATGACCGCCACGAAACTCGTTGATCTGGCGGGGCCCGCACAGTATCTCCAGCTACTTTTTCGACCCCTGAGGCCATTAGTGCTCGACCACTGAAAAGCTTGCTGATTGTTACTGGAGCGGCGGTAAATTTGAGGATTATTAATAAAGTGTCTACACAATTCTCCGCCCTGCCAAAACTACTCGCTACACGCACCTCCCGTAAATGCACCGTGCTGCGCACACCCAAGCGTGAGAGTCCCTTAACGGGCACTACCATGCGGGCGGCGAGGATCAGTACTTTGGAGAGGGAATTGTAGAGCCGACAAAACGTAAGACGTGACAACAATATTCGTGCTCCGCTCTACTGTCGAGCGCATGCATACCCCCCAGTAAGGCCCCCCAGTAAGGCTACCCAGAAGGGTCTACACCTGCACGTGGCTAGGCAGTGGAGCAAGCAATGCATGCACATAATTTTGGCAGTAATCATCGTCCAGTCCACACATGGTGGAGTTCTGGAAATATGCGACAAGGAACTTACCGCGGCTCCACCAACAAAATCGCAGGCGGTGCCCTCCTCTTCCCCCCACTCCCTGCCCTGACTGGGCAACATCGGTCAGAGTGAAAGTGGGAGAACGTCGAATCGTGCAGACTCTCAGGGCACATTTGTCTTCGAGAGACCGTCTTGGGCCCTGGGGCACAATTGGCTCAATGTTACACCCGGCAGACAGCCGGGCAGGCGGTGCCTTGCTAGAGGTGGCCCTCTGAGGCATCAAGCCCCTGCTGTAGCTCCAATATAATTGAGACTGAGCTGCACCGACTCCTTGGTGTCCCCGAGGGGTCCCGATTACGGCAAGCAAGCCGCGCCGGGAAAGCCCAGGCACACACTGCTACTAAGCGGTCAGGAATGCTACTCATCTGGCCAAATGGCCCCAGTTGCAGCGAACCGTCTTGGTTGCGGGTAGTGCGTGCAGACGTCCGGTATGAGGCGCCTTTTAACATGCTTTACCTGCCAGACCATATTGCTGTCTCCTTCAAGACTCAGAAGGTGACTACACGCATCTGCACGCCTCTGCCGCCGATTGCATAGTGTGCGAGGTCCCGGGTCATCGGACGGACAATATGGCATGTCCAACGTACAAACCTACTGGGGTCGCGAGGGCGAGCAGATAGAGACCGGCCGAAATACGCAGCCGCAGGCGGCGGACTACCAGCACCGGCGAAAGCTGCACATTCTACCGAGATAGGCACTACTTATGCCAACTCCAATAAGCCAGCGACGGACTAGACGAGGCTGCACTGCCCATCACAGGCCACGACCACGGAAACGGATTCAAACGGGATATTTGCGGGATAGTAATATCGTACTATACAGCTGCTACTTTCCCCAAACAAAACGCAAGAATATTTCAACAAGCTTTTAGACGACATTAGCGCATCGATTGACACTCATCGCTACGCTTGCTACTCATTAATAGTCGCAGGCGACTTTCACACTCTGTATGCCGTGTAGGCCAGCCGCCGCATCACGGACCGGGGACAGGTTCTACTGGACTGGCTGTCGGGTCCGGGCTTGGCACTTGCCAATGAAAGCGATACGCCGACGTTCGCGCGTCGCGGCCAGATATATTTTCTTGATCTAACGCCAGCGGATTCGATTGCGATGGCCTGCATTCTGGACTGGGCGGTACAGGAGAAGGAGGAGGGTCTCAGCGACCACTACTACCTCACCTCTTAAATGACGCCGCAAAACAAACATCATCTACGCCTGGGCAAGACGCCTCTCGATGAGAAGAATCTGATGGCGATCAAAACAATGGCGGTCCGGCCAGACAAGGAGCCCCAAGAAGAACCTCCGCTAAGCATTGGTGGAGCTTAGAAATTGGGACCGCCCGCGGGAACTGTGTGCGCGCAAGTCGCATCATGACTTGAACCCGGTCGTGGCTGGAAAGACGCCATCAAGACATGATGGTTGATTATGCTGATCAACTACAACAGCTTTACCGCTAAGCGCCTGTCTCTGAGGCGGCTAGCAGAACAAAGGGCAACCACACGGAACAGACCTACCGTACCGCACGGTGATGGGCATGCTCCGTAAGCCCCCCCCCCCCTCAACATCAAGATGACCCCTGAAAAGGTGGCACATGTCGCGGAACGTCCTGCGACTGCAAAGGCACTTGGATCAGACGGGATTTCTCCAGGGTCATAAAAATCTTAGCGCAAAACCACCCCCTCAGTCTTTACACGTCTATTTCAGAACGGTCAATTTCCAACCCACTGAAAGCGCGCCCACTTGACTCTCACATCGAAGCCAAACGCAGCAGCGGGATCGTCTTTGGCCCATTGCCTCATAGATTTACTCACCACAATAAGCAAATTGTTCGGGAACGTACTAGATGGAGAAAAAAACCCCGCTGTCGGACAGCAAATATGGCTTTCGCAAAAGTCGATCGACCCTTGAGTCGACCCTTGAAGCCCTCGGCCGTCATGACTCCAGGGTCATTGTCCGGGTAGACTGCACAGCAGCAACAGCAACGGACACTCAAGGCGCGCAATTATGTTTTACTAAACTTGCTTGACGTGCATAGCGTAATAATGGACAAGCGTAATAATGGACAAGCTTGAAGAGAGAAGTATATCCCTCTAGATGCAACAGGTTTTTTCCCGACAGAATTGGATGGTTGACATCTTGCGGCAAGCATTCTTGGAGCTTGCAAGGCGCCGGCTGACTAACTGAAAAAACAGAGGACAAATTGCCTGGACGTAACGCTGGACGCAAGCCCAACCGGCCTGCCACACATGTGGAGCATCCTCCAGAAGGTCACGAAGGTTTTCACCAACGTTGCCCGTATCCTTTTCCGCGAGAGAGGTAAGACGCACGCCAAGCGGTTGCTTCTAGCGGACGTGGCAGGGGCCATCGCTCCGTATGCCGCACCCATATGGCCCGGCGCATGATACAAAGCTTCCAAAGAGCGATGGCCATCCGGGTCATGCGGGCGTATCGGACTATTTCGACGCTCGCCTGTCAAATTCTTTGAGACATACTTACCGACGAAGGAAGCAAGCGCAAGCTGGACGGCAAACTATCTGGCCGCAGGCACGGTATCACTCCCTCGACACATGGGCGCGCATGTGATCCAACCCACTAGCTGGGATGCCAGAGGAGTCTGGACAAGAGACCAAATCAATTACCTTTAAACTTAATATAAGCTTAAAGGAACAATGACATTTTACTCCGTGCAAGTGCGCACAGGGCATGGATAATTCTGGTCGTACCTTGTCCGCAAAGGCCGGGTGACTACAGACACGTGCATTCTCTACACCACGGACTCACCCGATGACGCGGCACATACCATGCAGGACCGCGAGGCCTTCGCAGCCTACTGCGCAGGCTCCTATGCCCGCTAGGGTAACCCGACTTCCTGATCTCGAGGTAATGGTTTTCATTTCCAAACCAGGATAGCGGCGGGTAGCACGATCGGATTTGATCTAGTTTTATACTCTTTTTCGGCGTTTGGTCCCACACTGCCCTCCACTGACATTGGAATGTGTGTGTGTGTGTGTAAAAGCATTTTCCACCTCCTAAAAAACGGCCGTGGTGTTAACAATGATAGTGAGGCCATCAAGATAACAATGAGAAGGCCGGTGCGATAGAAGCAATTGAGGCAATCGAGGTCACATCCATCATCTTCGAAAACTTGTCACCTTACCTACGGTGAGCTACTCAAGTTTTTGCACACAGCTAAGGGTCGAGCAGATCTACAAATGCAGGCTAGTCAGTGCCAGTTTAGGGCAGGCTCTGCCGCGACCTTAAGCTAAACTGTGCAAGCGTGAGAAGTTCTGGTTCCCTTCTTCAAGATCTAGACAGGCGCCCTTCGCTTTTATCATTTACAATCTTTTGTTGGGCTCTGATGTTATGAACCCCACCCGCTCATTGAGCTTCCACTACAGTGGAGCAATGCAACCTGAACTCTCCCTTTGGGCTCTGTCAGAGGAGTTATGATAGGCATTGCGGAAACTCCCTGAGGAAAATGCTTTATAGCAGACCAGAGCCACCATGAACACCGGTGTGAATAAAAACTGATCTTGAAAAAGATATTTACTAATTACTTTAAAAAGGCTTGATATATCTCTTATATTGAAGGGTGAGCTACGTGAAAACGCCAAACTCTTCCGCTAGAGCGGTCAGTCCGGATAAAGGCATGGAACGTGTCCACGTGTATTCTAATCAGATTCTAAAAGAACGTTGGTTGCCACGCATGCTACTCAGAGTGTTATGATGCTACTGATACTGCAACCTCGGTGCCGTCCGCATCATAACCATGCTAGAGGTACGTTTGCGATCAACTGCCAGGAAAATCAAGACTACAAAATTTAGACGTAGACGTTGATTGGCCGCCGCTGATGCGATACATTGCAGTGATCAAACACTTGAGTTTGTAAACTCCTTCTTGTAACCTGGCCGAGTTCGTTAAATGACAACCATCTTAACTGCACAAGCCAAGAAAGCGGTCCGACAAACCTAAGCTTCTCTCTGAAGGAAAGTAGAAAACGTCCTTAAAGGTTCTGTTGCAGCAGCGATCTTACTACTTACCACTAGGCTCTTTCGAAGCTCGTGTATAACTTTCTTAAAAATCATCTGAGAGCGGCAAATATTAAATCACTTAAACAGTGTCTTACATTTTATATAAAGCGAGTTTTGTGCCGTTCGACTAGGGCTCACCACATATACGTAGTTAATGTCAATTATTGTAAAAGTATCTAAATCTTAATTGGAGATGCCGGCTAACTGGCCCATCAGGCTACTCATGGTCATTTAGGAGTCAAAAACCTTACAGGCGAGTGAGGAAGGTGTATACCTAGAGAGCTTCAAGTAAAGTCACCTTTAAAATGGAATTAGTCGCAATAGTGGTTATATGTGTACAAGGTACGTTATTGCTGTGCACAGCTGTCATCACTGCTATGTCCAAATACTGCGCTCAATAATGACTGCAGCACGTGCATCTGGCGATATTGCTCGCAACAGCGTGCTAAATGGTACAGTATTGAGTGTACGTCGGTTAATAGAAGCTCACTCTATCATCTCCTACGCTAAAGCGGTAAATAATGCGGCGCAAAGGACAACAAAAAATTTAAAAAACGATCATGACGGTAATGATGATGATGAAGATATGCCGCATGAAATGCTCGACGGCCACGGCCTGCAAAACATGTAAAGTACACCCTAAACAAATATGATAAGCATCTATGCTCTGTGCTCAGCAATTTTAAAACTGCGATTGCCTTTGTACCTAGGGACCAGATCATGCCTATTCTCGCAGGCAGGGTATCTTTTTTAACGTGCTAAGCCAGTATCGATTAAGTAAGCTAGTATCGATTCGATATATGGACGACATACATAATGATAACAACGGCGAACATAGTCGTTTTTTATAGTAACACATACACAATTGTATATACAATATGTAAATAGACACGTATATGTATGGCTGTCTCGGAGCTCAGCTGACGGTAAGCTTAAACATTTCAGTGAAGTTTAGAAGAGGAGAACGGCTGCAGACGGCGACACTCTCTTTTGCTAGTTGGAGCTAGGAGTGTGCGCCTTCAAGGGTGCTTTTATATAAAGGCATTGTCTATGAAACCTCTAACGATTGCCGCTTGCACCCATTTGACTTTTTGATCTGAAGATAGCTCTAGTTTCCTTGCCTGTGGAATATTGGCGATACAGAACAGCCTGACCATAAAGAACCTCTAGCAGCTGAACGGAGGCAAGTCGCCCTTCTTAAAACGATCGATGGGGCTCCGCCTATCCGCGAATTTAAATAGTGTATTTTTTCGCGAGAAGCCCTCTCTCTCTATTCGACAAAGATCTATAAGACCACTTTGATCTGCCCAACACGAAGGCAGGAATGTGTCATGAGGTGGGAACAACGTTTGCTGACTGATTGATGCAGACGTGTTTTTGGTGAAACTTGCAATGTGCAATGACAGACCGAACGTGCCTAGGTATGGACGTAGTAATGCATTTCGCATGTCCGCGGATACCATTACATGCATTATGTGGTCAACCTGAAGTTTAGAAGCCCAGTGACGTCACAGTATCGCCGCATCTCCTCCCTAGAATGGCTGGCGCATCATCAGGTCCATAGTTTCTTAAAAGATCTGTGACTCTTAAATAGTTAGTATTGCGCAACTTGATACAAATCGCATCCACAAATAGCTGTTTTTATATTGCAACAACGGTGACGATTATTGTAGCGAAATGTGTATATTACGTGCATAATGCTATAATTGATCATATGTTTCTATTAAACGATGAAAATGTTGGTGCAGTATGACTATTAGCTTTTATTTCTCACTCGTTGTCACTACAACATGCAGCAGCACCGCTGAAATAACAATATATATATATATATATATATATATATATATATATATATAAAATATATACATACAGTCCCTGAAAAAAATATAGAGCCACCCACTTTTGCCACATTTTACGCATTTATTATAATCAAATGTGTAAAGATCACAGTGATTCATGCTCACAGAGTAACAACGAGAACTTCTATCGACATTTGGGGTCTCGGATTACTTTGAACCACGAGATTTCCACATTTGGTACAGCTGCACTGCGAAAAAATGATTATGCCACTAGCAAGATGCATGTATTAACGAGTAAATTAAACGAAATAACGACATTTGGGCTCATTTAACGGCTCGACAGAAACAAAGGCAGACCTCCTGCTAGAAGTTTTTTCTTTGGTAAAACGATAGGCTTAGGCTGGCGCCTCATGGGTGAAGAAAAGGCCCATATCAAGGCTTATAAGGACATCGGCCTCTCTAATCGCAAAATTTCCTGTCAATTGGGGCGTTGTGCCCAAGTAGTAAATAACTTTGTTCATTTAGGTAAAAAATACGCCGTAAAAAAGGAGTTCCAGGCGTCCAAATTTTATTTCGGAACGAAACAAGCTGCAATTCTGAAGAACGCGTCGAACTCTGCGCCTTCGGCGAGGGCAATTGCGGCGGCGGCCGACGTGCAAACGAAAGTGCAAAATTGTGCAAAGCTTCCTCAGGAAGACAAATTGGCAAAAACACAAGAAAAAAACAACGATTGACCGCTGACCGATGAAAGCTCGTCTCGACTTCGCCCACGATGATCTGGGCAGCTGTCGGATATTATACAAAGTCGTCGATTGTGTTTTTAGACGGTCGTGTTTATTCGACGCGATACGGGGATTTGCTAAAAAAGCAATCGGCGCATTTTAAGCTGATGGGATGGCCAGACTTCGTTTTTACACACGATAACGCCCCGATTCACACCGCTAGGCTGATCGGAAGCTGGTTCGACCAACGTCACATTGAATTCCTTCGCTAGCCTGCACTCTCACCTGATCTTAATATGATCCAGAATGTGTGGAGCTGGCTTGAACAATAAGTTTACACGGATAAAAAAACAATTTTCGAGGCTTGGGACGAGCTCTTGCAAAACGTCATCCAAAATTCGTTTAACACTACACCAAACCCCATTTTTGAGGTTATCTGACTTAATGGGAAGTTCACTGAGTACTATGTATAGTCTAAATGCCGTGAAATTAGCCCAAATGCCGTTGATCTGCTTAATTAATTTGTTAAAACAGGTATCTTGCTAGTGGCATTATAATTTTTTCGCGGTGTAGCTGTGCCAAATGTGATAATCTCGTGGTTCAAAGTAATCCGAGTCCCTAAATGTCGATAGAAGTCTTCGCTGTTACTCTGTGAGCATGTATCACTGTGATTTTTACACGATTGGTTATAATAAATGCGTGAAATGTAACATAAATGGGTGGCCCTATATTTTTTTCAGGGACTGTATATATATACATATATACATATATATAATCGCAATTTGTTGCAATTTAGAACCGTTTGTGCGTGCCTTTGTCCGCCGCGGTTGCAAACGACGACGCAAACCGTCACTCTACAACTATCCGGGGAAAGAAAAGGGAAGGAGCACAGGCAGATTGACCCTATTTAAAAATACATTTGTGTTTTCATGTAGCAGAGCAGCAATGAAAGAAACAAGGGTAAACAAAAAGTTCGCAAATTCGAGGTCGAGGCTCCGCCGCGCTTAGCGAGCCCGGGGTTTAAGGGCCCAAATAAACTGTCTGGAGTGGCGTTGTTGTTGGCGGCGGAGGCGGCGGTGGAGGCGGCGGCGGAGGCGGCGGTGGAGGCGGCGGTGGAGGCGGCGGTGGCGGAGGCGGTGGAGGCGGTGGAGGAGGAGGAGGCGGCGGCGGTGTCGTCGACAACCCTGCTAACAGCCTACCTGCTATTGAGTGTGTATGTGTTGTCATTTGTCTGCTGTCCCACTATATAGCAGCGCCCGTGGGAGCGCAGTTGGAAGAACTAGCCGAGACTATGCGCGGGACACGGCCGAAGGTCATGGTGCGACTTGCGGCTGTGTCGATCACGACGCTGATGGCAGCAGCATTAGCGCGATTAAGACACCTTTGCGGCGGTGGCGACAGTGGTCCGCGTCCGTTCACTCTGTTCGCTTGAGCGTGCCACTTAGGACGATTTCGGACAACGGAACGTCTTCACTCTCGAAGTCTGGCTCCCGTTCGCCTCGTTTCGGGAGCTGTTCATTTGACTTTTGCTAGCTCTTCATTTGACTTCCTTTAGTTGCTTTTTTCTCCCTTGTTCTCTCTGTCATTCGATTGGGGCTTTCTATTTCGCACACTTTGTCCCGTTAGAGGCTGTTTTCTTACTAACCTATCTGTTCGCTTGTCTTCCTTCGGTTTCCGTCTTCCTCTTCGGCCCCCTCTCTTCCGGCCGCTGTTCCCGTGAAGGGCTTGCTTTCGTTTCGTTCTGCTGCTCCGAGCTGCTTACGCTTCTGGGTTGTTTACTCTCGTCTGCCTTGAATTGTCGAGCACTGGAAAGAATTTTTAAATGAACAACACCAACAAAAACAACGTCAAAAATAACAACGACTACGACAACACCACTGGGCGCAACATTGCTCCCGTGGGAGTCGTCACCCGAATCTGGCGGTATGGCCCTTTCGGCGGGCCGACGCAACGCCGTATGCGCACACGATACGCTCGTATATACGTTCTTCTGATAGCGGTCGGCACAAAATTCGCGAAGATCAGGAAGATCAAAAGAGAAACACGACTATAATGGTTTGGAGAGCGAGAGTGAGAGAGAGAGCAGCTTATTTCCATATGCCGCCAGTTGTACAGAGATTTATTTGTTGTTGTTCGCCACCGCCGCCGCATTTCAGAAATTAGTATCATGTATCGAGAGCATCTACATTACACAGTTTCAACTCGACAACGACTACTTCACGCACTTCTTAATTAATAATTCAAATTAGAAAATACTAAACCAGATACCAGCCCGCATACAAGTTCTGTAGAAATGTATCTTCATTGCAGAGATATCTGCAAGGATGATCTTATGGTCGTATGACGTTTAGAACTCCTTTCCAGTAAGTTTATTTTTATAATTCAGGTAGTGACGTAAATTCGTTTATTGTGTAAGTTGTCTGTCCATCGAGCCTTTGTCAAGTGACAGCTTTGGATCAAATTATCGAGCAAGTTAGAAATCGGTCGGAAGGTGATGAGTTTAAATCTTGGATTGGCTACTCTTAGAGTCGCTCGCAAATTTGTTGTTATGGTTTTTCATTTAGGTAAGTTAATTGAACGGACTAGTTACAGTGAACACTACATACATATGACATTGGCAATTTGCTGAGCGGATAAAATGAAATGCATGTATAAGGTGCGACATTGAAATCCACGGATTACAAAACGAATCCGCTCAAGCGGTTTCCTTCGTAAATATATATATATATATATATATATATATATATATATATATATATATATTGTTGACGCATGCATGGCCGCATATTTTAATAATTTGTATTTTGTGCGTCTAGCAATGAGTCTCATTTGTACCCATGTGTAAACACTATCACGATAGACAATTATCGACACGTGCAGGAGCAAAGACCATGGCTAAATATAATGGCACTTTTTATGTAAACCTGCCCATGGTAAAGTTACACACAAAGTGCGCGGCAGACGTACAAACATCTGACGGCTATCAAAAATAGGACAACCGTCTGCGTTTGAATGCAATTCTATTTTGCCTACGTGTGCTACAAAAAAATGTTTTCCTTATAAGGCTGAAAATTTTTTCTTTTTCATAGCGAAATACTTTTCAATGCCGCATGATTACATAGTTGTTAGTTAAGAACATTTGTCGAGTCCGGTGGCCTTTGCACATTTGTCTTTAAGAAATCCGTCTTACGAAGCAATGCGAAGGCGATTCCGTGAACGTTAAACGTTGACCGAGAGTTAGCCCGAAAAAAAAAAAGTTAATAACATTTGGGTTCGTAGCCCCGAGACCTTACTCATTTCGCAAGTTTTTCAAGACTGTGATGTGTCTAGGCAGCATGTCAGCGTCCACTTCTCTATGTCGCCTATGAAAGCATTTTAAGCTGCACTAAAACCTAGAAGAAGAAGAACAAAAACTGTTTTTTTATATCGTTAAAGTACACTAAGAGAAAAATTAAAGTTGCACCCAATTCAAGCCATCTGGCCGTATTTCAATGCCATGTGAAGTTTGTTGAGATGCATGAATATATGTACGCTGGTTTTTGACAAGATGTTGTTTGTGTGAAATTCATTTCGGTCCCGTTTGATTGCCTTGGTAATTATTGGTGTATATCTGATGCAAGTGAAAAAGAGCGACGGACAAAGGTACGCAGCCAAACCGTTGCTTAAATAGTAAACCCAGAATGACCAGCCAAAAACGGCAGAAGTAAGAGATAATGCTCGGAAGGCAGAATTATTCCGCCGGGGCTAACAAATAAGGTGCGCATGTGCTGTTGTTCCGTCTGCTGCCTTAGCGGCCAGGAGCGTGGCCAAGCGTGCGGTGGATTAGTGTCAGAATGGCCAAATTCTACAGCAATGTGAGGAAATAAAGTTGCACGGGCTTCTTTATATCTTAATCAGAATCTTGAGAAGACATTAGGCCTTTAGAATTTGTTTAGAATTTGTTTTTCCCTAGCGCCCTATTGACCGTGCTGCCTTGAAACGAGCATTGTACCTAACCTGGCCGCTACGTCGTTCACTCCGAAGCGCTGCGTCTATTATTATTACTACAACGTTCATATAGAAACGTTTTTACCTCACAATTACAATAACTGAATGATAATAAATAATACTATCAACTTAATAGTATTAACACTGCCTACCGCAAATTTTGCGCGGGACCTACATGTTGTATTTTTGGTCATGATGTTCAGCTAATTCATGATTAAGGACTCAAAACATGATTGTCCGTTAATTCATACTTAAAAACCCAAATGTATATATTTGTCTGTATACATTAATTTTATCATCTAAGTTTTTAAACACACATAGGTATGATTGAGTGTATTTAGAGAAGATTGCTGAGACGACTCTGCGGAAGATGTGACTGAAGGCTTTGAACTTTTTTCGCTGTCAAATTTATTTAAGAACAAGGACGTATGGATACTATCACAGCTTGCACGCTAAAATCCTATTGAACGTGTCTTTAATGTGCGAAAGAATATTCGTAGAAGTCAAATAATGCTTACACAACAATGTACAGCAAAAATTGACCTCAACAATAAGATATTTGCCTGGCTTATAGCTGGCGTATCGCACAACAGGGGGTTTCGTAAGCTTTCCTGCACCCCAGCCTCCTTCCACCCTTTAGTCAGTAAGCAAAGGCGTTTTCTATTGTTGTTCGTTGAACGCGCCTGAGGAACAGACAGATGAAAATGACATGGAATGGCTTCGCTATTTGGGTGCATCACGGTGGGATTCTGTGAAGGAGCTGGTCGTTCTATTCGGGTATATAGCTTTCGTGTTTTGACAGGTCTTAGGTGAACGTTTTCATTCGTTGTTGTCAGTGTCGGAAACGTGTGGACACTTTTTGTATATCTTTAGAATGTAACTTAGAATTTTGTACCATGCAATTATCATCGTTCGAAGCGTAGCTACTACCATAATTTGCACAGCGAGATTTTTTAAGACATCTTCACATCTGATGCCCGGCACCACCACAAGTGCTACGTGTTGGCTCATTTCTATTTTGGCAGTTTTTTTACCTTGTGTCCGTGTTTATGACAACGTGAGTACCAGAGTAGAGATCTTACGCATAGTGTCGCCTTGAAGATCTTATCGTTAACGCTTGTCTATGTAAGTGGTACTTTATGAAACCAGAGACGCACTCTTAAGGCCTTCTTCCAGCCTTTCGATAAAAAAAATTTTCGTGATTACGTTTTGCGCTGGCATCTTGTCAGCTGGTCAACGCCTTGGTCTTTCAGGCAATCAGGTAGATTGTCTTCCGTAAACTGTGAGTTTACGCCATTGATTCTGGCCCAATACGAGGACGTACCTGGACAATGTGTTACATTTACTCCACAGTTTCTTTTGAGGGTTAGAGTTGCAACTATTTGGTCCTCATCTCATAGAGTGACGGCAGCTGCCTTTTTAGTTGACGTTGCTTGATAAACCGTCGGCTACGACTTTGCACGTTTCTTCTTTATGCGTCTCAACCTGATCTTACTCCTACGTGAGGTGACTCATTTTGCCTACAAGGATACGCCTTACCACTACGAATATTACTACCACTACTACAGCAACTAGACTGCTACTTCTCTCACGCTAATACTCACTTGTCATCACTACTACCGAAACGTGAAGGCTACTGCCAAACTATGAGGCTGTAAGGTCAATGTTGCCCTGCTCCGTTGCTACAATCCTACACAACATCTACTCACCACTCCGGTAGAGTCTCCACTACGAAACGTAGCGGATTTAGCAAAGGGAGGTAATCGGCCCTCGAGGCAATCTCTCCTTGTTCTCGCTCTCTCTCTCTCTCTTTTGCGCTCTCTCGTACGTGCAGTGCAACACGATTGAACAACATACAACTCCCGCCAATCCCATTCGGTTTACCAGCTTCTCCTTTACACTTCCCGCAATTGTCACAGCAATCCAAGCAGCTCTCGCAGTGCTTGCGGTCGGGATCTCAATACGACCTCTCAAGAGAATCGGGGTTTGCCACGTAGCTCGTTGATCGGAGCAGTTCCACACGGAACGGTGCGGTTCTCGGTTGCAGCCATTCGTTGAAAAGTCGGTATTTTCGGCTAGACATATTTACACTACATGATGTTGTGCTTAATAAACTGGCAATGTTTGCGGCAGTCTATGTAGTTCCGGGACGAGGGTGAACGCTAACATCGCGTCATTTTATTGTATGACAATGCTGCTTCAGGATAGAGTTGTACGTACGATTCCGTTCGATGAGAGCAAGAGGCCGCTGAGTCGCCATGAACGTGTTAAAATATCCGCACTGTTCAACTAAAAGTTCCACAAAAGGTTCCACTAAAAGTCATCGGTTACCGCTTCAGCTGCAACCAAATGCAATACCTGCAGTTTATTGACTCATCTATCATGGCTTTCCTCATTGAATTGTATGATATTATATGTTTGATTGCGTCACTAAATTTAAAAGCTGTCTCCGCTTTTAGTCTATCGTTTCAAGCAGAATAGTGACTAGCAGATTAGCCACGTGAAGCTAACATGGTTATAGGAGAAACGTTGTCAGACAACGCAACGTCAGCTGGCCCTTGGGTTATATAACGCCACATAACGGAGAACACACATTTGTTTATTTACAATACAAGAGCTACAAGCTACAGCAAAGTAATAAAGTTCTTTCTCCGGATTAGTTAGTTGTTTAAAAGACGTTGCACACGTCAACTTGCATACTTGGTACTCGCTCTTGTTTATGAGTGCGAGGCTCTCGCGCCTTACGTACGCGAACTTATCCTGCACCAGCAGAAGTAGGAAGGTCAATATTTTCTATACAAAGGTGCCCACACCTGCAAGCAATATGTCTACTATATGTCTACTTTAGTGCGATGAGCGTTTTATACAGTTTTATGTACATTGCAGGGTCATGTCCGATAAACGCTCTAATATTCAGATTGCACAGGCGAGACGCAGATTCTACAACTTCGGCAGTATGAGTTGTATACTTCGTTTGACAATCAAATGTAACGCTTTAGTTTTTGTATGTTAATACTTCAAGTAAACAATTGCCGTTTATGAAATTTGCGGTGTCGTCCTTGATTGTTTTTAGCACAGCACTTCACAGAATCTATATGTCCATTTTTATCATGTGAGCCCATCGTAGTAGTACAGAATCAAATACCTTCGGTAACTTGACCTTATCGTTGTCGTTTTTGACATCCACATACATCTGTTACTCGTCATAAGTCCCACCAAGTTTGCCAAGCACGAGTTTGAGATCTTGTGCAAAGATGGTACACAAGAACGATCCTAAGCAGAAGCCTTGCGAGACTTCGAAAGGGGCAAGGGGCAGCCATAGACATATCATTTGGTTACCCTGACCCTAAAGCTTCTACCAGTAGAATAGGCTTGGTCCTAACTTCTTACCCTAACCCCGAGGCCTAACGAGTTCATCTTTATTAGTAGAATCTGGTGGTCAACCCGACCAAAGGCACGCAAAAAGTCTAAGGAAACAGTGCGACGCGGAGACCCATAATTGCACACCAGGGCCCAGTCATGAAAGGCTCCCAATAATTAAGTTGCCGTCGATCGTTCCTTAGTTAAACCTTGTTGCTTATTGTCTAAAAGTTGGTACTCTATTTTTAATCTGTCACATAGAGCCATTTTAAGTAACATTTATGTATGCGATGTATTTGCAAAGTTCTAATATGATCGGATGATTTATCCCCAGGGATAGATTTATTGTGGACGACGGACAGATAAATATGAAAAGGATGATGCTGCCCTTATTGTGACCCTGTAAATGTTACAGCGGCAATATCTAGTATAAATGTTAGTAATCTATATGATCAATATAGCGCCAATAAAAAACGCCGTGCTGGTCATCCGCCATGATCAAAATTAAGCCTAGTAACCCAAGGCTGCAAGGGTTGTCTTGCCACAGGAATATATAAGCAAGCCTATTATGAACATCTACAAATTATTAAAGAACAGTTGTCGGGTTTTACTGTTAATGTTTGTATTAGGCTAGTATAATAATATAAGTAACGTTGCTCGTAAAAAATAAGCTTCTCTAAAGTGCAACAGATATAGTTAGCACAGACATTTGACTCAGGGATGACATAGCGACTCAAACGTGTATTGAAGAAAAACAAATTGTCTTGTTATTTACACAAATTAAAATGAAATATGCAGCCTTGCCATCTTAAATTTGGATACGTGTAAAAGCAAACGTTTTTGTTTAATTTTATGCTGGATGTGCGAAGGTTTATGGAAACCAGCAAATGTCCAGGTTACGAGTAGTACAATATCCAGCGCGGTTGGCCCAATGAGATGATTAGCCCAAGGACGCCAAGTTATGTAGAACGGATGTTAAAAGAACAGATTACTAAGGCAATCACTTGGATGTGCCCAGAACATAAATAACCGAAAATATACTACTGCCAGAAGATTCGATTCAATGTAAATTATGAGGGTGACGTCAGTCTACAAAACGTTCTCCACCATCTCAACAAGTCCAAAACTATGACTTTAAGTCAGCTTTTAAACAGGTCACACACGGCAAACTGATACCTTTTTACTCGGTACGTTGTACGGATACGTCTAATACATTGCATGTACAATCCCCTGTATTGCTTAGGTTCCCAGGAAGTGGGCACCCAATATTCAGACGTAGGCCATAGAAAAACTGGATGCCCTTAGGTACCATACTGAGCCATCTAAATGCCATCTGCATAAACTTGATTTTTACGTCTTGCCGCAGTCGGTAACAGTTAAATGCACGCAAGGTTTCATTGAAAAGTGCGCAGCCAAAAACAGACGACACAACTACACTATTAACTGCCAGGTTCTCAATAAGCAAAAAGTCATATAAGACGTGGGTGTATAGCTTCGACAGACATGCAATTTTTCAAGTCTGTACACACATATTGATTTTCCCGCATTTTAAATCGCAATGAAATGTACTTCCGAAGTTTATTGGTACTAAACTTAACGTAAGCGACTTGCTCCCATGGAGGGCCACAGAAAATCCTTACGGTGCATGACTGTCAAAAACTTTAAGCTTAAATAAAGCGCTTGAACCAATGTATTCTTGCCCCATTCTTATACATTTTGTTGGCATTATTCAACGCCATAGAAGGGTTAGCATTTTTGCATAGTAGCATTTTTGGTAGCATTATAATATAGTATTGTTGCCCTGCATTGAAAATATAGGTTTAGTAGTATTTGAAGCCATAGGATAGTGAGTCGAAAACGTTGTTATTGCACCATGAAATGGCACTTGTCTTGGATACAGATTTAGGTTTATTCTATTCGGAATTTACACAAATTTGCAACACAAGAAAATGATAATTTAACAAATAAGCTGTTATATCAATCTTCTCGACTTTACATAAAGAGAATGGTTAAACGCCCTACAGTAGGGGAAAAAAGCTTATTCTACTAATTGTTGACATAAGGAACCCGCGCGGACTTGACAAGACTGGCTTGCTCAGTAAAGATACATAAAAAAGATTGCCAGAAACAGGTAGAGACAACAAGACAATAAGAGTGCGACGACGAAGCGAAACGGAGAAGCTCCAGAGCAAGCTAGACAAAGCGCAAACCCTAAGGGGATGGGGCCGCCGACTATACTCCTCCTCAATCCACATTAAGATGGATATTCTTCTCGTCCCCCCCCCCCACCCTCCCTGTAGCCCTGTCACGCCTTCACTGCGTGGTTGCCCATGGCGATCGGCTGAGGAGTCCATATCCCCCTCTACTTCTAGGAGCTTCATAAGAGAGTCGGCTGATCCTCATCCTGCCCTCCAGTCTAGATGTCATTGCTGCTCCTTGCTTACTTGCTTGGGCCCCACTACCATAGCCCACGCGTCCCTTTTGAAAATGGACTGACGTCTCGTCTCACTGCGAGCTGTCGTATAGCTAGCTGGGTGACTGTTGGTAGCGATACCTTCACTGGAATACCAATCTCTCTCTCCCTCTCTCTCCCCCTCTCTCTCTCTCTCTTTCTACCCCCTCCCCTCTCTCTCTCTCTCCATCTATCTATCTATCCTCACTGTCTTTGTCTCTCACGGCTCCACTCTGTGTTGGAGCCGGATTCTCTTCTTTTGGTCGTTGCTTGTGAGGGTGAGGTTTGGCAACGTCCACTCTACTCCACGACACGAACTGACGAAGAACCGATCAGACGGGTGGACGAACAAACGCCATGATCTGCTATCGAATGTAGCGTTGGCGTCTACTTCTGCTGCCGCGCGGCTGTCGCTGTCACAGCCGCGGCTATCTTCATCGCGACTCGAGCACACGTTGATGCGACTGCTGCTGTTACCCACCCGCTGAGTAGGGGGCTTCAACGCCGCGGCGCGTATGGCTCACTAGCAGGGACTAGCAAAAGGGGAAGAGTTCGCGCACAGATTCGGACGCACTACCGGATGGACTTCGCTCTGAGGCGACTCGAAGCAGTTCTCACAGCGATCAGAAGTCTGTGGTGGGCCGCGCGCTCTTGCTCTCTGTACGGTGTCAAGCGATAATTCGACTTTTTTTTTCTCCTCCACCTTACTTTTCGCTTTCTTCTTCTTTTTTTCTTTCTTCTTTTTTCTCTTCTCCTTTCGTCTTTGTCGCGTTCTCCGTTCTTCTTCGTCTTTTTCTGATTCTTCTTCGCCCCGTCTTTTTTGCGGGAATCGTGTACGAAAATCCTCATCCGGCGATAGATACACGAGACAACACAAAGGCAGATCACGTACAAGCAAATCCACATACCGTGCGCGCAAGCGGGCGTCCATTGGCGGCTGCCAGCGTGGGGTTGCCACCCGGCGGGGGTGTGGGCGTTGTTGGCTTTGACGGCATCAGACGTGGTCTTAGGCGGGCCAACGCGTGTCTTTCGTTTATACTTCATCCAGCAGATGCTTAGAGTCTCTACCGGCAAGACCAATCGAGTACATTTATTCTTATTGACTTGCTTATTGGACGAACCTGGACACCGTCTACGCGGTGCGTTTCTCTAGTTCTTTCGTTCTGTGTAGAGCGTCATATCTATATATCTATCCCTAACCTATATATCTAGCCACGTTGTGGGCAGAAACCAAGAGAGAGATATAGATAAAGAGAGAGTGATCCACGTACCGGAATACATACAGCACCCGTATTCGTGACGTCAGGCAATGTTGGAAAGATACTGGCTGAAGCCTAAGTCGGCTATCAACCCAGTGAAGGTAGACGATATCGTTCCCGGTGTCTCATATCTACTGAGCACAATAATATATATATATATATATATATATATACACAGGGTTTATCATAACCGTATATACTTAAATTAAGATTTGGCAAAACTCGGCAAGAGAATATTTTTTCCGATTGGAATGAGGGTGCTGAAACGTCTTATTTAAGAGCGAGGATTAAATCTGTAAAAGTAGTTATTTGACCATTTTTCTTCTACATAGTTGTGCAAACTATAAATTTGCGGGAGAACCAAGGCTAGAAGACACCGATTATACAGCTATATTCGGCGGAAAATTCTGCGTGATTTGAGTGACGTCCGACGCAAGCTAGCGAAAGGCGAATAACCGGATTGAGAAAAGTAATCGCACGTCAATATGTTCTTAATGTCCCACGGTAAAGCTTTTACGTGCCATAGCGACCAAAAATTTGCGCCCAAACGACTATTCTCAGGCAATAGCAAATCTAGTGCCTATCATTCAAATTTTTTCGTGAAAGTTTCAACGTAAGACGTAACAACATATTGATTTTTTGTAACCTACCTTAATCCGGCTTTTCGCCTTGCACTACCTATGTACAAAGTCATTCATATCGTTATGTACTTATTGCGAGGTTTGGTAAAACTCGGCAGGAAAATAATTTTTCTTAATTGAAGGAGGACTCGGAAACGTCTTGTTTTGGAGAGAGAGAGTGAAGTTTATATTATTCTGCCTTTTTTTCCTACATAGTTGTGCAAAATCTACGTTTGCGGGAGAACCAGTTAACGCGTAAAGGAACCGATTACCAAATTTAATGCCTACCACCGTAGCAGCGGCACCTTAAGGGATGTGCTGGACCCCTCCCCCCAGACGGAAAGGTCCCCCCGAAAACCCCGCAGACACTAACTGTAATACAGTGGAACTGTGAGATCATCTCGTCATCACTGTGGCTACTCCCCAATAACGCGATACAGCAACTAGATGTTCTCATATTGACAGACACGTGGTCTACCTCACCTCTCAAGTTTCTACGCTGTATGTTGCCCTGCTTCTCGGATCAGCGCAACCGGACGCGCAAGCGGTGGCGTTGCGGTGTTTTATAATCACCGTCTAAGAACAATGAGACCAGTTCTTGTCGAAGATAACGGTGCTGTTATCGAGAGAGAAATAGTTACCATCATAGCAATGTATGTGCGACCTTCCAGAGCGGAAGATACTGACATGCTAACTGAGAAGCTGACACGATGCTGTCAATTCGTGGGCAGCAGAAAGCCGGTCATACTAGCAGGAGATTTAAATGTCAGACTTGACTTACCCGATCACAGTCGGACAACTGCGTTTATGGATATCTTGGGTGAGTTTGGCCTATGGAGTGTGACGAACCCACAAATGAGGCCATAGGCCCAACCTTCGTTGGCCCTATGGAATCATCCTTAATAGACATCTTCGCCACAAACATCGCTAAGGACGGTGTGCGGTACGTCGGACCCAAAATTCGCTCAAAGAAGGCTAACTGATAAAATAGCACGTACCCGTAGGGATTGAAGTCACTGTCAACCCTCACGACAATCCTCCCCCTCAGAAAAGTCAAACAGGAAGTAGGAAGCTCGAGATCCTCAAGCTCTAAGAGGCTGTCTCGATTATTTACCCATACTACGAAAACCCAGACGTGGAGTCGTACCATAAATTCCTGAGCGACACGCTAAGAAGCTGTGTAGTCCCGAAACGACCTCCACCCGCCAGGCCGTGGTGGAACCCTGAATGTTCAGCGGCAAAGCAGAAATCTCTCCAGGTAAGGGAGCTAAGCCGACTACAGCTATGTCCCGAGTCGTCCGTCGCCCAAGTCAAGAAATTTTATAAGGACTGCTTGAAGAACGCAAAACTAAAGTTCGAGGAGAGGCAGGAGACGAAGCTTCTAGACGAAGCTACTCAAACCCCACACGTTTGGTTACGATTCTCAAGACCTGCTAGACCAAGCTGTCCCGTTGATCCGGAGAGGCTCCAGGCACACTTTAGGGGGATCCTGAGCTCATGCGACGCGGTTCCTGTCGAGGTGTCGTATTACTACTCCTGTTGGCTGCCAAACGACCTCGAAGACATCGTGGATCTTCAACGTGAGTTCACGATTGCCGAAGTCACGGAGACCATCTTCAGGTTACCCAACCGGAAAGCATGTGGTCCAGACGGGATTTTTAATGAACACATTAAATGAGCCATGGCGTTTGTACGTTGTTGGCCTGCCTTGTTCAATGCGTGCCTGTCCAGCGGAAAAATTCCAGAAGCTTGGAGAGAATGCATCATGGTCGTAATCCCAAAAGGAAAGGGAGATCCAACAGAGTCCAAGTCCTGGAGAGGGATAGCGAAGAAGTCCTGCACCTACAAACTGTTGTCCAACATTCTCACCCGACGTCTCACGGCATTTTTCGAACGACGTAATGCCCTACTCGAAGAACAACACGGTTTTCGGTGCGGTAAATCTACGCTGTCGGCGTGCGCGATACTCCTAGATGACATCGAGAAGACACTAAGGAGTGCGAGGCGACATCTCTTTGCTGTCTTTGTCGACTTTAAAGCAGCATTTGATTCCGGCTCAAGATGCATTGTACTTTCCAAACTCTCACAGCATGGTGTGACACAAAATATCCTGGGCCTATTGAAAGATATGCTACAGAAGAACCACGTATCTATTGACGATGGAGTAGCTGAGAGAAATAGAATAGAGCAGACAACAGGTTTCGCTCAAGGCGACAACCTAAGCCCACTGTTCTTCGCTGTCCTCGTCAATGACCTCCCCTCACACATCAAGCAGCGACACCCCCACGTAAAGGCAATCATGTACGCAGACGACCTCGTTATGTACAGCCCGAGCTGATTTCACCTACAACAAGCGCTGATAACTCTGCATAATTATGTCGCGACTGTAGGACTTCAAATTAATAACACAAAAACCGAGGCTATGAGGTTCAGAAGAGGTAGGAGGCTGGCAGGTAGCGATTCATTCCGCCTTGACGGACAAAGCTTGAAAATAGTAAACTCCTTTACGTACCTCGGCCTCACATTAACAACGACGGGTAAGTCATTCTCGGCTCATATCGAGGAGCGAGCTCGGAAGGCGATCGTGGCCGCAGCTATGATCGACTCCCCACAGAAACTTGCACTTGCTACAGCCGTAAGCTTATTCAACCTGAAGATCGCACCGACAGCAACCTATGGAATCCAGATCGTCTGGGAGAAACTAACCGTGCGTGACTTGACAACCTTGGATAGAGTAAAACCTGCATTTCTGAAAATGGTGCTCGGGCTGCACACGACATCGAGAAACAGATTGGTCTACTTGTTGACCGATACGCCATCGTTTGTAGAAGACATACGCGAAAAATTTAATCTCCCAGTAACCCCAGCCTACTGTACCTTCGTCGAAAAACAGAGATCGAAGCGACTGGAGATCGATCCACAGTTCATCACAACACCAGCAATGCCTGACTCGAGCTGGAAGAGGACAAACAGAACGAATCGTCATTTGGTCACCAGGTTTGCCGTGCACGGCTTCCATCATTTGACGTGCATGACGCAAGGTTATCACGAACCTGAACAAACCTGTGTCTGCAAATACTGTCAAAACGTGTGTGATAGATATCAAGTGGAAAATTGTATTTAAATTAGGTCATTGACCCAACTTACAGAATTGAACGTTTTATCTTCCTGACGATGTTGGTATATGAACATATGTATTTTATAATTAGAAATCTAAATGTACATATGTGTATACTCACCAAATGTCAGCTTATAGGACATAACTACGTATAATGACACGATAAAGTGTGAATAAATTGAAAGATTATTAATGCCCACCATTTTCGTACCAAAGTGATGGTGCTGCGTTACGTAGTTGTCAAGTAACTAAACTTTTTCGACAGTCATAGTTGTTATGTTTTACGTCCAAGTTTTCACGTTCAGAACCGTACAATTTTTTGAGACTGGCCTTTTAGACATAAATGTTTGGCCGTAATACATAACAGACATAAAAACATATCGGTTTTTATGACTCCTCAAGCTGGCTGTTCGCTTTTCGCTACGCAAGCTAGTAAAGTGTGTTCCGTTGTGCAGAATTTTCCTCAAAACACGCCGGTATAATCGGTTCATTCATGTGGTGACTGGTTCTCCCGCAAACGTAGATTTTGCACAACTATGTAGGACAAAAAAGGCAGAATAACTACTTTTATAAATTTTACGCTCTCTCCTAAACAAGACGTTTCCGCGTCCTGCCTCCATTGGGAAAAATTATTTTCTTGCCAAGTTTTACCAAGCCTCGAAATTACATAACGATATAAATGACCCTGTTTATATATATATATATATATATATATATATATTACATTTTTAAAACCACCAAAAAGGTGTCACGTGAGGTTAAGAATCAGCTGTCCGTGACCTTGCTTGATGGTAGCTCCCGCTCTCATGGACCCAGTGCGAGCGGTATCTCCTCAAGGTTCCTTGCAACGTTAAGACGGTAAGATCCATAAGATTCCTCTTCGTGACGCCGAGCCCCAAGAGCGTACTCGCAGATTCGGAGTCCCATATACCACTCATAGATATAGTGATGGATCCAGTTCTGCGAGGTTTTTGCGCGTCGGAAAGCGCCGCTCTTAAAAACTCGACGTCATATCTGGCAATCTTGTCCTGTCGCGTTTTTGCGAGGTCCCTATTCGGGCCGCAAACCTTGGCATCTAAAACCCAGACCTCAATAGGTGTTGTTATTACGAGGTCGGGCTTCACACCCGGTGCGCCCGGTCGACGGAATACTCACTCACGAACCACCTGATGAACCCCTCGCGAAGAAGGCGTGCTATGCGATCACAGACGTCGTCACGTCTTTTTATAGTTTGTTTGTGTGTTGTATCGCACATCTGAGCGACATGAGCCAACGTCTCAGGCACATGACACCCGTGCCTACAGCGTTTGTTGTAGCCCGGGCGTCTCCTGGCCAATCTGGCACGCGTTGGTAGTGCGTTGATCCTGAGCTTTAGTAGGTTTAAATACTCCTTACCAGATAGGTAGGGCATACCCTTAATCCAGTAATGTACAAAGAACGTTTTGTGTGCTTTTTAAAATGTGCCCCATCGAATGTGTTGTGTAGTTGTTGAGACTAGTAACCAGTCTGTTGTGTAGCGGTCACAATGGAGGTTCCCAAGCGCTTGCAAAGAAGCATATATATATATATATATATATATATATATATATATATATATATATATATATATACCTGCTGTAGTGTAATGTGTTGCATTAAAACCATTGCCCTGAAGTTTACTAGCCAGTATAGCATTGCCATGGATGTACGTTACATCTTTGCGAGGAATGATTCAATGTGTCTTACTCAGTGTTTAATAAAGTGCATTTTTGCTTGGCCTAACTATAATGATGATATAGTTTAGCTGCTGCTCCACAGTCAGGTACACTCTTTCATGTGGCTTACATTTGTTTTTACAGTGAAAAAGGCCGATGCACGCGATGCGAGTAAAAGAAAATTATTGTGAAACATTAGTTATATTGTTTGAGCTCCGCTACAAAAGAATGAAACATATGGACGCATTGTAGTTTAGTATTATATTCAAGGCATGTTCGTTTATAGCTCGTATCTAGACGACTACTTCTCTGTTCACGAATGCAACAAGAAAACAGCTGTCCGAGTCGTTGCATTGGGTGGCAGTAGCCGTATCCGGGACAATTGCGGAGTTTTCAAGTCATTGTTGTGCCTCACGTTCGCAACGTCGTGTTAACACAATATGTCCGACTTTAATAAAAGCTGGCATACGCACGTATCTGCCACTCCATACGTTCTCGAGCAGTACCACTCTAATTGCTATGTCACCTTGCTAGCTGTTCCCCGACCACAGACCACTTTGCAGACGTCAAGTAGTTCCTCCTCTACGTCGCGTACAGGTTTCGACTATCGTGGTGCGTTTTGTTGTCCATTATCATACTAAACACACAAGCTTAGTTGCTCTCACGGTAACTCGACAAAACAATGACTCGGCAATGAGCGCGCAATGAAAGTTTGTCGTCCTGCCTAATTGTGCTTTGCGTTAAGCTAATATTCGCGCGCACTGTGTGAAACCAGGCTGCCAGCCAGTACGGTAGGACTCCGCTGAAGTGCATTAAGTAGTGTGCATTATCGTTAGTGCACCAAGAAGGCTATGAGGCCCACTCGTGCTGTCTTTTGCCAGACAAAAACATCACATGCTAAAGCCGCCACGAGCCTAAGGGCCGTGCTGCTAACCGGGCTGATTGACTGCTGCGATGGTTTCTGCAAAATGGTCGCGACGACACAGACGAGAGACCTTGGTCGTCGCACACCTGCTGGCTGGTTGGGTTATAAGCGACCTCACTTCTCTCATACCTACCTTTCTGGGCTGGCTCTCACTGGTTTAGTTTGGTCAGTGACATCAGCGCGCGGGGCGGGTTGTCATCATGCGTGGCTGCCTAACGCCGTTGACCTCGCTGTTTAGAGAAGACGAGGCAACAGACTCAACCGATATTAGCTAGTGACAGATTAACCCAAGTTCTACTGCCTGATCTGACTAGTGATGCGCGATGTTCAACGCTGCTTATGGAAAAAAATCCAAGAGGCTTGCATCAACGCAGACAGAGACGAAAACCGTAGCGTTTTGTAATTTGTTTCTCTAACAGTTCTTTTTCTGCTTCCGCCAGTGCCATAGGGCTCTCCTAGCAACACAAGTGATAAGAATAACAATAAGAATTCTGCGTAAGGTAGAATATCAATTGTACTTGAGCTCTCGTGTGCCTTTTCCCTACACGTAATGGCTAATGGACATCATTGTTTTTCTACGCATATAATTAACGGCTTACCTGTGTTCATTTTTCAGCAAGCAGATATGTACACTTGTTACGAACAGCAAATCGATGAACGAGGTGACGATTTTTCGTAGTGGGAACCTTCTACGTGTCCAAGCTGGGAGAAGACGTCATAAAGTAGGCTAAATCGACATGCGTCAACACCTCAGTGCGTTGCAGTTTGTAGCTTCGCTGCAAAGTCTCTGTGATGGGAGATGTTCCAGCCGCCTAATAGATAGATCGATTGCGGTTTGTTCTGTGGACGCCAGGGTGCGTTTGAAGAATGTAACTTGCAGGGTAATAATAAGGGTAATAATGTAACTTGCGAACATGTCGAGATTAAGTGCATGAAAATGAACGTCGCCACACAGTCATTTTTCATGCAATTAATCTGGACATCCCACCGAAAAATCGTAATTACTCTGCAACCACAGCTCGCATTGCCGTAAGTTTGGTACCAAAATGATCGTCATGAAATGCGCATTTGCTGAATATGTTAGCTTTGAACACGTGGGTGGTCGTAGGGTTATGATTCTGAAGTATTTGTCGTGAAAGCTAATAAAAAACTTCATTTTTGACGAATTCTTTTCTAAACGACCGTGTCGCATCTTCTGACCGGTCTTGTATATTCTTTGGAAGAAGCAGAATTTTCTCACGAACCCGACAGTGTGTTTAGTTTCTGTATAGGAGGACTGGTTGTCTCGCAACAGCACATTTTATGCTCTATGTCGGGCAAAAACACTAGTGTCACAAATTGTAGTAATTTCGCTCTCACTCCGAAACAAGACTTCTCAGAGACCATGTTCCATTGGAAAAAATATTTGCTTTAACGAGCTCTACAATTTGTATATTCTATTATGAAAATTTTCTGCAACACCCTGTATATATATATATATATATATATATAATTGTAGAGCTGCTTGTAACAACAGCCGCACTGGTGTTTAAATACTGTGAAATTAAATAAGACCCTTACGGAGCACTGGGTTGGGTGTGCAGTTTTCGTAAAGCTGTTGGCGAACCTAATGGTACTGGTTTACTGTTCGCAGTTGACTTTATCGTCACGAGCTTATATAACGGAGAGCTATCTATTGTCCAAGCATGGCTACTCAAGCTTGTGTGTGTTCTCACTAGTGAGGTAGGAAACTGCAAAAAGAACGAGGTTAAGAAACTGCCGAATCGCCAGACTCGTAGTGGCGATTCGGCAGTTTCTTAACCTTGTTCTTCTTGCAGTTTCCTACCTCACTAATCAGAATCAGTAACGATTAGCTAATAACTGTGGGATCAGAAATAACAGCCCAAATGCTAAAAATACCAGCAATAATAACTACTGGCAACAACAACGTAGACTGAACAACAGTCAGACCAACCGTAATGGTAGTCGAGAGCGTAAGCCCGGTAATTTGTTGGGGATTCTCCATGTCTAGCCCCTTACCTTTCACACAATCAGGTTGCTGCTCTATGCGAAAATTACTGGATGCCTGAACGCCAGAACGGATCTGGATCTCCTCCCATACGCGGAATTCTCCGCTTTTGACACTGTTATTCCCATATAGACATGGTCTACAAAGAGCCTAAACGTGAATGAGTATTTCACTGCTCAGTGTTTGGCAAATTACGCAGCAGGGCCAGGGGGACCAAGCGGAGGCGTAGCCATTCTATACAAAGGCAGATGACAAGTGCGCCATTTTTCTATCGAGAACAGTATTGTAGTTGTCATATACTCAAGTCTCATGGAGAGAATATTTGATCTACTAGGTGACCTGTGTCAGTCGCTCGATATAGTTATTACATGACTGAGATCTGCTGCTTGCCACGACTCTGGATGCGTATGCACTTGAAGGATCACAGGGTCGATGAGCGTGCTGTCGCAAGTGGCAACTTTTGGAGCCAATTTGCATGTTCAGGTTGGATTCAGTGCGAATCTCTACTTCGACGGAAATCAAAATGGTGGAATTCGCGATACTTTAATTGTCTCGTTCTATATTCCGAAGAAGTTTTGCCACCTCCAAGAAAGGTTTTGGTTGATGAGTATGTCAGTCGTAATGTTTTAGTCATACGACGAAGCGTCTGCGATAAGCGATTCAGGCAAAGCGTCCCTTGGTTAAGTGCAAAGCTGCATGAGTTTAATGTTGTTCGCGACTATATTCTGTTTCGATTGAAAGACGGTATGCAGCGTCGATATACCTATCGAACAGGTTGTATAAATAGATTAAAATCAGCTAAAAAGGATTTTGCTCTGAATGACAAGAACCAACCATTCCGGAAGTCGTAGGACATCCGTATAAAAGGATTCGAAGCAAATCCCAGAGCGACTCTTGCCCTGTTTTATCTGAGGGGTTAAAAACGTACTGCGGGCAGATGTACGAAACCCATAAAACCAACCCACAAATGTTCCAAAACATTATCTGTTTGGCATGAGACAACTATAGAGCCAGAGAGGGCATCTTGACTGAAATAGCTATAGATAATGTTATTACTGGACACAACACCTCGTAGAGCACCAGGTCCAGACCAAGTGCAAAATGAACACCTACAATAAGGTATGCTGCTGGTTCTCGCCATGCACGCTCTATTTAACAACACCCTTATATATGCGGCGCCATTAGTGCGGTTAATTTTTCTTGCATTCGAGGCATACCTTTACTAAAATGATAAGTCATAATGACAAAACACGGCATGTTCTTGAAACGCGGTGTGCCATGCAGCGGGCCCGGAATTCGCTGGCAAAACTCGATCTTTCATCAAATGCCCTGGGTGGATATTTTAAATGAAAAGCTCAGCATCTAATCATTTCATTAGGTTATTGTCATCATATTTACGTAGGATTTATGTCCACGGTGTGCTTTGGTGTTCCCTAACCTCAACAAATGGCATACAAATCTAAGCAGGTGGGAGCATGCATTATATGCAAGCGAAATTGCTTATATAAATATTTATATCGTTTTCATCTCGTTATCACGATTGCGAATGCTTCTGGTAACCTACCGCTGTAAATATCTGTATTACGGCTTATTTGTTGCTAACGTATTTGTTTGTATGTAGGTATAGATTAGGTATTGTTTTACCTAACATGGTGTGAAAATGAATAAATGAATATATATATATATATAACTGCCACTTTCCATGTACAACGCGTGCGCGTTTTAAGCGGCCGTTTTGCAAAGTCAAATTTAAGTCTTTGGGAGGTAGGATGATGCCCCCAATGATGTTTTTGCCAAACTGCGGAAAACTGTCATTACCGACGCCGCCGTCCCGTTGTGTTACTCACTAGAGTCAGCGAGACGAAAGTAGCCGAAAAATTGGTATATTGCGCGCCCTTTCTGTGGCCTATTCTGCCGACGGAACAAAGTATGCCGTCACCGTCACTCCAACCGACCAGCTAGCAGAATATACAAACGATGTGAAGATTAGGTACAGTATGCCAGCGAACGCTTTTCACCTTGGCCCGGTCTTCGCCGCTCGTCAAAGAAGAGGCCGCGTCATTGATGTCAAGGACAGAAGTAATTCAGTCAGTCAGTCAGTCAAGTCAGCCAGTGAGTGAGTGACTTACTCATTCACACACTTGGCCGCTCGCTGTTCGCTGGGTCTATCAGACACAAAAGCATCACCACCATCTAAAGGGCAAACGCGGTGCTGCTTTAACGGCGAGGGCGAGCTCGCACTGTGCACAGGCAGGCAGGCAGGCAGGCTTAAGTAAGGTGCGTGAAGGGTGCTTCTTGGAGAGTAGTAGTCAGGTTGAATTGGACCGCCACGAACGACGGCTGGCTGGCTGGTGTAACTGTGGTGGCTGTGGTCGTGGTTGTGGTGTGGGTGGTAGCGATGGCAGTAGTGGTGATGGCGACAAAAAAGCACAGCTCAAAATTTCTTTCTGCAGCGAGCGATACCGGGCAGCGTATAGTGAAATATACGGCAAGCGTTCTGGGGGACAAATCGCACAAGCGTGCACGCGCAGTGGGAAACGACGGCGTTGGACTCGAAAGACGAGCAGAATTGCAGTGCTCGTAGAGACGTTGGGTAGGTCGAGGCATTGAAAGGAATTAGAAAAAACTTCAGAACGAGACACTTTAGCGGGCGCATAATTGACAGGGTTGCCGCCTACTGCCGCAGTGAGCGCAACCCAAGCGTTATAAGCAAATGGAATGCTATCAAAATGATGAAACAACGCGATAGAAAATATTACGCCTCTTCTTATTAAGATTAGCCGTGGAAATACGATGAGACCTTGTAAGGATGTTGCTTTCATATAGCATTGTTATGTATATATATATATATATATATATACTTCATACCCTACAAGTAGCAACTGATATATATATATATATATATATATATATATATATACAGGGTGTTGCAGGAATATTTGAAGCGCAATATGTGGAATTGTAGAGCTCGTTAAAACAAATGTTTTTTCCAATGGAACATGGTCTCTGAGAAGTCTCGTTTCGGAGTGAGAGTGAAATTACTACAATTTGTGACACTGGTCTTTTTGCCCGACATAAGAGCACAAAATGTGCTGTTGCGAGACAACCAGTCCTCCTAGACAGAAACTAAGCACACCGTCGTGTTCGTGATAAAATTCCGCTCAATCCGAATATGCAAGGCCGGTCAGAAGACGCGACATGGTCGCTTAGAAGAGAATTCGCCAAAAATAAAGTTCTTTATGAGCGTTCACGCCAAATACTTCAGAATCATAGCCCTAAAACCACTCACAGCGCTCAAAACGGACATATTCAGCCAATGCGCATTCATGGCGATAATTTTGGTATCAAACATGTGTCAATGCGAGCTGTGGTTGTGGAGTAATTACGATTTTTCGGAGGGCATGTCCAGATTAAGTGCATGTAAAATGACTGTGTGGCGACGTTCACTACCGCCGACGTGTCGCGCGACAGCCGCAGCGCGTCATTTTTCATGCACTTAATCTGGACATGCCCTCCGATCGTAATTACTTCGCAACCACAGCTCGCATTGACATATGTTTGGTACCAAAATGATCGCCATGAATTGCGCATTGGCTCAATATGTCCGTTCTGAGCGCTGTGAGTGGTTGTAGGGTTATGATTCTGAAGTACTTGGCGTGAACGCTAATCAAGAACTTCAATTTTGGCGAATTCTCTTCTAAGCGACCATTTCGCGTCTTCGGACCGGCCTTGTATATTCTTCAGATGGGCAGAATTTTATCACGAACACGAAGGTGTGCTTAGTTTCTGTCTAGGAAGACTGGTTGTATCGCAACAGCACATTTTATGCTCCTATGTCGGGCAAAAACACCAGTGTCACAAATTGTAGTAATTTCACTCTCACTCTGAAACAAGACTTCTCAGAGATCATGTTCCATTAGAAAAAACATCTGCTTTAACGAGTTCTACAATTCCATATATAGTGCTTCAAATATTCCTGAAACACCCTGTATATATATATATATATATATATATATATATATATACATTTGAGGGTAGATTGAAAAGTTCAGATATAATTAGGCAATTTTTGGCGGAAACTGCGACTACCTTTGCAGTGTGTCTCCCCGTGATGCGTGCGAATTATTTATGCTGCAGGTCTCTTTCTCGCGAATAGAAAGTTGGTCAAATGTATACACTCTCATTAGTATCATCCTTGGCACATTGATTATGGGTAGCAAGGCATATGATATAGATAATGTGACAGTCAATTAATATTGTCATAATGTCGTGTATATCTCACCATCCCCTCACATCGACAAGACGCATTGACTATACCACAATAGGTAAGCAGGCATAAATCGACTTAGAATCGAACAGGGAAGCCGATATTAAGTTATATTCCGGCCACAATTCTGGCTGAAAATGCGTTTTGTGTGCTGTCACCGATTCCGAACCCAGCCAGGCATACTGGTTGGAGATACTTGCTGTATTGGCTTAATGAGTATAATGACAAGAGTGCGAGCTTATTGTTTGAATTTGATTTAAAGACGTAAAGAAAACGAGGATTGGCGATTTTGAAAGGGCCGAAAATGAAAAAGCAAGGAATCTGCATCATCTGCATATGCTGATTAAGCAGTATCCCGAAACACAGTGTGAAGGTGATAGAGTCGATTTGAAACGCACGTGAAAATACTAAAGATCACCTCTGTTCGACAAGGCTTTCGATGTTAATAACAGAAGAAAAGTGCGTGATATAGAACTCATGGATCGCCGAAGGAATCAGAAAGAAAGCTGGAGATTAGATACCTTATGGGTCAGTTGTAACTGCCTTGGTTGACATTTTATATGTCAAAAGACTGGCAGCGACGTACGCTAAATAAACGCTATACCTTAACTTTTTTATTTACGGCGAAACAGGAAAAAATGCACGAAGTTAGGTCCGGTGGAATTTCTAGAAAATTAATACCCTGCATCTTTGGGCGGCAGCAGAAGGCCCTGAATTGCTTCAGAGAGTGCTTACAGAAGACGAGTTATAGGCATATGGTTACGCTATTGAGATCAAAACCCAAACTTTCCAGTGATGCTTCCACGGAGAGGAGCGCTCGAAAAAAATCATACAGAGCAGATCCAATACCAAGATAATTTTGACCGTTTAATCGACTACGAATGTTTGCCGCTCCGTTCTACGGTCAATGAGAAATGCTGCTTTTAAGATAATTTTGTAAGAATGTCCGACGCAAGAGGCCTAAACTTTGGGCAAACAACTCTTGAATTCTCCATCACAACAACGCACCGGTACACACAATGTTACTAATTACAAAATTTCAAACATTTCGATTACTATATTTCCTTATTTGCCGGACCTGGCTCCGTGCGATTCTTCCTGTTCCCCCGAATAAACCTTTTTAAATACATAACGTTTTGAGACTAATGAATAGGCAAAGAAAAATTCGCAGACACTCAACTCGCTTTCGAATGACGCGCTTGAAAAATTAAGAGTGGGAAAGAAGATAGCACAAGTCCATTGCAGCGGGCGAGAATTTTTTTGGGAGAACAAAGCCCACTTTGGATAATCAAATATATATATTTTTTGTTTTATTATTATGTGTCAGAACTGGTCGATCCGCCCTCGTATATAGATATATATATATATATATACTCGTTTATCTAGGAACACATGTACATGGCGTAGAGATAGCCCCCTAAAAACGGTTGAGCCAATTTGCGTCGTTGAAATAGCTAAAGGCCCCTTGGAGAAGAAGGGTTATAGAATTGATAAAGACAAGTGTTCATCGGGCCTGAGCGGCAGAGGCCAACCTTAAATGGTCACGCATGTCCATATAAATGAGTGGCAGACCCGAACATATTGTTGCTCAAACGTTCGAAGAAAAAAAATCATATGTATTGGATGTTCCAGTGCTGCGTACACGGGCTTTCAGCCTTACGAACTACACGACTATAATGTTGTAATACACATAATATACTGTTAATAAAACGCACTTTGAAGGAATCACAATATAGACTGTGTCGTCAAACTTGCCATTCGCACCACGCTCGGTCATCGAAATTGCATATCGTTTTAAGATAGTGCAATTAACTAACACAATATTTGGTTATTAATCACACTATTAATGAGTGGTTCGCATGGATTTAACCACCTAGTGTACAGCTTATATACAGCAGTTCTCAAATGTATTTAAGCTGTATGCTTTTATATCTATTTGTCACTGAAAATATGTTGTGTCCTCGTAATACACTAGAACGTCAGAGAGTTCTAACAAACGCGAGCTGCTGGTTGCAAACTGACTTATATGGCTCAACCACCGGAAGAAAGAAATACCCGGAAACGAAATAATGTATGTTTTCAGCAGATAAATCAGCAGTTGTATTTTTATCTGTAGCAATGGTTTCCACTATATTTTTGCTATTGCCCTTTTGACAGATGTCTTACAGTCAAATTACTGGCGAACTTAATTCTGCTGACCCATATGAGCAGTTTGTCGTGCCTAGTGATGCTAGCAGTAGAAATGGCACTAACAAAACGCACTGCAGTAACGGCAATATAACCGGGCATTAGTAGTGAGAATAGTCGTAGTAATATTCTACAGGTCCTGTTGTCATAAGAGGATGCATTCGTTTTTATAATTTCATCTTGCTTGTCCACGTATTGACGATGCTTTTAGAAAACATGCTACTGTCACTACACGCGCTGTAGTCTCTTTTCCACCTATTGTATCGAGCAACGCGGGGTAGAGTCAATACCACCCCGCACTCTAGAAAAAGACAAAAAATATTTCGTTTGTGTCATGGAAACCAGCTGCGTGCACGCATGGCTATGATGCTTCAGATAGTGCTAACAGTAAAGGAAAACTGGGCTAACAGTAAAGGTGATGACAATTACGGCGATGCTCAAGACAACCTTTTGTGCTCACAGATCCAGCAGCTCTCCTCCTGTTGGCGCCAACTCTGAAATCCAAGAAAAACAAAAGCTCTACCGTCACTTCTGACTTCGTCGAATATTCCTCTGCATTGACCGGTTTTCACAGCTTTTTTCTCTCTCTACCTACCTTTGCACACGACAAGAAGGGTGTGGGGGGGGGGGAAGAGAAAATGCCAACTGTGGCAAATTGATTCGAACTCGGCGGAAACTCGTCGGCGACATATTGGCAGAGGCTGCGGCCACCGCAAAGGGGCCACTGAAAATCTTTGCAGGCAAAAATGCCAAAGGCGACTAGGGCGCCAAATGAAGGCCGCAAGGCAAACGAATTCAAAAAGCCCCCTGATCTAGCAACCCCTGCCGCCAGACGTTCAAAGGACGACGACCAAGGGAGCATCTGTATGACATCACATATGCTTCGCTTTGCCGCTTGCTCGTTTGATCGCACCTCTGCGGTATGCTTCATGGCATTGCCCCATCTGAAGTTTAGGGTCCGCTGCGCTGCGACCGATCTATTTGTAATAGTGCCGTCTTGCCGCTATTCCAGTTGCGCCCAAACAAAAAGCGGCTCGCAGCGTGTTTCAGCGACGATTCCCACCCGTCCCCTTCTTGTATCTTGTCTTGCAGCTACTGCGCTGATGGGGTCCAAGCATAGGACCCACTATTTCGCGAGTCAGAGATCGCTGGTTCGAGCCAAGCAAGCGACGGTAGCACACCTAATGTATAGGCTCCCGAAGAGCTAAATCTGGATCGCCACACTGAATATGTATTGGAGATCGACGTGATTTTGGCTTGGTGACATGGACTGCACGTCAGCTCGTGTTCCGTGTGTCGTTGTCGTTGTTGATAATCCCTGACCATTGTGTTTGCCTCCGATATATCTGATGCTTTTTGTCTATAGCTTTCTCTGCCTGTGACCGAGAGGTGGGCAATAAAAATTCAGACTACTTCTGCTAGTAGCACTACAGTTACGGCATGGCTGTCAACGGCGCTGCCCGGTATAGTCCCAGTGTCACACTTATTTGTGTTATCACTCGCTGTATACAGGCGCGACGAGGCTTGGTCGTTCATTGTCACAAACATAACTGCCTAGTACGTCTACAGCGGTGCCCATATCAGGGAGCGCAGAGACTTGACAAGAGCCAGTTGAGGTCGAGGTGGACATCCGTCAGGCAGTAAGCTGACACAGTGTTCGTAACCACCGACCGTCCTATCTTTTGGTAGACTTGGCCAAAACATGTTTTTTTTGTGTAGTTTAAAATGATTTATTTGATAGAAATCACTGAGTAGAGTCAATCGTTGCGCATTCTGTAACAAGATGTCCCATTCTCTAACAAACTCTTACAAACTCGACGATCTATACACACCCCTTCCATAGATTCAGCTCGCTGTACCCGTGTATTCCACATTCCTGTTCTGGAATCTGCTATTAGCCCACTCCCTATTGAATTATCGCATTATCTTATATCCATGCCGCCCAGCTCGTTTCTCGTTTATATATATCTGATATCATCATCGCCAATTCCTGTTTACTCGTATATGTCTGTTTTCTTATATTTCTTTGTTCTTTCCCGTTCCTGACTATTGTACCCCAGCTGCGAATTTTACTTGTTAAACTTGCTTCTTGTTTATTCTTAGCGCCTTTTACCACCAGAGTCTGTTTAGCTTAGCTTTCATTTCTGACGCGCTTAATCCTAATACTAAACCTTAATTTAGTTTAAATTTGCTTGTGTATATGTTTGTGCTATGACTATTCTATGAAAAAAAAAACTGGCTTCAACGAACTCTTGCAGAATCGACCGTCGAAGTGCTCCTTAATCAGCAGACGTGACATACATTTTCTCTCAAAGTCGTTTAATTGGGTGACCCTACTGTGAATCGTTAACCGTAGCTGCCGCCTTGTTAGCTGCTCAACGTTAGAGATCAAAGCAATCCATGAAGGTCGGGTGATCCCTTCACAGTTTGGTAGCAAGCTCACGGCCACGTCTGTATTCCATCGCCGCTACACTGCGAACAAACCCATAGTTAGCGCTCCTGTTTACTCTGATAGAAGTTACCAGGGATTTAACCTGAATTGGAGTTTAACGAAGGCCAGAGAAGCTCTGTGCACTAGCTACTTCAAGACTGGCGAGAACTTTTACGTTAATGGTTAAATGTTTACGCTACTGACTATTGGTCGGGTGGATAAGGTTTGCCAAGTGCATGCACACTCTTTTCCACTTCAGTTCAAAAGTAGAGAATCGACGTGCGTCATAGCTCTCGAAATTACGGTACATGCCATATTGAAAACAACGGGATCTGCCCTTTAGAAAACGAGAATCGAAGGCGATGGACCTTCGAGTCCGTCTTGTTGATGATGATAATGATGATGGTTATTATTATTATTAATATTATTATTATTATTATTATTAATAATTTCTTCCCAGGTAATATCATTGCGCCAGGGGTGAACGTCTGCTCGACCTGTATGTATTCAGGCTCTAGCGGAACAATGGAAGCCGGCTCTTCGCTACAGGCAGCCTAAAGACAGCATCTGCAATGCGTTTAGACACATTTTCAGGTCTGATTATTATTGACATATTACTACTACGTACTATGAAAGCTACGATACAGTCTGATTTATTATATTTACTAGCCGTGACTCGTATGACCTTTACAAATGATATGCCATTGCCTCATTCCTTTCTTGTCAAGTTGATCATAATGTTGTTGTAGTGTAATCATAACACGACAATTGATGATGTTGGTTATGGTATGCCGTACGCTTAGAAAGTGCTGCAATTTGTTAGTATTGTTTTATTTTACCTGATGACAACCATTGTTGTTGTTATCAATTTGTTATTGCTGTGTTAGTTTCTCAGTATTGTTGAAGTTCACTTGCGACTGGTAAGCTTGCTCCTGAGACGTCGTCTGCGCCGATACACACAGGGCTGACTACGCCGATACACACAGGGCCTCATATTACTATATATACCTATTAGTTAGCTCTATCTTTTCACCCGCCCTATTAGACATCATCACTAATCAAAATGCTCTACCTTTTTGCGCAATGTCAAGGAAACTTTCTTCTATGGTCTCAAGTTCGTTGCCAGGATCGCGTATTTGTCAAAGTAGGGACTGGGCAATCGAACGTCGAAGCGAGTTTCAGCCTGCTAGGCAGTCACACAGGTGGACAGGTGATAGATCGAATTGTGTCAACAGCCATCTCTTCAAAAATACCAATGGGGAGCTGAACGATTGGGGGTGAGGTACAAGGATAGGGTCAGAGACCTTGTCGTTAAAAAGCCGAGAATCGGACGGCTAGTGTTTGATCGACCCCCCATTGCGTCGTTTAAAATCCCCTAATACTAAGCAGGTGGATGATCCTCCTTTTGCGCCGACTGCTGTCTCTGGGCAGCGGTCCGTAGACAGCTGGATGACAATGACCCGACGTCGCCCCCGGAGGCACCTTGCTTCTCGGCGGTAGTACCGACAATCCCGAGGAAAACGAACAAGAACCCACCCAATACAACAAGCTACAATTAAAATATGCACCATGATATTTATCAATAGAAGAATCAAAGCAAATCTCAGGGAAGATTAAGACAACTGCTAAGACTAACTGTCATAATCGTAATTGAAGATGACATTAAACAGAATAACTTGTCCGTGTAGGCCACGGGACAAATAAAAACGTTCTGACATTCCAAGTTAGATTAGCATATATATATGTATATGTATATATATTTCTAGAATATCTAGCGAAGTGACCACATATATATATATATATTTATATATATATATTTCTAATTATTAGAAAGATTAGTTACAAGATAATTAATTATCAGAAAAACCTTATAGATAATATGTTTATATATTGAGTACCAGACCCTACTAAAGCTTGCGCATCATTATTAACCTGACTGTAAAGTACTTTTGAACGAACGATGGTAGCGTGAGACTTAACAGATACTATCGCAAGCGGCTTATGGCAATCGAAATTAGTTATTGCATAAAGACGTTATTATACGACGACAGTTGTATCGATCTTTCAGCGTGAACCTTTTAATTAAAGAGTTAATCATTGTCGGTACTCTTTAGATAAGGTTTGCAGGAAAATTATGATAAAAGTCGCTTAACATAGATCTACTGTATACAGAATGGCCTCAAGCAACGTCTTCGGAACAAGTTTTTGCCGGTGCGCCTATTTGATACCACGGCGAGCCTCTGCGAAAGGTCGCTGAGATGTCGCCATATGCAATATAGATTACGTCATAAAATATGCATGCCGCAGTGGAAAGATCAGTCATTTACCGCAACAGCTGTTACTAAGTGAGTGAGTGCGCACCAGAGAGATACAAGCACAGAAGCGTATATATATACATATATATATATATATATATATATATATATATATATATATATATAATGGCATAATTTTTTAAGAACTTGCAAAACGCTTAAAAGCATAGACTATTTGCCCCGTATCCGTCGCTCCCCTGTACATGCTGTAGCTTCCTTGCAGTGAATTGTCTTTAACGTTTGATTTTCTCTACAATATGTTGCCTGTGATAGCCATAATGCTTATTTCTCAATAATTCGTATTACACTTAGGTCAAAGTGAACGCGTTCACCTTGAACTTTGAATAACTCTGGACGGCTACTTTCCTCTTAGGTATCTTCAAATGTTTGTCGAACTTGGTATGTAGTCTCTTAATCAATGGGTTCAGTGTCTTTGTCCGCCTTATTATTTTCTGCTGAGGCCGCGCGTGGCCAGTTGATGAGAACGAGAATTGGAGACGGTAGCGTTCCAGATAAGGGTACGGCTCCCTTAAAGTAGATTGAGCGTCATCCCGTGGGAACGCTTTCCGTTGTTCCTGGTCAGTCCAACTCGAGGTCGCATCTTTTGTGGCGTTTCTTTAAAAGTCGCCTTTGCATACCTTTAATCATATCTACGTATCTGCACAAATGTGGATACCTTACGGGTGAGTTGTGGACAACATAATCGAGTTGTACAAACGAGGATATACCGTAGCCTTCTAAACCGTGTAACAGCGAAACAGCATATTCACAAGTATAGACGCTACTTTGATTAGTTTTTTAATATACACCCAGAAGGTTGGGCCCGTCAAGAATAAAACTCCAAGATACCGCGTCACATTGGCCGTTGGTAGCGTTGACCCACTGAGAAGGCAGTTTAGCTCGGAGGAGTCGTGTATTAAAACAAGACACTAATGAACGCAAAACTGCACACCGTTGTCAACGCACCACCGGCTGATATCGTCCACTGTGGCTGCCGTGCTGGGTGCGCTAATATTTAGACAAGCACACTATATACCATATATTTAATCATCGTCTGCGTACAAAAGATATTTAACATTTGGTGATATATAGAGCTTTACAATTATCGTGAACAAACGTGAAGAGACGCGGCACTTTTTTTCGGCGTGACAGACGATGCCGGGCGCGGACTGCTCAAGGCACTTTCTGAATTGACTCGGAAAGGCAAGTTGCACAAAACTCTGCGAACCATTCGCCGGTGAGCGGATGGACTTTGAGGCTGGTTGTTTGTTGACCACAATCTTATTGATCGAGCCTGTCGAAAGCACTTTTCTGATCTGAATAAATACAATAGAAAAGCTTGTTGGCGTTCATGTGTTACGCCCAGTCGTGTCTCATTTCCAGTAGTAGCAGCATACTTAGATCGGCGCGGCGCAAAACTATTTTTTGCCGCACTGAATAAATTATTTGATGTCTTGTAATCGGCAATGTGTCCGACTCAAAAACCCTCTCAAGAACAGTGCAGGCGACGGAGTACTCCGAACGAGACGGTAACTATCGACGCGTTCTTGGGCCCATGTTGCATGTATCGGGGCCACAGTATCTTGTTAAACAATATGGAGTCATTGTACGGTAGCTTGAGGACCAGCTGTAGATGCTTCACTAGAAATATGGCCAAATTTTCGTTAAAGAATAGCGGATTCGGTGTGCAGCGGTGTTCGGAATTTAATGCCCCGCAAATGCGAGTGGATGTCGTGTTTTTTAACTCGATAAATGAGTCGCAGAGGATTATCGAATTATGCATCGATATCGTAGAGTATGCGCTAGTTACTGCAGCAGAGTTGAACAAAGACGAGGAATGTGATGCAAAAAGCTCAGTCATATTCTCGTTATTCGATACAAAACGCAAGTCTGATTCCAGGGTCGAAAAGACTTCAATGCTGGTTATCCGCATGTTGACGTATCGGAACAGAGCCTTGCTATGTTTGACGTTGATGTTCAACTCCGTCAGGATGCAAAACAGTTTTGTTGCTATCGTGGACGATGGAGATGATTCGAAGTCTGATGACGAAGTGATTATTCGTCGCACTTCGCTTAGTCATCGAACATTTGTCGAGACGCAATACATAAATACGTATGGTCTCAAGGTCTCTTATCGACGGCAGCAGTGTGGGTGAAATATTTCACTAGGAAACGGCAGCATCTGGTGAATTTGTTAGACATCTCGTCAACATCGTAGCAATCGGAGAAAAAATTGTTTCAGGCAACTAATTTCAAGTGCGTGGCTATTGCCTCAACAGTCATTTTCTAATATCACCAATGGTTTTGCGGCCGTCAAAAGTACAGTAGGAATTGTCAGAGACGGTATACGTTGTGGCGGCTAATCCTTGGATTTCGTTAACGCTTTCCGGCGGTGGCCCTCTTCCACCTCAAGATTGTTTCAAGGTTGATGTGTGGTCTCGACAGAGTATGAAACACCTCACTCGGGCAAATTTTGATTTGCTTGAAAATCGTTTCACAATGTACATGAAGCAAGCGCTTTGTCTGTCAATGCGGGTATAAAGCTGCTTTATGTACCTCATGATAGGTTGTGCACCGCATTCGGTTGAAGTTGAAGACGGTACCATTAGAAAGCTTTATCTAGGAATAGGAAAACATAGTTGAACAAGTCTGACGAGAGGTTGGAAAGCTGGGCATTCTCAGTGCCTCTAACATTTCGTCTGGTCTTGCATGTGACAATCGCTACGTCTATACGAGATACGTAGTTCAATCATCACCTGGTCTATACGAACTTCTACGAAAGGTACGTGGAGTGCATCTGTCGACAGCGCTCTTAGGTGTGTACAAAGTTTCATGGGTTTGCCTGCCTGGCCCTTGCCAAGACATCACTGCACTGTCTTTCTTGAATAATATGCCGCAAGCAGCCGACAACTGTATACGTGCCTATGTAATACGCGTACTCAATATGAGTGAAATAGATTTAATGAGTAAATTGACAGTAGGCATTAATGACATCACAGCATCCGATCCGTGCGGCTAAGAATGCCGCCGACGTTTGGTTCGTAGAAACAACATAAACGAAATCTGGGTGTGAAGTGGGCAGTTCAACTTCAAATGTTTGCCGGGTAAGTCGCACGAGACAGGTATGATATGATGTTGTTGGTAACACTAAAAGATAAGGTATAGTCCTCGGTATCTTGTTTTGCCGCTGAGCGTGCGTTCAGATATATGCCGTTTTCGCGTCCTGCAATGAAACCGGTGTTGCCCGGTGTTTGGAGGGTCCGATGAAATGCCTCCGACTGGGCTGGAGCCATCAGAACCGTCGCACTTTTCAATCACGTTCGTTCGCGAGAGACGCCGAAAGAAGAACTTTATGACAGCCTTAACGTCGAGAAATTGTGATCTAGAACTACTACCTCGTCCTCAACTTGCACGGAGAATGACTACAGAATGACGTGTTTATATTGTGTTGTGATCGCAGTTTCCATACGGATCATGACTGTTTGAGTTTAGGCGCAATACGCTTATGCGGATGGATGCAGTCCGAGGCTGTAACAACAGCAGGGATAAGTTTGCCAGCTGAAGAGGCCGTGCCGATTATAACAGTTCGATGATTTTTTTCTGAGCGCTTGCGCTTGATCAAACGCGAGAGCTCTCTGGCCACTGTATTTGTCAACACGGCGGCGGCTACATGAGCTGATGCTGAATATAAGGGCGATACGTCTGTCCGCGCGAAGGGCGCCGTTTCGTTCGGTTGTTGACACCGATTTCTGCTAGGGATACAGTCGAGTGCGAGCTGTTTCGAAAACGACTGAGGAAGATTGGCTTGTGACCTGTGAGGCGGTCCTTAATTGAACAGAGTGCGGCTAGCTCAGAACGGGTATCCCTGAGTTTAGCTGTACACTCCAACAGCTCAGACCTAATCTTTAGAGGCTCACTGAACACTTTGTTAGTGAGATCAGCAATGCGCCGTGTGATTGTTCAATAGCTTCCAGTATATGGTTTTTGCCTGCAGGTAGCATGCACCAATTTTGCGTGTTTGCAGCGTCATTGTCAAAGTATATGCGGTATAACCGATTGTACCGATATATTTATGCCGCCGATCGAATAGCGTACGATCTTACCGTCTAATGCGCCGTCGCTGCAGAAAACACAATTTATGACAATTATTTTGGGTGGCAGATGCGAAAAATGCACCAAGACAACGCAAAGAAAAGAACACTTGACGTGAGCACAAGCCCCTCATGGCTTACTGCGACATAATCCACAACATGAGGAGAAGTTACGCGGAAGTGTCGATTGAAAATCGGACTGGAGCGGTTCGAGAAACACGACCGTTCGCCCAGAGAGCGGACGGCAGAGTGATGGTAGAATAAATTATTAGAAATAAAAATAACACAAATAAGTAATCGAAAGCAAGAAATTGGTGTGGTTGATCTCTATTCTAAAAAAAGCATCTGGATGTCTCTGGCGCGGCCTGGAAACAGGTCTACCAACCATTTCTTCGCAGTCCGGTCAGGCCATCTACCTTGGATGAATCGAACGTGTGAGGTATTTATCATCATTGCACGACCTTCGGCACTCGTGCTCGCGCTGTCTAGTTTTACTCTTCTACTCTTCAGGGACCCAATGTAGCATGAACTTTTCTTTTTCATCTTGTACGAATACATCTAGTCTTTGAGAAATCCGCTGGACGCTTGTCTCGTTTTTGTTCCACCTCGCCCACGACGTCTGCTGCTGTGGCTTCGCGTGCGGAGGCCTACGCAGGCCCACGTTCTCCTTTGGGAACTTTGACGGAAGGCCAAGGGTTGCCATATCAGCAGTCCAGATCACCGACGAAAGGCGAGTTTGGTCGCGAGGAGTCGGCCCACACATCCGTTCTATCCTCTCTCTCTCACTCTCTCTCTCTTCCCCTTGTACTCACAATGCTGCTCGCACTCTATCTAGCTCCCCCTGTCCTTCTCGTTTACTAGACGTCTCCCACTATATGGAGCAAGCCGCGCTGTACAACATGGCAGCGGAAAATGGCTCTATTGTCTGCACACAGCCAGCATCAATAGTGTAGGTAGCGAAAACAGATCGACTACGAGAGGGCCCAGCGGCGGCGTGGGTGATCCTTCTGCAGCGAAAGACACAGCGCCTGGTGTGCAACCGCTCCCGATGCTCTCCGAGTACAAGCCGACCGGAGCACGTCAGGTGTTTCACCTTCTTCTTTTTCTTCTTTTCTTCCTTTCGAAATACACGACAAACATTCATCGCTACTTCGAGGTTCAACCCCCTTCTGATTGATTACACTGATCATCACCTAGCGAGTTGCTCGCAAGCGAGTGACACGGCCAAAATTTAGGAGCGCTTCCCGACTCCTGTCGTCGTCGTCGTCGTCGCTGTCTACCACCAACGCATCTGTTGTGCACGTTTATTCGGGCCAATCGGTAGAAAATTGCTTGCGCTAACCTTTTTTAAAGCCTCTTTGCTTTTCGAGCTCTAAAAACACTTGCACCCATTTATTAAAAATACTTACTGCTACCAAAATCAGCTGCCCAGAGAAACAAATGGCATATATATATATATATATATATATATATATATATATATATATTGAGATTGAAAGTGCCTCTTATATATATATATATAGAGAGAGAGCGAGAGAGAGAGAAACTTACTCTCTGAGATTATATTTATTAAAATAGTAATGCGTAGCCATCGTGCTACACCTATCGGCAGAACGCCAATCTGATGGTTCTGCCCCGTTCTGCCAATTTTTGCCAATCCGTGCAACCCTCTCAGAAAACGACTGTAGAAGCGGAGCGTGTCCAAAGTTATAGATGTTTTGCCGAATGTGTCCAAGTTGGAATAGACACGGCACCGTACAACTGACGAAGTCGATGAGCTGTGGGACCGCATTCAACAAATCCATCTATTTTTTACGATGGTTCTGTCTGTTCTTACAACAACAGCGGCTTCTGGTGGCCAACTCCCATCTAGCCGTCGTAGGTAGTTGCACAAACTACGAGCTATATTATATCTATAAATAGCTATGCCTATTTTTACACGAATCACAACGTAATTAACAATTCTGCGAGCAGTGAATGTATGTAATTTAATTACCAGGTCACGCATGCTACGTACTGCTTTTGCTATTATGCCAATGGCGGCGCTTTTTTCTACTTGGTCCTCGTGCGCAAAGGAGGGGTCTTCTAGCTGATTGCTTTTAAACATGTCCAGCCTACTGGAGCAAACCTTAGAAAAAAAACGCACGACGTGTATGCTTTTACGTGCACCCTAATGTACGTGTCAACAAGATACTTATTAAAAACTCGCTATTTATATAAGAAACTGTTTCGATTAAAGAATTTCCGTATTTAGTCAATGAGCACCTGTTGATTGTGTTTCCGCCACCCAATTATGCTTCCATTAACTTTACTGACTCGTATTGGTACTGCTACTGCCGTTGTGTTTTTTTTGCTATAGTTTGTTGAAGTTGTTTGTTTTGTCAACATTGTGGTCAGTTGTTAGCAAGCGTTATGGCCCGATAGGTAATAAGCATACTGATGTCAGAAACCTTAGCCTAAATTGCTATAACCTTTTTTATAGTCATAAATATAATAGAACACACACACGGCAATGAAGCACACTAAGCTATAATTTGATAGACAATATAACTCGAATAGAATTAGACCCTCGCCTTAAATAAATCCTTCACACGACCGGCAGTCTGTACACAAGAGATTGGATGCTAGATCTTTTCTGAACGGGAGGTATCACAAAAGTCGTGGCCCGTCGCGAGTTTTTCCGCCGCTGAGAGACTAGAGGGAAGGCAACCTTTATAGGTACTAAACTACGACTGATCTTAAAGTCGAAAGTAGCCACTTAACGACGATACAGCAAATCAATGGATAGGATCTTAGATATATATATATATATATATATATATATATATATATATATATATATATATATCGAACAGATTGGCTACGTCTCATCCCAAATATAGCTCTCAGAGCATTGTTTTGCGTCACCTGAGCTTAATGCCGAACGTGATTATATATATATATATATATAGCTCGTGGAGGGGCTCAAATCCACCACTGGTTAAACTTAGATATTTCCAATTAGCAACCGTGAATGCTGGAGTAAATTATATATCTCATCGACCACTGTCGTAAAAGGGCGGTTAAGCATTCGTTTACAAATTAAATGAATGCATTCTCCAGAAATGAGGTTTACAGAATTAAGCTCTTTTCAACAAACACTCGATATTAAAGTGAGTCTTACAGATCTAGTACCGGCGGATGATCAGAGAGACAGTTAGATAAATGCCTGCCAGGTTGCAATCAACGTGAAGATCAGATGTAAGGGGATTGAAATTGAGTTCTGTTTAGGACTGTTATCAGTTGTAACAGTCTTGACCGATATTCTATGCATTAGAAGACTGGCAGTAAAATTCGTATTACAATTTTGAATTTCCAGCTAAATCAACGCCTGCTGAGAAATGTCTGAATTGAGCCTTAAGGTAGTAGCAGAAAAGCCTGAATTGCTTTAAATCGTGAATACAGAAGACGAGTCATTGGTATATAGTTATGATATCGGGACCAAAGCTCAATTCTTTCAGTGCTGCTTTTAACAAAATAATCGATCGAAGAAATTCAGACAGAGCAGATCAAACACCAAGATTCGTTTAACTGTTTTTTTCTCACGATGCGCAATAACGAGTACTACTGCGAATATTTAGAAGATTGCGCAAAAATGTCCGACGCAAGGGACCTGAATTCCAGGCAAACAACTTTTAGATCTTTCATCGAGACAACGCATTGGTGCACACATCTTAATTTCATATTATTTGATGAAAAACTCTTACAGTAATGCACTTTCTCTATTTGGCAGACCTGGCTCAGTGCATTGAAAAATGTAAGAGACAACGTTTTAAGACTATAAAGAAATTAAAGAGAAAAACCACAGTGGCGACTTAACTTGATTCCAAAAAACGCGTTTATCAACGCTTCAAGTGCATAGCAGCGAACGGGAGCAACAACAGAAAAAGCTCAGGAAAATTACATACTTATTCGATTTAGAAAAATGAAAACGTTTTTATAAACAAGCTATTTGGAACGTTTTACGAGAGTTCCCACGTGCGAAAAGCCCGCCATATACATGAGTTTCCGGACCGTAGGGCCAGCACAAATTCAATCGTCTGACGTGTTAGCCAGCGAAACCACACCGACATTGCTGTGCTTCCCGCATACAGCAGCAGCCGCCCCAGCAACGTTTGCAGTAACCACCCCTCCTTCCGATAGACATGAACATGAATATTTATTCGCGTCAGTCTAGCGCGTTCGGGGGTTGTATCCTCTTCGCGTCGGCGCCTCAGATTTAGCCTAAGCCCGCACTACATCCGTGACGATGATAATGACGACAAATACGACGTTATAATCGTTTCGTTGTATTACAACGACTGTCATCACTATGGCTACCATTACTACGTCGTAGTAGCAAAAGTGAGCGGGTTACTGGTCTTTCCTGCCCCGTTGTCGGCCTATCTACCTATCGGTAAATAGAACTGGGTCTGCCTAAAGAGGAACGAGTAACCGGGGGGGAGGGATAGATATCACGGGTAGAATGAGCCATCTGAGGGAGGACTAGAAAGAATGTTGTAGCACGCGGGCCCGTCTAGGGAGATGTCGCCGTGGACGCAGTGGCCACCGTGCGGCTTTGCGACAGGCGTCCTCCAGGTTGGCTCGATATCCCCTCGGGAGATAGAGGGATATAGGGGAGTAGCCTGACGACCAAGCGGGTTAAGGGGTGGTGAAGGCAACTGATGAAGAGAGCAAAATACCCACGGCAGCAAAGATAGGGAATCCAACGGGAAAAGGGAAAGAACGAAAGCAAGGGAAGAAAACCCAAGATGAGCGAGGAGAAGCAGGGGGGCAACCGCGGTGGACGGCAGAGCCGGCGGTGGCTGTAAAAAGATCGTCCGCAAGACGCAGTTCCGGAGGCTTGGCGGCGCGACTCGGTTGTCGTTATGGCTATCGGCCCCCATTCGCTTCTTGTTCGCTTGTTTCTTCTCTGCCGCGTCTCTATCCAACATCGTCGACCGGCAATGGTCGACCGAGAAACAAGCCACTTCATGAATAATAGATGAAGCTAAGTCAAAAATTAAACACGTCGCTGTCTCAAGGATGTGGTGTGGTGTCGGTGCCACTGCCGCAGCCGGTGGTTGTGCTAGTAAGCGAGGGCGGGCGATGGCTTGTTAAAGCCATACGTTTGTGAGAGATATGAATAACGAAGATGTGTGTAAGTATGAGCATACACTTACACGCATATAAATATATATATATATATATATATATATATATATATATACAGGTAAAGGTAACAGTGTTTATGATGGCCACGACGCCGGCACCGATACCGAGTGTTGATGCGTGACCCCCAGGTGGGGTGGTTGTCGCTACGGTGATGATGCGGTAGTGGTGCGACGGTTCGTTCACCTCGTTCCGCCAGTGGGCTTGCATAAATCCGCAGGCGTATCTCTTTGCTTGACAATCACTTGTTCCTCGTATATCTTAGAGCTTTCCATCGTACTTACTTTATCCCTATTCCGTGTTCTTTCTGGTTTTCTGGATAGACCTGCCGCAATTGATAATAACCTTATCAGTGTGTATTATATCATTAGTGCGCGCACGCATGCCATACAATTACAATACAAATTACAAGATTACCAGCTATATACAAAAACACAGAATATGCTGGCACTAGTTTATGTCTGCTATAATACAACTGTTCGCCTGCAGAAACACCAAATACGATGAACTCCTAGTTGCTTAGTGCGTTAATTTATACTATTGAGGTCACTCGCTGTTGGAGTAGAGAAGAAACTTGAATCTATTAAATGCGGGAACAAATCTAACACGTATTGGGTCCGTGGGCCTAAGGCGTCTCTACTTCGTTTATTATACGGCTTTAATTATGTTACCGTATGCCATCTGCACCTGCGTATCTAAAAGATGTTTTTAAGATATGTGTTCTATTTTCTCTATTTTTCCGCGTACGTACGTTTTCACGGGATCATTACAATTCATTTTGTTGTTCCGACCCGGTTCACGTCAGAACGCTATTTTATGTTTATCGTCTGAGAAATGCAAGAGCGTGCTGTCAAGCCCGATCGTCATCGGCTTGCGCTTTTTACTTAAGCAACAGGGCATAATGCCCTGCACACATTCTTTACACAAGACTAACTATTTTGTTTTAAGACATGCACGGAAAAGGTAATCTACACGGTAACGCAGACGGGTAGTACTCGTATGCAAGATAAGACAAAAGATGCTAAGGGAAAAGCGAAACTCACAAGACCAAAGTTAACGCTCTAACTAATATGGCTGTCGATGACTAGCCAACTAAAAACTGCACACAAAACCACTGAAAATTAGTGGCAGAAAGCTGTGCGTCAACCTGCAAAGATAGAAACACCACCGAAGAGAAGTTCACGTTGAGTTGACCGTGCGGACAGCAATGGGGAAACTCGACGGATTGGATTCAATTAGCTGCTATTTTCTTTCGTTAGTGTACAGTCATTTCAATGTACAGTTGGGCTGGCTGAATATGAAGGCGAGCAATATTTTTGGTAGCTACGGACACCAGTAGAACGAACTCTAGCTGTCGGTGACAAGTCACGTTTTGCACTAGGGTACGTACCTCTTGGCAGCGGCCCTGCGTAGTAGCATTTGTTTTCCTCCAGCAACAAAAAGTAGTATAACCTAGAGGAGAAGCGTTGCACAATAGCAGCGATAGCTTCGAAGTGCCTATCACTTGTGTGTGTGGGTCGCCTGTTTCATAAGACCACGTGCCCTTGTATTTAATTTATTTACAATTAATTTAGCCCAATTGTGCGTGTCTTCAAAAAAATCGCGTTGCTTATACGGACCGGATCTCGAGGTCGTAGGTCGACAACGATGACCGTTGGAACGGACGGACGGACGAACGAACAAATCGAACGATTCGTTTGTTCGTGCAGCCGGCGACGCTGGTACAAGTTGCAAAACGCTACGATCAAGAAATGCGTAGCGTGTTCCGGTGACGCGGGCCAACGGCCACACGGCGACGGCCAGTGGCTGGCCCATCGGTACCAGCAAGCCTAGGCCATACATACATACATACATACATGGGATGGTTGCTCTGTGAGCTGTGACCAATCTCGATCTCGTACAGCTGATAGGATACTTGGAGTAGGAGTAGGCCCAGTACCACTGCGTGCCGACTACGGGACAGCCGGTAGCTACTGGAAGCATAGTAGCGACTCTCTTCTATATATATATATATATATATATATATATATATAGCCTGTGATAGCCCTACTTACTACAGCTGTCACTGTTGCAGGCCGGTCTCTCTGTCTGTCTGTCTGTTGCCGGTTACAGCAACGACGACGGGATGGGGCAGCGGAAACGGAAGTGCTGCCTCAGGCTGGCTTTGCCTATATACGGGACGGGGCGACGAGACGATGTGATGTCAAAGACCGTGCTGGAGCGGCGGCATATTTGACAACGATGACAACGAAAACAACGACACTAACAGCGGCAACGGCAACGACGTCGGTGGGGCCTGGGGCGGCGGCGGGGGCACAGCAGCAGCAGCAGCAGCAGCAGTAGCAGACAAGCATGCAAGCAAGCAAGCAAGCAAGCGGACGAGCAGTTGGCCCGGCAGAAATTCAAATGCCTACACAGGCGGGCGGCACAGAGAATATCGTCCCGGTCACATCCTCGTACATACAATGATGGTCAGCTTGCCCAGCTAGACAGATGGGCACATCAAGTCACATAAAGCGCCCCCCCTCTCCCGCCCCCACGCGCAACACGCATACATTCACAGACGCCCTCAATGCGCAACACGCACACATACAGACACCCTCGCAAGCTGCATATACACCACCCCACACACACACACACACACACACACACACACGGACAAACCCAACCCCACAACATGAACGCGCCTAATATTTCATCTGTTGAGCCTTTTTCGCAGCCTACGAGGAAGATGGGGATGAACGCGATGGCGATGATGATGATGATGATGATGATGACGACGACGACGATAAACGCAACCCGTCACTTCAATGCCAACGTCCTCAATGAAGTCCACAATTGAAGGCCGGCGACTTTCAAATTCCGGCAACATTCAGGTTGACGGATCTAGAATGACCCCAAAAATACTGCGAACCTTGTGTCAATTATCTACCCAAGCTCCACTGTTGTAGCTGGTATTTCAACTGTATCTGGGTGCAGCTTTTGATCTATTACATTGTATAGATCATCGGCAGTGTTTAAATTGACAAAACTCTGTCATACACTCGTCATTGCACTTTAGCAGAGCTGAAACCATCTACTTTTTCAAACTGAAAAACATAATTTCAGCTCTGCCGAAGTGTACTGTTAAAGCCTCCTCCTGGGGTCTCCGTCTCCTGAATCACGGAGGGCCCGGCGCCTGGTAAGTGACTTATAAATAGGTCCTAATGGAAACCGTTGTTAGACCATGCAATCGCACCGCTAAATAAAGCTGCTCGAAAGCGTGCTTCGTTTACCTCGTCTTTAACTGTAACGATAAGAATGGCTATTCGACCACCGGAGAATGAAGTATTCTTAACGCTCCTTTTCAGGCGCTAGGCATTAAAGCGACCACCACGAGTACATTGATGCGATTATCTACGACCGATACAGCGTCTGGAATGTCTAGGCATATTTTTGCTACGGGTAGAAGGGTTAAAGGGCTACTTTTAATACATATAAATTAAGCAAGAAGGGCAGGGACTCCGACAGTGGGCGTTTAACTGTTCCAAAGAGTGATAAATTTTGTTAAATTATTCCTATAGAGCAGGTGTTGTCGAAAAGCAGGGACTTAAAAGAAACAAGTTCTAGTGCGTACATAATGGGAATGTGCTTTTCTTAATTCGGAACAAGTATGACTGGGAGTCGTCATGTCCGATGACCTGAGCCATATAGCACGTCAACTTGCCCCCTGGCCGCTTGACCCAGGCTCTGATATCCGGTATGGCAGTTTTTGCCCGGTGCCCGGGCGCTCCGTCCAGAATGGTGGTTTCATTCGGTCTACCAAATGTCAACGGTTGTGTCCTTTGTTTCTCTTTTCTTCTTTTTTGGGTCCCGGAAGCTAATAATCGCAAGAAGCGCTTCTGCAGGGGAATCATCTACCTCAAGTCCGTCAGTGCGTACGAATGTTTGTCTCGTAAAGCCTCGGCACTTCAGTCGGCCACGACCCCAAAGGCGTCGCACGAGTTTAGATGCCTGTGGTGCATTATTCGTCTGCGCCTCGCGATCAGAAGAGACACGGATAGGAGGTGCGGCGCGGGTTCGAGCCCCACTGTTACCCCACGTTTGTATCTATAGGACCGTCTATAAAGCAATGCGAAAAGCAGTTGTATGGACCTTAAATCATGGCTGAGAGTCAGCCCAAAAAGTTGTTTTTATATGCTTTGCAGCGCCCGACATATCGCGATCAAATAGCATTGAAATCACACACCACCTCTTCAAGTCTTCTTCGAAAGTGTCTTTCCTGCGTTTCTTGTGATCGACTTGATGAGTTTTCGAGGCTTAAGCGTATAATGTCTGCTAACAATTGCGAGTCGTTCGTAATGTCGCCTGTTAGCCGTTCGTCGAGATGTCGAGAGAAGGCAAAGTATTACAGAAGCAAACGATGGTACAGAAAGCCAAAATAACTTTTTTGTTAGATGTTTCGACGCGTTGAGAAGTTTAGAAGTTAGAAGTGTTTAGAAGAGAATTCAGTATTGTCCTCCTTGTTGTCATAGGTACACGTAGCATTACACGTATCATTCTCACGTGCTTGAAAGTAAACTGAATGTGAGTTGCGATCTGTGTAGATAGGGGTAGATAAGTGGTTTCTCGATTCTGGATGCATAAAATCTATGTGTCTCGGTAACCCCTTGAGGTAAACGTCTTTTGGCATATTTAGCACCTAGATTTAAAGCTAGCGCTAGAAGACGTCGAGGAAACTCCTAAATCTTGCGATGGGTAATGATTATTTGACCTTATGAGCTGTTTTTGGATGTTCACTTTGCTAGAGATAGCAAGCTAACAGAAGCTGTGCAATCTTTATCAAATATTTTAGCCCTAAAATAGCGAAACAAATTGGTGCCGTTTTAAAACTAGACTACACTCATTCTGTGAATATGATGGATACGCAGCGCGGAAACTCAAAATGAATACATAAACTGCCGTGCCAAGTAAATTGCCTATTATCTACACAGCGAGTATTTGCTTGGCTGCGTCGATTGCTGGGCCCACACCACAATGACTTCGCCACCACATGAACAAAACATCTTGTGAACAAACTTGAACATATTCATTAGAGATCCCTCCGCAAATGCAGTCTTTTTGTATATACCAACTGCAGATAATTAACTGGAATGTGCTCATTCTCCAGCTGTTCTCTGTTTGTTCGATGCAACTGACGAGTTAATATAATCTAAACGGTCACTAATTTCTGGTCATCTTTAATATCACTGTGGTCCGAGTCTTTCTTCCGCTTTGAACCGTAAAAATAACCATTCTCTGCATTGGACGTTGTATATGTGGCTATTGCTAAGGTCCATGATACCATTTGTTATCTGGCTATTAGAAGCTATCGTCACTAGTAGAAGCGTTCCGAAGTCTATTTATTTTTAGACTAGGGGGAAGATTTATTCCCAAAGTCCGCAGGCATGTTTCCGCCCTGGCAACTTATATAACTGCTTATAATAAGCTTGAACGTATAAAAAAAGTTGTCCTTCTAGGGGATTTTGATAAGCAGGTCGATAAAAGTCCAAGGCAAAGTTACTTTCCCGCAGTGGCATTAGAAAGTCTCGGCACTTAGCACATCGTTAACTCACTCCAAGCCTCTACAATGTGCCCGAAGTAGGAAAAACCTAAACGATTCCTTTAAACGCATTATTATATAGAAGTACGCACATGTCTAAATTTGAGCAGCGTTGCGAACGGATAGTTGCTATTGGTATTGCCGTAGATTTAATCCTGCCTAAGCCAGAGGCAGCACATTATGGTGCGTAGGATTATGTTTCTAGCTTTGCACAGCTTACAGACCAGCTTGGTTGCTGTTCATTTAGGAAAACATTTCTAAACGTTGAGTGTTTTTACTGAAATTGACCAGAACAAAGCCGAACAGTGTTTTACAACAGCAGATTCACATATACTGTGCAAACTAGGTAAACTACGCCAGAACAAATCAAAACTTCTAAACATTAGCACATTCTATATATTTATAAATATATATATATATATATATAGTCTGAGAAAGAAAGATACAGCCACCCATTTTTGTAACATTACACGCATTTATTATAACCAATAGTGTAAATACTACAGTGATACATACTCATAAAGTAACAGCGGATACCTTCATCGATATTTGGGGTCTCGGATTACTTTGAAACACGAGATCTCCACATTTGGCACTACAACACCGCGAAAAAATTATACAGCCACTAGCAAGATGATGTTCTTAGCAAGTGAATTGAGCGGAATAACAACGTTTCGGCTCATTTCACGGCTCGACGGAAGCAACAGCAGGCATATCGAGTGTATCCAGCAACTCTATTAAATACTCAGTTAACTTCCCGTTAAGAAATGCGGTTAAGTATAGTGCTGAACAAGTTTCGGATAATGCCCTGCGAGAGCTCGTCCCATGCCTTCATAATTGCTTCTTAGTTCTGCTTAGTTCGAAAAGAGTTTTTCGTCGGTGCAAACCTTTCGAGCTAGCCAGCCCACACATTGTCGATGATATTGAGATCAGGTGAGACTGCAGGCCAACGTAGGACCTCAAGGTGAGCTTCTAATGAGCCTGCCGGTGTGAATCGGGACGTTATCGTGTTGAAAAACGAAGTCGGTTCTCCCCCATCAGGTTAAAGCGCGCCGATTGCTTTTGTAGTAGATCCCTATAGCGCGTCGAATTAACACGGTCGTCTAAAAACACAATCGACGCCATATTATGATATCTGGCAGCGGCGCGTATCATCACCAAACCGCCATCTAAGTGTCGTTTCGACAAAATTCGTTCATCCTTGTGCACATCGTGAACATAGTAGTTAAATCCATTCGGTCCATCAAAGTTGATTTTTTTCATCCGAAAAGAGCACTGGGTGTCATTTAGTGGTCCACGACATCGTATCCTGGGCGAAGTCGAGACGCGCTTTCTGATGCTCAGCAATCAATTGTGGTTTTATCTTGTGTTTTTTTTTCGTGAGCCAAAGTGTTTTCCTGAGGAAATTTTGTATATTTCGCACCTTCGTTTCCTCACCGGCCGCCGTCGCAATTGCCCTTGCCGACGCTTTCTTCAGAAATGCATGCTTGCTTCGCTCTGAAATGGCATTTGGACACCCGAAACTCTTTTCTGCGCCCTAGTTTCATTAAATTTATGAAGTTGTACACTACTTGGGGATAACGCTCCAATCGACAGGAAATTTTGGGATTCGAGAGGCCGACGTTCATATAATTATTGATTTGGACCTTTTTGTCACTTGTAAGGCGCCGGCTCAGGCCTATCGTTTCAACACCGAAAAAGTTCGGGTAGGAATTCTGCTTTTGTTTTCATCGAGCCGCAAAATAAGCCCAAACGTCGCTAAACGCTGCTCATTCTTCTCACTAAGGCATGCATCTTGCTAGTGGCTGTATCATTTTTCTCAGTGTAGCTGTGCTTAATGTGGAGATCGCCAAATGTCGATAGAAGTCTCTGCGTATACTCTGTGAATATGTATCACTGTAATCTCTACAAGATTAGTTATAATAAATGCGTGTAATGTGGCAAAATGGGTGGCTGTCGTTTTTCGCAATATATATATATATATATATATATATATATATATATATATATATACATACATATTCATATATACGGTGCATGGCCGTCCTTAGTTGGTGGAGTGATTTGTCTGGTTAATTCCGATAACGAACGAGACTCTAGCCTATTAAATAACACACAGAATTTCGTTGAGCGGGCACGACTGAGAGCCGCGATAGATTCATGGAGCGGCAAATGGCTTCAGGCCATTCCCTCACCGCAGCTGGGGACGACGCTGAACAGTACCACACTCCGCATCGCCTCCGGTCTGCGCTTGGGGGAATCAGTCTGCTTTGCTCATAATTGCGCTCGATGCGACCTCCCGGTGTCTTCCACCGGCGAGCATGCTCTAGCCTGCAAGAGGAGCGCCGGCAGGTTCTCGAGGCACTCGGCTCTGAATGACGTAATTCACCGGGCATTGCAGACAGCCCACATTCCTGCTGTTAAAGAGCCTGTTGGATTGTCGTCAAACAGCCAATTGCGGCCGGATGGTCTGACTTTAGTTCCATGGAGCGAAGGCCGATGCCTCGTCTATGACGTCGCCGTGTCGTGTACGCTGGCCGCATCCTACGTTCGTCACATCAGCCGGGAGGTCGGAGCAGCCGCCCGCCTCGCCGAAGACCGCAAGCTAGCCAAATACCGTGAACTGGAACAGAACTTCATCGTCCAACCGGTCGCTTTTGAAACACTGGGGCCAATGGGAGAAATTACAAAGGGTTTCCTTGCGGAGTTGGGACTCAGAGTCGCGGTGGCAACCGGCGATAGGAGAGCATGGCAGTTTTTGCTGCAAAGGATATCGGTTGAAATACAGCGTGGCAATGCAGCGTCGATCATAGGTTCATTGCCAAGAGGCAAGGGACTCACTTTTTTGCCGTAGCCAAAGCGGCGTCAGAATTTCACATGTAACCAAATTATATTAATAATAAAAGTATATATATATATATATATATATATATAAAAAACATATACATTTATATATATATATATATATATATATATATATAAAAAACATATACATTTATATATATACGCTTGTGCACCTGCTTAACTTATAAAGCGCAATCCAAGATTACGTGGTTATTCATCTGAGGGACATAATCACGGGCAGTCCGACAAACGAGGCATGAACCCACGGCGAGCAGGACTCACCTCTGTCGAACGTCGAAATGCAGTGCCCTCAGGCATTTGCCTATATTAAGCCCTATATGGCCAACAGCCTTCCATATATATCCTTCTCCCCTTATTTGTACCTCCAATCGCTTCCTGTATTTCCTCCCCCATATTTCCGCCCCGAATTGACCCCTAGGCCGTGAGCAATACTTTCCATTGCTCTCGACCGTGATCCAGTAAAGCCCGCTCAGCGCTGAGGTGACGAGCGTCATGAGCTCTTTTCTTCTGTTCACTGTATTCCGTTTACTTCACACAATCAAGATGCTTTTTCCTACACATTATTGCGTATAATGCGTATGGCAACAATGCGCAGCTTACAATTTTCACGTGCATCTATTCGCATTTAGCGGGAGGGGGTTATAGGCATTCCACGGAACATATTATTTTTGTATTTAAACTATGGTGATATATATATATATATATATAGATATATATATAACATATACAAAAAATAGTTAAATACAATAAAAAAATATATATATATGATCCGGATCGATGTGGCTTACCAGACATAGCTTCACAATATATGCGATTTAATACAATTGCGCTAAAAAAACAAAGCACGAAATTACACGTACGGCGTTGCTTCTGTTATGCTTTTACAAAATTGGATATATATATATATATATATATATATAAGTGCCACAGGGGTCAATCCTGGGCCCACTGCTATGGAACCTAGCGTATGATGACGTCTTGCGGCAAACCGGTCTACCCCCGGGAATAGACATGATAGCTTACGCGGACGACTTAGCGGATGTGGCACAGGCTAAAACGGAGGACGAACTTGAGCTAAATACAAACAAAGCCTTGCACTCAACAGCGGAATGGATGAAGGCCGCGGGGCTGGCACTCGCCCCTGAAAAAAGTGAGATCATCCTCTTAACTAGCAAGAAGAGAGTGCGACCGCTGCACATACAGGTTGCAAGGCAAACAATCCAGTTCGTGAAAGAAGCCCGCTATCTTGGGGTGACGCTGGACACGTCCATGACGGGCTTATGCCACATAAAAAAGGCTGTGGAAAATGCATCTAAGACGGCAAACGCTACAGCGAGGATACTTCCAAACGTACACGGACCGCGGGCTCGCACAAAAAAGCTACTAATGGCAGTAGCAGTGTCTATCGCGCTCTTTGGAGTTGCCGTATGGGCCAGAACGGCTCTTAAAACAAAGAATGCAAAACTATTTCTGCGCAAAACGCAGAGGATCGCAGCCCTCAGGGTAATACAAGGGTACAGAACGATCAGCACAAATGCGGCTCTGCTGCTTGGCGGAGACATTCCTTGGGACCTTAAGGCGCTCGAGAGACAACGCCTGTGGGACATTGGCACACCCACAGAAAGCGACAAAGAACGAGAAAGAAATGTCACTTTAGAAGAATGGCACGCTGAGTGGGACGCCATTCCCTCCGGTGCCCCCGGAAAGAGCCTGACCAAACTGCTGCCAAACATACAGGCATGGATAGCAAGGCCGGGAGGGGACCTAACCTTCTACCTGACACAGATTCTCACGGGGCATGGCAACTTCCAATCATACCTCCACCGAGTTGGCAAGGCCCCATCAGAAATATGTCTTTTCTGCGATACCCTGGAGGACAGCCCAGAACACACACTTTTCAAGTGCCAGGCATGGGAAGAGGCCAGAACCGGGGCGATCAGACACATTCGCGAGAAATGGTCCAGAGCGGGAATAACCCACCCCGAAGTTCAAGACCCTCCGGGAAACTGCTTGAAATGTTTCGTGGAGTACATCCTGGGTTCGGCCTAGGCATAGGAATTGGGAGCGGACATAGCACAGGAGGTGCTAAAAACAAAGCACAGAAGATGCATGGAAAGGCAGAATCTTTTTGAGGCCAGCACAGCCGAAGAAAGCGCAACTTTAAATCAAACGGGTTTGCAAGGGCTGGGACAAAGTGTGCCTGACAGGTGGGGGAACCCGTGAGCGACCCCGGCCAATTGACCCGATAGGGCACTCGCCACTTCTCCTGTTGGCCCATAGCACTGTTCTATAGAGACCTGGGCCATCAGAGAGTAGAGCTTAAGGGGAGAGGTGCGTTCAGTAAGTATGGGTCTCAGCGGCGTAACATCCATCCGCTGGGGTCGAGTCCCACACAGCTCGAGATAAAAACCGAATTTTCCTACTCGTAGCAGTAGTGCGTAACTGCATTTAACCCTCCTCCACAAAAAAAATATATATATAATATGTTTGGCAGCAGCAGCAATTGTAAAAGAAATGCAGAACTGAGAAAACAGAAACTGTGCCATATATTCAGTATAATTTTGTACTTTTATTTTTTCAAATATAAGGTTTGTAAAAGATTATTGTTGAAATAATTGATTTCATGTTTGACACTTGAGTATGCGGATGATTTTGAATTTCATAAACATTAATTTTAAAGTAATGTGTCTATTATACAATACACTCTTAATAATATTCATATGTATGTTATGATACGTTAACTTATTACTTAGTTAGCATGAGTTCGTCCCGCTATATATATATATATATATATATATATATATATAAAGAATTAAATAGCGACCACGCCTAACGCTAGTAAAGCTTTTACACCACAACGGGCTTAATGAGTCACAATCAAGTTCTTAAAACACAAAACTCTGTACGAGCGATATGGCCTATTATAATATAAAAATTGAGGTTACTGTCTCCACAATGTGTCCCCTAAACCCAAACTCTAAATGAAATGTGACGCTTAAGCCTGCAGACACTTTTAGTATGTATTATTTATTTAAAAATATACATGATCATTCTGGCATCTGCACATGGTATACACATTATCACATCGTGCTGAGAAACTTTTGTGGTGATATCAGTATTTCGTTTAAGGCAGACTAATATGACATTAAATATTAACAATTCATAATATATCGCGTTTTGGTGGGTTCTTCAGGTCTTTGATAACAATTGTGATTCAATCATCCAAACAGACGATGGAGGCTGGGTCATCAAAATCACAAAATAAATCAACCTAGACGTAGTAAAGTGAGGCGCAAAGTTTTTCTGCAAAAATTTGAAAACACGCGCTAGACGTTTAATCCCCCGCTCACGGGACTGCGTTCGCATTGCTTTGTAAGACGGATCCCATAAATACAAGATGTGCAACGGGGGAGCTCGAATCCGTACACCTCTGCGTCTTCTCCGGTCGCGGAGCGCATGCGAATGCATCCACCAAGGCCACCACCGGGCTTGACACGCGCTAGACTCGCTGTCCATAGACTTGCCATTGCGCTTGTACGATGCCTTGCGGCAACTTACCCGGTCGTCAATGTGGATACGACAGAAGCATTTAAATCTTGGAAGGGCGGTGGCACGGCGATCAACGACGACGACGCCTTGCATTTCAATGGCACTCCACTCGTGTACACAGATTTCCACATTTACTTTTGCTGTACATAGAATTGCCTATTTCGGTCTGCAGTTTGCATCCAGCTGACACTTCTTCTCAGCGCACATCACAGGAGGCTGATGTACAGCGGCGGCATGGGCAATAAAGACAGTCTAAACCGTCTCTCACTCAGCATTACGCTACGCTTGTTTAATTGCAGCACATGGACTAAATAGAATTTGGGATCTGGTGAGGTAGCCTTTTATGACCTATGAATCTTTAATGCATTTACTTTAGATGTGGAGAGAGAGTTGTGGAAAAAACCATGACACCTGTTGTTCTGTTTTGTACGACTAGGTAGAATGACACATTAAACATGTCACATGTGAAATTAATGTTACTCGCGCGTAAACAGAGATAGGAAAACGAACATATAAAGACTAGTTTTTAATTTATGAGATATGTATACTTAAGAAAATGAAATTTGCAAATCTAAACATATAAATATATATATATATATATATATATATATATATATATATATTAATGATTTGAAAATTTCATTTTATAAGAACGCACTTGCTTGAATTCACTTTGTGAAGGCACTCGAGCGAGTGACACGCAGTTGTCGACGCAGTGAGAGCTATAATACTAATGCAATGTGTATGTGTTCAGAATTGTGCATGGAAATTTTGTGGCTTCATTCAAGAGGCTGAATAGAGAACGCTGCTAAGGAATCACGAGCACATTTTGCCCCCGCCCTCTTCCCTCAGTGCGAGAACGGTATAGAATAAGAAGACGAATAAGACGAAGGATCAAGAAAAATGAACGCCCGAAAGTCGGCATATCAGACTCTCTTAGGACTCGAGAACGTGACATACTCTCCGCGAGAACAGACATTCCTAACCGCGTCGTGGGTCAAACCGGCACACAAATCCTGCATCTTAAAAGAGCTTATTTAGTTAAAAAGAGCTTACACTTATGTTTTCTGTATGCGTAGTTGACTGTAGGTCATTTGGCTCATAAGTTGAACGTTAACAAATCGTTCAACGTTTTTCGTGTGCTGGCCGGAAGGACCACTAGTCTTACTGGAACGGCAAAGCAGAGCATGAAAACGACAATTCCAAACGAGCGACTCGAAGAACGTATCCGCAATATTTATTCGTGTTATTCAGAAGGCAAGTAGAGCTAAGCTGGCATGATACTTTAATTGTTCTCTTATAAATAAATAAATATATATATATATATATATATATATATATATATATGATCTTGTAGAACTACAAGTAAACATGACATAAAACAGATATGACACATCTACGGCGTGATACACAAAACAAAATACGGCGTGAGACTTGGAGCTAATAAGACTATTCTTTGCGTAGTACGTAGTAGCTAATGCGGTAACGTCATGTACGTGTAAATATAGCGGGACGGGTCCCTACCAATAGAACAACGAATCGGGTAGGCCCTGTTTAGGTTGTTCTACTTGAGATGAGTCGATTGGGTGGGTATTCCTTTTCAGCATCCTGCCATTCTCCCTCCCCGTTGGGGCCCAACGCCGCTATTGCCAATGTGGTGCCTTCGCGTTCTCGCCCTCAAACTGTGCTGTAGTGAATTATTAAACTGGTGATGTATCCTTTATTCGCCGTGAGCGCCTGAGCGTTTTATGTCCGGCCGACGGGTGAACCCACTCCAGTGTTAACTATAATGAAGTTCCTTTATGAATTCTTGAGAAGGCCACAGCAGCCGTTTCCGCCGCTGTCTGATCAAGCGGAGGTCGCTTTCACAATAAGCCCTCCTATCAAATAGAGACTGAACAAGATAAATTGGCAGCAACTTGTGTCAGGCCTTAATTTGACGGTTTCATGTCCAAAGTTCGGCGAAAGAGAATCTCGAGTGACCTTACCTCGCAATGATTGTCACAAGATTTACAGATAAATAAACAAGTAAATATATATATATTTATATATATATATATAGTCACTAGACTAATGGAAAGCATGCCTAATTTGTCTGTTTATATAAAATGGCTCTCTCAAAAATATCAGAAAGCAGTCTATTTTGAACTAAATTATTTTGTTTTTGTTTCCGTTAGAAATTTTTTCTAAGTGCAAACTTCTTGTTGCGGTGTTGGCTGATGTGAACGCATAGATTAACTAGACTGTGTTATGTTTATAGGTTCGAATCTAATTTTTCCGGATCTATAAAAACGTTCTACACAATGTACACATGAATCGAGTCGGCATCCACTAGGATCTTTATCCTTATTTTACGTATCCTTTTAGTTTAAGTTAACGGTTAAACAAGAGTATACGATGAATCTAGAAGTATAACCAAAGTGACCTACGGACATAATTTAAGAGTACCTCGTAATAAAGGGTGATAGTGGGAGCCTGCTATTGTTCGAGATGACTCATCCGCGACAGCAACAACTTCTTGGGTGAAAAATTTCCTATTTTGCCCCTCCGAATACAAAGTGTAAGCAGGTGACATTTCAAACAGCATCACCGTTTGACAATCCAAACGCAGTTACGTGCAGATTTAAACTGTCGCCATGTACAACGGTTTGACTGGTCGCCACGTACAACAATCCCACCGGAAGCCACGTACAACAATTCGAACCGAAACAAGTACAACCACGTTGAAAATACCGCGATTCTTCTCTCACTGCTAGAGAAATGCACAGCTGCAGAGATACAAAGGGTATAAAGAGAAGTTAACCGGAAAACAACACACAGATACACAGCCTAAGCACCTATACTGCCACAGCCTCAGCTCTAAAAGCTGCACGGCTAATGTAAGATGCTATGTATGTAACATAAACTCAACACCACCACCATGGCGCAGCGCCCAGCGTGCAGACAAAGCAAGGCCACAAACCTCCGAGAACACCGCAAAAAATAACCAGTAATATTAGAACACCCAGACGCTTTTTCACCGGGACTCCTATAACGCTTTTTGCTTAGTAGGGCAAAGCATCTACATCTCTTTTCTTTTACCACTTTCGAACTCTCGAAGGCTACGAAAAATACATGAGACGTTTGCATCAGAAAAATTAACCAACCGAATAACAGACTGATGGATCCACGAGAAACAAGAAACCTTATCTGACCACCTTGAACGTAAGCATTTCCGTCACTTTCACTTCCGCCCCTTACTACCGATACGACGGCAACGCTTTCTCAGACTACATTACGCCCGTCTACAGGAAGTGTTACAGAATAAACTGGCTCATCTCATTGAACTCGCACGTGGAGAAATCAATGCACTACAAGAGAAGGCCTGCCAATACTCTAGGTCCTTCTTACATCCTAGATAGCCAATAGCCCTCCGTGCTACTGGTGGAATAGCTAGATTGTCAAAAAGCAAAGGATCTGCCACCGCTTGCGACGGACATGCACGTGCCGCAGAGCAGGACATCGGCCAGCACTTTCTTATCTATAGAAAGAGTAAGGAGAAGCACGAAGCGCACTACATAGGCTAATTAAAAATGGCAAAATAGACCGCTGAAACTTCTACGTGAGGAGGTCAAAGAAAATCTTTGAGACAAATGGCACAAGATCGTACGTAGTAAAATGCACCAGTACCTACCAATACAAGTAAGATGACCAATTTTACAGCGCCCTTCCCACAAAGACCCCTTGTCGCAACCGGTGCTTTTTGAGGGAACTACAGATCTTACCTTAGTCCAATAGATCAGACCTTATACCAAAACCCGGTAGACCATAAGGAGACTTCTCGGCATACCGTCTTATAAGTAGGCTCTCACCACTATTCAAAGCAGCTGAGCACATTACCAACGAAGGACTAGGAACATACAAGGAGGCGCTGTCGGCAGAAAACCAGCACGGCTGCCAATGCCGACTTTTCAAACGTTCGGCTATTTGCAAAGTTCTAGTCAATTTTCAGAAGAGAGGGGTAAAGCAATCGACTCAGCCAACTACCGCAGAATTGCAATAATTTGGTCGTTTATAAAGATTTAACTTACCTTGTTGTAGAACGCTTATGAGACTCAGTGGGCCAACATTGGCCATGCAAACAATATGGATTTGTAACAGGACGATCGACGTCTGACGCTGTTGGTTTTCCTTTAGATCACGTAAAAAGTGGTTTAAAAGATCGGATAGCCGCCGATATTCGAAAAAATAGATGATATATGCCGCTTTTCTCGATTTCAAAATAGTACTCGATTGCGTTAGAAAAGACAAATTCCCTGAGGTACTTTGAACCCGATTTTTGTTGTTGTTGTTCTATTGATTAAGTTAAAGTATGTATAAGTTAATCATCATTTCTCATTTATTGACCAAAAAGGTATATTACATGTCATATGATTTAAAAACAATGGTTAAAAACAATGGTTAATTAGTTACTTTCCCTTGCCAACCGTCGTAGGCTATCCAAGCTCTGGCACCCCTCGAAATGATATCGGGGGCAATGCTGAAGGCAATGTCTACATATACAGGTTGCTTGCGGCTCGTGAAAGTCTCTTTGCGAACAAAGCTGGTGATGGAAGCCATGCACAGCGTATCGAGTGATGACATGTCGGAGGTTCTGCAGGGGTTCCTTCCAAGCAGAGGATGTCATGGCTCGAGTTCGGTAGAAATCCGTAGGGATTTCGCGCATCTTCTCTGCGAAGGTAGTCCTGAACGATTGAAGAGCAGGTGTGGGCCGGAGCTGGAAGCGTGGCACGAGGTCCTCTAGGTATGGTCCTGTCCCGGCCAACGCATACACCAGTCGGTTCTGGGCGTTCCGCGGTAAGCCCAAGACTCTCTTCAAGAAGGTTGCTTTGACCTTGTCCAGTTGGTCCAGCTGATGTGCCGACAGGTGCTCCCAGATGACATCGATTCCATAGGAGGCAACCGAAGATACCTTGAGGTGGAAGAGTTGAAGGGCGGTCGACAGTGAGAGCTTCTGTGGCTCGCCGATCGTCGCCATGGCCACGACGCTCTTTGACACGCGCTCGGTGATATGCTTGCTAAAGCACACACCCCTGCTGGAGAAGATCACCCCCAGGTAGCAGAAGTTGCTCACATACTCAATGGGCGAGTTGCGTAGTCGAAGACGATCGTGAGAGGCGAGGGCGCCTCCTGCCCTGAACTTGACAGCCTTGGTCTTCGACGCGTTCACACACATGCCGTTGTTGTCGCAGTACTTCTCCAGCACCTTGATGGAAGCCTGGAGGTCCCGCCTGATGCGACTAAACATGACGATGTCGTCCGCATATAGAAGAATGCCCACCATGGGATACAGCTCCTTGACAAGGGCGGGCAGGTCGCTTAGGAGAACAGCAAAGAGCAGGGGACTCAGGTTGTCCCCCTGGGGGTACCCCGTGGTCTGGAGGAATGGCGGATGCTCACAGACTCCATCATCCAGAGCGATAGAGTTGGGTTGGAGAATCGATGCCAGGAGGGAGAGCAGTGGTCGGCCGATGCCGAAGCGGGCGAGTTTCTCCAACACGGTGTCCCTAGGTGCCACGTCAAACGCGGACTTTAGGTCCACGAAGACGGCGTGCAGTGGCCGCCGCTTTTTCTGCAACGATGAAGTTATCTCATCTAGAAGTTCGCCGCATGCTGTGGATGTTGACTTGTGCCGTCTGAAGCCGTGTTGTTCTTGTGGGAGCGCCCCTCTGACTTCCAGGTACGAGGACAGTCGCCTGCACAGCAAAGACGACAACAGCTTGTACACACAGCTTTTCTTTGCTATCCCTCTCCATGATGACTCAAGGAGAAGGTCGCCTTTACCCTTGGGGATCACCTTCAAAATGCACTCCCTCCATGTTTCAGGAATGCGTCCTTGGGATAGGCATTTGTTGACGAGGGTTGTCCAGAGGGGGACCAGCGAGGTGGCCACCTTTAGGTGCTCGTTTCTCACGCGGTCAGCGCCAAACGCCTTGTTGTTCTTGAGATGCTGAATGGAGCTGGAGACCTCGTCCTCAGAGAACGATGACTCAAGAGACCGCGCAAACTCTTGTTCCCAGGCGGTTGCGGGAAGAGTTGTAGCGGGGATGGAGACCGGGATGGTGGAAGCACTCGTGAACATACGCTCGAAGTAGGATCGAAGTTTCACGGGCGCGATGGGACAGCTCGTGAACTTGAACGGCCCCTTCAGGTAGGAATACGGAGTCTCCTGTGCCTGTAGGACCAGTCGTTGCTCCTGTAGTTCGGCGAAGGCCACCTTCTTTATCTGCAGCAGGAGACGGTAGTCTCGCCGAAACGCGCTGTAGGCGTTCTTCATCACGTTGCATGCTCTAGACGCCATCAGAAGCTGCATTAGGTAATGCCTTGCTTGATAGCAGTCTCTGTCAAACCAGGGCGGTGATTTGCGCGAACAGACTCCATGGGGAAGAGCTGCATCGATTATGAGGCTGGTAAGAATGGCGGAGAGAGCGTCCACATCGAGGTCCACTAGAACTGCAGGATCGAACCGCAAAAGTTTTTCCCGGAGTAGCCCGATGTTGATGGCCTTAGACACGCCCTGTCTCCTGGCGCCTAGAGCGTCGGGATTGACAGCCAGAGCGACTGCGACGGGAATGTGTTTCCTGAGTCCCATCATAGCCGAGCCCGTTGGCAAACCTCTGAAGACGATATCAGAGCTGGCACCCCTGAATGCGAAGATATCAATGGTGGAGCTGCCTGGTCGCCGTGGGTTATCTTGGGGGCCTCGGGATATATAAGTTAATAACTTTTTGGTTGCCTACAATTCAAAAATATGTCCCTGATGTAATACAGAGCAAATTTACAGCCTATGTTCAGATCTTAAAAATGCTGTCTAGTGAAATGGACATGATAGCACCATTCTCTTTTCCAGGAATCAAGATGGTAGGTATACCATCTCAATACCTGTCAGAGAGCTATTTCTCTTAGGCAGTTAGCTCAATGATATAGCCAATAGCCAATATCTTCATCTTCGCGTCTTTGCGTCAGGGGTCGGGCAAGACTCCCACTCGGACACGAGTGATAGATGAGGAGTGAACCATCGGCGCCGTGGAAATAAACATTCACATGTATATATAAAAATTTTATTACAATGATATATATATATATATACATATATGGTTCAATAAGTAAATGATGATGATTCCTTTTTCAGGAAGGTCAAACTATGAAATGGGAGGTTTATTTGGATGTTTTGCAATACGTGTTTCAGCAGGAGGGCGCACACGGTCATATCAGCCGTTCAGTACAAAAATTGCTGGCAGAGCATATGAGCAGGTTGTGGAATAAGTATCAGCGGCCGCCTGGTAGTCTAAATATAAATCCCCTGGATGACTGTAAGTGGTAAGTTGTTGAGCAAGAGTCTAACAAAGTTCGACATGACAACACAGACTTGCCCAGGTGATTCAAGCAAACGGCGGCGATACTGAATAAATACGTCTCCCAGGTAGCTTGCCCCGCGACCAGGATGAGCCAAAAATGCATTCGAGTGTTTGCTTTTAATTGTACGTATTGTGTACATATGCATATATGTGTATATATACACATATATGCAGTACGTAAACTGAGCTGTTTTTTATAGTCAGTTAACGCCGATAGTTGAACATACGGCCACAAATACGATACAAAGAAGAACTTCAAAACGCGATTTAGCATAGAACCGTACGATGCTTTTAAATGTACAGCTGAACAATATAGGATTAAAAAGCTTAAATAACTTTTCGTCCACCCACTGCCGTTAAATAAATTTAAGAAATCACAACTGAACAGGGATCCATTCCGCAGTTTTCACGCATTTGCCTCTTCAGTATTAGCGGCCGGCAAATTCAGAAACGTTTGGAGTTTTCGCTTTTAGCTTAAGCGGCTTACGCACTAAGTTAAGAAGCCGTGCTGTGCCATGGGAACTGCCACTCGAATTGGCTAGTTTGATTTTGTCAGTGGACTTTGTCCTTCATCGTCAGGAATGGATGTTGGATCTAGTTTGGCATTGCATTGTTGGTTATGGTATGGTGTTGTATATTAAGGCCGATAACTTTTGTTCCAGTCCATTTGTTAATACATTTTTTTAAGGATTTTTCCGTAAGGCTATTGCTTGTGTACGGTTTTTTCACGTCATGGCTGATGTTAAATCCACTCCGGCATTTTCCTTGTCTAAATTGGAAACCATGCAAACCAATTTAAGAGTGGCCGGTCTGGGTCTCGAACCCAGTCCTCCCGAATGCAAGACAAAGGCTTAGCCACTAAGCCATCTTGCTCGGTTTATTTTTTAGAAATCTTTTCATTGGTGTGCGTATACAAGCGTCATATCCTCTAACAATTACTGTGTTCAACAAACACGCACCTGAGCTGTTGAATATCCTATATAAAACAAATTTTGCTTAATATATAAGAATGCCACTACACGTGTTGACAATCAGAATAGTAGGGCTCTGAGAGCCTTATCCCTGACTCACTTTGCAAGTAATAGTTTAATTTAATTTCAATTCAGAAATTTAATAATCAGGTTTATTTAGGGAATTGCATACATTTACATGCTTAAGTTCTGGTTATAAAAAGTGGTACAAGGGTTTAAAGATAAAAAGAGAAAAAGAAGATCTCAAAGACAGAGGTCAATACCTATACCATATGATTGATAATACTGACCACTGTGTAAAGGAGCACACGGAGCTATAACTTGATACACACTATAACTCGAAACGACAACTAAAACTGAAAAATTAGACGATCGCCCTAAGTAAATCCCCCTTTTCGGTCATGTATTCCGATTCAAAGACCATCTTTTGACGTCTCGGGTAAAACAGGTCAGGGATTTCGAGTAACGGATTTCATGCGGGATACTCTCCTACACGACGGGCAGTCTGTACACAAAAGGTTGGATGCTAGATCTTTTCTGCACGCGAGGTGTCACAGAAGTAGTGGCCCGTCGCGAAGTTTTCTGTCGCAGAGGGACTAAGGGGAAGGCAACCTCAGCAGGTACTAAACTATGACTGATCTTGAAGCCGAAACTAGCTACTTGAAAACAATACATCGAATCGATGGATAGGATCTTATAATCACAATATATATTTCGAACAGATTGGCTACGCCTCATCCCCAGTTATATACACCTACATAATTTATGAATAGCAATAGAGCATTCAATTAAGCAGGAATAGTTAGTTGCCCATACTGAATGCGTAGGCAGTACTGGCAAAAGGCTGACAATTTGCAGAAACGACCTCACATTAATTGATAGCCAACGACATCGGCAGTTAGTGTTTACTAACTATATATACGCATATTTTTGGAAGCGATGCCTGGATGGCACGTGAATATTTGTTTATTGCACATGCTAGAGGGAAAACTATTCTTATGAAAATTAAGGTTACTACCTAACAAGAGTTTTAGAGTATATAACAGAAGTGTTACTAACGTATTCGATAAACTAAAAGTACATCTAAGCTCTATGAGCAAAAATTTCATATCACATTCGATGTCTACGAACTAAGTCCTTAAACAAATGCATTTTTCTGTGTGCTTATTATAATCAGGGCTTGTTTTTAATTCCTTTTATAACCTGCGACAAAATATTGCTGTCTTCAAACGCTAAGCCTTCTTCTTAAACGTAGGACTACTAAGAGTACATTTTCATGCACAGGAATTTTGCCTATAATCTAAGCTAAAACAGAGGTCGTCTACGGTTCATAGTAACTGTAATATGCTCCATCTGAGTAGTATAAACCATGTTTATGTCTATGGGATATACCAGGTCAGTGACTAATTCCTCACACGTCAAACGCTCTTTCGCATTATATATATATATATATATATATATATATATATATATATATATATATATATATACATATATTATAGAGACTATATAAAGAGACTAACCAGATCTATAACAAACCGTTACAGCAGCATCAGCGGTTTCTACTTGGCAGCGTTACGGCTGTTTTTCGTATCGTTTGGTCGTAGATGGCTGCGAGTTGGCAGAAGACAACGCAGGCGCATAAGTCAGGAAGACTGACATATGTATATCCTACACGACTGCGTGAGAAAGTGGATAAGCGAGGAGTTCGTAGTCTCCTCGCTCATTCACTTACTCACGCAACTCCCGGCTCCAAATAGAAAAAATCGAAGCGACACGAAACGACAGCGCACACTGGCCAATAGTGTGCCTGCCATGTAGCGACTGTACAGATTCGACCCAGTCCCAGCAGATGTCTCTGTCTCTGTCGTTCTGGTTCCGGCATCGTTGTGATGACCGCATTTATAACCTACCAAAGCCGAACGACTACTACTATCACTACTCTTTCTTCTACTACTACTACCAGTTCTATTCGGGCGCCTCCTACATCTGCCCCACCACGACACTACCCAAGTCGCTCGCGGCACCCGTTAGCCAGGCGGTGCCGGGTCGGGCCGGGCATTTTCGTCGCGTGCGAAAGTATATGCGTGCCGCGTCTATAGCCTGGCCGATTTTCATTATCGCTCAAGATAAATGCCTATGCTGATAGCGACAGCGGCAGCGACGCCGTCGGTCACAGCAGCGTCAGCAGCGTGCATTACATGCTACGTCTTCGAGCTAGCGCTACGCTGCCTCTCTCTAATCGTAATAGACCGTTGGTCGGAATAGTCGGAGTGACGTCGCCCGACGTTTTTTTTACCAACGCGATTCGATCACGCTCGAACGCCGAACGCCGTCGGGTCTGGCCACGGACCACTCGAGAGCATTTGGACACCATTTAAGTCCTAAACGACTGTATATATATATATATATATATATGTATAGCCATGACCATACGTTGGAGTAAAGACAAATATTCACCCTAAACTGCTAACTTAACAAAAGTATATATAGGGTAGATCGGCCCAAGCCTGGACCTAATGCCTTGGATTATGCCCCAGCGGGCTGTGTACATGTTCTCACATCACAAATGTCAGCACAAGAATTTTGCTGTACGTAAATAAATGATAATAAATATATATATATATATATATATATATATATATATATATATATGGTTTTTATTCTTGTATAACTTCCGGTGATAATTAATTTAGTATTCAACTGAAAAGTTACAGGGATATGTAAACAACAAGATTGATTATAAAGATTCTTGTATAATTTATTACCAATTTATTATCACCCGCTAAATGTGCAGATTGAACTTCTTATATACATGCATTCATCCAGGCCTCACTACTCGCGTTGCCGCGCTGCACTTCTAGGGCGACGCGAAGCCTCCGGAACGTTGTAGATAGTTTGTCTCCGTTCGACTTCTCGATGACTCTCGATCTAGCTAATTGTCCGCATGGCCTCCCGTCCTATCACACGCCTGATATCTATGATGACTAGGCAGACGGTATAGCTCGCCACATAAGTGTCCCGAATCCACGCCGCGGCCCAGATCAATAGTTGTCCCATGGCCCAGGGGCTCAGGGTTATACCGTCCGGTCTCTCCTTCTTTTTCTACTTCTTCTTCTTCTTCACGCAAGACCATAGGTGAGCAACGAAAACATCAAGACCAAAGCAGAGGCTGCATACGCTTTTTAACTTCGGATGTGAAAGTGAGACGCCACCATTGTCATCCAGTCGAACATTCAGCCAAAGACCACTTCGCTGTCTTGACGTGCGGGCAAAACTGATCGAGTTCCCCAGGTTCCCCCGAGGCTAGGGAGCCTACGAAGCGGGATTTGGCTTGCGCCGAAGAAGTTTTAACCCACGTAGACTGCTTGCGAGTGATTCGGCACCGCCCAAAGGGGATACGCAGGGCAGAGTAAATGTATATCCGTTTAATAGCTGTGAGGCTTTTTGCTGTCCCGATTCGATTGTTCGACCTGCCACCTGAGAGACAAAGGCCAAGGAGCCTTGATGAAAATAGATCGTTGCATTAAATATATGTTACACGTATATGTCGTAATTATTTTAAAAATGCAAATTACTTAAGAACTGAATCAGAATGATATTCATTATATTGTTGGTAGCGAAGTTTTATATGCAGGCACACAGCACGGTTTGGTTTCCCTCTAATATCTTTGAGGATAAATATAAATAAATAGTCAAATCTAAGTAAAATTATGGGTGCTACACTATATAAATATATATATATATATATAGGGTTTGTTGGAAAGTAATAGGACTGAGTCGATTTAAAAAAATTATTGAATCAATTGTTACAATTCTTCAAAAATTTTCAAAATAGGCTCCTTCTGCGTCGATGCAGCGCTGCCAGCGCGATTTCCAAGCATCGAAGGCGTCACGGTAGGCATTCTCCGGAATAGCCTTGAGAGCCGCGGTGCATGCTGCCTGGATCCCCTCTGTCGTCTTAAAATGCTTGCCTTTCATCGTCCTTTTCAGGCGAGGAAACAAAAAAAAGTCTGGGGGGGGGGGGGGCACACATGTTCAAATTTTCTTGGCACATTTCCACTCGCCGCAATTTCTGGTCGTCAGTGAGCACTTTTGGGACAATCTTCGCGCACATTTTGCGCATGTTCAAATGCACCGTCACAATGTCATGAATCACAGATGTTGGTAAATTTAACATCTGGGCAATTAAACGAACACTAAGTCAACGGTCTGAGTTCAAAACTTTGCGCACACGAGTCACATTGTCTGTGTTTGTCGAGGTCGAAGGTCTTCTAGCACGGTCTTCATCGGCAACCTCTTTCCGGCCCTCCAAAAAGGCTTGGTGCCACCGAAACACACCACTTCTTGCTAAAGCAACATCTGAGTAAGCCTGCTTGATCATTTCAGACGTCTCTGTTGCAGATTTACCGAGTTTCACACAGAATTCAATCGCGTACCTCTGGCCTAACGAACGCTGCATTTTCGGCTTGCACCACTAACAGAAACACGTCGCGCGAAAATGGCTGTCCTGATTCTCCCGTTGCTAGGATACAACCGAACAACCGCTCGTTCGTTAGCTAGGAGCGCCCTCTACCGAATCCAGTCGGCGCGCACGCTCCAAAGTACAGTCGCGGCGAAAAAAATCAGTCCTATTAGTTTCCGTATATATATACATACACTATGTAATAATCTTGGCCTCTGGCCATTTTCGGTAAAACGTCTTTGTTTACGACTAGTCACTTTGAATTTTGAATGAAACGTTCTTGTCTGAGTCCTCGAGCGGATCCTGTGGCAACTGTCGTCACCGAGAGCGCTTTTAGCACCTCACCCGTCAACGCTGAAAGCTTAGGAGCGTCTCTTGTACTAATGCCATTAGCGAACAGTCCACCCATCCAGGCCTTCGTCGCGCTGCCAGATTAGATTGATCGGCCTATCACCGGATGACCAAAACAGCGAAAGAAAGAACTGAACAACTCAATTCTATTATACCAGCGTGTCACGGAGAGTATATATATATTCCCTTGCATTCGTTTTGTAAGACACACCTCTAAAGGAGCTGGAGGAATCACGTTTCTAGGGAACTCAATAACCTTGGGCAGTTAATCCTGCGATGCAATAGTCAAAACATTTTTAGGTGAAGATGCAAGCTTCAACATTTTTGGCTGTACGAATTCCGCAATGTCGCCCTAACTGCTGAATTGCACCAGGATGTCGCTATCATTTTTATAGAGATAGATGGCTCTAAAAGCTCTAAGGTGTGGGCGATGAAAACATTTCACATTGTAAGCTACAACAAAACTCACCAAAAAAGCTTGATGCTAACTGCAGAACCATTATTGAAATGTTCAACGTTTAGAACCATACGCTTCGCAAATTGATTCTCATACACTAAGGGAACCTAAAAAATGTAATATCTCACCTCGTTTTATCGTTAGCTAAAATGTAAAAGTTCTGTTTTGCTTGAATCCTCACTCGCATATTTTGTTTGGCATAACGAGTTTTTACATTTAACCTGCATAACGCATCATTTTTGAAGTCGAAGAGACAGTAAAACAAATAAAATTATACGGTGTCGTTTAAAAAATCATAAGAAGCATACTTTTCTCTGAACTTTTAGCAGCGAATAATCAATCAATGCGGTAATATACTATCAAGAACGTTCGCTAGTCCAATAGTGGTTAATTCCAGCGCATCTCTATCTTATCAAAAGAAAATAAAAGCACAAAACAAGCGGGATTGGAGACTTCTCTTGTAAGTGGTGTCGTGAGTTGATCAATGAAAACCAACGACTCAGCAGTGTTCAAAGTTAAGCATGATGTCCTCAAATAACCTCAAGAGCTGAATTGCACGCATATACAACGCTCATCTTTAAATTCAACAATTAGACGTGCAACATAATGCTTGCTACTCGTAAGCCAGGTCAGCTCTGGCCGGCTAAGATCTTCTTGGTAGGCTGGAGATGCTCTCTTGCATTCCACCTTCGTCGGAACGGTCAGAACCCTCCGAGTACTCATGGTGTAACGGACAGTCAGCGCAAGAGCGACACCGGAGACAACTAGCCGGATAAATCCAAGTTTTCCCGCACTTATTACTACAATAACGGTAGACACTGGCTAGCCAGTGGGACTCGACTCTATGCTACATCTGGCCAGCAGTTCGGAGCGATACGCAAAAACCCCGTCTGAATGGCTCTGCTGGCAGTGACATTGTTCAGATTTAAAAGTGAACCAATCGTGACTGCGGAATACTACTAATTTGGCTGGAAGTGGAGGTCAGAGAGCTAGGGCCATTAGATAAACTTAGGTTACTTTAAAATATTCAAAATGCTCTGGAACTAGTAGATACTTGCAACAGCCAAAGGCATAGAGTTTTTGAATGAAATCACTTTATGATGGGGTGGGGGGTTAGGTAAAACAGAGAAGCATATCTGGGTATGTTCGCAACAAGGACAATAGAGATCATACTTGGTGGGGGTAGGGTGAATGAACAGGCATTTGATAACGGTGTTTGCGGCGCGCGGGTTCCACCACGCTCTTCATCACATGAGTGGTTTCGACGAATTTTTCGATGATGTAAGATATGTATAAGAGGCGAAATGAAAGCGAAGTGCGATAAGCACCATGCCGCAACATTTTTAACCGAGTTAGCAGGAATGCAGCGTAACCCTTCGTTGTAAATATATTTGCTACCTATATACAGGTAGTTCAACAAGTTCTTAAAATGAGCTTTTCAGAATTCGAATTTTGGCGCGCTTTCGCCGTTATTGGAAACGGCAACTTTTCGAATGCTAGCAATCAAAATATTATGGTGATTGGCCGTTGCGATTTCGTTTGATCGCTTTTCCCGTGCAACGTATCGGCGTGATTTTGAAAAATGGTGAAAAAAGAGTTTCGAGTGGTTATCAAGCATTTTTATTTCAAAGGTTGGAATGCGACCCAAGTGAAAACTGAGTTAGACGAGATGTACGGTGACTCTGCGCCATGTTTTGCCACTGTTTCCAACTGGATTAATGAGCTAAAAAGAGGTCGCAGGAGCACCGAGAATGAACTACGTTCAGGACGCCCAAAAACGGCAACTGATGAGAAAAACGTGGAAAAAGTGCGGAAAATCTTTGCCGCAGATAAGCGAGTGAACATTAGGGAGATAGCGGAGGCCTTGTGGATCAGTTTGGGTAGAGTGCATTTCATCCTGCACAAAAACTTGAAGTTGAAAAAGCTCAGAGCAAAATGGGTGCCGCATTTGCTCAACCAAGGCAAAAAAGACGCGCGTGTTTCCGCTTCATAGCGAAATTTGGCCAAGATGTCAAAAATCCGTCGGATTTTTGGCGCAGATTCGTGACCGTCGATGAAAGCTGGGTCCATCACTAGACTCCCGAGACCCAAGAAGCATCTCGTCAATGGTGTGCACCTGGTGAAGGACCTCCGAAGAGGGTGCGGACAACGGCATCGGCCGGAAAGATGATGGCTACGGTTTTTTGGGACCAACGTGGAATAATTCTGGTCGACTACCTTGAGAGCGGTAAAACAATCACGGGAGAATATTATGCAAGACTGTTGGACAGCCTGAAGCAAGAACTCATCGTGAAACGGCAAGCTTTGCAGAAGAAGGTTGTCCTGTTTCACCAGGACAATGCTCCCGCACACAAGTCGCGGCAAGCAACGGCAAAACTGGCCCAACTGAGGTTCGAACTTATTGAACAACCTCCCTATTCTCCAGACCTGGCCCCCTCTGATTATTTCCTCTTCGGACATTTGAAGAATAGTCTCGGTGGAAAGCGTTTTTCCAGCAATGAAGAGGTTAAGGCTGCTGTCAATGCCTATTTTCAGTCTAAAGACGCGGAATTCCACTCAAGAGGTATAAATGCTCTGAAATCTCGGTGGGAAAAGTGTATTGAGCTTCTCGGGGAGTATATCGAATAAGAAAAAATTAAAAACAAGATTTGGAAAATTCTTGGTTTTCATTTTAAGAACTTGTTGAACTACCTGTAATACCAATTTAGTTAGTTACCTATCGAAAGTAAAGTTTTGGGCTGACTCTCAGCCAAGGTTTTACGTCCACGGGACTGCTTTTCGCATTGCTTTATAGATGGACTCCCATTAATACAAGTGTGCAACAATGGGGCTCAAACTCGCGATGTGTCTCCTCCGGTCGCGAGGCGCAGACGAATAATGCACCATGCCACCACAAGCTCAACAGTTAGTTAGTTACCTGTCTACTAAGTAAAGAACTGAAATATTTCCAATATAGTTTTTTAATAAGAGGACACACCTAGGTTGTTTCGTAGTCGACGTCAGAACATAAACCCGAACGATTTGAAGGGTTTTGGCCCACGATCGGACACAAGACAGAGAAAAAGCTTCAATAATTTAAGTTCAGGGATTAACGGTCGATCAACGGGTGTCAGTCTAAACGATTATTCTGACTCTCCATTTAAAAACGTTCCGAGCAAGATGGTTTAGTGGCAAAACCTTTGCCTTGCATTCGGGAGGACTGGGTTCGAGACCCAGACCGGACACTCTTAAATTGGTTTGCATTGTTTCTAATTTAGACAAGGTAAATGCCGAAGTGGATTAAAAAAATTGCCATGACATGAAAAAGCCGTACGTGGCTTTATGGATTATGGTAAATTATTCAAGTGCCAGCAATGCAATGTAGGATTGCACAAGTAGCTCTGTTTATGCAAAAGGCTAGACACATTCAGTTTTGAGAGGTGCCTCTGCAGCGTTGCAGTAAAAAAACGGTCAGTACCAATTGTTGATATGTTGTTATATTTTCGCGCTGTTAGCCGCTACATTCTCCTTTCTTATTTGTATATTTCCTGCAATTCATATCTCGGCCATATTTGAAACCATGCACGGCCGTACTAGATATAAAAGCCTGGTTCCAATTATATCGTTTAATGAAGGCTGTGCTCTAAAAAATGTCCGAAAGCTCTATCAGTCTGGCTATGCCCGCTTCAATTTAGCTACTTGAGCTTGTTTAACTGGTTTAAAAGGCTCCGTTAATAAGCTTATGATCATTTTGTTTGTGTTGTGATATATATATATATATATATATATAACTCTCTGCAAATGTTCAACCTCTTATTCAATTTTTAAAAGCCATCTGTCCGAAGGCTGCGGCCAGTCTGAGTAGATTGTTTGTAGCAATCTCTCCGCTTTTATTAGCATTTTTAGCCTAGTGGTACAAACTCTCATCAGCCTGAATTGGCTCTCTCTTACTATTTTTATGCTCGATTTTCTACTCTCTGATCCACAAAGCTGTTCTAATACTTTTAGTTGCGAGGAGTGGCACGACCTCCCCCCCCCCCCCCCCTGACTAGTTCGTGCATACATCTCAATGCTGGCACAGAGGAACTAAAAAAATCGGGGCAACACGAGCACCTGAGCAGCGTACTCTTTGATGAATGGTCATCCATAGATGTAGCAGTTATAAGCAAGACTTGGCTTAAAGATATCGATGCCCCTCTGTTTGCCATTGATGGCTTCAGCTTATTGACATCCAATCGTACAACACCTAAGCTTGGAGGCGGAGTCGGAATCTATGTACGTACCTCCTGTGTGATTGTATCCACGTTAGCGCTTAGTAGTCTTGATGAATGTGTGCAAGCTCTTTGTATACATCTTCGGAAAGGGTCCGAGTTCGAGGGTTATATCATTGGTATGTTTGCCACTACGCTTGCAGTTCTAGAACTGGTCAGTCACTTACGGGGGCTTGGACCGCCAGGCGCACTAAAACTCTCCTTAAACCATCCTCTCGTAGGGGACGTCCCCAACCCAGCGACGGAACAGGCTTCCCTTTGGCCAGAAATCATTTCTGCAATAGTTTGCGTAATCTTCGTCACGCACCACCACACAGAACACAGCATCACTACCATGTGTATGTAGCTTCCAAACTGCTTTCACAGTTATGCCCTTGCCAGTAAGCCACGCTTGCAGCCCTACCGGCCCGCTCGGAGAACATTACACAAGTCCTGCTGAGTCCAGTGGCCTGCAGTCACAAAAGCTCGGACGTTTATGGTGAGTGGCAAAGCTAAGTTTACCTATCAAAAGGGAGATAACGATATTTTGACTTGGATGAAACGTACAGTATATAGCACGTAGCGGCAACGCTTTTTTCCATATGATGTATGTACAAATTTAATAAAAAGCTATAGCAAACTCTGATTGAATTACATATATCCTTGCACGAGTATATTTCCTGTGGACGCCTATCAAGAATATTAGCAAGTTCGTTTAACATATAACCGGTGCAGTCAGAAGTAGCTTAACTGTAAACGCAGTCTAAAGTTCCGTGTAACTCGAAGTTACTCGAAAATTCTGTGCTACACAGCTATGAACCTGACCCGGCCTTTTTCTGCACGGATTGATATATGCACGATCTACTGGCACCAGTTGCCAGCAAAGATGGGTCATATAGCACTTGTAACCGCAAAACAGCCGAGTTAGTCAACAGCTATTTTGCTCGCTTAAGGACCAAGTCTTGTCCGATGCACTGTGCATCGCGTTGAAACTGACCAGCCACAACTTAGTTGAACTTAGACCAGCCATTCGTGCTGCCATTTTCATATGAAGGATCTTGATCTCACCATTTGCCGTTATACGCTATGTTTAAAACAGGCGGGGAACCGGCGTTTGCGATAATAGACTATGTCGGCAGTTCCATCCTCGTTGTTTGGGTTAAAGAGTTCTAGGGCATGATAGGTATGTGTGTTCTTCTAGTATGATGAAATGCGTCCGAACTTCTCGTTATACCGTAGTCAAGCAAGTATCTATTGATTTAAGAGTAGTTATATATATATATTATATATATATATATATATATATATATATATATATATATATATATATATATATATATATATGCATTAACGAAGGTGTATTTTATTAGAGTTGTGGAGTTCTCTCAGTGGTAGCTTTTCATAATGGATCGGATACATATTTATTTACGGACGCCAGTCTGTTTCATTGCTTGGAACAGCGCTTGCCGGACAGTTGTCTTTAATAGGTTTGTAATTGTTTCTATATATCCTGCTGCAGGATAGTCACCGATCGCTTGCCCCAACAATTTGCCTACCACACGTACGGTTGTAGTCTTCAACGTCAGGGGGGCAAATTCCTTAAAGTCCCATTCGCGTACAAATTCAAACTTGCCATGATTACTCTGCAATATAGATAAGCAGGTGCAGCATGCATGTTATGATACATACATCAAACAAAAGATGTAAACCCATTTATGTTTACAGTGTTTCATTGTTATAGTGTACGGCGCAGTATACGCAAAGCGTTTCCAGCAAATAGACTTTCCAGCAATATGTGATATATATGTATATATATATATATATATATATATATATATATATATTGTACGTACGTAAGGTCCACAATTTTCAAAAATTTCAGTGCAATACCAAATAGCGTTTAGTCTTGCCTAATATGGAACATCCAACGCTCAGGTCAACGACTGGTCTGACAACGGCACGACAGCCTGGCTGTGCCTCGACAGGCACAAATGTGCAACTGGCTGTGCAAGTCAGCTGCATCTCGTCAGAATGATGCTTCGGTTCGAATAAACACGAGCGGCCGTACTCAGAGACTTATCGTCCGCGATGTCTGCAGCACCTAATCATTTTCTTTAGGCCACCGAGGGAAGGTGCAGAGCCAGTCGATAACGATAGCGCCAGATACACTCTGGTTCAGATGTGATCGACCCGAAAGGCTGCTACGAGCGGCGTCAGCTTGTTAGTGTGCGAGGTGACCATGACCGGATGATGACTGATTATTTATGGTAGCTTTTTCGACCCTCTATTGCATGCATTCCCGAAAAACAACAGATTTAATAACGCCTGGCCACAACTACGCATTAGCTGCGTTCGTACGACCTTCTAATTCCAGGCGAGTCGACCCAAACAACTTTTCTTCAGGATCATAACCCGTCTCGTGTAGCAGACGACGAACAATGCGGACACATGTAAGATCGGTCCCGGACAAGATTGTAGGATAGTAGTACGGGAGACTCCGTAAAGAGACTTCGTTCGTTGCTCTGTGTGAGAGAAGAGATAGATTTGGTGACTAAAAGTACACTGTTCACAGCAGGGGAGTTCTTGGTGAGCTTTCTGTTTAAATTCTGTGAGTTGCTTGTTCTCGTGCACTTGTGCGCCAGCCACACAGGGAGTAGCACAGGGTTGCATGGTTGCCGCCATGCTAGTTTTGTCATGCCAAACAGTGTAGGCCTAGCTCACGCTTGCCCTAGCCGAGCGCTGTCTGCGAGAGAAGACGAAAGCATCTCGTCTCCGCGCGCAGTCCGACCGACAGTGCAAACGAAGATGAAGCCATTTCGTCTCCGCGCAGTTTGACGGACAGTGTAGATGAAAACTCTCAGGCACCCAGTGCAGACCTGTGAGGCAATTTAATGTGCCATGTGGGCATTGCATAATGTAACACGCCCGCGACAGCATCCGCTGTAATTATCTGCAAAAGCAAGAGAAAAACAACAAGAAATGCCCGTACGCCCATCGTCGGGTCATGCGAAGCCGCCCCCAGATCCTCCGCTGCCTACCAGCGAAGAGATACAAAGCGACCTTAACGTTCCCGTTGAAGAGTCGGCCCGTCCCGCCATTGACATCGACGGTGTAGAATCTCTAAAGGAGATGGATCACTCGTGCACCGAGCCTCTCGGAATTAGAAAACGCCCAGCATCGGCGAAGAGCACACCGCGACACTCAAAACAAGTTCTGCAACCAAGACGACGGACTGCGCATACGCTGATCTCAAACGAGGCGTTGACGCAGAGGCGGCATACGGCCGGGCGTTGACGGTCGTCCCCAAGGGAGATAACAGAACAGTCGTAAAGGCGTCCAAGTGAAGAAATATCAGGATGGAGCAAAATACATATTGGAGAATCTGGACCTGGATCTCCGCAGAGTCGGAACGGCACTGGATTCTTTCAAGGTTTCTCTGCGAACCTCGCTGAAGGACGCGGAAGAGGAAGTCGGGAGCCTCCGGGCCTTACTGAAGGCAGCACAGAGGGAACGAGATGATTTGCTGCGCGGCCTCCTCAATGCTCGGATCTTTGTCGATCTGCCTGCACTGCGCCTCGGTGGATCTTGAGGCTGCCTGAGTGTATCTTAAACTGCGTATCGCGACGGCAACGACGGCTGAAGACTTAGTTCATTTTTTAGGAACGTTTTGACTTCCAGTCAAAATGTATGTAGGTCCGTTAGTTGTACATAGATTATTTACGATAAAAAAGGGAATCTCTTTGCTAAATCAATAGGCCTGTTCTGGCCTTCGGGCTCCTTTCGGCAGGTCCCCCCATGATCCGAGAGGATCACTCTCCTCAGAGTGTGAGAGGCGGGCTGGTCGTCCCAGCGGCAAAGACGGACTCGGAGGTACTCGCCGGTTTCGCTGGTCAGTTTTCCTCTCTACCACGGCTGCTTACACAGCCCCCAGGTACGGTGGCCAATACCGCCATTTTGTGGTATGCATTTTACATCCCGACAAACCCTGCGATGAGACTGTTCTCACTCTGTTTCGCTTCGTTATTAACCGCATGACTCAGCTATCAAAATTAGCGGCCACGCAACCCCTCTTCTATACGTCGCTCACCAGTGCCGATCAGAGCCGACGCAACGGATTCTGGCGGTTCTTGTGGCCCAGTCGTCACGAGATGGCTTTCTTGAGCTTTGCCGGGCAGACAGGCCGCAAGCAGGTCGGCTGCCAGTGAGTACGAGTAAAGCCTCTCCACCGGTTCCGGGCCTAGCGGGACAAACGTTTCTCAGGGTCAGAGTTGGAGAGGGCCGGACCTTGGTCGACACAGTGAAGCGCCTAGAAGCTCATCTGGCCAACAACACACAGGCAGAGTCGGCCATTAGCGGCGTCGTCAGGAATAATGACTGTGTGACCCGAGGCCTGGTAGAGATTACCCACGTGCCTCAACTGCCAGAGGCCCGGCCACCAGGCTGCTTACCTGCACGGCACCTAAAGTGGCCGCCCGCTTCTGTCGTAGATGCAGATCGCCAGAACATGCGGCGGCTGCTTGGGAGGCCGAGACGACACACTGTTTTATGTGCGAGGTCTCGGGCCATAGAGCTAATAGTATAGCCTGCCCGTAATATCGCATATAGCTACAAGAATAACGTAGGCAAAGAGAGCCTATTTCACCTGGCGCCTGTTTTCACCTAGGCCTGACGTCCTACCAGAAGACGTGACGCTCCCCCTCACCGATTGGAGTCATGCGAAAGTCTTCGTGTGGACGTAAGTTTCACACAGTAATATCATTGTATATTCGTGTTACTTTTTGTCTAATGAAAATCGGCACCTGGAGAGCTATCTGGATAGGCTAGCAGTGTCAAGTTCAACTCACCGATACTCAAAACACTCATTGCTCATCTTGGGGGACTTCAATGCTGTACACACTGCCCAGGAGGTCGCTGCGCCACCCACAAAGGCGGGACTCTTTTTGACTGGATGTCCGAGCACAGCATGACCCTGGCTAACCATGGCGATATTTCTACGTTCGCGCGCCGAGGTCAAACGTCGTTCTTAGACCTCAGCTTTGCGGACCCGACCGCTCTACAACCGATACAAGACTGGAAAGTCCAGGAGAACGAGGATACAAGACTGGAAAGCCCAGGAGAACGAGGTAAGTACTGTGCTATCGAGCCTCGTTGAAGAGACACAGGACGGCGAACTAATGCACAAGCCCTGGTGGCAATTTGATAGCCAACAGACTCCGAGCAATGGGAAAACTTCAAGCGTATAAAGAGTTAGGCAACTGAATGACAAACAAGCTCTTGGTAAATACAGAAGAGCTACGCGTAGTAGGTGCAATCTCGTGTCACATGACTAGTCAACATAAAACAAGAGCAGTTAGAAAGCTTATAGAATGCGTAGCATAAAGGAACAACGCCTACGGAGCGGTGACATCCGGATAATAAAAGGAAAAGTAGAATCTGCAAAAAGAGAAAGACGTGTTAAAAAAGCACCGAATCCATGCTTGTTCAGAAGGAGAACGGTGTCCCCTAAGCAGACACTACGAAACGATTATGTAACAAAATGGACCCCGCACAGTACAACATGAAGGTCACTGGGGTGCAGCGGCTTGCGAAGGAGAACGTGCGACTAATCGTCGTAGAAACAACAGAATGTGCATCCGCATGCATATATTATTGATGCGCCACGATCGAAAGGAGACGCCAATGTATCGACTGATCTTCCTGCACTAAAAAAAAAAAATATATATATATATATATATATATATATATATTGTAAAAGCTCTTCTTGAAAGAACAAAACGAGAGGATGTTGACTAAAGATATGACATGCAGCAATGTTGCGGGCGTCGTGCTTGTAGAAGAACGACAGAATAGAGCTACAGCTTTGCCCATTGAAGGGTGCGGATGAAGACATGACTGGTTCTAAGTAGGTCGAAGCCCCACACTACCGGCTCACATTTGTATCTATCTGGGCTTTTTTGTCGCAGCGTCCGTGTGTGCGAACCGCATTTTCCACAGTAAGTCCTCTCAAAAACACTAAACAGCTAGAAACTATAACTAATTTACAGATGTAGATTAGGCAAAAGTTCAATAGTGAAACAGTAGTAGTAGTAGTAGTAGTGAAGTCATATAGTTCATAGAAATGCGCAAGTTTACTTATGTTTTTAAACATAGCGTGCCCGTCACGTCAAGACACATTATTTCCATTAGACAGGGAGAGGGAGTGGGCCAACAGAGAAGCGAACATATCACGTCTTGACTCACCAGAACCAACGCGGATAGTTTAGCGTAATCGGTTTGCGCGTACGCATCACAAGAAAGTCTTTGATCTTTGCTATAGGCCACAATATGCGTTGTGATGCTTATGTTCCGAATGAGTGCGTTGGACGCAACTAAAGTGCCATTGTGAGTGTGCGTGAGAACGCTCTTGCCCGCTCGCTCAGCGTTTAACAGATTGTAGACTGTCATCTATAAAAAAACACATATAAAAAACGATAATCATCAGAACAGGGATAATCGCAACGAAATTGTAACGAGTAGTTGACAGCTTCCGCAGACAGTGAGAAAAAAACGACGACAATAGACAATATGTGTTCAATAACGTTAAAAATCATGTCGGGCAGCTCTAACGAAATCGTTTAGAAGTTCTCTATGTAAGCAATTTTTTGTTGTTTTGCTGCCGCTTTGAGCCGAGCTATCTGAGCTTATATATTAGAAGATACGTTTTGCTGGGCCAGATGAACACCGATTCTGATATTTGTAGTCACTGTTTCGAAAAAAAAAGTCTATTTGAGATTTGCAGATTCTGGTCAAAAGTAAAGTGACAAAATATCGTGGAATAGGAAAAATTGTATGCACTGGATCAAGGAAATATCTGTGTTGTTTACAACGACCGCGCTAAATGGGCGGCGCATTCAGGTATTAGAAACTTAGCTTGACACTGTGCCACTATGTTTTTAAATTAAGGAAAATATTTGCGCAATAAAGCGTTGAGACAAATGCAGACAAAAATTTAGAGATATATATCATCGGAAAGCAGTATCAATTTCACTGTTGAGAAACATGGGGAAAACGTAAATCAACTGTCTACCAATCGAATGGTAATATATATGTATATATATATATATATACATAAATATATATAGAGAGAGAGAGGGAAGGAAGGGGGGGAGCAGCTCTACAGTATCTTAGCTGTATGCAAAGGGCTGTGTTAGTGGTAATAGTACTTGTTAGGCTACATATGCGTTATCAAACAGAACAAAAATGAAATCGTACAGCAGAGCACATTAAACGATAAGTTACGCATCTGGATGCTTATTTGCGATGCAAATGTACGTACATTTTGAAACTCCAGGAGACCGAAGGTTGTTTTAGTACTAGGTACTACGTAGGGATTGTACTTTGCGAACTCAGGATCTGTCTTGAGGCTCTTGAAGGCCCTATCCAATTCAGCGTCCACTTCTTCCGTAGTTAGGCCTGTTATATGAAACAATGTTACATATTAAAGTGTGACTATCCGCGCGAGAAGAGACGGTTGCCCGTGGCTCTCCCAGCAAACCAGAATGTCGATTAAATAATGTCTGAAGGCGTCTCTTAACACGTCTCTCAAAGTATGCTTTCTAGACCATTTATGAATTAAAACTATGCTTTTATCCCGTTTTTGGTTTACTTTTCTCTCTTAAACATTTGCCGCCATACGCAACTGCACTCTGCAAAGGCATAGTCAATATAGTCCCCACTATCTCTATTTTTCCACATTTCACGCACATTTTGCTTGCCATGCCTTTCTCAAGGCGCAGATTTCCCTCAAACAAGCTGCGGTAGCTTAATGGGAGTGCGCAGTAAGGAGGCTTGTCAATAATGTCGGGTTATGTCAGATAGATAACCTAAAGGTACATAATACTATTTCTACAAAGATACACTGCATTGACCTGAAGGACAATCAGTTTGACAGATTTATCGTACGTTACATCTATATATATATATATATATATAAATAAACGGCGCGTCTGTAGAGTTAATCAGTTACTTCCGATACTTGGGAGTGACGCTAACTTCAAGACTCTCGTTTGGAATGCACATAGAAGAAAAACGGGCAAAAGGAACGGCAGCTATAATGCTTCTTGGAGAACTTCGTGACACTGACCTGATAATTGCCGTCAATCTTTCTAGAATAACGGTTGCACCAATAGTTCGATATAACTTACAAGTGATTGCGCCTCACCATAAGCTGACAAACCTCAAAAACATGGACCGAGTTAATAACTGTTTTATACAACGTGCACTTAGACTACCTAGGAATGCATTGGCGACATTAGCGTAAGCACTATGTTGAGAGAGAACCTTTACGAAGGACCTCATATCTGATGGAGTAACATTCAGTGCAGATGCCTTGGACAGATACCTAGTGTTTAGAGAAGAAATAAATATTAATTTTTCAATGCAGAACTATACAGAGGGACCAACGTTCTCCACAGATAAGTGGAAAAAGGCTCTACAAACAAATCGGACACTGTTGTGTAGGATTACCTGGCATGGTTATCTCTATTATATATGTCTGAAAATAGCATGTTATAAAATTGAGGAATGTGTGTGCACATTTTGTGGCGAATGTAACATCACCCGCTACTACTTAACACAATGCACGTCAACCGACGCACCATCACTGCAGGAACGTGTGAAATACCTGCTTAGTTGTAACAGTGAATTATATATAACTCAATTCAGTTTATTCACCATATCATTGGTAGTTACAAGTGGTTTGCATGTCTCATAATTCACTGTTACAACTAAGCAGGTATTTCACACGTTCCTGCAGTGATTGTGCGTCGATTGACGCGCATCGAGTCAAGTGGTAGCGGTTGATGTTACATTCTCCACAAAATTTGCACACACATTCGTCAATTTCATAACACGCTCCTTTCAGGCATATATAATGGTGATAACCATGCCAGGTTATCCTACACATCAGTGTCCGATTCGTTTGTAGAGCCTTTTTCCACTTATCTGTGGAGAACGCTTGTCCCTCTGTATAGTTCTGTGTTACAAAACTAATATTCCTTTCTTCTCTAAACACTAGGTATTGGCCCAAGGCATCTGCACTGAATGGTATTCCGTCTGATATGAGGTCCTCCGTAAAGGTTCTCTCTCGACACAGTTCTAACGCTAGTGTCGCCGATGCATTCTTAGGTAGTCCAAGTGCACGTTGTATAAAGCAGTTCTTAACTCGGTCGATGTTTTTGAGGTGTGTCAGCTTAAGGTGAGGCGCTATCACTTGTAAGCTATATCGAACTATTGGTGCAATCTTTATTCTAAAAAGGTTGACGGCAATTTTTAGGTCAGTGTCACGAAGTTCTCCAATAAGCATCATAGCTGCCGTTGCTTTGGCCCGTTTTTCTTCTATGTGCCTTCCAAACGAGTGTCTTGAAGTTAGCGTCACTCCCAAGTATGGGAAGTAACTTACTAACTCTACAGGGGCGCCGTTTATCTTTATACGGCGATCTGCGGTGGCATATGCTCCTCCGCGACTGAAACGTAGGACCTTTGTCTTGTTTATGTTTATTGTCAGTCTATTCTCATTGCACCACTTTGCCGATTCGCTGAGGTATAACTGTAAGTGGTCTCGGGATTTTGCGAGAACGACCAGAACAGTGAATTATAAGACATGCAAATCACTTGTAACTACCAATGATGTGGTGAATAAATTAAATGATATATGAAATACGTATATATATATATATATATATATTGACGTCTAATTCATCATAAGCTTTCACACTGAAGTAGTCATGTGTGATGGACATAAAAAGTTGTCATGTATCGAGCTGCAAAGCTTCGAATAGACGTAGCAGCGCGAACTGTTACCACTTCGATGATTATGATAACAATGATGATTGTTACAATGATTTGTGCTGTTAATCAATATAACCTAAATGCAATGCTGACTACAACAACGTGTGCATACGTACCAGCACCTGTTGAGTGTGCACACACCAAAATTGCCAAAACCGAGGCAACACCTCGCCACAGCTGTTGTCGTGTCCACGGCATGGCTCTGGGTTCTGGGCTCAGCAGTTTACGTTCGACACCTGCCCTAGCTTGACGTTCTACCGTTATATACTTGTCCGCCCTTGCTACTATTGACGTTGGCGATGCTGACAAAAGTCGCAACAATCGTTGTTTTCCAGTTGCGGTGGCAGCGGTCGTTAATCAAATTGCCATGTTCGTGATAGTGCTGACTTTTATGTTGATCGACAGTGGCTGTTAAATGCTTATTATCTGATTGGTGTTCGACAGTGCCAACGGCTCGAAGCTGCCAGTGGCTGCGCTTTCTCCGTGCGACGCGACAGGTTTATGGAGAACGCTTAGAGCCGTCTGATTGGCACGACTAAAGTATATGGACGGACATTACCTGAGGCTAGATATGCCCTAACACGCCTTCTTCCTGTCGGTCCCATTTGATTTACGTAACCGACAATTGCATTGCGTTCCAAATACTTTCGGTAGCCAGAACGGCCACGGAGTCGTGCCATCCGAGTGAAGTCATATAAATTTCGAATAGGTCGGTCACGAAGAGCGAACGCACTTCCACGTTTAGTCGACGTGGATACGGGATAGAGCAATATTCATATGATTGTCTGACTGAAAGTAACTCTATGTAAACTCACACAAACAGAAAACGCATCGGTGCAGAAGGGAGCCCACATGTTGAGATATCGAGAGTTTTTCCAAGAGCCTTTGACCAGCATGGCCGCTGACTTTCAGCGGTATGGTTTAACTCCAAATCTCAATGAGCATCGCTCACAGATATTTGTGCCAACAATAGGGACATAGACCTAGTAGTATGTGGATTTTAAAAAGTGGTCATGTATTAAGCAGCACCGCTTCGAATAAAGGTAGCAACGTGAGTTTTTACGAGCATCGCTCAAAGATAGTTCGGTGCCATACGGGGTGCTGCCAATACGGGGGGTTCTGCCAATACGGGGGGTTCTGCCAATACGGGGGGCTTGTGCTGCATAGAAGACCCGCGGGCTGGACGGTTAATGCCCCGAGTGACACTCGGTGGTACCGTCCGGGACGCCTGCTGCCTTGGCTTAATAGGCAAAATGAGTGAGAAGTGGCCACACGAACGCAGACCACCGGTCGAGAGGACCTTCTGGCCCCGTATTTTACGGGGAACCCCTGCTCTGGAGTGGTCAGACGTCCTTTGGGAGGAATGTATATTCTGGGGTGTAACGCGGAATCGCGAGGTGAACGCGTCTAATCGGTACGGTGGAGTAGTGTGGTACCCCCATTCCGAACCTCGATAGGGGGGAGGGTGGGGGATCTGCCGGCCTGTCAATTCGGGCTGGTGGGCACTCCCGTTCGGGTCCGCGCGTATTAAATCGCGGTTAAAGGGCGGAAGTGTAAGTATTTCTCTCTTTTGTTATATATATATATATATATATATATATATAAATAGAGCTAGCAACATTGTAAGCTTTATTCCTCAAACAGAAATAGTAGTGTGTGAATTAAAAAAATATTATAATACTGCATATTAAGATTATGATGATGATTATTATTATTTCTTACAATTGGCGGACAATTGGGAGAATTTTTTGCGCGTTCGTTTCGGCAGAGCGCAGTCGTGTTTTCGTTGGCTCCCATAAAATTGACTGTTTTATGAGGTTTGACGTCAAACTTTGTAGTGATAAGTGTTTTGAGGAAAGTGTGTGTACTGAGTACTCTATTGGTGAATAGTGCACGCTGGAAGACACTTGAGTTAAGTGTCTGAAGGATCAAATCCCTTTCAGGCTCTCTGACTGTGCACTCTCAACACCTGAAAGACTGTGTTCGATTTGCTGGCGTTATCGCAAAATATAGTTGCGGCGGAACTCGTTGTAGCTTACGGACCCACGTAAACCAGCAGGTTGCCGTAGCCTAGTCGCAGTGTCAGCGACTACCACGTAGCAGCACCGGGTTCAATTCCCGGGTCTGTTAAATATTTTTTATTTTCTTATTCTTTTTTTTAATTTAATTTTATTCTTCGTCTTTTTATTAGTGTAGTTGCGTGTTTTGTAATACGCTTATTGCGACATAAACATGTCAAAGTTAGTGATATCCGGTCAGGATAAGCCACCTGATTCGTGTTGGCTGCAAGCGGCGCAGGCAATCTGATATGGCAGGGAGGACAAGCGGACCACACGGGGTAGTGGACTCTGAGGGATTCACCAAAGTTGTTTCGCGGAAGGAAAAAGCCATCATTTCACGCGAGCAGCGACAACTTAATAAGCTTTGAGGTAACATCGAAGCAGGGACCATCATTTTGTTCAAGATTACGTTTCGAAGATAACCAACTGCCGGGTAGGGTAATGTGCTATTTTTCAAAGGTTCAATGCTCAAAATCTTCAAGGAGATCTACGCGGTGTCACCAGGCTGCAAAATCGCTGGTGATACTCGGTCAATTGCGGTCTGGGTAAAAGACTTAAAAAGTGTAAATACGCTTCTTCAAGTGTCAATTCTAGGAGAATGTTCCGTATCGGCTGCCTGCCCGGCCGTCACCTCATTTACCGCGAGAATTGAGGGAGTTAGCCCAATGTTCACCGAAGGAGAGATTGCCCATGAACTGGCAGAACACGGAGTTACCAAAGCACGTCGGCTATATCGTTCGTCCCCTGGTGGGAGAATACCGCTGACGAAGGTAATCCTTAATTTTTCTTGCCAGCCACCGGTGTCCGCCTTTCTCGGTCACAGATCTCACCCGGTTGTTCTGGAACCGGGTCAGGCAAGAATCTGCTTTAAATGCTTGAAACCCGGACATCTTGCCGACAAGTGTCTGGAAAAAAAGCTCTGCAAGAATTGCGGAAGCCCGGATCACACCGCCGACTCCTGCCGTAGCGCTCCGAGGTGTGTGAACTGCCAGGGACCTCACCAGGCGGGATCTCCCTCATGCCCGCGGCTAGGTTACCTGCGTTAAAAAAGTATAATAATAAGAATAATGCTCAAGGGCCGCATGCTTCAGCAGGTTAGAGCGGATTACCCCAACGCGGTCATCGGCGAAGCTGTCCAGTGTTGCTCGGCTTCTGTCCAAGAGGGCTCGTCTTCCGGGGTACGGGGTCCCACCTACGCTACTGTGGTCAGGGGGATTTCGCCAGCAGCAGGGGCCGATCCGCGGGTCGTTCTACCTAACCCAAAACCCATACTGAAGATCACCCACCGCTCCCGCCGTTCGAAAAAGACCCCGAAAACAAGTAAGTCTCGCCAGAGCGGCTCGTCGCTCTCGGGACTGGCTGATTTTCTGCAGGGAATTAGACCAGAATTATGTGCCGTGTTGAGGTCCCTAGAAAAAGCGTTGCGACCTCTCATCGGACTGCTTTCCGTGGTGGGCAAGTTAAAAGGTCTCGCCTTGTAATGACAGACCACAACGAGAACACGCCCAACCGCGGGCCCGTCAGCCCGCGGTCCGGGCAGTCGGACCAACCTGCGGGCTTTCGTTTACACGAAGAGGTCTACGTCGATATATAACGACCAAGCACGGAGGGGTTGCCTATAACATAAACGACGAGTCACAGCCCTTGAACTCTCGGTTTACCGCAGATGGGTTAATCTGCGTTATTCAAGATGTCACTCGCCGCTGGCGGTTGGTCCGCATTTTGCCAAAATCAGTACGTAGGCAAGTAGCCGAAGAGTTCACCAGGGTCCTGTGCTCAGTCGCAGAGAACAACGACGACACAGCATGGCTTTCTCTGTTCTTCTTCGCGCCTGCTGTCCTCCGCCTTCCCGATGGTGAGAAGGATGACCGGTCATTGGCGGTTATCGTCCGAAAGAACCTTTGCGACTTTGCTCAGAGGAGACGGTTTGACGATGGCAGTAGCCCTCCTTCAAACCTACGTGCCCGGCAGCGGACAGTTGACACCGTCCGACTAGCCATTACCAAGCTCTCGGAAGGCGATGTTTCTTTGGCGGCCAGGGTCTTAATCTCAGAAGACACGCTGGCACAGAAGCCCAGCGAGACGGCTTTGCTGTGGGATAAACACCCCCCAGCCCCTTCACGTCTGTCCTGGCCTAGCCCTCCTCACGTGCCCTTGCTATCAACCACATCAACCGACAATGTTCAGTCTGCTATAAAAACGTTTTCGCAAAGCTCAGCCGCGGGGTTATATTTTATCAGACCACGGCTCTTACAAGATCTGCTATCCCCCGCTCTAGGAGCTGCCGTGGACCGGCTTGCGGCTGCCCTGCCAAAGTCGTTAATCTTCTTCGCTGGGGTTCGCCGCTCTCCAAATGGCGACCGGTCATCTTTGGTGCCAGACTTTTCGCCCCTAAGAAGAAAGATGACAGCGTAAGGCCAATTGCATGTTTATCTGCAATTCGGAGGCTGGCGGCAAAGATTGGCATCTTAGAGAACAAGGCAGACATCTCACTTGCTCTTGGTGTCCATCAGCTTTGGCTTGCGACACCGGGAGGATGCGAAACCGCAGTGCACTTGACTCGGTCCTTCCTGGAGTCACGCTCTGAAGCTACCCTTGTGGTCGAGCTTGACTTTAGAAATGCCTTTAACAGTATTCGAAGGGACCACTTATTGAGTGCGGTAAAAGCCCATGCCCCGAGTATGATCCACCAGGTGGAAGTAGCTTATAAAGAGCCTTCCTGCCTTCTCCAGCCGCATGATGTGATAATGTTGCAAATTGGGGTGCAGCAGGGCGACCCGTTGGGTCCCCCCCTGTTCTGCCTGGCTGTCAAGGAGTTGGTCGATTCTCTTGAATGTCCTCTAAATGTATGGTACTTGGACGACGGTGTTCTGGGTGGCGCCCCCGATGCGGTACTAAGGAACATCCACCGAGCCAATGAGTTTGCTGAGCGAAGTGGCTTGGCCCTAAACCCTGCAAAATGTGAGGTCCATGCTGTAGGAGGTGCTGCTGACTCCGAAGTGCAAGTGGCTCTCCCAGGGTGCAAGACTGTCGGCACTAATTTAGAGTTGCTAGGCGTCCCCCTATTCCCGCAAGAGTTCCGGATGTTCTCGAGAAGTGGCTGGTCAAACTAGATGAAATGCAATGTCACGCATTCACTTGGTAGATTCTCACTGAGGCCTTTTTCTTCTGAGATCATCATTTTCGGCCTTTCGTCTCAACCACTTGTTTCGAGGGGCAGACTGTTCGCGAGCTTCAGGAATCCTTGAACGACTCAACGACCGCGTGATGTCTACATTAGAGGCGTTGCTAAACCTTAGCATATCCGCTCGTGCGCGCCAACAAGCTCTACTCCCCGTTCTTTAGGGTGGCCTAGGGTTACCTGATGCGACTGTCTTATCGGAGACAGCTCTGGCAGCTTCCCTCCATAAGTCTATGCAACAGGCAAGAATCCTCCTGGATTCTGTTGCTTTCACAGACTTAGAAGCTCGATTGGAGACAAGCCACCGCAGAGCAGTTGTCCCTGTGCGGCCACGAGCCTGCCGAGGCTAGGACACCAGAGAAAATGGACAGCAATTTTTTATGAGCAAAGAGTTGAAAACCTCATTGCGGAATGCGCCACGGACGCCGATAAGGCCAGGCTGCGCGCCGTCTCCTCCAAGGGGGCGGGCGCATGGCTCCACGCCATACCCTGTACTCAGATCGGGACCCTGTTAGATGACGAGTCGGTAAGGATCGCGGTCGGACTTTGTTTAGGGACAGACCTTGTGTACACTCATGCCTGCGTCTGCGGAGACGTCGTCCGGCCAGATGGACGCCACCGGCTGTCCTGTATTGTCAGCGCAGGTAGGCGAGCAAGACACCAATCCTTGAACGAAACCTTTAGCAGAGCTCTACGATCCAGTAATCTACCGTGCGTTCTGGAGCCCGTCGGACTAGACAGAGAGGGCGGAAAGAGGCCTGACGGTCTGACGTTAACTCCGTTTGAGCGCAGATGCATGCTGGTTTAAGACGCGACAGTGACTGACTTATTAGCCCCTTCAATAATCAGTGCTGGCGCGGCTCAGGCTGGCCATGCATCGGCTCTCGCCGAGGCAGGCAAGGTTAGAATGTACCAGAACATCGGTTACCCGTACGAGTTTCACCCACTTGCCTTCGAGACCCTTGGCGGGCCGGGTCCGTCTACTCGCAGTTTGCTACAGAAAGTTGGGAAGCGGCTAATTCTAGCCAGCGGAGATAAGCGAGCAAGTGATTTTCTCAGACAGCGTCTGTCGCTGGATGTGCAACGGAGCAATGCGGCCTCGGTTCGAGGAACTCTCCAGAAATGGCTGGTCCCTACATTGGACCCCCCTAATAGCGCACACGTTTGCAGGGACCCACATGTTTTGGTCCGATCGTGAATGATTGAATTCATTGAATAAAAATATTATTATTGGTATTTAAAAAATAATTGGGGAACCTAAACGTGTACCCGCCTAGGCTCACCCCTACTTCTCAATCCATCGAGCCGATGATAGCGACGGCGTTTCCCCTACATACTGTGAGCGAGAGTTGCTGACGCAGAAACTCGCCCCCGCGCCGGTCACCCGTGTTAGCACTCAGTTTGATACCTAAGTCTTTGAGGAAGATACTTGTGTTCTTGCTGATTGGGCTTAGCATTTCCAAGGCGACGGGCACGAAGTGGTATCTTCTCTCGAAGTTAGAGTATTTGCGTTTTTTGCAATCTCAGCATGTTCAGCAACCCACCCTGACCGGGTGGCGCTGTGCGTCAAGTATGTCAGAGCCACTGTATATTTATTGTTATTTGTAATGCGTGTGCATAATGATGATCGTCATATTTGGTGCAATTATATTGAGTATACATGTAACATAGAGGCGTTCACAGTTGTCAGCTATTTGCGGTATCTTATTTGTGAAAGGCAGTGTAAGTGATAACTTTGCAGTGGCCAACAGGCAGACGCATAAAACTTCGCACACGCCTGCCGACAGCTGCCTGTCTCCGTGTATTCCTCATGGAAGTTCGTATTTGAACAGATCAGGTGATGACAGCCATGAACTATGTATCTGCTATAGATGTAGTGGTTGTCACATGAAAGACCACACCCGAGGTGAGAGGCACTGAAAATATCATAACAAAACGTCTCCAACCTCTCTTTTATTATTATGGAGATAAGCTTCATGTCTTTCGCAAGGCCTGTGTTCCAAACAGGGGACGCGTACAGTATCACCCGTGACACATACTGTTTTTAGAGACTGACGTACAGTCTCTAGCATCAGACAGTACAAACGTCCGCATAATCCAGTTAACTTTCCTGGATGCGCGCGTAACAGTTTCAGCTATATGTGCGCTATAGTTCAGACTAGTACAAGTCAAAACATTCAAGATTTTTGTAATTGTTGCAACTTGTAGATGCTCACCGCCAAGGATGTAGGAGTATCTAGGATCGTTTAACCAAATGTCGAATAGCGCACTTATGTGCGGTTAATTTAAGATCAATTTTACAAGACTAAAGAAGTTGCCTAATACTATTTATGAGGTCGCAGTCGTGTGACAATAGTATACATCTTGATATCGTCGGCATAGAATTTCATACGCACATGTTTCGGGACGATGTACTTTATTGAATCTATACACAATATGTACATAAGCGGCAAAGGTATGGTGCCCCGTGGACAGCCAGAAGTGGCTCGAGCACAGGATGTTAGGCAGTCATTGACACGGACGCGGAAAGCTCTGCTACTCTAAGAATCTAGGAGTCTACTTGACTACCAACACTATAACTATGGAGAGTCTGCAAGAGCTCACGATGGAATGGCTTGTTGTCATTGAGCATCAAAGCCCAATCATTTTGAGTTTCAATAAGCTGCAGGACCATAAAGTAGCCTGGTCGACAAGCGAACTGTTCTCTTGAGATGAATCTCTAAACATTTGCGTTGTTTTAGATAGCTTCAGCAATTACGCTCTCAAGAAGTTTGCTGGCAACAGGATTAAGCGATACAGGCCATTTGTTTTGTTTACCAGTCTTGTTCCCTTTCATATGCACTGATCACACGATGACGCAGCGAAACAAATCAGGTACAGTTCTTTCATTAAGAAAACGTCGGAATATTAGGGAAAAAAAGATACATAGTGAGCGGTCGCATTGCTTATATAAAACAACAAAAAACGCGCTGATACTATCCGATGTTTCGCTGTGTGTATCTGCGAGTTTTCTGAGATGTCGAGTCAGGTCTTCAGGAAAGCTCGCAACGTCTTCAACGTATTGGAGATTTTGTGCTATGTGTACATGAGGTTATGGCCGACGGCAGCGCTTTGCTAATTCACTAGAAGACTGAGAGGCTGAGGCGAAAACGTCACGGAGCAATTCAGCTTTCTCAGAGTTCTCAGTAGCTAACGACCCATCCTGCCTTCTTATTGCGCTAGCACTGTCTTTGATTTCGAGCCGTTTTCTTACGTATTTGTCGTTGATTGATTGTCGTTGAGCTATGTTTTTTTCTCTCCAATGATTCTCTTAAGATGCATCACATTTTGAAGTCTCTTCTAAATTGTTTTAGTAGTTGCTTCAACGTTTAAATGTCGCTAGACGACCAGTAAGACGTTTGCACTCTCGTCGAACTTGTTCAACTTTATTTTTCCATTTAAAGATACACTTCTCGAATAAAACTATATGCGGCGTCTTCAACCTTAATCGAATGAATATATAGGCAATTTATTTAATCAACATAGTATTAGGAACGTCTCTATTCCTACGGGATCTCAGGGAACCCTTCGGCGGAGGGAACGGACCCTTCGACTGACACCGCGTTTCCCCGCTGAAGCTCGATCGATACTCGCTGCAGTAGGAACTCTCCGGAACGAGGATCCCTTGTGACTGCGTTCAGTCTTTTCCAAGCTCCTTGAAAAATTTTGACGTTTCTTCACCCATGGGTCCGTAAGTTTCTATGGCAATTGGCTGGACGATAAACTGCGGATTGAGTTCTCTGTATTTCGCTAACTTGCGGTCCTCCGCAAGACAAGCAGAAGCGCCAGCCCTCTGGCTTGTTCGAGCGACGTAGCTCCTGGCCAATGTACACGACACGGTAACGTCCCATACAAGTAGACGACCTCTTTCCCAAGGGGTTAGAGTTTTGCCATCCGGTCGTAACCCACTATTGGCGCTGAGGCCTAGTGGCTCTTTCACAGCCGGCACCTGTGCACTATGCAGTGCACGACAGACGACGTCGTTAATTGCATAGTGTCGTGGGTGGCGGCCGGCGCTGTATCGGCACGATAGAGCGTGTACCCCTGTTGTTGTTACGGGGAACCGACACCGGTTGCAAAGATGAGCGGCACAGACCGACTCCCCCAGCCGCAGACCAGACACGATGCGGAGTGTGTTATTGTCCAGCATCGTACCTAGTTGTATTGTCCAGCATCGTACCTAGTTGAATCGAATTATCTCAGCAACCGGTGAACAGGAGCTGACTGGAGCTATGGCGGGTGCCGATCGGATCAAGTGGCCGTGGTCACCCCCGGGTTCCCCACCTCATCAGACACGCTTTGCCCATTAACCTGTGATACCGGTTTTCTGTAAGCAGTGTCGTCTCCCTGCTGTCCGAAGAGTCACCGAAGCCGTTCTGTTTCAAGATCAGTCATCTCTCTCAGTATTTCGTCCTGCCAGGCTATCCCCAATCGGGTCTATTTAACACGAAGCATCTCAACTTTTTTTTAATTTTACAGAATATGATTTACACGCTTTGGAGAAGTCAAAAAGTGCTCTCCAGTTTCTCCGTACTGTTCTTCCAGGTCGTGTGTCATCTGAACAGGCTGTATAGACGTGTATCTCTTTCCTGGAAACCGTAGTGAGCCTGATTGGTCAAATATTTCGCTCTAAGGTAAGCATCAATGCTTTTAAGCGATTGACGCCTGCGTAACTGGTGCACCTCGGCATTCACTCATCTTCAAAATGAGCACGATATAACTCCTGAAACACAGACGACACAGTAATATCCTCGGGCAATGTAGATTCAGCATCACCGCAATAAATGGGTAGGCTCGGCTTTAATTTTGTGCTGACCGTCGTTGGGAGCGGACGTCCGGGCCCGACGGGGCCTGTTTGCTAGACCTTTAGTGCTTTGCTCATGCTTGTAGTGTTTCCATGTGCGGTCGATTTGGTGCCTTGAGTTGGTTTGCGCCTTGGTGGGACGTGAACACGGACGTGCGCTCCAGTGTGCGCGTGTGGACGTGGTGCGCGTGTGGACGTGGTACGCGAGCACGGCTGGGCTCGGCGCCTGCTGACTTCGACAGGATAAGTGCAACTTTGGACGTCGACGGGAAAGAAATGCAAGCACGCGAAATAGCGAAGATGGACGCGCCGGGAGCACGGGCCGCTCCCATGTAAACTCTGTACCGTGCCGCTGGCGCTTAGTTTAAACATCTCCTGACAAGACCAAAGTAGCTAAGCGCGGAGTGGACGAGGATGAAGAAGCTACCTCAACCTACGACCGAGCCGCGGAGGTTTTATAGGGCCACATTAGAACTGCAGTGTAACTTTGCAAGGTCAAAAATACAAAAGTCAAAGTCAAGGTAGTGGCCGAGAAAATTCACCTCAACTCGCTTGGACGCTGAAGAGAAAACTGGCGCGCTTCTAGGCGCAATTCAGGCACCGCAGACAGTGCAGAAGGAAAGAGACGAGGTGCAGGCAACGACACCGCCTCAGTCTCCGATACCTCCAGCCGTCTTCTTGCGATGTGCGCCGAAAGAACCGGAGGCCGCCCTGGCCTACCTAAGATTGCGAAGAGCGACAGCCTGATCTCCGGAGGACCCATTCGGGTCTCTTCTGGCCCTTGAAGGCCTATCGGCAGCTGATTATATCTCTTGAGACCATTACTGCTTTATAAGCGGTGAGAGGTCTACTGTGATTGGCCGCCCCGTCGAACTTTTCGCCACCATCGCAACGAGAGCACCTTTCCTATACGTGGCTCGCCAACAACGGGGAGGAAAGGTTCTCGGCGCCCTGGCGGCCCAAGCGTCCTCAGACGAGATTGTCCACCTAAGCCGTTCTGACGGACGGGCGCAGCGAGGAAGGGAGGAGTCCTTCTGCGGAAGTCACAACCCCGCCCCCGCCTGCCTTGAACGGACAAACTTTAGTCAGAGTTAAGGTGGTTTTAATAGTGTGGCCTGTCACTGTTGGAAGGCCGCACCTTCTAATGTGACAGGCCACCCCATTCCCTTGAAACGACAGGCAAAACACCCAGGCGTGCCGCGCGACACCGGCCTTACAGGAAAGGCGTACATCGAATATGTCGCCCTAAAGGTAGCGCAGGACTCGCGCAATCTCTTAAGGATTCTGCCGAGAGAAAAGGGCGGACGCGTCGCCAATTGCTTGCGTCACATGTATGCTCCTAGGAACTCCAGCCTACCACGCTTTATCTCTAAAAGAACAACCAAGTTGTACGTTTTCTACAACAGTGGCTGTGACATCAAGTTTCTCCGTAATCGATGAACTCGGGTGCGCTGCTTTAACTTGTTGAAGAACTCCCGCCTCCATGATAATTTTGTTATGCTCGCGGAGACAAGCCACACGCGGACAGGAAAACGATCCGGCCGCGGTGGGGCTATCACAGTTTACACACTTCGACCGTTTTGTGCAGCTGGACGCCAGATAATCTTCCCATTTGTTGCTGGCTTTGTGAAAAGTGCATCTGTCCGCTAGATGCCCTACTCGATTGTAGCATAACTTTGGTTAATTGCGCTTCAGAACGACGAAGTGGGTTTTGTACCCAGGAAAACAGGTACAGGCGGTTGACGCTCGAAGGTCAATATTACCTTGCTGAATGGGGTCTTACCTGCGTGACCTGTGCGAAATGCTAGCTCTTTGCGTACTCCTCGTCTAAAAATCCGATATCGATGCTTTGAATTTTCGCTTTGAGAGAGGTTAGAGCTGGTCAGGCCATCACCGGTGGCGTGGGGGGTGCATTCGCCTGCGCCTCGCGCCCGGAGGATACACATAGGTGCGCGGGTTCGAGCTTCACCGTTGCACATTTGTTTTTGTGGGGTTTCATGTATGAAGCAATGCGAAATATATATATATATACATATATATATATATATATATATATGTATATATTTATATATATATATATATATATATATATATACATATATATATATATATATATATATATATATATATATATATATATATATATATGTATATATATACATATACAGTCACTGAAAAAAAATATAGGGCCACCCATGTTTGCCACATTTCACGCATTTATTATGACCGATTGTGTAAAGATCATAATGATACATGCTCACCGAGTAACAGCGGATACTTTTATCGACATTTGGAGTATCGGGTTACCTTAAAACACGAGATTTCGACATTTGGCACAGCTACGCTGCGAAAAAATTATAAAGTCACCATTAAGATGCATGTCTTAGCGAGTGAATTGAGTGGAATAACAACGTTTGGGCTCATTTCACGGCTCGACAGAAACGAAAGCAGACCTCCTACCAGAAATGTTTCTGTGCTGAAACGATGGGTTTGGGTCGGCGTCTCACGAGTGACGAAAAGACCCAAATCAAGGCTTATAAGGATGTCGGCCTCTCTAATCGGGAAATTTGCCGTCGATTGGGGCGTTCTCGCTAAGTAGTGAACAACTTCGTGAATTTGGGTGAAAAATACGGCATAAAAAAGAGTCCGGGGCGTCCAAATACCATTTCGGAACGAAACAAGCGCGCAATTTTGAAGATAGCCTCGAACTCTGCGCTCTCGGCAAAGGCAATTGCGGCGGCGGCCGGTGTGCAAACGAACGTGCGAAATGTGCAAAACCTCCTCAGGAAGACACTTTGGCTCACGAGAAAAAAACTTAAGAGAAAACCACGATTGACCGCTGAGCATCAGAAAGCTCGTCTCGACTTTGCCCAGGTTACGATGTCATGGACCACTGAATGGCACCGAGTGCTCTTTTCGGATGAAAAAAAGTTCAATTGTGATGGACCGGATGGATTTAACTATTATTTCCACGATGTGCGCAAGGAAGAACGATTTTTGTCAAAACGGCACTCAGGTGGCGGTTCGGTGATGATCTGGGCCGCTGTCGGGTATTATACAAGGTCGCCGATTGTGTTTTTAGACGGTTGTGTTAATTCGACGCGCTATAGGGACCTACTAGAAAAGCAATCTGCACATTTTGAGCTGATAGGAGGACCCGACTTTCGTTTTTCAACACAATAATGCCCCGATTCACACTGCTAAGTTGATCGAAAGCTGGTTCGAACAACGCTACATTGAGGTCCTACGCTGGCCTGCAGTCTCACCTGATCTTAATATTATCGAGAATGTATGGGGCTGGCTCGCCCGAAAAGTTTACACCGAGGAAAAACAATTTTCGAACCAGGTAGAACTAAAAAAGGCAATTGTGAAGGCTTGGGACGAGCTCTCGCAGGACGTCATCCAAAATTTGTTCAACACTATACCAAACCGCATTTTTGAAGTTATCCGACGTAATGGGAAGTTCACTAAATATTAAGTATAGTTGTTAGGTGCCGTGAAATGAGCCCAAACGTTGTTATTCCACTCAATTCACTCGCTAAGACATGCATCTTGATGGTGACTTTATAATTTTTTCGCAGCGTAGCTGTGCCAAATGTCGAAATCTCGTGTTTTAAGGTAACCCGATACCCCAAATGTCGATAAATGTATCCGCTGTTACTCTGTGAGCATGTATCATTATGATCTTTACACAATCGGTTATAATAAATGCGTGAATTGTGGCAAACATGGGTGACCCTATATTTTTTTCAGTGACTGTATGTACATATATATATATATATATATATATATATATACACATATATATATATAATATATATATATATATATATATATATATATATATATATATTATATATCTATATGTCTATATATCTATATATATATATCTCTATACACCTATACTATCTATATATCTATATATATATATCTACATATATGTATGTATATATATACATATTGAGACCTCCATGAGACCGCTACACAAGAGACCGATTACTGGTCTCACAACTACCACAACACGTTCGATGGGGCACATTTTAAAAAAGCACACGAAACGCCCTTTGTACATTACTGGATTAAGGGTATGCCCTACCTATCTGGTAAGGAGTATTTAAACCTACTAAAGCTCAGGATCAACGCACTACCAACGCTTGCCAGATTGGCCAGGGGACGCCCGGGCTACAACAACGTTGTAGGCACGGGTGTCATGCGCCTGAGACGTTGGCTCATGTCGCTCAGATGTGCGATATAACACACAAACAAACCATAAAGAGACATGACGACGTCCTGTGATCGCGTGGCGCGTCTTCTCCGCGAAAGGGGTCATGAGGTGGTTCGTGAGCGAGTATTCCGTCGACCGGGCGCACCGGGTCTAAAGCCCGACCTCGTAATAACAACACCTACCGAGGTCTGGGTTTTAGATGCCGAGGTTTGCGGCCCGAACCGGGACCTGGCAAAAGCACGGCAAGACAAGATCGCCAAATATGACGTCGAGTTCCTAAGAGCGGCGCTCCCCTACCCGCAAAAACCTCGCAGATTCGGATCCATCACTATCTCTATGAGTGGTGTATGGGACTCCGAATCTGCGAGGACGCTCTTGGGGCTCGGCGTCACGAAGAGGAATCTTATGGATCTCACCGTTTTAACTTTGCAAGGAACCTTGAGGATATATCGCTCGCACCGGGTCCATAAGAGCGGGGGCTACCATCAAGCAAGGACACGGACAACTGACTCTTAACTTCACGTGACATTTTTTTACCACCATTTTTATTAAGGCGAGCACTGCCGAGTGTGCAAACGTATTGTAAATGATTAATAAATCATCACAATATTTTCTATATATATATATATATAGATAGATATATATATATATACATATATATATATATATATATACACATACATATATGTATATATATATACATATATATATACATATATATATATATATATATATATATATACATATATGTATATATATATACATATATGTATGTATATATTTATGTATATCATTTCAACAGACCTTACTCATCTGTCAAATATAATTCGCTCAGGTGAGGACCACACTATCGCCTTAAACGAATTTCTGAACAGACATTTTACACATACTGTCCGACGTCGTGCCTTTAGAGAAACACCTTCCACTGAAGCGCGAGTATCTAAAAGCCAACAGCGACGTCAAGATTACGCAACCACTCAAAAACTTGTTTGCCAAAACCGATCCAAATGCGCTCATGAGGTGCTGGACGGCAAACACACCATACACAACATGCAGGCCACCGAAGTTGTAGAACACTGGGCCAACACGATGACACAACCACCCCCTGAACCACTCCCTTGCCACGTATACACTCCCAACTCTGAACTCTTTGAGGTTTCCCTCCCTATCTCCCTAAAGGAAACCCACGTAGCTCTCCGCGGACCTTCTAAAACACTAGGCTTGGACGGGATTTGTCTTTCGTCCCTCCGTAAACTCCCGTTAGAAGTAGTCTGTTGTATTCTTAACATACTATTAATTAGCGATATTGCCTCAGCCCATGAAACTGCTCGCTTAGCGTTCATTCCTAAAATTAACAATGCCACATCCCCAAGCGATCTGCGACCCCTATCTATTAGTTCATACTTACAACGAACGCTTAACAAAATTCTCTCTAAACGCCTCCAGAACTCTATTAAGCTTCTCCCAATCCAGCGAGCGTTCCTCCCCTATAATGGTACCTTCGAGAATCTTGCGGTTCTGGATGGTATCCTTAACGATGCCAAGTCTGCAGGACGTGAGCTCAGACTCGCCTCAATCGACCTCCGTAAGGCGTTCGACATGGTGAGTCATGACTCCGTCCTGTGGTCACTCCGGACTCGCGGATACCCGGAGGTATTCATTAACTATATCGAACGCTTGTACCTCTTATCTAAAACTCTCATAGAATTTGGACAAGAATGTCGCACATTTCGGCCAACTAGGGGTGTTAGGCAGGGAGATCCTCTGTCTACCCTTTTATTTAATCTAGTTCTCGACGACATTCTTTCAAAATTGGACAAAACTAATATCAGATACCAACTTACTGATGACTTCCGCCTTATGGGCTTAGCCTTTGCGGATGATCTCATCCTCCTAGCCTCCACGAATCCACTCTCCAACGGCTCCTTAATATGGCGGACCCACTTTTGAAATCCCGAGGCCTTGAAATTTATACTAATAAAAGCTTTACTATCTCCCACCTATTTAATAGGAAGGAAGGTAAAGGTTTTATCAATACCGTACCAGAATTTAACGTTGGAGACCGGCAATTGCCAGCTAAAGGTATGAGCGATCGATGGAGATATCTTGGAGTCGACTTTGACAGCAATGGCAGAGTTGACTCCATCAAGGATATACTCCTTAATTTACTCAACAAACTCACGATAGCTCCCCTTAAACCCCACCAAAGACTCATATTTTTGAAAGACCTTCTCATTCCCCGTCTCCTATATAAACTGGTCTCCGGTCCCAGACTATCTTACGCACTCCTTAGTGACCTAGATAAAGAGATCAGAAAGGTTGTTAAGCCGAAATGGCTTAAGCTCGAAAACTCGGTGCCGAACGCCTACCTGTACACGCACACAGCACACGGCGGTCTGGACATCCCCTGCCTCCAAACATTCATTCCCAAACTCCGCCTCTCTCGCCTGACAGCACTACAACACTCCACGCACCTTGGGGTCCAATGGATGCTAACCACCGAGCACTTTAAAAAAGATCTTGCGAAAACAAGACTTCTTTGCGAGCGCTTGGGAACCTCCATTGAGACCGCTACACAAGAGACCGATTACTGGTCTTAACAACTACACAACACGTTCGATGGGGCACATTTTAAAAAAGCACACGAAACGCCCTTTGTACATTACTGGATTAAGGGTATGCCCTACCTATCTGGTAAGGCGTATTTAAACCTACTAAAGCTCAGGATCAACGCACTACCAACGCGTGCCAGATTGGCCAGGGGACGCCCGGGCTACAACAAACGTTGTAGGCACGGGTGTCATGCGCCTGAGATGTTGGCTCATGTCGCTCAGATGTGCGATACAACACACAAACAAACCATCAAGAGACATGACGACGTCTGTGATCGCGTGGCGCGTCTTCTCCGCTAAAGGGGTCATGAGGTGGTTCGTGAGCGAGTATTCCGTCGACCGGGCGCACCGGGTCTAAAGCCCGACCTCGTAATAACAACACCTACCGAGGTCTGGGTTTTAGATGCCAAGGTTTGCGGCCCGAACCGGAACCTGACAAAAGCACGGCAAGACAAGATCGCCAAATATGACGTCGAGTTCCTAAGAGCGGCGCTCCCCTACCCGCAAAAACCTCGTAGATTCGGATCCATCACTATCTCTATGAGTGGTGTATGGGACTCCGAATCTGCGAGAACGCTCTTGGGGCTCGGCGTCACGAAGAGGAATCTTATGGATCTCACCGTTTTAACTTTGCAAGGAACCTTGAGGATATATCGCTCGCACCGGGTCCATAAGAGCGGGGGCTACCATCAAGCAAGGACACGGACAACTGACTCTTAACTTCACGTGACATCTTTTTACCGCCATTTTTATTAAGGCGAGCACTGCCGAGTGTGCAAACGTATTGTACATGATTAATAAATCATCACAATATTTTCTATACATATATGTATATATATATATATATATATATATATATACATATATGTATATATATATATATATACATATATGTATATATATATATATATATATATATATATATATATATATATATATATCTATATATATATATCTATATATATATACATATATGTATATATATATATATATATACATATATGTATATATATCATTCCACGTTCGAACGTCGTGGTGTTTGGTCATGCTTTGAGTGACTCTCGCTTTGTGCTGTGTTGTCTCGATTCGGCGGTGGCGGTTGGGTGCGCCGCTTGTTTGACTCGGATATACTCCACTTTGAGTTCCGGCTGGAGCTGGTCGAGGCGTGTTGGTCTATTTTGTAGTGCCATGTTCTTTTGTTCTGTCGATTAAGGCAATGGGCGGGAGTGCTTGACTGGCCAGCTGATTCAACGTGCCTAAGTATCTGTCAGTGCAGTGACGACATACCAGCTGTTCTTCATCGGTGTGGCGCCACGGTCTTCTGTTTATAAATATCTTGTCCCGGTTTTAGAGGGGTCAGCAATATCCTGCTGCCTCTCGCTCTTCCCACTCGCCATCAATCATGGTGATTGGGAGAGCAGTGGTGACGCAGAAGAGGAGCGTGATTCTCTCGTCCAGGAGAGAGAAGAAAGAGAGGCGAGTAGTCTCTACCCGCGCCGCGAGTGACGGTCCTATGGAAGCCATCAGTGATCGAAGTATGACGGCGCCGTGCGTTAATAAGCCAACTGGTTCTGGCTCGAATAGCGAGGTTTCTAATGAGTCTAACGCAGTTGATATTCCGACGGCCGTCGCGGATGAAGAGACGCAATTGTCGATCGATGAAACACAAAATGGCTGGATGACGGTCGTGAATAAAAATACTGCAAAGAGATTGGATACTCTAAAAAAAACAGATCGGCGCTATTAGATCGTCCGAGTATAGACCGCCAAAAGGTATCTTCAAAGTCGTCATCGGACGCAGGGCTGATCGGGTCGTTGATGTTAATCTAATACAAGTCGCTGAACCATTCGATGAAAATTTATTAGCGCTCTGTGCTGACCTGCACCGACTTTTTCTGGCTTGGAAGCCAGAAACAAGGTCTGGCTTCTTTTATGTATGGTTCAGTTCTGCTGAGGAGGTTGCCAAGGCCACACAGCTATCGTCCTTCCTCAACGTGCCTGTATTAGTAAAAAGTCATGATCTAGGCTGTGACAGAGCTAAAATTGCTGACGTGATAAAGGTTTTTCAGAGCAGTATATCACGTCTTCTCTTAAGGATGTCGGTGTCACAATGGCAAAAAGAAAGTGTTACATAAGACCGCATCCGTCTTAATCAGCGGCCTGTCCTCTTCGAGCTTGTGAAATTGAAAAAAGGAAAGCTCTTACTGTAGGCTGATACATCAAGTCAATATGGAGCTGCCGGACGCCAAATAATTAATTGTCCTGGACACAGTGGACTCATGCCCTCCAAATAAGCCTCAAGTCATCTCATCTAGTCAAACGTGCCCCGCTAAGGCCTCCTACGCAGCTGTGGTCCGGTCCCTAGTCGTGGAGACTTATTCACGTCCCGAAGTTCGGGTGAATCTGCCTGGAATTTCTGAGATCTCCTCGAAGAAGCCCATGCCATCGAAGAAGAAACCAACAAACTCTTTTCAACGGACGCCATCTCTACTGAGAGGGCCACAAAAACCAAGGAAGACTGTACCTGCAAAGAGCAAGCAACTTCCTGCAATTGTTCAACCTCTTATTAAATTTTTTAAAGCCATTTGTTCGAAGGCTGCGGCCAGTCTGAGTAGAATCTTTGTGGCAATCTCTCAGCTTTTATCAGCATTTTTAACCTAAGGCTACGCTGTCCCATCAGCCTGAATTGACTCTCTCTTACTATTTTTAATGCTCGATTTTATACTCCCTGATCCACGAAGCTGTTCTAATATTTATAGTTGCGAGGACTGGCACGACCTTCCCCCCTGTAAACGTAGCTCGTTTACAGCAACTCATCTTAATGCTGGCACAGAGGGATTAAAAAAATCGGGGCAACACGAACACCTGAGCAGCGTACATTGTGATGAGTGGTCATCCGTAGATGTAGCAGTGATAAGCGAGACTTGGCTAAAATACATTGATGCCCCTCTGTTCGCTATTGACGGCTTCAGCTTAGTGGCATCCAATCGTAAAACGCCTAAGCTTGGAGGCGGTGTCGGAATCTATGTCCGTACCACCTGTGTGATTGTATCCACGCTAGCGCTTAGTAGCATTGATGGGTGTGTTCAAGCTCTTCGTGTACATCTTCGGAAAGGGTCCGAGTTCGAAGGTTTTATCATTGGGTTTTACTCGAGTAGTACTCTACATAGGGATACCCTCCTTGACCTATTAGATGATATTTTACCATCTAACTCTTTACTTCCGTGTCTGCTTCTTGGTGATTCGAACGTTAACTTGCTCGCTAGTCCCCCGCCGTTGAACTATATATCCTTCTTCACTAGCAACAACCTAATGCACCTCATCGATCGTGTCACGAGACCTCTTTCTAGAACTTGCATTGATCATATTACAATTAGGGGCTGTTCTACATTTTTAAAGTTCAAACAGTGGTTTTAATTACGTTGTCATTCTCGGACCATTTCCCTGTTGCCGTCTCCCTGCTCAAATGCGGAGAAACTTCAACGACGCTTCAGGCCGCTACTTCCAACTTCACCCGCGTTCACGACGCTGCTGGTGTGGGTACCTTCTTAAATAGCCTAAGTGATAATTCCTGGAGCAATGTCTATGATTCAAATTATGTTAATTTAGCGTTCGAAAATTTTCAACGAACCCTTCGGGGTATTTATAACACATCATTCAGTCTACGTCTCATAGCGCGTACGGAGGCGTCAAAAGGTGACACGATTGTGTTCTCGCCAGGACTGCGTCACCTAAGAAAGAATGCTAACAAAATGTACATTAGGCACAAAAAGATTAATTACCCCAGAAAGTAAACATGCTTATCTGGTGAGCCAGAAAAGGTACAAAACCGCTGTTCGTATTGCTCGTTCAGCGTTCAATAAGGAGCGGTTTGATACCTTACGTGGAGATTTCCCCCGTCTCTGGCAGTTCATTTAAAGGTCCTGTGGTAAACATAAAGGTTTGGCCGAGTTGCCTGCTGCTCTCGTCACCTCTTCAGAAGAAACTTCCACAGATTCTGTTTTAATAGCCGACGAATTTAACCGCTAGTTCGTGTCGGTGAGTTTGGACACGGTCTCTTCATTGAGTCTTGAGGACGATATTAGACCGCGATTAAGACACCTTTGGTCCTGTAATGACGTTACCTTCAGTTTTCGCGCTGTAACAGTAATTGAGGTGGCCTCGATATTACTTAAGCAGAAACAAAGCTGGGGCTGCGGTGCAACTGGACTTCCTGCTCAACTTCTAAAACTTGGTATTCCATACATTGCTGGTTCTCTTACGCACATAGCGAACCTTGCACTCGCATCTGGAGTGTTTCCAACCGCCCTCAAGGCTTCTTTTGTTACACCTATTTACAAAAAGAAAGGCGACGTTGCGGAGCTTAAAAGCTACCGACCTAGCAGCTTGGTTGACTGCATTTCAAAGCTATTCGAGAAGCTTGCTCTCTTGCAGCTGGAACACTTCCTCGAATCCTGCAGCTTTCTTTCGCCTAATCAATTTGGATTTCGTCACGGTCGGTCCACGGGCCTGGCACTCGCGCATCTCTGGCAGTTTGTAACCGACTCCGTTGAATCGACAAAAGCCTGTCTAGGCGTTTTTCTCGAAGTCTCTGCGGCATACAATTGCGTTCGCCATTCTTTCATTCTTCAAATCTTGCAAAACCTTGGGTGTTCTGCAAGTACAGTAGAGTGGTTTAATTCATTTCTATCCTTGCAGTCGATTGCAGTCTGTTCGTATAGGGCAAGTGGTTTCCTCGCGGTGATCTGTTAATATTGGAACTTCACAAGGATCGGAGCTAGGACCGTTTCTTTTCTTGATTATCATTAATTTCATTCTGCTTAATATTGAAAAAGAGAACATTAGCAAGCCTATAGCTTTTGCCGATAACACATCACTTTTATTTAGGGTTGACTTTCCAGCCCTCAATATAACGCGCTCATTATCCCAAGCGAAAGAGGTAATCAAAATATTTAATTATTTATTAATGCTAGCAAGACTAGCCTCACTCTGTTTCGCTCTCCTCAATTAAAGTTGCAGGTGGACCTTGATCGGCTTGCTTCTGAATTCGGTCTGAAGTTTTCGTCAACTACTAAATGTTTGGGCCTAATCTTACATGAAGGTTTAAGTTGGCGCGCTCATATTGATCATACAAAACGCTGTTTGTGCCGGTACTCACGTACGGCATTCTCTTGTGGAGAGGTGGATACGATCACGTTCTGCATCGGGCTCAGGTATTACAAAACAATGCTCTGAAGGCTATATTTGGGATGAGACGTAGCCAATCTGATAGAAATATATATTGTGACTATAAGATTCTATCCATTGCTGTATCGTCTTCAAGTAGCTACTCTTGGCTTCAAGATCAGTCGTAGTTTAGTACCTACTGAGGTTGCCTTCCCTCTAGTCCCACAGCGGCGGAAAACCTCGCGACGGGCCACCACTTTTGTGATACCTCGCGTGCAGAAAAGATCTAGCATCCAACCTCTTGTGTACAGACTGCCCGTCGTGTGGGAGAGCATCCCGCAGGAAATTCGTTACTCGAAGTCCCTGACCTGTTTTACCCGGGACGTCAAAATATGGCTTTTAAATCGAAATACATGACCGAAAAGGGGGATTTACTTAGAGCAATGGTCTAAATTTTGCAGTTTTTGTTTCATTTCGAGTTATATTGTCTATCAGGTTATAGCTTAGTGTGCTCCTTTACTTTGTATGTCAGTATCGCCAATCATATGGTATAGGTGTTAACCACTATTTTTATTATCTTCTTTTTCTCTTTTTATCCCCAAACCCTTGTACCACTTTTCATAACGAGAACTTAAGCATGTGCATGTATGCAGTTCCGTAAATAAACCATGTTTGAATTGAATATATATATATATATATATATAATATATATATATATATACGTCTCTACTCAAGTGTTGAGCAGAACGGTCGCACTGATGCGAGCTCCCGCTTAAATTGCCTAGATCGCAAGTTATATCTGGTTCTTTAACGGGAGTTTTGTCACAGACCATCGTAACTACCAGTGTAACCGAACTGTGAGATCCAACACCGTCAAACAGTTCCTTTTTGCATTTAAAAATGCAAAAGTGTTATAATTCGCCGCGTCACTGTGTTAGATAGGTTAGTAGTGCATTCACCATTGCAAACGCCTAACGTATGTGCATTTAAGCGTTTTTAAGTTGAAGTGATTGTGTCGGTTTTTAGATTTAGGTAAGATAAGGCCACCTATATAGTTGTTTTAGTGAAATATAGCGGCCCTAATTAAATTTCACTAATCTTAACTTCTATATAGGTATAGTGTATGCACTATACGCTTTGTTTCGAGCTCTAAAATCGAACTCAGCGTAGAGAGTACAATAAGCAGCGATATATTGGGCAGCTATATCGTGTTTTAAACCACTATATATTTTAATTGACTACCTACTTACCTACTGTATACTTGTGACAGTGACATCAGACAGCAATTAGTCTGTCTGATGCTAGTTTTCTATCTAACTACCACAAATATATATCTTACACCGACACTACTATTGTGCATATGAATGCGACTTCTACTTTTGACGCTATTTTGCATAAATACAGTACGTGACGAGATGTGTTAAAGTGCTCCCTGAGTAGAGATAAACAGAATGATGGTCTAAAGACCGCTTCATCAACATCTGCGTAAAATCGCGCTATTGTTCACCTACGAAACTTTTAAAGAAATTTTACCACCGCTGTGGACCAAGACAACGATGGCATCACGTGACGGCAACAACAACACCGGAAGGCTCAGCTGCCAGACGTGCGACCGAGTATGCAAATCTGGCGCAGGCCTCGCGAGCCACATTAGATTGACTTACAATCAACGAGAAGTTTGTGCCACCTCCCCAATTCCTAACCGATCGCAGACTAATGATTTAATTTTAAGTTCCACACAAAATAACACTGCTGCTTCTAATAATAGTTTTAACCCCCCTAGTACTTCACGCGTCTCCCAGCCAAATTATAAATGTCACCTGGTACTTGTTTAAAGGCTTTTAATTCTAAATCAGGTCTTAATTTACACAGTCGTCATGCCCATCCGGACGAATATAATGAGAACATTTTAGCCCCCCCTCTAAGAAGGCCAGATAGAACCCACAAGACAAAGTGAACTTTTAGCAACATTAGAAGCAGATTTTACATTAGATAATAATAACGAAACACCTAGATAATAATAACGAAACACCTAGAGAAACCTGGATTTCAACCCTGACGGATCTGAGTTTCCTTGGCCTAGTCGGCCTCGATACTCTTAATCAAATGGCCTCTATAATCCTTCCCAGAAAGATAGTATTATATCCAAAATACAAGCCCTCACAAATCATTTTCCAAACGCAACATAATTTCGACAGACCTTGCTCATCTGTCAAATATAATTTGCTCAGGTGAGGACCACACTATCGCCTTAAACGACTTTCGGAACAAACATTTAATACACACTTTTAGAGAATCACCTTCCACTGAAGCCCGAGCATCTAAGAGGTAACAGCGACGTCAAGACTACGCAACCACTCAAAAACTTATTAGCCAAAACCGATCCAAATGCGCTCATGAGGTGCTGGACGGCAAACACACCATACACAACATACAGGCCACCGAAGTTGTAGAACACTGGGCCAACACGATGACACAACCACCCCCTGAACCACTTCCTTCACCGTATACACTCCCAACTCTAATCACTTTGAGGTTTCCCTCCCTATCTCCCTACAGGAAACCCACGTAGCTCTCCGCGGGCCTTCTAAAGCACTAGGCTTGGACGGGATTTGTCTTTCGTCCCTCCGTAAACTCCCGTTAGAAGTAGTCTGTTGTCTTCTTAACATACTATTAATTAGCAATATTGCCACAGCCCATGAAACTGCTCGCTTAGCGTTCATCCCTAAAATTAACAATGCCACATCCCCAAGCGATCTGCGACCCCTATCTAATAGCTCATACTTACAAAGAACGCTTAACAAAATTCTCTCTAGACGCCTCCAAAGTTCTATTAAGCTTCTCCCAATGCAGCAAGCGTTTCTTTCCTATAATGGTACCTTCGAGAGTTTTGCGGTTCTGGATGGCATCCTTAACGATGCCAAGTCTGCAGGACGTGAGCTCAGACTTGCCTTAATCGACCTCCGTAAGGCGTTCGACATGGTGAGTCATGACTCCGTCCTGTGGTCACTCCGGACTCACGAATACCCGGAGGTATTCAATAATTATATCGAACGCTTGAACCTCTCATCTTGAATTCTCATAGAATTTAGACAAGAATGTCGCACATTTCGACCAACTAAGGGTGTTAGGAAGGGAGATCCTCTGTCCCCCCTTTTATTTAATCTGGTTCTCGACGACATTCTTTCAAAATTTGACAAAACTAATATCGGGTACCAACTTACTGATGACTTCCGCCTTATGGGCTTAGCATTTGCGGATGATCTCATCCTCCTAGCTTCCACGAAATCTACTCTCCAACGGCTTCTTAATATTTCGAACCCCGTTTGAAATCCCGAGGCCTTGAAACTAATACTAATAAAGCTTTACTAACTCCCACCTATTCAATAGAGAATAAGGTAAAGGTTTTATACCGTACCGGAATTTAACGTTGGAGATTGGCAATTGCCAGCTAAAGGTATGAGCGATCGATGGAGATATCTGGGAGTCGACTTTGACAGCAATGGCAGAGTTGACTCCACTAAGGATATACTCCTTGATTTACTCAACAGACTCACCATAGCTCCCCTTACACCCCACCAAAGACTCATATTTTTGAAAGACTTTTTCATTCCTCGCCTCCTATGTAAACTGGTCTCCGGTCCCAGACCATCTCACTTACTCCTTAGCGACCTAGATAAAGAGATCAGAAAGACTGTTAAGTCGAAATGGCTTAAGCTCGAAAACTCGATCCCGAACATCTACCTGTACACGCACACAGCACACGGCGGTCTGGACATTTCCTGTCTTCAAACATTTATCCCCAGACTCCGCCTCTTCCGTCTGACAGTACTACAACACTCCACGCACCCTGGGGTCCAATGAACGCTAACCATCGGGTACTTCAAAAAAGGCCTTGAGAAAACAAGACTTCTTTGCGAGCGCTTGGGAACCTCCATTGAGACCGCTGCACAAGAGACCAATTACTGGTCTCAACAACCACACAAAACGTTCGATGGGGCACATTTTAAAAACACACGAAACGCCCTTTGTACACTACTGGATTAAAGGTACCTTCCACTGAAGCGCGAGTATCTAAAAGCCAACAGCGACGTCAAGACTACGCAACCACTCAAAAACTTGTTTGCCAAAACCGATCCAAATGCGCTCATGAGGTGCTGGACGGCAAACACACCATACACAACATGCAGGCCACCGAAGTTGTAGAACACTGGGCCAACACGATGACACAACCACCCCCTGAACCACTCCCTTGCCACGTATACACTCCCAACTCTGAACTCCTTGAGGTTTCCCTCCCTATCTCCCTAAAGGAAACCCACGTAGCTCTCCGCGGACCTTCTAAAACACTAGGCTTGGACGGGATTTGTCTTTCGTCCCTCCGTAAACTCCCGTTAGAAGTAGTCTGTTGTATTCTTAACATACTATTAATTAGCGATATTGCCTCAGCCCATGAAACTGCTCGCTTAGCGTTCATCCCTAAAATTAACAATGCCACATCCCCAAGCGATCTGCGACCCCTATCTATTAGTTCATACTTACAACGAACGCTTAACAAAATTCTCTCTAAACGCCTCCAGAACTCTATTAAGCTTCTCCCAATCCAGCGAGCGTTCCTCCCCTATAATGGTACCTTCGAGAATCTTGCGGTTCTGGATGGTATCCTTAACGATGCCAAGTCTGCAGGACGTGAGCTCAGACTCGCCTCAATCGACCTCCGTAAGGCGTTCGACATGGTGAGTCATGACTCCGTCCTGTGGTCACTCCGGACTCGCGGATACCCGGAGGTATTCATTAACTATATCGAACGCTTGTACCTCTTATCTAAAACTCTCATAGAATTTGGACAAGAATGTCGCACATTTCGGCCAACTAGGGGTGTTAGGCAGGGAGATCCTCTGTCTACCCTTTTATTTAATCTAGTTCTCGACGACATTCTTTCAAAATTAGACAAAACTAATATCAGGTACCAACTTACTGATGACTTCCGCCTTATGGGCTTAGCCTTTGCGGATGATCTCATCCTCCTAGCCTCCACGAATCCACTCTCCAACGGCTCCTTAATATGGCGGACCCACTTTTGAAATCCCGAGGCCTTGAAATTTATACTAATAAAAGCTTTACTATCTCCCACCTATTTAATAGGAAGGAAGGTAAAGGTTTTATCAATACCGTACCAGAATTTAACGTTGGAGACCGGCAATTGCCAGCTAAAGGTATGAGCGATCGATGGAGATATCTTGGAGTCGACTTTGACAGCAATGGCAGAGTTGACTCCATCAAGGATATACTCCTTAATTTACTCAACAAACTCACGATAGCTCCCCTTAAACCCCACCAAAGACTCATATTTTTGAAAGACCTTCTCATTCCCCGTCTCCTATACAAACTGGTCTCCGGTCCCAGACTATCTTACGCACTCCTTAGTGACCTAGATAAAGAGATCAGAAAGGTTGTTAAGCCGAAATGGCTTAAGCTCGAAAACTCGGTGCTGAACGCCTACCTGTACACGCACACAGCACACGGCGGTCTGGACATCCCCTGCCTCCAAACATTCATTCCCAAACTCCGCCTCTCTCGCCTGACAGCACTACAACACTCCACGCACCTTGGGGTCCAATGGATGCTAACCACCGAGCACTTTAAAAAAGATCTTGCGAAAACAAGACTTCTTTGCGAGCGCTTGGGAACCTCCATTGAGACCGCTACACAAGAGACCGATTACTGGTCTTAACAACTACACAACACGTTCGATGGGGCACATTTTAAAAAAGCACACGAAACGCCCTTTGTACATTACTGGATTAAGGGTATGCCCTACCTATCTGGTAAGGCGTATTTAAACCTACTAAAGCTCAGGATCAACGCACTACCAACGCGTGCCAGATTGGCCAGGGGACGCCCGGGCTACAACAAACGTTGTAGGCACGGGTGTCATGCGCCTGAGATGTTGGCTCATGTCGCTCAGATGTGCGATACAACACACAAACAAACCATCAAGAGACATGACGACGTCTGTGATCGCGTGGCGCGTCTTCTCCGCTAAAGGGGTCATGAGGTGGTTCGTGAGCGAGTATTCCGTCGACCGGGCGCACCGGGTCTAAAGCCCGACCTCGTAATAACAACACCTACCGAGGTCTGGGTTTTAGATGCCAAGGTTTGCGGCCCGAACCGGAACCTGACAAAAGCACGGCAAGACAAGATCGCCAAATATGACGTCGAGTTCCTAAGAGCGGCGCTCCCCTACCCGCAAAAACCTCGTAGATTCGGATCCATCACTATCTCTATGAGTGGTGTATGGGACTCCGAATCTGCGAGAACGCTCTTGGGGCTCGGCGTCACGAAGAGGAATCTTATGGATCTCACCGTTTTAACTTTGCAAGGAACCTTGAGGATATATCGCTCGCACCGGGTCCATAAGAGCGGGGGCTACCATCAAGCAAGGACACGGACAACTGACTCTTAACTTCACGTGACATCTTTTTACCACCATTTTTATTAAGGCGAGCACTGCCGAGTGTGCAAACGTATTGTACATGATTAATAAATCATCACAATATTTTCTATACATATATATATATATATATACATATATGTATATATATATATATATATATATACATATATGTATATATATATATATATATATATATATATATATATATATATATATATACATATATGTATATATATCATTCCACGTTCGAACGTCGTGGTGTTTGGTCATGCTTTGAGTGACTCTCGCTTTGTGCTGTGTTGTCTCGATTCGGCGGTGGCGGTTGGGTGCGCCGCTTGTTTGACTCGGATATACTCCACTTTGAGTTCCGGCTGGAGCTGGTCGAGGCGTGTTGGTCTATTTTGTAGTGCCATGTTCTTTTGTTCTGTCGATTAAGGCAATGGGCGGGAGTGCTTGACTGGCCAGCTGATTCAACGTGCCTAAGTATCTGTCAGTGCAGTGACGACATACCAGCTGTTCTTCATCGGTGTGGCGCCACGGTCTTCTGTTTATAAATATCTTGTCCCGGTTTTAGAGGGGTCAGCAATATCCTGCTGCCTCTCGCTCTTCCCACTCGCCATCAATCATGGTGATTGGGAGAGCAGTGGTGACGCAGAAGAGGAGCGTGATTCTCTCGTCCAGGAGAGAGAAGAAAGAGAGGCGAGTAGTCTCTACCCGCGCCGCGAGTGACGGTCCTATGGAAGCCATCAGTGATCGAAGTATGACGGCGCCGTGCGTTAATAAGCCAACTGGTTCTGGCTCGAATAGCGAGGTTTCTAATGAGTCTAACGCAGTTGATATTCCGACGGCCGTCGCGGATGAAGAGACGCAATTGTCGATCGATGAAACACAAAATGGCTGGATGACGGTCGTGAATAAAAATACTGCAAAGAGATTGGATACTCTAAAAAAAACAGATCGGCGCTATTAGATCGTCCGAGTATAGACCGCCAAAAGGTATCTTCAAAGTCGTCATCGGACGCAGGGCTGATCGGGTCGTTGATGTTAATCTAATACAAGTCGCTGAACCATTCGATGAAAATTTATTAGCGCTCTGTGCTGACCTGCACCGACTTTTTCTGGCTTGGAAGCCAGAAACAAGGTCTGGCTTCTTTTATGTATGGTTCAGTTCTGCTGAGGAGGTTGCCAAGGCCACACAGCTATCGTCCTTGCTCAACGTGCCTGTATTAGTAAAAAGTCATGATCTAGGCTGTGACAGAGCTAAAATTGCTGACGTGATAAAGGTTTTTCAGAGCAGTATATCACGTCTTCTCTTAAGGATGTCGGTGTCACAATGGCAAAAAGAAAGTGTTACATAAGACCGCATCCGTCTTAATCAGCGGCCTGTCCTCTTCGAGCTTGTGAAATTGAAAAAAGGAAAGCTCTTACTGTAGGCTGATACATCAAGTCAATATGGAGCTGCCGGACGCCAAATAATTAATTGTCCTGGACACAGTGGACTCATGCCCTCCAAATAAGCCTCAAGTCATCTCATCTAGTCAAACGTGCCCCGCTAAGGCCTCCTACGCAGCTGTGGTCCGGTCCCTAGTCGTGGAGACTTATTCACGTCCCGAAGTTCGGGTGAATCTGCCTGGAATTTCTGAGATCTCCTCGAAGAAGCCCATGCCATCGAAGAAGAAACCAACAAACTCTTATCAACGGACGCCATCTCTACTGAGAGGGCCACAAAAACCAAGGAAGACTGTACCTGCAAAGAGCAAGCAACTTCCTGCAATTGTTCAACCTCTTATTAAATTTTTTAAAGCCATTTGTTCGAAGGCTGCGGCCAGTCTGAGTAGAATCTTTGTGGCAATCTCTCAGCTTTTATCAGCATTTTTAACCTAAGGCTACGCTGTCCCATCAGCCTGAATTGACTCTCTCTTACTATTTTTAATGCTCGATTTTATACTCCCTGATCCACGAAGCTGTTCTAATATTTATAGTTGCGAGGACTGGCACGACCTTCCCCCCTGTAAACGTAGCTCGTTTACAGCAACTCATCTTAATGCTGGCACAGAGGGATTAAAAAAATCGGGGCAACACGAACACCTGAGCAGCGTACATTGTGATGAGTGGTCATCCGTAGATGTAGCAGTGATAAGCGAGACTTGGCTAAAATACATTGATGCCCCTCTGTTCGCTATTGACGGCTTCAGCTTAGTGGCATCCAATCGTAAAACGCCTAAGCTTGGAGGCGGTGTCGGAATCTATGTCCGTACCACCTGTGTGATTGTATCCACGCTAGCGCTTAGTAGCATTGATGGGTGTGTTCAAGCTCTTCGTGTACATCTTCGGAAAGGGTCCGAGTTCGAAGGTTTTATCATTGGGTTTTACTCGAGTAGTACTCTACATAGGGATACCCTCCTTGACCTATTAGATGATATTTTACCATCTAACTCTTTACTTCCGTGTCTGCTTCTTGGTGATTCGAACGTTAACTTGCTCGCTAGTCCCCCGCCGTTGAACTATATATCCTTCTTCACTAGCAACAACCTAATGCACCTCATCGATCGTGTCACGAGACCTCTTTCTAGAACTTGCATTGATCATATTACAATTAGGGGCTGTTCTACATTTTTAAAGTTCAAACAGTGGTTTTAATTACGTTGTCATTCTCGGACCATTTCCCTGTTGCCGTCTCCCTGCTCAAATGCGGAGAAACTTCAACGACGCTTCAGGCCGCTACTTCCAACTTCACCCGCGTTCACGACGCTGCTGGTGTGGGTACCTTCTTAAATAGCCTAAGTGATAATTCCTGGAGCAATGTCTATGATTCAAATTATGTTAATTTAGCGTTCGAAAATTTTCAACGAACCCTTCGGGGTATTTATAACACATCATTCAGTCTACGTCTCATAGCGCGTACGGAGGCGTCAAAAGGTGACACGATTGTGTTCTCGCCAGGACTGCGTCACCTAAGAAAGAATGCTAACAAAATGTACATTAGGCACAAAAAGATTAATTACCCCAGAAAGTAAACATGCTTATCTGGTGAGCCAGAAAAGGTACAAAACCGCTGTTCGTATTGCTCGTTCAGCGTTCAATAAGGAGCGGTTTGATACCTTACGTGGAGATTTCCCCCGTCTCTGGCAGTTCATTTAAAGGTCCTGTGGTAAACATAAAGGTTTGGCCGAGTTGCCTGCTGCTCTCGTCACCTCTTCAGAAGAAACTTCCACAGATTCTGTTTTAATAGCCGACGAATTTAACCGCTAGTTCGTGTCGGTGAGTTTGGACACGGTCTCTTCATTGAGTCTTGAGGACGATATTAGACCGCGATTAAGACACCTTTGGTCCTGTAATGACGTTACCTTCAGTTTTCGCGCTGTAACAGTAATTGAGGTGGCCTCGATATTACTTAAGCAGAAACAAAGCTGGGGCTGCGGTGCAACTGGACTTCCTGCTCAACTTCTAAAACTTGGTATTCCATACATTGCTGGTTCTCTTACGCACATAGCGAACCTTGCACTCGCATCTGGAGTGTTTCCAACCGCCCTCAAGGCTTCTTTTGTTACACCTATTTACAAAAAGAAAGGCGACGTTGCGGAGCTTAAAAGCTACCGACCTAGCAGCTTGGTTGACTGCATTTCAAAGCTATTCGAGAAGCTTGCTCTCTTGCAGCTGGAACACTTCCTCGAATCCTGCAGCTTTCTTTCGCCTAATCAATTTGGATTTCGTCACGGTCGGTCCACGGGCCTGGCACTCGCGCATCTCTGGCAGTTTGTAACCGACTCCGTTGAATCGACAAAAGCCTGTCTAGGCGTTTTTCTCGAAGTCTCTGCGGCATACAATTGCGTTCGCCATTCTTTCATTCTTCAAATCTTGCAAAACCTTGGGTGTTCTGCAAGTACAGTAGAGTGGTTTAATTCATTTCTATCCTTGCAGTCGATTGCAGTCTGTTCGTATAGGGCAAGTGGTTTCCTCGCGGTGATCTGTTAATATTGGAACTTCACAAGGATCGGAGCTAGGACCGTTTCTTTTCTTGATTATCATTAATTTCATTCTGCTTAATATTGAATAAGAGAACATTAGCAAGCCTATAGCTTTTGCCGATAACACATCACTTTTATTTAGGGTTGACTTTCCAGCCCTCAATATAACGCGCTCATTATCCCAAGCGAAAGAGGTAATCAAAATATTTAATTATTTATTAATGCTAGCAAGACTAGCCTCACTCTGTTTCGCTCTCCTCAATTAAAGTTGCAGGTGGACCTTGATCGGCTTGCTTCTGAATTCGGTCTGAAGTTTTCGTCAACTACTAAATGTTTGGGCCTAATCTTACATGAAGGTTTAAGTTGGCGCGCTCATATTGATCATACAAAACGCTGTTTGTGCCGGTACTCACGTACGGCATTCTCTTGTGGAGAGGTGGATACGATCACGTTCTGCATCGGGCTCAGGTATTACAAAACAATGCTCTGAAGGCTATATTTGGGATGAGACGTAGCCAATCTGATAGAAATATATATTGTGACTATAAGATTCTATCCATTGCTGTATCGTCTTCAAGTAGCTACTCTTGGCTTCAAGATCAGTCGTAGTTTAGTACCTACTGAGGTTGCCTTCCCTCTAGTCCCACAGCGGCGGAAAACCTCGCGACGGGCCACCACTTTTGTGATACCTCGCGTGCAGAAAAGATCTAGCATCCAACCTCTTGTGTACAGACTGCCCGTCGTGTGGGAGAGCATCCCGCAGGAAATTCGTTACTCGAAGTCCCTGACCTGTTTTACCCGGGACGTCAAAATATGGCTTTTAAATCGAAATACATGACCGAAAAGGGGGATTTACTTAGAGCAATGGTCTAAATTTTGCAGTTTTTGTTTCATTTCGAGTTATATTGTCTATCAGGTTATAGCTTAGTGTGCTCCTTTACTTTGTATGTCAGTATCGCCAATCATATGGTATAGGTGTTAACCACTATTTTTATTATCTTCTTTTTCTCTTTTTATCCCCAAACCCTTGTACCACTTTTCATAACGAGAACTTAAGCATGTGCATGTATGCAGTTCCGTAAATAAACCATGTTTGAATTGAATATATATATATATATATATATATATATAATATATATATATATATATATATATATATACGTCTCTACTCAAGTGTTGAGCAGAACGGTCGCACTGATGCGAGCTCCCGCTTAAATTGCCTAGATCGCAAGTTATATCTGGTTCTTTAACGGGAGTTTTGTCACAGACCATCGTAACTACCAGTGTAACCGAACTGTGAGATCCAACACCGTCAAACAGTTCCTTTTTGCATTTAAAAATGCAAAAGTGTTATAATTCGCCGCGTCACTGTGTTAGATAGGTTAGTAGTGCATTCACCATTGCAAACGCCTAACGTATGTGCATTTAAGCGTTTTTAAGTTGAAGTGATTGTGTCGGTTTTTAGATTTAGGTAAGATAAGGCCACCTATAGTTGTTTTAGTGAAATATAGCGGCCCTAATTAAATTTCACTAATCTTAACTTCTATATAGGTATAGTGTATGCACTATACGCTTTGTTTCGAGCTCTAAAATCGAACTCAGCGTAGAGAGTACAATAAGCAGCGATATATTGGGCAGCTATATCGTGTTTTAAACCACTATATATTTTAATTGACTACCTACTTACCTACTGTATACTTGTGACAGTGACATCAGACAGCAATTAGTCTGTCTGATGCTAGTTTTCTATCTAACTACCACAAATATATATCTTACACCGACACTACTATTGTGCATATGAATGCGACTTCTACTTTTGACGCTATTTTGCATAAATACAGTACGTGACGAGATGTGTTAAAGTGCTCCCTGAGTAGAGATAAACAGAATGATGGTCTAAAGACCGCTTCATCAACATCTGCGTAAAATCGCGCTATTGTTCACCTACGAAACTTTTAAAGAAATTTTACCACCGCTGTGGACCAAGACAACGATGGCATCACGTGACGGCAACAACAACACCGGAAGGCTCAGCTGCCAGACGTGCGACCGAGTATGCAAATCTGGCGCAGGCCTCGCGAGCCACATTAGATTGACTTACAATCAACGAGAAGTTTGTGCCACCTCCCCAATTCCTAACCGATCGCAGACTAATGATTTAATTTTAAGTTCCACACAAAATAACACTGCTGCTTCTAATAATAGTTTTAACCCCCCTAGTACTTCACGCGTCTCCCAGCCAAATTATAAATGTCACCTGGTACTTGTTTAAAGGCTTTTAATTCTAAATCAGGTCTTAATTTACACAGTCGTCATGCCCATCCGGACGAATATAATGAGAACATTTTAGACCCCCCTCTAAGAAGGCCAGATAGAACCCACAAGACAAAGTGAACTTTTAGCAACATTAGAAGCAGATTTTACATTAGATAATAATAACGAAACACCTAGAGAAACCTGGATTTCAACCCTGACGGATCTGAGTTTCCTTGGCCTAGTCGGCCTCGATACTCTTAATCAAATGGCCTCTATAATCCTTCCCAGAAAGATAGTATTATATCCAAAATACAAGCCCTCACAAATCATTTTCCAAACGCAACATAATTTCGACAGACCTTGCTCATCTGTCGAATATAATTTGCTCAGGTGAGGACCACACTATCGCCTTAAACGACTTTCGGAACAAACATTTAATACACACTTTTAGAGAATCACCTTCCACTGAAGCCCGAGCATCTAAGAGGTAACAGCGACGTCAAGACTACGCAACCACTCAAAAACTTATTAGCCAAAACCGATCCAAATGCGCTCATGAGGTGCTGGACGGCAAACACACCATACACAACATACAGGCCACCGAAGTTGTAGAACACTGGGCCAACACGATGACACAACCACCCCCTGAACCACTTCCTTCACCGTATACACTCCCAACTCTAATCACTTTGAGGTTTCCCTCCCTATCTCCCTACAGGAAACCCACGTAGCTCTCCGCGGGCCTTCTAAAGCACTAGGCTTGGACGGGATTTGTCTTTCGTCCCTCCGTAAACTCCCGTTAGAAGTAGTCTGTTGTCTTCTTAACATACTATTAATTAGCAATATTGCCACAGCCCATGAAACTGCTCGCTTAGCGTTCATCCCTAAAATTAACAATGCCACATCCCCAAGCGATCTGCGACCCCTATCTAATAGCTCATACTTACAAAGAACGCTTAACAAAATTCTCTCTAGACGCCTCCAAAGTTCTATTAAGCTTCTCCCAATGCAGCAAGCGTTTCTTTCCTATAATGGTACCTTCGAGAGTTTTGCGGTTCTGGATGGCATCCTTAACGATGCCAAGTCTGCAGGACGTGAGCTCAGACGTGCCTTAATCGACCTCCGTAAGGCGTTCGACATGGTGAGTCATGACTCCGTCCTGTGGTCACTCCGGACTCACGAATACCCGGAGGTATTCAATAATTATATCGAACGCTTGAACCTCTCATCTTGAATTCTCATAGAATTTAGACAAGAATGTCGCACATTTCGACCAACTAAGGGTGTTAGGAAGGGAGATCCTCTGTCCCCCCTTTTATTTAATCTGGTTCTTGACGACATTCTTTCAAAATATGACAAAAATAATATCGGGTACCAACTTACTGATGACTTCCGCCTTATGGGCTTAGCATTTGCGGATGATCTCATCCTCCTAGCTTCCACGAAATCTACTCTCCAACGGCTTCTTAATATTTCGAACCCCGTTTGAAATCCCGAGGCCTTGAAACTAATACTAATAAAGCTTTACTAACTCCCACCTATTCAATAGAAAATAAGGTAAAGGTTTTATACCGTACCAGAATTTAACGTTGGAGATTGGCAATTGCCAGCTAAAGGTATGAGCGATCGATGGAGATATCTGGGAGTCGACTTTGACAGCAATGGCAGAGTTGACTCCACTAAGGATATACTCCTTGATTTACTCAACAGACTCACCATAGCTCCCCTTACACCCCACCAAAGACTCATATTTTTGAAAGACTTTTTCATTCCTCGCCTCCTATGTAAACTGGTCTCCGGTCCCAGACCATCTCACTTACTCCTTAGCGACCTAGATAAAGAGATCAGAAAGACTGTTAAGTCGAAATGGCTTAAGCTCGAAAACTCGATCCCGAACATCTACCTGTACACGCACACAGCACACGGCGGTCTGGACATTTCCTGTCTTCAAACATTTATCCCCAGACTCCGCCTCTTCCGTCTGACAGTACTACAACACTCCACGCACCCTGGGGTCCAATGAACGCTAACCATCGGGTACTTCAAAAAAGGCCTTGAGAAAACAAGACTTCTTTGCGAGCGCTTGGGAACCTCCATTGAGACCGCTGCACAAGAGACCAATTACTGGTCTCAACAACCACACAAAACGTTCGATGGGGCACATTTTAAAAACACACGAAACGCCCTTTGTACACTACTGGATTAAAGGTATGCCCTACCTATCTGGTAAGGAGTATTTAAACCCACTAAAGCTCAGGATCAACGCACTACCAACGCGTGCCAGATTGGCCAGGGGACGCCCGGGCTACAACAAACGTTGTAGACACTGGTGTCATGCGCCTGAGACGTTGGCTCATGTCGCTCAGATGTGCGATACAACATACAAACAAACTCTAAAGAGACATGACGGCGTCTGTGAACGCGTGGCGCGTCTTCTCCGCGAGAGGTTCGTGAGCGAGTATTCCGTCGACCGGGCGCACCGGGTCTAAAACCCGACCTCGTAATAACAACACCTACCGAGTTCTGTGTTTTAGATGCCGAGGTTAGCGGCCCGAACAGGGACCTTGCAAAAGTGCGGCAGGACAAGATCACCAAATATGACGTCGAGTTCCTAAGAGCGGCGCTCCTCGACTCGCAAAAACCTCGCAGATTCGGATCCATCATTATCTTTATGAGTGGTGTATGGGACTCCAAATATGCGAGTAGCTCTTGGGGCTTGGCGTCACGAAAAGGAATCTAATGGATCTTACCGTCTTAACGTTGCAAGGAACCTTGAGGATATACCGCTCGCACCGGGTCCATAAGAGCGGGGGCTACCATCAAGCAAGAAGACGGACAGCTAATTCTTAACCTCACGTGACACCTTTTTACCACCATTTTTATTAAGGCGAGCACTGCCGAGTGTGCAAACGTATTGTAAATGATTAATATATCTTCAAAATATGTTCTATATATATATATATATTAGGTAAGTCAAAAAGTTCGTCGGCTTTTTACCCGATTTTAAATAGCCTTATTTATGCAGACAACAGTGTTTTTATTCAATGATATATTGACCGTTTTGTTCGATAACCTTCGCCCATCGCCTCGGTAGATCCATGATTCCTTTCTCCCAGAACGTCTTGTCCTTCTCGTCGAAATACTGAGTGAGGTGATTTTTTATAGCCTCCAAAGATTCAAATGTTGTGCCATCAAGGGAGTTCTGGAGAGTCCTGAACAAGTGATAATCAGATGGTGCGAGGTCGGGACTATAAGCTGGGTGCGGCAGCACATCCCAGACAAACCCCGCCAATTTTTGCCGGGTGGCCAAACTTTTGTGTGGTGTCGCCTTATCATGTTGAAAAGTGATGCCCCACCTGTTTGACAATTCCGGGCGCTTCGTTGCTACTGCAGCCTTCAAATCTTCGAGTTGTCTGCAGTAGACGACCGAGTTGATCGTCTGACCCATTGGAAGCAGCTCAAAATACACGACGCCCTTACAGTCCCACCAGCAGCACAGCATAACCTTCTTGAGGCGATTCCAAATGGTTCCGTGGGAGACTCCCGTTACATCTTCAATTTGTTTTATGGTCAAACCTGGGTTCGAAGTAACCAGGCTTATGACTTCGTCGGTCTCCACAACATTGGGTCGTCCTGACCTCGGTTCATCTTCGAGATTGAAGTTTCCAGCTTTGAAACGGGCGAATTGCTTTTCGACTGTGGATTTGTGTACTGCGTTTTCGCCGTAGACTGCACATATCCTCCGGGTTGTTTGCGCTGCACTTATGCCTTCACGGTAGGAGAACAACATAATGTGTCGAAAATGCGTATTTTTGTCCTCCATTGCAAACAGCTGCCAATTCCGCAAACGAAACGGTAAAGTTGGAACCGGTATACCGTCGCGCCGCCACGGGTCTGCTCCTGAATGTAAACACCCAGCCGCACTCTCAGGCGGCCCTGCTGCAGAGCGCGGGAATTTCAAAAATGTGGTCCCAGAAAGCCGACGAACTTTTTTACTTACCTAATATAAATATACACATTTACAGGTGTTTTGGAGTTAACAGGGAGGTTTGGTTATATATATATATATATATATATATATAAATATATATATGAATGTATCGTTCATTAACCAATAGTGGGTATATTAAATATATATATATATATATATATATATATATATATATATATATATATATATATATATATATATATATATATATATATGCGGCGATTTGAATGCATACCGCGCCAGAATAAACGGAGCTGATAGAGGATTTACTGACGAAGATATTCTGTCTGCCCTTAAGGATGTTGGTGTCGTCTCAGCGAAAAGGGGAGCATTATTAGGAGATCAGGATCCACTGTCACGTCAATCCCTACTGACAGGGTCATGCTTCAGTTTAATAGGGTTCCACTGACAGACGTGTTCCATGCTTTTAGGTCTCATAAAGTCACTATGCACGCTGGAACGCCAGTCTCATGTTACAAGTGCTTGAGGCTAGGTCACGTTACAAAATATTGCTCAAACGAAGTAACATGCAAAAGATGTGGACAAGCTGGTCACCTGGCTCAAAACTGCAAGCACTAGGCAAAATGTGTAAACTTTAGAGGTCCCTATGTGTCGTCTTCTCTGTCCTGCCCTATCCGACTATGCGAAATAGAGAAACGCAAAGCCTTGAAGGAGTGTCGCTTGTTGCAACAGGTCGGATCAGAACATCCTGAGGCAACACAAATCAAAGTAGTTGACTCGCCGCAGCCGGCTACCGCACCCGATTCCTCATCCGCTCCGAATTTTGCGCCTGGATCATCCACGTCTGCGCTACCCACTTATGCTGCCGTAGTGAGGTCACTGATCGTGGAGACCTCGACTGGCCCTGACGTTTGCGTTAATCTACCGGGATCAACATCCTTTCCCAAGAAGCAGATTCGCACCGTGAAGAAGTTTGCTGTGAGTGCTCTTCGCAAGCCTCTCTCATTGAAGTCATTGCGCACCTCTGCTACTCACAAACCGAAAGAACGTGACTCCGGCATAATCACAACTTTGAAGCACATGACGAAGGTTTGTATCCCCAAAGGCGGCAACGCGTCTAAAAAAAATTGATTGATGTTCTCGCCCCATTGTTGTCAACCCTCTCGATGCTAATCTAGCATCTTTTTTACTGGGTTCCCATCATCTTGGTGTTCGTACATTCATATATTCCTGTAAATGCATTGTGTAAACTATATTAGCCAAAACAGCACGCCTAATATTAAGGCATGCCAACTTTTGAACAACGTTAGACTAAATCACACTGGCTTGGCGCTAATCCACTTAAATGCTGGCACTAGAGGGCTAGAAAAATCAGGTCAACTGGAGTTGTTAAGCCATTTTTTAGATGAAGAAAGGGCCACGTTTGATGCGGCAGTAGTTAGTGAAATTTGGCTAAAGCATTGTGATCAGGCATCTCATTCCATAGGTGGTTTAGAACTAGTGACGTCAAACAAAGGGCAGGGAAAACTAGGCGGCGGTGTCGGCATCTACTTGCGTTCCACCTGCAGTATCTTATCTTTTCGCTCAGTTTCTAGTCATGATGGTAATGTCCACGTGGTACGCGTACATTTAAAAAACGGACAGGCCTTGAATGTTTTATTGTAGGGTTTTATTCCAATCATGTTTCGTGCAAAGACACCCTACCAAAAACACTAGACGAGCTGTTGCCGAATTGTACCTCCACCCCTGTCATTGTTATGAGCGATGCAAATATTAATCTACTTTCCGTTCCGAAACCTAGCGATTATTCACCATTATTTTCCCTAAGAGACGTCATCCTTGTAGTGGATCGCATAACGAGACGCGCGTCGGGTACATGTATAGACCACATAGCTGTTTCAAATTGCTCGAGGTTTACTATCATCCAGCCTACGGTTCTTGAAACTTTGCTCTTTTCTGATCATTAGCCGGTTTTCCTAAGTTTTTCCGAGAACTCCGCGACTACTAAGCCTTTGGCAAAGTCGGCTCTAAACCCACGTAGACGTCATACAAATGCTAACATTGACACGTTCCTATGCCGCTTACAAGATGTCTCGTGGTTAACGGTGTATGATGCAGTCACTGTAAATTCTGCATTTGACGCTTTTAGTACTATCCTGCTTCTTACATACAAAAAGTCATTTGACCTTGTAGACCTTCCTGACCCTGACAGTTCGGGTAAGGAGTGTCAGTTTTCCTTCTCTCCAGGTTTACGGCGGCTGCGTCGCAAGGTTAATAAGTTGTATCGCAGACATCGTAAGATAAATTTGGTAGACACAAAGACGCCTATTTAAACAACCGTCGCCGCTACCTCAATGCTATCCGCGCTGCGAGAATAGCATTCTATCGAAATCGTTTTGAATTCTTGCGTGAATATTCCGCTAAACTTTGGAAATTCATCAACGGACTCCGTGGCAGGCGACGTGACGCAGTGGACCTACCGTCCGCGTTAATAGTTGGCGATGATAAAACTTTGGAAGATTCAGTGGAAACTGCAGATGAGCTAAACCGTCACTTTGCCACGTTAGGTAACAATACGGTAGCTCACCTCAAGAAAAACAGGAATCTGCAAACCTTACCTGATGAGGTCTGGAAACGAAGCAATAATGTATTTTCACTCTCTCCCGTCTCTATTTCCGAGGTTCTTGGTGTCCTCTCCAGTCTCAAGGCAAACTGGAGCCGAGGTGTCACGGGTGTGCCTGCAAAATTGTTGAAGCTATCAGCTTTTTCGATTGCAGGGCCTCTAACTTCTTTTCTAAATCGCTCGTTTGGGTCCGGAAACTTCCCAGCACGGTTGAAGGATACGGCGGTATTTCCTCTATTTAAGAAAAAGGGTGAACGAAATCGCGCAGCAAATTACAGGCCGATATCTGTTGTGTACAATTGCTCAAAAGTCATTGAGAAGTTGGTCTTGTTCAGGTTAAATCGACACTTAGAGTCGGTTAATTTCCTATCACTTAACTAGTTCGGCTCGGACGGAGGCAAGTGGTTTGAGCTGGGCAAATAGAATCCTCGTGGCAACAGGTTGATATAGATACCCCTCAAGGTTCGGTTCTCGGGCCTTTTATGCTTCTTATTCTTCTGAATTTTATCCCATTAAGAATTCAGGGGCTAAATCTTGGTTCTACTATAGCTTTTGCTGATGACACGATGCTAATCTACGGAGTTAATAATCGTAATTTTGATGCAGATTTGCACTAGTCTCTCCTAAATGTTGACAATACAATTAGCATTTTTAATACTTTTGGTTTAGTTGTCAATGCCGATAAAACACATTTTGTAGTTTTTCTCATCACCGAGGCATCTGGCATTGCGTAACAACCAACTACTCGAGCTACGAAACATTGAGCTCTCGCAGACAGCCAAGTGCCTGGGGCTCGTTTTCCAGGAAAATCTGAAGTGGCATCCCCACATAGAATATATTGCACACAAGTGCTATGCTGTTATATCGGCGCTGCGCAGAATTAGATTGATTGGGGTCCCCACAGACGGCTTGCTTCTGGTGTACAAGGTCGTGTTCTTACCGGTACTATGCTATGGTATCCTTCTCTGGGGTGGTGGATATGACGGAATTCTCCGGAGAGTTAGAGTAATTCAGAAAATTGCACTAAAAAAATGTTTTAAGAGACGGAGATATTCGGTCCATGATTTATTTACTTTACATAACCTACTCAAGGTGGAACCAATTTACGCGCTGCGGGCTTCTATGCTAGCATATCAAATTTCGCGAGGTATTGTACTAGCGGAGATTGCGCTTCCACTAATTCCTACCTCAAATCGGATATCAGCTAGGCGTGCAACCACTTTCACAGTGCCCTTAGTGTCCTTGTAGACAAGTCAACACTCACTTGCATGCCGATGCCCGATACTTGGACTAGGAATCCTAAAAATATTAGATGCCTCACATCGAAGCACCTCTTTGCTCGCGAAGTAAAAGAATGGCTTTTAATTTCACAGTCTGAATCAGGCTGGTGATCTAGTTATATCCTAAATCGGGGTTATTAGCGCTTTTAGTAAGGGATCATCTTCCCAAATTAAATTTGTTTTTATTTTTTCAGTGTGTTTTTACCTGATGTCGTTGTGTATTATATAGATGCTGTATGGGTGTATCAATTCACTTGCGCGTATATGTGAGTGCGTGTTGCCTCACCTATTGCTGTACATTGTAACAAACGCAGTTTAGAAATTCTTGTGATGATGCTTATTGTGACTATGTATTGTGTAATTGCGCTTATTCAAAGCATTCTTTGAAATATTGTTGAGCGACCCTTGTCTTGGTGATTGATTTATTTTGTAACCATTTTTATATACCGAAAACTTAAGCATTGCAAAATGCAGTTCCGTTGAATATACCACGTTTAAAACTTGATATATATATATATATATATATATATATATGCACACATTCAAATCTATGCTGATTTCTCATTAACGCTGCTAGCTTTCAAATTATCTACTGCTAGTTAGCGCGCAAACTGGATAGAGAACATCATTCTCTAGTTGTCATATTGTTGGTACCTGATCTGGTTCAGGGTGCCCTCAAGCCTGTCCCGATCACGCAGTAACTTGAATAATTGATTAGATAAACTCCGACATTTGCATACCCGATCTCATTCATCGTAATATGTCAGATACAACAGTATGACAGTTTAGCCAGTCCCTACTCACCTTACACGCATAACACATTACGAACGAGAAAGTTGGCGGGGTTTTTTGGCACGTTGCTATTAATGTTTCTACCGTTCCACGACATCTAATACTATAATACCAATATATAAGGCTCGAATCCGCGCACCTATGTGTCTCTTCCGGTCGCGAGGCGCAGGCGAATGCACCACGCCACCGGGCTGCTACTACTACTACTACTACTACTACTACAATAACTATTTTCACTCGGACTACCTAGTGTACATCTTGGTCCGAAGCCGCCCGACTGCAAGATCCTGTGCACACATGTATACGGGGTTCCGCAGTCGGGGGGCTCCACACTAACAGTCAAGTGTGTATACCGTTACAAGTGGATCGCTTTTGCACATAGACTGCTACCACAGTTACTCATGCCTTTTCGGCTTTTCGGACTACTACCACACTTCTCTCGTACCACCCGCTACGACTTCTGCTACTATGGGCGTTCTCCTACGACAATCCATGTATATGGTGGAACAGTGGGGAAACATCGTCCCCGGAAAGAGCGAGCAAAAGCCGGATAGAGAGAAAAAGAAACAGAAAACGCATAGCGGGTGGTAAACGGTCGGCGTTGGCGAATAGCAAATAGCTGCTTCTTCAGCAATGCCAAGACGGTGGGGACACCGATGTCTCCACGAGGCAGCTGCGGCGGCCGGCGGCGGCAGTGGCAGCATCCCCATAGTTGCAGAACAATTGAGTGCGTGAATCTCTCTCTCTCTCTCTGCGGTCTCCGCGCGCGCACATCTCGTTCCACATAAGGACGTCCTGACGCCCTGACGTCCTGGCAGACTGACTCAGTGGCTCAGTGGTGACGGACAGCCCATCGTCTCTGTGGCTCTGCGGGTCGTTCTTACCGTTCCTACCGAGCAGGGCACCGTACGCGCTTTGCCGCCGTGCATGCATGCATGCGTGCGTGAGAGTGTGTTTTTCGTGTGTGTCTTTTTGCCGCCTCAACGAGTCGCCGAAGCACACTTGGCTGCTGGGGTGGAATTTTCTATTTTGCCGTCACCGTCGCCCGTAGAGGAGAGAACATAGATAGATAGATAGTTGGACGCGAAAAAAGGCCACGAGTCCTTGCCGTACTCGTTCAAGCGAAGGACGGCGGCGACGACAACGCCGACGCGACAAGGGGCCCGGACGCCCTCAGTGATGTTGGGCAAACTCGAACGACAACCTCAAAGACAACGAATGAACCGCACAAACGACGGTATCATGTTGTGCATGTCGGTTTCTTGCCGGTTTTTAAAGTCGGCAGGAGGAGAGATCTCCGCATTTTTGCGTCGTCTTCGTATTCCCCTTCTTTTTCTCGTTTTCTTCTCGTTTTTCTCTATTCGTGTTTTGCTCACAGGAGACAACTGCTTGTGAAGAAGAAGAAGAAGAAGAAGAAGAAGGTGAAATGAAAGCGCTTTGAATGGAGTGCGCAGGCAGGCAGATGAGGAGCTCAGAGACTTGTAAGGTAAAAACAAAAAAACGCCAAGGAGTAGATCAGGTCGTAGCAGGAATGGCGACGACAGCCACAGTTACCATCAGCAGAAAACTGGAGGTGGTCACACGCGAAACGGGCTCGCATCAGTTTTCGTGACCTTTGGTGACCGAACACCGACGGCCAAAGAAGAGTTCGCTGTGACTCTCTCATACTCAGTATATATATATATATATATATATATATATATATACTAAGTATGAGATGTGGATTTTTGGCATCTGAATTTGCACATTTGGCAACACCGCTCGCGCTTTTTTCGACTGGATTATCTGCATCGTCCATCACCTAATGCAAGTGTTGCGTAAAAGATGCGATACAGCGGCAGAGTAGTCCCGCAGTCGTATCGCTTAGGCCGCCTGCCAGATTGACGAAGACAGTCAGGAAAGACCTCAGCAAGAGCAAATGATCTTTCGGGTACACTGCAAATATGTGCATACAACGTGCTAAGTATATTTTTGCACGCACACACAAATAAACACAATACAAATGCAAATACTCTTTGCTATTCAAAACTAATATAGACAACAATACCCAGTATCTTGCAGTCTAGGCCTATGGAAGAAACGCTAGTCGAATTCTTCATGTGCAAAGCAGCAATCTTCTCGGCAAGTCAAAATGTAATTCACATTCCTGTGTTTATATTTGTTTCGTATGCTTTTCCACAATTTTCCTACAAAAGAGAAAATGATCTGTTTTCATAAGAGGGGAGACGAGAGCCGAGCATGTGCTCTCTCTTATGGGGCGACCAAGGGCGTGTTTGAGCTAGGAGTAAAGTAACAATCAATTCAGCTAAGAGAAATCCTAAAGCAAACAACTAAAATAATTGCGGTAATGACGTTGCTGAAGTAACAACACGGGGAAAAATAGTGCGTAAATAATAGGAGAGCAACAATATACATGATCCGGTCTTCCTGCACGAACCGGCCTAGTACTTTATGGAGGTAATGCGTCAATGCAGTCTAACCCTATCTAAAAAATTAGAATGACCCCAATGTTTATATTGCCCCGAAATAGCCAACGAATCGGACAAGTGCACAAGGGGCTCTGCAATTTCGGTGACCGACTGTTAATTTGCAGAAGATGGAAATCGTCTAATGAATTGTTTACGTTTTCTGGATCATAGGTTAACTAACGGAAACAACAGGCCGAACAATATCGCCAAAACTACCTATATTAATGGTGTTTACAACATACTCTCTAACAACATAGCTACATAATATATATATATATATATATATATATATATATATATATATATATATATATATATATTGTTGATGCGTGTATGCACCAATATTTTTTTTAATATTAAAAATGCGAGCGGTTGACGGACATTTTATTTCATTAAGGCAGGGTCGAAATTATGCATCGCGAACCATGGACAAACTCAGCTGTAGTCTAGCTTTTTGCAAAAATGTGTAACTGCTGTCCGATATATATATATATAAAGTGTGTTGCAAAAAATTTGCAACTCATGTTTTTTTGTGATAATTTCGGCTTGGTTTATTTGAATGGCTTGAAATTTTAAACGCATGATGTACATGACGAAACATGAGTATAGTGTTGATTTCATTGCAATCTCAACATCGGTTCATACAAAAAATAAAAAAGTGTGAAAAAACAGTGTTGCAAAATATTAGCAACAATAGCGCCTTACAGCGTATTCGATTCTTAGCAGGGCTGTATGACTTATTTGATACTACATATTTTATTCTAGAAACGGGTTTTTCGTCCCTTCTTCTGAATCAAATCGTAAACTCGGTTTTTCATGGAGTTAATGAGCTGTTGTAAGTACTTGGAAAAAGGCTATAGTGCTAGCCGTTGAGCTGTTGTAAGTACTTGAAAAAAGGCTATAGTGCTAGCCGAGGTATGAAACGTGGCGTTGTCTTGTTGAAAAACTGCGTCAGGTCCCCCAATTCTTCTGAAGTGGGCTTCTAATTGGGAACCGACAATGCGCTAGCACATGTCAGAATTGTTTCGGCCCACAATCTCGACTAGATCAGACTTCCCATTATATCCAAACGCGCCCCAATATTTCACAGAACCACCGCCGGTCACACGTTTCGAGAACCATTTAGGTTCCTTTCGTAAGTCGTGCCAATAGTACTGACAGCCGTCAGGGCCATCGAGATTAAATTTCTTTTCATCCGAGAAACGATGTTTTTCCACTCGTTATCCCAAGTTTGGTATCTATGCGAAAATTCACGCCGTGCGACAATGTGCTTCGGTTGCAGTCGCGGCATAAGCTTCCTTTTCGCGTATCGCACGTTTTTGTCAGAACTTAACACTCGGTACACTGTGGATGCACTGGCACTCCGAAAGTAGTCCTGATCCTGGAAGAAGACATTTGATCATGAGTAGCGAACTGTATGATCCTTCGCCGATCTCGAATAGTCAAAACTGGCTTACGCCACTGTTAGATCTGCACCTTTGGTTCACTCCAGGTTGTAAGAACCTGCTGATGTTGCTCTTATGCCGTCCTAATCTGGTTGCTATAGCAGTTACTGTATGACCGAGCTCAGCATATGCCTCAATTCTTGTCTTTTCGTTATCCGAAAGATCCTTTGTACGACCCATGGTTTAAACATAAGCTTTGTCGTTAGTTCGGAACGACGACTAAGCTGTAGAATATTTTGCAGCTATATAACGATTGATTAAGCTAGACAATATTCCTGACATTTGATCCCCGGGATTGAATATCAGCTGTAGTATCGACTATCCTTTACAAACAAGAGCTGTGTTGTTAGCATGTTATTGTTGCTAATATTTTGCAACACTGTTTTTTTCACACTTTTTTATTTTTTGTATGAACCGATTTTGAGATTGCAATGAAATCAACACTATACTCATGTTTGTCATGTACATCATGCGCTTAAAATTTCAAGCCATTCAAATAAACCAAGCCGAAATTATCACCAAAAAACATGAGTTGCTAATTTTTTGCAACACACTTTATATATATATATATATATATATATATACGAGATGTGTTCAAAAGTATCGCGACTTTTGAATTTTCGCGGGTTACGTATATTCGAATTTCGATTTTTCGTGGCATTATGTTGGTACTCATGTCTCTCACTTATGCCGACAAGCTCGGCCATTTTGAATGTTCACTTAATTGTTGACAGCTGCTTTGCTTGCACGTGTTTTGGATCGTCTTCGATTTTTACCTATTCAAAAAAATGGATCAAAGAACCTGTATCAAATTTTGTGTGAAAAACGAAATTAAGTGCGCGGATGCATTCCGAATGTTGACTGTGGCATACGGAGAAGCTACCTTGGACCGAAGCAACGTTTATCGGTGGTACAAAATGTCCTCAGAAGGCCGAGAAGATGTGAACGACGAAGAGCGTGCCGGACGCCCGAGCACTTCAACAACAGACGAAAAAAATAATGAAGTGGAGAAAATGGTATTGGCCAATCGTCGAATCACCGTTAGAGAAGTTGCTGAGGACCTAAACATATCGATTGGCTCGTGCCATTCGATTTTTATCAATGATTTGGGCATGAGACGGGTCGCCGCGAAATTCGTACCAAAATTGCTCAATTGCGACCAAAAACAGCATCGCATGAACATTGCTAATGAGATGTTGGACTCTGTCCGCGACGACCCAAATTTGCTCCAGAGGGTCATAACTGGTGACGAATCGTGGGTTTATGGTTATGACGTGGAAACCAAAGCTCAATCATCTCAATGGAAGCTGCCGCACGAACCAAGACCGAAAAAAAAGCGCGCCAAGTTCGGTCGAATGTGAAAGTTTTGCTGACAGTTTTCTTCGATTGCAGGGGCGTGGTGCATCATGAGTTCTTGCCACAGGGTAGAACGGTCACTAAGGAATATTACCTGCAAGTTATGCGCAATTTGCGCGAAGCAATCCGCCAGAAACGCCCGGATTTGTGGAAGAACAAAAATTGGCTTTTGCACCACGATAACGCCCCTGCTCACACATCGTTGCTTGTGCGCGAGTTTTTGGCCAAAAACAACACACTAATGATGCCGCAGCCACCGTATTCCCCAGATCTGGCCCCCTGTGACTTTTTCTTGTTCCCTAAACTGAAGAGGCCCATGGAAGGACGACGTTACGCTACGCTTGACGAGATAAAGACGGCATCGAAGGAGGAGCTGAACAAGATAAAAAAAATGGTTTTTTGAAGTGCTTCGAAGATTGGAAAAACCGTTGGCACAAGTGTATAATATCTCATGGGGATTACTTTGAAGGGGACAAAATAGATATTCATGAATAAATGAATAATTTTTGAAAAAACACAAACGTCGCGATACTTTTTGAACACACCTCGTATACTTGTAATAGATAAAGGATCTTGTATATCAAGTGTTCCGTTACAGACATTCTTATATTGAAGATGTATCTCGTAAGGACGTCCAAAAACAGCAACCGACAAAAACGTAGTCCTTTTGAGGTGGAATACGAGAAAAACTCAAACAATACTGCATCGTCAGAGAAAACAATGGCCCCGAATGCCCATTTGTTGCATTTTTAGGCGAGCAATTAGTCAAGTAACTTGTTGGTTGCCTAAAAAAATGATGCAGACCCAAAAGACAGCAGTGTTGCTTTTTTTCTCTAAGCTCCAAAGGAAATTCCTGAGGATTTAAAAAAATTGGCACTGAGTTGGCCAAGTTCCCAAAACTGGTCACAGAGGACCTGAGATATACTGGTATTTATATGATACGGTTTCACGCTCTAAGAGCAGATAATGGCCAATTAACTTAAGCATAACATAAAATCAGCGAAATCAAACAGCATGAACAAATGTGCTTATTCTCAATGGGAAATGTGTCAACCTTAATTATAATCCAGCGCATTTCATAGAATGTTTGTCCCCGACTAGATCCTCAGTTCATCATCACCTTAGATAGAAGGATAGAAGGAAGTCTACTGTGTCTCACGTGCCTCTCCAGCTCCTATATTGCAGCCAGATGCGCATTCACAGATGAATTGCATAAGCTGTGAAATCCTCTAAATAACCACGTCCCAAGTATTCGTAGAGTTCTTCGCCCAACTTCAATCGGTCTAACATTTATTTTCTAGCCTTAGTTCTGACTTACGCAAAAAAATAGGCAAACCAGCAGCGTATAGAGTGCGTCATCTTCGACGCCTAGGTCATAGGCTACGCATGTGTTTGAGAAGGCTTTTCCTATCCTAAACAGATACGCCTGGAAGTTGCCATGGTCCGTTAGAACCTGCGTCAGAAAGTTTTTATCTGGGCCTCGTTCAGGACAAGGTTGGAAGGTCACACTTGTTACTTTCTTGCCAGCAGGATACCCTAATTTTTTCCAGAGCAAGAACAGCCCACACTTTTCAAGTCGTCTGCCTATGCTAAAAGCTCCATTTCTGCAGGGAGGTTACGTAGTCGAAGCTCACCGCCGCACGCTATGTTCCACAGTAGTGACCCTAGATGGAGTCCTGGAGGACATCCGCCATCATAGACATCGCCTTGCCTTCACAGGTGATAACACATCTTTTAAATAGTATGAGATTGTCATTGCCAGTTAATGCAGGGTAGGCTGTTAAAAGCCTTTTTCAAGTCCAGCAACATAGCAAGGTGTAACTTGCGGGTGTTAGGCGTGTAGCTTTGTAACGCTTCTGCCTTAGTCACCACTTTGTTGATAACCGTTAGAACCGGTCTGTTGTTGCTGGATAACCGGAAGCTGTATTATGTCTACAATGGCTTCCACGACCTTTGCTAACGAGCTGATCGGGCCTATAACCGCCGTTTCCTTTAGGCACAAAAACTGTTTTCGCTGTTTTCCATGATGTGGAAAATTCTTCTTATATAAGCTTATTAATAATAGCGTCACATTTCCCACCACATCAAGGAACTCCCCAAACAGAGCTTTTACGGTTATTAGAGGATTGACCTTACGTTCTGGCGCTTTATCTTGTTTGATTTTCACAGCTGTTTGGTTTACTTTTACAACAGAGAGATTCAGGTGTATCATTTTCTGATCCCTTCTTGAATTGGTTGCCCTTGTAAACTTCTCTAGGAAAATCTGCGTGCTAAAAAACAACCTTATCAGTAGACTCGTCCTTTATTGATCGTGCAAAATGATTCCGTCGGCCAAACCTCTAGCGGCATGGCTGGAGTCCGAAGTAATAAATCCTTTTGCATCTATGTTGTCTAGCTTAGTCTGTCAGTTCCTTTACGTTGTTGTTCTTTGCGGGCCATCTCATCTTTCTTTTTAGCTTGATCGATGACAATCCAAAACCGCCTTCTCAAATGCCGGATAGGACATGGAACTGGCAGTATGGTCATCCAGGTCACAAACGTGAGGGCAGTCTTTTTTTGCGCAGTCTTTAAGTTTGTAGCCGAGTTCACCGCACTTGGTACCAACGTCAGTCTGTTCCATTGTCATCAGTACACTCTCTGGCAATATGCCTTACTTTCTAGCAAGTAAAGCGTGTGGGTAATGAGACTTCTGACTTGCAATTTTAATTTTCGAGCGGTAACCGGTTTTGCGACAGAAGTCTACGGCATTTGGTCCCGGTAGCGTAACGAGGCCCTGCCGTTCCTATCTCTTGGCCATTCAAGGATCCTTAGTGCGAAGCATCGTAGACGCGGAAAGTTTTAACTTCGTACGCAACTCTGCCTCTATTTTGGCGGCCTCCATAAACGGGATTACGTCACGAAGAACCACCGTGATAAGAGGTCGCATCGTCTTGCGTACATCCACCTCCGCATCTGTGACCTTGTGAATTATGTTTGCCAACGTAGCTCCTCGTCCTGTTTTGGTTTCATTAAACTTTATTATGAGATCTCCGTCACTCTTCTTAGTAACCTGGTTGAGCTTTATACTAGCTTCATCCGGTTGATTGTAACCTCGAATTTTATTGAGGGTCTTGTTTGCATGCGTCGTCGACAAACTCTAGCGCTTCGCTACTGCCGAAGACCGCGACGTCTCCAACAGGGAGATTTATGAGTGGTGAAGGAGACAAGTACTCTTTAAGTTTCTCAAATAGAACCTTGTCCTTGTCAGATCCACACATATATATATATATATATATATATCATGTGGCGGTGTGTGCGTGAACGAGGACGGACGTGTTCTGACAGAGCTTTCGAATAAGTGCTCCGAAAACTAGGTTTTTTGGAGACACCGGGCAAGTCAGTGTGCAAAAAACGCTCTATATATTTTTTATATAACATGCTACTGTAAACAATACATTTATATATGCAAAATTTCCCCCATAGTCCCAGAACGTATTTACATAGAAGGCAAGTTTAAATGAAAAGGTACAAAATGCCGTAACAACTGAACCGGTTGAAATTTGAGTAGACCGCATTGTGCTAACGTGGTGACATAACCAACCAAGAACGCGAGTGGAGTGTCCGGCGTGGTTTGCCGCGGCACATGCGCGGGCGCCTGCGCATGACGAAGGAGGGGAGTCGGCCGTTGTGTGTCTCGTGCAAATGACGCGGCAGTGCGTGTGATGACATCATGCCTTCCCATGACAAAATTCAACGGTAGGGAACAGAGAGGTGTTATCAGATTATTGACTGCGGAAGGCGTTAAACCGGCCGATATGAATTGCCGATAACGTGGCCGTGTACAGAGGAGACTGTGTGTCCGACAAGTCAGAACGAAAGTCGAGTGCCCGTGTTCGTGAGCGCCGAGAGTGACGGCCCGAGACCAGGCCAGTCAAACTTTGTAATCACGGGCAAACTTCTATACAGTTTGGTGTGTTGGACGCGTGACTGTGGGAGCCAGCGTTGGAACCAGCGTTGGGGCATGACAGGTTGAGAAACCGGAGTGGGACGACAATCTGAAAGACACAATGGATGCCTGGCTTTTATCACAGTCGCAGTAATTCTATAAATAAAGAATTGCTCGGCTTGTGAAGTAGTAGGATAGTTGTGCTTAGGCCTCTGGCGAATACTTTCTAATTAAAAACGTCAATTACACTCCAGTGTTCTTTGGTATTTAACAATTATATATATATATATATATATATATATATATATATATATATATATATATATGTATATATATATATATATATATATATAGGCGAGCACTGCCGAGTGTGCAAACGTATTGTAAATGATTAATAAATCATCACAATATTTTCTATATATATATATATATATCTATATATATATATATATATATATATATATATATATATATATATATATGGCCCAAGCGCGCTATAGATGGCGTGCTAACACGAACAAAATAAGTTTTATTCTTAAACTTGAGAGCAAATAAACGACGCCGCTTGTGGGAAGACCCGGAAAAGAAGAAGGCGGAGGAAAGGAATATAACCATCGACATTTGGCAAGCCGAATGGGAGTCCATTTAGGACGGAGCGCCCGGACACCAGGTAAGGACTCTGATTCCGGATATCAGAGCCTGGATGTACCGGCCAGGTGGCGAGTTAACGTTCTACATCACCCAGGTGCTTACCGGACACGGGGATTTGCAATCATACTTGTTCAGAATTGGGAAAACTATATCTCCATTCTTCAAGTACTGCTAGAGCAAAATCGAGGACACGCCTGAACATACAAGTTTGTGGTGCCTTAGTGGATTGGGCCTCTCAGCGTGCAGGTCTACCTCGGGCTGATGACGGCACCCTTGGAACGCTCATACAGCTTATGATTAAGTCACGCGATGACTGGACCAGCATTGCTGGCACCATGAAAAACATCCTGCGCGCCAAAAAAAGAAAAATCGTAATTGCATGACATCATCCCGCGGGGCATCCCGGGATAGCTAAATGTGTAAACTTAAAATGTAAAAACCTTTCGATCATTTAAAATACTGCTTATGCGGTTTCCGATCGGTTGCGAGGATTGGTTTTTAGTGGGTTAGAGCCCCACACTACCGTCCCACACTTGCAGACGAGTTTCCTGCAGTGGTGTCCGCGTCTTTAAAAAGAAGTGGAGCGCGATGAATATTATTGGCCTAACTCGGATGAAAAATGACAAGAAATAAATTTGTTCTTGTGTTAATTGGTATTTTTAGGCCAAACTAGTGAGAGCCGTCGTTGTCTTGAAGTAGGCGAAAAGCGGAGCAGTGTTTCCGCCTCATTAAGAAAATTGCTTTGCTGATGGCAGGTGCCTGGGTACGAGACCCACTTTTCACATCTGTCCGAGACATCTACTAGACGCTTGTTTACACGTCTCTTTAGCCGATCTGATGTCCGAGCCTGGATGGCAAAAAGGGAGGGGTCAGCATAGGCTAGGGCTTCCCCCAGCTGCATCACGTTGTCATACGCTAGGCTTCATAGCTGGGCCCACCGGTCATGCAAGTAGTCGAGTATGCGGTACTTCCATTTTAGTTCAGAGGGTTTAACTCTATTCAAGTTTTTTTTTTCTGTCACGTGGGTTTCGAGTACAATCCTCCACCGGGAACTTTCAAAAACATGACTTACGCCACGAAGGATCGCTAGGTGCATGTCGGGCGTCGTTTTCAGTAGACATCTGAAAAGATGCTCAAGTTTTGACTGGCCTTGTTGAATTTTGCTTTTAGTGTAGCACCAAAACACAGACTGGGCGTCAGAGAGGAGGCCGCTTTTCTCTGACAAGTGCAGGCAGACGTGCCTTCACGATGAACTTCAAGCTATCGGTTAGGGAGCCACTGAGAAGCCATGTCGGGTGGTAGGAAATAGGGTTTTTTGCGAGATAAGAACTAAGCCTGCTGTTTGCCACGCGGTGGGGAAAGAGGAAAGAGAGCCCCGTCCGAGCAGCTATATCGCCGAAAACCAACCTATTGTTACTGTCATATCTTCGTAAACTCGTAGAGCTTAGGCAAGGCGCAGAGGTCCTAGCTTCGGCGTAAGCATACACCGAAGTCTACGTGACTGCCGTATTGTAGCAGTAGTGGTCGTACTTGTTGTAGTCGGAGCAAGCAGCAACATCAAGCCAACAGGTGACCGCTAGCGTCTGCGCGCCGGCGTGTTCCCGTATTAAGAACGGCGTCAACCCCGTCACAAGCATCTGTCTGTCTGTCCGTCTGGCTGGCCGGGGCTATCTGGTTCCCGCCTGTTTTCCAATGTCGCTGTTTCATGTGGTATGCATACACTGCGGGGTCCTTTGTGTGAGTGTAGATGGAACAAACGCCGGCTAGATTTGGCCAACTCTCCGCCAAGGACAATTCAGAACATGTCGTGGCCGCCGACGTTCTTCTCCTGCTATCGTTGAAACTTGTTTTCTCCATCTCCCATCTTTCATTCCTTTCTTTCCTCTTTCTCAGTCACACGATCACAAGATAACACTCGGGGATACTCTGTTTCACAAACACATACGTGCATAGACACGCGTACACGGTTAGCATATCTGTGTCGACGACTCTGGACAAAAAAGAAGGCTTTCCTTCCAACAGCCTGCTAGCTACTGCTGTTTTCTACCACTATAATTACGTTTTCCACCACTGGTATCACTTCGACTTCCTAGTAATACTAGGATAACTATTGGTACAGCGCTGCGCCTGCCGCATTTTCAGCATCTCTCTGTTGCACTGTTTCTGCATTTTTTGGTAACGAATGGCGGCCAGTGGACAAAGATAGCCAAGCATCAAAATGCGTGCGTACTTACGCTCGCGCTGCAGCCGTCAACGCCAACATCACCACCACCACCGCCACGTTTTCCCTCTTCTTCAGCTCTGAGCTGAGTAGTGATGTTTGCACTAGAGATATGTGCATGCGTCTCTTGTGGCCGTCATCTTTGAGAGACATAGAGATAGAGATCGAGGTAGATAGGGAAAGCGCTGAAAAGAGAGTGAAAGTGACACAGTGTGCGAGATAAAATAGAGCTTAGCATAGAGCAAGACGAGTGGCCTGCCCGCCGAGTTGCCTTAGGGAATGCACAAACGGTGCCGCTACCGTCGCCTCTGCCAGCAGTGGCGGCAACGCACTCAAACGCGCCGGCGGATCCTCTATACGCAAACATACGAACGGACATACACGACAGATACGGGCATACAAGTAGCGCTTGTCGGTGGCTTGCCGCGAACGTGAAGTGAGTTTTACACAAGAGTTCCACAGTTCTCTGTGCTGCGTACGTGTCCTCTGTAGGTGGCCTAGCTCTGGAAGAGCGCACGCACTCTGTTACCGGCCCGAAATGCGACCACAACCAACCAACAAACGCTCCGGCGCATACTGATGAGTTACACGCATGGAGATCGCGAAAGAAAAAGCAGCGGACCACTGGAACGTTGGCTGGACTGTGAGCAATCTCTTGTACCAGAAAAAAAAACGCAGACAAACTGACATGCCGGATAGTGCTATGAGAACAAACTGGAAGCGCATATAATAGCGCGTAATCAAGCCTAATAGCTTCGTATAATCGATAGTCAGTTGTAGTGGATAATTTTTAGTTTACTTGTAGCGCTATCAGTACGCGGATTAGATTTAGTTAGTGGGCATTATACATGCAAAGAGTAGCTATATGTTTATGAACCTAGACTGCTTAATAACTAAGCTAAAGTGCTCACGTCTGCGTCATATCGTCTAAATCGCTTTTTTTCTGAATTGTAAAGCGTGATTAAACCCGTTCGCGGTATAACGCATTGCGACGTGTCAAATCGTGGCACGCACATTCTTTTATGCGTTTATGTCTGGACATGCCGTCCGCGGATGAAATTCAGCGATGCCTTGAATGTGAGAAGGATTGGCTTTTCATGCCGCAACTTGCCTGTAAGAGTCGTTTTATGACGCGGTGTGTAAAGCAAATTCGGTAATACACACTTTCAGGAATGCAAAAGTACTGATGTATTCCAAAGGAGTGGAAAATATCCCATGCCTGTCTGTACGCTTAACACGACCCGGCCTGTAAGACCTCATGAGCTTGGCTTTTGACAGTTTGCCTCCAATTGTAGATCGGCTAATAGTCATCCAGTAGAGCGAAGACTTTAAGGCAACTCGTTCCAGACATAACTTGTTTTTACGTATAACGCAATTAGTTAATATGTGTGTGTTCGCTTCCACTCTGTACCAAGCAAGATTGCTTAGTGGCAAAACCTTTGCCTTGCATTTAGGAGGCCTGCGTTCGAGACCCAACTCGGCCAAGAGAGAGATACCTGAGACGTGCGATACAACACACAAACAAACCATAAAGAGACATGACGACGTCTGTGATCGCGTGGCGCGTCTTCTCCGCGAAAGGTGTCATGAGGTGGTTCGTGAGCGAGTATTCCGTCGACCGGGCGCACCGGATCTAAAGCCCGACCTCGTAATAACAACACCTACTAAGGTCTGGGTTTTAGATGCCGAGATTTGCGGCCCGAACCGGGACCTGGCAAAAGCACGGCAGGACAAGATCACCAAATATGACGTCGAGTTCCTAAGAGCGGCGCTCCCCGACCCGCAAAAATCTCGCAGATTCGGATCCATCACTATCTCTATGAGTGGTGTATGGGACTCCGAATCTGCGAGGACGCTCTTGAGGCTCGGCGTCACGAAGAGGAACCTTATGGTTTCACTGTTTTAACTTTGCAAGGAACCTTGAGGATATACCGCTCGCACCGGGTCCATAAGAGCGGGGGCTACCATCAAGCAAAGACACAGACAACTGATTAATAAATCATCACAATATTCTCTCTCTCTCTCTCTATATATATATATATATATAGCTCGAAGAAAACGGGCTTGCAGGTCTTAGACAAGTGCGGGAACTTTGGACCCACCCTAAGCAATTGATCTGAAAGGGCACTCATCTTTTCTCCTGATAGTTAATAGTACTGTTATATGATATACAGGGATATACACTCTGTGATAATGATGCATAATCGTGAACTGAACAGCTGTGATTAAAACTATTGTGAAAATGTTGGGAACATTTTGTCTGCTTTCTTAGATGCTCTCGACGATCCAAAAAATGCGAGTTTAAAAACCGGCAACGATTATGCCGAAAAATTTGGAACCATATTTATTAAATTGGACGACGGTCTTATAGCCTGCTGCAAGGCGAACACAGCTAGCCCGCCTAATTCCCCCCCAGCTGAGATGCCACCCACTGTGTCCAGTGTTGAGTTCGCTGTTGTACATCCAAAGGCCTTTTAGTCGTTGGCAGCTCGAACGTAAGGCGCGCTAATAAGACATGTCTGATGAGCGCTCTATTTGAACGACAAACGTTGCCTAGTGATGGTCATGGAGCGGCGACTATGTGCAATACAATTGAGCATGTTTTAGCTACATCATTTGGTGTACTCGTCGTTTCGATCTAGTCATTCTCCACTCGGGATTAAATTATGTGATAAACGGTACTGCACGAAACGGTTGTTCAACTTTGGAAGTATAGTTTGAGATTGAGAGCGTGCTTCAAGATTTCGTTCGTTTCGTCTACAAAACCAATATTCCACTAATCGTGGGCTCCATTCCTATTGCAGTAGAATATGAAGAGGAGCGTACCAACATGTGAGATGTAAATTTCTTAATGAGATGTAATTGCGCAGTACTACCATTATTTTTAAATACTTTATTGATATTCAAAATAAAACCAAACATATGCATATTAATGGAGTGAATTTGGAATCCATGGCGCTCGGTATATGTTGTAATGAGCAATGCTCGATTAGAAAGAATGATCATGTTCAGCTGCTCAATTCAGATACGGCATCCATAATAATCATAATATTTATAATATTTATCATGAAACGTGGTTAGGTGTAGGTGGAAGGCTCACGACAAATAGTGAATTAACCTGTGATACTCAGTACTAAATGTGATCGGGGATATCGAGGAGGTGGCGTTTGTATTCAGTTAGAAAAACGTTGAGGTTTTGTGAAGTCAAGTTGGACGATGATATTAAAGCATTAGCGCTGTACGTATGCTCAAAATCATGTTTAGTCATGTACATATGCATATAAATAATATGTGATACATTTTACAGTATATGTGATAATGCTATTCCAATTCAAATCTTTGGATATTTTAACCTTTCTAGCAACCTTTCTAGCTTTCTGGCAAATAATGCAGTTAAAAACGTTCAGTCCAAATTTCATCCAGTGTTGCTTCGAGTCGTAAGGTAGAGTGTAGAAATCTCAACCTATTACCTAAGTATAAACTGCATCTTTGTATATATTACAAATTCTGTTATAAACTAAATTGTCTTACATTGTGCATTGTATATATTGAATGTAGGCTTTTTGTAAATAACCGTATATATAATTATCCACCAAAGCAGCAAATAAAGCAATAATAGAAAACTTGAATTAAATATACAGGGCCTATCATAACCGCATGTACTTATTTTAACATTTGGTAGAAGCCGGTAGGAAAATAATTTTTTCCAATCGAAAGAGGGGACGGAAATTGATAAATGTAGCCATTCTGTCTTTTTTTCTCCTACACAGACGGAAAACGCCTTGTGATCTGAATGACACCCGACGCAAGTTAGCGAAAGACGAATAGCCGGAAAGAGGAAAGTTATAAAACGTCTATATGTTGTCATGACTTACGTTATTGCTTTTACGCCCAGAACCGTAAAACTATGCCAATACGCTTAAATAGCGACTATTCTCATGCAATAGCAATAATTAATGTGCATCATTGTCGCAAAGTGATGGTGCTGCGTCAGGTAGTTGCCAAGTAACTAAGCAATTGTTTTTATTATACGAAGTGCTCATAAATTTGTCCGCTAACCATTAAACACACTCCATAGCGATTGCACAATTTTTCTTGCACGTGTGTAAAGTGGGTTTCGTAGACGACACTCTTCAGGTAGCTACACAAGAAATGTTGAGACTTGTTAGATCGCGCTATCGAGGTGGTTAAGCGATCGAGTCGCCTCGCCGATCCACCGATTTGCGAATGTTTTGGTTTAGGTATCCCCGAACCGTAGCAGAGTTGTGTGGCAGCGGACCGTCATACTGGAACCACATTCTCAGACGAACGTTTTCCGGGACGGCTTCCAACAATTGCGCTAACGTGTCGCTTCCGAATGTGTGATAGGCAGCTGCATCTAATCTAGCGGGAAGTATGATGAAAAAGCCTCATCAAGCGCAGGGAAATAGTTCTTATATTCAAAGTGTGTCGACAGTATTCAGTACGTAGCTGGTAGTCACTGGGTCGTGTCGAGCCCGGTGGCGTGGTGGCATGCGTCTGCGCCTCGCGACTGGAGAAGACACATATGTGCGCGGGTTCGAGCCCCACCGTTGCACATTTGTATTTATTGAGGTCCGTATATGAAGCAATGCGAAAAGCAGTCCCATGGCCGTTAAATCTTGGCTGAGAGTCAGCATAGAAAGGATTTTTATTTTAGTCTCTGGGTCGTAGAGTTTTAATTCGCTGAGACCGGTATGGGTGCAGTCCTTAGTCGGCCAGTATCCTTTGCACAGCAGCGGACCTAACTTCGGCATACGCAGGCAACTGCATAATGCTCGCAAAGGGTCGCTCGGTTAGTTCTTCAAGAATTAGCTATTCCTGCAGCACCTGCCGTGCTGGTCGTCCGTGGCCGTCCAGTGTCGTAGTAACGGCGACGGAACGATCCAGTTGCATGTAAACGATTGTATATATTTGTAAGCGTGCTATCTGGTGCGAGTCTATTTGGTAAACGCTCTGCGTTACAGCGTGCTTCACCACAAATGCAGAGCATGTCAGCTTTTCCGCATGCTGCGTAAGCCGTCTCATCACGAAATTAAGTGTGCAATCTGCAGTTCGCAATAAAATGGCACGTTGTCAAAAGAGCCCAACATCTCGTTTTCTATAGCACTTGGCGAGTCGTCTGCTCCGCTTTGGCGGCTTGTCTGATGCCGCTTTGACGCTTCAAAAAGCGTCAATCAAAGCCGCGCAAACTTCACATTAAAACCCGCACAAACGTATTCCGCCAAGTATGCGATATAGCTGTTGAAAAAGCTTAGTTACCCGACAACTAGGTTACGCAGCACCATCATTTTCGGGCGGAAAATGACGGACATTAAATTAGCTATTGCCTGAGGATTCTCTTTTGTATGCGTAAAGTAAAATGTTACGGTTCTGAAAGCTAACACATTAACGTAAAGCACAAAACACAGCAATCCCTATGGCTTTCTGTACTCGGACTATTCGGCTTTTCATGACTTTTCTGAATTCGGATATACGTCTTTTGCAAGCTCGCATCGAGTGTCATTCAGATTATGCGCAATTTTCCGCCAAACAAGGCAGTGTCATCATCGGTATACTGGATCGCCCACAAACATAGATCGCCCACAAACATAGATTTGGCGCACTTAGTAGTTTGTGCATTTATAACGTCTGTATAGTGAGTCGGTGTTCTTAGATATGCGGTAGTCAATGAGAGAAGTTCCGATGCATATTTTTCCACAAAATATGTTTTTTCCCACTCCTCAAAAGCTTTTTGCGCCTTTGAAGATTTTTTTAGTTGCCCCTACGAGTGTGTATATATAAACATTGTCTTTTCAATTTATTCTATCTGTGGGAACAGAACATTTTTCGGCGAATAGGGATGTTGCAGAAATATAAAAATCGTATTTTTCATCAAATAATACGAAATCTGGGACGATGTGTGCGCCGGTGCGTTGTCGTGATAGAGGTCTCACGAATTGTTTGCCCAGAACTTAGGTCATCTGCGTTGGACGCTCTTGCGCAATCTTTTTAAAATTTTGCGGTAGTATTCCTTATTGACCGTGGATCTAGGTGGCACAAATCGTGAAGGATAAATCCACTATAGTAGCAAACAACAGTCAAAAGAACCTTAGTGTTAAATTTGCTTTGTCTGAATTTCTTCAGTCGACTCTCTTCTTGGAAGCACCACTCAGAGAACTGGGCTTTGGTCTTAATGTCGTAACCATATATCCATGATTCGAATTCTATAACCACTCTCTGAGGCAACCCAGGGTCTTCTGCTACAGCCTGAAAGTTCAATTCGGACATTTGCCGACGGGCGTTCATTTGCTGCAAATTCAACATTTTTGGAACAAACTTTGCTGCCAGTCTTCTTACGCATAAAATATCTGTAGAATGTTAGAGCTGATCCATAAGACATCTCTAGGTCCTAAACTAATTCCCTGAGAGTAACTCGGCGATTGCTGAGTCCGATATTATGAACCTTTTCTACGTTTTTTTTCTGTTATGTCCTCTAGCGGCCTTTCTGAAAACAACCACGGCGCCACGTGTATACAGTGTTTAGGGACACTGCATGATCACCACTAGCAGTTCCACTACTTTAGAGCACAGGATTTGGTTTTTAACACAACACATATATATATATATATATATATATATATATATACGCTTTTCAATCAAGATAATCGACCTTTCTAAATGCTCATTAGTAAGCGCATATTCACGTGACAGCAGAAGATGTCGTAGGTCGTAGTAAACAAACGCAGCCGGCGTATTTCTTCTACTTATGTATCACAGTGTTTTGCGTCCAAAAAATGGCCAAACGAAAATAATCAATTTCCGCTAACGAGACACCGAGACATAGAGGTGGTGGTAATGGTGGTAGAGGCCACTAGCAGCCGTCTAAGCGGCGGCTGTCCGACCGGCCTTGTTTCTTCAACATCTAAGTCGTCGTTTCAGCAGGCAAGCTTCGTTCCAATTAGTAGTGAAATCTTGTTTTGCCTTCGCCCTCGAAACTTTTCCTCTCTTTCGGTTTTTCTTCATTCCCGAAACGAGAGGCGCCTGGCTAGCCCGCACTGGCAAGCGCAAACGTTTCTATTTCCTTTGGGGCGTCTATCTAAGAGTAGTCGGTCGCTGCTCTCTGGTGATGCCCCCCCCCCCCCCCCCCGCCAGCATCATCGCAGACGTCGTTTCGAAATGGGCGTCTTGGACCTCATCCTGCTCCTTCCTGGTGCCTCTGCCGCTGTAGTTCATCATCTCAACTCTCGAACGGCGGTAGCGCTGGTATCGGTCTGCTTGGCTGTCTCTATATGCCGACAAATGACGACGACTGTATAAAAGAACAGGAATCTGACGCTAGTGGTTAGATAATACAGTGTATGGTAGTAAGTAACGTTGTCGCATATGGTGTATCTAGCATTACACTCGGCTGTGTGCAGTCCCAGAGCTGCCTGGAGCTGCTGCCTCCGGGTAGAGGTCTCCTGCTCATTAATTGTGGCAATTCTAAATGCTGGTCCGTCTGTACGTCACATTCAGAGTTGCCACGTAATCAATAGGGCTTATTTAACCAGAGTACAAACTTGCTTCATAAACCACGTATCGCAACGTCGGCCAGGAAGCTGCCTCAGGTACTGTCCGGTTCAAGCACGAGAATAATTGTAACTAAGCAGCTGGACTAGATATATATAACAGCTATTCTAGCCGTGAGCTTGTCACATGGACTATAGGCACGTTGTAATGGCACTTGCACATCTACATGCAGCCACTGTCTATGTACATTCCGTAGCAACAACAAGTAGGATTTGTGGCACGCAATAAGCATTGCTTGCGCTCGTTCTAATCGTGTACTAACAACGGAATGATGGGTTACAACTAAGAGACAAAAAATATGGCAGAACTGAGCTGAATATGATTTGGGTTTGGCACAAACGTTTAACGCCGCTAAGTTAACTAAGGGGTTTTAATGTTGATCCAGGCTACTTAACCCGAATGACGAATTTGCCTATCTATAGGTATTAACTAAATGAACCTATATTGTCAACATAGGGTATGTGCAGCACTGAAACATTGACTCTAACGATATATGAGGTTGCCCAGTTAAGATAATTATTGTCGTTTTCTGTCAATTAACTCACCGTCTAACGACACTACCATCGGCACAACGCTAGATATAAGAGATAGAGTTAGAAAAGTTTGAAACGTCTGTTTGCAATTGTACACATATTGGAAACGTATGTGTTGTGGTTAGCTTTTGGCCAATGAAGCATCCTTGACCTTAGAATTATCTATATACTGGCTTTGCCGGCATCTTTGTACGACTTATATTTTTCTTGAACAGCTTCAAACAGTTCATTTAATCATATCTGCTGCGAAATTTGACCACATCGGTATTGGAAAAATAACGAGAGAATTATTTTACAATATATCTTATTATTTGTTTTTCTTTATATCTTAAAAAGGTTTAGGTCGAGTCTAGTTCGGCATCATTTTCATGTTAAATGAGGTTTCTCGTTGTGTGGTTGCGTTTACAAGAGCTTTAAGCTTCCTCGAGAAGGTCCCTGAGGATCGTAAATGCGGAGACTTTAGCCTGGGTTTATTTTTTTACATATGGGCATGACAATTAATTGACCTCAAAGGTTGAGCTTAATTCAATTGGTGCAAATCTAGTTTTTCGTGGATTGGAACATTATATATGCCATTTCTATTTTATGGCATTTGCGAATCGGTATATCACGAAACACAAACGTACATTAGAGACTGCACATTGTAATAAAATGCTTATTCAATGCACACGCAGATCGGATCTCTTTAAGAATGTGTATAAATGCTGGTGGTCTTTTTCCAGCAGTTATTATAATATATCAAACATTGATTCGTCTGAGAAACATATCCAAATCTTAGCTCTATGTATTCTCGTCCGACGAGTCCATCAAAAAACCTTAATTAGTTTGCATTCACGTTCCGGCACCAATGATTTACACAAATGTTCTACGTTAAATGCGCATTTTCTTAAAGTTTATGTATCGAAAAACATAATGTTGTAAAGTTATTTAATACGAATAGCTTCATTCAAAGATAGTAATTTTGCTGCCACTCCTAAACAGCACAGTTCTTACATTCAATTTTAATAGATTTTTTTAATTATCAATTAATCATTTTAATACAATTAACATTTCATATAACACAACTTAATTCTTATTCAATATTTAATTTTTCTCATCTAAACTCGAAAGTAGGATAGCAGCGTCCGTTTGGCAGCGCGGGCACATATACAGCGTCGGTTGGCGGCAATGCCGAAGCAAACTGAAGACATGGCACTGAATAGAGGATGCGCCACTCCAATGCGAACTTGTGGAAAGTCTCTAAATGCACGGGCAAATTTGTATTATAAAAGGAGGCATGCGAATAAATGAGTTAGTAGTCGTTGGTGCGAGCCAGGCGGAGGACGTGTGATGTTTGCGCGAAAGACTAGCGAACCCGTAACGGTCGCCGGTCAGTCATGGGGATGGTGGACACTCCAATAACGTTTTTAATTAAGTGCCAGTAACTTAAATAAGCACTCAACAAGAGTAGCATTATCGTAAGGACAAAAACAAGGCAAAACACATTTATTACTAGCCATTTAAAATTTGGTTTGCGACAAAATGTGCAGTAGTTCTCGCGTTTCGGCTTTGTCTTCTATTTTCGATATCGCAATTCGTTGGCATGTTAAGCGTTTAATACACCGGACTCTTGCAAATCGCATCTTCTCTAGCATCAGCCTACACAGTGCAACAGGTGTTTATGCCATTAACCAAAAACGCCAGACACGGCTTTAGTTCTGGCTAGAGCACAGACACATCGTGAGTAATCGCGTTCTAAGAATGCATCTTGGGTAACCGTGTCCACCTTCTATTACAGAAAGCCACTCGTTGCCGCATATGCATTCATTCTTATAGAAGCAAATATACATTTCGTATTTCGTCGTACGTTAGTGGCCGCCAACGTGCTCGTGGTACGGTTCCATAGCATAGCACTTACTGGCCTGCCTTCAACGAGCTGTCCTTCGATATCACTTTGCAACGTCGAGAACAAGAGAGAATGAGACAACTCGCTAGATATCAAAGCGAGAGAAATATACGATTGCCACAAGCAGTGAGGCCGACGAAGAACACAAAACGCTTACTTTTTAATCAGAGTCTATATACTGGTGTCTAGCATTCACCAGCGGCCTTGGTGTCACCGGCTGCTGAACGATATGGAGAAGTAGAAGTTTCTCTCTTCCTCTGTCTCAATAGAGATAGCGTGAAACGAAGGGACAATAAAAGGGAGACAGAGAAACAGACAACTATATATAGAGTTAAAAAAAAAGTGAAAGTAAGGCTGAAAAACAGGGACAACAACAAAAACAACGACAACAACATCAACAAGCGAAAAGTAAAATAGAGGATAAATGTATAGACCGGGAGATAGATGAAGAAAGGGCATCTATCGGCCCCGGCAAGATGCTCATCGTCGTCGTCGTCGTCTGTCAAACAGACTGAACATCTTCGTTCTTGAACTGTGGTCGGTCGCTGCTGTCGAGCGTCGACAGAGCGGCAAACGTACAAGCGGTGGTGTTGGTGGCGGCGGTAACCGGCCAGCCGCATCACCACCACGAGCACGACCAAAACCACGAGCACGACCAAACCCAAAACCAGCCGAACCACATTCAAAATCGAACACGACGACAGACATGCACGGGCTGAAGAAGCGGCCAATCTAAATTCAAATTTAAATCTTCCCTTTTCGTGTTCCCGTCATGATTGTAAAGATTGCCAGACAGCGAGCACGAGCCGCATCCACGGCCGTTCCAACAGAGCATACAACACGCGTGCGTATGACGACGCTAACAACAGCAGCAGCAACAACAACAACAACAACAACAACAACGGCGGCGGCCGCCGCGGCCACGACGACGACGGCGGCCACAGATGGTGGAAGCAAGAAAACGAAGGTGGAACCAAATAAAAATGAGGAAAAACGCGAGAACGTAAAGCAAATCGAACATGCACTAGTCTATCGGACGCAAACGGATGCATGCACCAGTGGAATGGAAGCATAGGTGAGAGGGACCGTGCAGAGCTGGCTGGCGTAAGCGCGTGGACAGCACGCGTCAGATGCGGTGAGATGAGCAAAACACGGCGCAGAGCAAACCAGATAGCCATCAAGAAAAAGCGGAAGAGAGACAGATAGAGAACACAACAAGGCTGCCTTGCGACGACCAACGAATGCATGCATCAAGCATCAACGGGGTGGAAACCGTAGGAACGGCCAGTCATTGCAAATGCGCTGTAATTGAGCCTTTAACTGGCTTACCTCTAAGTCATAGGTCATACAGCTCTCATTGTAAAGGTATAGACGACTTTCGCTGTTCTAAATAAATCAATATACATATATATACCTATATATATATATATATATATATATATATATATATATTGATTTGTTTATTGTTCGCTTGGCATGTATAGCTAAATACACATGTCACCCTTTTATATCATGGGCGCTTATAGCGGCAGCATATATGTAACCTACGCATTCATATAATCCATGTCTAGCTTTTCAGTGTGCTGTATTATATAGATGCTGTATGAGTGTATCAATTCACTTGCACGTATATGTGAGCGCGTGTTGCCTCACCTAATGCTGTACATTGTAACAAACACTGTACAGACATCCTGGTGATGATGCTTATTGTGACTATGTATTGTGTAATTGCGCTTATTCAAAGCATTCTTTGAAATATTGTTGAGTGTGACTTTTGTCTCGGTGATTGATTTATTTTGTTACCATTTTTATTTACCGAGAACTTAAGCATTGCAAAATGCAGCTCCGTTGAATAAACCACGTTTGAAACTTGAACTTAAATACCTACTGAGTATTTACTTTCCATTGGGACAACCCCTCTTTTGTAATATCGACCAGGTCCTTTCTAACATTTGGTCCTAGAGATAAGGCTTCCGACAGCTCTATGTCTCTGCTCCCCCCTAAGGCTATATATGTTACAATTCGGTGTGAGTGAACGTGTTAACTTTCAGCCCATAACAGCCCTGGTCTATATATATATATATATATATATATATATATAAGCGAGCGATAAAAGTGCTAGCCGCGGAACTGAAAATCGTATGTATGTATGTAGTGTCACGGTGATATGTAACACTAAGTAAAAGAGTGCTTAGCAAGCTTAATGAACTTGCCTGAGGGAGAGATCTAGAAATATAATCTGGTGTGTAAAGTTTTCGGGCTGATCCTCAGCCAAGATTTAACGTCCATGGAACTGTTTTTTACATGGCTTCATTGACAGATCCCCATAAATACAAATGTGCAATGGTGGGGCTCGAACCCGCGCACCTATGCGTCTCCTCCGGTTGCGAGGCGCAGACTTAATCCACCACGCCACCGGGCTCGACGTCATTTGGTGTGTGTATGTGATTCTATTAGTAGGATCATGTATAAGCAAAACTGAACGGGTATTGGTGAATTATAACGCTATTGTTTTGCGTTCAGCTCTGTGTACGTTCACAGGGTTGTATAGCAATGATGCGAGTGATTTGGCAGACGACCTTTTGGAAAAGCTAGACCGGGCCGTATCCATCTTACCTACGGACAGGCTCACACGTCTACGGGTGCAACTTAAATAGTCTATGTTGGATACCCAATGCTCACCCCAAACGGATGCTTTTTTGATAGTTCTGCATGTGTGCGTCCTGAGGCTAAACACATCTGGGTAGCCACGAGCCTATTATTCTGATAACGAAAGACCTCGAGATGACGTCAACAGGGGCAAGTCTTAGATATATTTATGCTTGTAATGAATAAAGACGTGGTTTAAAAACAGATCGGCCAAGGCGTCGGATCGCTGCATTCAAGAAGCACGGTGCGGTCTGCTGAACTGTTTCAATCGTGTCGGCATGCGGCCGCAAAAAGCGCCTGGGCCTTGACCCGCGCATCGATGCAAATCTCGAACTTGAGATAGCTGTTACCAGAATGGCACCCGGACGCGCTGAGCTTGCCGCAACCGAGGACGAGGTCGCCGAGGCACTGTCGACGATCATATCTGCAGCTGCATGCTGTCTTACTCAACGCAGCTTTTACTGTGCTGGCACTTGGCTGCGGTGTTTGAAACTGAGAGCAGTCTCAATTCAGGGCTGAATTGCTTTAAGAGTAACGCCTGATATGTAAGAGTTCTATTGCGCTCACGCGCAAAAGTACAGAAAGCCTAGGATTTAGATGTTCTTCCCGAAGTGTATGCCAATGTAGAGGAATCTCTATCCAATCCAGACCGTTTTCATGGTATGGCATTACAGCTAAAATGTTGCGCATACAAGGTCCTTACGAAGCTTATCTTTCGTAGGTTCTATCACCAATTCTGGCCTCTCGCGTTTGAGACCTTGGGTGCTCCTGGTGTTTGGACCAGACAGCTGATCTGCAAAGTCGGCACTATGTTAAATACTCGTATGTCAACCGGTGATAGCAGATCGTCGTCCTTTTTTAAACAACGTCTGGATCTTGACATACAACGTGGAAACGCAGTCTCCGTTTTGGTACTCTTCTGAAGTGGTCTCGGCCTAGCCTAGACGAAGCCACAGTACACACCAGCTAGACCCATTGGCATAGCTAAGCTTCCGTATATGTGCCCCACATACATATTGTAATACACGAAAAATAAATTTTAATATCTTTCGTAGGTTAGGTTGGTACATGAGAATTTCTCAAACCAGAGCAAACAACCAATATGGCTTCCGAATCAGGCGCAACAATAGCACAGCAGGGGTTTGCCTACTTGGCCGAATGAAACTATCAATGGGGTAAAGCGCTACTTACTGTATGCAATTTTTTTATTGATTAAATGTCGGCTTCTGACACCGTGATGTTAAATATTGTGCAACAAACTTCGCTGCGGCAGGCGGTGGGTCGCGGATCCTGGCTGCTAACGGGCATGCTACGTTCTAGCCAAATTATAGCACACCACGGAGTCTTAGAACCTAAACCTTCTTTTAAACTAAAAACTTCCGAACAAACATCTCAGTTGGTGTCACACTACAAGCTGATGATCTGGTACTCTATAGCCATACCTTTAATAGATGTGTTGCATAAGAACAGGATAAGTTACACAAACGTTAACTATGGTATAGAACCACCTACGAATTGCATTATGCATCGTTTTTTACATAGTTTTGCCAATAAAATTTACTACACCTTTGGCTGATTATGATACATACCCGTAATGATTATCTACATGCTGGCTTTAACATACGGACACCAGGCTATACTATAGAAGTAAACAAACCGTTATTGTATCTTTTTTGTGTGGGTGAGGCCACAATTCAGGCACAGTCAGATGTATGCTGGTAACACATTAAAGAAATTTTTTTTTATTAAAGACTTATTTGCAAGCTTATGTTCAACTCTTGCACCTCGAAAGGAACATCTATATGTTTCGTGAATTCTTCTATTAAGGGTCTCCTATACTCTTAACTAATTATTAAACTAAGCGTATCCTCACCTAGAATTGATGCGTCACATATAGTAGAAACTTCTTCCCATTATGCGTCGCGATATAAGATTGATTTCGCGTCGATTTATGATATCAAAATGCCAAGCCATTTTCACCACACTGTCTTGCCGTCGCTATATGTGCTGTAAGTGGAGAAAGGCCTGGTCGATACAAAAATAAGTAAAGCAAAGTATATAAGGTGTTTTCTCTTTCAGTGTGAGATAACTTGGGTTTGCGCGCACTGGCCTCAATTCGATAAGTTTTGTACAGAGCAGGTTATCATAGAAAACTTTTTACCGGTGAAAAGGCTTTGCGTCGGATTATCGAGTCGACGCCAGTTTCTGCAGCAATCAGGTGTGCTGCTTTTAACGCCTTGTCAAAAGACCCACTGAAACTACAATAGCTAGGCAGCATGAAAGGCGTAGAGTTTCTCCAAAGATTCAATCACTTCATCCACCTGGGTTCTCTCTTGCATTGTGCTAGTGATGCGCTGAACGCGGCCAACAGGCAGTAACGAACGTGCCCAAAGTTTCCAACAGCGTGGCGGCAAACCCCTTAAGGAGAGATATGTGCTTTGTAATGTGCGTAGACGTCAAGCACATGCAATTTGCGCGTGCTTCTACTCTAAAGCGTGCCCTACTATATGACATAACTATACTACATGCTCTTTTTTTTTCTTATAAATGTATGTATATATCTATGTGAGGCTGGTTGTAGAACTTTTTACTTAAGCTTAATATAATTCTGGGAAAAGTTCTTCAGTTCCTTTGACAAAGGCCAGAATTGTAACGGACGCAAGTAATTTTTTTAGAGAGAGAGATGCTCCTTTTTTTATATTGCGTATACATAAACGTGTATTTGTAAAAAACAAAACAATGCATTGTATCTAAACCTCTATCTCTGTACCGCAACATTTTGTAGGGGGAGGGGGTCGTGCGGTTGTAGGTCTATACCTGCCATTGACAATAGTGCTTATGTAAACACGTAAAACGTATACACTTAAGGTAGAAGTAAAACTTCCATTGTCTTAGTCTGACAGAATTTGCCAACACAATTCCGCCCCCACCTGAGACAGACTACATATGTAAATGCGCTGATTCTTGAACGCTCTAGGCACACTAAAGTGACTATGGGTGGGCTGATATGAGGCTGAACCCTGGGGTCGTGTCTACTTGTTGTTCCAGATGTATAGACGCAACTCGAATGAGAGTTTCTCAATGAATAGCCTGTGCGTATGTCGCACGTTGTTCCCTAATTGAAATATGCGTCCTCCCGTGTTCAACATTCGGCAGTAAGTACAAGGATGGATGAGAGCCTCGTCGGCCGTTCCAGGGTTTACCGATCAGGATGGGCTCAACTTCAAAATGATCATAGCTGTTGGTCATGCAAAGCAAAGTGTACTTTTAGCGCGCTCCAAGCAACTATGCACTTTGTGCTTGTTTGTGACACCGAATGTTAGTAGAAAAACGAATATTTCAATCCAAGTTCCCTTTACCGAATTTGCAGGTAACGCCAATCCAGTTCCAGGCAGCCCGATTACAGTGGCTAGCCTAGTCACCTAGGGAAACAGTGACAAGTCTCCTGACAGGAGATGTTATTTACCGAGTATCGGTTTCTACATGTAGAAAATTCCAAGCGGGTGCGGGCTATAAAGAAGATTACAAACGAGGATCGCGGCAATGTACAGTATGATGGAATCTGTTACCATAGCCATCAACCTACGTCATCCATTGCTGGCGTTGCTAGTCCTTGATATCAGCTTTGTTAAGTTACTGATTGCCTTGGTAGCTTTGTCTCTCTCTCTCGTTGGACATGCGTCGTGCCTATTAGACTATGGTCTAATATAGCGTCAGAACCTGTCATGTTTTTTTTTAACAGTTATACAGCATCTGTGCGAAACTCAAGCGTCTTTTTGTCTTTATTTTGCACTATTAGACTCAAGTTATTGGCATGTGCTACGCTAGTAACGTCTTCAGGCATCTTAGGCTGAAAGACTCCGTTATAGGCTATTCACCAAAGTAGAGGCCCTATAACAGATCTCTGAGATTCCTGACATAAGTTATTTCGCGCTCATCTAGGTAGTTAAATGAATAATCTTGGAGATAGGGTTATATGCCTCCCTTCTTGCCATTATGTCCCGAATAACCTTTCAGCTCATGCAAATAGAGGTCTCCTTTATATCGATATGAATGCAAAGCTTTCTTGTGTTTAGCGTTTGCGTGAATGCAGTTAGAACAGCGTGCTATGCTGTTCCACTGCAGCCTCAAGTGCTTGTTCAATTGCCGGTAAAGTTTACTAGCCTTGCCAAAACCTTATCGGTTATCGGAGAGAGCACACTATTCCTCGAGTTCCTTTGTCAATCGCCCGGCGATAATAGCCTCAGTCGCCTTAGTAGACTAAGATATGCGTGTGCCCTAACCAAAAAAGTGAATGTGCAGCAGAAACCGCTGCGCTGTTCAAAACATTTTTCCGTAGATTTATCTTCGTTCGACATTGTTATTTTAGCAGGGCCCCAAGCTTAGGCGTAGCCGTTTCTTTTGCCAGATCTGTTAAAGTAAAAGTTTAGTACAATGATGACCACTGTGTCACTAATTCATGTTCTCAAGCCCCGCTAAGAGATTAATTGACTTACTTGATAAGCTGCGTCGGTCGCTCGATATAGTTAATATACATAGTTTAACCTTGTAGTGATTTAAACTGCCTAATAGATTAACCCAGCAAGAGTAGTGTAGATCGCTGATCAGCACATTACATGACCAAAATCTGTGGCTTGTCACTACCCCGGATTTGTATATATTTGTGGGAACACAGAGTAGATTAACGATCGATATATTTGCAACATACGTCAAAGAGACCTGCATGACATGCTACGGCGTACTGTCGCAACTGACAGTTTTTGAAGCCAAATTGCATCTTCCAGTTGGGTAACGTACCATCTTTTTTTATTAAGGCATCTGTGCACCCCGTTTTTGTTTGTCCAATTGTGGCAGATTATATTTGTTTTATTAACACCCAAACTAGGTAGATGTGTTTATGTTACATCAAAATTTTTGAGACACCAACAATCTAGCGCCTGGCTAGTTCTGCTATAGACCTAACCGCAGGGCATACCCCGGCGTGGTATCGATCACAGTTGCTTCAGCACTGTTTGCATTGACATTCATCCTGTGGTTCATGGAAACCCTCCACGTTGCACAGAACGTAATGAAATCCGTGAGCTGCAAAGGCCGTAGTTAGAAGTCGATCTTTTACCCCGCTATCCCGCAATTTAGTGGTCGTCATTGCTGCTGTTCCATAAATACCTATGTCCACCTCACTAATTTTGGTTTCCCAGTTCCGCATATAAACTTCAAAGGCGCACGTTTTCGTCAGATTTCGTCGTTTTTGTAGGTCTTCCGTCAGCAGCGGGCCACCCTCCAAGACGTGAACAATCTATTCCTGAATGTATTTGAAAGCGCAAAAACCCTTTTTAAAAAGAAAAACCTTACCCTTACCCCCCTTAGTTGTGGCCGATTATAATCCACTCCGGCATTCGCCTTTTTTTTATTGGAAATCATGAGAGCCAATTTAAGAGTGGCTGGTCTAGGTCTATGAACTCACGACCTCCCAAATGCAAGGCAATGGCTTTTCCACTAAGCCAACTTACTCGTTTAGTGCGCCAGTCGTTTTGACTCCGTCATGCGACAATGGACCTGCGAAAAGCGATTCAGGCTCTCATTGGATGAATGCAGAACTGCGTAGGCTCAAACATTATGCCGTTTAAGCTTTTAGTATGTCGGTGTGCTATAGACGGTATGCTGCTGTCAACGGGTCAACAAATAGTACAAGCAGATAATTTGATCAACCAACCATGCTTTGAATGAAGATAACTGTTTCATTATGGAAGCATTGTGAAACACCTATATCAAGGGTCTCAAAGCAAATCCTGAAACCTTGCTTGCCCCTTTCCATGTAAGAAGTTAAAAACATACTTTAAGCTGATGCAAGTAACTATTAGCTTGATTCATAAGTCCGTTCGGATTTGGCACATATTTTGGAAGGCATATATCGTTACAATGGAAAGCTTTGATTAGGTGCTGTATTGCCCATATTGTTCAACTACATTAGCCCAACGTTCAGGCAAGCTCGTGGTTCCATTCCTCCAGAAAGTGGCGTCCTGGCTGCCGAAGTAATGGTCTATACACGTTTATATACACCTTCCAAAAAAATACAATTCTTTGTCATTAAGGGGATTTTGAAGGGACCAAAACAGGATATAATCCGAGGGACAAGGTCAGGACTATGAGCAGGATGTGGCAAAATATCCTATCCATTTGCCATTGATTTCTTACTAGTAAGCCAATATGTGTGCGGTCTTGCGTTGTCGTGGTGAAAATTCACTGCTCGTCTGTTCGCCAATTTCAGCCGCTTCTGGTTAATTGCCCTCTTCCAATTGTTCAGTTGCTGACAGTATTTTATCGTATTGATTGTTTCGTCTGGTTGCAACAGCTCATAATAGATCATTCCCTTTGCATCCCACCAAAAGCTTAACATCACTTTCCTAGTATGGGGTCCGGGTTTGGCAATTGCTTGGGTCGCACTCCTTTTTTTAAGCCACGCCGTCCTGCGGACAACGTTCCGTCTTGACTCCTCATCCCCTGTCATCATGGTGCGGAGAAGGGGCAATCCTGGCTCTTAATTAGGAGCTGATCGCAAACTAGCACACACTTTTCCATTGGTGATAACTGAGCGCGTGCGACACCTCATACATCTAACTTGCTGACGAATCTCTCGGCATGGAAATGTCTTTAAACGGATGTGTGTGGTACGTCCACAATGGGTACAATCTCGCGCAGCGAGAGATGTGGGTTTCGTTCGACCACTTTGTTAATGCGACCGTGTTCACTGTCAAAGGCCGGTCTCGGTCGTTAGCATCCATGTCGCCGTTTCTAAATCAAGGAAACCACTTTCGAACTGCCTCTCCGCCATACACTTTACATATGAAAAAAATGCACACTCAAGTCTGTCCATCTTCATTCGAGCGTTACAGTTCGCGTGAGTTCGATATTCAAACGAATTCCACGGAATGACACAACGCAGGTCTGCATTTATCGCCAAATGAACAAACAAGCATCTCCCAACAGAGTGCATCCTTCCACGAGGCTGCGCAGTACGGCGCATGCAACTTTCCGAACGAACTTATAGATCAACCCAATAATATTGCCATCCTAGAAGATATCCCTAAACGTATATCTGTGCATGACTATGCAGGCCAGAAAAGTATATTAGCTGAAATAACAATCGATTATGTTATCAACACCATACTGAAGTCAAAATACCGTAAAGCACCAGGTCCGGATCAAATGCAAGATGAACCCTGTTACGAAGTTATGCTGCTGTTATGCAAGCTCTTGCCCGACACGCTCTATTAAGCAAAATACTAGAATATGCATCCTTGTTTAGTGATATCTACGATATTCGGTCAATTTTCTCCTGAAAATGGTTATTATTTTACCCGTTTTTGTGAATTTTATATCTACCTTAGCACAGCCTCACGGACACTTGGTTTTGGGAAGCTGACGTATGTCGGAGCTCAACTCATACCTCTTAAACTAGTAGTCTTCAGCAGGGCATTGTTATCCTTAACCACGGTGCGTGCGAGCCCGAGCCTTTGGTTTAAACAACAAGGGTGACTCAGGGGGACAATTTCAGTTCCTGCTTATTATCTGTATTGGTTTCGGATTTGTTATCTATAATCACTAACCCACAAAAGTTTGTTAAGGTGTTGCTCTACACCCACGACTTTATAAAGCGTTGTCGTCTTTAGCAGGGGCTTGCAACTCTGCAAAAGTATGCGAATGCTAACGGTCTACATGAAAATGTGGATAAAGTAAAGGCTATTAAATTCAGAGAAGGCAAAAGGCTGGCTAACGTTGATAGGCTTCATTTTATGAGAAAACCTGTCAAGTATGTAAATCACCTCACTTACGGCGTCGTCATCTTACTCTGTAATGCTTAGGTGGGTGTACCTTTGCCGGAAACTAAAATCAAATTCATCCTCAGTTAAAGCAGGTTACATTTCGGGATTTTATAAGACACATGCGTTGCTGACAGCTAAAAGTGACACTAAAACTAAAGTCTTCCTTGATCCCATAGCTTGAAATTGCTAGGCACTTCTTAAGCACCTAGAGAAAAAGTCTTGTTTCTTAGAACTTCGTGCGCTTGACTACTTCTTGTTTATGCCCTGACTCATAGTTCCGCTTGTCATAAGTGACCAGGGTGCCTCGCTATTCCCTCTCTATGTTTTTAATCTCGATTGTGCCCGACAAGACGTGCTTCAACTCCCTAAATGAGCAGTAATATAAATTATTTCGGTTAGGAATGAGGGCTTTTGTCCACAGCCTCACGTGCTAGCCCCGGAATGTGATCATCCATTCCGCGTCCCAGAGGTCCATGGTGGCCTCTCTGGCATTCCAAAGGTCCTACGGTATGGAATGCTCCTTAAAAGGCCCTACGCCATAAAATGCTAAAGTTAGCACGACTTCCGTTGAGCTTGTTTGGTAGGACCGGCCGATGCTAATCGTTATTATTCTCACAGCTTGTCGGGTCAGTGAGGAAGCGGACCCGTAAGCTGGTCCCGCGGCCAACTGGCGGTGCAGAGTGTGCAGTGTCCCAACGGCTGATTGGACTATGGAGCGCTTCATGAAATGTTTGGACGTCTGTTCACTCGACATCGAGGCTATGGGATGTGTGTCGTTTCTCTTCCACCGCGTACTAGCGCTCGGGGCAGAGGTGGCCAAATTAGACGCGAGGCTACCGGGACAACAGGAACGGACGTGGAGATGATAGATGGTTCTGTTCAAGCCGCCAGAGCCGAAATCCAGCGCCTTCCAAGGAAAACGGTATTGGCTGTTGGTGACAGTATAGTGGAATCACTGCGACCAGCGCTAAGGGAACTGTTTCCCAAAAAGACGCCCATAGCAGTCCGCTCAGCAAAAGGAATGGACGCGAAGAGCATCGTTGAAGAAATATGTCAGCGGGACGGAAGGTCCGGTGGCCGTCTTTATTCAGGCCGGCTATCATGAGTGCATGGAGTTCGAAAAAGAGACCTATATTGCGACGGTGGAAAGTTTTGGCGCGAAGCTGAAAGCAAGTAGACCCGAGTCAGAACTTCATGTGCTGTCCGTCCCGCTGTTCTCAGCAGACTGCAAGGCCGGAAATGATGCTATCTCTTTAAAGGCGGCTGAGGAAGGTACAAACTTTTGTGCACTGCTGCTGACAGTGATTCAACGACAAGTTGTTGAAAGCGGTCGGTACTCCTACAAGGCAGATGTCTCCATAAAAATCGCGGTAATCCTGGCACGAAGGATAACAGCTTTTTTAGGAGTAAAGCCGCTGAAACTGAAAAAGGTATTGACGTACGAACCGGAGAATGCAACACTCAAGAAACCTCCGGGGGCTCGCGGGCCACGGGCGCATCAGTACCCGGACAAAGCGGCCCATCCACCCCGTGCGTCTCTCGCAAAGCCGCCACTCACGCCTCGCCGCCACTCTTCAACCCGTGCTCCGGACACTCATCACAAACCGCGTCCCGTCGACAGAACTTCGTCCGGTCAGAAGGAATGGTCTCCAGCTGCACTCTTGTCTCTGGAAGCAAAACTGAAGAAAGTACTCGCAAACGTGCAACCGCAACAAACTTCGCAGCACAACGATTCGCACTCCAGCAGGAACCACCGTCGTCAGGGCAGAGGTTGGACCCAGGGCCGTCGGTTCGACTGAGAATTGGCGCAGACCGCGGAGAGACAAGATAACCATCGTGCAATAGCATGTAGAAGGCGCTTCGCGGGCTCTATCTTTACTGCCACAATCTGCACTTTTAAGCATCGATGCCATTGTTCTTATGGAGACCTGGGAAACAAAGCTATTTGAATTACTGGGTTTCTACGCATCCCACTGCTTGGCTCGGCCTCCCTCAGGGCAAGGTCGACCGAGCGGCGGTGTATCGGTGCTGTACAACCAGAAACTTGGGGATGTCAGAGTAGCACTTGCAGCGGACGATTTGTTGGTACTGAACGGCGGCAGATGTATATAGTATCATAGCCGCTTATGTTCTTCCCTCGACCAGTGAGAATATGTCGGTTCTGATCGACAAGATCACTCGCGCAATGCATGCCCTTCCCTCTCTGTCCATTTCACTCGTCCTGGCCGGTGATTTAAATACTCCGCATCGACAAGCCGGATTAACTACGTACACGCACCTTGCTCGCGCTGCTTGCGGACTTCGGATGTCGTCTACTCTCTGATACCAGCATCTCTACGTTCGAAGGTTTCATGGGGCGGTCGGTAATCGACATATTTGCTACAAACGTCCAACCGGAAAGATCTCTTTACATTGGCAAGAATAATTCACTATGCGAAGGGAGCTCTCTAAGATGGCACGTTCCTGTGGAAATCGAGTTGTGCCTCACGCAAGAGGCAGCTCCACCCGGAAGGAACGTTGGTCTTTCTAAGACGCTGGACCCAACCAAATTAGGCCCCAAGCTGGCAGCCTTGTTCCCTGTTACTCGCGATCCAGACATCGATTTTTACGCCTGCACTTTAACAGACGTTCTGAAATCGTTACTGGCAGAGGTGAGGCCGCGACGCCAGCGCCCGTGGCTTGATGCGACATGTAAGATGGCGTCCACCGCATTATAACTACTGACTCGCAAACTGGCGCGACGGCATCCAGCATTGAGACCTCTTTTCATCCTTGTAAGAAGCTGGTACCATCGAATACTCGAATCAGCCCGTCAGCAGCACCTTGCAAGGGAAGGGCTAGTGATAAGGGCATCGAAGGAGCGGTACAGGTGGCTGACGCGAGACAGGCCGATGGCATGCCCTATCAGCTCTGATGTGCTAATAGAGCACTTTAGAAGGATGTACGCGGCGACAGATACCATCCCTCAAACGGTCCCAGCTTATGCCTGTGTATGGAACGAGGAAACGACTGCCATGCGTGAGCTTTTAGGTGCCGAGTTCTCGGTCTTTAAGGTTCTGCGTGCGCTGGAACATCTTCAGTCGAACAAGGCGGCTGAGCCGGACCTGATCCGCAACGAACACCTGAAGTATGCAGCTGACATGTTTCATTGTTGGACGAGTCTGTTCAACACCTGCCTACGACATGGACGTCTGCCAGCATGCTGGAGCAATGCTCTCCTTAGCATCATCCTGAAGAACAAAGGCAGCCCTCATGACGCATTCTCATAGCGGGCGATGGCGAAGAAGAGCTGCTGCTACAAGCTGCTGGCCCTCGTCATCACTCGGGGGTTGACAAGGTACCTGGAGGCTTGCTCCTGTATCCCGCCTGAGCAGCATGGATTTCGTGCCGCCGCCGCCCACCATGACCGCGTGTGAGATCTTGCTTCAAGAGGTGCATCAGGCGACCCGGAGGCTAAAACAAGCACTACTTGCGGTGTTTGTAAATTTTAAATCTGCGTTCGATATGGTGCCACGTGACAAGACTTTAATTAAACTTGCTCAATGCGGGGTTCCTGAAAACATGCTACTGCTGATTAAGGCTATACTGCAGGAGAATTCGGTGAGCATAGACGACGGAGTAGCCCTTCTAGACCCGTTTGTTCAGTCCGTGGGTATAGCACAGGGTGACAATCTGAGCCCGCTGCTTTTCTCCCTATTGCTGAGCGATTTGCCACGACGCGTTCAGGACCAGTCGGGACTCGTGAAAACTCCGCTATATGCCGATGATCTTGTGATTTTTGGAAGAAGTCAGTTTCACGTTCAGCAGGCGCTGGCAAGGCTGTCGGGGTTTGTGGAAGAGGCTGGCCTATTAATTAATATGGACAAGACAGAAGCCATGAAATTCCGACGCGGTGGCCGTCTTGCGGCTTCTGATGCTCTGCATATAAACAGGAGATCCTGAAATATGTAAACAACATTAAATATCAAGGGGTGATACTCCCTACAAACGGTCGGTTCTTCGTGGAGCACATTACGGACCGAGCGCGCCGAGCGCGCCGAGCGCTGGTTGCGAGTGTTAGTATACGAACTCCTTTGAAACTATCCCTACGAACGACGCTGTCTTTGTTCAACATGACGGTAGCGCCAGTCACCTCCTACGGTAATCTGGGATCATCTCTCGTCGAACTCGAAAAGCTCGAGCGGATTAAGCCTGCATTTCTGAAGCGAGCTCTAGGTCTGCATCGTACATCGCTGAACAGATACGTTTATCTGCTTTGTGACACGCTGTTGCTTATAGAGGACCTAAAGCGTAGATTCAAGCTCCCTTCCACTCCGGCCTACGCGTAATTTATCAGCTCTTGGGACGGGAAAATGGCGGAGATCGATCCTGATTTCTATAGCACGGGTGCGATTACCTCTGAAACATGAAAACAGGCCGGACGAACGAACCGACACGTTCTCACGCGCTTTGCTGTTCATGGCTTTCATCACGTTTTATGCGGGACGGAGGGATTCATGCGCCTATCAAATGCGACTCGGCGCAGTCAAGGTGCAGACGCACAGGAGGTTAGCATTAACCACTTTTAATATCTCTATAATTATTTGAAACGTTCATACAAGAATTGTCTTTTTAAAGACACAAAAAAAAAAAATAATAATGATTCTCTTAGCCGAGCGCAGCGCCTTTCTCTCACGCAAAGTGCGCAGCGCCAGGCCCATCGAAATCGCGAAGAGCCCCCATCTTGTGTCATAGGCTTCACCTTCGCTAGGGAGAAATGTCACAAGGTTCTGCGCCACTGTTGTTCTTCTGTCCACGCGCTTTATATGTTGTAAGCCGATGAGATCTGTGTAAAGGATGACATCCAGGTACTTTGCCTCCAGTTCGATCGTTAATTAGTATTTCGCGCGAGTCAGTTGTATGCCTGCGTTCTTTTTTGACCGCGAAAAAGATAACTCCCGCCTATGCAGGAAAATCTTTAGCTAGTGTTTAGAATACGTTTTCTTAATGGCAAGAGGGAGCGGAAACGTTTTGTTTAGAAGTAAGCATTTTTTAAAATAAAAGCGTAGATTTTGCACAAGTATGTCTCTTACATACTTGTGCAAAATCTACGCTTGCAGTAGAACCAGTCAACGCATCAAAGAACCAATCATACCGGCGTGTGATACAAAATTCTGCACAGTATGAATGACACCAGACGCAAGCTAGCAAAAAGCGAATAGCCATGTTAAGGAAGGTCATAAAAAGTCGATATATTGTTATGTCTTACGTTTAAGCTTTCACGTGCAAAACCGTCAATTTTTGCCTATACGACAAATTATTTTTGCTTAAAAAGTATCTCTTCTTTCAGCCAACTCTCAAGCAATAGCAAAGTTAAAGCCTATCATTTTCATTCCAAAGTGATAGTGCTAAGTTACGTAATTGCCAAGGAACTAAGCCTTTTCGACAGCCATCCAAAGCAAAAACTTGCATACTTTCGTAGCTTATATGAGACAGTTAGGTACATAGGTTTAGTAGAAGTCGGTAAGAAAATATTTTTATTTAATCGAAGGAGAGGGCAAAAACGTCTTTACCAAAATGTACGGTTCTATTTGTGAAAGATTCAACGTAGAACAAAAAAACTATAGCTGTCAAAACAACTTAGTTACTCGGGAACTCGTAACGCAGCAGTATTTTTTTTGTACGGAACTAATAGGCATTCAATTTGCTATTGCCTAAGGATAGTCCTTTTAGCGTAAATTTTCTATTCGCGTTATTTTCTACTCGGGTTATTCGCCTTTCGCTAGCTTGCCGGATGTCATTTAGATTGTGCAGAATTACTTGTCAAACACACCGAGATGCTCGGTTCCCTCATGCGTGGACTGGTTCTACCGCAAACCGTAGATTTTGCACAACTTAGGAGAAATAAAAGGCAGAAAACCTTCTTTTACAAAATTTATTCTCATTTTTAAACAAGACGTTTCCGCCTTCTCCTTCCATTGGGAAACATTATTTTCGTGCCGAGTTCTACCAAATCTTAAACTAAGTAAATACGATTAGAGAAGACCCTACGGATTACATATATATATATATATATATATATATTCATATAAGTTCATTGTATATATATATATATATATATATATATATATTTAATTATGCATGTATGCTTATATTCATTGCGTGAGACAAAAACAATAAAAGTAATAACCGTAGAAACAAGAGAAAGACGCAGAAAGAAAAATCGGCAGAGAACGGAAAATAGCAATAGAAACTAATAACCAACAGAAGCCAACCTTGAGATGTATTCCAAACACTAGGGCGGCAACAATGCAGGCCTGGCTCCTGACTCGGCTCAGCCTAGACTGGCGTAGGGCGGCCGCTACCTCCTGCTCCACCACCGCCGCCGCTGTTCCTCACGCTGGCTCTGTGCCACCTGGTTCACCATTTGTGACCAAAGGGAGAACAAAGAAAAAAAAGAGGCAACGCACTAAAGGAAACGTAACGAACTGAGAAAGGGCAATCGCAGCTACGTACGTTACTGCCACGATCCATCGGTCAACGTGGGACTCATCTGGTCGTGGGATTTTGGAGATGCCTTTAGTGCCCGCACTGTCGTGCTCTGGCACTAGCTCTCTCTCTATATATATATATAGATCATTGGCCTGACTATACGGTTTGCTTTTTCAGACTGCTACGCCATCCTAGGCCGCTTGGCATCAAACGAAGGGGTGCCACAGGCCTTTAACTGGGCAGTCCAGCGGCAAACGCAGCGGCATGAGAGCATGAGCACAATCTAAGCTGCTGAACCGCCTGCTCCCCGCCCTGATCCCACTGTCTCCGGCGGCACGCCGACGCAACTAACCCCTACGCGCGTGTTCCGAATTCGCTCCGATCCTCAGCGGATAAATTGTTTACTTTGTGTCGTCCACACATAGCCCATTTTTGGCTAGGAGGAGCCTCCGTAGAGTGAGTGCACCTGCGCCGCCAGGATTACCCTTAAGGCGCAAACGATTTCGACAAACACTCCTGCCCTAATATTGGTACGCTATATATATATATATATATATATACCTATATATATATATATATACCTATATATATATATATATATATATATATATATAGCAACCTTGCCACAAATTCGAAAAATGTAAGAAGCATAGTTTTAGCATAGGATCTGAATCTACACACGGCAAAAATATTCGTATGTAAGCATAAATAAAAGCCGTTATTTGTATGTGAGTATAACAAACATCGTATAGTGTCGTTATTTTTGTTACTGATAATTGTATTTTTGTTACTGATAATTGTACTGAGGATTGCAAAGTATCTATATGCGGGCTCAGATATTACGGTTAACTTGGCTGTAGTTGTATGTAATGTAGGTATACAAACGCCACGATGCATGAACTGGTAACATCTTAAGTCAACGCGACCTTAAAGATGTTGTCATCTGCAGCCATGAGGCTCCTAGACAAAGGCGTAGGTGATATCCATGCCCATCTAGAAGTCTTCTTCTAAGTGCCCGACTAGGTTCGGTACGTGCGTCTACCGGGGCTTCTCAATAACTTTATTGTAAACAAGCCATTAAAGTAAAATGTTCGTTGGCAAGATTTGCAAAAGGCATTTCACACGAGACTACGGGGTTCATATTAAAGAGTAAAAATCCAGCATGGTGATAAATTGGGACGCAGTAAGACTTTGAGCCAAGTTTTGTTACAGCCATTTTATGCTTCTGCAAATTTAGCGCCTCTTAAGTACACGTGATTACACGTAAAGCTATTCAAGGCCAAAAGCATATGTTTATGTGCGTTATTTAAGGCTCCTCTCTAATAGGCTGGCACCAAACCAGACCCCGATGGTGATTATTATATAGTGTGTTTTGTATGTCTAGATCTAAGTCGCATACTTTGTTTTACTACGGACTAAACTATCTGAGTTCTCTAATAAAGTTTGATTTCGCAGACATTTTTAAGAAGCCAGCGTTTTTTGGTTGAAAATCGGCTTCGAAAAAAACGTGGCACGTGAGTCTCAGGACGCTTAGTACGCTATCGTGTTCTCATACTTAACTATAATGACTTTTCTCTAGTAGGGATTGTGGTTAAAGGATAATGATCAACCAAATTTGACAGAGACAACACTAGCATAGCCGATAACTAATTTTGTAAAAAGTGTGTTTGCTCGTAATAATTGCCGTAGCAAAGCTTAATTTTCACAGCAGTACGCCGGTTGCTTCAAATCGGGCTGGACCAAAAGCGCGTCTAGTTTTGATACCACCTTTACCTCTAGAACATTTGGTATACGTTATATTTGACAATAATTTGTTCATACTGCGTTGCTGGTTTCGTTTAAGCACATAATTATGTGGGACATTCTAGAGGTGAGTGTGGGTATTGCTAGCGGTATGTAGGTGGATCTTAGAAATCCGAGGCTGTACCCCAAATAACGAGGGCTCCTAAGCATCGGCATTAAATCAATGCACAGTATCCAGAAAGTGTGAATATGTGCTTGTATACCGTGGCCAATTAGTTATGATGCGCAGTTTCAATTGCAGCCAGCTTACATTTCAAAATACTTGACTCGATATATTGGTATATATCTAAACGTTTTGCTTATATATATATATATATATATATATATATATATATATACGTGATATGCTGTAATACGGGCACATATTAGAAATTCGAACATATATATATATATATATATATAACTAATTGCCACTAGCTCACCTAAATGCGGACACCTCTTACCCGGTTTTCCACGTTTTTAACATGTGTCTTAAACAATATTGAACCAGTGGTGAAGATCACCTGAATATCACCTTGCAGCACTAGAATATCGAACGACGATAATGACCACGCGAGCGACGAATGTACACGTCGCATTTCTCCAGCAGCTTGTCGTGGTAGCTTTGAGGCTAGCTAACGTGTTAACAGTCTACTGTTCCTGTTCAAAGTGCCCGATGGCGCAAATGCGGCACGAGACCCAGAGCGCCTTCCCCAAGTCGACTTCATTGTGGGCACACTAGATTTGCATAATAGCGACACGTGGTAGCATATCCCGACCGGTGGAGCCGTTCCGGGATTGAGGTTCGTCTGATCGTAGTAGCACCTGTTCACCGCAATTGGGACGACGGCGTTAAGAACCCTAATGGTCGACGACAGAGGGCTAGAAGGTCAAGTCATTGTTGAGTGGATCAAAACTCTGAAGAGGTTTGGTGCCCGCCTTCCCGGCGGCGCCAGTGCTTCTGTTGCGAATGCTGCCGATGGTCTGGCTCACGTCTGTGTGCTGATTCAGCGAGCGCATTCGACGGACTTGCACTTCAGCAGCTCAGTGGCCCGAACTTACCCATCTCATCGTCTTATCCGTCGCCGATTATTCGTGTCAGCGCGATCAGCGGCAGATTGCCTGCAACGTACATGTTGCACCTGCTACTTACTATTGCTACTATCACCGAGGATTCCTTCTTCACTTCTACCCACTTGCTCACATTTTTGTCGGCGTGTATGCGTTCGTACAACCTTCACCTCCCAAGTTTCCTTTTACTTTTCTATTTGCTCTATCTCTCTCTCTATCTGTCTCTACATCAATTTGTCCTGCATACTCTGTATATCAATTGCCTTGCAATATCAATTTATCTGTTGCATACCTTGGTTGCGAGGTCGTTAAATCCAATTGTGGAAGCTGCAGTGTCTGGGGGAAGAGCGCCTGTTCATTACGGCTCTCCCACTGGGCGTTGAACGCCGTCTTAAAGCCAGAGCTTGCTTGCCAAGTGGTATTGCTGCAGTGCAGTTGTAGCGGAAACGTATGTCGATTTTTAGTGCGAATACGCTTTAGCTATTTGTTTGTATAACCAATCGAGACGCTCCTTTGCTTTCGATTGCCGCACTGTCTACTATAGTACCGTTGTAGTTTCGTTCCTACTGAAAATTTCGCTGGTTGTTTACTTAAACCGTCTTATATAAAAAAAGTTAACCATAAGACGTGCAACTCGAAGGTAGGGAGTGTAAAGATCGACGTTTTCGATAAACTCCAACGTGTTTTTAGGACCAGTAGAAGTTCTACCAAGTGAAAAACTTCGTGATTAACCAATTTAAGAATGAAGCCTCATCTGCGGGGGGTTGACATTGTTGTACGTGTAGTTTTCATCTCGTGTTTTCTTGGTTCTTGCCATCGCTGTTGAGCGGATTGCTAATTGGCTTGTGTAATGCATACACGAAAGTGATGTAGAAATCTAAATAATGATTCACCTTAAAAAAAAAAAAGATGAAAACGTTTATGCCTAAAACGTTTATATTTATATAGCGTATGTAGCTATTAAATGTTCGGTGCTAGAATGCAACTGTTTTAATTAAACACGTTCTAAAATACTGCCTACCTTCATTATATCCTGTTTCGGCTGTGTTAGAACTTATCGCATCAAAAACACTGTTTTAGCACATAGCAAAGCCATAGGACAGAGCGCTTTCCAACTCAAGACCATCATGTATGTATGATACGTTGCACTAGCATGCTGACTCTGAAGCTGTAACGGCATTCATTCTGAAACCCGTTTTGGCTCCATTAGCCGGCCCACACTTAGAGACAGAGTCGATTGAACAAATGCATTTACACAGTGCTCTCTTCTCTCTCTCTCTCTCTCTCTCTTTGTAGGACTCTGTTCGCTCTGGATTGTTGTTGAAGACCGTTCTTCAACAGTCGACCCCTGTCGGTCTAGTTCCCCGGAAATCCTGTCCCGTCATGCTACGATATTGTGGTCATTTAGCTCGCAATAGCCTGGACGCCTAACGAGACGCGTAGTCATTTTCTTCCTAGTTCCCCTTGCTCCAGCTTTCATTCTTTCTTTTTTAGCCCAAAAAAAGCTAGATTTGGTAGGACCCACAAGACTGCAATAACAACGGAGGCGGCAGAAGGGTTTCCTTGAGGTTCAGGGCCCACTCTGCCCAAAGAACGAGTAAACGCCCGGGTGAAGAGGCCGCAATGGAACGATTTCCACCAGCGTTTCCGGTCGACACACAGGGGCGCACTAACAACAGACGCTCAATGCCCCTGTCTCCCTGGCCATAGGTGCACACAGACATGCAGAGAGACAGGTGTAACTTGTGCGCTGCATCTATACGCACCACCCCACGACCTACCTTTATGGTTCAATCCGACAGCGGACCAAGCTTGGATCACCATGGTTATGGTGATGAGGATGATGCTAAAGTCAGGGGCGACGACGACGACGACAGAAACAACAACAAGAACAACAATAACAATAACAAACTACGGTTGACCACAGAACACGAAACAGGCTGACGATAGTGGAGCTTATGATGAGCATGGCGGTGGTAATGGGGTTGCTGCTGCTATTGAAGTAGCTGGCGGAGCTCAGGAAAGAAGGGGAACAATGAAATCGCAAAAGATTCGCGGCCAAATGTTTGGCACTTTCTCGGACTCTCCGGAAACCGCCAATAGACGCCCCGTCCCTCTCAGAAGCAAACGAGATGACTTCTTTGCTCCGCGCGCTTCTTAGCAGACAAAAGAGAGCCTGTTTTACTTTCTTGCGTCGGATAGGCAGGCGTGAACGTGCACGTGGGAGACGCCGGCGAAAAGTTACACTTCCTTGTAATTTCACTCAAGTATTGTGCAAATGTTTTCCCTCGCAGCTGAGTTAGTCGTCCAACCAACAGACGCGACCTATTCAATGAAAGGAAAAGAAAACAAATGCCACCCTTTGCCTAACAATAACATTTTTAATTGGCTAGCGTCTTATCGCTGACTCGTCGTGCGATCACAGTTACCAAGGGTCAAGTTAACTAAAGAAGAGATTAGAATAAAAGCTCTTTTATTCACGTTGCAAAGGGTGAAGAAAGACTGGTCGCAGGAGGGACTTCCGCTGTCGTCCAGTGAATATCCCTGGCCACACGCCAGGCGTACATATTATTGTTGTGTGCCGTTCTTGCAACGCATCTGGGCTCATACATTATTTGGCTTCTGCGATTGTTCGGCCACACCTTAACAACTAATCAATAAAGCTTGCACCCACAAGTTAAGGTAGAACTCGTTTGTCATTCTCCCTAAGTGTGTCCATTAAGAGCCGTAGAACAATGTCGTTTGGTTTGAGGTCGCATGCTCTGCGGAGTCACTTTTCCTTTGCACACCCCCATACATACCTATGTATTTACACAAATATGAATAGCATATAGGTAAACAGTTTAAAAGCCTAGAAGTGAGTCAGTTTGAGGTAGGCAACAATGGTTACATTCATTCATTTATTTCCACACCATGTTGGGTAAAACAATATCTAATCTATACCTACATACAAACAAACACGTTGGCAACAAATAAGCCGTAACACACATATTTACAGCGGTAAGTTACCAGAAGCATTTGCCAATCGTGATAACGAGATGAAATATATACAGTGAGTGGCGTGATACTTTGAACATGGATTGCTACAATTTTTACAAACACAAGATTCATTCGGCTCATGGAATCCCACTGTGCGACGCACGACGTGGTAATACCCGTGCACTGCAAATCGCGTAACAATATGGCGGTTAGTCCTACCTACATCTTTCCATGAATCTGATGTCATTGCCCCAACTGTGTAAAATTCTGGATCAATTTCTGCCATTTTAACTTCGTATTCACTGATGAAACGATCGTATCCCGGTGTCGCAGGGAGATTCAGTCGCCTCTTCAGGTCCTCTACGAACAGCGGGGTATCTGCCAGCAAGTACACGAGTCTATTCCGAGCTGAGCTGTGCACCCCAAGCACTCGCTTCAGAAACGCGGATTAACTCCATTAAGGGTAGTCAGGTTAGCCGGCGTTAGCTTCGTCTAGATGACGTCTATGCCGTACGAAGCAATTGGTGCGATCTTCAAGTCGAAGAGCACAATAGCGGTGCGCACGGACATCACTTGTAGTATTTTGATCAAGGAACAGGCAATCAAAGCCTTCCTAACGCGTTCGTAGATATGTCTGGCATACGACCTGCCTGTAGAGAAGATTGTTAGACCGAGGTACGTAGAGTGATTAACAATGGTTACGGGACGGTCAAATTGACAGCAGGCGTTGCAACAGTCCGACGACGAATCCGTTCCGCGTGTCTGGGAGAGTCACCGGCGTTCCGGTGTACGTAGAAACAACTCAAACGAAACCTTGTGTGTCGAGTGAGTGCAAACGTCAACTGCAATGTGTTCGCTAAGTAAGTCGCACGAGACAGGTACGACTTTAATCCCGCTTCTGAAAAAGCGACAGCGAAGTGGAAGCATGATCTATGTGCATACTGTGCCCATTTGCTGTATTTTCGTTTTTGCTAAGACGTTTGCTCAGCTGAGGATGGTAGCTGAGGCACATACAGGTGAAACATCGGCCATCGGTACGACGAGCATATTGGCTCGAGGGGTTAGTTCGCAATAGTAGCCGTGGCGGCCAGACGAAGCAATCTACTACTTAGAACTCGTCGCGAAATTCGTCCCTTGGGAACAATGCGACTACGAGCCGCTTTTTATTTTGCGCTTGCATTATTTGGGCGACGGCCGTATCTAGTCTGCAACGCTTTTAGTTCGGGGGTGGCTGGTGACAGCAAACAACTGGACATTTCACGACGACGCGATGATGCTCTGACGATGGCGCGATGCGGCGTGCAGTTAAACCGAAATTATTACGGTTTTGGGTTCTCACTAACATTTGATACGCGTGATGAGTTGAGTCTTTTTTAATTCAGAGTGACAATTGCACATGCTGCATGTCGTCTCAAACGTCTCTGTTGGTTTAGCTTCCCAAACCAATCTGCAAAAAGCACGCCAAAATGCAAACGTTTTACATACTAGTAACACAGTCAGTTTGTTTAGCACACATTGTTAGTGTGTGTTAAGGTGCCAAGATGACGCAACGTTTGTATTGACCGTGGGTGCCATAGCTTCACCACACATCCACAAAGCCAACTTTTTTTGCTTACCCGGACCTCGAACTAGAAAACTTTCTTTTGTAATCCGGGGCTCCACCGCTCAGCCAAATCGTCACGTTTCCACAAAGCCAAGCTAACAACTAGTGATCGTTAGCTCCAAGTGGACGCACACTTCACATTCAAAACAAGCTAACGTATTCTACAGTGTCAAACATCATGGTGCCTAGGTTTTTCGCGACGGTTAATCTCGACGTGAACCTGTTGTTTTTATTGTGTTTCTCTGCTAAAGAATGCCCAGTTAAGTCGAGCATGAGCACCTTGTCACCTGGCTAAAGATAAACATGAAGTGATAGGCATGTTTGACTAACAACAACAAGAAAGAAGTCAATTTAATCATCTTTAGAATCATCTTCTTCGAAGATCCTTGAAGAACAGGCTACGATCGCGCCGACAAGAGTACCACGGAAGCAAAAGTTTTGTCATCGCTTTGTCGCTCATCAGAGGCTTGAGCTTTACACGCGTAGACTTTAAAACCCGTTAAATTAACTATACTATAGAAGTGATGTTGTAACATGTTCCGTTATTGATACCCGGGTTTATGTCTGATAGACAAGAGAACAACATATATATATATATATATATTTGTTTTTTAGATATCGTTTTTTTCCGGACGGCAAATTTATTTAATCTCAGTAACTCTTCATGGAACTCTAAATTTCCATAGTTACACAGATTCAAACAATTGTAACCATTCAAGGCATTTTGAAAACAAAGGCGTGCCTGCAAATATATATATATATATATATATATATATATACATACATACATACATGAGGAAGGACGGCAATGTTTACTGCTCTGAACTTGCGCCTAAAAATTAAGCTAAGGCCACCTGGTTTGTTTTTCTTCGATGCATTATTTATCGGCTACACACAGATCAATCGCGTCAATCGGTGATCGGCGACAAAGAAATAAAGAGAACGAGTTTCGACGATATTTAAGAAGCCGAAATGGAGGAGCAACGGACATTTTGCATTGAAAACCAATTCATACGTTCAAAGGTGATGTCCCAATCAGTGTCCCAAAACACTGTGTATATGTGGAAGCGTCGATTTGGAGACGGACCTGGTAAAGTCGAAGATAATCCCTTCGGGAAGGTCTTCGACGTCAATAACAAGCGGAAACGGTAAACAGTTCGTGATATCGTACTGAACAACAGCAACAAGACGCGTTGAAAAATGTCTCTAAAAGTGAAAGAAATTATGTGGTACAAGTGCATTGCAACGAGAGCTACTTTGGACGGAAGAAAAGTCATTTGAAAAACAAAGTAAATATTTGTTTAAAGACATGTATCAGAATTTGTTGGTCAGTCTCTATTCAAGTATATTGCAAATAGAAATTTCATTATCTTTTGAGGGCTTGAACATGAAGTCGTCTACCCTTTGTGTTTGGCACCCATGTAGCGAGGCACCCAACGCATTTGTGTCGTTACGACTGCCATAACGGCTTCGTATGTTATGGCAGTGTAGAAAGTAAGTGCATTTAAGGTAACATCAGTAATAATGATAGCAATACGAAAACAAATGTAGTAACAAAAGGAACGGTATTCAGATTAATCACACGCATCACTATACTTGCTGGTGTTATTTTGTTTTTTCGTGACGCCTTATTTGAGGCGAATGGTTGTTGTGGTCAACGAACATGACAAGAGCATGACGAAGGGTCAAAAAGTGATAGGTTCTATAGTCAAAAAGAGACAGAGTTAGACAAATGCGGCGCGGGATAGCTGGAGCTGCAGGGTGACCAGCGTATCGAAATGGCTTCCCGCCGTTATCGAGGCTTGTCCGGCCCATATATTTGCATAATTGGGTTATAATATAGCGGCGGTCCGCTAAGCGGCGAACAGGGCCAGCAATAGCAGCAACAACAACAACACCGTTGTGCTTGTTTCGATGGGCGCGCTAAGTTTGAATATGCTTGTCTGCTTGTAGAAGCTGCGCGAGATGAGGGAAATGTTCAGGATTAGATTGTCGAGGGGATATTTTGGTCACGCTACCCGGTCTCATTCTACGGTCCTGACGGGCCCCCTGCGAATCAAGGGGGAAGAAAGGCGAAGTCCCTGGCAGCGGACGGCTGGATACGGTTGCACGGTGCAGCGTTCCGTTCAGCCCCCCGCCGGCCCTGTTTCGTTTCCCTCTGTTCTGGCCAGCCTCGCCCACTGATCACTGATCGAGGGCCTTCAGGAGGCCTTCGGTCAAGATCGCTTTAATGGACAAATTGCATATTAATGGATGCGTATGCATTATTCAGTGTTGCTTCGAACTTGCGCCAGTATTTGTGTCGGCTTTTATTCTCTCGTTAGTTAAAAATTTTCGCTACGCCTCAACAAGACTTCGCGGCGGCGGTGGCAACGGCGGCGCATAAGCTTGTATGAGGAAAGGGGTTAATTAAGCAAAACCACGGGCTACTTTATGATCAAGTGCAGTTGTGGCAGAGAGAACAACGTTGCGTCTTGTGTCACTTTTTGATGAATGAGGAACATACTCAAATTGTATGTTCCCAACGTGCAAGCTGGTCACTTCAAGGTACTTACGTACTACTTGGATTTGCTTTCATACAGAAAATGAAGTCCATGCCTTGTTTTCTGTTTGCTTCGTGGCCTGCCGGCACACTTATCTATTCGCCGTTTACAAGACTGATTTTACTAAAACATTGATAAGTAAAGTATGACACATACATACCTGATGTGTAAGCTTTAACTTGCAAGCGTTTTTAAGGTCACACATTCTTGTAGAACGAAGTGATACGCATCGTTAGTGCTGCATTTGTTAACTGCCTAACTACCTAAGAAGGTGAGTACGTCATCGCTAGACGGCCTATTTCGTCTTTACAGTTGCGCGCACAGTTATCTGTGCTCCGATCTGTCTCTCCGTAAAGAGTATTTGTATGAAGAGCGCCATTCTTGATGCGGCTTTCTCACAATAGCCCGTTGAGTATTTTCATGGCCGTGTACGGCACTCGAGCATGTATCTTTCTTTGAAGTGCGCTACATTCGCGGTCGCTTGTCTTCCGCCAGACTGTGACTGTGTGTGTGTCTAATGAGCCCTCCATTGAGCAGGCAGATATATGACCTAATGACCGTTGCCTAGCTTCTAGCCTCAAATTTGTCCTCTATTTGACTGCCATCAGTGCATTAATGTTTGCTCTCAACTCTTTCTCACCAACCTCGAGTGAGGTTCAAGTGACAAGTTGAAAAGAGATGACTCTTTGAGTTTCAATATCACCCAGCATATATTGTTTTAGCTAGGCCGTTTTTGTGCTGCTTGACCTCTTAGTACTCAACCTTGCTGCTTAGAGAGAGGCGGCCGCGGCGTAATCAGCAAGACACGGCTGTTATCGATTTGATTTGACGACGCGACCACGCATACGTATTTGAGTTTCCTCAATCGTTTTGTGTATGTGGGTGTATGTTTTAGACCTTGCCCAGTGCAGAGGAAACATTTTGGATGACATGCACTTGGCTCGTGAATGCAAAGGAAACGACGGGACACATGCAACGTTACGCCGGCTATATCGAACAGTGCCGTTGCTACTACAAGCACTACTATTATCCTTACTACTAAGTAAAGTTTTTGGGCTGACCCTCAGCCAAGATTTAACGTCCACGGAACTGTTTTTCACATTGCATCATAGACGGACCCCCATAAATACAAATGTGCAACGGTGGGGCTCGAACCCGCGCACCTGCTATGTGTCTCCTCCGGTTGCGAGGCGCAGACTTAATCCACCACGCCACCAGGCTCGACATTATCCTTACTACTACTACTACTACTACTACTACGGCTTCTACTAGTAGGACCACGTCCACCGGATGAGACAGAGCCACCGGTCTTTCATCAAAAGTTGCTGCCCGACCCGATCTTGCCCGGCTTAGCGGGTGATCCTTGGGTCGTCCGAACGCGATGCCGCACGCCGGCGGCAGTACAGTTCCTGCTACAGTTGCTGTTTCTGCTACTGCTGCTGCTGCTGCTGGTAAAGCTGATCAGCCGCCAAGAGTTACCCCACATAGAGCCAGTCCCTGTGATCCGCACTCGCCGCCCGGAAGCCACCAAGCGAATCCACCCCCCGCGCTCGAACGCAGGCATCGCTGCACTCGAGGTCAACAACGAGGGCCAAAGCAGAAAAAGACAGCGGGTTCGATTTGATTCTTGGATCGCCCGCGCTGTTCGAACTACTGCCAGGTCACCGCCAACGCGAGCTACCATTGGGAGCGCAGTTGGCTTTTGACGTTAAGGTCATTCAGACCAAGTATTCGTTTCTAGTCTACGGCAGCAGCCAGTGCAACAAGTCACCCAAGTGCAACATACTCAACACGTTCATACTAAACCCCAGCCAGCTGCAAGAAACACCAACCAGCCGCACAAAATCAACACAGACTAAGCGGCAAAGCACAACACGTTTTACTTACACTGCTCACAGTGCATCTCCCAGTATTCAGGCTTGCTAAAAAAGCACCTAGCAAAGCGGCTTGGTGTATCAAGACGATATCCGCAGCTTTGAAGAGACGGAATAACTTCTAGCGACATTCAGATTTAATGGTCGAGCGGCCACAATATAGTTTCTTAGTGATCGGATGTGGGAAAGCATTATATTCGAATGGCAAACGTTCGCGTTATGTTGCGCTAACGGATATATTTCGGGAAACGGATCTATCTACAAAGTGGCACCATACTTAGCGTTCTGATAGAGTCATCCTTCAGTCTGAGCAATTTGGCACAAGTAGAAACTTAGACGCCTCCGACATCAAAGGCTACTCTTAAAATCTATTTTTATGATACTGTATATTTTAAAGTAAACAAGGCAGCTTTCACCGGGTTTATTTTGCTTGCCTCCTGTCACGACAACACTTGGCGTGAGTTTTGCATTATACTGGGGCTCTGCACGCGAGCTAACGCGCTTGAGGTACGTATTACAATTAGCCTGAGAATAGACGTTGCATTCAGCAGCTCAGTCAGCTATGCTATCAAAAAAACATAATCAACTAGAGCTGGCCAGTGTTCGAGTAGTTTATAAAGCCTTAAACCATTAAATGAAAACAACGCTGAGCAAGAAACTTTAGCCAGGCATAGGGCAAGCCTCTCCTATTGGAGACGACCTAGTACGCCCTAATCAAATATACTTAAACTTACTCATAATTATTTATAAGGTTTTCGGTATCCGATAGTTGATTTTTCCAGCAAAAAGCGTTTTAAGGACAACCAACCATACTCGGAGATGCTGTGTCAGGTAAGCCCACAAGTGAAGCATATTCTGCGTGATTTGCACTTTTATGCAATAAACTGGTTGCTGTCTGGACCAGCCCGTATATCTGGTCATTTCCAGAGCCTTGTCAGGCTTTTGATCTTTTTGATAAGCAGCCGCCGCGACGGCGCAAAAAAACACAATGACAATTGAAGAGCATACAAATTTACGCACTGGGCACTGAACTCTAAGCCATACGTGCTGTAACTGGCGGCATAACAATTTTAACGGTTGGGCTCAAACTTCGCCAAGAATAAAATTATAATTTGATTTAAAAAAAAAGGAACTTCCGTTGGACAATAAGTTGTAACGGGTAAGCATAAATGTCATTCCGGTAGATACCTAGATAATTCGTTCCCTTGTTTCTGTTAGCTGTAGCCCAAGCGGTTGTATTGTCAAACCTATAAGCTTTTCTGCACGATTTCGAAAGGCGAGGGCCTTGTACAGGCAGGTGAAACATGCAATACTCATACATCGAAGGCGTATGCATTGACGCATTTGCTGTTAATATTCGGCATTTACACTCCCACGGGCCGCCGCTCTGCTCCCAAAATACGTCTGGCGATACATATGCACTGTTTGGGTATTCCTCGATTGTTGTTCTCACAAGGACTGCATTTTTACCGTTGATCGCTATTTTTGAACATTCCTGACGGGGTTCATCCTTGAGATGTCCACACTGTATTCCTTAGTGTTAGCGTGAAGTTTAATCGCCAGTGGTCGCTTGAATAACTCTTTGAAACACGAGCTCGTTCCTTATCAGCTCTTAAAGTTGAACAGCATAGTGAAACAAACTATATTTTTGTAGCCTTTGACCTCGAGTGGCTGCAGCTCGCCATTTTATCTTCACCAACGACTTACTATGAACATTTTCTTATTTAGGAGCTAAATCAGTTTGCTAACTTATAACGACATCTGTGTTCGGATAAAAAATTTGAGCCGGTTTTTCCGATAAACAGGGAAGTGAAACATGGCGAACGCAGACATATCGGTGGCACAACAGCCGTACACAAAAGCTTGCCTGCGTATAGTTATTCTCTACAACTAATGAATTAGAGCGTTTTGAATAGCTTTGATCGAGATTCGATTTGAGATTAAGCGCTAATCCTGACGAGTGTGTATAAGCAGTGCGGAACAATTTGAACTTTGGACTTTTCTATTTGTACAATAAGTCTCGTAAAGGACCACCAGGAAGAGGTCCAAGACGTCTCCTAGGCAATAGTTTTTCCAATACCATGCCACATCACAGAGCTGAAAACGTTGAGTCCTTTATTGCCGCATCCAAAGTCATGCTGGTGACTTTCAGCAAGGATCAGCTGTTGCATTTGTTTTTCGCGCCAGACGGACTCTAATGCTTCTGTGGAATAGTGTGGATAATTTTCTAATTCATGTATACGCCTTACGTTTGGACTCGAATGAAAAACACATAATGGTACTACATTGAAAAGAAAGAAATAATAACAGTGACACATGAAGTTTATTTGCATGTTCTCCAAAGTTCAGAGAAAACTGTGTTTAATGTTTTGCAAACGTGACGTTTAGCGCAAATGTGGCCGGCGGAGCATATTGGCGATTCAAGCAAATGGAAGTTACACTGGCAAAATACGTCTCTTAAGGATTTCCCTACCAACACGTGCAAAAAAATTAATAAAATCACCGACAAACTTTAAACATAAAGAAACGGCATGTATTAGGCCGTACTCCGTACAAAATATCGGCAACAAACTAATAAATCTAATAGCGGAGATTACCCGAGTAACTATTTAAAAAAGTGCACAACTCAACTAAAATTGACTACAGGCACCATGCGACGAGAAAATCCGGCAACATAAATAATCGAGGTCGTTTTCTCCCGTACCGAAATTGATCACCTGCACACCAGTTTGTCCTTTTAAGGTGCGAGCAAGGCATCGTAAGCCATTGTAAGTCACCCATCACCTTCAATGGTGGATTTGCTTATAACCTGACCGCGTCCTGGATAGAAACCGTTGGTTTGGTTATGTATGTATGTAAGGTGTGCACGCCAGAGAGAGAGAGAGAGAAAGAGAGAGAGATAGACAATTGTCGACGAGCGATCAGCGGTCGCGTAGACACGAAGCCTTGTTGTCAGGCAGCATAATATCGATGTCGTGTTTTTGTGGCTGCATATGATGAGTATGGCAGCCGCGGGCCATCCCCAACGAACAACTTGGCTAGCTAAACTTTTTCGGCCAAAGAGGTAGTAGGTACGCTGTGCCAATGAACGAACGAAGACCGCAGCGCATGTCAAGTGTGGTTGTTCTCTACTCAGTAGAGTGCACCGATGCTGGGCGGCAGAGAGGTGGGCAGGGGAGGCCGTGTGGATGTTCTTCGAGCGATGACTGTGGACAATGCCGACCGTATCACATACAAAGTAGTGATGGTGGTGGTGGTGCAAGAGAACATACAGAGAAAAGTAAGGGAGGGGGAAGCGCAAAGATAGGCCGAGATAGATAGAACGAGCCATCGGAAAAAAGATTGAAGGCATTTCTTAGCTGGGCTGCCGGCCTGCAAGCAGGCAGTCATATAAAAGCTATATGGTCGGTACGTCTATACGGAACTGCCAAGAGGCAGCAGCAATGCTCAAACGGTCAAGGACTGCCAAGAGATCGAACGGCCAGAGGGAACCGCAGAAGGCGTCAAGCGGAACAGCTGTACAGTAAGCATTCTGCAAAGCGCAGCTAAATAGGCCTTCGCGCAGGTTTTGCACGCATCGATTTGCGGAGAACATTGGGATGAGTAGAAGCAGTCGTCATTCCCTCATTGGTGCGTGCGTGGGCGCCTGCCTACAGATGCCGACGTCGAGATGGCGGGGGGGGGGGGGGGGCAGTGCGCCAAGAAGAGGCCCATTACATGGACCTAGGACAAGGAAGCCCGAAGAGGTGCAAAACGAGGTTAGACTAGAGAGGAGCCGTGTTGTTAGGCTGTTAACGCTGCTGACAAGATGGTGTCTGCGGTGGTGGCCGCTACTGCGGAGGTGAGTCTGGCCAGCGTAAAAAGGGCAATTGGTTATATTGTCACACGTCCAACTCGTTGTTATGGCAAAACTCGCCGGACAGAGGATATTTGTTGACTAAGGCCAGAGTACAAGCCATTCCCCTGATTGCCCCTGACGACCAACATCGTCACTACAAAGTTGCTTTCCACAGAAGACGTTTGCCCGACTCGGCTCCCAGCCATACTGACCACAAAATAGAGACCCCCCCCCCCCCCCCCCGATCAATAGCTAGCCGGTGCTTGAGAAGTTGCTCACTCTCTCAACTCTGGCTGAATCCATACAGCTTGTGCCATGATGCAGCTGAAGGGCAGGTCGGGTGACTGGGGGTGGCATTGGTGGTGATATACGGCAACCAGGTGGTGCCGATGAATAACAAAGGCAGTTATTGGGGCTAATTGAACAATTGATTGTTGCTCATAGCATAGCGGTGCTAAATCTGATATTTCCTCCTTCTGTTGTTGCTGTTGTTGTTGCTGCTTCCACCGCTGCTTTTGCAGCTGTTGTCGTGGCTAGCACAGTTTTTGTTGCTTTTGTTGCTCATAAGTAAAGCCTGTGGTGTAACAAATTGTCTGGCACTGAATTAAGCGTGAGGACTGTAGGACGAAAAAGCTGTATCAATAGCCGATGAGAGTTCTGTGTGCGTACAATATATAGTATATCGATAGCTCTGCAACTTTTGTTTAATCAACCCAACGTGGCACCAAGTGCTGCACTGACACAGCATACGCATGCTGAGTACAGCGTGTATATATATGATATCCAAACCCAGTTTGACCAGTCTTGTGGCAGATTTGATCAAAGTAAGTAATATTTTCCAATGAATTGGCAGGGAGAAGGTATATCCTGTTTAGGAGCGACATTAAAATTACAAGTTTGTATTATAACCTTCTGTCTGGCGAGAGATCGAGCTGTTCGGCCGAGAAACTGAGATACCGGCCCGTTCGGAAAAAAAATCTGCTTTGTCTAAAAGGCGTACAGAAATTAGATTACGCCAAATCAAATTTATGAATTTATGCGCACAAAGCCTTAAACAAATTGCCCTTGAACTTATAAATCACACACATTTAGGCAAATGCGCAATCATTGGTAATCATCGTGCTACTGAATTGTCGGTGGTTCGATATATGATATGATTACCGTAAGCTGTTTTCTTCCTCTTTCCCAAGTCGGGTTTCCATCGAATACCATGTCACCAGATGAAGGGACGTTGATAAGTGTGCGGTATGTATCCTGGCTGTGTTTGAGATGGCAAATGAAAAAGAATCGTCAGAGCTAGGAGAACTTGTATGTGCCGTGTACGTGTTCATCTGAGATATCATTGGCCAATATATCGATACCTAAAGGTAGCGTCTGGGTAAACCTGTATTGCAGCATCGTTGCGTGGTTGCGCTTCATCGTGTTGGAACCTCCTTGAGCGAGCCACATATCCTTCAGCGAATAGCTTCGGAAACATCTACCAGTAGTTATGGTAAGCTCCTGCTCAGAAATGTTTGCAACGTGTGCCCGTTTTATCTTTCGGGAAGCTCATAAGGGCCTACATATAAAGAGTAGCTTCAATTCACAATTCCACATTGAGACGCGGTTCTGGCGTGTCTGTGCGCGGCGCGGATTATATGCGGGTTCTCGTTGGCCCACCAGGGAGAATTGTATGCACTAAATATATCGCTCTATATCGCAAAGAAAGAATGCCTAGGCAGAGTTCCCTGCAGTTGTGATCTTCTCATACACGGCACACATAAGTTAGCGGCAATCTTATCACGCATCCAAAGCATCGCCGTATTAAACCAAGAAGAATTTCGCGAATTAATACTAAATTGATTATGGTTCGATATAGGGTAGGTCACTAGGCCGACAAGGGCACTGACATACTTAGCATCACCAGAATCACTATCAGCATCACCATCAATAACGACAACATAGCAATCTTTGCAACGAGGTAACAACAGCAAGAATAACAACAGGAACAACAACAACAAGAACAACAACAACGAGAACAACAACAACAGCAATACCTGCAGCGACAGCAACAACATCAGCGGCGGCGTCCACGACAAAAACTTCCCGACAAGAATGGTGTCGATGATGTCTACGACATTGCCCTGCCGCAGGCCCATATATATATAGCATGACATAAGAATGCTCATACAGTTCGCTATGTCTCGTCGGTTTATGACAGGCGGATGGCGCAAATGGCACGAGTCATAAACAAGACCAGAGATCACCAGTCAACGGGAGAAAGTCCGTTGTCCGAAGAAGGCGGCACCAAGTACTTTCAACAGCAGCAGCAGGCAACCACAATAACGACGGGAACCACAACAACTACACAAAACAACAGCGACTACAATAGCGTCCCCATAACTAACACTAGGTAAAGCCGAGATTCCTTGCGGTCACTGCATTCTCCTGATCTTTACAGGATTGTTGTTGTTGTTGTTGTTTGTTCTAATAGGGAGTCAGAGAGTACCGGGTGGCAGAGGACACGGTGAACGCGAAATCGGGCTCGTCCTTCGCTGTATAAACAGCGATCGTCGGCCGTCCTCGTCGATGTCTTTTATAAACCGCACAGACTGAGCGTATGACGGCTTCCCTTCACTTCCTTTATTTCTTTTTTTCGCGTTCTTTTTCTTTCTTTTATTCTCCTTTCCGTTGCGTTTTCCTTTGCGCTCTCTTTTTCTCTATTTTTTCTCTTTTCCGTTTCTTTCCGCGTTGTCTATTTCCCTCCCTTAACTTCTATTTCCCTTCAGACGCCAGCGCATGGTTGACGCCGACGACGGCGACGACCGATTACGATGACGCTGTTGACAAAACACGGCGGCATTCGGAGGCGCATCGACAACCCGTCGACATCTATTGGTTTTCGAACGCTTATCGCAAGCTGCTGCTGCTGACGGAGTTTGTCCTTTCAAGGTCAGGAAGAAGGAAAACGCAGAAGAACAGTTGTTCTGCACGCCAAAACGATAGTATGCTAAATACGCGCCGAACGTTGAAGATAAACTCAATAATAATAATATTAATAATAGAGGTCCGTCCACGCACAGTGACCACCCTCAGAGTGTTAAAGTGACGCCTTCAGACGCTGAACGGCTGCACTATATTTGTTTGAGAGGTTTTAGGGCTTAATATGCATTTACGTACGACTGAGCAAAAGCATACAGGGATTGGCTGTCTCCATAACGTGCTCACACTTAGACAGTGTGGAACTCTGCCGCTAAACAGAAAGTCTTACCAGCAAGCTTTAGTGCTTGGCAAACGTCTAGCCGTAGGCTTCGCGAATGTCGTGGCGAGGGATTTGCATCAGCACTCATGAAAGCACTTCCTATGATATCTTGTGCAACTTAGGGTAACCTAAAGGTGCTAGGTTCTCCTGAAATTCCCAAAGCAATTCCACGCGCTCTCGATGCTGAATGAGAGACCTTGTTAAAAATCAGCCCACGACTGACAAGTACGCATCCGCAGGTGGCTCCGTGCCTATGGAGACACAGTTTTAGTTCACCAAAATATGTCTATATGCTACGAAAATGTCAGACTCTAAAATATGGTAAAGGTCTTGCAGCCTACGACGAGACCACCAGAGAGATTTTAAGCGAGATACTAAACGTTAACTTAGAAGGGGACATGTGGGAGAGAGCTAGCCTTCCCGTCGAGAACGGAGATCTTGGAATAAGAAGAGCCACCGATCTAACTGCAGTGTGCTATGCTGCATCCCTGAATCAATTTGGCTCCCTGACGGCATCACTGATAACCGAGGATGCAAAGATTGAACAGCAACAATGGTGACAGATACCACAGTCAGGAGTCAACTTGATACCGGCTCAAAGTCAAAACTTATTAACGCTAACAAAACTGAGAAGCCCGCACGAGATATAAGGAATAAGCCTGACATCAATAAGAGAGCGTGCCGTCTTTCTAGCCTTTCAACATTCCTCCAGCTGGGGCTGGCTTCAAGCGTTGCTCTTCCGTTAACTTGACACCGTGCCGCACCTAAACTCCTTCCGGATGGTGTCAGCCATTAGGATAGGCGCCCCCGTCTGCCAGTCTTTCTTATGCCTGTCATGCGGCCAACCTGTTGACTCTGACGGTCTACACCTATTCATACTCACACATGAGTTAAATATATCTTTGTTTATTTCGCAATAACATTGCATTTTAGGACGTTTCATAATTACAATACAGTTCTTTATATACAATTTGAACACTTTAGCGACCGTCCCACCGGGCGAAAAAGTGCAAAGACCGCCGATGGGTCTGGCAGCTCGCTACGTGGTATTAAGCGCATATCTGCGAGCAGAACCGGCAACGACATTGATCGCTAACTTGGTGAAATCCTTGGGTCGAACATACCAAGTGATGATAGCCGTGCATAATGTACCTTGTATACACGTGCCGGCTAGTGCATGCCATTCCATCCCAAAGCTCCCATGCGAGGTACACATCTAACTGCGCGACCTCTGCCTAAGCCTGACTCTGATTATTTTCACTGCCGGCCCGCAAACCGCCAGCAGGTACACGAAGCGGCTTCTTGCCGTCCGCGGCAAACAAAGAACCCGCTTCATATATATTGTGAAACATCTATCTAGCTGCGCGAAATTTGCCGCCGAGAGATGGTCCCACACCCTGCCAAGGGTATAGCTCAACATTGGCACAATCTTAAGCTCAAAAAGACGCATAACCGCACTCAAAGACAGTCGTCGAGGGTCTCTCACCTCTGTGTGAATAGAGGCAATAGCCGCCCGACACCTGTCGACGATGTGCTGGGTAAAGGTCGTTCCCGTATAGTGTAGTCTCAGACCTAAATACGGGAAGGAGTTGACAAACTCCAGCGGTTGGCCACAACAGGGTATTATGTCTGCGGCAGCCAATCGACCCCACGGCGAAACTTTATGGCTTTCGTCTTCCGCAAATTTATTTGAAGACCCGTACGGTGAAGGTAACTTTCTACGTCGCTGACAATTCGACGAATGACACCGCGGTCCCAGTGGGCCACTAACGGCGTTTCCAAACTCCTCCCGTACATGGCGGGCTAGGTCTGCGATGAGCAAGGAGAATGCCAGGCAACTGAGAGGGTCCCTTTGAGGGGTCCCTACGTTTTAACTCAGCTGCAAGGTGTCCTCGCCCCTTACGTTTACTTCAAGACGGTCTTCAGCAAAGAAGTTAGAGAGCACTCGTAAAAAAGAACCACCCACCCCAGCATGTCGAAATGAATCGACTAGTAGGTGACGGGGAGCTTTGTCGAAGGCCTTGACGCAATCAATGATAACGGCGTACAAGTGACCCCCAGGCACAGCCAACACCCGTTGAACTTTCGACTGGAGTACGTGGATTGCGTCCTGTGTACCTCGACGCCTCCTAAATCCGAATTGCTCCGGAGGTAGGGCCTTCTCCACAGTTGGAAGCGCCCTCGAGATAATCAACTTAACGAAGATTTTTTTGAGAGTGCGTTCCGACGCGATACCCCGGTAGATATTTGGATCGTCTACATGGTCACCGTTTCTGCCCTTGAATAGCAGAGTAAGCCTGGCCTCGTGATAAACCTGGGGTATGTGTCCCCCGCTGAGTATCTGATTAAACAGCTTACAAAGCTCCCCTGCTAAAACATCGGACGACTCAGCCAAATGTTCGTAATAGATCCCATCGAACCACTACTCTTTTCCTTGGGTAGCCCGCGCAAGATCTGCACAACTTTTTCCACCGTAAACAGCGAATTCATGTGGTGCTGCTCCAGAGTGAGCGGTTGCTCAATAACTGGGTTAGGCGCGTTTGCATCAAGCAGAAGAGCTGTAAAGTGCTGCCGCAACTGCTCCTTTGTCATGCTGTGCATGCTTTTGTTCAGCCGGCGAACAATGTAGACGTGGGGTTCCTGCTCTGCTCTCTCAAGCAAACGAAACTCCTCCTCCTCAGCATACCGGCGCTTATTCTCCACAAGTAGTTTTTTGTAGGTTGCTCTATGTTGGCCATAGAGTGCCCTACGATCAGCAACTATCTGAGGGTCGGGGTGTAGAGCCCGTGCTCGGCGCAGGAGCCCCAAGACTTCCCGACGTTTTAAGTAGCAGGTCTGTGTAAACCAGGGCCGCGCCCGTCTTTGTCTGTACTTCTTCTTGACTACAGCCGCCTTTACAGTGGCCTCCAAAGCGTGGTTGTTCTGCTCGATGTCAGAAGTCGATCTCAGCAGCTCTAACTCGGGCGTCAATACACGCAAATCTAGCCGTCCAGACCAGTACATTGTCGGCTGCCGACGCGAGGCGCGTCCCTGGCCAGGCACACACAGAGACGCCAGCACCGGCAGGTGCTTCCGTGCTGGAATATTAAGTACCTTGCATCCTTGAAATTCCGTCGGATGTTGAAGGTTGTGAAACAGGAGGTCGCTAGTGCTTCTTCCACTCTGGCAAACGTACGTGAATTTATCACGCTCATTTGCGCAATGCAGGTCTATATTTTCTAGAAGCTTAATAAGCACGTCGCCCTTCCTGTCGGTGGCGCGACTATCAATCCGACAGTTGAAGTCGTCGCCGACCAGAGTGGGTAGCTGAAGGTTTAGCCCCGCTAGTCCAGCACTGATCGCATCGGCAACGTCAACATCATTGTAATGAGGTGGCAGGTAGAACAGTGCGAGGTTGAAACTACCTGAGGTGAGTGTCAAACAACACTTACCTCGACACACATATTGCATTTGGGGTGACCCTGCTCGTAAATAGATTGAAAGTCCACCTACTGGTCTTCCCCGCCCTCCCTCTGGAAGACTCGCTAGCAGGTGGAAACCTCGCATTTCATTGAAATGCAGTTCCACTCACATAAAAGTTTCCGTAAAGAGTACAATGTCCACACCTTCGAACAAATGTTCTGGTGCTAGCTGTAAAGTTCCAGATAAACCTTCACAATTCCAAAGCAATAATTTGCAGCTGTGAGCAGCATGCAGCTGCCTTGGCAGAAGGCGTCATTGCTGTCTAGCTGTTAAACCATGCCCGTCAGTAAACTCTTTGCATACCCTAGCCTGAGCCGGCGGAGCCCCCAGCCAGCGCCGGAAACTCACGCCTTTCGGCCAGAAGGCGCTACTTGGAACGTTACTAAAGTCATTATCACCAAAGGCCACGCAGAAGACGGAGTCCGGCCGGGAAACTTTGAGTTTCCAAATAGCACGCACTACAGTATGTCTCCCGGTTAGCCAACCACGCAGCTGTTCTGCCGACGTTGTCCGGCTGAAGCCCTCCAAACGGAGGGCTCTCATAGGCAACGCACGGTTTTTACACAGTGTTAGCTCATCCTACTTCAGCACTTCCTGCTCTAAGAGGACGGTGCTTCCTATTCGCGTTAGTTTCGCGTTTTTCTGCTGCCGTTTGCTTGTGAATTTGAGAGGCATCGCTCGGCCTCGGCCCCAAGCGGCCATCCTGCTTCTCTGGGCTGTTGCTGGTCGATCCACCACTTTCACTCGCAAGCTTTCTCTTCTTTTTCTGCTTCTCTCCACCAGTTGGAAGTCTTCGTTGTCCAGCTGATCTACGTTGGCTGTCCCTGTACAGTCCATGTGTCTACAACCGAGTCGCGCTGCTACAGCGGAGTGGTGACGTCACTTTCTGCTGCCGGCGCCGGCTTCTCCTTTTTCCCCAGCTTCTCTCGCTGTCGTTGCTGCCCTTCAGCCGCTCTCTCTTCCGGCCGTTGCTGGCGCTGTTGGTCGAGATCGACAACACTCTTGGCGACGTCTGTAGGAGGCGTCTGCTGCTGCGGTTTCTGCACTCGCTGTATCTGCTTCCCCTGACACTGTTGTTGCTGTTGGTTTTGTTTACCAACAGTACGGGTGACGGTGGGCGCATCTGAGACGTTCGAATCAATTACGGGCTTGGCGGCAAGTTTTGAGCTGCCACCAGTGCCCTGTGCCACCTGCTTCTTCGTCTCGATTTCAACTCCCGATGTGCTTACGTTGCTCCCGGTGGGACGGGAACGAAGCTGGGAGACCAGTTGTTCAAGCTCCAACACTCGGATGGTATTTGCCGCCGCGAGACGGCTAATCCGCTGCAGGATCTAACGCAAGGCCTTCCAGTCCAAGACTCAGGACATCCAGGGCACCGAGCGGGCTGGTTTGCCCCTATATCGGTGCGCGGTTATGAGCACTTCACATGGGCTACACCCAGAAAACAGGTAGGACACTGGGTCCACTCACACGAGCTCTTTATCACGGAGCTACATATAATACAAAACACAGGTCTACACCTATTAAGCTGTCTTAAAGGTCCCGGCAAGCTTACAAGACACGCTGAACTCAACGCCAGAGTAAGGAAAGCTCTTTGAAATATAGAGATACCGGGTCACCACTCCGCTATGGTACAACCGAAAAAGTATGTATAGAATGTAATGGTTTTATGGAGAGCGGCCTTGTCGTATTTACGCCACAGTGCAGTTGAATTTAGATAGACAGCAGAGCGCGCGGACTCTAGAAAACGAAGAAACTATCTCGAGCTATCAAGGAGCTACCACGTTGTACCCATTACATTGAAGACGACCCCATCAGCACAGGTACAGCAAAAATGAGAGATATCAAAAAACGTATAGAAGACGTTATGGGCGATCGACGCGAGACAATGCTATTGAGAGAGATGATGTCTTTGACTGCTTGTAGAGAAAACGTGGCTTTTATCAGAGGCGCTATGATTTGACTGGATTGCTGTTATCCTATAGAACCAATACTACAAGTGATGTTAGCTATGCTCATTGCACAAGCCATGTTTTAGATATTCGCCCTCCCTTTGCCTTCGCGTGGCCCTTTTATAAGTTTTTTCAGTTCACGTTGTCATCCTGCCTGGTTTGCGAGCCATCTAGATATTACGGCGCTTTGCGTCAGATAGAGGGGACGAGCGAACGGTCGACCTCATGACGTCTTACAAAGCTGCCAGACGGACATTCCAAAAACGCATTGAGAAGAGTAAGGCGCAAGCTTGGAAGCTTCTGATAGAAGAAGTGGAAAGGGACGTGTGGGGTCTGCCCAACCAAATCGTCTCGGCCAAGCTCCGGAAACCACCTCTTAGACTACTACCGGATGTGCTGGAGACGACGGTTCGCCATCTCTTTTTGGACCATCCGTAGAGAGAACAAAAGGAGTTTCTAGTTGCCCAGGAAGACATTCCGGAGGTAACATTAAATGAGGTGAAGCAAACAAGGAAGAGATTGACTCCCGGAAAGGAACCCGGCCCGAATGGAGTTCCCCCTGAAGCGACGAGGCTGCTAGTGAAGCGCTGGCCAGTTGTCTTCCAGACCCTGGCCAACAGACTTCTTAGAGAGGGGCATTTTCCAAGGCTGGAAAGAAGGCTTACATGGTCCTGATCCCGGCAGGGGAAAAAGGATGTCAGCTAGGGTGATGTCAGCCAGGTGCAGCTAAGACTTGCCTACCGTCCCATATGTCTTCTCGACACCATGTGTAAGATCTTGAAGAACGTGCTGGTTGGCCGGCTAAACGCCGGAATCGAAGCCAAGAAGGCTGTATCAGAAGCACAGTATGGTTTTCGGAAGGGATGGTCCACGCTCGACGCCCTGGCAAGAGTACTGAGACGGGCAGGTGAGCAGGTATCGAAGACCCCAAAACACGGGTTTTTGTGCTACTAATTATCCTAGACGTCAAGAACGCCTTCAACTCGATAAGCTGGAAAGCGGCAATGCAAGCGATGGAGGGCAAGGGCATGTCGCCCGACATCCGTCGAATTATAGCATCCTACTTGTCAAAGAGAGGCTGCGGGGTCTGCCTGGGGGTGTCGAGATGGTCGGTTATGCCGACGACTTGGCCCCCCTGGTCACGGCCCGTAGCACGGGACCACTCGAGTCAGCCGCCAATGAGGCCTTGCTGATGGCGACAGAGTGGATGGAAGACCATTCCTCAAAACTAGCACCGCACAAGACTGAGTCGCTGTACCTAGCAGGCAGAAAGAGGACCAAAACATACAGACCAAAGTAGCAGGTCACCCAATTGTTTTGGGAAAAAGGCAAAGTGCCTCGGGGTGATACTCGACATAGGACTGACCGGCGCGGCACATATACAGCACGTGTCAGCAAAGGCCCGAGAGGTGGCCAGCAACCTGGCGAGCCTAATGCCAAGAGTCGGAGGAGTTGGAGAAGAAAAGCGCCGCGTTTTGGCAACTGCTGCAGAATCCATTGCCCTTTACGGGGCACCGGCATGGGCAGACGGGGCACTTAGGACGGCATGCAGCCGAGAAGCGAGCAGAAAGAGCGCTGGACGGTGGACCGTGTGGGGTCCAGATCAGCCACTTTGGACTCTTGGCAGGAAAAATGGGTGAGGGCAGCAGATCCTGGGGAGGTCACCAAGGGTCGCTAGACCCAAAATCTGATCCCGGACCTACGGCATTGGTACGACTGCAGACACGGCGAGCTATCTTATTATGCGTCCAAGGCGCTGACCGGCCACGGCCAGTTCCAGACGCAAATGGTTAAGATTAACCAGGCTCAAGTCGACTCCTGCGTACTATGTGACTCGGGGAAACCGGATGATGTAGAGCACACTGTTGTGCATTATGGGGTTCTCTGAGAAGCGCGGGACCGGTCAACAAGGTCGTCACTCATATGGTGACTTCAGCAGCGGCCTGGAAAGAAGGTATTGCCCACTTTAATGCAATCATGTCCGCGAAGGTGATCAAAGAGACTGCCAGGAGAGCTCGTCTTAGCATCTACTTAGGCTCCGGTCAAGAGGGGAAATTTATAGACAGGAGGCGGATGGGTGATAGGCAGGCAGACCGGGTTAAACAAATACAGCAAACTAATCCCCAGATGATGTTTTTCGATGCACCCACAGGCGGGCTGGCTGCGGAAGGTGTCATCGGCCTTCCTGAAGTCGCCGCCCCGCACCGAAGCGGGCCAAGGCGACTGTAGGAAGGCTGGAGTAGGTGGAAAAGGCAATTGACCAATTCCATGGATACGAAGCAATGCCTAGCAGTTACCGTTCCGTGGGTGTGGGGAGAGGCGGGTATTAGTGGGTTTGTGAGCCCCACACTAATCACTGGCTGTGGTGACGCATGTACATCACGATTCCTGTAATTCCCCGTATTAATGCTGAGAGGTTTCAGCATATTTAAAAATAAAAAATGAAAGCTACGGCGCAGGACTCCAGCATTCCGCGAGGACCTGCCTTGTCTAATAGAGGCTGCGTTGTGGATTGAACCCCCTCCCCCCTCCATTATAAGCAAATTTACTCTGGTCTAGGTGTTTTACTTCAAGTTAACAATTAATGCCGTTTCGCCAATTACACTGCGTTGCCTATGGATATTATGATAATGCAAAGCCTAACAACAAGAAAAGATTTCGTTAATTGCCGATAACATGAAAAGTTCCTTGTACTCCGCGCATACAATGAAGTGAACGTATACTTAAGGAACAAGGCTTGGAATCCTAAAGAAAAACGGGTCGGGCCTAAAGAATCACTCTGCTAAACACAATTTTGTTTTAATTGATGATGGCTTTCAGCTAGGTCATAGACAGAGGGCTTGTGGTTATTGTATCTCTTTAATAATCAAAATAGCTCAGCGCTAGCTAAAGCTACAAACATATGCGCTCAGCGAATATATATATATATATATATATACACACAATTATTTATAAGTTAGCTTGTTATTTGAGTCACAGTAGCAGGCTTTTAGCGCCCGATAAAAGCATTAAGACAAAAGCAATACAGACGACTTAAGCAGACAAGTTCGGTACTCATACATTAAATAGTCATAGGCATAACCAAACCCAGCTTTTTTCAGGGTTTGCTTGTCAAAAATGATAAATGCCATATGTTGTTGATTTTCGTAATCAGCCCGTAGTCTTTACAACTACTAAAAGCGTATAGGCTCTCCATCACAAAATAAAGATGCAACAGTAGCAGCAGCAGCAAAGCAAACGCCAGGTAGAGTCAAAGGGCCAATGAAGAAGAAGCGCGATATTCAAATTGCGCAGGCAAACTAAACCTACGCCATCGTGGTCCATCGTGTTTGTGGTCCATGGCAACGTCCGGCGCTCGGAGCGGTGCCTCTAGCCGACCAAACGATGGTCGCTTCTTCCTCAGACTGCTGCCTTGTACAAGCACGACGTACAGATAAAGTACTCGTACAAAATTAGTTTCTCCGTCGGCCCTCTTCTGTCTGAGCGTTTGCCTGCCGACCGGTTGCGTCACTGAACAGTCACTGACAGAACGACACGACTTGGTCGGCAAGTCGCTTTTTAGTCTGGGCGGGTCAGCTGTGAATGCTTACCGCCTTAGTATACGTTTTCCGTCAGTCTTGACGCAGAGAAAGGAAAAATGCAGGCTAGCGCAAAATGTTTCCAGACAGATGTGTCGTTGTTGTTGTTGTCGTCGTCGTCGTCGTTGTTGTGTTGTTGTTGTTCTCGTAGTTGTTGTTAGAGATGAGGACTATGAGGACTAAGGATGGCGATGATGATGAGAACGTTGGGTACCACAAATGATTCTTTCATCTCTCCCTCTCCCCCTCTCGTCTGCATTCCGATCTTGTGCTTTCTCCTTAGAGCTTTTCGGTAGACTCAGTGGGCTTCGTCATGCGACTTCGTAAATGAGATGGCAACAAAACGGTTGAGTTTCGTAGTGGAGAAACAACGCCGACAAAAATGCGGCCACCACCGCAACTTCAATTGCGGTCGGCGAATCTCTTATTTACACAGTTCCGGTCCGAAGAAAAATAGGAAGAAGAAAAATAGGGAAAAAGTTGCGTATGTCGGTCCTTGTTGTATGTAGTCCTGCAGTGTTGTGGCGCTCGCCGTGGTGCGGCAAGCAGCAACATGGCGTAGTTTCTTCGACTGGAACCACACGCGCGTCGAGGAACCGCCGTGCCGTTAGGAGGCGCCGCGGCGAAGACGATACTTCGATGCTTGACACCGTTAGGATAACGTCAAGTCAAGCTGACGATTTTTTCGTATTGTCCTGCTACAAAATAATTGATAACAGAGCTGATGATTAGTCACCTGCTGATTTGAACAAGGCGGGCACGCGTTGTCTCGTCGTCGTTGTCAGCATTGTCCATGCTCGTTTGCTGTTGTGTAGCCCTGGCTACACGGGCGTACAACACAATTTATAGATATACGCATGTAGATGCAAGGCAGGTAGCTTTCACACACAAATATCATAAAGGCAATGTATTCAGTATACATATATGCATATTGCCCTAAACAAATACTCCACTCTGTGAAATTATTTCGAAGTAGTACCACGTACATTAAAGAAGGTCCGTCGGCAGCGTAGATAAAAGAACTGTCGGTTGACAGCGTAGGCATTTTTTCTTGTAAAAGTATTGCAGCGGACTTGGAGAGAAAGGAAAGCACACACAAATGGCAGTACGTACTCCCCACAACGCCGTTTTTTAAGATTAAACGTAGAAATATCGCGACTTCTCTGAGCATTTCGCTTTAGGAGAATTCTTCACAACCACCAGTGTGGAAAATACGCGAACAGCAGTTATTGGACATGCTTAACAAGAAGGTTAATTCATTTAAAGCGATTAATAAATCACGGAATAAAACACAAAATAGGAAATATATTAAAAATGTCCCCACAAGGGCAAAAATTTAAATTTGACGTCGTATCTGCTGATATGCTTTTACTGTTCGATGGCAGACAACCCGCTATTATAATAAATGTTTTTAGTTATAACCTATTTTCTACATATCTTTAAACGTATATTTTATTTAACCTCAAGGTGGGGCTAAAGGTGGAGCATCGCATTTGGATCCCTGCGAAACACGAACACCGTTATGGGGCTCTAGTGTAAGGACTAGTTATCTGTAGAGGTTCCCCGGACTGAGGCGGAATTGCTTCATTAAACATTGTGCCAACAGTGCCAGGCGCTGTATGTCGCCCGCTATTCTATATCCGCTGGCTAGAATCACCCACTTCTCGACTTTTGGCTAAACGAGCCACGGCATCGAGAAAAGTTCTAGCCTGTTGCACAGCTCTATCAAGAGAAGCAGCCAGAGCGATATACGATAGGACAATCGCATCGGGCAATCACAAGCTACGACATAGAACGAGAGCTTGAGTGCGTGCGTCTGCCGATTGGCTGAGGTTTACCAAAAGCCAGGACAGCCGGTCGGCGGCAACCCCTAGAGCGGGAAACAGCAGATATTGTAAGTTCGTGGCCTAAAGTCTGCAGCTGAGCTACGCAAAAAGTTTTTTTTTTTATGACGGACCGAGCATTGTAGCCATGTAGTTCACGGCAAGGGTACGCGAAGAGGGCTAGGCCAGGTTAGAAGCGCCAACGCGAGGCGTGCTTATCCAGGAGCGAAGCCGTCTCGCTGGGCTTCTGCGCCAATTGGTCTTCCGACAATAAGACCCTAGCTGCTGAAAAAAATGTCGCCTTTTGAGAACTAGATAATAGCTAGCCGGACGGTATTGGCCGCCCGATGTAGGGGGCGTATGTTTAAAGGAGGGCTGCTACCGCTGTCGATAAAGAGAGCAAGTAGAGCCAGGTCATATAATTATTCGTCCAAAGCCTGTGACTTTTCGTGATTGTTACGGGCAACGCCTTCGTGCTCGGTCGTTATCTGTCAACGCAGGCTTTTCCGTGTAAACAAAAGTTAACAAATTAGGTAGGGAGCTCTATTAGAGTCTGAACGCGGGTTGCCGAGCCCGCGCTACTGTCTGTTATCTCCGTTTGGCATTATAAGGCAAGCCCTTCTATCTTACCCACTAGGTAAAGTAGCCCCACCAGACGCAACGTCTCCTCCAGAGACCTCGACATCGTAGATAGCTTGGATGTGATTCCCTGCACGAAATCAAACAGACCTGATAGCGACAAGCCCATGTTGGCGGTCAGAATCAGCGATATGATTCGGGCTACCGCAATTCTCGCAGAGCTTTTTACAGGCACTTGTCAGCCAGATGCCCAAGTTTCCAGCACTTAAAGCAGATCCATCCTTGGCGCAGCTCCAGTGTAACCGAGTGGGATCTATGGCCAAGGAAGGCGGTGTTTTCAGCACAGGTGGTGACCGCCCTCAATCTTGACATATAGCGCGAATCAGGCGGCTTATCATGACCATAAATCATTAATTAACCTTTGCACTCTTGTGCAACGACAGGCTTTGAAACACAAAACAAACGACTGCACTCAAAAAAGGACTTGATGTGAAGAGTGGTAGCTGACGGCACTCTTACTAAGCTACGACGATCTGCTGACTTGCGTTAATCCGTAAGCTACAACGTCTTCCGCTGCAACTTGATATAGGCCTATAATCTGCGATGACGCTAGCAAATCAAACACAGTCAGCCGAAAAGACTGAACGGGATCCCCTTTCTCAGACACGCGATCCAAGCGCAACAACGAGCGTGCATTGTCCACTTATAGAGTAATTACTTCTCAGGCGAGTGGAATAGAGTAATTACTTCTCTGCACGTGAACGGAAAGTTTTTCAATAATGATATCTTCAGCGATGAGGCTCAATTTCATGTTGATGGATTCGCCATTTTGCGCTTGGAGTGAGGAAAACCCGCATGAGTTTAATGAGTTTCACCGCACACATCGCCGAGAGGTACAGGAAGGCAGTGACCGCCGTATGGGCAATAAAATCGCCCCAGTTGTTGTCACTCGGAACCGCCTTGAGACTGTTCGATCTCAAAATAGCCCCGATCGCGTCGTATGGGATACGTGTCATTTGGGAGGACCTCACGGCGCAAAACCTCGAACAGCTTAATCGTGTTAAGGCCTCCTTTCTCAGGAGGGCTCTGGGATTACACATCTGGACCCGGAACCGCCTAGTATATCTCCTAGCAGACACACCGCTGTTCACCGAAATCTGCGGCACCGCTGCGATCTGTCAACGATGACGGCTTTTAAGGACAACCTTGAATGCTGGGAGATAAAGTTCGCAGATATCGATGATAAATTCGTCGAAACTGGAGCTATGACACGTAACGAATGGAGAGGGGCGTATTGTTACAACCGTCACGTTGTAACCCGCTATGCCGTACACGGCTTTCATCATAAACTGTGTATCGTGCAGGACTTCCACGAACCAGATGACCATTGCAGGTGCTCCAGATGCGAAGCACACTGTGGAAGATACCACGCCGCTTCCTGTGCTCTGATCTCTTCCCTAGGTAGCCTGACTGACCCGATCTTAAAATATTCGCGATGAGCACTTTCTAGTCTATTTCCATATAGGAGAAAATTGGGTTGTAGCCATATAGTTCGTGTAGTATATACTTATATACCGGATGTCTTGTGGGCTCAACCCCCAATGTGACACGACCATGCCCAATGGTGCAATTTTAGCCGCTATTGTATACATTGAAGAGATATATATATTGTGTTTAGACTACATGGCAAAGGTGAATAAATGATTGAATTGTAAAACATGAGTTTCATGAGAAAAAATGCATCCCGAACATGTCACTGTTTGGGGCCGGCAGAAGACACCTTTGACCATTTTTCTTAAAATGCTTGATGGCAATACATAAACAGTCATTGGTGAGCGGCATTGATCATTATTGATTATCATTGCGTGATCAATAAAATTGATCACCCGATGATCAATGATGAATAATTTTTTTAACACTTAGTTGAACAGTGTGGGTCTCAAAAACCTCAGGTTCTAACAGGGCGGTTCTACTTGCCACACATCATACGAAACAATTGCATTATTGTTATATATATACTATAACAATAACACGAAGCAAACTTTAGTCGTGTAAGAACCCGTATGGGCGATCAGAATTGGCCGCCTATATCATGCGATTTAACTCTTTTGGATTTTTTCTCGGAATGTCGACTCGGGTAAAATCAAACAGGTATGCCAGCTAACCTAATACTACACAACCCTGGAAAAGTAACCTAGCCTATATCACTAAGATCTAGCCATAATTATGCCAACTGTGATTGATACTTTTATCACCAGAAACACAAATGTACCAGTCCAACCGAGCATTTTCCAGATGTGTCGTTCCATACATAATTTCCACATGCCTGCTTTACGAATAAACAAACATTTCGGTACTTACTCTATTACAAAAAAACAGTAATATATTTGAAATTTAAATGTTCTCTCTTCCGCGATTTCGACGTCGGCTGTGCGTGCCGTTTATGTGGTCAGCGGTGTGTTATCTACCGTCTTAATACCTGTAGAAAGCCAATTGCTCTTACACAGTTAGCTCAGTGATATTTTATTATTTCTAAGCATGTAGTTCCTGTTATAATAATATATACATACCGAACATATGGTATATATATATATACTTTATGTACTTTAACGCCGGGCATCGACCGTATAGAGGCCTTGCGAGAGCAACACCCATTAGCTCCCGAGGACCTAGAATGGCCAACACTGACCAGATCCCCTCTGCCCTTCGTCACATCAAAGAAAGATATCCAGGCGGCGATTAAGAGCTTCTCCAAGAGCTCTGCCGCAGGGTTAGACTTTATGAGACCCCGGTTGTTAGTGGACCTTCTTTCCATTTTTTTTTCTTATAGGAAACAGAATTGCCAAAAATGCACATTTTACTCTGCCATCTTTACTCAAGCGTTACAGATTTTTGAACGAATTCCATGATATATTACAGCACATGTTTGCTCTTACTGCCATCTAGGCAAACAAGCCTCTCCCAACAGTTTGCATTCTCCCCCAGGACTGCGCCGTACGGCGCATGCAACTTTCCGAACAGACTTCTCAACCCAATATATATATAAATATATATATATATATATATATATATATATATATATATATAAAGCTACATTACAAATGCTTACATTTTTGGAAAAGTGGCATTTTATAAAACAGAGTTACATAGTCACAATGTGTATATATATATATATAAATGTATATATATATATATATATATATATATATATACAAATGGATATATATATATATACATTTTTATTATATATATATATATATATATAAATGTATATATATATATATATAAATGTATATATATATATATATATATATAAATGTAATCTATATATATATATATATATAAATGTATATATATATATATATATATATACATTTATATATGTATATATATAAATGTATATATATATATATATATATATATATATATATATACATTTATATATATGTATATATATATAATATATATATATATATATATATATTTAAAATATAAATTGCAGCCCCAGTCTGGAATCCATGTCTGAAAAAGATCAGCGACTCCTAGACAAGCTATGCAGCAAATACCGACGAAAGATTGCATACAAGTGTGGAATTCCAAGCGATGACGTCCAGATTCCCAACATATTAGAAAGGCTGCGGAAGATTGACTGTGATACCCTCGCAAATATTGAGAAAAATCATACCGATCTGATGTTAAAGATGTTCAATATCATTCATACGACGACGCGTCGTGAGAAGAACATTCTTCCAAAGTTTGTAGCGACAAAGCAAACACTTAACCATATGTTCCCTTGGAGGGTAACCCGCCAACTCCATGGAAATTTGATGTTAACAGACTAAACATTTCCTTGAATAAAGCGTATTAATAATATATATATATATATATATATATATATATGTAATATGTATATATATATATATATATATATATATATATATATGTATATATATATATATATATATGTATATATATATATATATATATGTATATATATATATATATATATATATATATATATATATGTATATATATATATATATATGTGTTATGAAAGCGCATTAAACTTGCACGATCGTGTACCAACACATTATAATTTAAAAACGTAATATTTTCTAATTAGCCATTTATATTTTACATGAGTCCAGACTGAACCTTGCTCACTTTTTCGGTATGCCAAGAAACGACTTAAGGGACTAAATCTCTACCTCTTGTCAAATTAGACCCTACGATGGCTGTTACTGACTTAAAACCTTCAAGTAATATTGGTGACAAACTAAGTCGACCATATTCTGCATTATCTGGGGTGCCTCAAGGAGGATGTTTATTCCCCATTCTATACACGATTTTTGTTTTGGACAGACAGAAGTACCGGCCACTGACTGATGTCAAGGATCTTGAATTTGCGTGAGTGATATCCATACTGTTCTGCAGTCAGCTGTCGACGACATTGTTTGATGGTGTTCTAAAAATAACCTAGCATACCTGAAAAGGCATCGTGTCTACTTCTAGATCTAAGTTCATTAGACTATTCGTTTGTGCCAAATCTGAAGCTAACTACGCAGGATCTTCTAGCCGACGAAGTGAACGTGTTATTGGTCGCCGATTGGTTCGGGGGCGCGAAAGCCCGTCTTGTTCTTGAAAACCTACTTAAAGAAAGATACTTACTGGGTTCTCACAAGTGCACGCCTGCGCTTCCACGACTGGGGCTTTTAGGCGAAAATCGACACTTATCCTCGCGAAGGCGTCGTCGAGGGGCGTAACAGGATTGCTGGTCGAAAAGGCGTAAATCCGCGTGCGGCCTAATATCACACAGACTACAGAATACGCATAAGTTTATTGTTTTCTCTATTGCAATTGTTTTTTAAACAGAAATTGGTATTCCCAATATAAAATCTGGACATCTCAAAGACTCTGTCTATGTCCTTCGGCTGCGCCTAAACCAATGCAGAGGTAATGAGATTCTTAAGAAGTCCACCTTTTTCGCGGGTGGTAGCATCTGCTGCTCGTCAGCTTGCTGCTCTTTGAGTCCTCCCGGTTGGCCAAGTTGTAAATGATGCAATGTTACGAATGATCAATACGCACTTGGGCAATGAATTATCTAACCACGGACACGGTCACCTGCGTTCGGCATTCTGCTGCAAGTTCCGGCTCGACAACAGATGTCTCTACGGGTATCTATGGTCGTGCTGGAACTACCCGATGCAACTCTAGTAGGGCGCCAATGCTGCGGGCCTGTATGGGTCAGCAGACGTAGCTTGCCAACCCCTGCATGAAAATGTCTGTGCCTATTTTCCCAGGCTCAGCAACAAAATAGGCACAGATCGCCTATATCTCCTCATAACGTCACAGTCACCGAGCAATTGAGACCGGAGCGGTTTTCGACGACCTCGAAGATAGAAATAATGAATGCGGCGGGTTAATAAGCGGCGCTTTCAATTTTTTCTGGAGACGCGCCACGCTTCAGCTAAGGCAGCCCCAGTTAAGGCGGCGAGCGGTTTTCAAGCCGGAGAAAAGAACGCGGATTTACGCCTTTTCGACCAGCAATCCTGTTACGCCCCTCGACGACGCCTTCGCGAGGATAAGTGTCGATCTTCGCCTAAAAGCCCCAGTCGTGGAAGTGCAGGCGTGCACTTGTGAGAACCCAGTAAGTATCTTTCTTTAAGTAGGTTTTCAAGAACGACACGGGCTTTCGCGCCGTTGAACCAATCGGCGACCAATAACACGTTCACTTCGTCGGCTAGAAGATCCTGCGTACTTAGCTTCAGATTTGGCACAAACGAATAGTCTACGTCCGGATGGAATGGCAGTGGAACTCTTTAAAAAAAATCAAGTGCTAGTCTACGATAGAACCTCGGCGTCTCTTGGTCTGGTATCCCATCTTTGCGTCCCAATCTGTGACACCAAGGAACACGTATAGGAGATCCCCTTGCAAACCAGACAATTTGAGTAAAAGCTTATAGCATCAATTACATCTACAGTATCCGTGCCACTCGCAGTCATTTCTATCCCTCTATTTTATAAAGCCGATTTTAAGCAGTGACTGAAATATAGGCTCCCCTCACTTTTATTACATCGATGCATTCTCTATACGGCATCATCTACATTGACTTTTAGCTCAGAAAGAGAAGTATCTTATCACCATTTTTTACGCCGTCGGTCTCAAGCGTTCTAAACAGACGGGTTGCTCATGCTCAGTAACCGACGTTTTTAGTTTTTTCTTATGCATAGCTCAGTGAAAAATTAAGCTCCAAATTATAATGCCAGTAATGCAAACGATTATTTGAATAATATGGAAGCTCGTATGTTTCTTTTCCTTTACATAAGTTGCAATATATTAAGTTCTTCTTAACGCAACAGCGCGATTTTTGCTTACATGAACTATTTTAAAGATATTTTTCAGTCGACAACCCCACAATCCTTGTAGAGACCAAACCTTTACTTTTTTCAGTTGAAGGACCGCATAGAATTTTTTACATGTCTCTTTGAAACCCGTAAATTGAAATATTTTATTAATAAAGAGTTAAATAAACTTTTATTCGTATATGCGGGAAGACGATTAGTCAATCATCTAAAGCCCGCCATGACGGCAGAACGCTCATACATGCACATACAGGTAGTTCAATAAGTTCTTAGAATGAAAACCAAGAATTTTCCAAATCATATTTTTAAATGTTTCTTATTCGATATACTCCCCGAGAAGCTCAATACACTTTTCCCACCGAGATTTCAGAATTTTCATACCTCTTGAGTAGAATTCCGCGTCGTTAGACTGAAAATAGGCATTGATAGCAGCCTTAACCTCTTCATTGCTGGAAAAACGCTTTTCACCGAGACTATTCTTCAAATGTCCGAAGAGGAAATAATCAGAGGGGGCCAGGTCTGGAGAATAGGAGGGTTGTTCAATAAGTTCGAACCTCAGTTGGGCCAGTTTTGCCGATGCTTGCCGGGACTTGTGTGCAGGAGCATTGCCCTGGTGAAACGGGACAACCTTTTTCTGCAAAGCGGGCCGTTTCACGATGAGTTCTTGCTAACGGCAGTCCAACAGTCTTGCATAATATTCTCCTGTGATCGTTTTACAGCTCTCAAGGTAGTCGACCAGCATTATTCTACGTTGGTCTTAAAAAACTGTAGCCATCACCTTTCCGGTCAATGCCGTTGTCCGCACCCTCTTCGGAGGTCCTTCATCAGGTGCACACCATTGGCAAGATGCTTCTTGGGTCGCGGGAGTGTAGTGATGAACCCGGCTTTCATCGACGGTCATGAATCTGCACCAAAAATCCGACAGATTGTTCGACATCTTGGCCAAATTTCGCTGTAAAGCCAAAACAGGCGCGTCTTTTTGGCCTTGGTTGAGCAAATGCGGCAGCCATTTTGCTCTAAGCTTTTTTCATCTTCAAGTTTTCGTGTAGGATAAAATGCACACTGCCTAAACTAATCCCTAATGCCTCCGCTATTTCCTTATTGTTCATTCGCTTATCTGTGCGTTTTCCTACGTTTTCCTCATGAGTTGCCGTTTTTTGGCCTCCTGGACGTAGTTCATCCTCGGTGCTCCTGCGACCTCTTTTTAACACATTAATCCAGTTGGAAACAGTGGCAAAACATGGCGCAGAGTCACTGTACGTCTCGTCTAACTCAATTTTTACTTGGGTCGCATTCCAACCTTTGCAATAAAAATGCTTGATAACCACTCAAAACTCTTTTTTCTCCATTTTTAAAAATCACGCCGATACGTTGCACGGGAAAAGCTATCAAACGAAATCGCAACGGCCAATCACCATAATATATTGAGTGCTAGCAGTCGAAAAGTTGCAGTTCCTATTAGCGGTGAAAGTGTGCCAAAATTCGAATTCTAAAAAGCTCATTCTAAGAACTTATTGAACTACCTGTATTGTCGCGATACATTGGTTCGAACATGCTAACAGGTTTATTCAGCGCTCATTTTAGCGTTGCTTGTGGCCCGTTCAGTTTGTGATTCGCACCGTTACTGTTCTGAGTGCTTGTTTTCTTGTTATTTATTTCACCTATTTTGCTGTGCGCAACCGAAAAACGGTCCGTCATTTTATGAGTCTTGACTGCGGTACAATTTGCTCGCAACCTCGACCTCGATGACGTTCACAACGAGCGTATGAGTGGCAAAGGCGCTTGGGTTTGTCACTTACAGCTCCGCCGACTTCGCGATTTGACCTAGCGAAAGCCACTACATTCTCAAGTCTCCAATTGTACCAGACGGAAGCCGAGATGGTTTCGCTGTCTTCGAGCTCTGTCGACAATCGGAAGAGTATCAATTGGAAAACCAGCCCCGTTCGACGTCAATCAGTCTGGCACGCAAGACAAGAATGAACGCAGAATCTCAAAATGATCGTCTCCGCCACGAGATGAACGACTCAGTAATAAACTAATAATACGTTTATTTGAAAACTCGAGTAACGCTGAATAGAATAAGTATTACTCTGAAGATGATTGCCAACCAACAAAAGCACGTTCCTCTTAAATCCAAAGCGTTTGAAGTATTCGCATCCCGTCTCCCGCATGCAGGATTCTATTCTGGTACGATATCGGCAATCAATGGGAAAGGCGATTGCCATTTCAATATTTTTACCTCGTGTCGCAATAGAAGGCGGAGCAAAGAAGAAGTATTTGCTTACAGATCGAAAGTTTATTTTGATTATACTTGCTCCTCTTAAAATTATAATATTCTGATCTAACGGCTTTACGACACAAACATTTCTAAAATCTATTTATTTTTAAAACCGCCGCGGCATGAATATTCACTTAACAACTTGTGTCGAACTCGTTGGTATATCAAAAAATGACCTGGTTATTGTTTCAACCTTACGCCTGATTTAAACGTTATTTTAACTACCAAGATAAATATTCCTGGTATTTCAAGGTAAATAAGGTAATTTTAAATAGCAAAAATATAAAAATAAAGACCTTGCTGTACCGTCTACGCACTTGCTCATGATGGCCACTATATGAGTTGGCATCGACCGTTAATGAGGTGGATATTTGAATGGACAACCAAAAATGTATTGGACAGATCTCTCTAAGACATCTGTGGTTTAAGTTAAGTCTCTATTTTAAAAAATGCGTTTTTATTATTGACAAACTACTTTTCTATAAGCTAGCGTCAACGATAAACACCAAGAACAACATTACAGTTAAATTGTGCATGCGCTTAGCCAATACTGGCCCTATTGTGTTACATATAATACCCGACTGAATGATAGCGTTGTACAATAGACATAATGAAATACACAATTTTTTCGTTTTGTAAATGGTGACTGCTTGGTAGCTTAGCACAGTAGTGAGCAGTGAAATTTTGCTCTAGGCCGCATTCTATCGGTTCGTCGGACCAACTTCTTCCCAGCGGTGGTATGTGGTTGGTGATCGGCATTGAAGTCTAGCAGCCGTTGGTCGATAAAATGCTCGACTGTGATTACGTCGCTATTGTTCGAAGACCGAAAAACGGTCGTGCAGAAAGACCGAGAGCAAACTTGCTGCACCGTCCTCCGTGCCCCGGACAAACATTCAAGATATCGGTCGCACTGACTGGTTGGCAATTCGGATCGAGAACGTACGATGCGGCGTTTCCTCAGCGCCTTCTGCAAGCCCCTCGTTCATAGGTGTCTCTGTCCGTCGTCGTCGTCGCTGCTGACGCTACCACCATCGCCCCCTGGTTGTGAGCGGCCTGCCGTTGGTGACAGATATTGAACTTGAACACTCGGCGGCTTGGCCAGGTAGGCCATCCATGGCATGTGTACTACCTTCTTATCCAGTCTCAACACACTCGTATGATGGTTCCTATAATGGTCGTTGTCCTCGTTGGCGCTAGTATTGAATTAAGGGAGTAAATCTACACACTCGCAGATACATGTCGCCACAGATACATGTCCCCACAGATACATATCCCCACAAACTTCCCGCAGACAGGGTGTTCCACGGTATTGTGTACGCTTGTTTTGTACGGCGAGCCTGAGCACGGTCTTGGTAACGGAGGGGGTGAGTCAACGCTCAAGGATCGTGCAAGACAACGCTATTGTATGGCTTTAGCAGCACCGGAATGCGCTGTGGCACTCGGCGCTATTTCCGCTCGCTGATCGGACGAATTTATGTGGCATCAAACTGCCCGTCGCAATTGTTTGTTGTGTCGAGTTGAGTCGTCGTTGTCGTCGTCGACATAAGTACAACACTTTATTGCTGCCAAGCAGCTCTCCAACTCTACTTCAGAGTTCGCTGCTTTGTATTGTTGGTCAACGACTGGCCATCGCGGCAAATTTAGTAGTAGTAGTAGTAGTAGTAGTGATTTCCAACAGGTTCCCGGGCAGGCCCCCGGAAAGGCTGGGCTACCGCTAACACCTGTCGCACGCAAAATATTAGTGTGGTAATATATTGTACGAGACGACACGACATACGCGTAAAAGGTCTTTGTAAATTAACCTAATCGAACACCTAGTATAACGTGGTCAGAGCGTAAATAGAGTATGTGGATTTTCAGGACGCCAATCGATGGTTTAACTCAAACTTAAGCAAAGACGTATGTGCGTATTTCGAAAGTTTGCAGTTTTGTATTAACAACGCAATTACGTACTAAAAAACTTGTTTTTGGGCAAATTACGAAGCGCATGCGGTGGGTGCTCTCAAAGAGCCCACTCCTGTGAGTGGAAAAATGACCTGAGTTATTGTGCACCATATGTTCCACGGGTTAAGCAAACAAGACTAATAAGGTGTTAACATATACCACTGTTATGAGGCGGATAACATAGATACGGCACATACCGGGCGGAGCACTGCCAGCTTTTCTCCGGAGTCCATCGAACGTTTTGTACTTGTTCGCATCTTTGTACCGGGAAGTTTTTCTGGGGTCTACGAAATCCGTAGACCCAGAAAAAAAAAACTTTTTAAATCGCAGATTAACGCAACTTAAAGACGTCGCAATGTATTCTGTGTCTGTCTGCTCGTACAGTTTGTGTTTAAATTAAAACATTATTTCGTATGCTGTCGCCACTACGACTACTACCACTAGGACGACGATTAGCATTGTTTTTTTTTTAGTTATACATTTCATGGTGATCAGTATCACTATACTCTAACAAATTGGGCTTGGCCATTTGATTTATGGAAAAGTGGGAAGAAGGGAAGTTGGGATTCCGCATAGGGTCGTAGGGTCAGCTGTTGCTACACAAACTATCCGAGCCAGCTGAGACGATCGTGATACAACACGACGTGACCACCACGAAACAACGCTGCTCTCCAAGAGGGCTTCGTGGAAAAAGCTGCTTGGGAACAACTGTCAGCAGCCGGAACAGCACCCGACGTCGTGCTGTTGATTATGGTGATGTTGGTGATGTCAAAACTAGCAGCAGTAGCAGCAGCGACAGCAACAACCTCAGGCAATGAAAGAGAACTCATCTCACACAATCTTGCTGCCGAGTACTTAGGAAGAACTAAGTAGACGCGGACCGTACATCTACCCACTGTGGCTCAGCTTGCATATTTTCTGTAGGTGAAGAGGCTTGTTTGTCATTTTGATTACTTTTTGCTTTAACAACTGCCAGTATCTATATATAGTGCGCTTCAGAGCCTGCTCATTGTGGTAGTTTTCGTGTTTGTCGTAACGCCGTAAAGCGGTCAACGATGACGTGAACGGATCTGACCTTGACCTTGCAGCATGTTGTTTATTTGTTTGTTTGTTTCGACATTTGCACTATAGATGAGTATATAAGTCAATGTTTTACTTTAGTTGAGTGCAGTAGTATATAAAGGAAACACCTGCACCGTCTCTGCTCCTTGCGGACGCTGCTGCAACTAAGCTGAGTTGTTTGGCCCCTGACGCAAAGCTGGTACGTTTGTCTGAGCTCTCTAGCGTGTTTTTAAGGAGATAGGTTTTTGCCGCTTCCCTATTGCCCTGTCGGTCTGGCCGTCCGTTACCTTCTCGACTGAGCGGGAAAATTAATTAATTTGCGCCGTACCGCTCAAGAGAGCCAACGATGGGAAGAAAACAAGAAAACGTGTGAGGAAGAGAGAGAGGGGGGGGGAATTTGAGAAACTGAGAAGAAGTAAAACAGCAAACTCAAGTCAAGGTGGCAAAGCAAGCCGGAACAGACAGGCAGTAGACAGAAAGCTACATTGAAATGAAGCTAGAACACGAGGGAGAGAAAAAACGAGAAAGAACGGGAGAGCGCGAAGGCCGGTTAACGTTGGCAGTCGCCGAAAAGAGGCGAGGCACCAACTCAAGGCCCACGTTTAATAATAATAATAATATTAATAGTAGCGATAGCGGGCCGCGAGCGGGCTTATTTAGATGGGAGAATGATGTTTTCGGATGGGCGCGGGAAGTGGCTGGCCCCTCAGTGTTTACTGGGCTCTGAGCAAACGGTGACGTACGTGTATCCCTTGGGCCCACTTCGTCGTCGACTTCCGATGGAGCTAGGCCGGGCTACGATTAAGCTCCAGTCATTCCACCCCCCCCCTCCGCGCTCCCGCGCCGCTGGGGACGGACTGTTGGGCGGTTAAGAGGTGGAGAGCAGGGTAGCTCTTCCCAACTGCTTTTACATAGACGCCGTCGTGCACATCTCGTGGCCATCGGTCGGGTTTGATGATGATTATATATAAATATATATATATATATATATATATATATATATATATATATATATATATATATATATATATATATATATATATATATATATATATATATATATATTATATATATATATATATATATATATATATATATATATATATATATATATCTATATATATATATCTCTATATATATATATATATATATATATCGTCGAATAGGCAGGTACGTGCACATATGCACAGAAAGAGAATGCAAGTTGTTGAGGTTTAATCATTGACGTACTACGACGGTTCGTAAGGATGGCTTTGGTGAGGTCAATCACCACTGAAGGGTTTGATGGTCGCTTTAACGTGCTCTTAAAAATGCACAGCCATTAGTGCGTGAATATGTGAGAAGCAACTTCAACGCCTTAGTGCTATGAGAAATGCATTTTGATATTTTAATAATGTATTAATTGATGGCCTTGACATTGTTGCAAGGATACATGCATCTATGCATTGTAATTAATCCAAGACAATAAAATTATATTTAATGAGTGTTATAAAGTCACGTACAATATGGCCAGTAATATAATGCAAAAATGTCTGCTAAACATTATTATGTTCTTGCCAATAATGTAGAACGTTACATGCGTTTATTTTAGTCATTGAGATTAAACATGAAGATATTTTAACTTTAAGTAAGCTGTATCTGGAATTATCATTACATAATTGTCAGCCTATAATTAATATATCTTACCAGCAAATATCTCTAGTTACGTTCTGACTCAGTATCACCTGAAAATGATAATCTGCAGAAATGCTATCTCTGGAACTTTAGAATGCAACTGGGAACCTCTTAGAGGTTTATTGAATAATAAGTAAGACACAAGCACGCCCTAGAAGTCCAACAAAGATCAAATTTATATTCAATTCTAAGGAGCTATAGAGACCTCTTAAACTGCTTCTTGAGGCTGAATCTCAGCCAAGATTTACACCGGCTGTAACCTAAATTAAAAAATATAAAGTTTAAATTTAATTGGCAAATTTTGCAGCTCAATAAAAATAATATATGATTGAAAAATCTATGTCTATAAAATATTGTAATATTGAAGCAAACATCTTTGACCTTTAACAGGACTCAATGAAAAATTATTACATATAATATTTCAAGGCAACATCTAAATAGGCGGAGATTACCGTGATGCCACAAAACCTCCGTCTTCACCTTCGTCCGGAGGTTCGAGAAAGGGATTTGGCCAGTAAGTAATTGACTCCAAAATCTCAAGTTTATCATACAACGTCTAAGGAATCTGTAAAGCACCCCTTGCCCTGCAGTCACCGGCTTTACCTTAAGATGATATAGAAGAAAATGGTCTAATAGACTAAAATTGCGTTGCATCGGTCGGACTCCCAATTGCAGTAGCCCTAAAGTATTTCCATGCATTTACCAATCCGTCGAGATGTTGGCTAAAGTGTGTGCGTATAGATTAATCGCCATGATATAGTCGCCGACAGAAAGATGAAACGATTTGAAGGAGTTGCGGTCAGCCTTGTGATTACGGTATCTCCTACGCAATCGCTCAGGTTGATTAGGCAAATTGCAGACACTAGCAACATAGGTGCATCACGTGGTAAAAGACACCCCTGGTCAAGCTAGATTAGAAAAAAATAATTCAACGAAAGGCGTATGCGTTGGCTAGCTGCTGTAGTCCAGACGCGCTAGACGTATATTTTTTTGACGGTTCAACTACTTCCAAAGCACGACTTTTGTGCGCCCGTTACACATGCGCAATCGCTGTGCGACACCGAACATTAGGCATCCAGTGAAATGACCACCAACTTATCGTGTCTCTACCATGAGCGTGATTTTTGTTGTAGTGATCGTTGTCCGATGTGCTTCTGTTTTCTAGTGGTGCTGTAAGCGGTGATGGTCGTGCGGCCGAATTCGCAGCTATAACATCGTATAGTAGCAACATCATCAGTTATAGCAACAACATATCCTGCTGCACCACTTCAGGAGCATGTTGTTTTGTACCATGTTGTATCAAGTTTTCTTCCTCAGTCTACGCTCCCTCTACGCTCAACCTCTTGGTTTGCATCCGCCTCATCGCAGCCCTTAACAAGCGCCGTTGTTAGCCAACGAAGGAAGTCACTAGCGATGACCGCATCTCTCGGACACGGCGAACGGCTTGCCTTTATAGAGATAAGGAAACGGGGACGAAGCAGCGTTCCATCCGCCTTACCACCACGATGTGCCGACACAGCGTCTGGAACTATTTTATAACAGGCGATTACGACAGGCCGACGACGCTGTTTTGACGGCCGGCCACGGACAATGCGAAGAAAGAAAGAGAAGAACCAGCGACTAGCGAAAAATTGGCAGAAGTAGGTAGCGGAAACGACAAACACTACGACACAGGGGCGCAGAGGGCAAGCGCTGGCGACAACAGGCCATCATGACACGAAATGGCAAGATACAAGGGCGGCGGAGGCGGCGGCGGCGGTGGTGGTGGTGGCAGCGGCGGCAGTGGCAGCGGCGGCGGCAGCAGCAGCGGCGGTACACGCAGGCGGACAACGAGGGCATACGGGTCCTGGGTCGAGGCCAGTTGAGCAGTGGAGCCCGGGTAGAGGCTATTACCACCCGGATGTGGGAGTTAACGCGTCTCCGGGGAGCGATTTGACATCGTTGGCGTTGTTTCGATCTCTCGGTGGTTCTTCCTCTCTCTCCCTCTCTCTCTCTCTTGAGCTCTCTCTATGTGTTTTCTTCGTCGTACACCGTCGACGTCACTATTGAGTGATTCTTTGCAAGCGTTGATCCGGCGCCGAATCAAAGAGGACAACAGCAACGACAAAGCCGCCGAAGCTGTCGAAAATACAAAGGAAGAGAAGCCCGAAAGCTTCCCCGTCCACCCTTGCTAGAGAAGATCGGGAAACGGGCAGCCGTTTGATTTGAATCACTCGGTCGTTTGGTAAGCGCTGCCTGCCGAAAAGCCAGCGCAGGCGCGGACCATCCCGATGAAGCACTTTGCTTGGTGTATGAACCTTGCATGCATGCGCAGGAACGCACAAACACATATACATATATATATATATATATATATACATGATTTATTTTCAAACCAGATTGGGTAAAATGTACAATAATATGATCAATACCAGTACAACGTCGTAATTATATCAAAATTAAAAATCGCTCAGTGCCATGTTAGTGAAGAAACTGCATTGTACTCTTTTTTTGAGGAGGTGATTATCCTCCGTTCCCTACGGGCTTAGAACCGCCGTGAGGCATAACGTCAATGCACCGAAGGCCGGACATGTTGAGATAACAAGGGTTTCCCGAACAGTTTATGTGGCAGCATGGGCACTGACTCTGAGTGGTATACGGTTTATCATCTATTACCAATGAGCGTGCTCAAAAAAATTTAAAATCAGGAATCGAACCGGCGATAACCCGGTAGATGACAACCATGACTAGCAAACTAGCCCCCTAGACGACGGCAAGCTGGATCCCGTGTGATGTAATTGGCGCTAGTTTCATATCGAATAAAGCTAGCGCTGCCTTAATGCATTGCACTTACTACCATAATATCTGACACATATACCATAACAATATTTACAAACACATGTGTCACAAGATTCATGGTTCAAGCGTCTTTTTGGCACAGGAGGTGGTGAAAGGCGTGCACAGCTAAACGGGCTATTATGTGCCAGTGTATCCTGCTTGTGCCCTTCCATTCTGACCTAACCATTGCATACGTCTTATAAAAATGTGTGTCGATCTTTGCCATCTCCCTTCATATCGCCGTATGAACTCGCTGTATGCGGGGGGTCTGGTAGCGCTAACTGTTTTTTTAATCTATTCTACGAATAGTGGAGCACCGCACAGCAAATCCGCGAGGCGGTTGTATGCTGGTGTATGTTAACTCAGTATCCGTTTCGAAGCAGGTTTTACCCGATCGAGTGCACCCAGCTGAACCAAGCTTTGCCCACACAAGCTGGACCCCGCGTGATGCAATTAGCGTCATTTTCATATCGAATAGAGCTAGTGCTGCCCTAATCGAAACATCTGGAGCTTCTTAAGGGCTGTCGCCGTGACCACGGCTTTTTTAGACCTCTCCTCTATGGGTGCAGCAAAGGTCGTGGCTGAGGGGTCATTGTAATACTGAGATTTGTAAACTTTTTTACAACGTTCAGGTCTTGTCCATTTAACCTAAGTATAACGGTCACGGCCAGCCTGCCCGCGTGCCTGAATTTAATAGCTTCTGTCGTCTGCATACTTATTTTAAAGCTTACTTCGTTCACATACGCCAACAAAGTAGCTAGCGTCTGTTGCAGATGGTATCTGCTGCTACTGTAGAGTACTGGATCGTCGGCATACATAATTATCCTGACAGCTGAGTGTAGGGTCTGTATACGTGTTGGTTACTCAACTACCAGTAAAGAAAACAGAAAAGGACTGAAATTATCGCCCTGGGCAAAGCCTGTTGTTTGTTCTGTGCTTGGGTGCTTTGCTGTACCATCGTCCAGAATAATCTGATTGGACTGTAGCACGTCTTTCATGAATGTCAACACTCGTATTGAGACCCTGAATTCGATGAGCTTAAGCAGGACTCGAGTCCTTGAGCCTGAATCAAACGCGGCTCGGAAATCCACAAATACGCTGTATAAAAACTGTCCTTTTCGTGCCAGGGTTTGCTCAGTATCTGTAAGGAGGATTGCACATTCAGTTAGTGTTGACGTCTGCGCACGAAAGCCATGTTGTTCGTCTGGTGATGCCTCTTTGTACTTGACGAACGACATTAGACGGGCGGCTAGGAAGCTTGCAAGCCGTTTGCGCAGCTTTTTTTGGCGATGCCCCGCCAAGAAGAGGGCTCGGCTCGCGGTCTTTTGCCCTTTGAAATAGGTGCCATAACGCACTGTTTCTACGCTGCGGGTAGTCGACCGTTGTAAATGCACATATTGAAAAACGAGGTCCAATGTGCGGTCATTGTGGCTGTCTGCTGTAAATGCTCATTACATTATATGCTATCTGGCCCGGGAGCTTTGTTTCTTGGGAGTTAATGCAGTGCCTCCGCCACTCTGTGCACGATGAAGTATTCGTCCAATTGGGTTCTCCATTGCATATCCTCCTCTGACCAGACAGACATGAGAGTGGGCATTGTTCTTGGCACTGTGTCATCTAAGCCGAGGATCGATCTAAAGTAACAACAGAGCAGATCACTTTTTGGACATGCAGATCTATTCTGCAAAGTGTTGCGGAGCCACATATATGGATTGTTTTCGGTCTTTGGAGCAGTCGAATCTCCAGTTGTTGCTTGTGTTGCCTATTAGCATTTCGCAAAGTTCGTCAGTAAATGGATCTCGTCGCTGCGAAGAGAAGTCTCATGTCCGGTCTTATGCGTTCCAGCACCTCTGTTTGGTAGTGAATGGCCTTTGCTTGGTTACATTACGGAGTCCACCATCTCTTTTCTCCTCTTCATTTACATTGAGTGCTCTTTTGGTACCGAAGTCTTCGATGGTTTCTCGTAGGCATTCCGCTTTGAGTCTTCTTGACACAGGTTTTCATTAGTGCTGCCGCTCTGGCGGGCTGGGACCGCAATATCCAAACCAACGGGTTTATACGCCGTCTGGTCCGCTCCTTCTCTCATTTAGTGATCTGTTCCACATAACAAACAAATTGTTTCGGCATATTTGTAGCAAATAAATGTATAGTCGATTTTCCCATTGCACGTTCAAGTGTGGACAAACTCGGGCCATTTGCCACCCTGAAGCAATATATCCGACAGTGTCTCGGTGAGTGTTTCCGTGCTCACCTCCGTGGACCTGGCATTACACCAAGCGGTTCCTGGCTCGCATTGACTTGGCCAAATACTTGCATCCTGTAAATTGTAAAACATCTTTTGAGCTAAGCAGTTTGCCCAAATGACGTGTCCCATTACTGCGTCAAGACCATACATCTGTCTTGGAATAATCTTAAAGTAGAGGAATGCCACTGCCTTCGGAACGGACAGTAGCCGGACATTGCCTATTTCTGCATAAAAAGAGATTAGAGCTGTGCGCACTGCTTCGAGGGCGTGGGCAGTAAAGGTCGTCCCAATATGATGAAGCCGAAGCCCCAGATACCGGAAAGTGTTAACGAATTTCAAGAATTGGCCGCTGCAACGTATAACGTCTTTGGCAGCAAATCGACCCTATCTTTTAAATTTCACAGCCTTGGTCTTCATCGCGCTCATTTCCAGCCGCTTTTAGACAAAGAACACATTCGTCAGATAAGTGATACGCTTGATAGCACCCAGGTCGTAATGACGATCACTATGTTATCTACGAGCATTACAACTATGGCCTTTTAGCATTCCGGTCGAATATAGCCAAAAAAACTAGCAAGCAAAAGAGTAAAGGCGACACAGCTCAACATTTTGCATTTCCGCATCGCATCCAGCTTCCCTTGTGCCAGTAAGGTGCCCTCATAAAAAAAACTCGAAATTACATTTAGATTGGATCCATCAACCCCTACGCGTCTCCCACGAGATCTCAAGGTGTGGCCTCTCTCTACTTTGCGGCACCATTCACGAGCTTCAGTTAAGCCTTTCTTCTGAATTTCGACCGTGGTTTCTGAAAGATGACATCAAAATATTGCCAATGTAAAGGCTGTCTTAGGACTTAAGTTCAATGACGTAAAGTGTAGTGTTTTCTGTTTCTTTTAAGATCACCCTCATTTGTGCTTCAAGTGATCAATCATCTACCAGGCTAATACCTGAACATTTCAGCTTCTAAAAGCGCCAGTCCCTAAAGACTTCCTTAAGATATTTCAAACAAGCAAATAATATCAGGATTTATTGTTCACTTGACGTGTATACCTAAAACACACATCACTTTCGTCAGGGACATCGGTCTTGTACATTGTTGGAGGTGATACAGATCACACAATTCTCCACAAAACTTGCAATCACACTCGGTATTTATTTTGTAAAACCCATTTCGTGTACATAATTTCATTTGAAATCCATGTATTGCAAACTCCGATAACGGAGGACCTATTCTTGCAACAAGGACCCTTTGAATAGTAAGCAGTCGTCGTCCTAATCTTTCAAAAATGCAAATTAATACTCGCAGGCTTATATTCCCACTCAAAATTATTTTATTGAGTAAGTTCACCTTGGACGAGTAGAACCATGTGGCTTGTATCCCGTCAGCAGATGTTAGTGCAATCTTTAAACTAAAGAGGCAGCAATGTCAGGTGGCGACGCCAGGTGGACCACCCCAAGCTTGGGTCAAAATGCCTTGAGTTTACACATTTGTTGGGAGTCAATTGTTAATTTGTGATTCATTGTGATTCATAACACGCACTATATATATATATATATATATATATATATATATATATATATATACGCGCATATAACTATCCATATGGGATCGTGTTTCTGCAACGCTAACACGTATTTGCTATTATTTGCACTTTCTGTCACCTTGCGGGCGTGCTGGAACGAAGCGGTTTCCTCCTGGGAGAAGCGATACCGTAAACTTAATCACCTCGTTTGACAACAGACCAGCCCTTCACTATTTATACCATTACTGCTACTATAACGGGTGCTACTACTACTACTATTGACCATACAACGTATGGCGGATAGAGATGAGGGGGAGCAGAATACAGATGGGTGGAGATTAGCACCCGATATATATATATATATATATATATATATATATATTGACGACACTACAGCGACGAGGCGCGAGTGTCACCAAGAGCTGTGGTGTGTCCGTTTTGCTTGGGGGCGTTGTGTCCTCGAGTCGCCTCTGGCTGAGGCCTCAGGGCGGGCCATTCCTGCCTCGATGGAGGGGCAAGGGTCCCAGTTGCCGGGGGTTTAGCCCGGCGTCGATGAGCGACTGAGCCAAGGATCGACCAGATGAGGGCAGATGAACGATCGGGCCGATGGGCGGCCTCTGCTGTGTCTTCTCCCTCTTCTTCACGTTCGCGCGAGCCCAGCACAGACGTGATCGCCATTTTGTTTGCTGCTGCTGCTCCTGTTACAGCGGCCGGCTGCCGTCGCCGGCCACTCAGCCAGCCAGTTAGCCATGGCTTGGGCTCTTGGCCTCGCTAGCGCCTTTCGCTATAGCTTAACCTCTTTTGGAGGGTCATTATTATTAACTAACAACAGCCGCAGAAGCGACGATGACGACGACAACAGAGGACGATAGAGGACGACAACAGAGGACGAGAGAGGACGACAACCCGAAGGGCACGAAGAACGACGGGCGGGGACGTATCGATGATGTGTTAGCCACCAGCCAAGCGGAGGCGGCAGTGGGGCATTAACATTTCGTATTAAATGACCACTAGCAGCCGTTGGGCCGCCTTTTCACTCTACACTTGCCAACAATGTCGGGAAGCATTCAATGGCGCGCCGCAATGTGTTTCTACTGCTCATATGCTTACAGATGCTTGTTATTGTCGTCTTCGCGGGTGTTAGTGTCGTTGTTGTTATTGTTGTTGTGGTTGTTGTTGTTGTGGTGGTGGGTGTTGTTGTTGCGGTTGCTATTGTTGTTGTTGTGATTGTTAGTGGTGTTATCGTAGTAGTGTTGCTGCTATTATTTTCTAGGGTTGTTTGTATTGTTGTTATGGTAATTGACGTTGTTGCTACGGCTGCTGCTGCTTTTTCTGTTATCGTTGTTCTTGTTGTGGTTGTATGTTTGTATGTTCGCTATCACTGTGTATCATGGAACGTTATTATTGCAGCTATACGTAAAATTATTTTTCATTAGTGTTCAATTCGTGCAATTGTGTTAAATTACCGTTTTTTTACTGTTATGCGTTAATCTCTTTTTTTTAGCCGATATCGCATGTAACAGAAGCCACGTTTTCTCACAAACAGCCAATAGCAATATCGGGTTTAGAAACATCGCTTCGCGTCGGTTACCCGTATTATCGTTCATATGTTTTGCGATATCCCCTTACAAAACTATTATTGTTAATGAGATTTTCATCAATTTGCTTTAAGAAGGCGCTTGTATAAACTAGATTGAAGAATTAGGTGAGCATCATTGATGCTGCTCTTACATGCGTTGCATACATACATACGTGTATGTAGATAGGCATGGTTTTTGATGCGAGTTCTCTAACGCTTGACAACTGAGCCCCGTCAGTCTAAATGAAGCGTCTATATTTAAATAATATCTGGAGTTGTCGGGTTAGCACTGAAAGTAACACAACACAGTTACCCATCCAATGTCTGATAACGTGCTAGCTTTCTGTCGTAAAAACGCTGAGTTGATAAGCTTCAATATTTGCGTTGCAAACTAGTAGTAATTGAAGAGAAATAGATTCTTTTTAAAATTACGTTTTTCTTCTTTAGCGAAAAGGAGTGAGCTGCACTTTAAAGTGACAGTTGTACTCACATTGGCACAATCATAGCTGCTTTCTGCTTTTGAGTGAAGGTGCGTCTTGCAATGTCATCCAACAACTTTAAAAAAACGAAAGCGCAAATTAACGTGCTGTCCCCATAGCTATAACAAAGACATGCTTTATATATGATGGCTTCTTCGCGCAGACCATAGCAGGCATGCTCGCGATCGCCATAGCATGTCTCATGTATAGCCTCTCATAAGTGCGTTAAAGGCTAACTCCACACCGCGATTGACCGCGAAGTTTAAATTGTGCTTACTTAAAATTGGTTAGGTCAAACACGGCTGTGTAGATCGGCAGATGCTCCGCGCTATTCTTAGCCACGTAAAAGTAATACGGTCGGCAATTTAACTGGCTCGACAAATGTTCTAAGTAGATTGGCTGCGGCCTCTTCATGTGTCAGAGAGAGAATTGTAGATAAAAAAATAGGAATTTTCCTACCGAGTTACTCACTGGTAATAAATTGTTTGTGTTTGATGATTTGCTTGTCAACAGAATGGCAAAGGAATGGATAGAGTATTTTTTATTTACCAATATTCTGTAAGAAAGGTGCTATTCAGTTGCGGCACTGCTAAATAGAGTAAGAGAAAAAAAATGAGGGAAAAAGACCGTGATAAATCTAAGACTGGCCGTATGGTTCGCCACTTGATTGCTACGTCTGCGCTGCTCTGAAATACCGGGTAGGCCAGATAAAAAGAACGCTATTCAGCAGCAAGCGACCGCAGTCGTTTAAAGATTCACACGAGTGTCACGCGAGTCTCACTGGTTGCCCTCGCTTTTCCTAATGGACTGTGTAGTGGCGCGAGGGCTACCGGCAGCGCACAGTATCCGTATCGCTTCTTTGCTTTTTCATCATGAGGGCATAATGAGGGCGTAACAGTAGCAAGAAGAAGGTTATGAAAAAAGCGAGAAATAGAATTAAAAACGCGCAATTAGTCACCGGTCAACACCGGTAGCGGCTCCACCCATTCACTGGCTGATAGAACTTTTCGTTTTGCGTGGGCTTTAATTTTCCCGCTATCGGTGGACGGCAAAGACAAAGCTGAAAAAATATGCCAAAACACCATGTCAGCCAATGCAGCTGCATGTTGTTGTCGTTGATCATATTAGTCAGCTTATTTTAACTTGTGACTGCCACTACGGCATGACGGTGATACGTCTAAGACGGATACCGCACCGCTTTAAAGAGTGGGGCGTTGCCATTGCAGTCACGAACAATAGACCAGTGTAGGATTGAACTTGGCGTTGCTTGGTTTTTGTTCTTCGCTGATATGTTGGATCTGGCCGGACAATGTTGCGGCTGCTGCTACTAGAAGCCCATTCAAGTCCAATGTGAAAACGCTATGGCCTGCTCGAAAGTTGATTCGGAGCAATGACCTCTTGCCAGCACTAACGAGACGTAGGTCCAATTACGTATATAACTCCTTCTGACAAACCTTGAAGAAAGAGTCATCACTGAAGGGCTTTCTGAAGGGAGTCGCATAATGGTTGAGGTTATCTGCTGGTTTGAAAAAAATGTGAAAACAATCACTACTACTAACAATACGGCACCTACTATAACGTCCGCAGCCTTGTCTAAAATACGAATAAAATACACCTCGCAAGCTTAAAATAATTGCTGTTCCTTTAACAAACTATTGATGATAATAGCCGTCGTTCGTAAAGGGTCCACGGTTAATTGCTTGTGGCATATGTTTACATCTCTACTCATGTTGCTGGTTATGCAGGTAATTTTCTTTTCTAGACTTGGTCTAAGCTTACATTTCTTGTTATTGAGTAACGCGGGACTAGTTGCAGATATAACTAGATATACGTAAGGAGAATAGTGACTATTCGCAATAGGCTAAGCTAAAATGTGAGCCGAGGTTCAAGTTGTCAAGAAATCGGGCCGAAGTTCAAGTTGATAAGCAACGTTAAAGCGTCCATGGCGACACTGTAGAACCGTTACACAGAGCCATTCGTCGAGCCGAACATTTCTTTTTGACGTACCATAGCGGAACTGATTGATTAGAATTTTTTATTGAGCTTTTATTGTCTAGATTTTTGCCGAGATGGGCCGACGGGAGCACCTTTTGGTCTTCTCCAAAACTCGCACATCTATGCCCACGGGTATATGCCTCGTTAGGTCGCTCCCGTTCGTCACAGAATAAAGTGGGGCAAAATATTGCACATGCGTAGTTAGTATATTATAAGCAATATATTTGCATATATGTCCATGTATAACCCTTGAAATTCAATAATAACTACCCTTTGCATATATAACTAATAAATACACATAGTCGATAGTCGAACACCCCTCGACCCTAGATGTTGGTTTGTCAGATGTACCTGCGGTTTGCATACCGCAGTCGTGCATGCAACGCGCATTTAGCAACGCGGCTGCTCGAAGCTGTTCCTAGAACGATCAAGTCGAGTGTTGAGATCGCGCGCCAATATTGGTAAACGATTGTCGATAGAACATCGAGACCTCCACCTATACTTGTTGCCTTTAGGGACAACATGGATATATTTAGCCATGATTGTTTTCACAACTCCGGTGCTGTGAATAAGCATTACGCGACGCCACCACTGACGCGTCTTGTGGTGCTTATCCTGTTGGCAACACAGATGCTCACATAGTAAGCTGAGTATTGTATGGGCGTTACAAACCACGTCTTCGCTGGAACAAAAACGTCCCTTCATTTGAGTTCGGAAGTAGGTAGTGAACTGGACGTTGACTGTAAACCTTGACAACTGTAGATCAATAGAGTCGCTCCAAAACGGCCGCCGCTGATGGAGGCTGCCGCGTTGCTGAATGCAATTGGCTGGTTGATTGGCTGTCATGTTGATAGAACTTGTGTTGTCGTCTTACCCTCGTAATGTTCGACATGTTCCGCTTTTCATGCCGCGGTCCCTCGGATGCTTTATATAACCGATATAGTTTTGGGCGGTGAGTCGCGAGTATAGGAACCACCAGGAGCGTCCCTTTGTAAGTGGACGCTCTTGATATGCTTTTGGAGGGGTTCTGCTGCCTGGTATTACTGGCGTTCAGTTGGACACCGACACTAATGTATGCCGGCATTAAATCGAATATTGCCAAGGGTCATCGATGTCACCTTAAGTGATGAATTGATGGTGAAACAAACGATGATAAGGGCGAGTTGATGGTAAAAGAAAATCCATCAGATGGAAGACGTGAATAAGGGAATGCGTATGTACGCTTTCACGGATTAGGCACCATCGACGTGTAGTTTAGCAGTTACGTTGGCGGTAAATTTTTACACACTTCTCCTTTACACCTCCTTTGTCAACTTAGCTGACCTTTGGCAAGATGAGGAGCACAGTTCCGCCATAGCAGAAAATCGTCACGTTAATAAGACTTCTCCATGAGACGATGTCCATCCCAAAACCGCAGTCGTTTTGTCGTGGTCGTGGGTGGTGAAGACCGTGGTGTCGATACAGACTATGGAATCGAAAGAAAATGCAAAGTGCATTTAGGGATAAATCGTTGAGGCAATGGAGATTACGTGTGTGCGTCACCAAAGTGTATTGCATTGCGCATTGTAGCCTGCCCTAAGCATCAAGCTAAATACCAAGAACTCGGAGCCAGGAAAAGACGCAAGTACTTCAGTGCCAGAATTGCTTGTATTTCGCTCCTGATGAGCTTCAGTTGTTTGCAGGGGCCTAACGTGAACTATAAGCCGTTATTATTTAGTCTCACAAAAGCGGAACTCACTCGTTGGGCGAGAATCAGATAAGCCGTCACATAACAAATACTCTACCGAACTTTGATGTGATGAGCTTAAACTCGGTCGTCCAGCTTTTTCTCAGTACGAATGAATACGACATGAACACACCTTTGGAACTGAGATACGCTGGATTCTACGGGCACTTTCTAAGGAAAAAGTATCCGACCAAGCCAGAGCTATTATAATTGGTTTCGGTCAAAACTGATTTTGACGTAGCGATTTGTTTACTGATATCTCGAGAAGCGAACAGACATTGAGGAACGTGGCATATCTCCAGGCTCCCTCCTAAACTCAAGGGTAAACTCGGTGACAACGTAGACGATCCTAGTCCCTGTAGGGGAATAGCATCTCAGTTTATGGTCAACATTATATTTTGTATGCTAGTGATTTGACGGAATGTGGTAAATCGCGTAGTAAACTGAACAATTCCCAGTAGAATATGTCGAAATTAAGCAGTAAATTGGTAGCCGTGCTGTAATACACGTAGTCTAACAAGAGATTGGATGGGCTGTGGCAATGCCTGGAAGGCATGTGTAAGAAGTCGTTATTCGTGAAAATTATTGTCGTGAAAACCGTTAATAATAATAATTGTCACTACCCATTGGTGGAGTACTTCCAGCAAGGAAGAGTCGGGAATAGCAAAAAAAGCCAAGGCTATGCAGGTCAGACGTAGTTCAGATCTTGGGCTATGAGTTTATTTTATGAAAATCGTCTTACCGCACACGGCGGTTAGTTCAACTCTAGTTTCTCCCTCAGGGGAGGCGGGAAATGTCGACCTTCTGTGGCTGCGGCCACCCATCTCTCAATCATAAGAGCTTTCTTAAAACTGGTGTTTGGTCTTGACAGGGTCTAAGCTCATCTGATTCCTGTGAATAATTGTTTGTCGGGGCAGCGTTTGAGTCTTAAAAAAAAAACTACTTTTTTGTTTTTTAATTGGGGACAGAAACTACTACGTATGCTCTTCTACGATTGGGTAGGAAAGTAGTTAGACTATTTCTAAGCCTAACAGACAATTCAAGGTCTACTGGGCGAGAGGTATTTCAGGCCAGTAACGAAGTTGAAGGTCTAGAGATTTTTTGGCTACGTCCCTTCATGATGGGGCCGCTTGCGATAGCCGAGCAAGTGACCGCATGTGATTTAAGCACAGCAAATGATGGTAGTACACGGCTACCATTACTTGTTGGGCTAAAATGCTAAGTTCATAAAGTCTACAGTGCGTGTTCATTGCGTATTAGTCGCAGCAATGCGCTAAATACCATGCAGCTGGCTATTGGGAGCTTACACCCCACTATATATCTCCCGGCAACAGCCCGGTGTAAAAACGAACAAATAGAAGACGTGTATATGCTCAGCAGACGAGTAAAATAATATATATATATATATATATGAATCTGTACTGCGTCCAACTGATCAAAACTCTCATCAAGACACTAATCATAACCTCTAATTGACACATACCTGTACACCTCCAAAAGCCAAGCATTTATTATTGTTGTTGTTGCTGTTAATGTTGTGTGGGAGTGGGCGTTCAACGCTAGGCCAGAAAACACTGAGACTTTACAATGCATGAGACTGAATCCTGCTCAGGCAGAATAATGCTGGTAGACTTTGCTGCTGGAGAAAACCCAAATAAATCCAACATAAGCACGCTAGAAGTGGTTAACAGGTTACGACAAAATGATAACGTATAACAGTCTCCTACCAGTTAACATCTGTAACCCTCCCTGACAAACCATAAAGAAGTGACGCGCACTTGAAAGTCACACACCAAACGTGTACCCGCGTAGGCTCACCCCCCACCCCCCTTCTCAATTCATAGAGCCGATGATAGCGGCGGCGTTTCCCCTACACACTGCGAGCGAGAGTTGCTGACGCAGAAACTCGCCCTCGCGCTGGTCACCCGTGTTAGGACTAATTTTGACACCTAGGTCTTTGAGGAGGATACTTGTGCTCTTGCTAACCGGGCCCATCGTTTCCATGGCGACGGGTAATTATTATTATTATTATTAACCGCAGATGCCGATCAGGGTACTTGACTGCGTCCTCAATCCTGCATTGCGCCCTGGTCAAGAACAGACCAGGGGCGGCCGCCAAAACGATGACTTAAGTCGAACCTGGCCGTGTGTCTCCAGACGCAGCGGCTAAATGGGCAGAGACGAATCTCTAAATCCCGTTAGATATCCCTCCCTTCTCATCTTCTATCTACTTTTCCTCCTATGCTACTCCCTGGCCTCTCCTAAACGACCCAACGCCAATCAGTGCGTTTCGTCTCCTCGGGCTTCCGACGATAAATTATATCCTGCCTAGTTCGGATTTAAAAAGTCATTTATTGTTTTGTTGCTCGAGTCCGGAGGCCCGCATGTTCCTCCGTCTCCTTGGGCTGCTTTATCTTCGCTTTACGTCGTTATTTCTTTTCATTGCAGCGTCTAAACGAAACACAGACAGAAGAAACTGCCAACGACACAACGAAGGCGAGAAGAAAGGAGTTTTGTTTTCTCGAGGTGAACTTAGCCTCTTGCCTTCTCGCAAAGTGCGCAGTTCACTACACAATTTCGGTCGCTGCGTTTAAGCATTCTCCGGCCGTTTATCTGGGAGATTTGGGGACTGCAGAGATAAACACACACACATACACACACACAGAAGTACACACAAATATACACACATGTTAACCTCGTCCCCACACGAGAATCGAGGCCAGCCCCAACCGGGCGGTCAACGACAAAACGTAGAAACGCCACACGACAAGGCTGCCTTCGGTGCTAGTTGGCGCATCAGCAGTAAAGGTGCTACAGAACGATGAACGCTCGCATCGCATCTATCAAAGCTACACCGAACAATCAACGGCAACGCTGCTGAGCGCGGCAGAAATTGTTCGTTGTTGGCATATAAATCGAACGACAACGAATTTGGCAACCGGTTAGATAGTATCAGTAGTAGTAGTAGTACATCGCTGTTTTATACCTGTGCTTCCAGGTTGATATATCTCCATTGGTTAGACAGTCACATGACTCAGCTACAGGAGATGGTTGAACGTGGTGACGCACGGGACACACGGTCTGTTACGAGGACCAATTGCGCATTCTTATCATGCGCCGCATGTCGTTGGTCCATATCATGTTCAAGCCTCGGCATGCGTGTAAGAATATATATATATATATATCGACATAACGGTATGAAAGTGATAAACGATTATTTGCCATAAGTTGTGAATTCAGAGACGGCATAGCGGCAGCGTAAATAAGCCATATATATATATATATATATATATATATATATATATGTTTTTTTTTCAGTTCAGACAAGGGTTTGGGAATAAAAATAAAAAGAAGATAATAAAAACAAAAGTTAATACCTATACCATATTATTGGCGATACTGACACACAAGGCAAAGGAGCACACTGGGCTGTAACTTGATAGACAATATAACTCGAAATGATAACTAAAAACTGAAAATGTAGACGGTCGCCCTAAGTGAATCCCCCTTTTCAATCATGTATTCCGATTTAAAAGCCATATTTTGAAGTCTCGGCTAAAACAGGTCAGAGACTTCGAGTGACGCATTTTATGCGGGATACTCTCCCACACGACGGGCAGTCTGTATTCAAGAGATTGGATGCTAGATTTTTTCTGTCCCTGTGTATGAGGGACTAGAGGAAAGGCAACCGCAGCAGGTACTAAACTACGACTGATCTTGAAGCCGGAAGTAGCTAGTGGAAGACGATACAGTGAATCGATGGATATGATCTTGTAATCACAATATATATCTCTAACAGATCATCCCAAATAAAGCCCTCAAGGCATCGTTTTGCATTACCTGAGTCTGATGAAGAACGTGATCAAAACCACATCCTCACAAGAGAATGCCGTACGTGAGTACCGGCACAAACAGCGTTTTGCAGATCAGTATCAGACCATCCAATGGAACTCCTATACGATGCAAGCGTCGCAAGGCCGGTTTAACTGCATAACATTTGGGTGTGATATGATCAATATGAGCGCGCCCACTTAAACCTTCGTGTAAGATGAGACCCAAACAGTTAGTAGTTGACGAAACTTACAGACCGAATTCTGAAGAAAGCCGATCACGATCCGCCCGCAACTTTAGTTGTAGAGAGCGAAACAGAGTGAACCTAGTCTTGCTAGCATTAACAACGAGGCCGAAATAATAAAATATTTTGATTACCTCCTTCACTTGGGGTAGTGAGCGCGTTATATCGAGGGCTGGAGAGTCAACTCTAAATAAAAGTGTAGTGTCATCGGGAAAAGCTATCGGTTTACTAATGTTCTCTTTTTCAATATTAAGCAAAATGAAATTAACGAGAACCAAGAAAAGAAAAGGCCCTAGCACCGATCCTTGTGGATTTCCAATATTAACAGATTTTCACGAGGAAACCTTTTTACGGGTGGTTTTTCGTGGAAATCTCTTAATTTATATATATATATATATATATATATATATATATATATATATATATATAATATATACACATATTGATTAATAAATCATCACAATATTTTCTATATATATATATATATATATATATATAGAACATATTGTGATGATTTATTAATCATTTACAATACGTTTGCACACTCGGCAGTGCTCGGCTTAATAAAAATGGTGGTGAAAAGGTGTCACGTAAGGTTAAGGGTCAGCTGTCCGTGTCCTTGCTTGATGGTAGCCCCCGCTCTTATGAATTCGGTGCGAACGATATATCCTCAAGGTCGCTTGCAACGTTAAGACGGTAAGATCTATAAGATTCCTCTTTGTGACGCCGAGCCCCAAGATTGTACTGCAGATTCGGAGTCCCATACACCACTCATAGAGATAGTGATGGATCCGAATCTGCAAGGTTTTTGCGGGTCGAGGAGCGCCGCTCTTAGAAACTCGACGTCATATTTGGTTATCTTTTCCTGTCGCGCTTTTGCCCTAATCGGGCCGCAAACCTTCGGCATCTAAAACTCAGACCTTGGTCCTCCTAGATAGAAACTAAGCACACCGTCGTATTCCTGAGCAAATTCTGCTTCTTTCGAAGAACGTATAAGGCCGGTCAGAAGATGCAACACGGTCGTTTAGAAGACAATTCGCCAAGAATGAAGTGCTTTATTAGCCTTCATGCAAAATACCTAAAAATAATTACCCTACGACCACTCACGGCGCTAACATTCAGACAAAGACGACAGAAAAAAAATGACGATCACTTTGGTACCAAACTTATGGCAATGCAAGCTGTGGTTGCGGAGTAATTACGATTTTTCGGCGGGATGTCAAGATCAAGTTTATGTGAAATGGCTGTGCGGCGACGCGCTGCGGCTGTCGCGCGACACGTCGGCGGTAGTGAACGTCGCCGTACAGTCATTTTACATGCACTTAATATCAACATCCCGCCGAAAAATCGTAGTTACTCCGCAACCACAGCTTGCATAGTTATATTTGGTACCAAAGTGATCGTCACGAAATGTGTATTTGCTCGAACGTTAGTTTTGAGCGCCGTGAGTGGTCGTAGCGTAATGATTTTGAGGTATCTTTTTCTTTTGAGCATAAAGGCTAATAAAGCACTTCATTTTTGGCGGATTCTCTTCTAAACGACCGTGTCGCATCTTCTGACCGGCCTTATACGTTCTTCGGAAGAAGCAGAATTTTTATGCTTTTATGTCGCAACAGCACATTTTATGCTTCTATGTCGAGCAAAAACACTAGTGTCACAAATTGTAGTAATTAACTCTCACTTCGAAACATATTGTCAGAGACCATGTTCTATTGAAAAAGATATTTGGTTTAACGAGCTCTACAAATCCTTACTACAATGAAAAACTTTTCCAAACACTCTGTATATATATAGATATTATTATGATCTAGATTTATTTTCAATAAACAAACAGAACACATGCAAATGTAACAGTGTGCGCGTTCTTTGAATCTCCCTTTGATCCGATATATTGTTAGATTAAACGATGCAGAGAGCACATGGGTATGCATGTCGAGAAAACTATCCAAGTTGGGCCAAGAGGCGGAGGCGTATAGCGGTGCGTCTGGAAGGCGCTCGATGCCGAAACCGATTTCCGCTGTCATCTGAACTCAAGCGGAATCAGCGCGAACCACCAATAATGCGCTTACATGCACATTGTTGACATTATGTTCGTATGTCTGATTTTTCGTTCACTGGTTTGTTGACGAACAGACAACGATGGTTTCGTTTAGCTCAGCTTAGCCCGCCGGTTCACACTACAGACGGCAAGAAGAAAGGGGGGGGGGGGGCACGTAAGGGCAGATACAAAATTGAGGAGGTGTATAGGAGAATTCTCGGGGCGAGACGGACGAGAAACTTGCAAAGGATTCTATAGCTCTACCGCTAACGGGCTTTTACAGTCCAGTCAGAGCCCAGATGCATAGTGGCAGAGCGACGGCACAGACTTGTCCGCGTCGGCCCGTCTGTTCTACCCGACGACGACTTTGACGCCCACACCGGGGTTCTGGGGGGGAGACGACTGGCGTACGGCATTCCTATGGCTTATGGCATTTGGCGGTTTTCGGGCTGCCGTTGGTTGTCGTCGTCGTTGCTCCCCCACGCCAGCCACCCCTCACGCTAACCGACCGCGTCGACCGCCCGGAGCGATTTACTATCGGAGAGGCGTCGTCGTAGAGGCCGGCGTCTGAGACCTTATGCTAGCCGAGACCAGCAGCGGTCGCGACGACATGTTGGCATCTGCCTGGCAAGCTCGCATGCCCCTAACGCCCCCCCCCCCCCCCCCGCTAACCTCCCCGCCCCCCGTCTTTGAGCGCGTTCGTTGGGCTGTTGTCGCTTGCGGCACCCCCAGCTGGCAGTCTCTCTGCCTTCTCGTATGGCTGTCAGTGACTGAGTGAGTGAGCGGGTGAGAAGAGTGCGCTCTTCGTCTCTCGAACGCACTTGGTCGAATTCCGGCAAAAGCTGGCGCAACGAACGACCACAGGAATCTGCGGGACCTGTCCGTCTGGATGTTTGAAATGGCCAGTATCCGAATAATAGCTAGCCAGACAGACAACTCGCCGCCACACGCTCACAGGCGCGAGTTGAGTCTATCTGAAAAATAGATGTTTAAGCGGCAACGGTGGCTACGGCAACAACAGTCACAACACCCCGCGGATACAGCAATAGGAGTTGACGACGACGACATCACTGCCTGCACTGTCGGCGTTGTTACAGATGTTGTTACTGGTCTCTCTTCGTCGTCGTCGTTGTTGTTGTTGTTGTTTTAGTTGTTGTTGTTGGCGTCGTAGCGGATGTTGTTGTTGTCGTAGCTGCTGTTGTTGTTGTTGTTGTTGCAGTCGAAACTGTAATTGTTGTTGCCATCTATGTTCTGTGTGACTACGCATCGTCCTACAGTTGGGCAGTTGTGTCCGTCGAAACCCCCCGAGACGTCGAAACCCCGACAACGAATTGGCCGATGAGTGCCGCCTCGTATTGCAGCGCGAAAGAAGATCTAGCAGCCCGTCCAACAGAGAGAGAGAGAGAGCAACACATTGGCAACCACTCGCCGCTCGACCCTGTGATGTCGTGACGTGATGACCGCTGCGTGCTCCGAGTACTAAGCATCGTCGGCTCTGCCTGACTCTAACCCGCTGAGTCAGACCGCGTCTAAGCGCGTCTACCCGCCGCCCTCGTCAGCTTGGCCTCATCGGGCTGTACTTACTGCCCGTGAGTACAGTAGCTAATGAGACAAACCGTTGACGATTGTCGGTCAGTCGTAGCAAGCCGTTTGGCCCGGAGCCTATACATATGTACATAAATGTATATGTAAACATATATAGGTACATATGTAAAGATATATATATATGTATATATATATATATATATATATATATATATATATATATATTGTGATAATGTATTAGTTATTTACAATACGTTTGCACACTCGGCAGTGTTCGCCTTCTATATATATATATATATATATATGCCAATTGTTTTTCATTCCAATTTTACAACACTTAGAAAGTTAGAAACACACAATACAAAATACACATGTAGCAAGTGATTGCGTGGCACTTAATTCAATTCAGCATTTATTTCAACACAAAATTGATAGACAGCTGATTCAATTTTGACAAGAGGTCACAATGTGACTTTTTGGTCTCACAATATGTATTTAACTTTGGATGATAAGAACGTTCCGCAAATTTCCGCACACACAAGTATATGATAGCGTCCAATGTCACATTCTCCGCAAAAGCTACAAACACATTCTTCAACATTAAAACAGCTTTGCTTCATGCATACGTAATGATGGTACCCAAGCCAGGTTATTCGGCAGATTAGCAAGCGGTTCTTTTGCATGGCTCCTTTCCATCTATATGAACAAAAGGCCGGGCCATCAGTATAATTCTTAGCTACAAATTTTAAATTTCTGTTCTCTATCGGCTTGATATGAGTCTAAAATATGCGCTGTAAATGGTGTGTTATTAAGTGCTAGGTCTTCGATAAATGTTCTCTCTCCGCACATATCTAGGGCAAGTGTTGCCGACGCGCACTTTGGAAGCCGCAAAACACGCTTAACATATCTGGCCTTTAGCTTATCTAGACGCTTTAAATGGCTAAGGGCCAGGTATGAGGCAAATGTAGCAAGGCAATATGTTGCTACAGAGAGTACTTTGATTTTAAAGCAATTAATAGCTGTTTTTACGTCCACACCATGCGTAACAAAAACTTTGCAGATGTAGCTTTTGCTTGTATCTCCTCGATATTTTTTTTGGAGGACTAACTGGGAAATGCAGGACGCACACACGGTCACCACTGCAGGATTGCAACTGCAAGTGTGGGCCGGTAGTGTGAGGCTCCAACCCACTAAAAACCAGTCATGTCTCTCTACCCCCCCCCCCCAGCAGGGAAGGGCTATTTGCAGTACTACAAACTACTGGGGGGGGGGGTGTAATAGCCCGGTTTACTGATTGGGCCGGCCCTCCGTAGCCAGAGAGGTCATCGACATGCGGTTAACCCGCTCTTTCTCGGTTAAAACACACCTGATGGCGGTCGCGATTGTGCACCAATCACCCTGTGAAGTTGTCATTCTTGGGACCAGAGCAAGAAGACCAGATGGAGTCGACGAAGTGTAGTCGCGAAGATTCTGCAGAGGTCGGCGCTGGGCCTCCCAGGCGGGGCAAAACAGGACCGTATGCTCGGGTGTGTCGTCCACCAATTGGTTGCAGTAGAGACATGTTGGGCTCACTGCCTTCCCAATTCGGTAAAGGTAGAAGCGAAACTCCCCGTGTCCCGTGAGCACTTGCGTGATGTAGTACTCTACCTCCCCTCCAGGGCGGCCAATCCATGCTCTGATATCTGAGAGGAGAGCTTATGTTCTTGCGCCAGGGCATCCGCTCTGAATGTTGTTATACTCTTCTTGCCAGCTATCTAGCGTTGCCTGTCGCTCAGCGTCCTTGCTTCTTGTCGGATCTTTCTAGAGTCGACGTCGTTCCTCGGCCTTAAGATCCTATGGCACGGTGCCAGCTAGCAACAGGGCCGCTACCGTGCTCACCGTTCGGTATGCGCTGATAATGCGCAGAGCCGGGACCCGTTGCGCTTTTCGAAGCATGCGTCTTCGTGAGGCCGTTGCAAGCGTGGCCTTTGGCCAGACTGGGGCACCGTATAGGACAATTGACTCCGCCACCGACATAAGAAGACGGATTGTAGATTGGCGCGGGCCGTAGGTGTTGGGCATTAGACGACCGAAATTGTTGGCCGCCTTAAGTGCTTTCCCGCATGCATGCTGTAGGAGTGAATGCCCCTTAAGGCTGTTTTCTAAGACGACTCCGAGGTATCGGACGGAGTTAGACACGTTGATGCCATGCCCCTCAAGCACGATCTGCAAAGACTTGCAGCGCTTTTGTCCCAGAAGTATTGCTTCACTCTTAGTAGGCGCGAGGGTCAGTCCCGCTGATTTCATCCAGAATGCCACATCCTCGAGGACTTCGTTTGTATGCCGCTCCAGCTCATCAGCCGATCTTGCCTGAATCAGAACAAGCAGATCGTCCGCAAAAGCAAGAAGCTCGACTCCAGGTGGGAGGCGCTGTAGACGAAGTACTTCGTCGTATGTTATGTTCCAGAGCAATGGTCCGAGAATAGAACCTCTCCAGGCACTCCAGCCGTCATACTAAATTTAAGGCCTTGGCACGTAAAAGTCCGTTCGTCTAGGTAGTTGGAGATTACGCGGGGAAGGTAAGCTGGTACCTTGCGTTTGTAGAGCGCCTTAAGAATGGTACTCCATGGCAGACTGTTAAACGCGTTTTTAACGTCTAGGAAAACTGCGAGCAGAAGCCCGCGAGCCCTGGGCGCCATCTGTTGCAGCAGCTCGGCCTTTGATTGCACTTTGGTTATAGCTCCGAGAGCTGTGCGGCCGCGTCGAAATCCGTACTGAGATTCCGACAGAAGCCCATGCTCCTCTGCAAAATCACGAAGGCGCTTTTCGAAAATGGCCTCGAAAGCCTTTGCCAGCGTGCCGAGTAGGCATATCGGTCTATACGATCCATTCCCTTTTGGGATAAGAATGACGCGGGCCTACTTCCAAGTGGCGAGAATAATTCCCTCCTGCAGAATTCGGCTGAATACGCTGCAGTCTCCTCTGGGAGTTTTAGTAAGAGGGCCTTTGTGGCAGCGGCCGGGACTCCGTCGGGTCCGGGGGCCTTCCCAACCTTAATCCGTGCTGCGGCGCCGATTATTTCAAGCCTGGTACTTGGGACTAACTGGGCGTCTGCGACGTGGGTGCTGCTACTGGGGCCTTTGCACTAGGCTCGCAGCCTCCAGCAGCTGCTACAGTCCTTCTGCTGTGGTCGGCGGCCCATTTTGGGAGATCGACTTGTCCATTCTTTGGTGTAGTTCTTCTAGACTTTGTCGTCTCAACACTGGCCGTGGCAGTAGAGCCGTGTCCGTTGAGGAAAACTAGGGTTCAGAAGAATGCCAAACTCTAGACAGTGGTGGTCACTGAGGGTTGCCTCGTCACTTAGAACTGCCCACCTTGCTAGCCGGCCTGCTTGGCCACGGCGGCAAATTGTCATGTCAATCACGGAGCCTCTGCTGACTCCGTGGTATGTTGGCGTGTCCCCTGTGTTGCACACGACGAGGTCTTCAACGGCAAGCCAGTCTAAAAGGGCAGTCCCACGAGCCGTAGTTGTTGGGGATCCCCACGTTGTCGAGGCTGCATTAAAATCGCCTGTGATTACTATAAAAGAGGCGTCACATAGTCTAAGAGATGCAGAGAGATTGTCAAGTAGGGTAAAAAGATCGTCTATAGATCTGTTGGGGCTAGAATAACAGGAATAAAAGCGGCCTACTTCCTTGATTTCGATCCATGAAAATCCCGCTCCAGAGCCCGATGCTTGGGCGTGAAAGAGGCTATTTTCGTTGAGAATGATGCACGTCGAACGTTCTGGATCTGAAACCCACGTTGGGGCCTGTCGTTCTGCAAGCCATTTGTTTGGTTCGCTAAGAAGGCAGAGGTCCGTTTGTCTCCTGGTTGTTAAAACGTCTAGCATATCATGAACACTTTCGCTTCTATTGTAGTTTAGCTGGACTACTCTAAGATGTCTGGTCAATTGAATTAAAAGATTTGGCAGCTCTCTCGCCAGTTGCGGGAGATCGGATGGCTCTCTTCCGTGCATTCCCGGACAAAGGCGTAAAACCGTCTTTGTCAGTGTTAGCATTAAGAGATTGGTCTGTCGATGGCTGTGTGCTCTGGTCCGGAACAGGGCTTGGCGTGTTCACCTGTGGTGCTTGTGGTGGTGTTCTGCTCGGCCGTTGGCGTCGGGCTTCCTCAATCTTTTGACGGAAAGCGGGACAGGCGGCCGAGTTTGCTGCATGGCCTGGAGTGCCGCAGTTGTAGCAAGAGAGTGCAGCGCTGCACCCCTGAGCCGTATGTCCGAGACCGCCGCATTTATGGCAGAGCTTTTCAGTGACTGGATCAAAAGAGCAAGCGCGTGCGGTGTGGCCCACTCTTTGGCAGCGTTGGCATGTGGGGACCGATATCCAGTCTGAGATTACGCAGGCCGACCAACCGATCTCCTCGATATGTCTTCTAAAAGAGAGCCATACTAAAAGAAAGCTAAAAGAGAGTGTGACGCCTAAATGCGAGAAGTGGCTAACTAATTTGAGTGGTTTTCCATTTACTAACAGATCATGATCCCTGGCCGCGTATGACCCTTCTCTGCTAAAGCGTAAGACTTGTGACCTTTCAACGTTAATCTTGAGCTTGTTTTCTTCGCACCACTTTGCAGTTTCATTGAGGTAAAACTGTAGATGGTTACGAGATGTTGCTAAAATGACCAGGTCGTAAGCATAAATTGCAAAATGGGCTTTAAGATTACGCAGTAAGTTACATACAAAATAAAAATAACTTGACTAGCTGAGTCTCCCTGGGCTACCCCGATGGTTTGTGTTACGGGCGTTTGTACATAGCAGTCGCCGTTTTTACCCAAATTATATTGTGGGCGAATATATTATAAACGAGATTAAAAAGGGGGCCTGTTATATTAAAGTATTTGCGGAGCGTGTCTAATAAACGATCCCTTGGCAGGCAATCGGAAGCAGTTTGAAAATCTAGAAACGCAGCGTATGTCATTTTCTTGCTAAAGAGACGTTGTGATACATGATTTAAAACTAATTCAACTGCATCTGACGTCGATCGCCTCTTTAAAAAACCGAATTGTTCTGTCGGAATTTTGTCTTCTACGCAAGGGTTAAATCGATTAATAATGAGCGATGTTAATATCTTGTAAAGGACGCTTGTAAGTGCTATGCCCCTATAATTATTCAGGTCAGTTACACCTCCCTTTCGCTTAAATATAGGCTGTAAATAGCTTTTCTGCCACTCATCAGGAATTTTGCCTTGTCGAACACATTCATTGTATAGTTTTGTCACCATAGGGCATAAAGCGTCAATATTCGACTTCAGGTGTTCATTAATAATACGATCAGGTCCTGCTGATTTCCCGTTTTGCTTCGATATCATTGCGGCTTTGACTTCGTTCTCAGTAAAATCAACAATTTCTTCTAAAAAGTCCTGATCTGGCAATATGACGTCTCTCGTTAATAGATTTGTAAAGTAGGCTCCTCGTCATTTATCAATGGGTTTGAAGGCACAGTTCTCCTTGCCGATGGTATTACGGTATAATCAAAGATAGCCTCGACCGTTTGTGGTTTGCAGTCGTGGCGCTTACTAATATGGTATCATGCACACAACCGGTCACAATATTTACACATGCTTGTGTCACTTGTCTCGCGGAAACCCTTAGTCCGACCGAGTGCACAATGAAATGCATGGACTGCGGAACGTACTAGAAAAAACAATTGTATATTCGTTTTGCGTACTTTTTTTAACTCGACGAATAAACCGTGCCGCACAACTGTGGAGCAAGGTCTGTTTATTCCTCATATTGTTTAGTGAATTGGAGATGCGTTGGAGTCTCTGGGATCGTAAACTGTTTTCTAGTTAATTTCTAACTTTCTAATTTCTCCTCAAATAGGGGGTCTTGGTTGGCAAATAAACAAAATGATGAGGTTTATAGGCCTTATATCTCGCTTCAGAATAGCGAGGTTTACGCGGCCAGGTACTCGAGGCTAGATCCCTCGCATCAGCTGCCAACATTGCTAGCGCCTGCTAGAAGTGTAACCTTCTGCCGTTATAGAGAACGGAATCGTCCGCGTGCGTAATTTATGTAATTATTTATTGTATCTGCGATACGCACCCTAAAAACACACACACACACATATATATATATATATATATATATATATATATATATATATATATGTTTAGGTACAAACGACAGTGTCGGGCTTTACGCGCACCTCTCGCCAGCACTTGCCTGTGGAATACCATAAACATGTGCCGCAAGGCCTGCATTCAAATGTTTACAGTTGAAAGTTAGTAAGGGTCATTGTCAGCTGGGCCAGAGGGAGAAAGAAGAGATCTGAGACCATAAAAATTGAAGAGACACCCGCAGACACATTCGTGGAACTTCGTGGCTGGCTCGACACACTGACGTTTCGTACTCAGTTAAATGACCCGAACACTTGGCGCCACTTTGTCCACAGACGGTACGTCGCCATATATATATATATATATATATATATATATATGTATATACGGACAGATATATCACTAACGTCAGCAACAACAACGGCGATGGCGGCAGATGAACGGGCGTAGGTCGTCGCAACCACGAGGTGGGTGAAACGATGGCTACTCGAGGGTGCGTGGAGCCGGGGGAGCGTGGGGGGGGGGGGCGGCGAATGGCTAGCTGTGCGTTTGTTATTGTCGAGGTTGTTGAGCTCGGGCTCGGGCAAGAAAACCCCACGCGAGGGACGAGCCACTCCTACGACGACGACGATCGAGGACGGCGACTGACTTTTCTCCTGCATCTGCTGCTTCTGTCGCTGCTGATACTGAGTGCAGCCGGCTGGCCGGATAGCTCTGTCATCTTCGGCGGTAACTGCTATGACACCAACAACATCGAGGACGACAGCGCCCGGAGAGGTAGGTATCTCCAGCGTGGCGCTACAGAAAAGCCAATCAACATAACATAACAATATGCGCACTCAACATTCTGTTAAGCAGTGCTAATTTTTAGTCAAGCCAGTTGAAAGTTGCTCGTTGTCAAAAAGGATTTCCCCTGTTAAGTAGGTTAATTCCTTTCTTCGTTCTGTTTTTATTATTATTTATTTGTAGCATCTATCATAGCGGCTTCGGAGCAACATTCGTGTGAAATCTGTTTTTGAACGCTACATCATTGTAAGGAGCCCCTCGCCCTTTACATTTTAACTAAATTCTACAATACTAAGCGATGAAGAAAGCAGCCATGGAAGAGAATAGTATTTTAAGCTATTAAAAAATTGAAAAAGTAACTGTTGGTATGTTTCACTAGTTATTGAAAAGCCTATTATTATATCTCTAGTTTGCGTAGTCATTGTAACGACTAAGTGCCTAGCAGGTGAGAGACCGTCTTTATTTGCTGGTAGCGATAAGTTAAACGACCACGGTTCCACTTCGTTGCGGAAACAAAAGCTAAATAGCCCCAGCGACAAAATTGATGAAAAGAAAAATACGAATCAGCACTACGCTTACCACTTTAGCTACCAGTTAAGAATTATTTTTCCAATTTAGTAACTTACACACATTTTGCAATTCCGTCGCGAATGTTCGCCTCTTAAGGGACGAACCTGTTACGATATCTAAAATTATTTTCTGGGCTGACTCTCAACCAAGATTTAACGTCCATGGGCCTGCTTTTCACATTGCTTCATAGACGGACCCCCATAAATACAAATGTGAAACGGTGGGGTTCGAACCCGTGCTCCTAGGTGTCGCGAGGTGCAGACGCATGCCACCACGCCACCGGGCTCGACCTGTTATGATATCTAGTTTTTCCCTAACAGTCCTTTGTGGCAGCACACAGCCTTTATTTATTCTCTGAATTTGCACTGCTGCTCGAATACAATTCGATCAGCAACAATATGGATCGACTTGGCGACACTACGGTAGATGATAACCAGCGCGTATGTCCCCTGGACTACGCCTATGATTGCCACTGTTACTACAGTTGCGGTCCTTATGACTACTGTTGCTACTGCCGCTGTCCCCTGTTGTCTATGTAGACGTTGCTGAATGTAAGTAAGTGTCAATAAAAACGGGAAAAACAGTACTTCGGCTGCAGCCAATGCTGTCACTGCATTTGGCAAAATTGCTTTTCATATAGGCTCGCTGCTGTAGTTGACCACTAGCCTTTATCGTTTACGTTCGCGGCGCTCTTCTACTTTGTTTTCGCCCTCCTTCATATTCTGCTCCCAGCAAACTGCGAGAATCAGCGCCAATCAGCAATCGACGTACAGCCAACACGAAGATAAACAAACCTAGTCTCCGACCACCCGTTCCGCTAACAGACGCACGTAGAGAAGGTTATTGATTGCTTTATTTATTCTTATACTACAAACAACGGTCATCATGATAATCAGTTGTTTTATCCTGCTGCTGCTGTCGCTAATGCCCCAGGGTCTCATCGAATCCTTTGAACTAGTCGCTTATCAGCACCGTCTCTGCTGGAGGCAATACGTTTGACATGCAGTAGTAGCCGTGGATTGCTCTATGCGTGTGTATGACTACCAAGCAAGTGAATGACCATGCACAAAACCAAATCTGTTCTCGACATGTTTTGCGTTACATATGCACGCCTGACATCCGGCTCGGACGTACTATATAGATCCTACACCCGGAATCGACCGAACGCTTAAGCACACCAGAAGTCAGGGAGGGATTGCGCACTAACTACCTACACCACACTGCCATCCCTTGGCTCCATCTAGGTATCATGGTCTGTAGGGACTGACGAAATATATACGTTTTTAATAGAGGGCGTTTTAAGTGAGCCATCGTGTGCCCTAAATGGACCCACACGCTGAAGGTCTAGGTACTACAGGGTTATGTATTCAGGCATGTCTTTTGTTTTACTTGTGCCGGGCCGTGCGGACTAGAGCCACGTAGCATGTCAACTTTCCACCAGGCCGGCCCCTGAAGACGTTGCTATATGTACAATCTGGCTATTCCCTTGACGAGAGATCCTTCATGTCGTCTGTAATCTCGCAGCTTGCGATCACGTAATTTATGACTCCTATCTAGAGAAAGTTTCCTTCGGTCTATTTTTCGAAACTCGTTTCCGTCCATCAGCACACCTTGCTTTCTCTGGCCGTATTACGTCTCTTGCTGGAAACTTCACCCGTTCCGTGTAAGGCTTCACTACGATTTGCATATTGTTGGTGTCTAACGTAACCTTCCGATTCAGGGTCAACATGGTTCGTCACCTTGTCTGCACTCTTTGAGGCCTGCTTATCCTAGCCTGGCTGTTCGCTCTGGACTAGTTCGGTGAACGCCATGCTTCTTTTCTGGCTCCTTACGTGAGAAGGTCTAGCGATATGGTCCAGTATCCAACATATCGCGAACTTGCAAGAGCTATGCTAAAAAAAGAATATTGAGTAAAAACTATTTTCACAGACTAGCCCATTCTACAGGCTAGGACGTTAGCAGCGACCCCGTCAGCCTGAATATGACCGTAAGAGTACTGCCGGCGAAGGGGGTGAATTTATGCTGGTGACATTAGCTACGCTGATAACGACACTTCAGCGGCAACGCTGGTAATGCAGCGGCCCACGCCAGCCGTGAAAATAATTGCAGATACAGTGCGGTAGTTCAACTACACACAGCCTACGAGGCTATACACAGATCTCCACACAACATCACCACTATCTGGCCTGCACAGCTAGGCACGCTACTCTTCCTTGCGGAACGATCAGATCGCAAATGATTAACAGAAGCTCGAGTGGTAGGTTAATTGACAGTTGAATGACAGAAAGATATGCCACACGGCGATTCCGTGGGACTAAATAGTAATGACCATCAGAGGATAGTCTAGAATTAAAAAGAACCTCCTAAAATGTTTCTAGTTCTAGGCCCGTAGATGGCCTAGACGGCGACTCAACGAAACAACCATGGAGATTGTACTGACAACGACTATGTGCAAAGATTTAACAATCTTTTCGCGAAACACTGTTTCAGTCGTTTATCGTTGCCTTTTGCTTACGCGGTGGAAGTGTAGCAACAGGGCGAATGCTAAGAAAAGAAACTTATATTTTCTATCTGTCTATCGATTTGTGCCACATGATAATGTATTTACGCTTCTACGTATTCTTCTGCGTATTCACGCATAGTAAAGGTTGCTTTTTATTTATTGCAGACTCTTCAGTTCAGAAACATGAATATGCTGTCGAAGAGCTATACATTTAGATACCGGGTTTTGTCGTTGTCTTCAAGATCGTTACCAGAATCCAAGTTGCCTCTAATTTAGACAAAACAAGCATTGGTTATACAGCTCTTATCTAAAAGGTGCACTTTTGCATAGACTGGGCTAGCCTGTGCAAAAGTGCGCATGAATCGTCCTCGTTTACCTTCGACGAGGATTCCGCTTAGATTCTTTCGCTCTCGATTTATCCCTGCTCTCTCTCTCTTTTTCTCTATATATGTATATATTTATATATATATATATATATTTACTAAATTTGCGTGCTTCGATGAAGTTCATGCCACACTTCCAGCTCAAGCGCATTCACCGCTGGTTATATTTGTAGCCCATCGGAGAGAGGCAAGCAGGTTTGTCCCTTGGCGGTAGTCTGCAGTTTTGCAAAACACAAGCTAGCGTTTAGGACTAAAGCTACGACATTCGTACAGGGCGATGACCGGGCTTAGAGAAACGACGTTTGCCAGCCACCATGTTGTATTATCACGCACAAACACGAATACAGATGCTCGACACGTTTGTGAGCGTCCGCATTTAGGCGTGTTTATGTACATATTCAGTAATAGTGATGGCGGTTTCCTGGCACGGGTCTGCATGATTCGCTGTTCAAAGTTGGCCTCCTCGCAGCCTGTCTACGGCGTCCCGCACAATGGAGACGTGTGCGATAAATCAGCCCAACTGTTCTCGAACCATGGCTTTCTCCGCGCCTACTGCTGCTAATGCCTTCCTATTTTCTTCTGTTCTTCTGTCGACTCTACCTTCTATGGCTATACCTTGCTTCTGTAATTCTAACAACAACTTTTCATATTTCCATCTGGTGACTGCAGGTCAAGAACGGAGCATGAATGCGTCCTGACTCTACGTTTCCTATTTGCCAGCGCGGGTTCGTCGAGTACCACCAACCCATTAACTTGGGTTATGGGAAAGACCGTGAGGAGAGAGGCTGGGGAGAGAGAGAAGGGAAGGGAGAGAGAGAGACAGTGTAGCTTGAGAATAGAAGCAAACGCTGCTGCTGTTGTTGAGGCGGGCCTTCAGCGGTGCTAATCCCCGCTAGCTTTTCTGCTGCACGCCAGCAGCCAAGCTAAAAGCCGAGTGTCCGCGGCGTTAACGCCAACGTCAAACAGACAGTGCGGCTATTCAGGGTGTAGAGTCACTCGCTTGTTTGGGGAGACGGGGTGCGAACTGGGCTCGAACGAAGCGAGCTCTCTGTGGATGGCGTTTGTGACTGACTTTCACCGTTCAGACCAGCCTAGTAAGTACGTAAGTACCCCTTGTAGTTAACCTGCTAGTTGTTGCTGGTGCCCATACATATTTTCAACGTTCGACCAATTAATTCGGCGTCTCAACACAAATGCCTCGTGAAGCTTTGTGAAGCCGTGTGGTTAGCGTGAGTGCTCGGCAAGTGCTCCTCGTGCCTTTGCGCCTTTGCCGGAACAGTCGATGCAACACGAGGCGTGGCAGACTTTATACTTGGCTTTAACAGTTGTCACTACATGTAGTACTGCTAGAGTACACAGTACTTCAAAATTCGATCGTCGTTGACAAGGGCCGTGAATTTAAATAGCCCGTTTCTGTCGGGGTAATGCAGAACGCCCGCCCCTGCCGACCAGAGGTAGACGATCGTTGTGCTCGCTTTGTTTTGCTGCCACACTATACATTTAATGTTGTATATACTAACGTGAACGTAACTTTACTTCCCGTTAGTAATAGACAAGTTAGAGACCGAGAAGTTATTATTAAAGAGAATTGTGCTCTGATAAGTTGTAAATTACCGGAAAAACACGGAAAACCACATGCAGGGAAAATCACGGCCGACCTGCAGGGTTTGCCTGACAACTAAGCCTCTTTGAAGGCAACAATCAGGACACATGTCAGCAAACGAAGAAGATCCTAACGACGAACCAGGTGAACAAAATCTAGATTATCAGCCGAAATAGCAATGCTATGCTCTCGAAAACCTAGTTGCCACTTAGAAGCATGCAGCCTTTGTAAGCAGTTAACCCCTACAACAAGTAAGTGGTTCTTTCGAGCTACCGTGTCAAAAAGTGTCTCAGTTATATCATCTAAAACTACTATTTCTTTATAAGAGGATTACGAAAATCAAAAAGAGGTTTTGCCAAGAGATGGAGTGACTGGACACAATATCCATAGTGGACCTGATTAGACCCTGAACTCTTTCTGATCGAGAGTTGTGCTGCTCCAGTATAAGCGAATGCTGTACAATTGAAGACGCGGCCACAGCGTCACGATTGAGTAAGTAATTAGCACTAATTGTTTCAGAGTCTTAAAACCTTATGACAGCGTGGAATAAGCAACTACAGACCTTAAATCTTTTTTAAAGCACTACATATACAGTCCAGATATATTTGAATTCCAGAAGTATTTAGCCCACACGCACGAGATTGAACCTGCAATCAAGCACACCAGAAGCCAATTAAATATTGTCTCTAACCAGCTGCCCAAACGATGCCACTTTTACTACAAAAAATAACTATTTTGCGCCAGAGCGTGTATCAGCGTAATAATCCCTTAATAAATTTTAAACTTCAGATGACCGCAAATTGCTTCACTGCTGATAATAATACTGATAACAGCAAAACATAGATTGATGTGTTTCGAATATGCACAACGCAAACAAGCAGAAGAGAACTAGTCGCGCATCTCTATCGGCGTGTTCAACCAATGTGGCAGAGAGTTGACAGCCTCTGAAGTAAATTTAAGTAAAGATAACAACAGCACACTCCTTGCAAACGACTAACTTTTTCTATGGACAAGTCCTCAGTATTTACCAGCTGTGCTCCAGTTGGAATCAAAGTCGTCATTTATGATATCCGAGTTGCATCTTATACAATACAGTTAGATAATTTTTTATTAACAATTTCTTAATATGTAGAGACTTTCTTGGTGCAAAATGTGGTGAGGCTGGAGCGCTGACAAGAGATAGATTCACAGGAATGGATAAGGATATACACTTACGCAATATATTAATATGTGCATGCATTCGTGCGTCCACACACACACACACAAGCATGCATGCACAAAGTACACGTGCGGCGGGAATAGCAACAGCAGTTGTAGCTGAAATAACAACAACAATAACTACAACATCATCAACATCAACAACAGCAACAACAACAACAGCCGAGAACAATCTAAATGTAATCCGCTATCAGTTGGCCCGTGCACCTGTCATGTTCCACTCTGTCCGTACGGAACGTATACGGAATGGGTGGTTGTAGTATGTGGGTGGCTATGCGAACTGGAGAACGCTCTCGGCTAGACTGTATCGTCATCATACGACGACAAAGACGGCCACCGGTGGTGAGTCGAGTCTCGGTTGGTTGAGTGACAGGGAATAAGTGCGGCAAGCTTGTCACCAGTTGGACAACGCACCGCCGTGTGAGGGTGGCCGCGCAGGCAGATGATCCGCTTGTCGGCATCGGCGTGCCGGTGTGAAAATCTCGACTCGCTCTCACAGCATTACAGCTTAGTCTCGTCACAGGCTAGCTACCTACTTACTACTACTACGACTACTACTTCTACTACTACTATTATTGCATGCCTAGCTCGAACAGCCGTAGCAGCAGCAGTAACAGCCACAGCCGCCACGGACAAAGGATTAAAACTTCTTCAACGCTGGCTCATCCTTTCGTTGTCTGTTCGCTCAGGCTCAGACGTGGTAGATGTGGCGGTAGTGGTGGTGGTGGAGGAGGTGCTGCTACTGCTGGTGAAGGTTCGATGTGCGAGTGAGATGAAGTCGAAGTCGACGGCTAAAGTCGAGAGCTTCTGCCACTCTATGACTTGGCGCTCACTCAACGGCCAACCACTATCGCCCGCCACGTCGTCTTTGCACGACGACGCTTGTGAGACCGAACGCCTGTCTATCTGTCTATCTGTCTGCCTGCCTGCCTGCGTCGCGCTCACTGCTTTGACGGGTTTTCCTTTCTTGGTCTGCTTCTACTTCGGCCGGTTCATCATCCTTTACTGGTTCCTTTACTTTAGGTGTGTGCATTCACATACATATATATATATATATATACCTGTGTGATGCGAGTCGGCGCAAAACGTTTGCGACGGATTTGTGTCACAGGCGGTCTTTACGTCGCTATCCGCCCCACGTCGTTATAGTCGTCCACGATATCGTCGATGGGGCAGCGGATAGCGCTGGCTGAAGATGACGAAGCCGGCAACGATGGATGACGAGAACGTCATTAGCAGTTATTAAGGAAAGTCGTTGTTGTTGCTGCTGCTGCGTCGAGACTCGAGAATTGGATCGCTTCCTGCCTAGGTTCGAACTTCTATAGTTTTGTGGGAAAAGTAGTTATTCGTAGTAGTACTTGTGCCAGCAGTGCGACATACGGGCCATCATAAGAAAGGCTCCCTCTCTAGTTTTGTGTTTCTTCCCCCCCCTTACCCCCCCCCCCAGCGGTCTCACACTTTCCAGCAACATTCTTAAGGAGGCCTCTTCCTCCCTCGTCTCTCGTATATCTATCTCTCTAGTTGTCTGACTGACTGTCTGTCTGTTCATTATACCTTTTAAGCTAGCGATGGTACAGTTCCGTCTCGGCACCTATATTCTCTGTCTGCTTGTTGTCTATCCGTCGGTGTCCCTCCCGAGTGCTCTCGATCCGAGTGGTTTGTCTTTGTTGGATTCAGCCTTGAAGATGGCGCTTTTCTAGCTGATTCGGTTAGGCGAAAGGTATGCATATATAGAACCGAAGGTCGATGACTTCCACGTGAAACCTCTTTAAACGTATGTCCATGTTGTGTATGTGCATTAATCCGCTTTGCAGCTACGTACTTCTGCCACGACTGGAGATTGCGAACCTCTAGCACATGCCAAGTATTACTCTTGTTTTAAAGACAGGTACTTCGGATCCCCGTAATCGCCAAGAAATACTGGAAATGCATAATTCCGGTGCTCATCGAAATTGTGCTACTTTTCGATTTCTCGAAGCAAACTGGACCCGTCGTCCCACGTATGCAATCGCCCTTTGTGGTGCGTACTCACCAGATAACGTTGGGAAAGCCGAACAGCTTCTGAGATAATCGGTACTATTATTATTTGTTAAGTCGTATTTTTGGTCACACGGCATACTTCCATCTCAAAACGATGCCTACTCTCTCAATGTTCCTCTAAGCCAAGAGTTTGGTTCTTGGCTTACTATGGTCTAATAAATAAAATGTTGCTAAAACTGTGCCACAATCGATCCTGATGTAGGATGGGAGTACTGCACTGGCCACCGCTCTTATTCCGCATCTGAAATTGCCACTTATTTCAGATAATTGCAATAATGTTGAGACAATGCAAAACTGAAATTTCGATACGACATGACCATACGCAGTAGCAAACTAAAAGTTTAGAAAGAGGTGCTCAGTGGCCCATGTTTTTAAACTCACAACGAGAAAAACACATTTCTGCAAGGCCCCATTTAACACTTTGTTAGATTTTAATTTTGGACTACCTAATAGTCGTTTGATTACCGGCGTACTTGGTGGTCTTTACGACGCAGAACTGTACGGCCATTTAAAGTCAGGCATTTTGCCAGATATTAAATGGCGCTCCTACTTTCTTCAAACTGCTTCTTGTCCAAACAGATGTCTGGGGGTCGTAGTATCATGGCCGCAATGCACCTAGTAAAGCGATACGAAAAACATAATTGGACATGATCCTAGAACGGCGCACAGAGTCTTAATATAAACTGCTATGTGCCGTAGAAGCTTAGTATATCAACTCGGTCAACAATATGAGAGCTAACTTCATACAACGTATTCCATCATATGCCCACTGACCCACTCCCACTATTATTGACACGTTACGGAGGCACTACACGATTACGGCGAGCCGACTCAGCGCTGTCGCCGACAGAACACCGTCAGGCAAGTTGGTTGAATCAGTTCTACCCTATCAATTAAATATTTTTTTATTTTGTGGAGGAGGGTTAAATGCAGTTACGCACTACTGCTACGAGAAGGAGTTTCCATCTCGAGCTGTGTGGGACTCGACCCCAGCGGATGGATGTTACGCCGTTGAGACCCATACCCACTAAACGCACCTCCCCACTTAAACTTCACTCTCTGATGGCCCAAATCTCTATAGAACAGTGCTATGGGCCATCAGGAGAAGTGGCGAGTGCCCTATCGGATCAATTGGCCGAGGTTACTCACGGGTTCCCCCACCTGTCAAGCGCACGTTGACCCAGCCCTTGCATCTTCTGTGCTTTGTTTTTAGCACTTCCTGTGCAACTTCCGCTTCCAATTCCCACGTTTGGGTCGAACACAGGATGTATTGCACAAACTCTTTTATACCATTTCGCGGGGGGCCCTGTACTTCGGGATAGGTAAGTCCCGCTCTTGACCATCTTTTACGAATCCGTTTAATTGCTATAGTTCTGGCCTCATCAATTAAATATTGCTAGCTGTAAATATAATTAAATAAAACAAACAATTGTGTTATAAAGGGCGCGCCACGTCTGGACATTTATCCATTTGTTTCGGTTGGCTACCTGGGTAAAAGGGCCGCAGCAAAATCGAGAAAAAGATACAATTAAAGAAATTACCGACAATTTTGGCAAATTTACATATTTATTGAAATACTTGCTTTACAAATACGGGCTAACGGCATGTTAATGAAGGGTAGTGTGGGACTAAACGCCGGGGAAAAGTATTATACTCGATCCAATTCGCGCGTTCTACCCACTAAAAACCACCTCTCCCACCCTCTTCTGGTTCGGAATTGTGAACCATTACATCGAGACCAGAAGAGGGGAGTCCCGTGCTGCGACCCTCTCCTTAGTCTACGAGTATTTCCCGAGCAGAGAGTGGGTCCTGCTCGGGAGTGGACACTAGAGGCCTAGTGTTGAATCGCGATCTGCGGCGCCTTCTTTCTGGCGACATTTTTCGCGCATAAGCCCGTCTAAGTATTAGATCCCGGCGTGCCAGTCCGTTGTCGACTTGAGCATGTTGGCCACGATGGTCGTGGTCGGGCTACCTTTGTGGACATAGGAGGAGCCCGTGCGGTAGGCCGCAAGGGCCTCGCAGGCCTCTACGGTGTGCGCCGCGTCGTCGGGTGCGCCTGTGGTGCAGAGAACGCAGATATCTGTATTCGCCTTGCCTATCCGGAAGAGGTACGACTGGAATTGTCCATGCCCTGTGAGCACTTGTATGGAGTGATATGTAAGTGTTCCCTTGAGCTTATACCAGGTTATGAGGTCTGTGATTAGGCTTCTTGTCCAGGCCTCTCTGGTATCCCCAGCTGGTGGGTTGGACCACGTGCCCGCCCATGTGACCAGGGAGTGCTCCCGTGCTTGGGTCCATGAAGTGTCGCCGTCCTTCTTGCGCTTGCTTATTTCTTCAGCAAGTATGTCCCAAGGGATCTGGCAGACGAGCGCCAACAGGACGCCCGTCAAGACAGTCCGGTAGGCCCGCGTGACCCGGATGGCCATCGCTCTTTAGGAGCTTCGTATCATGCGCCGTGCCTTTGCGGTCCGCAGCGCCATACCAGCCCATATGGGCGCGGCATACAGAGCGATGGCCTCTGCCACGGCCGCTAGGAGCAGCCGCTTGGCGTGCGTTGCGCCCCCTCGCGAGGAAGGATGCGTGGAAGGTTGGTGGAGACCTTCGCGACCTTCTGGATGATGCTCTGGATGTGTGGCAGGCCGGTGAGACCTGTGTCCAGCGTTTCGCCATACAGCAAACACCTACAAACCCTAGAATTGCATAGATAGACCCCTACATTGCACGGTAAGAATATACCCTATATATATATATATATATATATATAAAATATTGTGATGATTTATTAATCATTAACAATACGTTTGCACACTTGGCAGTGCTCGCCTTAATAAAAATGGTGGTAAAAAGGTGTCACGTAAAGTTAAGAGTCAGTTGTCCGTGTCCTTGCTTGATGGTAGCCCCCGCTCTTATGGACCCGGTGCGAGCGGTATATCCTCAAGGTTCCTTGCAAAGTTAAAACGGTGAGATCCATAGGATTCCTCTTCGTGACGCCGAGCCCCAAGAGCGTCCTCGCAGATTCGGAGTCCCATACACCACTCATAGAGATAGTGATGAATCCGAATCTGCGAGGTTTTTGCGGGTCGGGGAGCGCCGCTCTTAGGAACTCGACGTCATATTTAGCGATCTTGTCTTGCCGTGCTTTCGCCAGGTCCCGGTTCGGGCCGCAAACCTCGGCATCTAAAACCCAGACCTCGCACATCTGAGCGACATGAGCCAACGTCTCAGGCGCATGACACCTGTGCCTACAACGTTTGTTGGCAATCTGGCACGCGTTGGTAGTGCGATGATCCTGAGCTTTAGTAGGTTTAAATACTCCTTACCAGATAGGTGGGGCATACCCTTAATCCAGTAATGTACAAAGGGCGTTTCGTGTGCTTTTTTAAAATGTGCCCCATCGAACGTGTTGTGTAGTTTTTGAGACCAGTAATCGGTCTCTTGTGTAGCGGTCTCAATGGAGGTTCCCAAGCGCTCGCAAAAATATATATATAAGAATACATAGTTATTATTTAGACTAAATTTCATAATTATTGACTTGGAAGTACTTACAGGTCTCTAAATGCATACCGAATACAGGCAGTCCGTGTAGGATAACGTTTGGATGCACCGGTGCGCATGATAAAGTGCCTTACGGGCCACAGATACACCCTACAATGTACGGCGGCAGCAGATGGTTTGAACAAATTGCACTTATATATATATATATATATATATATGCATACAGGGTCTCCCGGATTTGTCCAACAAACTTTGGGGTCTAGTATAACTCGGCGAAAAAACATATTTTTTAAATAGAACAAGGGGGCGAAAATATCGATTTTTTCAAAAAAGAGCAAAATTACCAAACGTGGCTGTATCATTTTGTTTTCTATTCTATCGAAAAACAATCATACCTGCGTGTTTATAGAAAAAGTTTGAATTCTTTGCAATTCTTATATTTTTATTTTCACGCTTCTATTGAAATTTTTTTGCCGAGTTGTACTAGATTCCAATGCTTGTTGGACAAATTCTGGGAGACCCTGCATATATAAAAGCTAGTCACGTGATTAGTATGTCTTTACTATGCAATTGAAAAGTTAAGACTGTCACTGTGAGGCTTGACTACTTTAACTTGCTCAACTCAAAGTCATTTATAATCAATCACGTCCAGACTCTACTGGTGTATGTGTGTTATGGTCCGGGATTACATCTTAAGTTATTACTCTGGAGGGTTATAATACAGCAGATAATATATCTATTAGTATATAAAAACAGGAAATGTAAGGAAACCAGATCCCACCCGTATTGTGCACTAGCTTTAGATTACACCTCAACTTGAATTCTATACCACACTTGTTTTAGTCGAAATAACTAACCATTCCAAAGACGATCCGTAATCAGACAAATTTGAATAACGTGTTTCTTTTCTTAGTCACTCAGTAATTACGGTTATCGAAACGCTTCTACTACACCAGAAGTAATTTGGAGTATATTTTACAAATAACCAGCGTGTGATGATGCTAGGTTGCATAAACGTACAATGAAGTCGCAGTATAAAAGCTAGGTCTGTATGTACGTATGATGATACAATTTAATTTTAAAAGTGAAACCATAACCGAAAATACTTGCATTAAACTTCTACAATGAACCGTGTACGATTGCCCCGCTTCTTCGTTTGTTTTTGACGTATAACCTTCTTTATTTTGCCCACAGTACTTATTTGTTTCCCATCTCGCAGCATTCAGCAATTGATTTGCACATTTGAGCTCTTTGTTTCGACCTTCTTCTGACCTCGCACAACCGTTTTCCCCTATGAGATCATCCGAGATTGGATGCGTCCACCGCCCGTAGTCGTAAACGGGGGAGAGGGAGAGATAAAGAGGGAAAGAGACATCGACGGCCTCTTGACGGCAGCGTCAAGATTTATACGCAGGAAGGCGTTGTATGAGTTTGTGGGTTGATTCAAAGGGAACCGGGAAGTCTAAAAGAGAGCCACACTTATTGGGCCTAGGCAGACGCAAAAGGACAAGGACGGAAAACAACCACGCCCCTCAGATTTGGGGACAGCGCCGCCATATCCAGCAGCTGGAAACGTCCCGATGTTGTGGGGAAGTCTTCGCGAAGAGAGCAACTGTCAGCGAGACAGACGCATAGAAGGATGGATAGGCAGACAGCGAAGAAGATACAATGCCGCCCCTCGACCGAACTCTTTGGCAGCAACCCAATGGCATTTTAAAGGGTTTCGCTGTATATACAAACGGCGGCGCTGCCCTTGCGGCGAGTCAGATATTAGATACGTTAGGAGCAAAACTACGAGAAATAGACTTTTATCGCTTTGATTTTGTGACATTGTGCCTATAGCAGATAAACGTAATCGCGAGATAAGCGTTTTACTGTGCCGTTTCGCTTATCTGTAACGGTGAAACGGCATGCATAGCCTTGTCATATATATATATATATATATATATTATATATATATACATATATATATATATATATATATATATATATATATATATATATATATATATATATATATATATATATATCTACATATATATATATATCTATATATATATATCTATATATATACATATATATATATATATATATCTATATATAATTGTAGTATATTGTCAACGCGCTAGCTAAAGTGCAGCCAGTGGTTGTTGAGCTAATTTTAACGATACTTGGAAACATGCCAAACGGAATTGAAATATTTGCCTTTAATGACAATGCACAAAATATGGGCTCGTGCGTTCAATACCAAACATGAAATATAGTCTGTGGTACAATTATGCGTTTAGAAAAAATATTGGTATTCAATTTATGAGGTCAAATTACACTTTTAAGAGAGAGGGACAGTGTTGAACACTCGAGCGCCGAAACCATTCTCACGCGTGGCGTCAGCACGTGCACCTCGTCCGACACGACTTTCTAGCCAGAGCGACGAAAGTAGGGCTACGCGGCATAAATTGTAAGTTGTGAATTACGACTAGGCTTTGAGAAGCTGCCAAACTAACTGTTGTCGGACGCCGAACTGTTGCTAGGACAAACGCCTGCAAAGCGATCTTAGGCTTTTTGATAGGATTTGTAAACGCCATTGGATCATGGTGGCTCCGCAATCAGGGACACATCATAGGCCCGGTAGACAGAGAAGGAAGGACGCTGGTAAACGTTACACTTAGGCGATTGAATCAACTTCAAGCTAACCAGTGACAAACTAAGCCAAGCCGGCTCGTATCAGTTTTGACCCTCTCAAAGCGAATAGGGATTTCATGTGGGGAAAGCGACTGCAAAATACCCATGGCTTGGGGTACCTCATGGCCCGTCACTGGCGGCAAGATTGTTTTCGAAGGTCGTCGAACAATCAACGAGCGAGCGAACACGATCACGACAAGTCGCTCCACTACGGCACGACTTGCGATGCTATACGAAAATATTGTTATCGAATAGGATGAGCAAACCGATTGTTTGAGCTGATTTGTTTGCAGAGGCGACGGGAAAAATCGATTTCGATCAAAAATGTTGATTGACGATTTTGGCCCGACATACCGTAGTATATATATATATATATATATATATATATATAGATAGATAGATAGATATATAAATTGATGTAAATAATATTTGTTTGGCATGATTATTTCAGTAAACAAGTTACCCTATTTTTTTTTGCAGCGGCAAAGAACGATCTCAACAATTTATTGTTATAGGCATACAATTATGCGGAATATAAACAGTTTCTACGGGATCTCCGGTAGCCCTGCGGCTGACGGAAGAGACCCTTCCACGGCCGCGGCGTTGCCGCGTTGAACCTCCATCGATATGCGCTGCAACAGGTATTCGCTAGCTCGGGGGTCCTGAGTTGCAGCGATGACTTTCCGGCCCAGTTCCTTAATAAACTTCATAGACTCCGGTCCGAACGGTCCAAAGGTCTCTATGGCAATCGGCTGAACTATAAATTGCGACGCTAGTTCCTGGTACTTCGTCACTTTTCGGTTCTTCGCGAGCCGGGCGCCTGCGCCCACCTCACGGCTCGTGTTTTGAACGTAGCTTTTGACCAGCGTACATGACACTGTAACATCCCACACGAGAAGACGACCACGAGCCCAGGGGGTAAGAGTTTTTCCGTCTGGCCTCAGCTGACTATTCTGACAAAGACCGACAGGCTCCTTCACTGCCGGAATGTGGGCCGAGTGAAGAGCACGGAAGATAACGTCGTTGATAGCGAAATGACGTGAGTGGCGCCCAGCGCTATAGCGACACGACAAGGCGTGTTCACCCGTGGCACTTACCGGTGCTCTGCATAGACTGCATGGGTGGGGTGCGCAAACGACCTCCCCAAGCCAGTTACCCTATTTTATTAGGGGCGCTTAGACCAAAGAGGCGTATATGTATATGTACATACTCGTATACATATGCCCGCTTATGCTGCCGCTTTAAGAGGCTCCGGTAAAACGGTAACATGTGTATTTCAAGCGAATAACATATTCATGTATATATATATATATGGCAAACTTCGCCGTTATGAGCTGAAACCTGGCGCCGAGCAGCGAACCCAAGTGAAAGCACCAAGGGAATCTAAAAAATCGCATGCAATCTAGCTGGTCTAATTACTGAGTACCCACGACATAAGCTAAGCCGCTCATGCACTTCGCTTCAGCTGCGGTGATAATGCATTATCCTAGAGAAGCGGTTCGTTCGATCGAGAACAGAGCCGCTCGGATCCTTAGCGACATCGAACATCGTTATTGGTCAATGGGCTGATTCCTTTACAAGCGGCTCGCCATCTTCGCAACTTCTTTATGTTGTCGCTGCACAGCCATGGGGCAAAACTTCGCGCTCACGCCCCGGCGGACTGTTTTGAATTGACCCGCGAATTCGAGCGAACGAACGGATTCCGTGTAAGGTGGTAACGGGGCTAGACGAGAGTTTAATAGACGCCCGAAGATGGGTGAGTCCGCCAGCCTGTTCGAAATGTGCCGCCTTCACAGCCGCAATCTGGCTGTCTTCACTGGGGTGACTTTCCACTTAGACGAGGCATTGTGGCAAATCGAGTGGAAGTTTCGGAAAGCGCTTGCCTGAAAAAGGTGCTGGCCGATTGTCGCTCGATTAAATCTCGCTAAAATAAAACACCTTCCGAGCAAGGTCACAAAGTTAGCCAAAATGCCTTTGTCAAAACTATGAAGTCGAGACCCAACTCTCACACTGAGCCGTCGACACTGCGTTCACTCCAACGTTTACGAAACAAGGTAACGCGCCATCAGTTCATAATTCATATATATATATATATATATATATATATATATATATATATATATATATATATATATATATATATATATATATATATATATATATTAATATATATATATATATATATATTAATATACATACATTGCATATATATATTTTTCAATACTGTTGTTAGTCAACACAATGTCGCCCACATTAACAATGATTTTAAATGGTAACGACAAGTTGTAGACGTCACCGATTCTGATAAACTAGCAAACAAAGCACTAGCAGCCTCAAGCCCTGTAGCCGATAACGTCAAAAGGCACCTATTCGCGTTCTCATTACTAGAGGTATATAGGTTTTCGCCTGCAAATACATGCAACAGTAGAGCAATGACAACCTTGTCTTGCAACAAATAGAACCAGCAAATGAAGAAAGACAACGACACCAGTACGAGCGGAAGACACAGCCCTAGCACTATCAAACGTCTCGTAGAAACCGCGTGAGAGCGTCGGACATCTGCGCCAAAATCCGTGCGAACGATAACAAAAAATCAGAGGCGAAGTGAGGGCTCGTAAACTCGGACGTTTAACCGAAGCTTTCGGTTACGTCTATTTTTGACTACCCACTCCCCGTTAATTGCTGTTGTTGGTCGTGAACTTTGTACAAAAAGCCTCTCTCATCTACTCTTCGTTCTATCTATTTCTACCTCTTTTCTAAAAGCATGCTTTGTCCAATAACCTAAATCATTCACACAACAAAACTACGTATTCGTAAACTGTGTTTCGACTATCAAGTTTGAGGGTGGCGTTCGTTTTTCCCACATGGCTACGGTACAAATAATTACAGCAGAAAGTATCAACATAAGTGACGTTTAAGATCCAAACACGTCTATTTGGTACATAAGGTAGAACGCTTGTCGGATAAAAATGTGGCCGTGAGCCCGCATAGCAACGGCTTAAAAACGGTCACTGGTATTCACAGTGGAGGATTTCGAGTAGTCACATTTAAAAAGTGAAATAGTGTATTTTATTGCAGGCACTGTTTAGGTAAATGGCATGTAGCACGGCAGGTAAAGACGGCTTTCCGGATGCTGTGCCGTTCGACCTGTTAAGATATGAGGAAAATTTGGAAAAGAGCAGAGAGGAACCGCTCGAAACACATATATAAATGGGATGTATGGAGCTTCAACAAAGGCAATATAACACCGGAAAACGTTCCTTAGCAGCTAAATATATGTCTGGTTATTCAATATATGCGTATTGGTGTCTACAATTACTGTATTTTCAAATACCACCAGTGGAAAGGCATTGCCCAGAAGCAATTGTCCGAAAAAACCGAAAGCTGGCTTTCGCCACAGTGGGTTCTGGTGCCCGGTTGCCACAGCAGGTGAGTGACGGGTCAGGCGGAATTGTTGGCGGATTTCTCAGAAATTTGGTTATTAGACCATATCTAGATATTTTAATTAAAAAACCTGCTTTCTAATAGTCTAGACTTACCCGAATTCCTATATTTAGTTATTATTTTTTTTTAGTTAGAAAACAGTGTACATTTATGCATATATGACCCTTGAATAAAGACTTGACTTGTAATCCTGCATCTATAACCGGGATAATCGATGCAGAGTAGTTGTTTGGCTCGAATGGGAATCGTGAACATCTTTGCACGCTATACACATACATCTGGTAGGCGCAAGTAGATGTTACAAATCGCAATTAAATCGCAAGTTCGGCCCAGATTATTCTGCATAATCTGTGAGCGATATGTAATGGGGCGTGTTCTCCCTTCCCCGTTACTGTAAACGTGAGTTAATTTTTCTAAACCACATACTTGCAGATCAGCAATACAGTGCAATTACAATATTCACGCCTATTAGTTCGTTTCTAGCCCATGTGTTTAGTAGATGCCAACTCACAAGGCACCAAAGTCTCCGTCTTACGCCTCTCGGTTTGATTTCGGACTCTATTGTTGTCGCACTACGAAAGGCAGCAAAGGTGCCTCTGCTGCCTTTCGGACGTCACCGCGTACGTGTGGCCGTTGTAACCTCCCGTTTCTGAGCTGCTGGGCTGGACTCCCCTTCTACGCGTGAGTCGTCCTCCAAAGCTGCTGTTCCTAGACGCGCACGCAGAAAACAAAATTCTTCCCAAGAGTCCAGAGGTTCCGTGTAGCAGTAAGCGTAGTGGGTTGTTGTTGCCGTGCCTAAGCAGCTCGGCTGCACGTTCGCCGGGATCCGTTCGCATGCTGTTTGTACCCTTGCGATGCGGCCGGCCGGCCGTCCGGTTCGCCTGCGGTGACACTGCACCGAATCCCTTCCTGTCTTTTCTTCTTTTCTGCCGCCCGGCAAAGCCCCGTACTACCCAACAGCGTAGCAAACCCACCAAGAAAGGCCATGGCGACGACTATTGCTGCTAGGTGGCTGCTATCTCGGTAGTTAATTAGTCTCCATTTGTCGTCACGACGAACAGACGACGAGGATGCGATGGTCGGCCACTTCTACCGCTAGATCCACCCACTCCGTCTGTCCCGTGGGTCTGGCGGTGAGGGGAGGACTACGGTCCTCCCTTCATCAGTCGGTGTGGCCTTCCGTCGTCGCCGGGGAATCTTGTACCATCTTCCCCCACCCACTTCTTCCGGCCGCGCCCTCAGTGAACCCCCGACTGAGCGACGAGGTAAGACGAGGCCGCTACCATCTATTCTCGCACGACAGACGTGCCGGTCACGCAAGACGTGTAGCTTTGAGCCTCCTTATCCGGGTACCATTACCTTTTCTTCAACTGCCTCGGGGGGCAGCCAAATCCTTCCCCCTCCCCTCTTCCCCGTTTTAGGAAGCTGCGCGCAAACGGTACGCTAAGCGTTGCGCGCACTCAAGTTGAAATGATAGTGCGCGACAGACAGAGAGAGAGAGAGGTAACTAAAGAACTAAAATTAGTCTCTTGCGGTAATCTGCCTGAGCGGCTGCAACACGCACTACGCGCCCTTAGCCAAAGGGGCATTATTACGGCGACATTTATATTCAAGCTGGCGCCGCTGACTGTAGACGATTTTGAAGAAGACTGAGACTTCGCTACGAGCGTTCGAGACTTCGCTGTGGCCATGTCGAGTTGAGCAAATTTTATATCTTCCCTACACAGGTGTCAGCTGATAGGGTCGGACACCAAGAAGTTGGCAAAACAATTTACCTAAGCATATAATCTACAATCATGGCACGCAAAAGTGACAGCTGCTAATCGTAGAAGGAGATAAACCATTTCAGGTAGGACTTGGCAGGAACCGCAATGCAAAGGTGAATTAATAGATACTTACCTGGTGTCGTGACCTCCGTGATCAAGAAGGCGGAGACCCCAGGAGGAGGCCTTGCCATTGCACTTCGACAGGGCTGAGACCCTCTCCCAAACAGGGAAAGATAGAGCATGTAATTTTTGGTTACTTTACTGTTGATAATTATTGTAGGCTCAGGTCTAGAATAAATTATAGCAGAATTGACATTCATTTTCTTTCATTGAAGCCATAAAGCTATACTGTATTCTGCTGATATTTGGCTGTTAGCCCTTGGATGGAGTATTGCGACTCTACTGACAACATTACAGTTAGTGAGCAGAGACGTTGGTGAGACGCCGTCGAGGAAGGATCGTCGTGTGGGAGACAGGCCGGAGAGGCGGTGCTGTACCGGCGCAGTAGAGTTGTCGGATGAAAATAAAGTTACAGTCGTGGTGTTGGTCAATATTCGTGTTTTCCTCCCAGCAACCCAGTAAGGCCCTTACAGTTCAGAAGTGGGGTTTTTCGAGAAAATAACACGAACCGGTTGACCGAGAGACACAGCAAGGGTGTCGAGACCATGGCGAAGAGCAGCGAGGTGGTGCAAATGCGCGTGCGACGCGCGGTGGAATAGTGCTAAACAGGACTGAGTGTGGTGCCGCAGTCGCTGTTTAGGTTATCGCTGCTACGGTGAGGTTGAGTCGACGTGAGCACAGTTGTCGTGTGTCGCAGAAGAAACGAGCGCAAAGGTGCAGCGGCAGCAAGAGGTTAGGGTTATCGGGCGAGACCGGTGACTGTGCAAAAATGGCGACGAACGGCGGCGAGACGCCGGTGACTATGGAGATGCTGGCCGAAATGATGAGCTCAATGAAGGCGATGGCAGATGCTACGCAAGCAATGGTGGCTCAGTTGACAATGAAGAAGGAGACGGAACCGAGCGTGGCAGTGCGGATCGAGACGGCTAGCGACGTCAGCGGCCAAGTGGAGACGTTCTCGGGGAGCGATGGCGTCTCAGCGGAAGAATGGATCTGGCTGTTTGAGATCGCGAAAGAGACCGGCGGATCGTCATGGGATGAGACCCGTCGGGTGATCATGAACAACCTTGTCGGTGAAGCACGCATTTGGCACGCGACGCATGGATACAGCTGCGACACCTACGAAACGTGGAAGGAAGTGTTTCTAACTGCGTTTAGGCGTGAGTTGGATAGAAACCGTGTGGTAGACCAGTTGGCGTCCTGCGCGCAACAACGACAGGAGTCGTTGGGGTGCTCGGGGAACAAGACGTTCCCCGTGCTCGGCGAGTCCCAGTATGGCTGCCCGTTGTCGTATAGCGACGTACGAGTATGTAGGTCGTGCGGGGTGCCCGCCACCACCAGACGGTCGCGGAGCCGTCTACGAGAGCTACATAGTTATATGTGTATGTGTGGCGTGCTGTTGTAGCTTCTTTAGTGCTGAGCTGCGTGCTGATGTGCGAATTTGTGACTGTGTCGACGACAACGACAACAACGGCAACGAGGCGATTCCACCACACGACGGTGTGCTTCTGTATAGGAGGACTGGTTGTCTCGCAATAGCACATTTTGTGCTCCTATGTCGGGCAAAAACACCAGTGTCACAAATTGTAGTAATTTCACTCTCACTCCGAAACAAGACTTGTTGCATTAGAAACAATATTTGCTTTAACGAGCTCTACAATTCCGTACTACGCTGAAAAAACATTTCCAAACACACTGTATATATATATATATATATATAAAGCATCTGTACTAGGCTAACAAGTCGTGACATGCTCCTCGTGTAACGTAGCGGCCGTATCTGCTCTATGGACATTGATATAGCGAACAGAGAAAAGCAAGTTCAATTGGCATGAGCATTGGCGTTTGTAATTAACCGTAGGACCGTAGAGGCCCAAACATCGCCAATACACGGTTTTCGTTGTGACTCACCGTTGTCACGTTCTCTCTCTCTCTCTCCTTCCCTGTCTTGATTTCTCTGCCTTCTTGTCAACGTCATCTGTTACTCAGTCATCATCATCATCATCACTACCTCAAGCCCATATTTGGGTCTGTGCGCAAGCTGTAGGAGCAGATGGAGGTGGTCATAAGTATCGCGTCGTGCTGTGGCGGGGTTGCGCAGTTGCGGCGTGCTGCTCCCTGCTAAAGATACAACCACCACATCGTCCAGTGCGACCAGCATCGTCATTAGCCTTCTTCGACTTCAAGTCGGTCGTCATCACGTCTTCCCATATCTGCCACTTATCGCCACTCGCCGCTGCCTGTTGTCCCGTTCTTGTCCTCTCCTATGGTAAGCCGCTACTTCCCTACAGCCTCACTGCGGTCACTGTGAAGATCTGCAGGAAAACCTCGAGGCTGCTGCTGTTACCAGTCCGTACGTACCATCCAAGATCGCAATTAGATCTTGTGATGGCCATCGTCGACATCGTTGTTATTGTTGTTGTTGCCGTCGTTACCATGGTAATCACTTGCCCAGGGCATTGCCGATAGATCAGACCGAAATGCGAATACTGCTATAGTTGGCTGCAATAGCCCGATGAACGTTCTACTCGACGTCAATGTGTCTGGTCACATCGATTTAAGGCCTTTGCCCACCTACCAGTACTAGCTTGTTGACATTACCTCATACGAGCCTAATATATATATATAGCTTATCGGCAAGACCATTGCCTTGCATTCGGGGGTCGTGAGTTCAAGACCTAGACCGGATAAACAGACGTGGAGCACAGATGTCTGAATAAAAGTGTTGGCCATCAACCATTGCCATATATATATATATATATATATATATATATATATTGCCATATATGTATATATACGTAAGTCATTTAGTAATTAGTTATAAAGTAATAAGTTATTAATATATATATATATATATATATATATATATATATATATATATATATACGTAGATCATTTAATAATTACTAATAAAGTAATTAATTATTCGAGAAAAAGGCTATATAGTTTAGGACGTAGCCGCTACTGAGATCTGCACACATAGCTTAGCGGCTTTTATATTTATTCAATCCTTTGATAGTCAGTCGTGCAGGTTAGACTTTCAAAAGTTTTCATATGACAAACAATTTCGAGTTATCTATAAGGAGATGTTCCTGCAATATTCGGGTGAGAGTTCAACCAAGAAAACCAGCCGTATGTAACACTTCAGTTAGAGAATTCGTGGAATACTCACCGGTCAATTTGAGGAGGACGCAGAACGGCGGTTCTTGGAAAAGCGCAAATAATGCAAAACGAGGTTGCGTAAGTCGGTTGTATCGAGAAGCCGCCAGTACAGAATTTAGCGGGGAATTCCCAATAAGTAGAGCATTCAGCGGCTGTCAAGTCAAACAAAACTCATTCAGTATGACGAAATGTAGTCATACAGAATGAGTTTTTTTTGACTGACTTATTACAACTAGTGCAGTACGAGTGTCACAAAAAGATTAATCAGAATTAAGTAAAGCTGCGGACCTTTTTTATGCAACTTGGAAACCAAAATGTGCTTATAAAGCTACCTCTATGGTGATAAAGAAAAACGTGAATTATTACAATACAAAAATATTCTTTCCAAGCAGCATAAGCGCTTCCTATATCGCACGACATCCTTTTTTAACGAACACGTTTAGGTATAGTCAAGCTAAAACCTTTTGATTTAGCCAAAACACAATCATTCTTTCTAAAATTAAATCGACACAAACCAAGTTTTGCTAAGATTTCACGCAATTGCTTTAGAGTTCATCTTTTTAGCATGCAAAGGAAGGCATACGTTTTCATCACGGTTACAAGCTTTAACTGTCAGTGTTTGGGCCACACAGCACATGTGGCCTGTCACAGCGTCTGTCACTGGCTTGTAACAATGTGGTTCACCGGTTTAAATAGTAATAGGTTTTGATCAAAATTAAATCAGAGAGCATTCCAGGCGTCTGTATGGCCTGGCGGGAATTCTCTGCATTATCTCTCTCGGGCCTGCACGAAAAAACCGGCCGTTGAACAGAAATAGATGAAGCGAAATGAACGAAAGATTTTTTATACAAGGTTGGGACCAATGAGTTAGCCGATTAGAGGCGGATCAGAACAGCTACAAGGACACAAGTACGCACACATAGGATCTTGGTCCACTTTTCTAAGTTTCACGTTTTAACTTAAAACTTTTTGCCACAAGCAGACTACCCCAATTGGGGGCCCACTGTGGCCTGTTTCTCCTTAGATCTTGCTTTTCAGCCACGAAGTTAACACACCTAATTAGAGGTTGCAATTTATCTTTATCACCTGAACTTTTACAGCCTTTTAATTATCTTAGCTTAGACACTTTAGAGAAGATTCTAAATATTCATCTTACCGCTGTGGCAAGGGATCTGGTAATGCTTCCGGTTTCTCTAGGCGGCTTAGGTATGCCGGACGCGGTCATGATGACACTACCCGCAATCGTGTCATCATTGACTCAGGCTGCGGAGAGGGTTAGGGCATGATTGGATAACGATAGGTGGGAAGCTTATAGCGTAGAACTACAAGAGTTGACCGACAGATTGTCGTCTCTATTCGACTCCCTTCACGTTGAAAGGAATAAGCGAAGCAGTTGGACAGCCCCCTTGCAAGAAAAGCGATTAGCAAGCCTGATCGATAGAGCACCCACCTTGGCTGATAAAGCCAGGCTTCGAGGCGTAAGTAGTCAAAGGGCTGGAGCTTGGTTGCATGATCTACCCTGTCCACGAATAGGGACTGTTTTGGATGACGAGACGACACGCATTAGCACAGGACTGCGGCTTGGTGTTGACTTAGTCGTTCCTCACCGATGTCGTTGTGGTTACCTTGTGGACGCGTTGGCTCATCATGGCCTGTCATGCGCCTTAAGCGCAGGCCGAAGAGCACGCCACTCGGCTCTAAATGACACTTTCTGTCGAGCATTGAGGTCTGCTGGCTTTCCGTGTAAACTAGAACCTCCGGGCCTATCCAGAGACGATGGAAAAAGGCCTGACGGTCTTACTCTAACCCCCTTTGAGCGTGGCCGCATGCTTGTTTAGGACGCAACTGTAACCGACTCATTAGCCCCTTCGATGGTCGGTGCAGGGGCGGACCAGGCAGGTCATGCGTCCATGTTAGCAGAGGCTAACAAATGTTGAAAATACTCTGGCGTTGGTTATCCGCACCAATTTTGTCCGTTGGCTTTTGAAACAATGAGAGGCCCAGGACCGCTTACACTAAAGTTGATTCAGCGCGTGGGCAGAAGCCTTAGCCTTTCCACGGGAGATACGAAAGCATCGGATTTTTTGCGCCAGAGACTGTCTCTCGACATTCAGCGAGAAAACGCAGCATCTATTCGGGGCACATTGTCGAACTGGGCTAATCCTGGGTTAGAGAACCCGTGACTACACGTTCACGCGGAGACAATTGTTCACTCCAAAGTGCTAACATAAAAAAGTTATATAACTAAATCAATAAAAACCATTCGACTTGAAAACTTAATATTACGGTCAACGTCCATAATACAATGGTGCACACTTTGCAGCAAAACAACCGCAAAAATGTAAACCTTACAGCCCTGACGCGAAAAAGCATAAACGTAGGAGATACAATCCCCGGTGAGCAGGGGTATTTGAGGAGATGCAGGTCGTTGTTTGACGCACTGAACTAGAAGTAGATTGCCAAAAACGGAAATGTCAACCGTGCTGATTGTGTGTTTCCGATAAGCCTTACGTCCAAATACGCTGAGTGAACTCTCGAACGAATCTTTAACGGCGAAATAAGACGGAGGGGTTAAAACCACGTTCGATGCGGAACTATCCATCGCAATAGGTCGATTATTTTGCCAAAGCCTTGGGTAAGTTCGTCGAATGGGTAGCTGAGTTTTGGTAAGAGAAGGTCCAGACCGGCACTCGAGCTATGCGATCCAAACACCGCGCTGCTTAAGCCGACAACTTTTTAAAAGTCCGACAAAGTGACCCGCATAGGTTCTGTCCGCCCCCCACATATCAACTCCTCTGGGGAGAAGATGACTTTGGACTAGCCTTGAAACTTAATTTCAGATAGATTTATCACGGGCAACTGGTTGACTTGATATCGTAATGCCCCCTGCAATTGGGTGGGTTCTATTAGTTGGCATCCAGGTGGCCCTCTTTGTCGCAGCTACGACAGGCCTTGGGGCAGGCTTGTTACCTTATTTAAATGTAAAAAAAAGAGTTGGCTCTCGCATGACAATATTTTCTTACCTCTCTCTGTCTATATAAATATACATATATATACATGTCAGTTGGTCTATGTATGTCATCAATGCATTCTATATATGAATGTCACTTAGACAGAGTGATTGTTTACAAACAGATGAACCGGCGCCAAATGTGGGTGCGTGCAGGCACGCGGAATCAGTTGGTCGTAGCGAAAGGTGCAGGCGATCTGACTGGGCCACTGCCAAGTCAAGCCGTGGCCTACGAACCAGTTAACACCGCGCACCTCGACGTTTGAACGTCGAACAAGATTTTAATGTATCGAACGTGGAACTTCGAATATAACTATAATATAATGTTAACTTCGCTTGCAATTTTGTAAACTAATATCTGGCCAGCCACATACATATAACCAAAATTAGTAATTTCACTCTCACTCGTAAATTGAAAGAAGAGGCTTTGTAAGAGTTCGATGGTCTCCTAAAATGGGGCCTATTTGTTTTCTGATACCTTGCATATATCAAAGAGTATAATAATATGGAGAATATAGAGAACGAAATATGGTGGTCGGTACGTATGCCGTGTAAGTTTGCAGGACCGACATTGACAGAGTTTTCTTCGGTAGTCCTGCGTTGGTTCTCAGGCACTTTCGCTTTTCAGCACATCTGACCTCAATATTCGAATCCGTAAATTCCCGAATTGACTGTTAATTACCGTACACCATTATATTGCTTCGTTCTTTTAAGATAATGTACTCCCATGCAGTAATTAGTGCAACCAAGGGCTTTCTGGAACTCTCCACTGGCAAATAACTTACGCTGTCTGTTGCTTTATACAAAAACTGTTCTTGATAGGGGTCATCCACAAGCTCTTCGCAATTCGGATGGTCCCGGCAACAACCCGGTATTTCGAGTGGCAGACTATGTTCACAGATTTTTGTTTTTGGACAAAGCATTTCCAAATGCCCTGGTATATAGCGCAGTGCTGACGAAACATAAAGCCTATTTTCGCAGTTCTCAATTCCCGGCCAAACAGCCCGGTTTTTGGGCTTCTTTTGTTTCTTATTTTTATCTTTATTTTGTTGCTTGCTCAATTGTAGCTATTGTATTTAATAATCATAACCGGAAAAGGGCAAGCGTGGCTAAAAAGGTTAACGAGAAAGTTCCCGTGGGTTTATGGCACGGCCATAAACACGACAGCCATAAAACGGTGGCAAAACTTAGCTTGGGCGACGCTGCAAAGCAAAAGACCATTGGCATGTCTTTGCGCTTCTTGATCCAGCTCATCTATCTCTCGCTTTTCTTCTTTCTTTTGCTTCCGCACGTTGTACTATGTAACAAACTATTAGAAAATTAGATCTGATTGACGTCCGTAGTAAGTACACATGAGACGTTTTCAATTGCAGATGACCTGTTTTGACTTGGCTAACGGTGCCTTCCGCCAAATCGTCGAATCGCTTCACACCAACTTTTTTTGGAGCTCGACGTTGTCGTAATAAAATTGGCATTTGCTTTTCACTTGCGTAACAAATAGTGCGCTATGTTATGCATCAAAGGGAGCCAAGCTCGAAGTGTTGCTGGGCTTATATAGGTTAAGTTTCTGCTATACAACAAAGTAAACATGAAAGGGTAGTTCTCAGCAAGTAAACATCGTAAGCTTTTTCTATGAATGGTATTTTTGTGTACTTTATATATATATATATATATATATATATATATATATATACGATAAGAACAAAATCATCAAAACAAGGTCTGTCATATGAATTCTTTTTCGTTGTTAACCACATTGGGTTTCGTTTTTATACATCTATCAAGCAATACACATGTGCATATATATACAAAAATGCATATATGATTTCGCGCACACTGAAAGTATTAGTTATAGTTTATTTTATTTAGAAACACATTTTGTGTGTGTTTGGTGCACGTGGCGGCGTGCTATAGAAAGCTAGTGCGCTAGTCATGGTTGCCATTTTGAGAGGTTTACGGAAATGCATTATGATCAAGCTAAGTTGGCAACCATCACTTCCTAGCGTACGAGTCTCACCCGTTAAAAGCTGTGTTTCGCCGCACAACCTCACGATTCGGAACTGTGTGGTACTACTTCGAGGCCATGATGAGGGAGTCTCTTACTTCGATTTACTCTTGAATTCCTCAGTAGGCTTGTTAAAAACAACCTCCCTTACAGAATATTTTTAATTCTAGGCTATGTTTCGTGCATACACAGTGCGCACAGTGCGATTGGGAAGGCATGTAAACAGATCGTGTGTACGTTCCGCGGTCCAGCACACTTGAAACATAGTACAGCACTCAATAAAAATCTGAGCACTTAACAAAACATACGTGTCAAAGGGTGGCATGTAGGGAATCCTTTACCTAGAACGTTCATATATGCATGGCACGATCACCTCCTCCAGTAACTTCTACCAGAATGCAGTCGTCATCATCGAGACAACCGGAGGTCCCGGAGACCATTCTAGGTACGTCGAGTGCGACGGTGCGTCTCCTTGGCCGTCTACCAAGGTGTCGACTTGCTCCCAGCGGATATTTCGGGTCTTTATCCTAGCTCGATGCGGGTGCGTTGCATATCAATGATAAATGTTTACCCTATATTTCTCAGTTTCTGGCAAGCGACGTCTGTCATTAGTAGTAGTAGTCGAAGTAATTAACATTTTCTGTTTCCTACACGACGAAGTGAATGTGCTAATATTCCTCATTTTCACAGTGATGTGCTATCTATACGCCATGGATGGGGCTCACTTTGGGGCACCTTGCACACATACATACACTAGATACAATCGCTTACATAGATCACCAGAGAAGCAATCTAGGCTCGTATACGGCTAATGTTTATACGGAAAATAAAGTATGCTTTATCTAGAGCAAGCCTAATCTAGGCTTGTTGGTATCGTAGTACCATTCGAAGTAGCACCAGCCGTAGAGGAGTCACAGTGAGTCGAGCATTGTCGAACGCTGCATAATTCTATACGGTCGGCATTCGTGGTTCGTGGTAGGGCGGACACGCGTTGTTTTTTCCCGCCAGAAAGCAAGCATTTGAATTGGCCTTGCCTTGCGTTTGCCTGACGATTGCAACGAGCGCCCTAACCGTTGAGACAAAGTGCTTGCCGCGAGGCTCCGGCGGCAGGTGTCGGACTACCAACCAGGCATCGCGGACACGTGAGAGACATGGAAGTATCTGTGCAGACGGTAAGAGACGAAAAGGTACCTCTATAGCGGTGATGACGGTGCGATATCTGAGAAATACCTAATAGCACAGAAAGAGTGCCGCGTACATAGTAGACGGGAAGACAAGAAAATAGTTCGCTATATAGTTAGGTATCTAAACGAGAATGGAAAAAGTAATGGAATATCGTAACGCCCTTTAACCAGGCAGTAAACGGATGTCAATAGAAATAGTGATATACTAATAATATTGGAGGTAAGTAGGTAAATGTTAAATTATGGTGTAAGTTTATAGTTTAACGTATATATATATATATATATATATATATATATATATATATATATATATATATATATATATATATATATATATAGGATTAACAATATTTATTAAAATGACATTTACGTGTTACAGCAAGATGTAATTAACTATCAACACTAGGGCTTGTGGGGAGCGCTACCAGTCGAGCTTATCCTCGAGGCAGCCCCTCATTGTGCCCATTATTGCTGCCGCATTGCCGCGTTGAACTGCCAGCGATAGTCGCTGAAGTAGAAGCTCAAGTGCTCTTTTTTCCCCTGTCGCCAGTTCAATTTGTTTGCCAATCTTCTGTAAAAGCGACCATGCCTCAGGGCCGGGCCCCCCGAGTGTCTCGAATACTAGCGGCACGAAAATGAACTCGTTGGCGAGCTGAGCATATTTGTTGGTCTTTAGACGCTCAGCCTTGCGTGCTGCGGAGCCAGCGGAAGATGCACTGGCCTCCAGGTTCGACGGGGCGAGCGTGTCGGTGATAGTCGCATCCCAAACAAGCGCCTGTCCCCTTTCAAAGGGGATAAGGGTGAATATATATATATATATATATATATATATATATATATATATATATATATATATATATATATATATATATATATAATTTATCAGCATGAGTATTTTCCTCAATGCATTTCCATTATGACAATGTGCTATTTCTTACTAAAATGTTCACAAAAATTATCATGTGTAAGTCCATATATATATATATATATATATATAATTTATCAGCATGAGTATTTTCCTCAATGTATTTCCATTATGACAATGTGCTATTTCTTACTAAAATGTTCACAAAAATTATCATGGATATAACACATAAATGTTATAGATCGTTAGTTGGTTTTTCAACGCTTCTATCCATTACTACGTGGCAATCTAGATATATTGGCTCGGGACCTGGATACGTGTGTTATTTGCTGCAGGGAAAAAAGTTGACGCAAGGAAACATCGTAAATCGGAAAAACAATAAACAAGGAGAGAGATAAAAAAAAAAAGCCCCTGGACAGAAACAAGGACTTGCACATATACAGGTCGAGAAAATGTGAAACCAAAAGAGAAAGAGAGGGAAAGGAAATTAAGAGACCTTTAAGTTGAATGAGGACAAGACAACAAGGGCCAAGACAATGCGATCGACGTGAGGCCAGACGTCCAATGGTTGCCGTCGGAAAGAGCCCAGCTCGCCTTGATGGTTGATATCAAATGGATGCTGACTTTGCACACGGCTGTTCGGTGGAAATGTTCCCCCTCGGTATGCGCCACGCTAAGGTAATAGAGCGAGTCGAGCAGTGATAGCAATAATATTAATAACACACTAGAAGTAGCTTGTTGTAGTAGCGGTGATTTGTTCATCACACGTAATTGACCACTGAGCGGAGGGAACCGGCCGTGAACTGACCCGGCACCGGCCGGAATGGTTTCCTGGCCGATGAGCCATCTGACAGAACCACAGACGCTGCGGTCATAGTTGTCAGTACCTGACTAGACTCATTGGCCTGCTTGTACGCGGTGACTCACGGTCTTTTAGTGCGGTGCCATGTGGCGCTGGAGCGTCAGCCAGTCTGCAACTGGGCACGTTCTCCAAGCTCAAACAAGAGAGCATATTTTGAGTAGAAGCAAATTTCCATTCCGCAAATAGTGTTGCCGTTGAGTAAGTATAGCATATGGACTATTGTCGTACCAGGCAAAAATAAGAACATTGTAAACATGTTGTGTGTCTGGCAAACACTGCTAGCATATACATAAATATAAATCTATATATATATATAGATTGCTACTACGACCTCTTGTACTAATGTCTTATAAGTAATTGTGACCACACAGGCCACAAACACACGGAATATGCATATGCTATACACGCTAGCAATTCCCTGGGGCGAGCCTACTAATCCCGGTTGTTTTTATCTACGGAAGCTCATATCTAATTATCTACATGATAGGACGAACCAGTCCCAGGGGTCCGTTTTAACATGACTGCAGGGGTGCTACATAGATCGTACTCGATACTTGACCTCCTGCTATGGATTATAACCTACGACGACGCGCTGCGGCTGAGGGATACTCCCCTCCCCCCCCCGGCATTAACCTTGTTGCCTACGCTGACGACCTCATCCTAAACGTTTAGGCTCGGACCACGGACCTGCTGTATAGCCGTGCAAACGAGACACTTGCCGACGACGCCCGCTGAATGCAAGAGGCCGGGCAAGTTTCTGTTGTGGCAGATGGCAGAAATTGAAACTAGTTGAACAACTGAATCGATTGTTAGCGTTAGCTTAAATTAACACAACTTAATACGACTCCGCTCTAAGTATTCAGAGGCGGCTGTGTTGTTTTGTTGGCATTTGCATATGCATTACTTTTAGTTATGATAGTATGGCTTCATTTTACTACCGTAACCTAGTTAGTTTATGACGACCAAATACCCATCTTCCCCACCCGGCTGCCTATAACGTCTATAGCTTTTTTAACAACCAGCTGCTTTAAACCCTGATAAGTTCGAAGTACCTGAGACTCATTAGGCCGCTAGGTCTGTTCTGTTCATAAGTAAAGTTTTCGGGCTGACCCTCAGCCAAGATTTAACGTCCACGGAACTGTTTTTCACATTGCTTCATAGACGGACCCCCATAAATACAAATGTGCAGCGGTGGGGTTCGAACCCGCGCACCTATGTGTCTCCTCCGGTTGCGAGGCGGAGACTTAATCCACTACGCCACCGTGTTCATAAGTGGAATCAGTTTAGATAGTTTGCGGTCTCAACATCTACAAGATATGCTCGACCAGATGATTCCCTCTTCAGAACGCCTCTTGAACGAATTAAGCATCTTTGCATGCACTGTACTCAATAATACTTTGCCGTAATTTTGTCTGCTGATTTTTTATAAAGCATGCTTAACCGCCTCTAGAAAAAAAAGGTAATTCAATGAGGCTTATGCAGTTGAAACTGGTTTTACAAAGTTCGTCTCTTAGGTTAACATGACTTTGTTTAAAAGGTCAATTATGGCAGCAGTCTCTTCCCATCAAGCTGGGGTTGCCGCAAAAGCAGGAGCAGGAACCCTCGTTGGATTGTCTTGAGAGTTTGAATCTGGTCCCAAGCATAGATAGCCTCTTTAACGTATTATACCTGAAAAATGCGATTCTGGGTGGTCCCGCAAAACATAGAGGGCCGACTCAACACTTTAAAGTGTGATGTGTTGACCATATGACGCAATCCACGAGAAACCATCAGAGCAGTAACGCAAACACTTTTCGAAATAAATCACAAGAATAACCTAGATATTCTCGGTGCTTCTATCAAGTGCAAAGGAAAACCATGGGTTCTCCGTACGATGCGAGAAACCCTTAAACGAATCCGCCTACGTTTGGCAACTATGCACCCGCAGGTAGCCCTCAATCTATGGAGGTACAGTTTTAGTTTATTAACAGTTAACTATTTGCTGCGAGAGTCCCTGTGTCTGGTAAGCCTGTCAGGTCTTCTTATACAGCTTCAGAGGTGCAGATCAATCAGTTCACTACACGATATACTTAAAGAGGGCTCACAGGCGTAGGTGGATATTCTAATAGCCGACACCATGCGGAAGGAATTAGAATTATGTAGCATAGTGCCGAGTCGAGAAGAGATCTGGGTTTTTAGGCCTTGAAAGGGATCTTGTGACGCCCAGAAACGGCGCTGTTCCTTAGTCGTTTGAGGGTATATATAATTTTTCTGGGCAATTTTCAACTTACGTATTTATCCAGCGCATGCTGATTGGGACATGCTTCTAGGGGGCTTGCGCCTAGCACGCCTCTGGTGACGTGATCTTCTTTGGTGGCATTCCTCTTAGTATTTGACCGCGTAGCTTCTTCAAGCAGTGACTCTGCAAGGAACTCAAACTGGAATAGCGTAGCAGACAAAGGCCACGCCATTAGCTCTTTTGATCTCGAGAAGAAGATATCTCTGGGCTCGGCAGAATGAAGTTTTCATACGCATAAAGCTGCTTGTGGGGGCGTGCTTACTATCGTGAGCGAATCTCAGAAGGAAATCAGTTGCGCACGGACTTAACGACAGCAAGTGATGGCAGCCTTAAAAATTTGATACACCTTCAAAGGAACTCACGTACTGACTGAATGCATTATGCACGCCAAGGAACAACAAAAATGTTTTTACAAGACAAAGCTCTGTAGGACATTCCAAGGCAACTAACGTCAAAACGCGATTACTCACCTTTCTTGATTTTCTAAATAGTGCTTGCGCAGTTCCCTGTTGAGTGAGCAACGAGAAATGGTTGACCAGCTCAAACCAAGTACAATTGATCTTGACTATTTTTTAGTGGGTCGGACCGTCTAGACCGCACTAGACCGCACTCCAAGATTTTCTGCAAATAAAGGGATGTTAACTGAAAGATGCACGAGCCTAATCCTTTTGTAAAGATGACTCTCGAGCGTTTCAGAACAGTTGCCTTTGCCTTGTCAAGTGTAGAAACCAACGTTAGCCTGCGTTAAATGAATTCAAAGTCATACGCGTGATTTATTTCCAGACCAAATTAGTGAAACGTACAATGGTATGGTCAATATCACTACAGCGTTGTAATGATATTAAAATTAGAAGTCGCTACGTGCTAGCCTTGATCGCTAGGAGACCGCTGCACTCACTGTCTTGCACTCTCTGCCATCATATCTTACACATCTACCATATCAACATTTACAAACACATGTGTCACAGGGTTCATGATAAGCGTATTTTGGGGATAGGAGGCGGTAAAAGCCGTGCACGGCAAAACGGGCGTATATGTGCATATTTGTCCTGCCCGTGCCCTTCCCTTCTGGCCTAGCCATTGTATCTGTCTAAAAAAATGCAGATCATATTTATTCACCATAGTCGTTTGTAGTAAGGTTGGATTAACACACATGGCATGCTACGAGATTATAACAATATATCATTCACACGCGCCTGTAATGAGTATGTGTCTAACGCCTAACATATTAAAACGTTAGAAACGATAGCGACAGATGTTGCACTTACCACATACCTTACACACACAGTCGTGAATATCATACTTCACATTTACTCTATGAGGCACATATAATGGTAATAACCATGCCATGTTACCATGTACTTTAATGGTCAATTACATGAATGTTCTACTCTGTTCTACTCTGAATGTTCTGAACATATCCAGTGTAATTTTACTCTTGCACTAAGTCTGCTACCAGAGTGCGTTCTCTGCATAGCTCTAGTGCCAGAGTAGCTGACGCGTTATTGGGTAATCGCAGTACACGTTTCATGAAGCACGCCAACACACCGTACAAAATTTTAAGATCGCGTAATGTTAGGTGCGGCGCAATTACTGGGAGATAGTAGTGGAGTATCGGGGTACTTTTCATCTTGAACATTATTATTGCTGCTCAAGGCAAGTACTGTTCATCTTGACGCGACGGCCGGCAACGGCGTATGAGCCGCCGCACCTAAAGCAGAGGGTCTTTGTCTTAAAAATATAAATTATCAATCGATTCTTTGCACAACATTTTGATGTTTTATTTAGTAAGAACTGTACATCAACCCGGGATTTTGTTAAGACAACGAGGTCGTCCGCTTAGAAGGCATGCGGTGCTCTTATTGTACGCAAAAGGTCTGCTAAGCCAGCAATGTACAGTATAATGAAAAATGGGCTTGCGGAGTCACCCTTCGCTACTACAGTCTTTTGTGTAACAGGGTGGCTCGCTTAAATAGAGATTTATGTTTTTTATGCACAAAAATAGTGGCTTAGCATGTCTCGAATTAATTTGAATAGTTGGCCCTTGATGTCGAAGGATGTCGAGGAGCCGGTTCTAAGGCAAACTGTCGAACGCGGTTTGAAAGTCGACAAAGGCCGCCCACATCATAATTTTGTCTCGTCGGCGTTTATTTAGGCGCACCGCATTTGCTGTTGACCTTCCTGGAAGGTCAACACACCTCTATGTGTGTTTCCGACGTCTTCCATTACGAAACTTCATGGCTCGCATTTGGAGGGTATTTTCACGAATCGTCCAGAGGCTACATATTGGGCCAGCGACGCCATTTCAGCCCCCAATGCTCGCCTACTCCTTCATCTACCCACTTTTATCGGATCCTTCTGTAATATTGTTACCCCGTTGTTGCTGTCATTCTCCTGGCCAGATCCCGAATGAATTTTGCTGTTCCACTGCTGATGGGTCCTAATGTTTCCATAGCCACCGGTACAAAGTGAAGACTGTTTTCAAGGTCTGCGTATTTGCGTCTCCTTTCCTGTTCGGCGTGCTCTGCTACCCATCCTGTGCTAACAGAGCTATGGCTGAGATACGATGGAGCTACTGTGCTTATTATTATTATTATTATTATTATTATTATTATTATTATTATTATTATTATTATTATTATTATTATTTATGTCCATAGGCGGGAGGCAAGAAGCCGTTACAGATAATCGCCACCTTTTCTGTTTGGCCTAACCAAAATTTTAGTTAAATCTACGGCTCTTCTCCACGATGACGGGTCAGTACGGATCTTGCTTCTCGAGTCGTCCTTTTCTTCGCTTCTTAGCTTTCGCCTCATCGCCCTCATCGTAGTCGTCCGTCCTTCAAAACGGCATCCTTCTCGAAAGGAAGTCACCAGAGGATAGGGATTAAATTACGTCGATATCCCCGTACCGAGCCGCCACCGGCGTAACCTGCGACGTGGACGACAGGCGCGGTGGCTGTCCAGCGTTTGTGATGGCGGGAGGCAGGGCAAAAGTGGATTTCGATAGTGGTTTGACACCTCCCAGAGGATCAAAATGAGCCAAGGCGCTCCCGACGGTAGTGAAGCAGTCGTTGAAGAGAAACGCAAGTTTCTCACAACCTAAAGAACAAAGTATATATATATATATATATATATATATATATATATATATGAGCCTAAAGTAGTCGTACTGTGGACCAAAAATAGTAATTCTTGTCTAGTGTTTGTTGAGAGCCTGTCCAGTCGCTTGTCATGTCCTGGCAGAATTAGTAGATGTAATATACCGAGCAAGATGGCTTAGTGGCAAGAGCCTTTGTCTTGCATTCGGGAGGCTTGGGTTCGAGACCCAGACCGGCCACTCCTAAATTGGTTTTCATGGTTCCCAATGTAAACAAGGTGAATGCCGGAGTGGATTGAAAATCGACTATAATCGAAAAAAAAACAGGGAGCACAGATGTCTCAATAAAAAGAGATGGTGCATTACCATCCACCCCCCATTTTGAAAAAAAAAACAGATATTAACGTGAAGGGGTAAAGCATCAAAATGTTGGCATCTCTCAGCTGAAACGGAGACGTTCCAGACTAAATCTGGCATACGAAAAAGAGTTAGTAGCATTATGACATTTTTTTAACAGATTGAGCGTGGATCTAGAGTGCTCAAGTAATGCAAAAAAATGATTTGCTTTCACGTCAGCAAAGAGCATATATTATACACTGAGCCCATGTTGTTTTCGATACAACATCCGAACAGCCGAAAACATAACTTAGCCCGAAACTAAGTTAAGTTTTTGGGCTGACCCTCAGCCAAGATTTAACGTTCACGGAACTGTTTCGTATTGCTTCACGGACCCCCATAAATACAAATGTGCAACGGTGGGGCTCAAACCCGTGCAACGGTGGGGCTCAAACCCGCGCACCTGTGTGTCTCCTCCGGTTGCGCCACCGGCTTGAGGTATGCAATTACTACTCGTTTCATATATATATATATATATATATATATATATATATATAGGTTTACACAGACCTGCTACCTAAAACGTCGGGAAGCATTGTGACTCCTGCGCCGAGCACGGGCTTTACACCCCGATCACTAGATTGTTGCTTGCACTTGATCGTAGGCGCTTTATGGCCGACATAGAGCAACTTACAAGAAACTGCTTGTAGATAATATGCTTGAGAGAGCAGAGCGCGAACCCCATGTCTACATTATTCGCCGGTTGAGCAAAGGCATGCACAGCATGACAAAGGAGCAGTTGCGGCAGCACTTAAGTGCTCTTCTGCTCAATGCAAACACCCCCGCGCCTAACCCAGTTATTATTATTATAACCGCTCACACTGGTGCAGCACTACATGAATTCCCCGTTTACGTTGGTGCAGATCTTGCGCGGGTTGCCCAAAAAGAAGAGTAGTGATCCTGATGGGATCTATTACGAACACTGAACTAAATCGTCCAATGTTTAAGCATAGGAACTGTGTAATCTGTTCAACGAGATACACAGACGGGACATAAATCCAACTGTAGAGAAGGCCCTACCTCCGGAGCAATTCGGATTCAGGAAGGGTCGAGGTACACAGGACGTGATCCACGTACTCCAGTCGGAAGTTAAGCGGGTGTTGGCTGCGCCCGGGGGTCACTTGTACGTCGTCTTTATCGATTGTGTCAAGGCCTTCGTCACTTACTAGTCAATTCATTTCGACATGCTGGGGTGGATGGTTCTTTTCGACGCGTGTTCTAGCTTCTCTAGCTTCTTTGCAGAAGACCTCCTTGAAGTAAACATAAGGGGCGAAGAAACCTTGCAGCTGAGCCAAAACGTAGGAACACCTCAAGGGGACCCTCTCAGTTGCCTGGCCTTTTCTCTGCTCATCGCAGACCTAGCCCGCCATGTGCGGAAGGAGTTTAAAACGCCGTTACGTATGTGGATGACTTAGTAGTGGCCCACCGAGACCGCGGTGCCATTCGTCGTATTGTCGGCGACGTAGAAAGTTATATTCGCCGAAAGGGCCTACAAATAAATTCGCGGAGGACAAAAGCCACTAGGTTTCGCCGTGGGGGTCGATAGGCTGCAGCAAACGTGACACCCTGTTGTGGCCGACCGCTGGAGTTCGTCAACTCATTCTCATATTTGCGTCTGAGACTACACTATCCGGAAACGACCTTTACCCAGCACACCGGCGACAGGTGTCGGACGACTGTCTCTGAGTGCTGCATTGCGTCTTTTTGAGCTTAAGATTGTGCCAATGTTGAGCTACAGCCTTAGCAGGGTCTGGGACCATCTTTCAGCGGCAAATTTTGCGCAACTAGAAAGATACTTCACAATATATATGAAGCGGGTTCCTTCCTTGCCGCGGACGGCAAGGAACCGCTTTGTGTACCTGCTAGCGGAAAACAATCAAAGCCAGGCGTAAGTCACCTATTACAGAACCACTTGAGCAATTTTTGTCAGAGTGGCAGGGAAAAGTGAACGAGGCCTCGGCTGAGGTAGCGCAGTTAGATCTCGCTTCTATCGAACCCTCTCGCCAGGGAGCTTTGGAATGGAATGGCATGCACTAGCCGGCACGTATACACAAGGAACATTGAGTATGGCTTAAGGAGTTTACCAAATTGGCGATCAATGTCGTTGCCGGTTCTGCTCGCAGCTTTGCGCTAAATACCACGCAGCGAACTGCCAGATGCAACGGCGGTCTTTGCACTTTTTCGGCCAGTGGGACGGTCGCTGAAGTGTTCAAATTGTATATAATGACGACTGTATTGTAATGTTGTATGCTATAAACACTATGTGTGTGTATATATATATATATGGCTAAACATCATAAGAGCCAACATTAATGCCGATATGATAATTTGAAATTTGAATTAAGAGACGATAGCAAATACGACGAAATCACGCAAGATGTAATAATTTCTTAGGAAGAGCAAGCGAGACATGTAGATGCATACTAGTTCTGAACAAACAAGTATATTGCCAGGTATTAAGAAAAACTATGATTAATAAAGGAGGACTAAGCAGGCAACGTAAAGTCAGCAATCGGATGTCAAGAGTGCATGGATACTGTATATATTCATGCTTGTGTAGTTATAGGGAGCCTGCTGTTCCATTGCGGATGTTAAGGAGCCAGGAAGGCTAAGGGAATTCCCTATTACGGTGAGTTGCGTCGTTAGTAGCCGATATTTCTAAATTCAAAGTGCAACATCTACTTGTTGACATCACGCGGGTTTTACAATGTACAATACTTTCATGGTTATATATACAGGTAGTTCAATAAGTTCTTAGAATGAGCTAAATTCGAGAGCTCGAATTCTAAAAAGAATTCGAATTTTGGCGCGCTTCCACCGCTATTAGGAACTGCAACTTTTCGACTGCCAGCAGTCAAAATATTATGGTGATTGGCCGTTGCGATTTCGTTTAATCGCTTTTCCCGTGCAACGTATCGGCGTGATTTTGAAAATGGAGAAAAAAGAGTTTCGAGTGGTTATCAAGCATTTTATTTCAAAGGTTGGAATGCGACCCAAGTGAAAACTGAGTTAGACGAGGTGTACGGTGACTCTGCGCCATGTTTTGCCACTGTTTCCAACTGTCTTAATGAGTTAAAAAGAGGTCGCAGGAGCATCGGGATGAACTACGTTCAAAACGCCCAAAAACGGCAACTGATTAGGAAAACGTGGAAAAGGTGCGGAAAATCGTTGCCGCAGATAAGCGAGTGAACATTAGGGAGATAGCGGAGGCCTTGGGGATCAGTTTGGGTGGTGTGCATTTCATCCTGCACGAAAACTTGAAGATGAAAGAGCTCAGAGAAAAATGGCTGCCGCATTTGCTCAACCAAGGCCAAAAAAAACGCGCCTGTTTTCGCTTCACAGCGAAATTTGGCCAAGATGTCGAACAATCCGTCGGATTTTTGGCGCAGATTCATGACCGTCGATGAAAGCTGGGTCCATCACTACACTCCCGGGACCCAAGAAGCATCTTGCCAATGGTGTGCACCTGATGAAGGACCTCCGAAGAGGATGCGGACAACGGCATTGACCGGAAAGGTGATGGCTACAGTTTTTTAAAACCAACGTAGAATAATGCTGGTCGACTACCTTGAGAGCGGTAAAACGATCACAGGAGAATATTAGGCAAGACTGTTAGACTGCCTTTAGCAAGAACTCATCGTGAAACGGCCCGCTTTGCAGAAGAAGGTTGTCCTGTTTCACCAGGACAATGCTCCTGCACACAAGTCCCGGCAAGCATCGGCAAAACTGGCCCAATTGAGGTTCGAACTTATTGAACAACCTTCCTATTCTCCAGACCTGGCCCCCTCTGATTATTTCCTCTTCGGACATTTGAAGAATAGTCTCGGTGGAAAGCGTTTTTTCCAGCAATGAAGAGGTTAAGGCTGCTGTCAATGCCTATTTTCAGTCTAAAGACGCGGAATTCTACTTAAGAGGTATATAAAAGCTCTGAAATCTTGGTGGGAAAAGTGTATTGAGCATCTCGGGGAGTATATCGAATAAGATAAATTTAAAAACATGATTTGGAAAATTCTTGGTTTTCATTCTAAGAACTTATTGAACTACCTGTATATATATATATATATATATATATATATATATATATATATATGGAACCGTCTTCTCTGCATTGGGCTTAAAAATTTCAAAATTACACATTTCAAACAATTGTAACCATTGAGGACATTTTGCGGAAACGGCTATCGCTCGTGTATGCCCGCTCTTGTGAGTGTATCAACATCCCACGTTTACATAACGGTGCTTATTAGATGTTCTAATTGTGCTGGGAGGCACTCATCCAAATACACATATTTTAATTTATCCGGCGAACTTAAATAAATCTGTTGTTCAAGTTTGGTTTAATATTCCTTTGTAGATAATTCTAATACACATCTAAACAGGTGAGAAAATCTGGCATTTATGCTTACCAGGTTTACCTTATATATATATATATATATTTACATTTACTCAGATTGAGTAGCAATTATAACCACAAATACATCACTTTTACAACTTTAAGGACAGTGAGTCAAGTCTATCACCAGGTGATCTGCATATATATATATATATATATATATATATATATTCGTGCAGATAATATATAAGCTTCAAGGCCCCACAATGACCGTCTATTCATTTAAAGATTGCACAAGATTGCATTTTGCGGCATGGCATCATCGGCATAGTTCGCCGCAGCGGCAGCATACACAAGTCTCACATGGTTCATGGAACTCAGCCCGTTGACATAACATGCGATGGAAGCCGTATACTGCAAATCGTGATATCTCGTGCCTGTTGCAACGCTCTGGTCTCTTCCACCCCGCATTTCTCATTGCTCCGGTATTGAAGAATTTTGGGTCGAGTTCGGAAAATTTCGTTAAAGGCTGTGTTGCGAGGGAGGTTATAACGGCGCCTTAGGTCTTCTATAAAAAGTAGACAGTCTGCGAATAGGAAGATGAGACGGTTGCGCGTTGGCGTATGGAATCCCAGAATTTGTTTCAGGAACACTGCTTCTATCTGATTCAGCTGGTCAAGGTTTCTGAAGGATGAACTCCATATGAAGCCATAGAGACGATCTTAAGGTCGAAGACGCGAATGGCTGTCGTGGGGGACAGGCGGTGCAGGCTCCAGATAGAATATGCCGCTATAAGGGCTTTCCTGCATCTCTTCATAACATGCACCAAGAACCCTACCCCATTCGACGGCAGAATTAGTCCCAGATAAGGGAACTTATTGGCGTAGGCGAGAGGAAAGCTACCGATATGAAGAGAGTCGTTGGACTTGGAAACGGATACTTCGATAGATGGCTAAGCCTGCGTATATATATATATATATATATATATATATATATATACAGGGTGTTGCAGGAATATTTGAAGCGCGATATACAGAATTGTAGAGCTCGTTAAAGCAAATATTTTTTCCAATGGAACATGGTCTCTGAGAAGTCTTGTTTCGGAGTGAGAGCGAAATTACTGCAATTTGTGACACTAGTGTTTTTGCCCGACATAGGAGCACAAAATGTGCTGTTGCGAGACAACCAACTAAGCACAACATCGTGTTCGTGATAAAATTCTGCTCCATCTGAAGAATATGCAAGGCCGGTCAGAAGACGCGACATGGTCGCTTAGAAGAGAATTCGCCAAAAATAAAGTTATTTATTAGCGTTCACGCCAAATACTTTAGAATCATAACCCTACGACCACCCACGTGTTCAAAGCTAACATATTCAGCAAATGCGCATTTCATGACGATTATTTTGGTGCCAAACATATGTCAATGCGAGCTGTGGTTGCGGAGTAATTACGATTTTTCGGAGGGCATGTCCAGGTTAAGTGCATGAAAAATGACGCGCTGCGGCTGTCGCGCGACACGTCGGCTGTAGTGAACGTCGCCACACAGTCCGTAATTACTCCGCAACCACAGCTCGCATGGACATATGTTTGGTACCAAAATGATCGCCATGAATTGCATTGGCTGAATATGTCCGCTTTGAGCGCTGTGAGTGGTTGTAGGGTTATGATTCTAAAGTATTTGGCGTGAACGCTAATAAAGAACTTTATTTTGGCGAATTCTCTTCTAAGCGACCATGTCGCGTCTTCTGACCGGCCTTGCATATTCTTCAGATGGAGCAGAATTTTATCACGAACACGATTGCTTAGTTTCTGTCTAGGAAGACTGGTTGTCTCGCAACAGCACATTTTGTGCTCCTATGTCAGGCAAAATCGATATCGGGCAATATCGGGTATATCGCGCTTCAAATATTCCTGCAACACCCTGTATATATATATATATATATATATATATAGTAAAATAACTGTTTATTCTCGGCTCAGTTAATTGTTTTTCCCGGGGACCTGTATTCCCAGTCGCAAATTATATACACGTGAAGCCGGTGTAACTACTCGGTTATAATAAGGTTGTGTTTCCACACATATTTACATCGCCAACCGTAATCCTTTGGGATCTCATATTGCGAGCTAATATAGTAAGAACTAATTAGCTATATGCCTACCACACTCTACATGGGCGAGTATGAACGCTCGGTGTTGTAGGTAGATACAAATTTATAATAGACACACGGGTGGCAGTAGACTGTGAGCTCAATGAAACAGGAATAAACTACGGGCGTTTTCTTTACAACTCTGCTTGTGGTTATGCATATAAGTACTACTAAAAGAGAGAAATACTTACACTCCCGCCGCCCGCGGAGGTTACGCGCGGACATTTTGCGGGAGTGCCCGCTAGCCCGAATAGACAGCCCAGCAGCACCCCTACCCTCCCCCCCTATCGAGGTTTGGAATGGAGGTACCACACTACTCCGCCCTACCGATTAGACGCGATCACCTCGCGATTCCGCGTTACACCCCAGAATATTACGCGCCCCCCCCCCGAAGGGGAGTTTGATCCACTCCAGAGCAGGGGGTTCTCCTCCGCTGCGAAGGGCAGCTGCCGGGCCAGATGGTCCTCTCGACAAGCGGTCTGCGTTCATGTGGCCATTTCTCGCTTATTTTGCGTATTAAGCCAAGGCAGCAGGCGTCCCGGACGGTACCACCGGGTGTCACCCAGGGCATTAACCGTCCGGCCCGGGGGTCATTATGCAGCACATTCCCCCCGTATTGGCAATAGCCTTAACAGCCCTCGAATGGGCCACGACAGGATGACAATATAAATACGTCGCCAACCCATCGATATCGTATGCCTTGCCCCCCGTTAGATGGTCACGGAGGTGTTACTATTGGGAGTTTACACCGTCTTACTAAGTTACGTAGGGGCTCGTGATGGTCCCCGCAGCGCGCGGAAGTCGCGCACCAGCGGACCAAAGCCGGTAAGAGAGTCATAGTTACTCCTAAAGTTTTAGAAAGGTAATGTTTCACTTAATAAATCAACAGTGAACTAAATAGAGATACTGACATAAGAACTACTTTCAGCGACGACGAACGTACTCGATAACTCTTGCCGAGAAGGTTGTCTCTAGACGTGCAACGTGGTTTGTGTGAAGGGTATCGTCATCAACTGGCTCATTTCTGGCTTACAAGATCCTCCCGGTTAGTCCGACGCAGGTGAGTGGGTATAGGTGTTGACGGCAAGCAAGGCCTGCATATGTGCATGTTCATATAGGAATAGGTGTATGATTATGATTGCATAACGCTAGGACACAAATGATACTTGCTCCAAACTATTTCAGGTTTTGCGATATGTGATTGATGCAGACTGGATATACCAATGAAAACGGTAACAGTAGAAACCACGGCAACCAGAAACAACAGTTTTGACAAAATGGCAACGATAACAATTCGATTGGTTAAAGTGCACACGAGTATAATCAATATCACTACAGCCTCGTAATTATTGTAAAATTAAAAACTGCTTAGTGCCAGCCTTGTTAACAAGGAGAGTGCATTGCACTCACCGCCATAGTATATCTTATATCTTACACATACACTATAATAACATTTACAAACACTGTGTCACAGGGTGTATGATAAGTGTATTTCTGGCATAAGAGGTGGTTGAAAACCGTGCAAAGCAAAACTGGCAGGTATGTGCCTATTTGTCTTGCCCATTTTTTCTGACCTAACGATTGGTTCTGTCGTACAAAAATGTGCGTCGATCTCTGCTATCTTCTCTTTATATCGTCAGTGTGACCTCGCTGTATGCGGGGATGTCTGAAAGCTCAAACTGTTTTTGATCTGCTTTATGAATAAAGGAGTATCGCACGGCAAATACGTAAGGCAGCTGTATGCTGGCGCACCCAAACCCAGTTTCCGTTCCAAAAAAGCTGTTTTTATCCAATCGGGTGCACTTAGCTGAGCTGAACTTAGCTTTGCTCATACAAGCTGGATCCCGTAGGGCTTTTTAAGGGCTGTCTCCGCGATCAAGGCTTTTCAGGACCTCTCCTCTGAGTGTGCAGTGAATGTCTTGGTTGTGGATGTCACTGTGATACCAAAATATGCTCAAGATTATTATTTTGCCTGAATCGAACGCTGTTCGGAAATCCGGAAGTACGCTCTATCAAAACTGCCCCTTTCATGTTAGAGTTTTTTGGCAGTGCCCTGCCAAGAACAAAGCTCGGTCCACGATTCCTTGCCTTTTGGAATAAGTGCCCTAACGCACATTATCCAGGCTGCGCGTAGTATTCCCTTGTAAATGTACTTATTAAAGATCGTGACCCAGTGTGCGGTCATTGTAGCTGCCTGTTGCAAATTCTCATTATAAATGCTATCTGGCCAGGGTGCTTTGTTTCTCGGAAGTTCTCGGGAGTGGCAGTGCCTCCGCCACTTCTTACACAGTAAAGCATTTATTTAGTTGGGTTCTTCATTGCAGATCCTCTTCTGACCAGACACACATGAGGGTGGGCATTGTCTTTAATACTGTGTCATGCGAATTGAAAATCGTTCTAAAGTGACCATAGAGAAGACCACTTTTAATTGGACAAGCAGATTTTTGTCTCTTCTGTAAAACGTTACGTACCAATATAGGGATTTCGTTCGGTCTTCTCTTGCTGTCGGGTCTTCAGTTGTTGCTCGCATTGCCTCTTGACAATCTGCTGATTTCGTCGGTAGATAAGCCTCGTCGCGGCGAAAAGTAATATCATAGGCGCTTGACCAAATCAAGGCCACTTTTCTGAAGAATGCGCTAAGAGTCCATTGCTTTAGTCTCAACAGATTAGTCTATTTACTGGCGTCGTCTCCTCTATTTGTTAAGAGTTTATAAAAAATACATTTTTCACCAAAAACGACAGATTTCAACGAGTACATGTCTGAATGAGAGAATGAGGTGGCAGACATTGAGGTATAGTTCGTGGAAGTGCTGCAATTACGAGGATAGACACCTAATCGCACGATTTGCTGTACATGGCTTCCACATGAAGATCTGTATTGAGAGAAGTTCAATGCAATTTCCTCGTTATGGTTGTGCAAACCCTGCGACGGACGGAGTGTGACTTGTATCACCTCCAACAATGCCATAGATATATGCGTTTCTGCTGTCGCTCATAGCGGACTGGGGCCGCGATATCCAGATCAACAAGTTTATGAGCCGTCAGGCACGCTCTTTTCTCAGTTGGTGAGAGGAACTTTATTCATAAGTGTGAACGTCTCCATACGTGGCAATCAGATTCCATAACCTTCCATAACTACGCAAATGCCTTCTGACATGAGTACATTCAAGTCTTCTAGGCGGCTATTGCAGAAAACTGACACATCTCTACTGAGACGGCCCAATAAGCTAGATCGATATAAAACGAGACAGTGTGCTGCGTAATATCCTTGCACTGTGGGGGGCGTCAAACACCATGTCTTCGTGTGCACTAGAACGTCGAACCCGTTCAGCGCTGAGGTGGGCATAAAGCCTAATGATTATTCAGGTCCTTTGCAGTTCTACTGAACTATTTTCAGTGCATTCCTTGGAGACCTACTATGCTCTAACGGTCTGCCACCACATCGTAGAGGTGTTTTTTCGACTTTTACGATGACCGGGTGTACTGGCGTAATTCGTGGCTCTGGAAAGATCTCGGTCCCGTCTGTGGCCACTTGCTAGGCGCCAGCATTGGGTTTTTCGGCCGCGTCACGTATTTCTATGCCTTGTCCCTAATGACATCTCCCTCGCTCCGCTTATTGGGCGTGAGTTTCAGTCCTAAACCCGGTTGCCTTTTGACAGATTGCCTATACAGCGGCGCCAGTTACCCGTGGTGTCCCTTTGTACGAATATATCTTTCGATGGATCAAAAACTTTGTCAGCCTTGTTTAGCACAGAGACATTGTCAGCATTCTCGGCGGCAAGCATGACTACGGCTGCCTTTCTGGGCAACTGGTTTGTTATCTTTTTCTTAATTGATTTGATCTTCCAAGATTAAAACGTACTTCTTCTCATAGTGCGTTCGTGCTGGTTGGCCATCGCCTTGCTCGATATTCACGTTTGACGTCTTCAAGATCTGGGATATGCTAGTTTTATTGGTGTGTTGTGCTTTGTACGCTGCAGACTCACTCTCCTGAAAGATATCACATTGTGTTGAATAACGCCGCATTGATATCCGCATTCACAATAGTAGCGTTGAAGCTGGGCTAACCTCAACTGTGCATACTCGGCAGTTCTATACGGCGCCGAGATGTTCGCTCGGTTGCTGTTCGTCCGTTGTTTCACACGTCGGGTGGAACATTCGTGGGGTAGCATTGCACGCACTAAAAGGCGATCGCTTCCATTGAACTTGCACATCTGCAACACAGGCGTTCAATCCCGTTTAGGTACTGGCTATTTGATTGCGCGATTATCACCTCGACTTCGATCAGCTGAGAGGCTTCACCAATTGTACGTGCCGACCTGTCAATCGGCTGTCCGGAGTAAATTTAAATGTCGCCTGATCTATTGCTGTTGTTGTCAATCTCTTCGGCGCTATTTTGGCGGGTTGATATCGACTGTTCCGCTACTGAGTCTGCCACACTTTTTTGTCCATCAGTGCCACTGTTGTTAACGCTCGGGACCGAAGTTGCACCGGTGCGAGTTCGAGATGGTGATTGTAGAATGGAAGGCCTTTGTACGAGTTTTGCACTGATTGCTGGGGATTCCCGCGTCGCTTTTGTCGGGCTTGCTCCATGGGTACCACTGGGCGCTTTACTCGGACCCCACTGTCAGCACTCGGCAAAGACAATTATCGGGAGCGCGATCTTTGTACGACTAGTTTCGAACAGTCGTTGCGGACAAAAATGCATAGCCATACAAATGGTAGTTAAAACGATTGTACCAGCAAGAACAACAACATCGTGCATAATATAACAAGGTAGGCAACAGCTATAGTAGCAATGACAAGGACTGTGAGATATTGTATGGCCGTGCGCAGAAGCTGACACATTTTACGAGTCCAGATTCGACATTCGTAAACGCGGCGCAAACGGCGGCAGATAAGTCGAGAACAACAAAAGCTGCAGCAACAACAACAACGACGAAGTCTGTTGTGGCTTGGCGAAAAAAAAATGGCAACGCTTGTGTGTCGCACCGGGAAGAACGTCCCTATCCTCTCCGTTAGCTTGGACGGAGGGAGGGATACGCGCAAGACCCCCGACAGGATAAAGAATGGAAAGACGCGAAGGGGAAAAAGACAGATAAGTTGGGCTGGTGTTACGGTTGCGGAACGAACAGCAGACGTGACAACACAGCCGACGTATGTAGAAGCAAGCAGCTGCAAGCAGGGGCGGCTGCATGGAGAGGTGGTCGCAGTGCAACGGGGCTGTCGGTGGCTTCTCCGTTACGCTGTCGATTTGGCAGCCAAGCCGGCGACGACGACGACAAGGATACCTTTCTGCTCTGCCGCAGCAGGGCCCGTGACGGTAGCAGAGAACGATACCCTCCTTGCGTTTTGTTCGCCTCCGCAGTCACTCTCGCAGTGTCTGTTCATTGCCAACCTAGTCAGCCAGTCGCAAGATCCGCGCCCGCTTAACCTTACGACCACCATCACTACTACGATCACGCTCAGCAATCCCACTATCATCACCGGCGATGATGACAATGAAAGAGGCAAACGTTCGGCCCTATTCCCTTGAGCAGGATGCTAGATTAAAAACGTCTCCCACGGCTCATTTCGAACTGAAAGACCTTTCTTTCTCTTCACGTTTCTCTTTTCCTCGGGCTCGCAATTTTATTTTCTCCTATTTATATTGCTTTTCTTCTTTCTCTCTCTCTCTCTCTCTGTATCTCTTGCTTACTGCCCCCCTTGTTTATATATCGTTTGTTCTCTTTTCTGGGCCACCCCTTGCTTGATACGTTCGCGTAGCGGCAGGCCTGATCGTGTCGCTCGTGCCGCCACGCTGCAGTGTCTACCGGTTGACAGAGATAGCAAATGTGTGCAAGGATTGCATGCATGAACATCTGTAACGTGTGTGCTTGTGGCCTCCTTAACGAGTAAGAGCGGGGTGTATGCGGCTGGCAGGAGACGGTTCGGGTGCGGAGAAAGAAAGAACAGAGTTGGTAAGTAGAGAATAGAGAGATCTTGCAAGCCGGTAAGAGAAAGAGCGGGAAAACGAGACACGAGAAGAAAATTGAAAGACTTCAAGGAAAAGTAAGTAAAACAGAGATATGGTGAGAGGAGAGAGTAGTGAACGAGAGCTCGAAAAATACGCACTTGCAGTAAGAGTCAAAATGAAGATGAGGAGAGTGACAGGCAAAAAGCAAGTGCCAAACAGGGTGAAACGATAAATCTCGAGGGGGACACAGAAGAGAAAGGAGGGGAGCAGTAAACTTACCAGGGGGCGAGGAGGCAAGCAAATGGACAAGAATGTCAATGGGTGGCTTATCTGTATCTATGTATGTCTGTCTGTAGATGGATGCATGTCTGTATGTATGGCTATATGGCCTAATGGGTGGTGAGCTAGGCAGCAAAAGGGGGGTGGCAAGAGAGAGAAAACTGTGAGAAACAAGCTAAATTGCTTTGCGTTTTCCATCGTCGTCCGCTCTTCTGGCAGCACTTCATTAATATAGGCAAGCGCTGTGTAGCGCGGTCGAGAAGTCCGTAAGGAGCTGCTTTGGCAGCCTCGTCTAGCTCCCTTTCGGCTTCGGCCTCAGTCCGTCGTGTTGCCTTCGGCCTTGGCAACCAGCACCTCCTGCACCTTCTTCCCTAATTCCCCCAGTCCTAACTACCCCCCGCCCGTTGTTCCCCTGCTCTATGAAACGTTTTCTTTTAGACGCAGAAGAAGAAAAAGAAGACGAAGAAGAAGACGACTCTTCCTCACTGAGGAAGACTGTTCACCTCACTTTTACTGCTGCGGCTGCCATTGCTACTGTCGACGCTGTCGCCGTTCTCGCCAACGTGTTCGCGCTCCGCTAGCTCGTCTGGCCGCGCAGCCTTTGGCCACGAGAGCGACAAGTAGAAAGATAACAACAACAACAACAACAACAAGGAGGGTATTGGTAATGATGATGTTGACGACGACGACGACAACAACAACAATAGCAACAACAATTGAATCGTCACCCACCAGCGTACGCTGCGGCCGAACGAGACGAAACGAGTTACGAAAAGCGACCGGTGCGACCGGTATACGAGTATAAGAAAACGAATACACCCCATGAACGGAGGTAGGAGAGTCGTCCTCTTGGTAGAAAGGCACCGCCACTAACGCTCTTCAACAATCAGGAGCGGCTTAGAAGCGCACGAAACGTTCGGCGTTTTCGCGACTATAAGACGAGACGACTGGAGTATCGGCCATGGCTGCTGCTGCGGCTGCTGCTGGAGCTGCGCCGGCGCCTTGCGACGCTGGAAAGGGGCTCGCTGCCACGATTTTCGGGAGGGCAGAGAGTCAAATCACTTTCACGACCAAGCTCTCATTGGTCCCTCAACCGAAGTGCTAGCTTCGTCGTCGTCATCGTAGTAGTAGTAGTAGTATACAATACCTTCAAGTAATTGGCTTTAAATCGCCGAATAGATCTACCTGACCTGGACGCCTTCGTTGTCGGGTTGATTTGCCCGTAAGCCCGTTCGCCTGTCCAATTGCTATCGACAGTGATGATGGTGCAGGGAATCGGGTAAAGTCAAGCCCGGGGCGCACAATTATGGCGCAATGCTAATATACTACTGAATTAAATGACTAAATTATCATTATTATTATTGCAAAGCGCCCTCCTGCTCCTGCAGGGGACGTAATTCCACCGTCCCCTATCGGCTTGTCAGCGGTAGCGTCGTGCTGAGCGAGGATGTCGCCAAGGCATCCTTTCCATCTGGTGCGGCAGAAGAACTCGACGGCCTTACGCCCGACCATCTAAAATTCCTTTTTCCTGCCAACGGAGACCACAACGATGTGCTGGAAACACTTGCCAAATTATGCGACATCATACGTAACGGGCAAGTTCCGGAGGCTGTGAGAAGCGTCATATATGGCGGGTGGCTCATCGCCCTGAAAAAGAAAACCAGGGGATACCGGCCCATAGCCGTTGGCTGCACTCTACGCAGATTGGCCACAAACACTCTGCTTCCCCAGGTCAATGTGAAAAATTACCTGCAGCCACGCCAGATAGGGGTTGATAATGGGCAGAAATTATTGTTCATGCGGCTCGCACCTTTCTCGAAAGCAACAAGAAATGTTGTCTTTTAAAAATTGATTTTAAAGACGCTTTTAACTTAAAAAATGGGGGCACCTCTTAACAGAGGTTTCCAAGCACGCCCCGGCCCTTCATTCAATGATGCACCAGGCGTATAGCAGACCGACTCCCCTGATGTTCGGTGAGATCGAAATCACGTTATCAGCCGGTTGTCAGCAGGGAAACGTAGCAGCTCCTCTTGTCTTTAGCCTGCTTCTGCATTAGTATGTCAAGCAGGTGACACGCAGGGTTCCTCTGTTTTACCTTGACGATGGGCCCGGTACTGGCCGGGAAGGGAGAACAACTCTCCCGGCTTTACCAGCTGCTGGGCGATCTCAGAAAACACCAAGCCTACTTTCTGCTCCGGCACGCAATGAGAGTGCAAAAGGTCTTGTACGTACCACGGACTTCACCTGCGTCCCTGCTGCCATCTGAAACTTTGGATCTCGACGATCTGGTGAGAATAGCCTTGGAAAACATCCTTGACCTGACGCTTGAGGATAAGGCATGGATGCACGCAAGCCTACCGGTCCGGCTGGGTGGAATGGGCATTCGCTCGGCCACAGACCTTGCTTTGCCCGCCTTCCTGGCCTCGTCACATAGCTGCGCCTCTGCAGTGGCCATTACTGCCGCCGGATCTATCAGCCACCAGCAAGACGCCGTTCGGCTCTGGGATGCGCGTCAGTCTGGTCGTCCTTCTGAGGAACAGGTCATTAGACAGAAGGGGTGGGACTAAATCGCCACTCAGGCTACCCGCTTAACTTTTTTGTCACCCTGCGAGTTAGATGTAGACAATATTAGACTGCAAGCAATCTCATCCAACACCGCCGGAGCGTGGCTCGACGTATTTCCCTCCGAGCGCGTAGGCAGTAAGTTGGCTGACGACCAGTGCCGCTAGTGTTCTTAGACTTGGCATTGCCATGTTTGAGAAAGAGGAATGTTCATGCGGTGGAACAGTGAATGAGCGCGGCCTACACCGGCTTAGTTGCACTAAGCTGCCGCCACGATGCCATCAATGACGTCCTCGGGCGCGCCTTTAGGCAAGCCGGCTACCGCGTCACGTTGGAACCTGGTGGATTGTAGAGAGACGGCAGGCGTCGGTCGGATGGTTTTACAAGCCGGGACTGGGACCATAATCGGCCGCTGGCTTGGGACGTTACTGTCTTTGAGACGTACGCCCTCGGATATCGTGCACTAGCCAGCGCGGGCGTCGGCCACATCATTCACCAACGGGAGATGCACAAACGGCGCATCCTCTTGAGGACCATGTGGTAATGGCGTTTGAGGCAAGGAGGCATTCAAACTGACAAAAGAGCTTGGGAAGAAGCTCGTTGAGGCCACAGCGGAGCCAAGATCGACCGCGTTCCTCCGACAGAGGGTGCCATTTAAGCTTCAGAGAGGCAACACCAAAATATCTAAAGCGTGTCTGAAATCATATTTAGATGAGCGTGAAGAACACTGTCTAGTCATTAGGGAAAGGAATATGCCGACAAATTTGAGATCTAACATACTGGCGATACGTAATAAATAACATTCCAAGCAGAGGAGTTTGCTCATATTGCCTTGCAAGGGCAATACACAATAGTTACGCAACTATTGCACACCTAAACGGGGTTGAGTATCTCGAAACGCAAAAAGGCTATTTGGCGCTCTGTAGAATTTGGCAGCTACCAGTAGTCTTACATCACATTATGCAACGACAAAGCGTTCTACAAAGACAGGTAGTAGAGACCTAGGATCATACGTTATCCGTATAATGACGGCTTCAAAAAATAAACTCATGGCAACCCCTACATTTAATACAAAGTCGTATGCGGCTATACCTTGAAATCTCATTATAGGCTGCGGACAACCAAGTGACTCGCATAAAAGCAAGTCCTACTAGAACGTGATAATGCCCTAATCGTTGAAACCCATAGAATATCGTACCTGCATGACCGACATGTGTGGCGGCGTGGTCTAGAGGCCTAATGCGCTATTCATGGTTGTCCCACCGCCGGTTTGATCAGTGTTGTTGATCGAATTTTCTTTGAGCAATGCTTATCGAAAATAGATACTAAACCTTTTGTTTGCGTTTGATTTGCTGAGAGCGGACGTACGTGCGATTCGCTCCTCTAAATTAGTGGCATTTAATAAGTTCAAACGCCTTATCTACAGTGATCTCTACCACAGAGATTGCCTGTGCAGCCGAGTTTTGAGTGCTGTGCATCCTGAAGTGTTTTATTGGCCCTAAGCGTGCCCAAGAATTGTAATCTCTTTTTGCGCACAGGGCTATTTATTTCCGTTCTATTGACAAACGTACAGATCGCCTTTGTTTACATGTGGCTACAACCGTCGGCGCAGGCTAGATGCTAAGATGTGTTATGGTGGCAACAGACAGCGCAGCATAGATGGTGGCGCAAGGAATCGTCAGTCAAACTATCCCGGTTCGAATCTAGTTTTTGTTTACGCTAGTGAGAGCGTACCACGTAGTTGTAATATAAGTCAGCTATCAATTTGGTCAGTCACTGCGAGAGACGTTTAGCGCCGTTAAGATGCCGCTCGGCAGTTCAAGAGGGCCTTCGCCTCCACGAACCCTGGACACAGCTCGCCTACGACACTGTGCATCTTCCGCGACTACGTCCAACAAGCATCCACCAACGAAAGCGACTCAGAACATTGGATTTGGCCCGACGATGGACACAGATGTATTATGTGAAACAACCTCAGCATACCAACCAAGCGTTGGCATCACGCAAAGGAAGCCAGCTTCGCCGCCAGAAAGCGAAGCCGACACTCTGGAGAATATGCAAAATAATGGATTTGTGACTGTCACATCCCGAGGGGAGAAAAAGACTCTCTCAAAAGAACAACGAGACTTAGAGAAACTTAAGGAGGATTTATCCACGGGTTCGGTGGGTGCGTTCAAAGTAATCATTCGACGAAAGGAGACGTCGGGGTGCACTGAAACATAATTCCCCGAGGATTCGTTGCTAACTAATACAAGCGCATCCTCGCCTTGTCATCCAAGTCAAAAATATCCGGGAACGGAAAGTCGATTATAGTGTGGCTCCCTGACGCAGAATCGATTCAGAAGCTGTTGCTTATCACCAATCTTGAAGACTTTTCGGTTTCTGTCCACTGTTCATCATTATCGTTGTTTTGAGCAACTAGTCAGGGAGTTTCAACCTGTCTAACTGAGGACGAAATTTTAAAGGAACTACTACCGCTTGGGGTTCAGCCATGTGAAACGACTTACGCGGTTGCACGGCGGTACTAGGCTCCCTATGGATATTGTGATCCTTTCGTTTATCCGCCAACCTCCAACATCATTATTTTTGGAATTTCAATCACACCAGGTCGTGCTTGAACCTGACCAGCCTAGGCTCTGCCACTAATGCCTCCGACCCGGGCACCTCGCGAAACGGTGTACACAACAGCAAGTTGGGGTCGCCTTCGTGCCCCTGCTTAGCCTATCTCAGAGAAAAGAACAGGCTCTGCCTCAGAGCCAGAACTTTGCAACAGGTTCGGGTAACGTACCCGGCAGCTGAGATCACCAATGGTCGAGCAAACCCCATAACCCAATTAGACACGCCACAGCAACATCTAAGGGGGCAACCCACGTACGCCAACGTGGTTTGCGGAATTTTTAGTCTCCTGAGGACCCTGACCCACAACTGCTGCCTGCACCAAGGCCACTCCCCGCCAAGAAGCTTAAGAAACGTACAGGGAGACCTTACGTTAACAGGAAGACGTTTGCCCCACGGCGACGACTAAACCGCGCCAGAGCGCGCCGAGCACCTAAATCCGCGCGGCCTATCCGTGTCACGGCCGACGCTGTGACTGGTTTGTCGCAAGTCGTGTTAGGAGGCGGATCAAAGCTGTTGGGCCAGCTTAGGACGTTAATGTAGGCTTTAGAACCCCTCCTGCAGCCTTTGCCAACGTTGAAGAGCCTTAAACGTATAATGCAATAATGATGCAGCACGACCCCAACAACATATCCAGCGGCGGATCGACTGGGTCGACGGCACACTCACAGCAAACAGCTTGCCCCCTATGCAACGGACAGTACGCAAGAAGACTTCGATGTAATGCCAAAGTAATACCGAGCCTGGGGGGGTGGGGAGGAATCCGGGTTTAGTGGGTTTGCGAGTCTCACACTAGTCACGCAGGCTGCTAGTGGCGCATGTGCATCATGCATTCCCGAAACCTCATAAAAAAACAAATACGCAAGAAGAGGCTTACGCCAGGCATATAGCAGCAAAACATCCATTAGCCTCTCTTAGCTTATTCGCAACTTCCTTCACACAGATCGACAACAACACACAACAGACCGCCCGTTTTATTGAAGATGTCCAGGGTGTAGCCAAGAGGTCAAGACTTAAGAATTGTTTTAAAACCCGTAAAGAAACAGGTAGCGGAGGCATTGGCAAATGCTCTTTCGGGAGTCATAGTCGATAACAACCACCAAGCGTAGTATGCGCTTTTGTCGTTCGTGCCAGTGGTTCGGCTTCCTCCCTCCCGCAACGATGCCCAATCACTCTCCGTCATTATTTATCATAATTGCAAGAATTCTTCAATGGATTGCGTCTAGCCGAGGTCGTAGCCCCGGTCACTAAAAAACCGCATTTTTAAGGATGACTGTGTCCGCCAGACTATTCTCAAGCTAACTGAGGGTGACGTTTCAGGGGCAGCTAGGTTGATTGGATCGTCGGACGTACAAGCTCCCGGCACAGATCACTTGGCAGCCCTTTGCAATAAGCACCCCTAGCCCGACCTAGACTGGCCAGCTTCCATGTACCACTTCGGGGGAAGAAGTTATTGCCGCAGCCTAGAGTTTTGCCCGAAGTTCCGCCGGGGGTCTTGACTTCATCCCACCACGACTGCTAATAAACCCAATATCTCCGACATTGGGAGACGCAGCCGGTCGGTTGGAAGCCGCATTGACCAAAACCGTAGATTTGCTTTTGTAGAGCGTCCCTCCACCTCAACTGCGACCTATAATCTTTGTGGCCAGGCTTTTTGCCATACAGAAGAAAGACGGGTCAGTGAGGCCGATTGCATGTTCCTCCACCCTGCGCAGGCTAGCCGCAAAGATTGCTTGTAATAGAACCAGAGATAGGATCCGCGAGGCGATTAGTCTCCACCAGCTTAGCTTTGCGGCACAAGCCGGGGCCGAGGCCGCCGTACATGCCGCCCGAGCTTTTATTGATTCACGCTTACTGCCTGGGGTTCTTGTAAAGCTGGATTTTAGGAATGCCTTCAATTCTGTAAGACGGGATCTCTTGTTAAAAACGGTCAGGGCGCACTACCCCCAGTTGGCACACCATGTCCGTCAAGCGTACCGTTGCTCTTCTCACCTGGTTCTCCAGGAGAATCTCATATCTTCGGCCACGAGACTGCAACAGGGCGATTTTCTGGCTTCTCCACTGTTTCGCCTGAGCATTAAAGAGCTAGTTGACTCTTATAACAGCCTACTAAACAGCTGGTACCTTGATAATGGTGTGCTGGGGGAAGACGCAGACATAGTTGCCGAAGATGCCCGACGCGTGTTCGAATTTCGCCAGATTTCTGGCTTGAAGCTAAATCCCGAAAAGTGCGAGATCTACGTTACGGGTGATAGTGCGCAAGCGCCCGACCTCCGTTCTCTCCAAGCTTTATTGCAGGGTTCTAAGATTACCCTCGACTACGACCTAGAGCTTCTGGAGTCCCCCTCCAACCGCAAGGGCTCGCAAGCGCTCTCAAAATGGCAAAACGTGTTAAAGGACGTCGCTAACGACCTCGCCCCGCTCGGTGCTAATCGCGCTCACTTTTTACGTCGCTCGTCGTTCTCAGCCACTAGGGTCAACCACATTCTTTGAGTAGCTAATCTTACAGGGCGATTGGACAATCTTCGTTCATTAAACGAGTCAACGCTGAACACCCTCAAGTCCCTCATTAATCTTTCGCACCCCCGCTCGAAAGCAGGCGCAACTATTAATTTCCAAGGGAGGCCTGGGGATCCCGGATCCACTTATCTCGGCTGGGCTAGCTATAGCCTCCTCCCTTCTTCAATCTGAGAACAAGGCCATTGCACTTCTAGACAAAGCCGGCGCTGTTCAGTACAAAGACCTCACCAGACGCCTTTAAAAGGAGTTGAGTACAATTTGCAGTGGTTACCCTGATAATCCTCGGAGCCAACACGACTGGAGCGCGTTGTTGCACGAAAAAGTATATTGCGGCTTACTCGCGAACGCCATTGACGACGCCACAAAGGCTCGTCTTCAGGCGGTCGCCGCTAAGGGATCTGGGGCCTGGCTGCATGCGCTTTCAAGCCCTACTGGGCACCCTTTTGGACGACGAAACGACCCAAATCGGGGCAGAACTGCGCCTCGGCTGCGATCTTGTATCCCCTCACCAATGCAAATATGGTCAACCTGTTGATAGGTTAGTCTATCATGGGTTGTCGTGTGTCATGAGTGCCGGACGGCATGCCAGACATGCCAGTATTACCGACATTTTTAGCCGAGCGCTTTGATCTAGCGGATTTCCCTGTATTCTTGAGCCTCAGGGTCTTTTCGCAGAGGATGGCAAACGCCCGGACAGGATGACTAACCCCCTTCAGCCGGGGCAGGATGCTTGTCTGCGACGTCACAGTTACCGATTCATTAGTACCTTTAATTGTCGGTGGCGGGTCGGCCTCAGCAGGTTACGCTGGTAATCTTGCCGAGACAAAAAAGCTCGCGAAATACGCATCAATAGACTACCTACATGAGTTCTAACCACTAGCGTTTGAGACCTTGGGCGGCCCAGGCGACGTCACTCGCAAGCTTCTCCACAGGGTCGGTGAGCAGCTGAACCTCGCAACCGGAGATTGATCTGCAGCTTATCTTAGACAGCGTCTCGATCTCGACGCCCAACGCGGGAGTGCGGTCTATGCGGCGTCTATCCGGAACACGCTATTATAGTGGTCCTAGCCCATTCTTCACAAGATGGAGTAATATATTTCCCGTGCACACAATCTTAGGAGACAATTGTCGCTCCACTTACGTTCCAAATGAAAACTGAATAGATCTTCCCCTGTAGTCATTGTTGCCCCAACATACTTGTACTAATTTAGATAGTACAATAATCCGCTTGTTATACAAGCTTCCTTCCCGCCTAACCCCAATAGTATACTAAAATTGCGTTCTTGTTTTATTAAACATTACCCCCAATAGTATACTAAAATTGCGTCTTGTTTTGTTAAAAACTAACCCCAATAGTATACTAAAATTGCGCTATTGTTTTACTAAACATGTTTAGTTTCTCCGCTGCTTCCCTACATGCATTTAACAGTCGATGAACTTTGCTAATGTCCCGCTCGAACACAACCGTATCATCCACAAACAGCAGCATAAACGTAATAGATTGCTTGGCTGCTTTTATTATTCAAACCCTGAAATTCCTGTACATTTCTTTTTATAGCTCACCCAGCTTCTCTCAAAAATGTTTATAACATGATTTATGACAAATGTATTCAATTCACCATAATATATGATTTATAAGATCTAAACACACTTCCACACACACTAGTCCCCGCAATCTCGACACTTCCAAAACTTGACTTATATGATAATCTAGCCTATATGTTTAATCGTCACTGTCATTATTTTATTTGTTTATAAAATACTCTGTACTCTACTCTTAAATATTCGATACGTTATAGGTGACTAATTGCCTTTTTGTAAGGTGTTAATAACTATCCTGTCTTTAGGAAGAAGACGAACTTTTACCTTCCACAAACCCTCTAGGAGTTTACCCCTTCTAAATATATTACTAAAATACTTTGTTAGATTATACACGTACTTCTTTTCCAACGCCTAGATAATTCCTAACAAAAGTCCGTCAAGGCCACACGTTGGTCTTGGGCTGCAAGCCCAAGATAGCATTTTAACAAACATGAAGCCTTTTCCTCACGAAGCCGGCCGTTTTATGTCCACTTCTAAACAATAAATAGTAGGGGCAACATTTTACTAACTTCTTTTACGAGGAAGTAGAAATGCTTAATTCAGAAGTATTGGTAGCAGAGTGTCGATGAAGACAGCTTGTCAATTGATTTCACGGAGGACAAAGCTCGCTATGCAATACTTTTTTAAAAACGATACATTGCCAGACCAAGATCATATATTTAACAAACAGGGTATCTTAGAGCAGCACTCTCACTTATGTGACACATTTCTGGAACAGTTTCAATCCATGTACATAGAAACACTAGGACTGCAAGTACGTCTCCCTCTACACAGACAATATAGACATGTCCATACCAAAGGCTTATTTGCAGCTGTTCTTTATGTGTACTACTTATCTACCAGCCCCTCAGATACGGAATACAGGATAATGCCTCTTTTTTGCAAGGCGCCGCGCCCTCTTGATCTTTGAGTCGACACATTTGCGTGCGTTGTCCGCGTTTGTCTACACGGTATACCCAGCAACAAAGCGCGTGCGAAGCGTTCAGTTGCTGGTCCCTCCTGTAGCCGTGATTACCCAGCACTAGGTAGAGCGCAGGTTGCTTTTTAGGTAACATATCTGCAAAGCTTACCTGTAAAATATGGCATATGTTTATATGCTTATATCAGATTAGTTTATATTTCAGATATATTTGGCAATGTACGTACCTGGGCTGACTTTTGGAAATGCTGTGCTAGTGCATAGCTCAGGCTTGTGGAGAAAGTTAGAAGGGATTCAAAGAGAAGTAATTCGATTCTCATTGGGGTGCCGTTTTAACTGTAGCAAGGAGTTTCTTGAAGGGGAAGGCAGTATGTCAAAATTCATCGAAAGAGAAGTTCAAAGTAAACTCAGGTATTGCATACGAATTAAGACATTGAATGATGAACGATGGGTTAAGAAGATACAATGGGTAAAAAGAGCAATGGGGGTGAAAACAAAATTGGATAGGAGGGTGGAATTCGCAGCAAGACAGATAGGACTTAATAGTAAACAATGGGCAGACGCTGCTATGTCCAGTGGACAAATTAAGAGTAGGGTAAAGGCAGCATACACAGAGAAATGGCGGGCAGCACTCATGCAGAAAACTAGTTTAAAAGAAATATACGGAAAAATGAAATTAAAAAGGGGTGAGGTAACATGGTTATATGATAATACAAGAGGCAGCGGGCTGTTAGCGGATGCGAGAGCCGGTATGTTAGATACAAGGGTGCAGCGAAGCTGTTATGAGGAATTAAGAACAACGATTTGTCGGATATGCGGTGAGAGAGAAGAAACGATAGAGCATCTAGTTAGGGGGGTTAAAATTAGGGGAAGCGCTAGGACTAGGTAAGGATGCAGAAAAGGCACAGGTTGAAATTACTAAGCAGAGATTATCCCGATGGAAGATGTTCAACACATAAGGACAAATAAGGGAGGACTACAATATAGGTAATTGATAGCTGCAGCACAATGCGCCCCTGATATAAAAGGGTGATATGTGTACACACACTTATCAAGCGAATAAATCAATCAATCAATCATATTTATATATAAGGCCTTGTACTAGTTGGACGCATTCGTGAATCCAACGGTAGGAACAAAACTGCACGTTTCATTAAATCAATATATATATAAATATTTGTTTCACAAATTGGTTATTTTGATTTTATTCACCTTTTTTAAATGAAAAAATTGAAATTGTAGACTTTGCAATAACAACTGGAAATGCCTCCGCTAACCTTTTTTGTGAGTTGTTGTTTCCATTTTGCCGTACCATTTGTCCGGGTTTGAACACGTAGCTGTTTATTGGTGAAGTCAAGAATAAACTGAGAAATAAACGTCTTGAAGTTTCCCCAAGTCTCTACATTAAAACTACCAAGCTTCTGCGCCCCAAGCAGCAGGCTTGTTCTGAAACCAGAATTCAGTCCCTTGAATATATATATATATATATACTCGTATATATATATATATATATATATATATATATATATATATATATATATATATATATATATATATATATATTCAAGCGACTGAATTCTGGTTTCAGAACAAGCCTGCTGCTTGGGGCGCAGAAGCTTGGTAGTTTATATATATATATATATATATATATATATATATATGTGTGTAAACAAAATATTTTTTTATTCAACTTCCAAAGTGTGTTTGACTTCTTTATAGTAACTCTTGCTCACTACAATGCACTTACATGCATAACTTTATGCAGATTTGTTGCTCCTCTAATTTTGGCTTTTTAAAAATCGCTAAACGTTTCTTCAAACAAAAAATGCCGTCAGTAGCGCAATATTTGGCCTATGTGTACCTGATGAAAAGTCCTTTGTAACAAAAAATCGAAATGCCTTAGTAATGTTAGTTCAATTGTTTAAATTTTAAGTTCTGAAGCTTGTCGAACCGCCTTTGTATATAACGTAAGATTTCGCTGTATCTAATTTGAAAAAAAAGTTCTACTTTGACAGAGACGCGTGTCAGTTCCTAATTTGAATACCAGGCGCAAACCAGGATAGATATTAAAAAACGTTTGTTTCACTTTAGTTTGGTGAACAACTTAATCAAGCATACCCTTCGTTCTGAAACGCCGCACGTACCTATCCACCATTTTTGTACACCATGGTTAGTTTAAACATTAATAAACATTCGATTCCTAGGTCACGTGAGTTTGCAGGTGGACTGCATTGAATGCAAATGAACTGTATTCTGTGAACATTACCACTCTGCGTTACAATCAACAATTTCGATGATACGCATGTTAACGAGCTCCCATCTTCAGAAACAAGCAGGTTAAATTTCTATCTTTGTCGTTTATGAGATACGCGGAAACTGTGTAGAGAATAATGCCTGCCAATTAGCCGGGGTTGAAAAAACCGCTGCTTAAAACTATTGTTTTCAGCAGCCTCTCTCTATGCGTAGACGAGAAATACCGGTGCGATTGACAAGCATCACAATGCACTCGAGTCTTGCAGTCTCGCAGTGTGTGGTCTGCGCGAAAGCATCTATATAAGCGTTTGTTTTCAGAACGGATTTTACGTCGGTCGTCCACACTGAAAGGCGCTGTATATCGAAAGGTTAGATCATCAGGAGATTTTGCTAGGAGCAGGGGTGCACTGTTGTGGCTGCTGCGTTGCTCGTTGTTGCTGATGCGGTTGGTCATCAACACTGTAGACACTGCTCGTTTGAAGTGAATGTTTTCTCCTTGTCGTGTCGTGTCGCTGACTGCCGCGTTTTCTTCCAGCATCGTGGGCTGGCTGCTCAGCAGTAGCAGAGACTGGAAGTTGTGCCATATACTCTATAATGCCCTAATCTCGGAAAGACGCCAATAACTTATTCGTTTTTTTAAGAGTGACATCCTAAACACTGGTCTGCTGGAGTCACTCACAGCTTCAGCCTTACCTGTGGACCCGCCGTTTCGGTGGCATTCACTGTAGTCTAAGTATAGGTCACCAAGAACAGCAGCACGTAATACAGGCCAGAATGCAACTGCATACGTCTGAATTGAGCTACTGAGAGCAGCAAACGTCTGGACCTTTGGGTCACCGTATTGCGTAGCAAGCACAATCCACGAATATCGCTCTTTTTGATTGTTTTGTCACACAGCGAATGTTTATTCGATCGTGAGAATGTCTCTTACGAACGACGTAAACCCTACTAATATCGTTCTCCCTCATCAATTGAAGTACGACACTTTAAGTGTTGTCACAAAATTCGAGCGAAGCCACAAGTTTTTTTCTGTTCATCTGTCAGGTTTTTTAAACGACATTCGTTTATCTGTTGGAGAAGCGTTGGACAGGCGAACAATCAAATTTTCAAATTGTATGTTGTAATCAAAAAAATAATAAACAACTTATATTTAAATACATTGTGACTAGAGATCTCAGGCGTCAGGTTTCAAAATTAAGCCGAACTAAGTGTCACGAATCCTGGTCACGACACGAAATTGTTGACTATCTTGTCCAGTGTAAGCTCTCGTTTAAGTCGCTTTTGCCCAGAATCACCGTACTTTCAACACCACGGGAGGAAGACGCAAGCACTTTGCCTTACTTAATAAGCTACTGTATCCTAGGCAATTAACTGTGTAATCTCTTTTGCTGCGGTAGAGAAGTGTGTTCGTACAACTGAGATTGTTCAGTGGTATCTGTTGAGTTTTAATGCTCAAACTAAATGTGACCGTTGGCTGCCCGCGCAATGCACTGTCTACTATTGCAAAGGATTCTCGAATGCTTTCGGAACTTCCCGCATCTTGTGCCTAATGTTAAGGCAAAACTCCAGCAGTGATGTGGTTGCCGGTAGTTTGAATTAACTCAACCTAATTATCTTGTTCTTTTCCCAAGCAATAGTGTAAATCGGAGACGAAAGGAAGGCTGCCTTGTGCGTACTTCCATAGCTTGCGTATTTCAGAACATTCTTACAGCACCTAGCAGGACGTGCTGGCTCGACTATAACAGTCCGTTTTATGGAACCCAACAAAAACAGAAACGTCTGAAAATTAACTACGACAGCACTCTGCCGAATCAAAAGTTAAAATGTATTTTTACAAACAAAATATATAAGAAAACAAATATTAATATACCCTTCGGCGGAGAGAAGGAACTGTTGCGCCACCAGCGGCTTAATAATGAAAAGACTTGGGTACGGGTATGTAACCCTGGGTAGCCTTGCTTGCCGGTGACGCCTAGAGCGCAGTCTCCATAACGGTAGAACTGACTCGCTACCCGTGACCACAACGAACGGCAGTCAAACACCAAGTGCGCGTATGCGCGTGTGCCGATGCAGTCACGGGAGGCACGTGGCGGCGTGCACGCCGGCAAGCAACCCGGGTAATTCAAATTTATTATTCTTATTCGATATTTATTTCCATCGTGTTTCAGTTACACATGTACATTATACCTATCTATTTATATTAATGTTTATATAATTTATACGACTAGAAATGTCAACGATATTATTAACTGCACATTTTCCTATGGAGAAATGTGTCTCGCCTGTGGCGCCCTCTACGGTCGAGGTGAGAACTAAGAGGTTAACGTCTCGTGCGACGTCGCTCTCAGGGCGAACGTCGACGATGACGTCACACTCCCGCCGGAAGCGATGGTGCCTGTGTGACTTACACTTCGGGAGGCGCTTCCATCGCTTCTTGTTTGGTCCCGGCGCGAGGCGGCCAGCAGCTTATTTCGAGTTCAACCGTTTCATAGCTGCCGTGTTTGTTCTAAGTATACGTATATGTGTGTAACTGTACTATCTCTGTTTTATTCATTTGTTAACATTTTTATTATGGTTTTTTTCTTTGGTTAGTTAGCTTCCAGCTTGTATAACAATTGAATGGGACGCTTTAATATTTGGCCTGTAGCCATTCTAATCGTGCAGGATCTCTGCCTGAAATCCGATCTCCCCCCCCCCCCCAGAAAGAGAAATAACGCGGTAGAGAGGCCAGTAAGCTCTCGAAGGGGAGGGATCCTGTAGAATGCACATATCGCCTATTTTTAGGGGCGAACTGATGGCTGGTTCTCTCCGATGAGCCGAACGTAGATATTGTAAGTATTCTACTTTAAAGCGTTTCCAAAAGGAGTTTAGTATAGACTGTTGGTGCTTCCAACGCTTCGAAAAGACTATTGCAGAGCTATCGACAGAGTCTAAGGGAAGTCTGGTGGTCTCTGGCAGGGGTATCTTGTTCTTGTAGCCGTACATTAAATCCGCTGGGCTGAGGGCCTTTACGTCGTCTAGGCTGGCTGAGACTGCTGAGAGGGGTCTATTATTTACTATGCTCTCGATGTCCGTAAGAATAGTTGCTAATTCTCTGTAAGTAGGGACGTTGGTGCCTAGCACCTTACGGAGGGGCCGCTTGACGGTTTGAACCATTCGCTCCCACCAACCACCGTGCCAAGGGGAACGTTCCGTTATAAACTCCCAACTTATCTCTGAAGAGGCGAGCAAGTTCTGAATTTTCCTATCTTTAATGTTTTGGAAAATTAGCCCGATCTCTTTGGATGCTCTCTTAAAGGTGCGCGCGTTGTCTGAGAAAATCTTCGAGACTGCAGTGTGTCTATTTAAGAATTTTCTGAGGGCCAGCAGAAATTCACAGCAGGAAAGATCTGGAACCAACTCTAAGTGTATTGCTCTGGTTACGGCACAAACGAAAAGGCTAAAATAGCTTTTTGATTTTTCGCCTTTGTCGTTTCTCACGTAAATTGGTCCAGCGAAGTCTATACCCGTATAAGTGAACGGTGGCGTTTGATCGATACGGAAAGCTGGCAAAGGAGGGATTGGCTCCGCGGCTGGTTTTGCCCGGAATCTCAGACAAACTTTGCAATTATGTATAGCCTTCCTAATAGCTTTGCGGGCGTGCAAAATCAGGAATCTAGATCGTATTTGATTCAGAGTGGCGAGTACTCCTCCAGAGTGTAAACATTTCTTCCCGTGGAATTGATCGATCAGTAGTCCAACAAACTGGTCATTTCCTGGGATGATTATTGGATATTTTTCGTCGTAAGAGAGATCACCTGATTTCTCTAACCTCGAACGGCAACGAATTAGACCGTTTGTATCGATAAAGGGGTTATACTGGTAGATTCGGCTAGTTTTTGAGAGGTCAGCGCATTGAGTCAGAAACTCTTCTTTAAAGTGAGTGCTCTGAATGTATTTTAGCAAGGTTGTTTCAGCTATACTATATTCTTGTGAGCTGATGCTCTCGCCGATAACTTGTTTTGGGTCTTTGCGCGACTTTGGCAGGAATCTTCTGACGTAAGCGAGAGAACGAACAGCTTTGGCCCACGAAGAAAATCTCTCTGCATCTAACGTGTTTTGTGTCGGGGTGGGTATGGCGGATGCTGCGAGGCAAACTGAGGCCTTTTTTTCGCTGTCGACCAAGGGGCTCGGCTGCTCATTAAGCATGTACGGAGGCCGGCCTGGTGACGCAAGCCAGTTTGGGCCATTGACCCACAGATCCCGAGTCCCTTCAAGAGAGAGGGGAACCTCTTAGCGGAAGGCGAGAAAGACTGGATCTCTTTTATTCTATTTGCGGCAAACGGCTTCCACCTTTCGGGAGAGTCGTTGACCCAGCCTAGAACTGACGAATTGTCGCACCAGAAATTATACGAGTCAATTGGAGAGGGTAGGTACTCTTTAATCTTGGACATGATCCTAACTGCGATGAGAGCTCCCATAAGCTCGAGTCTGTGGATTGTCCAGTCAGCCTTGAGGGGTGTGACTCTTGCCTTAGAAATAATAAAAAAAGTCTTGGCTGAACCATTTTGATATATTTCGCGGCGATATACAACGCAGCCGTAAGCTACTTGACTGGCGTCGCAGAACGCGTGCAGTTCACTCTTTAGTATGTTCGAGCTTCCGATATTTCCTAAAGTTCTTTCAATTCGGAAGTGAGCGTTAGACTTGAGGCTGTCGACGAGGGACTGGAAACGTGTAAGGTTGTCCCCCGAAAGTTCAGTATCCCAATCTAATTTTTGTTGTTAAAGTTTCTGGAGTAGTACTTTCGAGTTTATGGTTACTGGCGAGATTAGACCAAGCGGGTCAAAAATCTGCGCTAAACCTTTTAACAACGATCGTTTCGTAGGGTTGCTCTTTTCTAGGCAGCCCATAGCGCTTTCCAGAAAGACGCCGAGATCGTCGGAAACTTGGTTCCATAGGATGCCCAGGAAATTGAACTTTTCGTCTCTGAAAGATACTGTCGTATCCGGGAGAGGGGCTGCTTTCTCCATGAAAGTTCCTAGATCACGAGAGTTAGTAGCCCATTTTTTGAGCGGGAAGTGGCCTCTTAGGAACGTTTCGTTTAACATTTTAAACTTCGACTTGGCCTCCTCAAGAGTGCGAGCTCCAGACGAAATATCGTCCATCTAGAAGGTCTCTATTATCTCTCTCAAAACGTTTTCGTATTCCGGATAGGCGGTTATCTCGTTCTTAGGTGGTGCCTCAGGCCCTCGCAATGCAGCCATGGACTGCAGATCAACCCAAAGTCTAGAACTGTGCCCCAAAATTCTTTTATGAGGGCGGCGGGGTTTTTGGAGATCCCTATAGGCCAAAAAAACCGCAAAAAAGTCCTGTGAGCGGGGTTGATTTTGAATTGCAAAAAGGCTTTTTCTATGTCGGAAACAATAGCTATATTGTATTTGCGAAAGTGAAGGAGAACTTTTATTATATCTGGGAGTAGGTTGGGGCCTTTGTGAAGAACATCGTTAAGGGAGGCTTCGTCTCGTCTCCGAGCGCCCGCATCCTTTACTACCCTCACCTTCAGTTCAGCAGAAGGCTTGCTAGGATTTTTTGCCACTGCTAGAATGGGGAGGTAGTGAGCAAGCTCGTTGTCCTTTCTTGGAATGGCTTCTTCGGCAAAACCGTTTTCAATGTATTTCGCCATCTCTAAGTCAACTGCCTCTAGCAGTGCTTTATTCTTCCTTGTGGAGGCTAGGATTTTTTTAGACGAGATCTTGCTATATTTTCATTGTCTCCTAACGTTCTTAAGTTGTCTTTGAATGGGAGGCTTACTACGTAGCGTCCATTGGGGAGTCTATCGACAGACTCTTTGAATGCCCTAGTAAGCTCGTTTGAGAGCAAATCGTCTTCTTTACAGAGAGACTCTATCCCTAAGAGCTCTGTGTCCCACAAGAACTGTATGTCTGAGTTAGCGGAGTTAGCCTGCTCCAAACGTGTGCTCGACACTAGGGGGTTATTTCGAAGTGCTACCGCTGTACATGGCTGCATAGAGCGCAAGGCGCAGAGAGAAGTCTGAAACTTGTCGTTGTTTAGGGTTGGCCCGTCTTTCCCATAAAATACCCACCCGAATATTGTGCGAGTGGCTATAACCTCGTCTAGAATCTGAGTTTCATTTGAGAGGATTTTTGGGAAATCGGAGCCTACTAGAATCTCTATAGACGTAGGGAGGTCTCCCTCAGCCCAATCGGCTACCAGAGATAGCTTGTGAGTGTAAGAGATTATTGGGAGCTCACCTTTAGTGATTTCGGAAATGCCTAAACATTTAATCTGGATTGTATCGTGAGGTGGGAATCTGCTCTGCATAACAACGTCGTAAACCTCAAAGTTTTGAACGTTCGAGACGTTTCCACCTATAGTGTAAGTCATCGTAGGTTCCGAATCCTTAGAGGGGAGACCCAGCATATCAATATTTTTTCTTGAAATATACGAGCGTTGCGAACCCGTATCTAACAATATGCGACACAACACCTTCTTTGGCCCATTAGTTACCCACACGAACCCGGTTTGGAGAACCGTACCACCGGCTAAACCGTTAGATTTGCACAATAGTGTACTAGTGCGTGGGTTTGTGTAGTTGGCGTTGTGTGTGTTGTTTGTGTCGCGTTTAGTATCTCTGGTCTGTCTTTGGTCGTTGTTGCTGTCGTCGTCATCGTTGTTGGTCTGTCTATTACACAATATTGCGAAGTGCCTGCCATTGCATTTAGGACAGTTCTTTTGCTTACTTCTACATTTGCTTGCCGTATGATTACGTCGGAGGCATCTCATGCACGCATTATTATCCATAATCATTTTTTACGTTCCTCCAACGACAATATTTTAGTACTCTTTTGGCTGGGGTGGGTCCCGCCGCAAAAAATGCATGAGTGGTTAACACTAGATGATGTCGTTTGAAACGCGTAATTGCGCTTATGCTCTCCTTGGCCCGAAAGGCTATGTTTCGTTGTATATGCGATGTATATGAGAGAGAGTGTGTGTGTGGTTGAAGGCGAGGGTGAGATGGTGGAGCACGACCGCTGCTGCCAGCAGCCCGTTTCACCCTAACCTCCCGTTCTAGAAATTCTAGCAAAATATCTAGCTTACACACATCCTTTTTCTCTGCATCTGATTTAGCGTCATATGCACGTATGAATTCGGTTTGCATATCCAACGGTAGTGCGTCTAATATCAATGGAGCAAGTGTACTAGATAGCCCTTTCGATGTTTTGCCTAGCGCGCCTAAAGCGTTGACGTTCGGTTTGCACACTGACACGAAATGGTCTAATCTATCCAGTCTATACAAGTCTCTAGATCTGCATGCCTTTCTTAATTGGTTTATGTGTTCCTCTTCTGCGTCGTGAACATTGCCGTATTTACTAGTAATTGTGCCTAGAGCGATCTCGTACTGTTGTTCTTCAAAGTCTAGGTGTGAGATGGCACTACTAGCTGGGTACTGCAGAGACTCTTTTAGCTTTCTAAACTTTTCTATTCTTGGGATGCTAGCCTTGTTCACATATAGGTCGAACAGTTGGAACCATTCCCTAAGTTTTTTTATATCTCCAAAATATTTTGGGAAATTAACTTGGTTGTCTAGGCTAGGAGCTGAGAGAGGGTGAGAGGCATGAGAAGCCGTCGCAATAGGAACGCAACTGGCTTGTCTGCCAATGAAGTCTTCCAACTCGATTATTAAATCTAATGCCTCATTTTGATAAGTGGCTTGGCGTTCAAAAATAGCCTCTAGTTTACTTTCCGAGTTGGAGCTTACTAATGGTTCCCAAAGATTATCGTCAAGCTTACTTAACTGATCTTTTGACTCCTTTACTTGTACCAAAAATTTTCTAGCTTCTTTGATAGATTCTTCTTCTCTGGGTGTACTTTTGAGAAACTCGTATATAGCGTTTGCAGTCTTTGTAAATAGCGCTCTGACCACCTTTCTTTTTTTCCATAGTGGCATATAGCTAGAGTCAACCTTTGTGTCTATACCTTCGGACTTCGTATCAGTTGATGCTGTTGCCATTATGATCCTACAACATAGTGGTCAAAGTGAATTGGCGTGTGTTAAACAGCAACCTGTGTGTTGATGAAGAGGATGGCTCCTGAAGGTAGCTCGAGATGGGATGACTCCCGACGATAGCTTAAACTGGGGTGTCCTTGCCTCTTCGCTGTTTCTTGCTTCCTCTCGAAGGCTTAAGCTTGGTTGGTGTTCCGTGAACGACTCCTTGGGATGAGTGGGGGTGATGGTGACTTTGCGCCTGGCACCCGCTGCACGGTGAGATTGGCGGCTCTCCTGAGCTCGCCCGACCACGTGTCGTAGACTCGGTCGATGAAGATTGTCTGTCCGGTATGGACAACTGACGAACGAGGTGGTCCAAACCCTGGTCAAGTTTGCAACGAGCGTCCTCCGCTGAAGGAGTGGACGGCTGCGGGTGACTAAGCACCAGACCGGTTTAGGACCAACGATGACTGTGCAGGAGATCTTGGCAGTGTGCCCGAGATGACCGCGCCTGGAGGGTTGCTGACTTGTGCAACGTGACCGCAGCTAGGCGAAAATTCCTCCTGAAGAGTGCGCGGGTTCTGCTTTTCAGTTCTTCTGACACCAAATGTTGAGCCACCAGCGGCTTAATAATGAAAAGACTTGGGTACGGGTATGTAACCCTGGGTAGCCTTGCTTGCCGGTGACGCCTAGAGCGCAGTCTCCATAACGGTAGAACTGACTCGCTACCCGTGACCACAAGGAACGGCAGTCAAACACCAAGTGCGCGTATGCGCGTGTGCCGATGCAGTCACGGGAGGCACGTGGCGGCGTGCACGCCGGCAAGCAACCCGGGTAATTCAAATTTATTATTCTTATTCGATATTTATTTCCATCGTGTTTCAGTTACACATGTACATTATACCTATCTATTTATATTAATGTTTATATAATTTATACGACTAGAAATGTCAACGATATTATTAACTGCACATTTTCCTATGGAGAAATGTGTCTCGCCTGTGGCGCCCTCTACGGTCGAGGTGAGAACTAAGAGGTTAACGTCTCGTGCGACGTCGCTCTCAGTGCGAACGTCGACGATGACGTCACAGGAACCCTTCGACTGACGCTGCGTTTCCCCACTGAAACTCGATTGATACTTGCTGCAGTAGGAACTCTCCAGAACGAGGAGCCCTTGTGACTGCGTTAAGTCTTTTTCCAAGCTTTCTGAAAAATATTGACGTTTCCTCCCTCATGGGTCCTAAGTTCCTCTGGCAATTGGCTGGACGATAAACTGCGGATTAAGTTATCTGTATTTCGCTAACTTCACCGAGCAAGATGGCTTAGTGGCAAAAGCCTTTGCCTTGCATTCGGGAGGCCTGTGTTTGAGACCTAGACCGGCCACTCCTAAATTAGTTTTTATGGTTCCTAATTTAAACAAGGTGAATGCCGGAGTGGACTAAAAATCGACCATGATCGAAAAAAAACGGGGAGCACAGATCCAACCTGCCCCCTTTTTGCGGTCCTGAGCAGGACAAGCAGAAGCACCAGCTTTCTGGCTTGTTCGAGCGACGTAGCTTCTGGCCAATGTACACGGCACGGTAACGTTCCATACAAGTAGGCGATCTCTTTCCCAAGGGGTTAGTGTTATACTGTTCGGTCTTAACCCACTATTGGCGCTGAGGCCTAGTGGCTCTTTCACGGCCGGCACCTGTAGTGCACGGCAGACGACGTCGTTTATTGCATAGCGTCGTAGGTGGCGGCCGGCGCTGTATCGGCACGATAGAGCGTGTTCCCTTGTTGCTGTTACGGGGCACCGACACCGGTTGCAAAGATGAGCGGCACAGACCGTGTCCCCCAGCCGCAGACCAAACTCGATGCGGAGTGTGTTATTGTCCAGCATCGTACCTAGTTGCGGCGGGGGGAGGACTTGAAGCCACTTGCTACTCATCGGATCGAAGCAAGCTCGTAATTTCTAGCCTTGTCAGCCGTGGTTTGCGCCCGACACAGGACTAAAACCTGTTTCCGCTCCACGACAATGCAGTCGAGAGGCTCTTGCGTTGGGAAAACCGGTAAAGCCCCTCATCGCGCTTCAAATTCGTCCAGGCTTGTATGCGAAGCCCGTTCGATCACTTCGATGTACCTTTCGGGCCTATGGAACCAATTATATGTTTAAAATCTGTGACCGAGCCCACCTAGTTGACAGGGCCAGATCTTTAGTTGTACTGACACCGAGGCCACATGCGCTGACGGGCAGCGTAGTTTGGGGCCTATGCGTTGTCTTCTAGGCGCACATTGAGTAAGCACTCAAGTGTCGTTTGGAGGAGTTTGTCGAAAACGTGAAGCAGGTCATCTCTCTTGTACGAGGGGCAACATTGTAAAAGATAAATTAAAGGAGGCGTGGAAAGGCTTTGCCGTAGAAAAAACAGGGCTGAGTGTGCGTCTAGATGTTTTAATCTACTGCACCACCGTTTCGCATCTGTGAGCCTCTTTTGGAGGGCACCCACAACTGCTGCGTCAGTTAACGGTGCACCCAGCAATGCGACGCTTTCCTCCGTTAGCCACTTAATATTGGGTAGTCTTGCTCGTACTACGGCAGCAATTTCCTCTTCGTGGCTGTGCGATAAAACGAGAAGCTCACATTTATTGTCGTTGAGCTTCAGGCCCGAGACCGCCTTGAAGTCTTGGGCCTTCTTAATGTCGGAAAGGACCGCAGGCAAATGGCCTGCAAGTAGTCCATCGTCTAACTACCACGGCCGCACTTCACTCGCGCCAATAGAGGCCTTTTTTCCTTGCCAGTAGAGGTTGGACGGGAAACAATACATCTGGTATTGTTTAGGGTTAGGGACGCCTACTTCGAGAAACAGTTTGTAGCTGTCAGTAATCGGCCTGCAAAACTGTGGGCGCCTTTTAATTAAATTTGCGGCCGTGGTAAAAGAAAGGCCACGATACCCAAGCATCTGCTAGTCGACGGCTAAGAGCTTGAAGAGGCCCAGGAAGTGACAGACGAACTAAACGAGTTGTTCACCTCAATCAGTGCTAAAACCGCGGCTGGACTTTCCTAACGGGAGGCGGTAGACGACGCCATAGGAAGCTCCTAGCCCAATTCATTTTCCTTTAGTGATATCACAGCTCAGGAGCTACACTGCGCTGCAAAATATGTGAAATCGAATCTATTTGAAGCTGGGGGAAACGTGCCTAGTCGATTACAGTTGAATTTATTCGACGCGTTATTAGGCCCTCTAGCTGAATCTTCAACATGTCGATAAGGACCGGGGTGTTCCCAGAACGCATAAAGACATCAGCGGTACTCCCGCTTTACAAAGGCAAGGGCGATAAGAACCAACCTGGAAACTATCGACTGATATCGCTGGTGTCATTCATGTCTAAGGTCTTTAAAAGACGTATTAAGAAGCAGCTCGAGGAATACCTAAACTCGACCAATTTTCTTTCTAAAAACCAATTTGGTTTCAGGGAGTCGCGATCGGCGGAGTTGGCTCAAAACCATATCTGGTGGGACATAGTCAAAGCTGCTGAAGACAAGAAAATGTGTCTCGGCGCATTCCTTGACGTAGCAAAGGCCTTTGACTGTCTTGACTACTCTATATTTTTTAAGATGCTGCGAGAAATGGGTTGCGCACCAGGTGTAACTGCCAGGTTCAAATCGTGCCTAGGCGGACGTAAGCAGTTTGTGTCGGTGGGGGGCTTGAGCTCCACCCCTGGGACTGTCTCGATTGGGACTCCCCAGGGGTCGGTTCTTGGCCCCTTCATCTTCATAATATATTGTACATAAATTTCGTCTTGCGTGGCATTGAAAGGGATATAGAGTGTCGACCAGTGGTATATGCGGATGATACAACTCTGCTGTTCCGCATCTCACCTGCTCAGCTATCAAACGGTCAAGTTATTCTTAGACATGTGGAAGCCGGTATCGAAACGCCAATTTCATATTTTAAACGGTTTGGCCCTGTCGTGAATCCGACTAAAACAAAACTTGTCTTGTTTCACACACCTCAGCGGGCATGGAGGCTAAAACTGGACACGTGTATATCCCCCCAAGTGGGCGCTGCAGCTGCCCCTCTAAGTCGAGAAGTAAAATGTCTCGGTATCACGCATCATGAAAACATGAAATGGGAAAGTCACGTTCGGTCGAGCGTCAGGGTCTGCTGTGCTGTGGTGGCATCGCTGGCCCGTCTGAGGAAGGCCAAGGTCTCCCGCATTGTTCTGGTCCTTGAATACAGGGCGCTCCTGGAATCGATTCTCACTTACGGAATCACTATATGGGACGCAACCTACTTGGGAACCCTGCACTCGTTGCGAGTGATCCAGAACAATGCGGAGCGAGCCATTACTAGTCTCTCGGGACAACGTGTCGCCATAGTACGGCAGACTCTACTATGCCGTAGAGTCTGCCATCACCACACGCATGATGACTACTCAAATTCGATCAGCTGGCACGAATAAATTTAGCCGTGCTTACCTATAAGGTGGTCAAAGACAAACTACCTTCAGATTGCGATTTCGAATTCCAGCTTACCCCCTTCAGGTCTCAACGATATGAGGGCCAACTCAGGGTTCCCAGATGCAGGTTGACCTTAACGCAGCATTCCCTAGCCTACATGCTGCCAAAAGTATGGAACGAGCTCTCGTAGGACCTCCGAAATACGAAGCGGGTCGGCGTTTTTAGAAGACGTTTAACCAAGGATCTAAATGCTGAAAACAAATGTTCTTAGTTTTTAAATCAGTAAAATGTCGACATTGTGCAATATTAGAACATATAGGTTTGTGTGTGTGTATAATATTGTGATTACACTTGACAGGTTCAGGTGATCCAGCAATAGGTATTTTTACTCAAATATGACTTTGACATTAATTGTGACAGATTGCCTGTAAAATAGCATGTCAATAAAACAAGCAGATGATTCAATGTATGCAGCGGTGGCATGTACGGCAGCTTCGGTACTCCCCTTAATATCACAGCCAAGTTGCAGTGAGGCAACTAACTCAACAATATTCTTGATTGATTTCTTGACGAGGACTATGCCAACAAGTCTTCGTAGAGTGAGCCCCACTGCAATAGGTCTTATTCCGCCGTCCTTCTGCTGAAGGGCAATCAGAGAAGCTCCGGAAAGTATTGGCAATATAGAATCTGGTAGTTGTCCGTTGATGGCCAGAGTAACAAAGCGGCACAGAGAAAGCAGCAAATGATTACTGTTTTCATCCTGTCTGCCAATGTGATCCTTTAAATGGCGAGGGCGAAGACCATCGGAGCCCCCGCTGGAGCAATTAAGACATTTTTTAATTGCGTTGCGGATCTCCGCCGGGGTAACGGATATTTCAGATCCAGGTAGTGTGGGGGGTGTTCGGGGTGCTTGGCTATAAGACTCTCGAGGGTTTGTGGATCCACTGAGCCCATCTGGTCAGTAGACAAAAGCGTGCGGGCGGCCGATGAAATATCTTCAAGAGCCAGTTTTGTCTTTACCATTTTTGACCGTCGAAAGTCAGCGTCGCATGGCAAGGGCGTCCTGCGTTTTGTTCCACACAGCTGAGGGTTTTCACTTATTTTAGCTTTTCGACGGAAGCGTGCCAGGTTTCCCCGAATAACTGATGTAAGGTCTCTCTTTCTTTTTTTACAAGGATGTTAAACTTTAAGTAGGGAAAGCAAGCCGTTCCCAATTTTCCGGTGAGGCAGACGAGCACAGATAATTTATAGTTTTACATAATTCTGCTGCAACATGACCTCTTAGAGAGGGGTATGCAAGGTATCATGTTTAGCTTAGATATGATTTCCACGACTTTTAGAAACTAGTCGGCGAAATGAAAAAATTGGCCAGGGTCGGTTTGAAGTGGTTGGTTCGGTTGTCGTTTAGTGGGCGTGTCTCCGTTCAGTTAGCCGGGTATTCGATTAAGTATCTCTCTCATCTCTTTCCGAATGTCTATCCCCACCAGACTGGGCGCGAGAGCCAATTGTTCCGCAGATACCGCTCGAGAGTTCAGAGACAGCCCCAGGATAATCGACGTGATTAATTTTTCGATAACAGCGCCTACTTGAGCCACAATGGTGTCAACTATCCGCGGGATGAGCTTCTCTGTAACAGACTGCAGGATACTTTATATGCTGAGTGCAGGAGTTCTCACGTTGTCAGCGACTGTCTTTACAGGCTGATTTGTGGCGGGCCCCTTCGTTATAGTATCACGCGCGTTATTTACAGAAACTTGGACTCCGTTTTGGACGACAGCAGCAAAACTGCGCCTGCAAAATTTTGCGGCGGGCTTTATGTTTAACAGGTATGGACTCAGGTTGTTTATGCATTACACGTTTGGCTGATTTCTTTAAAAGTGCTATACGAGTTAGCCGCTCAACACACGACCTAAATGTCGCTTCGTGGTTATCTTTGCATAAGCAACAGCAAGCGGGCTGAACGCAACGTAAGGTGACTCTGGTTGTGCCCGGCTTCAAAGGGACCTCCCTTGGGTTGTCTCAGACTTTTCAGGCTTAAGTCCAGATGACTTACAGCCTGTAACCTCCTTTTGTTAGAGACCCATAAACCGTTTCATCAACTATGGTTTGCCAGTCCTGACCACGTACGCGGAAGAACAAAAGCGAAGCCCGGAAGCTTTAATCCGGCGGGAGTCTAGGATAGACTAAACGCAACTAGTCACTAGATCGAAGGCGGCGTGTGCTGCGACTAAAAGAAACGCTTTAGGCACTACCAGTAATGTAGCCTGTGGTCAAGTCCTTTAACTGGGCCGAGAAGGCTGCACGGATAATTCTCCCTGAACAGGTAATTCAGCCTTAACGCGCTGAAGTACGAACGTGAAAGGTACAACCCTCAACGAGCACTCAGCTGGAAATAGCGAATAAAACCAATTTCCAGGTTTTCTCTCCCGCGTTTAATTGGCGGTCCAAGGTGACAAGAGAACAGGAGTACGATTTTTTTTCTTCGTCGTCTGCTACGGCAACAAACGGTTGTGTCCTGCGTGAGCTCTGTGAATATTCCTTTCGTTTTAGTGATCTTGACGAGTTTTTCCGGACAAACTTTGTGCGAGCGCTTCTCTTCGTGTTCAAGTGCCCGGTGCGGTGTGCTCTGTGTATTTCCGGGTTTTTTCCTGGTTTTTGAACGCTTCGGCTCTCCCGATCGAACGTCCTGATGGACGGCGATGTGGATGCAGACGGTGGGAAACAGCGGTTCGAGCGGTCGCGGGCCGGCGTCTGCTACGCCGTCCTCGTCTGCAGCGCTGGCGGCGCTGTCTGCCATGGCGGCGTAGGGTAGCCGCACGATGCGGTCACGTTTGGAGATGTTGTCTGAGGGTGCCGCTGCACCTGTGCTCAACGTGCCGCGCACGTCGCCTGTGAGACCGGCCTCTGTCCCCGGCGCATCTGATATGGTTGCCTGCCAACCTATGGAAGTGGTAAGCCCAGCTGATGACTCTCGCAGCAACGCTGTAGTGGCGGAGATGACAGCTGTCGAGACTACACCAGCTAATCCAGTTGCGCGGGAGCCTACTCTTAAACGGGCCCGTACTGCCTCAGATACAGAAGATTCTCGTAACGGTGCTGAACCTTCTCGGGGAGTCTGTGATACGATTGGTGACGATGGCTTCGCGAAAGTCGTGAACAAGAAATCAGTTCGGCGAGTGATTAAAGCTGAAGCGGAACTTTCACGCTTCCGTGAATCGGTTGACAATGGCACTGGTCCAGTCTACACAGTGCGGTTCACGTCACAGGATTCCACGCTTCCGGTACCTGAAGGTTCCAACAAACAGCAGCAGGTCCGGCGCCCGGACTTTTCGGGCGAATAACTGGTGAAAGTATTCACGGCCCTCCATGACCTGGTGCCGACGGCAACGTTGGAAGGCGGTCCCAAGGGGATAACGGCTACTGTGCCTACGATTTCGGCGGCAAGCGACTTGCTGTCCGTCAGGGCGTTGGGAGGCGTGCCGGTAATAGGATTGCGTTCCACAATGGATCAGTTTTGGGGCGTCATCAACGACGTAAACCCGGCCTTTCCTGACAAGTGTCTGCTATCCGAGCTCGCCTCGTACGGTGCGATGAAGATAAGGAGAGACACGAGGCCCGAGATCAAGAACTAAAAGAGCGTCCGAGTGCCGTCAACGAGGATACACGTTCTCTTCAACAGGACGCCTCCTAATAAGGTGATCATCATCACCGATTGTCTGCTTTAATTGCCAACGCACTGGCCACACGGCAACTCGCTGCACTCGCGCTCGTGCATGCAAAAGATGTGGTGCGCACGACCACCTAGCCGCGTCATGTCGAAACCGAGCTCGTTGCGTAGACTGCAGTGGCCCCCACCCTAGAGAGGACTCGGCCTGTCCCGTTTTTGCATTAGCCCGCGAGAAAAGCAAGGTTTTGCTCGGCTCACGAATGCTTCAACATGCACAGTTGTCTACGCCGGCGGCCACCCTGGTCGTTGTCCCAGATCCTGCACCTACTCGGCCAGGCACATCTGCACCAAGCACCTACGCGGCGGCCGTACGTCGTCTGGTGATACCAGCCTCCCCGGATGAGGTTCCGGAGCCTTCGGCAGCGCGTGCTGAGGTCGTGCTTCCCCCTCTTAGGCCGATCCCCGCTCCGCGAAAATCTACACTTCGTGCGAAGACTCCGCCACCTCCTGAAACAGGACTTTCTAAACAAGTCAAGGCCGCTTTTCGCCGCCCTTCCAAGCGTCATCGCCGATTGGCTCCAAGTGAGCCGGTTCCGCGCGGCCGCGCCGTTACCCGTGTTCGGGCGCGCCCACCTAAGTCGACCGACGACTTTGATTTCGGGTCCGGCGCAGCCCCCCATCCCCCTCGTCTGTCCGTTTCAGTAGCAGGTAACCCTCCCGTAAGGGTCACTTGCCCCAGATGTGGCCGGGACTTTACTCGCCGCGGTCTCTCCATTCACCAAGCTAGATGTCGTCCCACGTCTACAACTCCCGAGTCGTCTTCGACTGCTTCCTTTACGCCAGCACTCCCGTCACAGCCTAGACAGTCGCTGGTCGACAGGCTCATACTTGCGTCGCAACAATCTAGGGTAATGCGTGTAGTCCCCCGGGCTGTGAGGCCTTTGGTTGCCGAGTCCCTATGCGACGTCCTCGACCTTGTGGCGGCCAACAACGACGTCCCCTCGTGGGAGTCGCTCTTGTCATTCGCTTACGTGGTCCTTCAACTGCCACCTCGCACTTCGTCGTCTACCTTATTGGCAGCGACTGCTCGGTCGAACCTACGAGTGTTCCGCGACGGCTGGCGGTTCGAATTTCGCGTAGAAGAGTCACATCAGATGCGTGCGACTCCCCTGAGGACTCGGCACGCCGCGTTTCGTCTAAACTGTCCGAGGGAGACGTTTCCGGGGCGGCTCGCTTACTAAACTCTACGGGCTCGTTTGTTTCGGGAGACGAAGTTTTGGCCTCGCTTGCCGCCAAGCACCCACCTGCTCTATCGGACTCTGTTTTTCCGGACCCTCCTGACTCTATGACGCAGCGTCACTCTTCAGTCGATGATGTCTTGGGAGCTGTTGCCAGCTTTCCGGCCAGTTCGTCCGCCGGTCCTGGCGCTTTGCGTCCGCGTCATCTGAAGGACCTTCTTGCACCCCTGCTTGGACCGGTGGCAAGGAGACTGGCCGCAGCACTTGCCAGAGTGGTGGACGTCTTGAGGTGGGGTACACTGCCGACTGAGGTCAGGCAGATTATATTCGGCGCCAAGCTATTCGCACTCCGAAAAAGACTCATCGATTTGCCCGATCGCCTGTTCTCTCACGATACGGAGGATTGCTGCAAAAATACCCTGTCGTGAGCCCAAAGAGCTTATCATTGAGCAGCTTGGCCCGCACCAGTTGGGTTTTGGCTTAGCAGGCGGGGCGGAGGCAGCTGTACATGCAGCAAGAGCCTTCGTCAAATCAAGCCCGCCTCGAACGGCACTCTTGAAGTTGGACCTTCGCAATGCATTCAATACTATTCAAAGGGATCATATACTTCATGCAGTTCGTGATGCAGTACCGGAAATCTTCAACTTAGTGAATCACGCATACAGAGAGCCATCCGTCCTGTTGTTTGGGGCCTACACGTTGTCCTCGGAATCAGGTATACAGCAGGGAGACCCCTTGAGGCCGGCTCTATTCAGCCTGGGTATCCGTGAGCTGGTCAACTCAATACAAGTGCTTTTCAACGCCTGGTACCTCGACGATGGCACACTCGGCGGACCGATGGGGGACTTACTCGAGAATGTGCGCAGAATTATTGCCTTTGAGACAGTCAGTCGCCTGGTGTTAAACACGGCCAAATGCAAGATGTTCGCGCCGGGGACAGACCCGGACGACCCCACATTGAGAGTGCCTTACTTGCGTTACTACCGGGGTGTAGAGTCGTGTCTGAACACGAAGTTACGCTCCTTGGCGCACCGCTCCTACCATCTGCACGGTCGATTCTACTCGACCCCATGATGGACAGATTTTGGGCGATGCAAGAACGTCTGCCTCTGGTCGGAGCCCACCAAGGGCTTTACCTACTCCGCTCGTCGTTCTCCGCGTGTCGCATCGTACATATCATACGATCCATGGACTGTTCGAGTACATTCAACCAGCTTTTCCAACCATTCGACGACCAGGTGGTGGAGGCCCTCGAGACGGTTTTGGGGCTGAACTTACGACCACGAGAGGTACGCCAGGCGGCTCTCCCCACCTCCATGGGCGATCTTGGTCTTCCATCGGCCCGCGCCTTGGCAGGCCCTGCCGTGGCCGCCTCGATGCACGCTACTTCGGGTCATGTCCAAAGCCTGCTCCCGCCAGGGGCTTGGGAATTGTTTGAGGCAACTCGCGACGCTATAGCGGCTGGACTCCAAGCTTCACTGTCTGATATGAATAGACTTGCCTGGGCCGAAAAGGTACACAAATCTTTGCTTACTGAGTTGCTTGAAGAATGCGGTGACGACCAGGATACGGCGCGCCTCCTTGCCGTCGCTCGCCCAGGAGCGAGCGACTGGCTACACGCACTCCCCGCTGACTCATTGGGTACCCGCCTTGACGACCAATCCACATGGATCTGCATTGGCCTGAGACTGGGAGCTGATTTAGTAGAGCCACACAGATGCACTTGTGGCGAGCCTGTCGGACGCCTGGCCAGACACGGCCTGTCTTGCGCTCACTCGGCGGGCCGGCGCCCACGTCACACCGCTCTGAATGACATTCTTGCAAGGTCGTTGCGAAAGGCCGGAATCTCTTGCGTCCTGGAACCGCCTGGTCTTTCTAGAGACGATGCCAAGCGGCCCGACGGCTTGACTTTGATACTTTTCTACAAGGGTCGTTCCCTGGTGTGGGATGCGACGGTGACCGACTCTCTGACCCCTCCCTTGTCGGTCCTGGCGCTTCTTACCAGTTACCCGTTTGAACAACAGTGATTATTGTGACTATTCACCACAATCATCTCGCTCGTCATCACCTCTGTTGTGCTGCAAAGCCGGTAGACGATCAGGAGAGGAGAGCAGCCACAGGTGCGGTGTCAAGTGTCACAGATCGAAGACGTCGTCAACCGAAACAGTGGAAGCAAGAGAACGCCAGCGCCGAGGAGCCAGGCTAGCCGAGATGGTGGAGAGGGCGACTGACCACGACCCGACAGATGCGAACAGTGAGGATGACGATCAACCGTCCGAAACAGATGACAGCATGTCACACGCTGCCGATGAGAGAGGAGTGTGGAATCACATCCCAACTCGGCAAGAGAAAGCGACAAAAGTTGCCGCTAAGAAAGTAGCCAAAGAGATCGCCTCCGCGGCTACACAAAGGGAGTGAAAAACAATCTCTTCGACGGCTCTGCCGGAATTAATTTTCCACTCGCCAGATAACCCTGAAACACTAAGACCGCTTAGTGTTTTTCAGATAACTGTAGAGCTCAGCAAGGTTTTTCCGGGAGCTAAGGCGCGAATAACGACGCACGGGAAATTGGCAATTTGCCTCAAAGACATAGTGCAAACGGTAACAGCAAAAAAGCTCAATAGCATTTGTGGTGTGAAAATACAACACTGCCCAGACACATCAGCATTCTGGGGCAGAATCAATGAAGTTAACCCTCAATTCACCGAGGAAGACATCCTAAATTGCCTTCGAGATCAAGGCGTCGACGAAGTCAAAAGAGAAAAATACGCCATTGCCGCACGCGATAACAAAGGGAACACTATAAAAGCATGGAAAAATTCGGGCAGAGTGCGACTACGCTTTGACGCAATGCCAATCGCTGAAGTACGCATGGTTGGTGAGGTATTTGAGGTGACATTGTGCACAGGGTCTCTAATGCAATGTTTACGCTGCCATACATATGGACATAGAGCCACAGATTGTCTAAGACGAACAGATCCTACTTGCAGGAAATGTGGTAGTCCCGGGCATGAAATGTGGGAATGCCAAAATAAGGCTCGTTGTGCCAATTATGGAGGTGCTCACGCATCTAATAATAACAGTTGCGGGGTTAGAAAGGTATATTCAATTCAATTCAGCATTTATTTCACCACAAAATTGGTAGACAGTTGATTCAATTTGCACAAGGTGTCACAATGTGACTTTTTGGTCTTACAATAAAAATAGAAAGGTATATAAAGAAGCGGAACGAGTAAAGCTTAGCGAAAAAGTGTCTGGACGCCTTCCTGTCTCAGACGATTTTCCATCGCTTATCAGAGCGACACAGAACGCCAGCTCTGAGCCCGTTGAGGGAGATAAGTCTTACGCAAATGTCGCCAAACCAAGCACCGTTACTTACATGAAGATGGTAAGACTGTACTATGCAATCTCCCACCACCCATTGCTCCCAAAACACCGTCTGATACAACAAAAAAAACAGAGCTCAGAAAAGACAATAATAAACTCACAGGCAGGGAAAAAACAGATCATCAAATGACTCTTCACATATTGTCATTGCAATTCTAAAAATATGGAAGAAAATTAAACCTCTCCAATTGGCTAGATCATAATCCAGTTATCAAGACTGTCTTGTCATATCTCGAATCCGAGACTGGGATTGCTTTTTTAAAGACCGTTCTGGACGGTACTGATGACTCAGCATTGCTCGGAACGGTTGATCAGAGTCCCGCGAAACCAACTTTAAATGACTACCCAACAATATTAGAACACTCGAGACGCCACCGAGAACGACTCGGAAATGGCTTTATCCCTTTCCCAGACACCATATGTTTGCAATTACTGTAGTCAAGCTGTACGAGCTTCTAAGGGCCTAAAAATGCACTTAACACGTAAACACCCTCTGGCTCCTTGTCGAAGCCTCCGTACGAATTACAATCCAAGCCCGAGCAATGATATAGTCAACACATCAAACACCGATACGCAACCTGACGCAAAGTTACTGGTACAAATCCTATCACATGCTCGCAGAAATTTAAGACTAGCCAGAATCATACCCCGTGGGGCTAGAGAAATCTGTGCTATAGCATACACGACAGCATTAAGCAATTTTAACACAAAGCTCGACCTTGAAAGTTGGAATAATCTTATGATGCGCCCGTCATTGGTGTTTACACTGCCTCGCCAAAAAATTCAGGAAAAACACTAACAAAAGTTATTAAAAGTAATGTAGCACACATAGGTTCTCGAACACTTCAAACTCTCCCTGATTCGATCACACCCAGCACAATCGGCAAGAGGTTTCATATCACTAACGACCAACACAGCGTGCGCCAGGCAGAGATGAAATAAGCAGATGGCGATATTCGTTCCGCTGCTCGATCGCTACTGTCCTTAGACACATTGGCACCACACGATAAACATACCGAGTTTGAACTACAGAGCAAACACCCAGTTCGTTTACCCGGGTGTCAAGAACAGTTAGATCTTCTGCAAAAGCCCGCCACACTAGACCTAGATAGAGTTGAAGGATCTCCCGTCTTTGATACCATTCGATCTTTCCCCTTTGCAAGTGGAGCCGGTTTAGACGGCCTACGGCCTCGACATCTTCGAGACATGCTAAGCCGGACGATTCCATCTTCGGAGCGCTTACTAACCGAGATGGGCATTTTTATGGCCAGAGTGCTAAATAGGGCTTTGCCGGCGTTCTGCCAACCCGTTTTCTACGGTGCGAGTTTAACTGCCCTCCGAAAGAAAGATAATTCTATTAGGCCCGTAACCAAGTAATAATAAAAAACTATCTTTAGGCCCATAGCATGCGGACTAACTCTACGAAGAATGGCTTCAAAGATTGCGATGGCCATGAACAAACGGGCAATTGTTGCGGCGGTTTCACCCATCAAATGGGTGTTGCCATCAGAGGAGGAGCGGAGGCTACTGTACACGCTACACGCGCTTTTCTGGAAGCAGAAGGACCAACAAACGTACTAGTTAAACTAGACTTCCGAAACGCATTTAACACAATTTTTAATTAACACAATAAGAAGGGACAGAATTTTCGACGAAGTAAAGAGAAACGCCCCACGACTATATCCGATGATATGGCAGAGTTATAAAGATTTCTCAATCCTCGCTTGGAACGAAGATATAACCATAGAGTCACAAACTGGCATTCAGCAGGGAGACCCATTGGGACCAGCTCTGTTCAGCCTCGGCATTTCGGATCTGGTATCAAGCCTACAGAGCCCTTTCAATGTCTGGTACCTAGATGACGCTGTCTTGGGAGGTCCCGCAAATGTCGTGGCGAGAGATCTGCAAACTATACTGATATTTGAGGAACCAGAAGAACTGACTCTCAATGCAGCCAAACGCGAGGTTTTAGCTGTCGGACGCACCCTTCAAGATCAGGCGCAAGCTATACAAGAAATCATGGAAGCACTTCCTGGGATATCTTGTGTAACTCAGGGTAACTTTTTTTTTTATATGCTGAAACTTTTGAGCATTAATATGGGGGATTACGGGAATCGTGATGTACATGCGCCACCACAGCCAGTGACTAGTGTGGGACTCACAAACCCACTAACACCCGCCTCCCCCCCACCCCCAGGGAACGGTAACTGCTAAGCATCGCTTCGTATCCATGGGAGTGGCCAGTTTGCCTCTCCTCCCTACTCCAGCCTTCCTACAGTCGCCCTAGCCGGCTTTGGTGCAGGACGGCGACTTCAAGAAGGCCGTTGATACCTTGCGCAGCCCGCCCGCCTGTGGGTGCGTCGAGAGTCATCATCTAGGGAATCCTTTGCTGTAGTTGCCTAGCCTGGTCCGCTTGCCTATTACCCACCCGCCTCCCGTCTACAGATTCCCCCTCTCGACCGGAGCCTGAGTGGACGCTAAGACGAGCTCTCCTGGCAGTCTCTTTGACCACCTTCGTGGACATGATCGCATCAAAGTGGGCAAAACCTTCTTTCCTTGCCGCCGTTGAAGTCATCATATGGGTGACGACCTTGTTGACTGGTCAGCCTCGCACAGCGACCGCCCCCGCGTCCCGCCCTTCCCGGAGGGTCCCACAATGCAGAACAGTGTGCTCTACATCATCCGGTTCCCCCGAGTCGCATAGTACGCAGGAGTCGACTTGAACTTTGTTAATCTTAACCATCTACGTCTGGAACTGATCGTGGCCGGTCAGCACCTGGGACGCATAATAAGATAGCTCGCCGTGTCTGCAGTCGTACCATTGCCGTAGGTCCGGGATCAGACCTTTGGTCCAGCGACCCTTGGTGACCCCCCCCCCCCAGGAGCTGCTGCTCTCACCCATTATTTCTGCCAAGAGTCCAAAGTAGCTAATCTAGCCCGTGTGGGGTCTAGATCACCGTCCAGCGCTCGTTCTGCTCGCTCCCCGGCCAGCAAATCCCATGGCAGCATCTTGGACACGACAAGTAGTGCCTCAATCGACACGGTACGGAATGCGCGGCAGACCCTACCGGCCGTTGCGCCGACCTCAGCTTTCTCCTGTTGCATGCCGTCCTAAGTGCCCTGTCTGTCCACGCCGGTGCTCCGTGAAGGGCGACGGATTCTGCAGCAGTTGTCAAAAGGCGGCGCTTTTCTTCTCCAACTCCTCCGACTCTTGGCATCAGGCGCGCCAGATTGCTGGCCACCTTTTGGGCCTCTGCTGACACGTGCTGTTTGTGCGCTACGCCAGTCAGTCCCTTGTCGAGTATCATCCCGAGGTACTCTGCCTTTTTTCCCAAAACAATTGGGTGACCTGCTACTTCGACCTGTATGTTTTTTGTCATTTTTCTGCCTGTTAGGTACAGCGCCTCAGTCTTGTGCGGTGCCAGTTTTAATGAATGGTCCATCCAGTCTGTCACCATCAGCAAGGCCTCATTGGCGGCTGACTCTAGTGCTCCCGTACTACGGGCCGTGACCAGAAGGGCCAAGTCGTCGGCATAACCGACCATCTCGACACCCCTAGGCAGACCCTGCAGCTTAAGAACCCCGTCATAGGCGGGGTTTCACAGGACCGGTCCCAGAACCGATCCTTGCGGGACCTCTGCAGTAACTGCGTAGCGCTGATCGCCGGCCAGCAGGCCTCTCTCCGACAGGTACGATGCTATGATTCGATGAAGGTAGGGCGAGATGCCCTTGCGCTCCATCGCTTGCATTGCAACTTTCCAGCTCATCGAGTTAAAGGCGTGCTTGACGTCTAGGAGAATAAGCAGCACAAAGTCCCGTGTTTTGGGGGTCTTCGTAAGCTGCTCACCTGCCCGTCTCAATACTCTTGCCAGGGCGTCGAACGTGGACCGTCCCTTCCGAAAGCCATACTGTGCTTCTGATAGAGCCCCTTTGGCTTCGATCTCGGCGTTGAGCCGGTCAACCAGTACGTTCTCCAAGATCTTACCCATAGCGTCGAGAAGACATATGGAACGGTAGGCAGGCTCTCCTGCAGGGGCATTCCCTCCCCATTTCGGGATCAGGACCAGGTTAGCCTTCTTTCACAGCCTCGGAAAACGCCCCTCTCTGAGAAGCCTGTTGGCCAGGGTCTGAAAGACTTTTGGCCAGCGCTTCACTAGCAGCCTCGCCGCTCCAGGGGGAACTCCGTTCGGGCCGGGTGCCTTTCCGGGTGTCAACCTTTTCCTTGCTCGCTCGCCTCATCTAACGTTACCTCCGGAATATCTTCCGGGGCAACCAGAAACTCCTCCTCTCCTCTCCACGGATGGTCCGGAAAGAGATGGCGAACCCTCTTCTCCGACGTGTTTCGCCAATTTCTTGGTTCCACCAGTGCACCGGCCGCCGGCGGCGCCCAGAGTTGTTCCGGGGGCCTGCCTTCTCACAGGCCGTTGTGAGAACAGCTGCAATCCGGGTCTCATCCATGGTTTCCTCTGACAGCTGTCGACAGCCCTCGTCAATATTCTCCGCCAGAACCCGCTGGTTTTGCTTGCGCATCTGCCAGGAGTCTGCGCGGAGTGGCAGCTAGCTCGGGAGGGGTAGCGACCTCAAACAAAATGTATCTGTGGTCACTTCCGTTTTCCTCCTCATCAACCTGCCAACCCGATATCTTTGGGAAGGCTATGTCATTCGCCATCGTGAGGTCCACGAAAGACTTCTGGTTTCCCCGCGAGAATGTGGGTACTTTCCCGTCGTTTACTAAGAGCAGCCCATTTTCTGCCATCCATTTTTCTAGTACCTGGCCCCTGTGCTGCCCCACCCGACGCTGGCTAAGTTGAAGTCCCCGATGAGGACGATTCCCTGTCCCGTATGAGCGCGTAGGCTCTGCCCCAGACTATCGAGAAACACATTGAACTCCCTAAGTTCCCTATTTGGTGAAAAATAGCAAGAATATAAAACCCCTAGCCCTTCTATTTCTACCCATGCGAACCCTGAACCGGAACCCTGACTTCTAGCCGATAAATGCCTACTATTCCCCGTCCACCAGGTGCCTGAGTCATGTCCCGTATCAAGGCTGATAACACCCTTCCGGAGTGCAATGCCTTTGTTCGGTTCCAAAACTAGAGCAAGCTCAATACCCCTGTGCTAGATTGTTTAGTCCAGCAGGACGTGGGCTGCTCTTTTTTTTTCTGGGAGGTTTTGGGAATGCATGATGCACATGCGCCACTAGCAGCCTGCGTGACTAGTGTGAGTTTCGCAAACCCACTAAACCCGGATTCCTCCCCACCCCCCCCCAGGCTCGGTATTACTTTGGCATTACATCGAAAGGCTGCTCTACATCGGTTCAGGTTGACCTATATGACCCTCATCATTATGATTCTTACCTGTCCCTCCCTCGATCCCCTCGGAACTAACCTGTTGCCTCCTGGCTGTCGTCCTAGGCGCCTTGAAACCGTCCTCGTCAACTGTTGGCACCCTAGCCTTCAGTTTCCGCTCCTTCTAAGCGAGCTTGCTCTCTCTTTCTTCTATTCTTTTTCTTTCCTTTTCCATCCGCTGTATGGCCCTCTGCTTTACAGCCCCGCGTCGCTCCTGCAGAGCTTTAGCAAACGCCGGGTAGGCTGTTGAGGCCGCCGAGTGCCCCTCTTTATCACAGACGTGACAGTGAGAATTGGGGTTGTCGCATGCCCCCGCGAGATGACCTTCGTTTCCGCACCGATAGCATCGTTTGGCGTCCATCTTCGGCTCTTTGCAGTCCTTCGCCATGTGTCCAGCACCCCGGCAATTGTAGCACATGGGCACGAAGACCCATTCCTCAGGTCTGCAAACGGAGCCTCCAATGGTGATGCTCCGTCTGGACAATAGCCTGGCAGCTGCAGCTGATGGCAGCGTTGCCAGACACTGCCAATAGCCATTTTTCCCCATGCGGGGGTCTTCAGTGCAAAGGGGTGTCCTCGGACAGACCCAACGCCTGCCGTAGCGTTGCTTCTATCTGCTTTTTGTCGGCGAAGGGGTCAATGTTCCGAAGAACAATGGCCTTGGGGACCCCGCCTACCCTCCGATCAACCTCCAGGTTGGAGCTGTTCCGGAGAATGTCGGCGAAAGAGCTGCCGGCGCCAGCCTTGCTCTCCCAGACATTTATAACCAGGTCCCCTTCTTTGGTTTTGGAGACCCCGCCAACCTTCAGGCCCGTTACCCCCCGGCTGAACGAAAGGGCGGACGCTCTGTAGGGTCTCTTCAAAGGTCTTCCCCTCAGCGGTCTTTATCCTGATCGTGATTTGAACCAGAGAGGGCCCAGCACTACCAGGCTCTATCGACCCACCTGCGGGAGTTTTCGGAGTGACTACCTCGGCGTCACAGCCCACCCGGCGGCAGAGGGCCTCAAGCGCCCTTCGTGTGCCGTCAGTTTGGTACTCTTCAGGCACCTAAAGGGTAAAACTCTCTTCATTTAGCTCCGCCTTTGCTTTCAGTACCACCTTAGTGAGTAGCACCAGCACCGTCGGTGTGGCCGCCCCTTCTTCCTCCATCCTAGTTACCCCGCTTGGGCCCTCTCCCTGACTACCCTTTCCTTCAGGAATTCTGGGAAGTGCCCTACTACTCCTGAAGTGGGGTAGTCTAGATGTTTTAGGTTCTCCCGTAATGGCCGAAGGAATCCCACGCGCTCTCGATGCTAAACCTGGCTAGACCCTGGTAAAAATTCGCCCACGACTGACCAGTATGCACTCGCAGGTGGCTCTGTGTCTATGGAGACACATTCTTGGTTCACCAAAATTTGTCTACATGCTACAAACATGTCAGACCCTGAAATTCATGGAGGGTCTTACAGCCTATGACGAGATCACCAGAAGCATTCTAAGCGAGGTACTTAACATTAACTTAGAAGGAAACATGTGGGAGAGAGCTAGCCTCCCCATCGACAACGGAGGTCTTGGAATAAGAAGAGCTACGGATCTTGCTGCAGTGTGCTATGCTGCATCCCTGAATCAATTTGACTCCCTGGCAGAATCACTTCTTGGTGAGGAAGCAAAGATTGAACTGAAAATAGCAACCGCGGTGGCAGACGCCACATCAAGGAGTCAACTCGATCCTGGCCCTCTGAGAGAGCACGTGAGTCAAAAACTTCTTGACGCGTACAAAACTAAGTAGTCCGCGCGAGATATAATGAATAACCTTACATCAGCAAGAAAGCGTGCCGTCTTTCTAGCGGCTCAACATTCTTTCAGCGGGGGCTGGCTTCAAGCGCTGCCCTCCCGTCAGCTTGGTACCATGCTGGATCCAAACCCCTTCCGCATGGTGTCAGTTCTTAGAATAGGCGCCCCCGTCTGCCAGCCCTTCACGTGCCTCTCATGCGGCCAACCGGTTGACTCGAACGGTCTACACCCGTTAAGCTGTATAAAAAGCCCCGGCAGACTTACAAGGCACGCTGAACTCAACGCCATAGTGAGAAGAGCTCGTAGATGGGCAGGGATACCATCTACGCCCAAACCTTAATGGCAGCAGTGAGTTGCGACCTGACGGGGTCACCATCGCGCTGTGGTCGCACGGAAAATGCCTTGTATGGGATGTAACGGTTTCATGCACGGCGGCGTTATCATATTTACGCCACAGCGCAGTCGAATCGGGATAGCGGAACGTGCGGATTCTGAAAAACGGAGGAATATCTAGAACTATCTACCACTTTGCACCCATTACATTAGAGGCACTCGGCCCCATCAGCACAGGTACAGCAAAACTCCTGCAAGACATCGGAAAACGAATCGAAGACGTTACGGGCGATCGACGCGAGGCCATGTTTTTGAGACAGATGATGTCCCTTGGCCGTGTGTAGAGGGAACGTGGCTTCCATTATAGGCGCCATGAACTGACAGAAAGCGAACAGAGCTGGATAAACATTATTTAAACGTTTATACCTCACAATTGTATTAACTAAATAATAATAATATTAAGTACATGTATCAAAATTACTAATTTATTAATTATATAACATTTACAATATTGCGTATAATATAATTATTGCTCGAGTGTCGCTGAACACTCAACATCATCTTGGCGTCCCCTCGCTGAAGTTTCAAGGACACCTTCTGTCGGAAGAACGCAATCGATCTTGGCTCCGCTGTGGACTCAAAGAGCTTCTTCTAAAGGTATTTTGCCAGTTTAAGTGCATCCTTGCCCCAAATGACTTAAGACCGAATGCCATTACTACGTGGCTTTCAAGAAGATGCGCGTTTAGGCGCCGTTTGTGGATCTCCCGTTGGTGAATGATGTGGCCGACGCCCGTGCTGGCTAATGCACGGTTGCCAAGGACGTACGTATCGGAGACCGTGACGTCCCACGACAGCGACCGATTATGGTCCCAGTTCCAACTGGCAGGGCCATCCGGTCGACGCCTGTCGTCCTTCTGCAGTCCACCAGGCTCCAGTGTGGCGCGGTAGCCGGCTTGCCTAAAGGCGCGCCCGGGGATGTCATTGATGGCATCGAGGCGGCCAGCTTAGTGCAGCTAAGCCGGTGCAAACCGCGCTCATCCACTGTTCCACCGTATGGCCGTATTAAACAATGACAGCAACGAACAACAAATCTCTTAAACATGGCAATGCCAAGTCTGACACCACCGGCAGCGCGGAACTGGTCGTCGGCTAAAGCGTGTTACCACATGCCTATTAGTCCGTTTAAGTCCCTTCCATGCGTTGTTGGTCATTGCACCCGTATCATAAAATTCAGGGTCGATTTCTGCCATCTTCCGCTCCCATAAGCTAATTAACTCTAAGTAAGCTGCAATGACTCGAATGACCTCTGTGACACCTAGAGGCCCCAAGGAGTTAACAATAGTTGTGTCGCTGAGTGACGGATGCACAGATTTTTCCCTTTACTGTCCATTTTTTGGCCACTCACTCTAGATTGAATCGGAATACCTCCGACTGAGGTTAAACTCAGCAATGTCGCTTTGTCTTCGGCTTCCTCGGCGACGATAACAAGTTCACTGGTTCGTGTAAAACGAGGTTCCTTAACTTTTCCTTTAAGATGTCTAGCGACGTCATCGCAAACAGCGTTAAAATTGGTCTCCAGCAAATTATTGTCGACGGCATAAATAATCGCCTCAGGTCGCTCATTTGTTTTAACCTTTGGTATTGCCTCCTTTCTAATAATTTTGCCCCCCGCACCAACTACGTTTCAACTCTCGGTGTCTTCCTCGTCGTGCGCCTCACTGGGGGACCCGGTTGGCCGCACTGTGACACGCTCTCCATGACTTCCCTTTCAGCGTTATCGTTACTGGCGCCAGGAGCGGGACTACGTTCAAAGTAGTCCTGCCTGGCTTGCAGTGATGATGGTGCTCTGGCTCTTGCTTGGCGCAGGAGTCCGAACACTTCACCGTGGGCGAGGTAGCAGGCTCGAGAGTACCACGGACGTGATCTCTTCTGCCATAACCTTTTCCACATCACTGTGCTTCTCATCGTCCTCTCTAGCTGGTCACAGGTGGTATCGATGTCAGGGCTTACCACAAAACCGCCCACCAATCTGTCCCAAAGAGATAGAGTAATCTGTCTCATTGCAGACCAGCGCGGCGGATTATGTCGGTCTCGCCAAATACCGGGAACATCGACAACGGCCAACACTGGTTGGTAGTTTTGGGCCGCTTCATCGAGAGCATCAAAGCTCTCAATTCCACAGCTGACAAGGTTGTGAAACAACAGGTCGATGGTGTTGCTTCCATTGTGACTTAAATATGTATAGTCTTCGCGCGCGTTTGCACATATTAGACCAATATTTTCCATCACCTGAAGCAGCACCTTGCCTTTATCATCGTTGGCCCCACATACTGACATTGAAATCACCACCGACGATAGTTGGCATGGTCAGTTTAACTCTGAAAGTCCAAAGCATACCGTCTCAGCAATCTCCGCAGAATCGACTGTGGGTGGGAAACAGAATGCAACGACGTTTACCCTCCCAGAGGAGAGCACCACGCAGTATTTGTCTTTCCTGACGCATTGCATCGGTGGAAAGCGTTTATGTAGGTAGGTAGATAGATAACACACTCACAGGTCTTCCCCGACCTCCCGCAGGTAAGACAGCCAGCTGGTGAAACCCCCGCATATCATTGATGTGCAGTTCGTCCCGTTGAAATGTCTCCGTGAGGAGTGCAATGTCAACCAAATTAAACATGTCATCACGTGCAAGATCCATTGCTGGCTTAAGTCCCTCACAATTCCAGAGAAGCACTTGCAGAGGTATGTTTGCCACTACGGTTGCAGTTCCAGAACTGGTCAGTCACTTCCGGGGGCTTTGACCACCAGGCGCACTAAAACTCTCTTTAACCATCCTTTCATAGGGGACATCCCAACCCAGCGACGGAACAGGCTTCCCTTTGGCCAGAATTCATTTCTGCAACAGTTTGCGTAATCTTCGTCACGTACCACCACACTGAACACAGCATTACTACCATGTGTATGTAGCTTCCAAACTGCTTTCACAGTTATGCCCTTGCCAGTAAGCCACACTTGCAACCCGACCGTGAATGTCTTCTGCCCCAATCGTGCCGCTCTCAAGGCGCATTTCTTTGCAGGTCTAGCATAGACTTCTAATCCGCCTATGTCATCTGTTGCATACGTTGCATACCTGCCAACCCGATATCTTTGGGAAGGCTATGTCATTCGCCATCGTGAGGTCCACGAAAGACTTCTGGTTTCCCCGCGAGAATGTGGGTACTTTCCCGTCGTTTACTAAGAGCAGCCCATTTTCTGCCATCCATTTTTCTAGTACCTGGCCCCTGTGCTGCCCCACCCGACGCTGGCTAAGTTGAAGTCCCCGATGAGGACGATTCCCTGTCCCGTATGAGCGCGTAGGCTCTGCCCCAGACTATCGAGAAACACATTGAACTCCCTAAGTTCCCTATTTGGTGAAAAATAGCAAGAATATAAAACCCCTAGCCCTTCTATTTCTACCCATGCGAACCCTGAACCGGAACCCTGACTTCTAGCCGATAAATGCCTACTATTCCCCGTCCACCAGGTGCCTGAGTCATGTCCCGTATCAAGGCTGATAACACCCTTCCGGAGTGCAATGCCTTTGTTCGGTTCCAAAACTAGAGCAAGCTCAATACCCCTGTGCTAGATTGTTTAGTCCAGCAGGACGTGGGCTGCTCTTTTTTTTTTCTGGGAGGTTTTGGGAATGCATGATGCACATGCGCCACTAGCAGCCTGCGTGACTAGTGTGAGTTTCGCAAACCCACTAAACCCGGATTCCTCCCCACCCCCCCCCAGGCTCGGTATTACTTTGGCATTACATCGAAGGGCTGCTCTACATCGGTTCAGGTTGACCTATATGACCCTCATCATTATGATTCTTACCTGTCCCTCCCTCGATCCCCTCGGAACTAACCTGTTGCCTCCTGGCTGTCGTCCTAGGCGCCTTGAAACCGTCCTCGTCAACTGTTGGCACCCTAGCCTTCAGTTTCCGCTCCTTCTAAGCGAGCTTGCTCTCTCTTTCTTCTATTCTTTTTCTTTCCTTTTCCATCCGCTGTATGGCCCTCTGCTTTACAGCCCCGCGTCGCTCCTGCAGAGCTTTAGCAAACGCCGGGTAGGCTGTTGAGGCCGCCGAGTGCCCCTCTTTATCACAGACGTGACAGTGAGAATTGGGGTTGTCGCATGCCCCCGCGAGATGACCTTCGTTTCCGCACCGATAGCATCGTTTGGCGTCCATCTTCGGCTCTTTGCAGTCCTTCGCCATGTGTCCAGCACCCCGGCAATTGTAGCACATGGGCACGAAGACCCATTCCTCAGGTCTGCAAACGGAGCCTCCAATGGTGATGCTCCGTCTGGACAATAGCCTGGCAGCTGCAGCTGATGGCAGCGTTGCCAGACACTGCCAATAGCCATTTTTCCCCATGCGGGGGTCTTCAGTGCAAAGGGGTGTCCTCGGACAGACCCAACGCCTGCCGTAGCGTTGCTTCTATCTGCTTTTTGTCGGCGAAGGGGTCAATGTTCCGAAGAACAATGGCCTTATGGACCCCGCCTACCCTCCGATCAACCTCCAGGTTGGAGCTGCTCCGGAGAATGTCGGCGAAAGAGCTGCCGGCGCCGGCCTTGCTCTCCCAGACATTTATAACCAGGTCCCCTTCTTTGGTTTTGGAGACCCCGCCAACCTTCAGGCCCGTTACCCCCGGCTGAACGAAAGGGCGGACGCTCTGTAGGGTCTCTTCAAAGGTCTTCCCCTCAGCGGTCTTTATCCTGATCGTGATTTGAACCAGAGGGGGCCCAGCACTACCAGGCTTTATCGACCCACCTGCGGGAGTTTTCGGAGTGACTACCTCGGCGTCACAGCCCACCCGGCGGCAGAGGGCCTCAAGCGCCCTTCGTGTGCCGTCAGTTTGGTACTCTTCAGGCACCTGAAGGGTAAAACTCTCTTCATTTAGCTCCGCCTTTGCTTTCAGTACCACCTTAGTGAGTAGCACCAGCACCGTCGGTGTGGCCGCCCCTTCTTCCTCCATCCTAGTTACCCCGCTTGGGCCCTCTCCCTGACTACCCTTTTCTTCAGGAATTCTGGGAAGTGCCCTACTACTCCTGAAGGGGGGTAGCCTAGATGTTTTAGGTTCTCCCGTAATGGCCGAAGGAATCCCACGCGCTCTCGATGCTAAACCTGGCTAGACCCTGGTAAAAATTCGCCCACGACTGACCAGTATGCACTCGCAGGTGGCTCTGTGTCTATGGAGACACAGTCTTGGTTCACCAAAATTTGTCTACATGCTACAAACATGTCAGACCCTGAAATTCATGGAGGGTCTTACAGCCTATGACGAGATCACCAGAAGCATTCTAAGCGAGGTACTTAACATTAACTTAGAAGGAAACATGTGGGAGAGAGCTAGCCTCCCCATCGACAACGGAGGTCTTGGAATAAGAAGAGCTACGGATCTTGCTGCAGTGTGCTATGCTGCATCCCTGAATCAATTTGGCTCCCTGGCAGAATCACTTCTTGGTGAGGAAGCAAAGATTGAACTGAAAATAGCAACCGCGGTGGCAGACGCCACATCAAGGAGTCAACTCGATCCTGGCCCTCTGAGAGAGCACGTGAGTCAAAAACTTCTTGACGCGTACAAAACTAAGTAGTCCGCGCGAGATATAATGAATAACCTTACATCAGCAAGAAAGCGTGCCGTCTTTCTAGCGGCTCAACATTCTTTCAGCGGGGGCTGGCTTCAAGCGCTGCCCTCCCGTCAGCTTGGTACCATGCTGGATCCAAACCCCTTCCGCATGGTGTCAGCTCTTAGAATAGGCGCCCCCGTCTGCCAGCCCTTCACGTGCCTCTCATGCGGCCAACCGGTTGACTCGAACGGTCTACACCCGTTAAGCTGTATAAAAAGCCCCGGCAGACTTACAAGGCACGCTGAACTCAACGCCATAGTGAGAAGAGCTCGTAGATGGGCAGGGATACCATCTACGCCCAAACCTTAATGGCAGCAGTGAGTTGCGACCTGACGGGGTCACCATCGCGCTGTGGTCGCACGGAAAATGCCTTGTATGGGATGTAACGGTTTCATGCACGGCGGCGTTATCATATTTACGCCACAGCGCAGTCGAATCGGGATAGCGGAACGTGCGGATTCTGAAAAACGGAGGAATATCTAGAACTATCTACCACTTTGCACCCATTACATTAGAGGCACTCGGCCCCATCAGCACAGGTACAGCAAAACTCCTGCAAGACATCGGAAAACGAATCGAAGACGTTACGGGCGATCGACGCGAGGCCATGTTTTTGAGACAGATGATGTCCCTTGGCCGTGTGTAGAGGGAACGTGGCTTCCATTATAGGCGCCATGAACTGACAGAAAGCGAACAGAGCTGGATAAACATTATTTAAACGTTTATACCTCACAATTGTAATAACTAAATAATAATAATATTAAGTACATGTATCAAAATTACTAATTTATTAATTATATAACATTTACAATATTGCGTATAATATAATTATTGCTCGAGTGTCGCTGAACACTCAACATCATCTTGGCGTCCCCTCGCTGAAGTTTCAAGGACACCTTCTGTCGGAAGAACGCAATCGATCTTGGCTCCGCTGTGGACTCAAAGAGCTTCTTCTAAAGGTATTTTGCCAGTTTAAGTGCATCCTTGCCCCAAATGACTTAAGACCGAATGCCATTACTACGTGGCTTTCAAGAAGATGCGCGTTTAGGCGCCGTTTGTGGATCTCCCGTTGGTGAATGATGTGGCCGACGCCCGTGCTGGCTAATGCACGGTTGCCAAGGACGTACGTATCGGAGACCGTGACGTCCCACGACAGCGACCGATTATGGTCCCAGTTCCAACTGGCAGGGCCATCCGGTCGACGCCTGTCGTCCTTCTGCAGTCCACCAGGCTCCAGTGTGGCGCGGTAGCCGGCTTGCCTAAAGGCGCGCCCGGGGATGTCATTGATGGCATTGAGGCGGCCAGCTTAGTGCAGCTAAGCCGGTGCAAACCGCGCTCATCCACTGTTCCACCGTATGGCCGTATTAAACAATGACAGCAACGAACAACAAATCTCTTAAACATGGCAATGCCAAGTCTGACACCACCGGCAGCGCGGAACTGGTCGTCGGCTAAAGCGTGTTACCACATGCCTATTAGTCCGTTTAAGTCCCTTCCATGCGTTGTTGGTCATTGCACCCGTATCATAAAATTCAGGGTCGATTTCTGCCATCTTCCGCTCCCATAAGCTAATTAACTCTAAGTAAGCTGCAATGACTCGAATTACCTCTGTGACACCTAGAGGCCCCAAGGAGTTAACAATAGTTGTGTCGCTGAGTGACGGATGCACAGATTTTTCCCTTTACTGTCCATTTTTTGGCCACTCACTCTAGATTGAATCGGAATACCTCCGACTAAGGTTAAACTCAGCAATGTCGCTTTGTCTTCGGCTTCCTCGGCGACGATAACAAGTTTACTGGTTCGTGTAAAACGAGGTTCCTTAACTTTTCCTTTAAGATGTCTAGCGACGTCATCGCAAACAGCGTTAAAATTGGTCTCCAGCAAATTATTGTCGACGGCATAAATAATCGCCTCAGGTCGCTCATTTGTTTTAACCTTTGGTATTGCCTCCTTTCTAATAATTTTGCCCCCCGCACCAACTACGTTTCAACTCTCGGTGTCTTCCTCGTCGTGCGCCTCACTGGGGGACCCGGTTGGCCGCACTGTGACACGCTCTCCATGACTTCCCTTTCAGCGTTATCGTTACTGGCGCCAGGAGCGGGACTACGTTCAAAGTAGTCCTGCCTGGCTTGCAGTGATGATGGTGCTCTGGCTCTTGCTTGGCGCAGGAGTCCGAACACTTCACCGTGGGCGAGGTAGCAGGCTCGAGAGTACCACGGACGTGATCTCTTCTGCCATAACCTTTTCCACATCACTGTGCTTCTCATCGTCCTCTCTAGCTGGTCACAGGTGGTATCGATGTCAGGGCTTACCACAAAACCGCCCACCAATCTGTCCCAAAGAGATAGAGTAATCTGTCTCATTGCAGACCAGCGCGGCGGATTATGTCGGTCTCGCCAAATGCCGGGAACATCGACAACGGCCAACACTGGTTGGTAGTTTTGGGCCGCTTCATCGAGAGCATCAAAGCTCTCAATTCCACAGCTGACAAGGTTGTGAAACAACAGGTCGATGGTGTTGCTTCCATTGTGACTTAAATATGTATAGTCTTCGCGCGCGTTTGCACATATTAGACCAATATTTTCCATCACCTGAAGCAGCACCTTGCCTTTATCATCGTTGGCCCCACATACTGACATTGAAATCACCACCGACGATAGTTGGCATGGTCAGTTTAACTCTGAAAGTCCAAAGCATACCGTCTCAGCAATCTCCGCAGAATCGACTGTGGGTGGGAAACAGAATGCAACGACGTTTACCCTCCCAGAGGAGAGCACCACGCAGTATTTGTCTTTCCTGACGCATTGCATCGGTGGAAAGCGTTTATGTAGGTAGGTAGATAGATAACACACTCACAGGTCTTCCCCGACCTCCCGCAGGTAAGACAGCCAGCTGGTGAAACCCCCGCATATCATTGATGTGCAGTTCGTCCCGTTGAAATGTCTCCGTGAGGAGTGCAATGTCAACCAAATTAAACATGTCATCACGTGCAAGATCCATTGCTGCCTTAAGTCCCTCACAATTCCAGAGAAGCACTCGCAGAGGTATGTTTGCCACTACGGTTGCAGTTCCAGAACTGGTCAGTCACTTCCGGGGGCTTTGACCACCAGGCGCACTAAAACTCTCTTTAACCATCCTTTCATAGGGGACATCCCAACCCAGCGACGGAACAGGCTTCCCTTTGGCCAGAATTCATTTCTGCAACAGTTTGCGTAATCTTCGTCACGCACCACCACACTGAACACAGCATTACTACCATGTGTATGTAGCTTCCAAACTGCTTTCACAGTTATGCCCTTGCCAGTAAGCCACACTTGCAACCCGACCGTGAATGTCTTCTGCCCCAATCGTGCCGCTCTCAAGGCGCATTTCTTCGCAGGTCTAGCATAGACTTCTAATCCGCCTATGTCATCTGTTGCACTACCGCGCTGCATCCGATGTTTTCTTTTCTTGTCTCGTTGTTTACGAACCACAACAAAACTATCGTCGTCTGCCTTCTTCTTCGGTCAATTGGTTTGTTGATATGAACGCTGATTAGGTATAGCTTTTAGAATACTTATTCTTCAAAACAGGTACTTATTAAAAGTACTACGGGGTGATTTCTTAGACTCTGGCAGGTAATCCTAAATGAGGATGAGATGCACCATATATGTAAAAAGTTAGTGTATGCACTATCCGTTAAAGACACAATCAATGAGATAAACATCATAAAGCACATATTCAGTGTAACGCAATCAATAACAAGTTTATGACATAGATTATATGTCTTGTTCGTTTGAGACTGTATGAATATCAGCAATTTAAATTAGATTTGATTTTAGAATTAAAAATGTAAGATTGTAAAGCTTAAATATATATATATATATATATATATATATATGGTCAAACTCGGTGAGAAAATCATTTTTGCCAATGGGTGGAAGCCGGGAAAACGTTTTGTTTAGGAGTGAGGATGAAATTTATAAAAGCAGTTATTCTGTCTTTTTTCTCCTACATAGTTGTGCAAAATCTACGTTTGCGGGAGAACCAGTCAGCGCACAAAGGAACCGATCATACCGGCGTGTTTGGCGGAAAATTCTGCACAATAAGGTATGCATTACTAGCTTGCGTAGCAAAAAGCGAATAGCCAGATTAAGCAAAGTCATAAAAGTCAAAATGTTACGTTAACGCTTTTTTGTGCAACATCGTAATTTTTTCCATTACGACCAAAAATGCACGTCCAAAAGACTACTCTCAGGCAATAGCAGATTTAATGCCCACTACATTCGTACCAAAGTGATGGTGCTGCGTTACGTATTTGCCAAGTGACTAAGCTTTTTCGACAGTCATAGTTGTTATGTTTCACGTTGAAGTTTTCACGTCCAGAATCGTAGCATTTTGCCAAGACGTTTCCGCCCCCTCTTTCCATTAGAAAAAATATTCTCTTGCTGAGTTCTACCAAACCTCAAAATATGTACCTAACTTTCTCATACACCCTATGCAAGTATGCATGCCTTCGCTTTCGATATGACTGTCGAAAAAGCTTAGTTCCTTGGCAACTACGTAACGTAGCACCATCACTTTGGTACGAATGTAGTGGGCATTAAATCTGCTATTGCCTGAGAGTAGTCTTTTGGACGTGCATTTTTGGTCGTAATGGAAAAAATTACGATGTTGCACAAAAAAGCGTTAACGTAACATTTTGACTTTTTATGACTTTCCTTAATCTGGCTATTCGCTTTTTGCTACTCAAGCTAGTAATGTATACGTTATTGTGCAGAATATTCCGCCAAACACGCCGGTATGATCGGTTCCTTTGTGCGCTGATTGGTTCTCCCGCAAACGTAGATTTTGCACAACTATGTAGGAGAAAAAAGACAGAATAACTGCTTTTATAAATTTCATCCTCACTCCTAAACAAAACGTTTTCCCGGCTTCCACCCATTGGCAAAAATGATTTTCTCACCGAGTTTGACCATACCCTAGCGTTTTGGACACACAAATAGGAACACCCTGTATATATATATATATATATATATATATATATATATGTATATATATATATATATATATATATATATATATATATATATATATATATATATATATATATATGTATACATATACATATATATACACATATATATACATGCACATACACATACATATATCATAATTTATTTAAGTGTAGCAAAATATACATTTGTGATGTAAGAACGTGTGCACAGCCCGCTGGGGCATAACTCAAGGCACTAGGTCCAGGCCTGGGCTGGTCCACCTAGCCATGGTACCTCTCAAACGGCGTCTCAGCGTCGTAGCAGCGACGTATATATATATATATATATAAGCATTACAATCAGCAATTGAAATTAGATTTGATTTTATAATTAAAAATGTAAGATTGTAATGCCTGAATATATATATATATATATATATATATATATATATATTTAAACTTTCCAAAATTGCTGTTTACGATGCTTACCCCACTATCCTGTACTTGCTACCATAGTGGCCCTGCGTTTCCGTGGATCAGCTATACGACGTGCCTTAAAACTTACACATAAAAGCTACCAAACTCTATTATTTTCCTCCTATACTTTCCATAAGTATAAAATAACACCAACAATGTACTAGATTTCGCCACACATCACCTTTATGAGTTTCGTCGGCTGTAAAATTAAGCATCGTAAGCCGATCAATCGACTGGATCCAGCTAGACATCTGCAAGCATAGATTCCCCCTGCAACCCATACTGCAAGCTGCAACGTAGAGATATGCGTCTTTTCTATCTTGCAAAACTTCGTGAAAGACGACGTCACGCAGTGTAAAAAGTAAGAATAAAACAAAAGCAGTTTCGTGCGAGGAACTATTTGAAATAGTAGGGTATGGGCAACGCACACTATAAACGACGGGGGAGGAAACTACGCCAGAAGTCCACTTCTTTATACATAGTCTAAATGCTTTAAATATACACAATAAACAATTCTCTATCTCTCTCTCTCTCTCTCTCTCTCTCTATATATATATATATATATATATATATATATATATATATATATATATATATATATATATATATATATATATATAGAGGGAGAAAGAGAGAGAGAGAGAAAAGAAGGGGAAAATTGTAGCCTTTACAATATGTAATATATATAGAACGTATAATGAATATAGAAACACAGAAATATATATATATATATATATATATATATATAAACATACAATATATATAGATATATAATGCGACGAAGGCCAATGCACGAGGTGCAGGAACTAGTGCAACCATGGGACAAAATAACCGTTCAATCAATAGCCTAATTATTTAGGATAACACAATGATAAGATCTTGTTTGCATATCTTTACTGAGCAATGAGTATTACTAAAGCAAAGCATTGGATGTATCATATTATGCAAAAGTAGAATTGCTATATATATATCCTCATGTAGTGTTCGGCGTTCAAACAAACGCAATAATTGCTGCTTTAAAGTTCTTGCAATAATCAATAACCACCGTATTACCATTTGTGTAAAGTGCTTACACAAAGCACTCTTTGGATTTTGGCAAGAGTAATATGTTGTTTGCATATCTTTACTGATCAATGGGTATTACTCAAGCAGAGCATTTTATATTATGCAAAAGTAGAGTTACCATATAAATATATATACGAGGTGTGTTCAAAACTTTTGAATTTTCGCGGGTTACGTATATTCGAATTTCGATTTTTTGTGGCGTTATGTTGGTACTCATGTCTCTCACTTATGCCGACAAGCTCGGCCATTTTGAATGTTCACTTAATTGTTGACAGCTGCTTTGCTTGCACGTGTTTTGGATCGTCTTCGATTTTTATCTATTCAAAAAAATGGATCAAAGAACCTGTATCAAATTTTGTGTGAAAAACGAAATTAAGTGCGCGGATGCATTCCGAATGTTGACTGTGGCGTACGGAGAAGCTACCTTGGACCGAAGCAACGTTTATCGGTGGTACAAAATGTTCTCAGAAGGCCGAGAAGATGTGAACGACGAAGAGCGTGCCGGACGCCCGAGCACTTCAACAACAGACAAAAAAATTAATGAAGTGGAGAAAATGGTATTGGCCAATCGTCGAATCACCGTTAGAGAAGTTGCTGAGGACCTAAACATATCGATTGGCTCGTGCCATTCGATTTTTATCAATGATTTGGGCATGAGACGGGTCGCCGCGAAATTCGTACCAAAATTGCTCAATTGCGACCAAAAACAGCATCGCATGAACATTGCTAATGAGATGTTGGACTCTGTCCGCGACGACCCAAATTTGCTCCAGAGGGTCATAACTGGTGACGAATCGTGTGTTTATGGTTATGACGTGAAAACCAAAGCTCAATCATCTCAATGGAAGCTGCCGCACGAACCAAGACCGAAAAAAGCGCGCCAAGTTCGGTCAAATGTGAAAGTTTTGCTGACAGTTTTCTTCGATTGCAGGGGCGTGGTGCATCATGAGTTCTTGCCACAGGGTAGAACGGTCAATAAGGAATATTACCTGCAAGTTATGCGCAATTTGCGCGAAGCAATCCGCCAGAAACGCCCGGATTTGTGGAAGAACAAAAATTGGCTTTTGCACTACGATAACGCCCCTGCTCACACATCGTTGCTTGTGCGCGAGTTTTTGGCCAAAAACAACACACTAATGATGCCGCAGCCACCGTATTCCCAGATCTGGCCCCCTGTGACTTTTTCTTGTTCCCTAAACTGAAGAGGCCCATGAAAGGACGACGTTACGCTACGCTTGACGAGATAAAGACGGCATCGAAGGAGGAGCTGAACAAGATAAAAAAAAATGGTTTTTTGAAGTGCTTCGAAGATTGGAAAAACCGTTGGCACAAGTGTATAATATCTCATGGGGATTACTTTGAAGGGGACAAAATAGATATTCATGAATAAATGAATATTTTTTGAAAAAACACAAGTCGCGATACTTTTTGAACACACCTCGTATACAGTCCCTGAAAAAATATAGGGCCACCCATTTTTGCCGCACTTCACACATTTATTATAACCAATCGTGTAAACATCACAGTGGTATATGCTCACAGAGTAACAACAAAGACTGCCATCGACATTTGGGTCGATTACTTTGAACCACGAGATTTTTACATTTGGCACAGCTACACCGCGAAAAAATGATAATGTCACTAGCAAGATGCATGTTAAAACGAATGAATTAAGCAGAATAACGACGTTTGGGCTCATTTAACGGCTCGACAGAAACAAGTTTTTCTTTGTTTAAACGATAGGCTTAGGCTGGCGCCTCATGGGTGAAGAAAAAGCCCATATCAAGGCTTATAAGGACATCGACCTCTCTAATCGCAAAATTGCCCGTCAATTGAGGCGTTGTGCCCAAATAGTAAATAACTTTGTTAATTTAGGTAAAAAATACGCCGTAAAAAGATTTCCGGGCGTCCAAATTCTATTTCGAAACGAAACAAGCTGCAATTCTGAAGAAAGCGTCGAACTCTGCGCCCTCGGCGAGGGCAGTTGCGGCGGGGGCCGACGTGCAAACGGGCATGCGAAATGTGCAAAACTTCCTCAGGAAGACAGATTGGCAAAAAACACAAGAAAAAACATTGATTGACCGCTGACCGATGAAAGCTCGTCTTGACTTTGCCCACGATAAAACATCATGAACCACTGAGTGCCCACGATACGATGTCATGGACCATTGAGTGACACAGAGTGCTCTTTCCGGATGAAAAAAGTTGTTTAACACTATATCAAACCGCACTTTTGAGGTTATCCTATTTAATGGAAAGTTCACTGAGTATTAAGTATAGTTGCTAAATGCCGTAAAATTAACCCAATTAATGTTAATCCGCTTAATTCGTTTGTTAAAACAAGTATCTTGCTAGTGGGCTTATAACTGTTTCGCGGTTGTAGCTATGCCAAATGTGAAAATCTCGTGGTTAAAAGTAATCCGAGACCCCAAATGTCGATAGAAGTCTCCGCTGTTACTCTGTGAGCATGTATCACTGTGATCTTTACACGATTGGTTAAAATAAATGCGTGAAATGTAACACAAATGGGTGGCCGTATAATTTTTTCAAAGACTGTATATATTTAAAAAAAAAAAATATATATATATATATATATAATAACAAATTATGTACTGATGCAGGGAAAATAGCTAAAGGAGTAGAGGAAATCAGGATAGATGAAGAGAAAACATACAATGTTGAAAGTGATCATAATTAGGTAGAAGTGAGCGTTGTTATACAAAAGAAATCTCTGGATAAACACAAATGGGCGCAGAAAGTAGAATACATAGAACAGCTCTCAATGACAAAGAAAGAAAGGCTAGTAGATGAGATATATAGGAATATTAAAAACGCATACGACAATTGCTGTAAAATATGGAAGGGAATTCAAAAGAGAGGAGAACGAGGGTGGTGTAGTGATAAAGTAAATAAGGAAACAATGGAACGGAAAAGATGGAGTAAGGAGCATCGAAAAGTACTGGCAAAGGACGCAGACAAGACAGAAGAGTCCTGGGAAAATTACAAGGAAGCTAAGAACAAAGCTCAAATGTTAATACAAGATGCAATTAAAAATGCAGACGAGAGGGAATTTAACAGGGTCTTAGGGGCCCCCAAGGGCAAGCGAACAAGCCGTTTTTGAAATGATGTCAAACAGGAAAAAAACAAGAATGGCAAATAAAGTCCAGGATAGAACATACACAACAGATGAAACGTAACCGCGTTACAAGCACTATTTTTTACGACTAGCGTGAATAATGTAGAAAGAGCAAAAACTAGCACGAAGATTACAACCACAAGAGATGAGATCGAGGGCGTGGTAAAGAAAATGAATCCAAAAACGGCGTGTGGTCTTGACGGGATTTCGGTAGGAACTAGCCAGGCACCATTAATAATATATTTAATTTCGTATTAGCAAAGCAATTTGATAATATACTTAGAGGGGGCAGAATCCCGGAGGGTTAGCGCAAGAGAAGAATGTCTCTTCTTCCCAAGGAGGGGGTAGATAATGACGCTTTAAAAATAGGCGACCAATCAAAATTACACCTGTAGCGTATCAAATATTTATGCAGGTGTTTAAGAGTAGAGTGCAGACTATTCTGAAGACAAATAAGAAAATAGGAGAATGGCAGTGCGGATTTAGGAAAGAATATAGGCTAGATAATCATCTTTTATTTATCTTATATTACAATATGCATGTTGGGCACATGTGCGGAAGCTTGGCTATGCCAAAGAGCCTAGCGGGTGTGTACTGTGACTATCACGTGTCCGCTCCGTCTAGGCTAGGCCGGGGCCACTTTAGAAGAGTGCCACGGACGGAGGCTGCGTTTCCACGCTCAAGATTCTCCTGAAGCTGGACTAAGCGGCTTCTAAACTAGCCGACTCCTGGTGTATCTAAAACTGTGTATCTAAAATTGCCCTGTTTTCTGCGCTTAGCATTGATAACACTATGACAGGACCGGCCAGGGTCTTCAAATTCGGGACCCCGAGGCCCCCTTTAGAGACGGGCAGTAATGCCTGTTGCCATGCGCTAAGTGTCAACTCGTTGAGCGCTTGCAAGTCTTCGGCCCGATTAGATAGGTCAGCTCCTCGAAGAAGATAGATGAGTCTTAAGGAAGAGAAAGAAGACCTGAGTAAGAAGAGTCCCCGATAGGCTCCTAGAAGAGGAAGGCAAGCGGCGGCATTTTCCAGCTTTAATCTCCAACGCCCGATTGCTGCTGTAAGCCCTTCGAGACAAAGTGGCACACCTAGTAGCTCCAGATCGTCCTTGGCGGCCACTTTGCAGCCGGGCAGGAGGTCTTGGAGTAACTGTATATCAGGAGAAGCCTCATGGGTAAAGCCAAGAATGCACACTTCGCACTTGGAAGGATTCACACTTCGCACTTGGAAGGATTCACACTTCGCACTTGGAAGGTTTCACACTTCGCACTTGGAAGGATTCAACTTCAACCCAGATGTTACACCAAAATTAGGGACCCGTTGAATGTCCTCGGCTACCGTATGAACGTTTCCTCCTCATAGGCCATCGTCAAGGTACCAGAGGTTCAGTGGGCTCTTAAAAAATTCCGCCAGATTCTTGATGCCCAGACAAAACAGGGGTAGTGCCAGCGGGTCCCCCTGCTGCAGTCCGGTGGCGGACGAAATCACATGCTCAGGCAGAACCACGTAGGAAGGATGCCGATATGCCAGCTCAACGTAGTGTAATAGATGAGGGGCGTAGGATGCAACGACCTTCATTAGGTGGTCGCGTCTTATACTGTTAAAAGTGTTTCTAAAATCGAGCTTGACAATAACTCCTGAAGGTTCGCGCGAATTGAAGAAGGCACGGGTTGCGTGCATGGCTACCTCGGTTCCACCCGGCGTCGCAAATCCCAACTGATGTGCACCAGTTACGTGAGAAATAACGGTTTTGTTGATTTTTTTTATTTATTAACTCAGGTTGTAGAAACATCGAGATTGCAGACACAAGGGTGTGTGGCAGGATTTTTAGATCTTAAAAAGCATTTGGTGCACAGAACAAAGTTGTGTCAAATCATGTTAGAGAAAGCTTTGGAGAGAAGCTGGGTGGAGTTACTAGAAGAAATTTACAGGCGTAACACGGTAAGAATAATAGCGGCCGAACAATCTAGAGAGTTTATAGTTGCTAAGGAGGTCATACAAGGCTGTCCGTTGTCATCGGTGATTTTTTATGTATATTGAGAGAATAGCGCGAAGGATTAATAAAACAGGTTTGGGATGGCAGATAGGAGAAAAGGGTGTGTATATTAAGACACCCGTGCTGCTCTTTGCTGACGATATGGTAGTGTTAGGGCGGGATTTTTGGGGAAGTTTAACAAATGTTAACTGCATGTGGGGAAGCAGCGGAGGAACTGAGCATGGCGTTTAATGAAAAAAACTAGTATTTAATGGGACTAGGGGGGCAAAGAAGCTTGTAGTACAGGGAAAATAATTGGATTATAAAGGTCAGTACAAGTATCGTGGTGTAACAATGACTACTGGGGATGATTATTTTGAGGAAGAAGAGATAATGGGGAGGAAGAAGTCTGAAAGAGGAAGAACTGCAGTACGGTGTAAAGGCCTCTGGAGGCTTATTAAATATATAGTAATAAGGAATATACGGAAGGCCATGTATGTGCTAGGATTGACCTTTGCTAATGCATTTTTGGTCCACAGCGCAGGGTCGAGAAAGAAGTTAGAAACAATATCAACAGAGGTGATAAGATTTGCATTGGGTTGCCGTTTTTATTGCGCCAGGGAATTTCCTGAGGGGGAAAGGGGAATGTCAAAATTAAGTCAAAGGGAAGTACAAAGTAAGCTTAGATTTAGTAGTAGGATTGAAAATGTCACAAATAAAATATGGGTTAGACAGATGCAGCTGGTAAAAACGGCACTTAGGATTAAAACGAAGTAGGATCGCAGAGTAGAGTTCGCAGCTAGGGAGATTGGGTAAAATTGTCAGCAATGAGCAAAAGCGAGGGTATCAGAGAAAATGGTAAAATTGAAGGTAAACAAGTCATATACAGACAAATGGAAATTGGCGATGGGCTCCAGCTCAAGTTTGGCAACTATGCATGGAAAGGAAAAGCGGAAACGGGGCGGGGTAGAATTGGTATACGATCATTAAAGAGCGAGTGGGCTATTGGCAAATGCCAGGGTAGGCATGTTGGATACACGGATACATAGAGCTAAACATAAGGAGAAGCAAAGTACAGAATGTCGAGCATGTGGGCTAGAGAATGAGTCAATCGAACACATTATTAAGGAATGCTCCTAATATAAAAAGGTGACATGTGTATTTAGGTATACATGTCAAGCGAACATCATACAACAATAAATCAAAATAAATAACAGCTTTAGGGGGAGCAGAGAAATAAAGCTGTCGGAAACCCTAGCTCTAGGATCAAATGCTAGAAATGACCTGGTTAATATTACAAAGAAGAGGTTGTTACAATGGAAAGCAAATACTCAGTAGGTATTGAAGTAGACATGGATTAGATGGATGCGTAGGTAATATATATGCTGCCGCTCTAAGCGCCCCTGATATAAAAGGGTGACATGTGTATTTAGGTACACATGCCAAGCGAACAATAAATTAATATATATCTATATATATATATCCTCATGTAATGTTTGGCGTCCTAACAAACGCACAAATTGCTGCTTTAAAGTTATTGTGATAATGTTAACCACTGTATTACCATTTGTGTAAAGTACTTATACAAAGCATTCCTTGGATTTCGCCGAGAGTAATTATCTGCTTCTTTGTTTTATTCATCTTTTATCAACAATTTTTAATTACTGAGAAATTAAGCGTTGTAAAATGCAGTTCTGTGAATAAACCACGTTTGAAAAAAAAAAATATATATATATATGAACACCTAATTACAGACACACAGACAATTGTACTTTTAAGACACAAATAAATAAATTATTAGTGACATATATACATATGTATATCATTGAATAAAATGACGCCTGTATATTACAATTTTGAATTTGCTTTAAAAAACAATGACATGTTTTTCAGGACATATATATATAAAATCTGGCTATGTATCCCCCCTATATATGTCCTGACAAACATGTCGTTGTTTTTAAAACAAATTTAGAAATGTAATATACAGGTGTCATTTTAGTCAATGATATATATATATATATATATATATATATATATATATATATATATATATATAACTAATGCTTTATTTCTTTGTGTCTTAAAAACACAATTGAATTGTATAAACGTTTCAAATTTTTATGCAAATATTAAGAGTGGTTACGGCTAACCTCCGGTGCGTCCGCACCTTGCCTGCGCCGAGTCGCATCTGATGGGCTACTTAACAACGGCACCGCAGCACACGATGCCGCGTGGTACCTGGGGCATTTTTCACCACATTTTATACAGATACATGTATCTGCAGGTTCATGCGACCCCCCCCCTCCGTCCTGCATAAAACGTGATGAAAGCTATGAACAGCAAAGCGCATGAGAACGTGTCGGTTCGTTCGTCCGGCCTGTTTCCATGTTTTAGAGGTAATCTCGCCCGTGCTATAGAAATCAGGATCGATCTCTGCCATTCTCCACGGCGTGTCACATAGCAGATAGACGTATCTGTTCAGCGATGTACGATGTAGACCCAGAGCTCGCTTCAGAAATGCAGGCTTAATTCGCTCGAGCTTTTCGAGTAGCGCCGACGAGAGATAATCTCAGATGACCTGTATACCGTAGGAGGCGATTAGCGCTACCGTCATGTTAGACAAACGCATAGTTGTTCGTAGGGATAGTCTCGAATGCATTCGTATACCAACACCTGCAACCAGCGCTCGGTGCGCTCTGTTCGTAATGTGCTCCACGAAGAATCGACCGTTTGTAGGGACCGACTTCTCCTGCAGTACGGCCTTAATCAGCAGTAGCATGTTTTTAGGAAACCCGCACGGAGCAAGCTTCATTAGAATCTTGTCACGTGGCGCCATATCGAACGCGGATTTAAAATCCACAATTACCGAGAATAGTGCTTCTTTTGGCCTCCGGGTCGTCTGGTGCACCTCTTGCAGCAAGATCTAACACGCGGTCATGGTGGAGTGAGCTGCACGAAATCAACGCTGCTCAGGCGGGGTACAGGAGTAAGCCTCCAGGTGCCTTGTCAACTGCCGGATGATAAGGAGAGCCAGCAACTCGTAGCAGCAGCTCTTCTTCGCGACCGCCCTACATGAGAATGCTTCATGAGGGCTGCCTTTGTTCTTCGGAATGATGTTAAGGAAAGCATTGCTCCAGCATGCTGGCAGACGTCCATGTCGTAGGCAGGCGTTAAACAGCCTCGTCCAACTTGAAAACAGGTCAGCCGCATACTTCAGGTGTTTGTTGCGGATCTAGAGAGGCCCAAGACTCTCTTAAGGAACGTTGTCTTTACCGTGTCGAGAGCGTTAAGCTGCTGAGCGGATAGGTGTTCCTAAATTAAATTAAACGAAGGCAACGTTTCTTAAGAGAGTTTTGGGCCTCCCTAGAAGCGCAAAAAACAGGCTAACTGATAGTCTGTCTAGGACCACGACGTCCATCAAGGACCTGGTAGACCGCTTTCAACTTCCGACCACCGCGTCACTGCGAGAGTTCCGTAGGCACTTTGAGCAGAAGATGCGAGAAGTGCTAGAAGCGTTCTACAAAACACCGGCAATGTTGGACAAGAGAAGGATGGGACCAACGACACGTTCTCACCCGCTACTCCGTTCATGGGTTCCACCACAAGCTGTGCCACCGCACTGGGTTTCATGACCCTTCCGATGAGTGTTGCTGCAAATTTTGCGGCCTTGTCTGCATCAAATATCATCATGAAACATGTCAGTTAGCGCCAGCTATCTGGGCGTTAGGTCGCTGACATTTTCAAAACCGAAACGTGATGTAATAACAAATAATAGTTTGTTGCGGATCCGGTCCGACCCGGCCGCCTTTATCGACTATAGATGTTCTAGCGCACGCAGCACCTCAAACAGCGAAAACTCGGCACCTAAAGCCTCACGCATGGCGGTCGTTTCCTCGTCCCATACACAGGCATAAGATGGGACCGCTTAAAAGATGGCATCTGTCGCCACGTACATCCCTCTAAAGTGCTCTATTAGCACACAGATAGGGAATGCCATCGGCCTGTCTCTCCTCAGACATCTGTACGGCTTCTTCGATACCCTTATCACTAGCTTGTCCTCTTACCTTGCAAGGTGCTGGTGATGGGCTGATTCGAGTATCCGACGGTACCAGCTTCTTACAAGGATGAAAAGAGTTCTCAATGCTCGATGCCGTTGCGTCAGTTTGCGAGTCAGTTTGCGCAGCCTCCCCTCAGCGACTGACGATTTCAGGACGTCGGTTAAAGTGCAGGCATAAAAATGGATGTCTGGATCGCGTGGAACAGGGAACAAGGCTGCCAGCTTGAGGTCTAATTTGGTCGGGTCCAGCGTCTTTGGAAGACCTACGTTTCTTTCGGGCGTAACTGCGTCTCGCGTAAGAAATAACTCGATTCCCACTGGAACGTGCCATGTTAGAGAGCTCCCTTCGCATAGCGAATTATTCTTGTCAACGTAAAGAGATCTTTCCGGTTGGACGTTTGAAGCAAATTTGTCGATAACGACCGCCCCATAAAACCTTCCAACGTGGAGATGCTGCTATCGGAGAGTAGACAACATCCGAAGTCCCCGAGCAGCGCGAACAGAGTGCGTGTACGTAGTTTATCCGGCTTGTCGATCCGTGTGTTTAAATCACCGGCCAGGATGAGCCGAGTAAACAGGGAAGGAAGGGCATGCAATATATATATATATATATATATATATATATATATAGCCACCTACTGTAACAATCATTGTCTAACTACTTTTGAAAGGAAATAAAAAAATTAAGATTTTATAATTTTTTGAAGCGGGAAAGTTGTTAAGGTGGGTTTGCTACCTTTTTATTCTGATGACGTGAAAGCAACGTGAGACGATCGTCCAAGGCAGTTAACATAATAAAGTGTGTGCGGTAGAATAGAACAAAAAGTGTGCTCAGACGGGCGTGCATTGTTATGATGAAATGTAACAGATGATTACACAATGTGCTTATACAAAGCACTCCTGGAATTTCGAGTCGAGAGTGATTATCTGCTTCCTTGCTTGATTCATCATTTTGCCGCCATTTTTATTCACCCACAACTTAAGCGTTGTGAAATGCAGTTCCTTGAATAAACCACGTATGAAAAAAGTACAAAACTGCTGTTCGTATTGCTCGTTCAGCGTTCTACAAGGAGCTGTCTAGGCGTCGCAGTCTCTCCGTATAGGACAAGTGGTTTTCTTGTGGAGATCTAGAATCCAATAATATTTCCCAATTAATATTGGAATATCACAAGGATCGGTGGTAGGACCGTTTCTTTCCTTGATTCTTATTAATTTAATTCTCCCTAATATTATTATAGTTTATTAACACTCAGGTTGTGTAAATTTTAAATAAGTATTAATATGTTATTATTATAAGCATCAATTCTGCCTTATATTGAAAAAGGCAACATTGAAAAACCGATAGCTTTTGCCGATGACACTCGACTTTTATTAAGGGTTGACTCTTCAGCCCTCGATATAACGTGATCACTATCCCAAGTGAAGGAGGTAATCAAAATCTTTAATTATTTCGACCTCGTAGTTAATGCTAGCAAGACTAGCCTCACTCTGTTTCGCTCGCCTCAACCAAAGTTGCAGGCGGATTTTTATCGGCTGTCTTCAGAATTCGGTCTGAAGTTTTCGTCAATTACTAAAATGTTTTGACCTCACCTTACACGAAGGTTCACGTTAACGCGCTTATATTGATCATATCACACCTAAATGTTATGCAGTTATATCGGCCTTGCAACGTTTGCGTCGTATAGGAGTTCCGTTGGATGGTCTGATATTGATCTACAAAACGCTGTTTGAGCCGGCACTCACGTACGGCATTCTCTTGTGGGGAGGTGGTTATGATCACGTTCTGCATCGGGCTCAGGTAATACAAAACGATGCCCTGAGGTCAATATTTGTGATAAGACATAGCCAATCGGTTAGAGATATATATTGTAATTATAAAATCATATCCATTGATTCGCTGTATCGTCTTCAAGTAGCTACTTTCGGCTTCAAGATCAGTCGCAGTTTAGTACCTGCTGAGGTTGCCTTTGCCCTGATCTGTTTTACCCGAGACGTCAAAATATGACTTTTATAGGTATTAACTTCCGTTTTTTTTAACTTAATTTTCTCTTTTTATCCCCAAACACTTGTACCATTTTTCATAGCGAGAACTTAAGCATGTGAATGTACGCAGTTCCCTAAATAAACCATGTTTGGATTATGGGCCATTTAGGGAGTATTGTACTTCTTTCGAGGTTTGATAGAGCTCGGCAAGAAAATAATTTTTCCCGCTGGAGGGAGGACGCGGAAACGTCTTGTTTAGGAGAGAGAGTAAAGTTTATAAAAGTAGTTATTCAGTTTTTTTTTCTCCTACATAGTTGTGCAAAATCTACGTTTGCGGGAGAACCAGTCAACGCATGAAGGAACCGATTACACCGGCGTATTCAGAGAAAAAATCTGCACAACAGAAGGAAGACACTTCACTAGCTTGCATAGCAAAAAGCGCATACCCAGATTAAGGAAAGTCATGAAAAGTCGATATTTTACGTTAACGCTTTTCATGAAAAATCGTAAAATGTTTCTATTGCGACCAAAAATGTACGTCCAAAAAGCCACTCTCAAGCAATAGCAAATTGAATGCCCATCATTGTCGTACCAAGGTGATGGTGCTGCGTTACGTAGTTGTCAAGTAACTAAGCGTTTTCGACAGTCATAGTTGTTATGTTTTACGTGCAAGTTTGCACGTTCAGGACCGCAAAAAATTGCCAAGACGTTTCCGCTCCCTCCTTCCACTAGGATTTTTTTTTCTCTTGCCGGTAGAACTACCAAACCTCAAAATATATACCTAACTTTCTCGTACGCCCTATGCAAATATGCATGTCTTCGCTTTCGATATGGCTATCGAAAAAGCTTAGTGACTTGACAACTACGTAACGCAGCATTATCATTTTGGTACGAAAGTGGTGGGCATTAAATTTGCCATTGCGTAAGAGTGGTCTTTTGGACATACAGTTTTGGTCGTAATGGAAACATTTTACGCTTTTTCACGAAAAAGCGTTAACGTAAGACATAACAACATATCGACTTTTGATGACTTTTCTCAACCTGTGTATTGGCCTTTTGCTACGCAAGCTAGTGAAGTGTCTTCCGGTGTGCAGAAATTTCCTCCTTCATGCGTTAACTGGTTCTCCAGCAAACGTAGATTTCCCACAACTATGTAGGAGAAAAAAGGCAGAATAACGACTTTTATAAATTTTATCCTCACTCCTAAATAAGACGTTTGTGCGTCCTCCCTCCATAGGGAAAAAATATTTTCTTGCCGAGCTCTATCAAACCTCGAAAGAAGTACAATACTCCCTGAATGACCCTGTATATATATATATATATATATATATATATATCAACTAGGTATATACGCCAGATACTTTTGCATCGTATAATTGTAATAATCTCTCTCTCTATCTTGCTCTTTCTATATATATATATATATATATATATATATATAGAAAGAAAGAGAGATCTCTGTGTGGGTTGGTAGGTGATCACGCTTATGAAGGAAACGTTTTCGTGGCCCATTTCGCCGCCAATGATACGGACCATTCCAGGGCCGACTGGACAAATCGGCCTTTGGAAGAGATAAACATGACGATGACGATAAAGTTGTCTATTGGCCTTATCAATACCGATTCGTCTCATTACAGCAGCAGCAGCCCCACCACCACCGCCGCCGCCACCGCCGCCACCGCCGCCGTTACCACTACCACTACCAGCACCAGAAGCAGCAGAAGCAGTTGTACGGCCTGTTATGACCGCCGCAGTTGCCACTGTGTTGCGGCTTCACATACAATCAAGCGAGCTTACACTAAGCCAAACGCTTGGACGCACCGCCGCCGCCAAGACGCCGGCAGCCGCTTCCGACCGACACGCAGGGCAACCAACCAAGCCCCATTGTTGTGTTCGGCGGCGGCGGAAGAACGCGACGAGGAATGCGGTCGCACGCGGGCATCTAGCTAATCGACGAGACAATGACGATCACATCGACCGCAGCGCTGAAACCGCGCCTGGCCCAACCACAGCGCCTGGCCGGCCTGCGGTTGGGGTCGCACAATCAAAGCGATCCTGATCGGCCTGCCTAAACCCTATGCTACACTCATATCCCCCCCCCCATCCCTCCACTAAGCAAGCACACTTTTCCTCTACCCTAACTATTATCCTCGGCTCGTCGCCCCCCGCTACCCCGTTCCCCCCCCCCCCCCCCCCCACTAAGCAAGCACTTTTCCTCTACCCTAACTATTATGCTCGGCTCGTCGCCCCTCCGCTTTCCCCTACCTCCGCCCTCTCCCCCCCCCCCCCCGGCCCCCTGCAAAACTGGAGCCTAGTGCCAGTTTCTTTTATCCGTGTGGCGCACGGATCGTCGTTACCAGTAGCCGGCGCCATCACCCCCACGAGGAGGAGGACGACAACTGCCGTACCAAACCTATTGGCACAAATCTACCAAACCCCTTAGACCGCCCGCTCGCGCGCCTCGCACCATCACCACTAACTAGCTCTCGCCCTGGCCCCGAGTCGGCGATGAGTGTGTGTGTATCTGTGTGTGAGTGTCTGTGAGAGTGTGTGTGTGGTAACACAGAGCAGCAATTCTATTACATGCCTATCACTGATCCGATGCTTCTGTTACTTGTACGGCTGATGCTATGACAGTGTCTTCTCGTACAGAGGAAACCAAACTGATTGGCGGTGTAAATAGCCGCGAGGACAAAGCGAGGACGCTGTAGTTCGTTGCTTCAGCCGTTGGTGTTGCTGATGCCGGGTGGCCGGTCGCCTTCAGCGGTAGAGCTTGCGGCAACTTTTAGGCTCAGTGAGAAACTGCACTCCTGCCACTCCTCTGCCAGCTTCAACTAAAGAGAAAACAACAACAAGATGCCGACGAACATAGGTTTCCAGTATGGCGGCGTAGCGTGAGTGGCTGGGTGAATCCGTGTATAGGTGGTGGTTGGGTGATTGTGTGTGAGTGTATGTATTGGTGACGGGAGCCCGAGCATTCCAGTAACGGCAGAAATGACGTCACACGAGCCCAAGGACGCTAATGAATGACTACTATTGGCTACTACAGGCACGTGTGAAACAATATATATATATATATATATATATTTATATATATATATATACATATATATATATATATATATATATCTAATTATATATATATATATATATATATATCTATATATATATTATATATGTATATAATATATATCTATATATATATATTCACCATATACTTATATATATATATATATATATATATATGTATATATATATATATATACCACAAATATGTATCTTAGACCGACACTACTATTGTACATATTAATGTGCAATTTTTAACTTTTACTTTCGACGCTATTTGCATCAATACAATACGTAACGAGATATGATAAAGTGCTCCCTGGGTAGAGATAAACAGAATGATGGTCTAAAGACCGCTTCATTTTAGCGATTTTAACAACAACATCTGCGTAAAATCGCGCCATCGTTCGCGTACAAAACTTTTAAAGAAATCTTACCACCGCTGTGGACCAAGACAACGATGGCATCACGTGACGGCAGCAACACCGCCGGAAGACTCAGCTGCCAGACTTGCGGGCGAGTATGCAAATCTGGCGCGGGCCTCGCGAGCCACATTAGATTGACTCACAATCAACGAGAAGTTCGTGCCACCTCCCCAACTCCTAACCGATCACAGACTAATAAGTTAATTTTAAGTTCCTCACAAAATGACACTGCTGCTTCTAATAATAGTTTTACACCCCCCCCCCCCCCCCCCCCCTAGTACTTCACGCGTCTCCCAGACAAATTGTAAATGTCCATCTGGTACTTGCTTAAAGGCTTTTATTTTAAATCAGGTCTTAATTTACACCATCGTCGTGCCCACCCGGACGAATATAATGAGAACATTTTAGCCCCCCCCCCATCTATAAGAAGGCCAGATGGAACCCACAAGACCGTTAACTTTTAGCAACATTAGAGGCACAGTTTGTGGTGGAACCCATTGACGTTAGTAGTAATAATAACGAAACCCCTAGAGAAATTGACCATCTTTTAGCTACTAAATTTAACTCACGCACACCTGGAGTGATAAGAAGCCAACGTAATTCTCTGGCGCATAAGGATCTGGTAGAGGACCTCTGCAAAAAGAGGTCTCACCTGGATTCCAACCCTGGCGGATCTGCCATCCCAGAAAGATATTAGTATATCCAAAATACAAGCCCTCACAAACACATTTCCCAAACGCAACATAATTTCAACAGACCTTTCTCACCTGTCAAAAATAATGCTCGGTGAGGACCACACTATCGCTTTAAACGACTTTCTGAACAAACATTTTACACACACTGCCCGACGTCGTGCCTTTAGAGAAATACCTTCCACTGAAGCGCAAATATCTAAAAGGCAATAGCGACGTCAAGACTACGCAACCACCCAAAAAACTTTTTAGCCAAAACCGATCCAAATGCGCTCATGAGGTGCTGGACGGTAAACACACCATACACAACATGCAGGCCACTGAAGTTGTAGAACACTGGGCCAACACGATAACACAACCACCCCCTGAACCACTCTCTTGCCCCGTATACACTCCCAACTCTAATCTCTTCGAGGTTTTCTTACCTATCTCCCTAAAGGAAACCCACGTAGCTCTCCGCGGACCTTCTAAAGCACTAGGCTTGGACGGGATTTGTCTTTCGTCCCTCCGTAAAGTCCCGTTAGAAGTAGTTTGTTGTATTCTTAACATACTATTTATTAGCGATATTGCCTCAGCCCATGGAACTTTTCGCTTAGCGTTCATCCCTAAAATTAACAATGCCACATCCCCAAGCGATCTGCGACCCCTATCTATAAGTTCATACATACAACGAACGCTTAACAAAATTTTCTCTAGACGCCTCCAGAACTCTATTAAGCTTCTCCCAATCCAGCGAGCGTTTCTCCCTATAATGGTACCTTCAAGAATCTTGCGGTTCTGGATGGTACCCTTAACGATGCCAAGTCTGCAGGACCTGAGGTCAGACTCACCTCAATCGACCTTCGTAAGGCGTTCGACATGATGAGTCATGACTCCGTCCTGTGGTCACTCCGGACTCGCGGAAACCCGGAGGTATTCATTAGTTATATCAAACGCTTGTACCTCTCATCTAAAACTCTCATAGAGTTTGGACAATAATGTCGCACATTTCGGCCAACTAGGGATGTTAGGCAGGGAGATCCTCTGTCCCCCCTTTTATTTAATCTAGTTCTCGACGACATTCTTTCAAAATTAGACAAAACTATATCGGGTACCGACTTACTGATGACTTCCGCCTCATGGGCTTAGCCTTTGCGGATGATCTCATCCTTCTAGCCTCCACGAAATCTACTCTTCAACGGCTCCTTAATATTGCGGACCCCCGTTTGAAATCCCGAGGCCTTGAAATTAATACTAATAAAAGCTTTACTATCTCCCACCTATTTAATAGGAAGGAAGGTAAAGGTTTTATAATTACCGTACCAGAATTTAACGTTGGAGATCGGCAATTGCCATCTAAAGGTATGAGCGGTCGATGGAGATATCTTGGAGTCGACTTTGACAGCAATGGCAGAGTTGACTCCACTAAGGATATACTCCTTAATTTACTCAACAGACTCACGATAGCTCCCCTTACACCCCACCAAAGACTCATATTTTTGAAAGATTTTCTTTTTTCATTCCTCGCCTCCTATGTAAACTGGTCTCCGGTCCCAGACCATCTCACTTACTCCTTAGCGACCTAGATAAAGAGATCAGAAAGACTGTTAAGTCGAAATGGTTTAAGCTCGAAAACTCGGTGCCGAACGTCTACCTGTACACGCACACAGCACACGGCATTCTGGACATCCCCTGCCTCCAAACATTTATCCCCAGACTCCGCCTCTCCCGTCTGACAGCCCTACAACGCTCCACGCAACCTGAGGTCCAATGGATGCTAACCACCAAGCACTTCAAAAAGACCTTGCAAAAACAAGACTTTATTGCGAGCGCTTGGGAATCTCCATTGAGACCGCTATACAAGAGACCGATTACTGGTCTCAGCAACCACGTTCGATGGGGCTCATGACGTTCAGATATGCGATACAACGCACAAACAAACTATAAAAAGACATGACGACGTCTGTGATCGCGTGGAGTGTATGGGACTCTGAATCTGCGAGTACGCTCTTGGAGCTCGGCGTCGCGAAGACGAATCTTATGGATCTTACTGTTTTAATGTTGCAGGAACATTTGAAGAGCGAAATACAGAATTGTAGAGCTCATTAAAGCAAATGTTTTTTCCAATGGAACATGGTCTCTGAGAAGTCTTGTTTTGGAGTGAGAGTGAAATTACTACAATTTGTGACACTGGTGTTTTTGCCCGACATAGGGGCACAAAATGTTCTGTTGCGAGACAACCAGTGATTCTATACAGAAACTAAGCACACCTTCGTGTGCTTAGTTTCTGTATCGGAAGACTCTGCTCCATCTGAAGAATATGCAAGGCCGGTCAGAAGACGCGACATGGTCGCTTAGAAGAGAATTCGCTAAAAATGAAGTTCTTTATTAGCGTTCACGCCAAATACTTCAGAATCGTAACCCTACAACCACCCACAGCGCTCAAAACGGACATATTCAGGCAATGCGCAATTCATGGCGATCATTTTTATAACAAACATATGTCAATGCGAGCTGTGGTTGCGGAATAATTACGATTTTTCGAAGGGCATGTCCAGGTTAAGTGCATGAAAAATGACGCGCTGCGTCTGTCGCGCGACACGTCGGCGGTAGTGAACGTCGCCACACAGTCATTTTACATGCACTTAGTCTGGACATGCCCTCCGACAAATCGTAATTACTCCGCAACCGCAGCTCGCATTGACATATGTTTGGTACCAAAATTATCGCGCATTGGCTGAATATGTCCGTTTTGAGCGCTGTGAGTGGTTGTAGGGTTATGATCCTGAAGTATTTGGCGTGAACGCTAATAAAGAACTTAATTTTTGGCGAATTCTCTTCTAAGCGACCATGTCGCGTCTTCTGAACGGCCTTGCATATTCTTCAGATGGAGACTGGTTGTCTCGCAACAGCACATTTTGTGCTCCTATGTCGGGCAAAAACACCAGTGTCACAAATTGTAGTAATTTCACTCTCACTCCGAAACAAGACTTCTCAGAGACCATGTTTCATTGGAAAAAACGTTTGCTTTAACGAGCTCTACAATTCTGTATATCGCTCTTCAAATATTCCTGCAACACCCCGTATATATATATATATATATATATATGTATATATATATATATATATATATATATATATATATATATATATATATATATATACAAGGTAGGGCAGATAAATCCGCTAAACGTTATCGCCCGTTTTGCCATTTGTATCTAAATCAAAACAGGTATTTTGGCCAAATTCTTTTTACGTGCCGTTAGAGACACTCCAGGGGAACATTTTTGTTCAATGTAGCCACCATCAGCAGCAATTACACTTTCAATTCTGGCGCAAAAGGGCCCACAGGCCTTTTTTAAGTTAGCGGATTGAGATTCTTGAGCGATTTGACAATGACTCTGCGTAGCGTATCTGTGTTTGCATGTCGAGACTTAGTCGAGAGTTAGTGGGTTGGAGCCCCACACTACCGGCCCACACTTGCAGTTGAGTACAATCCTGCAGTGGTGACTGTGTGTGCGATCCGCATTTCCCAGTTAGTCCTCTAAAAAAAAATGTCGAGACTTGTTATACTCTTGCTCAACAACGCCACATACATAGAAGTACAGAAGATTCAAGTCTGAACTGCTAAGGGGCCACATCGTCTTGTCCCAGAAGGCCGTCATGTTGCCACGGAGCCAATCCTGGACAAGGTTGCTGGTGTGGGCGGGAGCGCCGTCTTGTTGAAATACATATTGTCTTTTATTGAACACTATTAATCCATGGTTTTACCACCCTTCCTAGAACACATGAATACACTTATTTTGTTTCGGTTTCGTGTCTTTCAAAAAAGTGTGGGGGCATCGCGTCTCCTTCAAACGACACAACACTTAGGACGTGTACACTAGCAGGATGTTTGGTTCTATGCACGATTGGTACATCCTCAAGGTCCTTTGCGAGCCACCGGTCATTTTTCGGGTTATGTTTTTGGTCAATAATGAAGAATTTTTTCGTCGGAGAAGAACCGAAGGTGTCCCGCCGTTTCGTGGCTCAAAAACGTGAGGATGAGATGGCAGAAAGTCATCCTCTTGTTTTTCGCGGCCTGAGACAACATCTGTCTGACTTTGAACGTGCAAGACTTGTAGCGCAGTTTTTCGTTGATAATCCGACGCATAGAACAATTACTCATATTGAATTTGATCTCTAAACGGCGCATCGATAGATTAGGGTCCCTAAAAACGCAGTTTTGCAGCATTTTGATCACTTTTGGCGTCCTCACTTCTCGTCGGCGGTTGTGAATCTTCCAGGCGTTGCACCACCTAGCGCTGTCTTTTCGGCTTCCCTGTAGCGTCGGGCAATATCGTAGACCGTTGGTCTTTTAAATCCAGTAATGCTGATGATTTCGGCTGGTCGATGTCCGGCACGAAGCAATTGGATAACGATTGTTCTTCGATCATATTCTGGACCCAGGTTGTGGCAGTCGTCCATGATGGCAATGTGTTTTTGTTCTATTGTGACTGGGCTGTCTGCTCACTCAAACCGAACTGAATTAACGCATTCCGTCTATGCAGGGTAGCCCGCCAAAAGTGGTGCGAATTTATTTATATATATATATGTATATAATCATTTATTTATGTGTATAAGATATACAATTGTGATGTAAGAACATGTGCACAGCCCGCTTGGGGCATAACTCAAAGCATTAGGTCCAAGCTAGGGCTGGTCCACCTAGCCAGGGTACCTCTAATCGAGGCGGCATTCCCTCTTTGAACATCTAATGACAGACGTTGCAGTACGCATTCGCCCGCCCTCTTGTCTCCTGTAGCGAGTACTAATCTTTTTCCGACATCATTAAGCAGTTTCTTCGTAAGCAGCCCAGCCCCCCCCCAAGGTCTCAAACGCAAGGGGTGAGAACAAGTGTGGATAAGAGACGCCTGAATACTTTCTGCACTCGGCTGCTTCCGCTAGGGCTACCGCGTGTGCAGGGCGAACTGCGCCCGCACCGACCATTGAAGGGGCTAAAGAGTCGGTTACGGTTGCATCCCACACCAGCATTTGGCCCTGCTCAAAGGGAGTCAGGGTCATGCCATCAGGTCTCTTTCCATCGTCTCGGAATAAATCAGGGGGCTCCAAGATGCATGGGTACCCTGCCGATCGCATATATATATACATAGTGTGTTCAAAACGTATCGCAACTTTTGTGTTTTTTCAAAAATTATTCATTTATTCATGAATATCTATTTTGTCCCCTTCAAAGTAATCCCCATGAGATATTATACACTTGTGCCAACGGTTTTTCCAATCTTCGAAGCACTTCAAAAAACCATTTTTTTTTATCTTGTTCAGCTCCTCCTTCGATGCCGTCTTTATCTCGTCAAGCGTAGCGTAACGTCGTCCTTTCATGGGCCTCTTCAGTTTAGGGAACAAGAAAAAGCCACAGGGGGCCAGATCTGGGGAATACGGTGGCTGCGGCATCATTAGTGTGTTGTTTTTGGCCAAAAACTCGCGCACAAGCAACGATGTGTGAGCAGGGGCGTTATCGTGGTGCAAAAGCCAACTTTTGTTCTTCCACAAATCCGGGCGTTTCTGGCGGATTGCTTCGCGCAAATTGCGCATAACTTGCAGGTAATATTCCTTATTGACCGTTCTACCCTGTGGCAAGAACTCATATTGCACCACGCCCCTGCAATCGAAGAAAACTGTCAGCAAAACTTTCACATTCGACCGAACTTGGCGCGCTTTTTTCGGTCTTGGTTCGTGCGGCAGCTTCCATTGAGATGATTGAGCTTTGGTTTCCACGTCATAACCATAAACCCACGATTCGTCACCAGTTATGACCCTCTGGAGCAAATTTGGGTCGTCGCGGACAGAGTCCAACATCTCATTAGCAATGTTCATGCGATGCTGTTTTTGGTCGCAATTGAGCAATTTTGGTACGAATTTCGCGGCAACCCGTCTCATGCCCAAATCATTGATAAAAATCGAATGGCACGAGCCAATCGATATGTTTAGGTCCTCAGCAACTTCTCTAACGGTGATTCGACGATTGGCCAATACCATTTTCTCCACTTCATTAATTTTTTCGTCTGTTGTTGAAGTGCTCGGGCGTCCGGCACGCTCTTCGTCGTTCACATCTTCTCGGCCTTCTGAGAACATTTTGTACCACCGATAAACGTTGCTTTGGTCCAAGGTAGCTTCTCCGTATGCCACAGTCAACATTCGGAATGCATCCGCGCACTTAATTTCGTTTTTCACACAAAATTTGATACAGGTTCTTTGATCCATTTTTTTGAATAGGTAAAAATCGAAGACGATCCAAAACACGTGCAAGCAAAGCAGCTGTCAACAATTAAGTGAACATTCAAAATGGCCGAGCTTGTCGGCATAAGTGAGAGACATGAGTACCAACATAACGCCACAAAAAATCGAAATTCGAATATACGTAACCCGCGAAAATTCAAAAGTCGCGATACGTTTTGAACACACCTCATATATATAAAAAATATATATATACAGGGTCATTCATATTGTTGTGCATGCATTTTGAGGTTTGATAGAACTCGGCAAGAAAATAAGTTTTCCCTATGGAGGGAAGACGTGGAAACGTCTTGTTTAGGAGAGAGAGTGAAGTTTATAAAAGTAGTTTTTCTGCCTTTTTTTTCCTACATAGTTGTGCGAAATCTCTGTTTGCGGGAGAACCAGTCAACGCATGAAGGAACCGATTACACCGGCGTGTTCGGAGGAAAATTCTGCATAACAGAGGACACTTCACTAGCTTGCGTAGCAAAAAGCTAATACCCAGATTAAGGAAAGTAATGAAAAGTCGATATTTTACGTAAACGTTTTTTCATGAAAAATCGTAACATTTTTCCATTGCGATCAAAAATGTACGTCCAAAAAACCCCTCTCACGCAATAGCAAACATAATGCCCATCATTTTCGTACCAAGGTGATGGTGCTGCGTTACGCAGTTGTCAAGTAACTAAGCGTTTTCGACAGTCATAGTTGTTATGTTTTACGCGCAAGTTTTCACGTTCAGAACCGTAAAAAATTGCCAAGACGTTTCCGCCCCCTCCTTCCACTAGGAAAATTTATTCTCTTGTTGATTGAGTTCTACCAAACCTCAAAATATGTACCTAACTTTCTCATACGCCCTATGGAAATATGCATGCCTTCGCTTTCGATATGGCTATCGAAAACGCTTAGTGACTTGACAACTACGTAACGCAGCACCATCACCTTGATACGAAAATGATGGACATTCAATTTGCTATTGCGTAAGAGTGGTCTTTCGGACGTACATTTTTGGTTGCAATGGAAAATTTTTACTATTTTTCATAAAAAGGCGTTAACGTAAAATATCGACTTTTCATGACTTTCCTTAATCTGGGTATTAGCTTCTTGCTACGCAAGCTGGTTCTCCCGCAAACAGAGATTTCGCACAACTATGTAGGAAAAAAAAGGCAGAAAAACTACTTTTATAAACTTCACTCTCTCTTCTAAACAACACGTTTCCAAGTCTTCCCTCCATAGGAAAAACTTATTTTCTTGCCGAGTTCTATCAAACCTCGAAATGCGTGCACAACAATATGAATGACCCTGTATATATATATATATATATAATATATATATATATATATATATATATATATACGGAGATATCTTGCGGATCAGTTGTAACAATCTTGGTTGACGATATTTTATGCGTTAGAAGATTGGTAGCGAAGTTCGCTACATATGTATATATGTATAATTTACTCGTTACAGGAAGTCAGTGACGATATAAATTGTTTTCAGATCTCTGAAAATAATATTGCAGTAGTTAAAGCAGTCGAACGTTCCCGTATAAGAAAGATGGTCGTTTATTTGGTGCCAAATAAGTCTTTTTTATTACCCGACACTACGATAAAAGAAATGCTAAAAACATAATTAATGTCCCATATAATAAAATGTCCTTATTAAGTTGAGACGGCGCAAGGAAGCGCTTGTACAACAACATAAGTATTGTGGTGCTTGCTCAGATTAACCCCGATAGACTATAATAGGGCTCCCTTGATAAGGCCAATGCTGAGATCACTAGTGTCCTTCTAAACTCAGCCGAATATGCGGCGCTCTTAGCGCTGGTATGATAGTGCTTGACAAGCTCTAGTAATAGCCCTCCAGCAAAGAACCATGAAAACAATAAAGAAGCATGGATCTTAAGTTTTTACAAGTCAACCTAAATAGGTCCGCCCGGGTGTTAGACATGGCACTACATTTTACCGCTTCTAAAGATATCGATTTTATCCTGGCCTCCGAACCCCTCCCAAAAGCCGGCTCCACGCAGCGGCTTTGCACGCATCAAATGGGTCCTCAGCTGTATATCTATATATACCCTACTGGAGCAGCACTTCTATTTTATCACCATAGGTAAGGTGGCCATTAACTCAATATACATCTTCCCGAACGTTTCTACCGAGGTTTTTAAAGAGTTCTTAGAAGAATTGACAACATCGGTCATAAAACAAAACCACCGCCAAGTCGTAATTGGGGGTGATTTTAACGCAGCTCACCGACAGTGGGAGAGCAACAGGATATCCCCGCGAGGGGCGGCGCTGGTAGACTGGGCATCGGAACACGACCTGCATCTAGTCAACGTTTTAGGCACCACTTTTAGAAGGGGAAACCAAGAATCAACCTTGGACCTTACTTTTTGTTCTGAGACCCTATTGCCCAGGTTGACAGGGTGGACTATACACGACGACGTCGAAAACCTCTCGAACCACTTCTACATTACATTCTGCCTCAAAGCGGCGCCATCTTTTCCTAGAACCCGCAGGATGTGCCTAAGAATAAATTGAGACATTACAGCAAGAAATTAAGTCTCGTTGCGCTCGACTGCGTAATGTGGAACCACGCACGGTGTCGACTATGCTAGAGGAGGCTTGCAGAGCAGCTAGCCGTCCCTTGCACCCCGCAGTGGCTCGGCGGACCCCCAATTACTGGTGCAATAGGCTAGTAGCCGAGGCACGGAAGAAATGCCATAAAATCAGGCGCATATGTACTCGCCGGCACGCTCGGCACCAAGCAAACCTTCAAGCGCTGTGGGAGAAATACAGAGAAGCTCGTCGCGCGCTGGTACGGGAAATCAAAAAGAGTAAGTCTGAGTGCTGGCAAAGACTTTGTAACGATATCCAGAACAACCCCTGGGGGCAAGGTTATGAAATAGCCCGACACAAATTGAAGCACGCACAACCACCACTGCCTCCCGACCTCGCTCAAAAAGTCATCGGCGGGCTGTTTTCCTCGGACCCCCCATCACTGAGGCCAAACTTCGACGCCAAGGAGTTAGACTTCCCCGCCATCACAATGGAGAAAGTGAGAAAAGTCGTCAAGAAAATCCGACCGCGTAAGGCACCGGGAACAGACGGCATCCCAGGAGAAGCCGTTAAAATGCTTATAGAGAATCATCCAACTGTTTTTATGAAAATGGTGGAGGCCATCTTACGATCGGGCACATTCCCCGACGACTGGGAAAAGGCTGACCTTGTCCTGATTCCTAAAACCGCGTCGCCCCAAAGTGACCCCTCTGCTTTTAGGCCTATCAGCGTCCTTCCCAGTCTCTCCAAGGCAGTCAAGCATTTTATACATATGCGGCTGACGAAGGAGTTGGACTACAAGAAAGTGATCTCAGAGGACAAACACGGCTTTCGCTCAGGCCACTCAACACAAGACGCAGTTCAGAGCCTTTTAACCATAGCCGAAACCCAGAAAGGTACTCGCTCAGAAACGAGATCGCATTGCCTAGCAATTCTACTTGACATCAAAAACGCTTTTAACTCAGTTTCATGGAACTCCATTAATGACGCATTAGCACGGGCTTCTATTCGCCCTATCTTAGAAGGATTTTAGCATCTTACCTGTCACAACGTACGGTGGTCTATCAAAGCAAGTCAAATCCTGTTACCGCAGGAGTCCCTCAAGGCTCCGTGCTGGGCCCAACTTTATGGAACATTGCATACGACGATGTTCTACGTCTGCCTCACCCTCCTAACGTTAAATCAATAGCCTATGCGGATGACCTGGCTATCGTGATTACGTCGCGCAATGCCAAGGAGCTGGAGAGGACAGCAATTGGCGCCTTGCAAGACATCTCCATCTGGCTCGCTCCGCACGGACTTCGCCTGGCTCCACACAAAACGTTAGCAATATTTCTAAACGGGCAGAAGCGTACTCCCCATCTCAACTTAACCTTAGAGGGACACAACATTGCCCTCTCCAGCGAAGCAAAATACTTAGGAGTTCTTCTGGATACCGGCCTGACATGCACGCCTCATGTGCACTACGCGGCTGTAAAGGCCACCAAAGCTACTGCAGAACTCGCAAGATTGCTGCCGCACACACGGGGTGCTTCCGATGATCGGAGGTGTTCCCTGGCGACGGTAGTAGATAGCATTATGCTTTACGCAGCCCCGCTGTGGCAGCGTACGGCTAAACGGGTTACGTGCCGACGGCTTTTGGATAAAACGCAGAGGCCGCTGGCCCTCAAGATTACAAGGGCCAACAAAACTGCGTCTACCGCGGCCATCTAAGTACTCTCCAGGCAGATCCCTTGGGATCTTCGGGTTATGGAGAGCGCAGTTTGCCGTGCGGACTCCTCTATGTCTAAAGAAGACGCCCGTCGTTAGACACTAGACGCATGGAACAATAGATGGATGGAGATCCAGGCGGGCCAGCCGAGTTTCTGGACTCGCTCTATTATCCCGGATGTCCGAAAGTGGTTCTAAAGGCGAGAGGGATCTCTGTCGTACCCTCTAACCCAATTTTTGACGGGCCACGGCACCTTCAGAAAATACCTACACCGCATAGGACGTGCTCCGTCGCCAGCATGCATTCTCTGCGACTCAGTAGAAGAAGACAACCAAACACGCCTTCGAAGTATGCACGGCTTTCAGCGCGAACGGGGCGGAGTTGGCGCGGCTCTTAGACCGGGAACCCCCGGTAACCTGTGAACAAGTGGGTCAGGCCCTCCTGCAAGACACCCAAAGCTGGCACATCATAAAGGATTTTGCCGCGACGATTATTGAACAGAAAGATCTGGTGCAGACCACGATGTGCGCTCTGTTCACGCAACCCTAAGGAAGAAGTAGGGGTTGAAGTAATATTAGATAATGGTTCCAGCTCCTCGCCTCTTTCTGAGGCCATTTAGGTGAGAGGTTTTTAGTGGGTATTATGCCAACAACATCGGCATCGAGTCCCACACTACCCGCTCTGGGTGTGCGTAAACGCATTTATCCCTCTCACCATAACAAAAAATAGCCTTCCAGCAGTCGTCTGACCCAGCTGGCTATTTACTCAATCAAACGAAAGCACTATCGCAACTGATAAGGTTTCAAAAAGCGAAGATTTCCTTAAGCAAGAACGCCTCCTTATATTAGGCGCAACAAGAACGTCGTCTTATTCCACAACCATCACACAACAGCTTAAGTGAAGTTGAAAAACTCCTGGGACATTGTCAAGCAACTTTCACCCACGCAGATACGGTACCTGTCGAGACTTCTACTTCATGCGAGTTCGAAGTCCCCGGAAGGGCTTTCGGTGAAGTTCTTGATGAACCGTTGGGCTAGTCTTTCATATTGCCTTCATTTACGAAACAGCAAGGCCTTAAGATCTTGTGAGAAGAAGGCAGTCTCTTCGCAATAGACGTCTTTCTAAGGGCACTTTGATAGCTAGGTAGTACGAATGCCTTCTTAAGGTAATCCCAAAAGGAAAAGGAGATTCATTGAATCCATTCACGTTGGAATCTATCGTTAAAAGGAGTTGTGACTACAAACTACTCTCAGGTAAACTCACGAGGCGCTCCACGGATTTCCTGACGAGGCTGGCGCTTCCTTCCAGATGAGTAGCAAAGCAGGACTAGGCGTTCTTCGTACAGTCTCATTTAACCGGAAAAATGTTCTGTTGTCGTGGTTTTATTAATTTGACCTCTGTTTTCTACCATGCATATTCTGATTTTGTCTTGCAGAAGCTAGGGCAGACTAGAGTTTTTCTTCTGATAGCTAACCGGATTATTCTCGATGATGATGCGTGCGAGCGTGGCATGTTTGATCAGACGATTAGGTGTCAGCAAAGCGACAATCATAGCCCGTTGTTATTTATAACGTTGCTCAGCGACCTGCGCGTCAAAGACCGGCACCCAACAGCCATGACTCTACTCTGTGCAGATGACCAGAATCCGTTTTGTACGCCTGATAAATATTTCCTGCAGAAAAGTCCTTATAGCAAATGTTTTAGAAAAGCAAAATCTGCAAAATTCTAGCGTGGTGGATAACGAGCACGCGGAGATCAACTGCGATTTTAAGGCGAGCAAGTGCAGTTTGTAGAAAGCTTTTGCTATCTAAGGGTAATTTTCTCATCTCGAGATACAACCTTTTCACACACAACGCGTAACTGAACGTTAAAGAAAATATTTGTTATTGCGGCAGCTGGTATCAGAAGCTCAACGCTGCCCTGCAGACGAGCATGGCATTATTCTGGCAGTTGGATAGGGCGAGGCCAGCTGCCTTAAAATAAGTATTTGGTCTCTTGCCAAATTCGCGCACGAGATAAGTATTCATGCTTGCGGGTTTAGTAAACTTTATCGATAAACTCGTAAGTCTCGTAAGTCTTTTCGCTTTACCAAAAACAGCCGCCTTAGAAACGTTTCGGCACGAGTATTATAAAAAAAAATTCTCTAATTCTCAAAGAATTTTATTTATTACCAGCTAAGACTAACCATGTCTGAAAGGTATGTCTCCGTCCATATCATCATCTCGCCACTCGCTACAGTGTTTATGCGTTTCATCATCTATTAGAATACTCCTCAAATTTTTACCATGTTTGTCATATATCTTATGCTCATAGATACACACCCACAGAGGAATTTTAATAAATAAGTAAAATAAGAAATATTTGTATACTGTGGTTCTAGTCAGAATTCCTTTGATCCACCGGAGAAACCGAAAGCTTGTTTTGACGAACAGTCCTCTATCTTGACGACGAATTTGCAATTAGTTAGACACAACGAAGGCGCTGGCAAAGTCACATATATGTGTGTGTGTGTGCGTGCTTCAGAACGGCGGCGTCTTACCGCTGCTGTATCTCATGTATGTTTTAGGCGTACGGCGCCACCTGCCAGCTGAGATAAAGCACCACCATTATGCAGACGACCTTAAGATCTTTGTGTTGTTGTATAACATGTTATAAACAATGTGCTTTTTTGTATAGCATATTATAATCAATGCTGACTGTACGCGTTTGAATGCCGAGGTCACAGACGATCTCAATGTTAGCTCTAAAATTATACATCTTGGTACAATATGCTTGCTCTTAGTTAACAAAGGTTTTAGCTCTCTGGTTGTAAAAATTCCGCTGTACTAATAGCAGATAAGCTGTTGTACTACTTTTCTGTACAATAACCTCACTAGACAAAACTTTGTTTAAAGGTCTGTAAACGCAAGAAAGTATACAAATGCAACCGATTAGCATATCGTCCTACTCGCGGATACCTTAATTGGTCAGAACATGACCGCTTTGGCTACGGACCAATATTGCAAATGATTTAGTTTTTAATAATATATCAGGTCAAACTGCCCAAGGAGCCGCCCCTCGGTGACCCCTAAAGCCGTCGCGTACAGGGCACGTAGACAATCCTATTGACTAGCGCCTAATCAAATGGGTTTACCAGAATAGCCTACCGGCGCTACTGAATGTGTTTTAGAAAAAATGTACCATTAATTGTTGTCAGATTTTTTTTCAGATATAAATTGATTTAGTGCTCCGAATTTCCGTTAGATATCGGATCTAATGGCAGACTAGATTGCGACTCTTTGCGCACACGAGAGAATACCACTTTTTATTCATTCACTAAATTAATATGTTAGATAGGATGTTTAGTTGAAAGTTAAAATGTTCGTTAATATCTACCCCAAAAGCTAGCGCTAAATAACTGGTGCTCAATTGTTGTTTGTTCCTCGGCTAACTAAAGGTTGTCCCTATTGTTTTCTTTGAGCGAGAGATGATTACGGTCTATAATTAAAAACAATCTCTTTGCGACTGGTTTTAATTCTAAAGATGAACGGATGCCGTATAGTAGTAGTCTACCGTTTCGTACTCTGAACAAGTGAGCTAGATTATTTCCAGGTAATTTAGGGCGAATATAGGGCATATCTTGTTCGATATGCCCTATCCCCACTCTTGCCGAACCTTAAAAAAATGCCTCGACTGTCGTACCAAGATGAGACATATCATGCCGAGAGGAACCAGAAGACTCGTGGTTCCAGTCCAGTGAAAAAAAGCAATTGTAAGTAGCAATAGCGGCACCAAACAAAATGTTTGGGCTGATTCTTAGCCTACATTTAACGCCCACGAAATTGCTTTTGTATTGCTCCATCAAACGTAGCCTAATAAGTACAAATGTGCAACGGCTGAGATCGAACCCGTGCACCTATGCGTTTCCTCCGGTCGCAAGGCGCACGCGAATGCACCACGCCATCGGGCTCGGCAATAGCCGCACCAAAAGCAGTGACGGGTGCATCTGATTTCAATGACTGGGGACGTATGCGCCGAAGGCGCCGGTGGCGCCGGTGGGTGCTCAACTGCTGTATGGAGCCGACACCGAAGGCAGAGTAACAGAGATCTCTCCGAAGGACGATGGGACCTGCTTTGACTTGGTGCGGATCCGAGCAGTCTGCAATGGGTCTGCACCACTTTGCCACACGGAGGCCCCGGCAGACATTTTTCCACAAACTACAAATACGCTTGTACCTGATGGGTGCTAGCAGCGGTAACGACATTAACAACAATAGCAACAACAGCAGCAGCAGCAGAAATAAATCAATTTCATGCTCACGTCTTAAACATCTTCCTTATCGTCTGTGCCCTACTTACGCTACTGTAGTGGTAAGCATTCGCCTAACGATCGCTTTGCGGATTCGGCTGCAATCTCGTTCCAACTCACTGCACACCCACTTAGCCGAACACATACCACCACTCATCGACCGCCCAGTCGAACGAACCCCAGGCGGCACCCCGGTTCTCCTTCCGGCCTTCATACTTTGCCTGTCTTGGCAGTCCCCCTATTTTTTCTTTCTCTCTCCGCCTCTCTCTCTCTCGCTTTCTCTCCTCTCGTCCCCTTTTTATCTTTCCCTCTGTCCATCTGTATATGCCTCTCTCCATCTCTCAATTCTTCCTTACTATTTTTCTCGCTCTCTCTCTCCTACGTTGTGTGATGCGTGCTTTGTTCGAACTCTGCATGTGGCAACGTGGCGTGTTGTGGACGAACCGCCCGGCGGAAGGATGGGCCCATAGATCACTGTCACAGTCTCGTCCACGTCTTTGCTGTGGTCGCCACAAGCGAATGGCGATCGTCTGTTTGATTTCTGTCTTGTGTGTTTTCTCTCGCTCGCCTCCTTTTTAGCTGTTCTCTCTGGTTATGATATTTTATGTCTATTTTCTACACGAGTACAAATGCCTTAACAACAACAACAACCATAATAAAAAAAAGTGGTCATCTTCGCCGCAGTGTGTTACGAAACTAATGCGGAACGAGAACAAATATATATCAAGAATAATATAATACTCAGTTCGTATTTATTTCTCGATACTGATCTTGCTCGCGTGTGTGGAGCTCACATTCGTTCTCACTACACCGACTGCGGTGTCTGTTACACAATGATATATATATATATATATATATATATATATATATTAATATATATTATATATAATGTCACACTCAGTTACTAATGCGCGGCCGTCCTGAATACGCTGATTCACACCTAGCCTACCTGCGCACTTATCTATATCACGGCACCGTAACGGACCGGCTCTGACTCACCCGGGGATGGCGCCCCTCGCACGTAGCGGAGAAGAAAGCGACGAGAATCTCAAGTCGCGAAGCACGAGTCAAAGAGCGAATTCTAACATGGCCGCAGCCGCTTAAATATCGGCCGACCGCCCCGCCCCCTGGCGGCATTCCGTGCTACTACAACGTCGTGTGCTACGACGTGCACTCTAAGTGCTTCCCGTTCGTCTGCTCAATTGTGTCGTATGCTCTATCTGTATTCCGTCTGTTCAAATTGTGTGGCGCTCTCTGTCTGTTCAAATTATATGGCGCGCTCTGTCCATCTGTGACATCCTCCCCCTTTTGAGGGACGAAGTCACCTCAACAGATTCTGGCATGGGGGCTCAACAATCATCACTAATCATAATCTATTTGCGGTTCTATGTTACTTCACGTGCCGGCTCACAGCAACCTCGCAAGCCGTCCCGCTGGTCGATTGACGAATTTTCCCTCGCCGAGATGAACCCGATACGCGCGCGGCACTCCGTCTCTCCCCTGCAGGGCCTCTTCGATGAGTCCGAGTCGCCAAAATGCCCGCGGCAGCGCCTCATCTTCCAGCAAGACGACGTCGCCCTTCTTCAGCACGTCGTTCCGCGTCCCGCTTCGCCGTAGAGCCGTTCGCAACACGAGCGTGTATTCGCTCCGCCACCGCTTCCAGAACGAATTCAGCAACTTTTCTTGCTGCCTCCAGATCTTCGCGAGTCCCCCTGGATGATTGCTCAGCGACGTCAGTTTGTCGGCTGGCAACACCATCGGTACCTTTGGCGTAAGGAAATGACTTGGGGCCAGAGCTCGCGGCTCGTCGGGCCGGCCGGGAACTCGTGTGATGGGTCGTTGATTAATTATTGCGGCCACTTCGTACATTATTGTTATCAGATTCATAAGCTTCAGCTTGCTCTTCTTAAGTGTCTTCCGCAAGCAGCTTTTCACCACTCCCACCATGCGTTCGAAGAAGCCTCCCCACCAGGGGGCTCACGGGACGCTAAAGTCCCAAGAGACTCGCCCGTGGCCCAAGTAATTCTGTACAGCTTCGTCTCGAAACGCCGTGGTGAGGGCTACTAGGCATCCACTTGCCTTCTGGAACGTTAATGCGTTGCCTGAGATGAATTTTTCGGGCAGCCCGCGTTGCGCCGTAAATCTCTTTATGGCCGCCAGACACGCTTCTGCCGTGAGATCTTCCACCACCTCCAGGTGAATTGCTCGTACTACTGCGCAGGTGAAGATGGCCACCCAAATCTTCCTCTTCTCGCCCCGGTCTCCACGTACCACGAGCGGACCGAAGTAATCGATACTGGTTGTCTTGAATCGGAAAAACGAACTCCCGATTCTTGAAGCTGGTAGCGGCGCCTTTTCCACCGTAGCGATTCTCGCTCGCTCTCTTGCGCATGCAGTACAGTTGTAGATTGTTGTCTTTACTAGTTGCCTCCGCTCTTACTTCCCCAGTCGCCTCCGAAGCCAGGACGAACCCGAGGCGAGTTTCGAGGCCGACGGTCCGGGTGTCGAGGCGCCGCCCTCCATGACGCTAAACGAGTTGCTTGCGTCTAGCAGCAAATCAACGGACACCGGACCGCCGGCTCGCTCCGCAAACTCGTGCCCGTACCTAGCCCGGAGCCTTGGCGACGGGGTGGGCAAATGGGCCGCTGTAATCTCTTCCACCACCCTCGCGGTAAGCGTCACTGGCTTGCCGTTACGCGGCACCAACCGAAGCTGTACAATGGGCAACTTCTTGGCTTGCCGGGGTCTGTCGCCGCCGAAGACATGTAGGTAGGTAAATTCGTCGCCGATAGTCTTTGCCTGCAGGGACTTAGCGAGACGGCGAGTAACGAAAGTTCGCTGTGACAATCGAGCCACGACACGTCTACCATTATCGCTTACTAAGTCTACATGCCCCGTGGGTAACAACGGATTTGTACATTCAACAGGTGATACAATGTTGCTGGATACAGCACGAGCACACATTACGGGTGCATGCGGACCCTTACAATGCTTACATGTGATCTTACTCGTACATGCGCGGACCCAATGTCCCGCCATAAAACACCTACGGCACACATATATATATACGGCAGTGGTTTCCACCTTCATCATCCGATGATCGGCGTTATTGCTGTTGTCGTCGTCGTCGTCGTCAGCAAATGCATCACAATACGCATCGACAACGAACTACTCGCGTAATATAAATCAATAAAATCTAACTTTTTTAGATTTTATTGATTTGTATTCATTCCGGATTTTAGTCCGAAACGGGACTAGAATCATATCATTACAGCCAGTGCTGAGAGACCTTAATTGTTTAGAGATAGCTTAGAGGATACTGGTGTTTTGCCGGCACCTAGTTCACCTCAACTGGCGAAGCCTGCTACTGCACGTACCTTTTTCTTGCGGGCTGAATTACAGACAGTGTGTCAATGCCGTGAAGCCCACCGGCGAAGCCTCGGTGGATACCAACGATGACGCCCGCACTTCGTCGCCACTTTGTTTTATTGTTTCATGTATAATAGTAGCGTGAACGCCACCCAATCGGCTGCTCAGCCCGTTCTCGTTTGTATCATAGACGGCTAGCAACATCACCAAGAGTGTTTGAGGCACAGCCCGCTAACAAGAGACGGCACAACGATTTTTGTAGTAAAGTCATTTTATGAGCCGAGTACGGCTGACAACCTGGAGAAAGTAGGTCCTTGATACCACAGACTTCGACTCTGCATACGCGACGTTTTTTTGTAAAAACGTTGTAATATATTATACGACACGACGTTTACATGCGCGGTGCCCGCGACTTCTAAAGGTGCCATGAAAACACATAAGTTTTCCTCCGGTCTGTAAAGTCTTAGATGCACCACCAACAAGCTACTTTTGCAAACAGCTGCGCGAACAATGGCCTTCGAAAGTGCAGCGGCCATACGGGCCAGCATAGCTGAGGAAAAAATACCGGTATCCAATGCTCATTGTGTTTTTAGCCTAAATTGTACCGTTTCACACGTCTTTTCTGCCGGGCACTTTCGTTCCGCGCACTTTTTCATACTTAGCCTCTCCCAGTTGTGAAGGTGTGTTAGCAAGGGTGTCTACGAGATGCGGGATATACTTATACACAGATATACCGCCGCCGCTGGCTGTCACGCTAAACTCTCGAATATACTCAAAAACTAACTAAATAGATCTTATACAACAAAGACGAAACTAAAAAACAGCGTCTTTTTCCACAAGTAATGCCAACCGACTGGACTTAAAGTCTATTTGTTACACTTACACGCACCCGTCTATACGAGAGTGGTATTGGTTTGTTCGCTGGGGCTCGCAAGCATCGTTTGAGTTATGTGCCGCTATACATTGGTGTCTTCGGCCGTACCAGTGCTGCAGGGAAATGTTTGATTTTTAGTCCACATCTGGGAGTGTGTGGGTGTAGTGTTTCTTCGCAGTGGCACCGTTCTTATTTTCCTTAGTGTGTTCATTATTTCGGTCTGTCAACACCACCGGACAGCGTGCATCATTTGCAACGGCTAGTCGTGCTCTTGCGTTGCGGGTATGCATGCACGTTTGGCTGTTTGCCAAATCGCTCTTTACCAACATCGGGCGAGCCCGGTAATAGCGTGGTGGCATGCGTCTGCATCTCGCGACCGGAGAAGACACATAGGAGGTGCGCGGGTTCAAGCCCCACCGTTGCACATTTGTATTTATGGGGGTGGTCCGTCTATGAAGCAAAGCGAAAAGCAGTCCCATGAACGTTAAATCTTGGCTGAGAGTCAGACCCGAAAGGATTTTTTTCCACCGACATCGAGGAATCATGGTTTTCGGCAAGCACCGACTGCAAGAACAGAGAAAAGCGGCTTACCTTCTCTAGCGGGCTTAAGGCAGGAGAGACGGAAGCAAGCCGCCTGCTCATGACAACACTATGAAGTACACGTCTAGCAAGGACTAGCAAGTTTGGCGCTGTAACTAGCATACCATCGTGTCTGGTGGCACTTAGTAAATTGTCAAATGAGTTGGCCGCAGATGGCAATTAGCTGTGACAGCGACGGTGATGTTTTATGTCGAACAATCTATTGGCGGACGATCCATGACGACGATATCGGACGGATTGGACTCAGATGGTGCATAAAATTGCCGCCAGAATACTTGAGTAGTTAAAGGAATAGATTGTACTTCGTACATATGGCACCAATAATTATTCCTTTAACTGTACTGAGCATGGTTTTCTCGAAATATTGGATGCGAATACCTTTGTGCGGCTATGTGTTTTTGTGGATGACACTCAGAACACGATCTCAATTGAACTTCTTCAACTTTAAAAAGAGGCACTAGTAGAAACATTCCGAAGATTGATATGATCGTTGAAAGATTTCGGAGAGGGTGCTAAGAGGTTTTCGTTATTATCTAATGGACTCGAGCCAGGCAGCTTTTTGTACAGCTTCCAAATAACTTGGGTTTGTATTTAATGAATGCATGAAATGACAGCCTCACATGAGCACTCTGGCGCCACAACGTTATGCAATAATTTACCGAAGGCCAACATGATTTAGAACGATGTGCATAGAGCTTTCTTCTCGTTATGGCCTTAACACACCGCTAGAAACAAATATACTACACAAAACGTTTTACCTGTGAATAAACTCTATGCTATATATGCTATATAAATGCTGCGAGTTGCACGTATGACCTGCACTACTCCCGTGGAAATCGTGTCTGCACGCATTCCCGCCGTCGGTGGATCGTCACGCGGACTACTTAATTAAAAAGTCCTTCCGTTTCTAAGAGTTATGTGACCATGCTCTAAGTTTTTTTGGACTACCAGTCAATTCGAATTCTACCGATCACTGTTCTACCAAACAAGCTCTTGCAAATAATATGGCAGGAAGTTGTGGACTTAGTGGAAAATAGACGGATTTGTAGCAGTGACGTTAAACTGTCTCCGTAATCTATTGATCATCTAAATGCATAGAAATGTCGGATTTATACCTATGATAGAAGACATGTTTCTATTCTGCCTTTCTTGTAGGGCCCAACCTATAAGATTTAGATGGGAGGCGTCTTTGCGAGAACAAATTGATATTGCAGAATATGACCTTGAACGTTTCATGCTCCTCATCCTCTTGAAGGACCTACTTGTAGGAAATGTCAAAACAGCACAGATATAAGGACAACCTGATATGCAAGGCACATGTTTTTAAATTAAAACAAACATAAGTAAATCTCCAACTTCTAAAAATCTAGCCGACAACCTTGGTACGACGATTGCCCCTATCCATAGGTACGCCTATCCATATGAGCCTACACCACTATTCCGCATAGATTATTAAATCTCTTATCTCTCGCATCTTCAATAAAATCCGATATTTTCGATCGTTATGGCCAATCACCGCGAAAAACCTTTTTGTGCATAAAAGTAGAGCTATACGTCTTCTACGTTTATGTCTAGTCGATGACCCTGATTTGTTTTATGCTAATCAGCCGTGGCTGGATAAAAGCCTTCAGCTGGTGGCAGCTCAGGTCAAAGTCGAGTAGGAGGCAGATGTAAGAATGTCGGCTAATCTTAAACTGGCCGTACCAGGAGTAAAATCAACACGTTGCCGATGCAACACACGCTTACGGTGCGATGCAAAGACTAGCCTATACCGGCGAATTTCAGGCCTAGAATTCCGTAGGCGCCTAATTTAAAAAAAGCCACGTTCCATAAGGGGCTAACAAAAAGTGGAATACTTTAACTGGGCGAATCAAATCGTGCCTGCGGGTCAGTGAGGATATGCACTAATTTTAAGGTTGACTTGAACCAACAGGTTAAGATGGAAGATGATGCCCGCAGTCCAATGTATACTAGGTATACTCCAAAATATATTGTTAGGGTCCCCGTCGCCACTGTACTGGATTGTAGTTTTGAGTTTTTCGCTAGGCTATGTTGTATTACGGCCTACTGTATCTGCCCGCATTGAAGTCGTAGAGGATGTGAGTATGTCGGGAAACTGCCAGTAGCCAATTCCTCTTTTTAGATGATATAATACTGCTTCCAGCTCATTATAGCGTCAGTGTCCTATATTGACCACACCTCCACCTAGCTGCAGTTTGCTAACGTAGGCGATGAAGAAAATTCCCGAGCTCTGCCTGTCATAGCTCTACGACAACACAACGAAAGACATTGGCCAAGCATTTTTTTTGCAAGCATATACAGCGTTACCGTTTATGCCTGTCAATCCCGGGAGCCGAAAATAGTTACGCTACGCCGCAAGGATCATTTCCACTAACGCGGATGCCGTTTGGGTACTTAAACGCTCCACCTATCTTACGACAACAGATAGATGCAATTATTTCTGGGCATCTTAGACGTTCAAGTTTTCCACAAGAATATTGTAAAAATCTACAAAGACCGTTTCAGAACACTACCTACTACAGCGCTCGAGCAATAACGATCTGCAAATTAATATTTCCAGGAGCGAATTCATACCCCCGACAATTAAGTAAACCATATGGTGTGTTGTATCAAAGGTGTTGGACACAAACAGGACCCTAAACCAAACATTTTACGTACTTAAAGCTTTTCGTAGGATTCGAAAAATTCTACAATTTCTTTATGCAGAGGCCTTGGATTTGGCGGGCTGCAGTTCCTGTTATTATGGAAATAAATCATGTTTTTAGTAGAATGAGGGATGCCACGTGGGCCGGGGCCCTAATGTTCTATAATGTAAATATAACTAAAATAGACAATTAAAAGGGCTAGATTGCTATAGTCTTGTTAATGTACATATTTTGCCCAAATTCGATTTTATTTATTTCACACCACTCATACAAAATACCCACAATATATACAGAACAATGGCCTGCATTTTGCTAAAAACATACATCACGTACGTCAATGTGTCATCTAGCTATACATTTTATTTTAAAAATTGGTCAGCCTACGCTGTACGACCTTGTAGGGGGGCGAATTACCTGCTCAGCGACGAACAGGTCACGAATCACCTCACCGGTCTTCTATATAACTGCGAGACCTGCTCCGAGACTGCCTGGCTCCAATGATTAAGCACCCGCTCACATTGGGGCAGGAGACCATGAATCTGCTTTGAGGTAGAAGAAGTAAGTCAGGTTCGGTCGGGGCCAGACCAGGTGTGCTATGAACACTGGGTGCAGTCTGAGCCACTTTTGGCAAACCATCTTTGTGATTTCTTCAACGAAATCATGAAGAGGGGACAAACGCTAGGAGTCTGGCAAATTCCAAGTCTTTCTCTTTTATTTAAAGGCAAGCATGGTGATGACAGACGAGACCCAAACGTATACCACGGTATAGCGTCTGAAAGGACGCTGAAGAAAATCTTCTGTAAATTGGTTATAAAACGGATCGAGTACGTTGTCTACCAGACCCTTCTGCCGGAGCAATTCGGCTTCCGAGGAGTTCGAGGAACGCGTGATGCGATCCATGTACTTCAGTCAGAGATAGAGCGAGCTGTGGCAAAACCCGGAGGCCATTCGTATGCAGTCTTTGTAGACTGCGTCAGAGCTTTCGACAAAGCACCTCGAGATCTCCTGGTGAAGATATTCCGATACGTAAGGGCTTGTGGCTTCCTTCTGAGCGTATTTCGAGCGTCTTTGATGAGGACACCTTACTGGTGCAAGGTGAGCAGGAAGTGTTGCAAGTAAGGCAAAATGTGAGAACCTTGCAAGGCGACCGGTTGAGCTGCGTCTCCTTTACTTTTGTGCTTGCCGATTCTGTCAGTCATATTCGACGGGAGTTTCAGAAAGCCACAGTTGTAATGTACGCAGATGACATGGTGGTCGCTCATCACGACCTGGATGCCATCAAGCGCATCTCTTCTCTGGCGGAGATGTTCCTTGTCTCAAGGGGGCTGGAAACAAACGCCATGAAGACCTAGGCTATGAAATTCAGAAGATGAGGTCGATTGGCTGCTTACGACGTTATACGTTGCGGTCAACACTTTCCTGCATATGAAGCTTCAGCTTTATTATACTGGGACGACCTTCACTGCCCACATCGTCGAGACAGTGCGCACAGCCCTAATGTCTCATTATGGAGAGGTAGGCGACGTCCGGCGACTGTCCGACTCGACGGCAGTGGCACTTTTCTACACTAGGATTGTTGAAAACTTTGGTTTGCTTGAAAGGTGTTTCACGATTTACATGAAGCGAGTACTTTGCCTGCCAATGCGGGCAAGGAGCCGCTTTGTGTACCTAACGTCTGGCTGTGCACCGGTTGTTGGGATAATTCGATTGAGGTTGAAGATGCCGCATACAAAACTATTCAAAAGCTTTTCCTCAGTATGGGAAAATAAAGTTGAACAAGCCCGACGAGAAGTTGGATCCCAGGATATTTTCAGTGCTTCTCACCTCTGGTCTGGTCTTGCATGTGGCAATCGCCACGTCTATACCAGATACATGGTTCAAGGCTAACATCACCTAAACTGTTCGAATACGAGCTTCCACGAGGAGTACACGGAGTGCATCTGTGACTAGATTCTCAGGCGTGCACGAAATTTCATGCGTCTGCTTGCCTGGCCCTTACGAAGAGATCACTGCACTGCCTCTCTTGAATCGTATGCCAAAATCAGCTGACTGTATAATTGTATAATCTGTATAATTATCTATGTTATATGCATACGCAATATCAGTGATAATAAAATCAAATCCGATAGATTTTATGATGAGATGAACAAATGTATCATATATATAATGTCTATTTGACCTATTACTAAGTTTTCAACTGGTGTTGGTCATGCTGGAGCTGTGAACAATAGCGGGTCAACTTCCTTGAGCTTCGCTTTATGGGTGCCAATTAACTCGCAGTATTACTCAAGGCCAAACATTAAGCGGATTTCCTCAACGAGAGAAGGCGTGTAGAGCAATAAATCTACGAGACGGTTGCGGGTCAACGTATGAAGACCCAGAACCAGCTTCAGAAATGCCGGTTTGACTTTATCGATTGTAACGATGTCCCGAGAAGAATGTTCCTCCCAGATTATTTGAATCCCGCAAGAATCTGATGGTGAAAAGCTTCAGGCTAAATTTTGTTTGAAGCAGGTTTGAAGGCTGTCTCCACTGAAAACTTTTGTGAATTTTTAATTGTAGTGGCTGCGACAATTGCTTTCCTAGATTTTCCTCGATATGCGCACTGAATCACCTGCCAGTGGTTGAAAGTGTTAGGCCGAGATAAATAAAATAATTAACCACCTGCAGGTTTTCACCGTCTAGACAAAACGCGTCGGACCAACAGAGCCTGCCCCGTTCCGAAACTTCATGGCTACAGTTTAAATCGTGTCGATTTCAAGTCCAACGTCGATCGCATAGTTGCTTAGTGTTGCAAGCGCTTGTTTTAATTGAAATCTGCTCTCGCAATATATCACGAGGTCGTCCGCATACAGAATCAGGTTCACAATTTGGTGTTGTTGTTTAATCCGCGAAAGGGATATCATTTATAAAGAGAGAAAATATTAGGGGACTTAGATTGTCTCCTTAAGCACCTCCCGTGGTCTGCTCCACTTTCTTACATTTAGTGACTCCATTATCCATGAAGATCGAGTTCTTCTGCAAGATATCCTTTAGGAACCTAGAACATTCTGCAGTACACCTTGTAGCTCCAGTTTCGTCAGTACGATTTTTCATGACCCGAAATCAAATGCAGCTTTAAAGTCAACAAAGACGGCGTAGATGAACCGCTTCGGTCGTCTAAGTGTTTTTTTGGATATCCTGTATCAACAGCTTGTAAGCCGTCATCGTCGACCTTTTAGCCCAAAATCCGTGCCGTTCATCCGGCACTCAAGGTAACAGCATAAGCGCCGAACGGAGAAGTCAAAAGCTTGTATGTTGTGCAGTTCTTTTTCGCAATTCCTCTTTAAGACTTTGGGTCGCAGGGCCTCCCTAACCTTTGGGAATACCATTATACACTTTCTTTATGCTCCGAGCTTAGAATTGCACGGAAATGAGCTTGGAGTTCTACAGACTCTACCGGGCAGATTAGGCAATCGATTCTAGATTATTGGAGCCAAACGTACAGAATTTGTGCTGCTTGCTCGAGAAGTTTAAGTTTGCGCTTCTCTTGAAATTTTACCTTGGCGTTTTTGAGACAAAGTCGGTACTGTTTTTTTATCTTTGCTCCAAATTGTGCCAGAAATGGTTGAAGTTTGACGCGCTTAAAGAGAGATGTGTTTCGCTCTCCAGCACTCTCGGGACCACTAAGGTCTCGACGGGGGTAGCCGTTCAGGGATAACGCACTGACTCAGCGTCATCGACAATAAAATGTGGTAGGGCTCGGCTTAGGGGTTCTCCGTTTACAGATAAATGGCACTCATTGCCTTCCGCAGCTTTCTGGGGTCTAGATTTCTGCTTCCAGATTGTCGCTTGCAAGGAGGGTGTCTTTGGCAAATAGTGCTATTTCAACGACCACGGGAGTGTGCCACTTTAACAAACCACCTTCTTTTAACGGATTTTCTGGCCCAACGTAACGTGCCCTTTCCTCATTTATATTTGTGGCGAAAATGCTAATCACTGAGACACAAATTGGTCTCACGAACGTTGGAGTTCTCGGGTCAGTGGCCATCCACAGGCTGAATTCTTCTGGAAACTCTAGGCATGCGATTGTGCTCGGTTGCTCGGGTTAATCAATCCTAACGTTCAAATCACCAGCCAGTGTAAATAAGATACGTTTGACGCCTATCCCCTTTTGCTGCGGCGATTTTATTGTCCACACGGCAGTCACTGCCTTCCTGCACATCTCGGCGGTGTGTGCGGTGACACTGCGTTATAAGAAAACAGTAGCTCCAGGTATGGAAACCTATACGCGCCAGTGTACGCAAGCGGTACACTGGCGTATCGCAAGGTGTCAGTGCCAGTGATCCTGCCGCCCCTCCTGAATTTCAGTGCTTCTGTTCTCTGGTTTACCGTTAAGGTGCAGAAGGCCCAAGGCGCAGAACAATTATTAACACGTTTAATTACTCGACGCGAATACCGCACAGTGGGCAGTTACTGACCGAGCTACTAAAAAGTGGTGGACGTTTGCGTATCGGTTCAACCCGATACCCTTTGGACAGGCCGCACCTAATTTTTTCTGAGACTGGCGATTGACTCCTAAACTTCCACAATTGTTGATCGCGGTACATTCCAGTTTATACACGCGGCCCTCTGCGGCCAAAGATAATATAATAAACTACAGAACGATTACGATGACCCGGACTTACACAATATGATGTTTCTTCATAACATAGTAGAATGAATAGCGTCTGCCACCGAGACAAGCGAGCAGGCTAGCATGGGCACAATCATTGAGTGGTTTTAACTACGATTCATAACCTTGCACGACCGGCGTAGGGCTGACGGGAACTATGAGCGCCACTCGTGCAAGGTGTTAAATAGTATTGTATATAACAATTGCACAATGTGTTCTCTTAGAAATAATTTACGCTTTCAAAATGCTTGCAGAATGCATATATAGAAACCAAGAAAGACAAAATCCTAACTGCAAATTTTATAAGGTAGATCCAGAAACAGTGTTGTTTCATATAGTAGAGGCAGTGACTTAGGCGGCTGCCGCACCTTTAAAAAAACGACGTGATTCATGCATGGTTAGACAGGTATGGAGCTCACTAGTCGAGTCGGTATCTTAGTTGCCACATAAGGCAGATATTTGGCACATAACAGTGTCTACTGAAAATGAGATATTATCAGTTCTGAACGACCATGGGATGATTTCCGTCAAAAGGGAAAAGCTACGAGCGGGAGAGGGTTTTCCACAACTTTTATGAAAAAGACCCTGCTGCAGTGTGCTGATGTTCCATCAAAAGAAGTACTTTTGGCGTGCATTAGATAAAATGTCTTATCTTTTAGCAGGTAAGGGCTGAGCATCTGAACGTGATGGACGTCGAAATTAGCAACACTCCTCCGCCGGCACTGCAATCGGTAGTTCACCCTCACATATGTCGATGCGGGAAGCCGGTGGGCATTAGAGCTCATCGCGCTCTATCCTGCGCCCTCTGGGAAGGTCGTAGACCACGTCACGCGGCTATTAACGACACAATAGCAAGGGCCTTGAGGACGGCAGGCTACCCAAGTACGCTAGAAGCAACTGGACTAAACAGAAACGACGGCAAGCGTCCCGACGGGATGACTCTCATCCCCTTTGAACGAGGCCGTGCCCTCATATGGGATGCCACCGTAACCGACTCACTTTCTCCCTCACTGGTCGGTTTCGGTTCACTTAGAGCTGGTCACGCCGCGACCCAAGCAGAAACGAACAAGATGAACAAATACGCCGAACTGGCAAGAGCACATAACTTCAGCCCAGTGGCCTTCGAAACTTTGGGACCACCGGGCCCCTTGACTGAGAGAATACTTACTAAATTGGGCGAACGATTAAAGATAACTACTGGGAACAAGAGAGCCGCACAATTTTTGCGCCAAAGACTTCTCATTGACGTCCAGCGGGGCAACGCAATCTCAATTTTGGGATCGCTTGCCGAATGGTCCACACCAGGGCTGTTATAGGCTGAAAGGTAACACGTTTACTTACACAGGATTGTAATATAAATTGATTAATAAAAATATAATCTAATTATTTAATCGAAAGTCACATAAGAGCACAGTATGTTAACCTTGGTTTAGAGAAAGTTCTACGCTACCGCATTTAGAAAAAAATGTGGGAGGGTTGGATGGTAATGCACGTCATGCACGTGATGCACCAAGCATGGTCGATTTTTAGTTCACTCCGGCATTCATCTTATTTAAACTGGGAACCATGAAAACCAATTTAGGGGTGGCCGGTCTGGGTCTCAAACCCAGGCCTCCCGAATGCAGGGCAAAGGCTTTTGCCACTAAGCCATTTTGCTCGGTTGTTGAGAACTAGCGTTGTTAACACTGCTGCTGGAAAGGAACTTGGAGTGAACTTTCCCGGCGCGACTTACCCTCCGCGTAAGTCAGCTTCACGCGTGAAGCCAAGAGGAAAGATCATAAAGCACTTCAGAGTAACATTCTATAAAAACTTAAGTCGTAAGGTCCCGCTGCCAATAAAACCTATTCATTCATCCACAGGCTTAACACTGAGCATTTTAAGGGCAGTTTGCCCAGATTGGTTACAAGGTCTTATGAATGTAGTAGGTTTATTCTCATCATCGTATTTATTTCACTCATATTGAGTATGCATATAACATGAACAATTATACATATTATACAATTATACACTCAGCTCCTCGCGGTATGTTATACAAGAGAGGCAGTGCAGTGATCTCTTCGCAAGGGCCAGGCAGGCAGATGCATGAAACTTCGTACACGCCTGAGAGCACAGTCGACAGACGCACTCGGTGTACTCTTCGTGGAAGCTCGTATTCGAACAAACCAGGTGATGATAGCCATGAACTATGTATCTGGTATAGACGTGGCGATTGTCACACGCAAGACCAGACCAGAGGTGAAAGGCCCTGAAAACATCCAGGTCTCCGACCTCTCGTCGGACTTGTTCAACTTTATTTTCCCATTCCGAGATAAAGCTCTCGAATGGTACTGTACGCGGCGTCTTCAACCTCAATCGAATGATCTCAACAACTGGTGCACAGCCTGACATTAGGTACACAAAGCGGCTCCTTGCCCGCATTGACAGGCAAAGTACTCGCTTCATGTACATTGTAAAACACCTTTCAAGCAAACCAAAGTTTGCCCGAGTGAGGTGTTCCCATACTCTGTCAAGACCATACATTAGCGCCGGAACAACCTTGAGGTAGAAAAGCGCCGCTGCCGTCGGGACGGACAGTCGCCGGACATCGCCTATTTCTCCATAAAGAGAAATTAGGGCTGTGCGCGCTGTCTCGACGATGTGAGCAGTAAAGGTCGTCCCAGTATAATGAAGCCGAAGCCCCAGATACCGGAAAGAGTTAACAAATTCCAAGGATTGGCCGCCGCAACGTATAACGTCTTTAGCAGCCAATCGACCTCCTCTTCTGAATTTCATAGCCTTGGTCTTCATGGCGTTTATTTCCAGCCCTCTTGAGACAAGGAACACCTCCGCCAGAGAAGTGATGCGCTTGATGGCACCCAGGTCGTGATGAGCGACCACTATGTCATCTGCGTACATCACAACTGTGGCCTTCTGGAACTCTTGTCGAATATAATCAACAAAATCGGCAAGCAGAAGAGTGAAGGAGACGCAGCTCAATGGGTCGCCTTGCGGGGTTCCCACATTTTGCCTTACCTGCAACACTTCCTGCTCACCTTGTACCAGTAAGGTGTCCTCATCAAAGAAACTGGAAATTACGCTCAGAAGAGAGCCACCAACCCCTGCGTATCGGAATGACTTCACCAGGAGATCTCGAGGTGCTTTGTCGAAAGCCTTGACGCAGTCTATAAAGACTGCATACAAATGGCCTCCGGGCTTTGCCACAGCTCGCTCTATCTCTGACTGAAGCACATGGATTGCATCACGCGTTCCTCGACCTCTTCGAAAGCCGAATTGCTCCGGTGGAAGGGTCTGGTCGACAACGTACTCGATCCGTTTTATAACCAATTTGCAGAAGATCTTCTTCAGCGTCCTTTCAGACGCTATACCGCTGTATAAGTTTGGGTCTCGTCTGTCATCACCATGCTTACCCTTAAATAAAAGAGAAAGCCTGGCGATATGCCAGGCTTCTGGCATTTGTCCCCTCTTCATGATCTCGTTGAAGAAATCACAAAGATGGTTTGCCAAAAGTGGCTCAGACTGCACCCAGTGCTCATAGTACACTTGGTCAGGCCCCGCACTCTTTCCTCTTGGAAGAGAGTGCAGAACCTGACTTACTTCTTCTACCTCAAAGGGCAGATTCATAGTATCCTGCTCCAATGTGAGCGGGTGCTCAATCATTGGAGCCAGGCGTACCGTCTCGCGGTTATATAGAAGACCGGTCAGGTGACTCGTTACCTGTTCGTCGCTGAGCAGGTGGTTCGCCCCCTACGAGGCCGTACGACGTAGGCTGAGGGCTTGCGCTCCGCTCTTTCGAGCAGTCGGATTTCTTCCCGCCTAGCGTATTCACGCTTGTGGTCAAGGCATAGCTTTATGTAAGCTTTTCTACTATTGAAGTAGTCAAGCCTGCGTCTGGCTAGCAGCTGTGGTGGTGCTTTTACCCTCGCTTGGCGCAAAAGCTCGAGCACCCCACGGTGAGCGAGATAGCAAGCCTGAGAAAACCACTGTCGTGATCTCCTCTGCCCCGGTCTCCTCCACCTGACTGCACTTCTCATGGTTCTCTCTAGCAGTTCACAACAAGTATCCACATCACAGCCCACCTCGAGGCTATCAACCTCTAATAGTGAAAGATCAACACGCCTCGTGGCAACCAGGTGTGGGTCGCCTTGCTGCTTAAACCAGATATCTGGAATATTTGCGACTGCTGACACCGGTAGGTGCTTCCTTGCAGCCACTTCGAGAACATCGAAGCTTTCAACTTCGCCATCGACAAGGTTGTGAAACAGTAGGTCAATGGTGCTGCTTCCGTTATGACTTATATACGTGTGGTCTTCGCGTGCATTTGCACATCTCAGACCAAAGTATTCCATCAACTGGAGCAGCACCTCTCCTTTATCGTTAGTAGCCCCACCATCAATACGGGCATTGAAGTCGCCACCGACGATGGCTGGCATAGACAGGTCGAAACCTGATATACCGGAACTCACCGTGTCAGCGACCTCTGCCGAGTCAAGATGTGGGGGGAGGTAGAAGACGGCTATGTTCACCCTCATAGACGAGAGACCCACATAGAAATCGTTCTTCCTCACACATTGCGCCGGCGGTAAACGTTTATGTAGGTAGATTGATAATCCACCCACTGGTCTACCACGGCCTCCAGCAGGTAGAACTGCCAGCTGGTGGAACCCTCGCATATTATTGATATGCAGTTCCTCCCGCTGGTAGGTCTCCGTAAGGAGTGCAATGTCCACCGACGTAAGCATGTCAACTGGCGCTAGGTCTATTGCTCCTCTTAGTCCCTCACAGTTCCAAAGAAGCAGCCGCAGAGACCTAGTAGTCTCCACGTTAGCATCATTAGATCTGTTCAGTCACTTGCGAAGAGCCGGACCGCCAGGCGCGATAAAGCTTTCCATAACCATTTTCTCGTAGGGAGCACCACCAGCCCAACGACGAAATAGGATACCTTTTGGCCAGAACTCACTCTTGCTGCACTTTGCGTACTCGCCGTCACCCAGCACTACACAGAACACGGCATCATTTCCCTGCGTTCGCATTTTGAACACTGCCTTTACACAAATGCTTCTGTTAACGAGCCATGTGTGTAGGTTGACAGCTGACGTTTTCGCCGCCAGCCGTGCTACTCTCAGCTCGCTGAACCTGCCTGGCCCAGCATACACTTCAAGATCTCCTACTCCATCAGCTGCACTGCCTTTCTGCATACGATGCTTTGTTTTGCCGCTCCTCCTCCGTTGGACGGTGACAAAACCATCGTTGTCTTCCTCGTCTTTCCTCGCCTCTGCGGTTGTCTCCGTTGGCGACGTTGCGGCCGCTGCCGCTTCCCTTGCCGTTGGCGTGTTGTCATCCATCGGCTCATTTTCTTCGAGAGTAGTGGCGGTGTTGTTGTTGCCGCCGCTACTGCTACCGCTGCTGTTAAGACCAGCTGCTGTAGCACTGCGCTTGGCGCCGCAGAGACCGGCCTTGCCGTTCTCTCCGGTGGCGCTGTCGTCGATCGGCTTTGTTGGTACAAGCAGATCTCCGCCTTCCGTCAACCGTGACTTCTTGTTCTTCCGCGCTTTCCGTGTTCCGTCCGTTTTCTTCACGCTAACTGTTTCATTTAGCGTGGAGTTTAAACACCTCTCGATGGTTTCGGGGTGCGCAAGTTGCTTCAGGGGAGCCGCTTCATTGCTGGCGACTTGTCGCTGGAGCTCCGTGTGTGATGCCCACAGCTTCACTAAGTTCCACTGTAGCACACACAAACGTTCCTTCATAAGGACAAAGTTGGGTTCCACTGATTCACAGGACCCGCACGACACGAACTGTGTGTCCTCGGGGGGCACGGGGTTTAGGCACCCCCCGTGAAACACAGTAGAGCAGCCTTGGTTACAAATAACCAGTTGTTCTCCCGTTTTAAACGGGAGCGAACACTTTGCACATTCGAACATCACGGTAGCAGACGACAACTTTTAGTAGTCGTAGTACGTAGTAGGTTTATTCATGGCTGCTAAACTTAACATTGGTACAGAGTGCAAACGTTCACTAGCTATAAATATTGTCAGATTCAGCATTCATTTATTTAACTAGATTTAATTTTAGAAGCAGTAGCAACTGTACGGGCCTAGCCGTCGTCTTCAAGTGAGGAGAATTCGAGTCTTTGACGTTTTATTGTCAACTCTCTTAGAATGCGAAGTCGCTTTGTTGCCTTCGTAAGCTTCTGGTAAAGCAAAGAGCACTATTTGGAGTCCGGCGGCAAAGCGATGAGTTGATCGAAACGCAATATATAAGTGCGAATGATCTCACTCTTCTTATTGACGACAGCAGGCGTAAAGCGGTAAATTAAGAAACGGCAGCATCGGTCGAATTTATTATACATCTCATCATCGTCGCGGCAATTAGAGAAGAGATCGCTCCAAGTAATCAGATTTAAGTGTGTGGCTATTGCTTCAATGTTAATTTTCAGCAAGTTGACTCTGCTGAGCACTTGAACCGGCTTCGTGACGTCGATTTTAATACCGAAAGAGACGACTTTGTGGTCCGAGCATTAGGTTGATCCAAAATTCCGTTCGAAATGTTCACCAATTTCTAAAGACACGTGTCGTTACAACGGAAAGCTTTTATGCTGTACTGCCTATTTTATTCAACTACCTTAGCCCAACGCTCAGACAAGCTCATGATTCCATTCCTTCAAAAGGTGGTGTCCTGGCTTCCGAAGTAGTGGTCTATATACGTTTTCACACCTTCCAAAAAATCCAATTATTTACAATTAAGGGCATTTTAAAGGGACGGAAACAGATGATAATTCAATGCAGCAAAGTCAGGACTATACAGAAGATGTGGCAAAATATCTTATCCAAGTTCTATCTACTTCTTGGTGGTGAGCAAAGATGTGTGCGGCTTTGCGTTGTCGTGGTGGAAAATCACTTCTCGTCTGTTCGTAAATTCCGGCCACTTCCGGTCAATTGCTCTCTTCAATGTCCAGTTGTTAGCAATATCTTATCGCATTGATCGTTAATTTTGGTTGCAACAGCTCATAGAAGATCACCCCATTTCGCATCCCACAAAGCACTTAACATCATTTTTCCTCTATGGGGTCCGGGCTTGGCAGTTGCTCACTCTCGTTTTTAAGCATTTTTTGTGGTCCACTAGTTTACCGGTGTTTTTAGCTGATCCAACAGAACTTGTAGTTGAGTTCTGCCAGAGTGGCGCCGTCAATCAGCCGACAGCTGGGTGAAGGATGGGTGGCAATCCGTTGAATAACCTTTTTAGCGGGTAGGGTTGGCTGAGTGGAAAATCCAATGGCCTTTACGTTGTCAGGTCGGTTATATGACATTTGTTCATAATTAAAATGAGTTACGCGGCAGAATATCTCAGAGGTGTCTAAAGAAATTGCATCATATTCATTTTTAGACGTCTCTCCATTTCTCCGGTTGTATGGCATATTTTAGAAGAAAGATGACAATTCATACGGATTTTGTAAAGGCTAAAGGATAACTTCTAAGAGGCTGCACGTCGAAGTGATATCGACGGAGACGGGAAAGCGACGGAAGCTCAACCGCAAAGTGGCGCTTTCTCTCATTCCGCACGAGTGTAAAATCTTGTGTGCTCACTCACGTTAGTGGCAAGCTTTTCGCCGACTACAAGAACACCTAAATGCTCGAATAACAGCTACCAAGGCGATGATGCGGTTAATAATGGCAGAAATCTAATTCTTTGTTTTTTCCGCTCATGTGGCGCTTATAGTAGGGTCAAGTAAACCTTCTAAGGGAACACAGAAAGAAAATAAAAGTCCACGGCCATTATCATGTAGGGGACACATCCCAAGAAATACGCTGTGACAGTAACCTCTTGTTCTCACATGACCGAATAAGTTCCAAAAAGATACGCAAACACCCTATGTCATTATTGTGCTCACTAAAACCAAAACGAAATTTGACCGTTTTACGTCATTTAGCCAAACGTCAAGCGACCAAATTGTTTATGCAATTAGACGTGCTGCCCACTGACTTCCGTACGTTCCTTGACGTACAGTTGAATCTCCGACGGAGCATTTAGGTTAGAAGAGAACTCGTTTATATGTACAGAATAGTGGACGGACAACTGCAGGCTTCTGCAAAGAATCAAAACATCTCGGTATTACCAGCACTTTCCTCCGGATTTGTTCAGAAAGCGACAAAAATGCGTAGGCCATTGTGATCCCCTTTGCTGATTAGCCAGTAGATTACATTATAAAAACTCCACAACTCGCTGAGGTGATTGAAGATGCCAAAAATAAAATACAAGAAATGTCGAACCGTACGGTAGAAGTTTTCTGTCATTTGAGGCCAGATAACTGTTTTGACCTCAGCAACCCCCACCCGGGTACTGTTTGACGGCGGGTATTTACTCTACCAGCCACTGGCCGAGCAAATCCAACGACATGAAGTTCAATTGAGCAACGAGCTAATACAATGATGTGAAGTTTAACAAAGCGAAGAGCAAATACAACAATATGAAAGTTCAACCGAGGGACAAGCAAATTCAACAATGTGAAGCTCAACAGGCCTTAGATGTCGCGTCGCTGCTCCAGCAAAACCGCAACAATCCAAGGAACAGGCTCAGGATATGGCAATATAATTGTGAGGACACACGAACTATGATGTCTCTTTTTAATGTATAATTATTATACTCTTAACCGAGACATTCTGTAGTGAACGACTTAATATCGAACGGCACTATTCACACAACTGCCTAGCCTTTCGTCTTTTGAACGATCGACCAATTGGGCGAGTTTCTCTATTGATTGGTCTCCTTCTTAAGCACTTAAACTGTTTGCTGGCCGAAGACAATAGCATTGTCCTTAGCACACCCGACCTGACCTTGGATGTACAGTAGCGGATCCAACGACTCTGAGAACGAGTTATTAGATATTTCTGTGAACGAGCAGAACTTCAGGATAGATACGCTGGCCTTGAACAGAACAGTTGCTGCCTGGAAATCTCTTGATGCATATGTCTTGTGGAATTGCATTACTCAATCACTAGTCACGTACAATGCAAATGGCAGTGGTCCTGAAGACAGGGTTTGCAGAAGCGAGTACTCAACAAGATGCACGATATTGCTCTTGTGTTATCGGCCTAGTAATAATGAGACTAAAAACACACGCATCAGTTTCAATAACGATATTATTGAATGGAGATGACAATGCCGCAGTAAGTCCGGGGCGTTCGGAACTTGGAAGACGCGTAGATGTAACCAAGCTGCGCCCGGAACTTTGCAGATGGTATCACAGTCATCTTCTGTGCATACAAACCCCTTAATAAAATGACAATTTCCCTGCTTCGGGGAGCACAGCAAAGTAAGTTGTTTTCCGCCATGATTTGATGCATATTGTAACGAAATTCAAGCAAATGTAATTCAGGCTCTAACACTCTTGCGAGAACAGCTTAAGATGAATAACTCTTATTGTTGACACCTTTGGGTTTATTGGCAATTAACAATTTTAAAGGAATCCGTGCTTGCTATTAACAAGGATAATCAAAAAGGCTGCCCTCAAAAACAATGCAGGCCCTGCAGAAACACTCCGTCAAAACCGGGATAAGCTCAATGCGCATGCTTCATGCATTGAAGGAGAGGTTCCTCAGAGGAGTTAAGGACCTCCGCTAAACAGCCAAAAAAATTTAAGTATGATTGGGATTTAGGTGTGGTTCTCTGGATAATACGCAGTAAGGCATCTGCGACCAAACAGGTACTAAATGACAAAAATCGAGGTCAGGCAAGGGGTACGCCCTTACTGGGTATGGAGTCACTAGCATATTGCTGTTCAATTTGTAGTCAAACCTGAATGCTTAAAAAAATTAAACAGATAAGGGCGATGCTGCCAATGTTTATTTTCGTTCATTTTCGTTTAATCAAAGTAGTGTTTATCGCTGGTTTGGCGCCAAGGAGTGCGAACGTGTGTGTATAGAGCTCCGAGGAATCACGCTTCCCGTTTGAGTGCAGGAGGGTAAACCCAGAGAGTGAGATACCATAGTGAAGTGTGGAACTCAGTGATTATTTGGCGTACTGTATGTGCCCGTGCGACGGGGGACCAAGAAGATAAGCCGTTGTGGAATCTAAATAAGACTTGTTCAGCACAGTGAAGCAAAAACAAAACCACTCGCGTAGCGGTCGGGAGGCTTCGGCCGGTTCGTAGCGCATTCAAATTTGAATCCCAACGGCCTCTTTAACTATATATACATCATATACCACACAGTAAATATGTATATAAAAAGCAGTGTATGCATGTGTAGCGGCATATAGTATAGAGTATATTTGTTATAGCGCATATTATTAGCAGTATTGCAGCGCACAGTGAATATAGGTAGTGTATTATGAACAACGTACGAAACTAAAATTGTACTCTGTGAAATAAAGTGGCGTGCAAAATACTGTCTGACGGTTTCCTTCAAAAAGTGAAACAGTTGGTTGTAAATATTTACACCCGGTGCTATCGGGGAGCGGTGGTTTCAAATTTTGAACTGGGGTATCCCAAGATAAGCTGGTTCTACGATGAAACTTGGCAAAAAGACACACCTCGTCTATCGGGTGAGCGGCTCCTCAACCATGTCGAACCCGTTTGAGCCGAGTAAAGAAGTCCCAAGGTCCCCAGTGGACAAGGACTAAAAAGGAAAGAGTCCCGACCAGCTGGACATTGAGTCACTGGGGGTCACGGCAAGCTCGGCCGTCCCGCTAGACGGTGAGGAGGACATGAGCGCGACGGAGGCAGAAGATGTGGACGAACACATTGACACCAGTGAGAGACCAGGCAGGAGGTGGAAGCGTGGCCTCGGCTTGCCAGACTCGCCGGATGACCCTGCGAAGCAACTGGAGCTGCCAGGCCATCTGGCTTCACTCGCTAGGCCGGCAGACAAGAAGAGCAAAGCCGGCTTAAACGTCAAAACGAATGAACCGCCGAGAGACTTCGATGAAGCATTTTGCAAGATACAGGACGCGGCCAAAACTCTTGGGCTGTTAACGGACAAGTACCCAAACACGCGGCTGGACATTAAGTCTGCTGCTCTGAGAGTCGAGGTGGTAGTCTATTGGTGCTACATGCAAAACCTGACACGAGAGGTCGAGAGAACCAAGGCGAGAGAGAGCAAGCAACCGCTCACATAGAAAAGCTCACAAACGAGCTCATGGAGGCTCAAAAGCGAAAGGAGGAGCTCCTCAGAAAGGGTCAGCTGAAGAAAGACGCTGCAGAGGCCGGTGCATCCGGCACTACTAAGGACACCGTCGCGACCCGGAACACACGAGCTATGTTGATCAGTCAAAGCTCGGAAAGCGATAAGAATCTCCTTAAGCAACTGACTGCATAGTTTCCATCGGCAACAGCTGCACAAACCTTGCCAGCAGGGACAGTGGTAGTACTGCGTAGCAGTCAGGGCTTTGAGGTGTTCGATGGCCCTGAAGAGATTCCGGGCTTCGACAATTCAGTCCGAACGCTCACTGTAGGAGTGCAGGGAGTGGCTAAAGATCGTCCCCACATACGAAGGGCTGTGGAAATTTGCTGCAAAGAGATCGGCTGCGAGGTAGAGCTCGCAGTGCGAAAAGGACTCAAACCACCTAGAGCGCGAAGTGCTTTAAAAAACGGAGAATCTGCCATGAAACCCAGCACCATTAGGGTAACGGCAAGAGATGGTCAAACATTCAGCGAAGTCCTTCAGGCAATCAGTGACCACGTAAGACCTGGACAGGCCGCCGTCATGCTCGGTTAAGTCAGACCATCAGGTGACGGTGGCTCTGATGCTCTCGTCGATGTTTACGGAACGAGCGTCGCTGGAGGGACCACCTTTGCGGACATGATCAGGAAGGGGGCAGGGGTGAAAGCTGCTGTTCGCGAAGCCGCAGGAGCAACCATGACGGTGGTCCTACAGAACGTGGCCCCCTTCCTAGGGTCCAAACTACGTAAAGAGCTAAGCGCAGTGCTCGGTCTCACTTCGGAGGACGCACTTGGCGTAGAGGAGAAGGCGTGGATGGAAGGCAATCACGTCTGGAAACGGCTCGTCACGCTCCCACGCGTCTTGGCCAAGCGTCTAATTGATATGAATGAGGTGACTCTGGGGACCATGGTATGCAAGCCCAAGGAGTGGGTGAAGATACAAACGTGCTTTAACTGCCAGAAGATCGGCCACTTGGCTAGGGCATGCAAAGAAGCGAAAGTGGACGGGCGGCGGTGCCACAAATGCGGGGAGGTCGGCCCTATTATAAAAAACTGCACTTCCGCAGCCAAGTGCTACACGTGCAAGAAAGAAGGCCACGTAGCCAACTCCATGGCCTGCCCGAAGTTCAAAGAGGTGGTACAGGCAATTAAGAAGCCAGCGAGTGCTGCTTTGTTAGCGAAAACTGCCCTTCCGGTCAGTGTCGCACAGCACCAACAGCGAAAAAACTCACCTAGGCCGCAAAGGGAGAGGAGAAAAACTATCGTGGGTAACGACGGCTTCACGACCCCGAAGCACACGGTAAGGACACAGTCCAAGTCGAGCGAGTCGGGTGACTTCACACCTCAAAATGAATAGCCTGAAATTCATCCAGGTCAACTGCAACCGCAGTTGGCCATCGCATGCTATGGTGAAGGAGATCGCGATCAAGGAAGGGGGAAGACTGACATTGATCAGCGAGCCCAATATACGACAAGCCCGGAGCAAACCAGGCTAGATAGTCGACAATAAAGTCGACGCCTGCATCACCACAGATTGCTCTATTGCTATAGCAAGACAAGGAAAGAGTTACGGCTTCGTTTGGGCCAAAGCAGCTGGGTGCGGCAGAATATATTCCTGCTATATAAGCCCAAACATCGACAACACGGCAGTCGGAACGATACTTGACGAGATGACCGCCTCCATGCGCGAACCGACGGCGCCCAAGAGAATCATTCTCACGAGATACTTTAATGCGGCAATATGGCGATCATAAATGACGGTAACGAGCCAATGCTCCAGCGACTAAGACACGACACCACACAGGAGTCGCACGTCGATCTGACAATATGCGGCAAGGATATGACGGGAGCAATCTTCGGTTGGAAGGTCCTGGCGGTCGAAGTCAATCTCAGTGACTATCACTGCATTGAATTCTCGATTATCAAGGACACACTGACCGCGGCAATTACGCCCCCGAGACACACATGCTTCAGAATCAAAAATACTGTAATGATGCAAAAAGCACTTAAAAAGGCGATCCAAGAAGGTGGCGACATCACCAGAGAGTCTTCACCGTACAATGCTTGAAGCCTCTGCGGTGGCCTCTGACTTGTCTATCCACCTTATGAGGAAGCGACCCGTCCAGCCAAAATATGGGTGGAACGACGAAATCAAGACCCGCCGAAAAGAACTCATGAAAGCTTGAAGACGCCTGGAGCATGACAGAGCAAGTGGGAGACCAACGGGTGATAATCTTATTGCATACAGGCAGTGTGCGGCGGAACTTAAACGAGCAATCGCTGGCAGTAAAAGGAAATGTTGGAAGAACTTCCTGGCAGTGATCGGCAATGATCCCTGGGGCCGACCGTACAAGATGGTGTGGGGCCATATGAAGAAGACACCAAAGCTGGATATGCCAGAACAAGAACAAAAGGACGCCCTAATGAGGCTCTTCCCCTACCATGAAGACTTATGTAGGGAAGATTTCCAGATGCCAGAAGGATACGATCCAACAGAGGACGATGTACCTCCGGTCTTGGTGTAGGAAGTCCTTCAGGCGGCCGATCGCATCAGGACTGGTAAGTCCCCAGGACCAGATGGCATCCCGGCGGAGGCAGTCAGAGTGCTTTTCGAAGAATTCCCTGCAATTGTCGCTGGCGTGGCCACTGCGATTCTACGGAAAGAAAAACTCCCGTCCTCATGAAAGGCTGTGGAGATAGTGCTGATCCCGGAAGTTAACGGTAGCTACAGACCAATATGTCTTTTTAACACGCTTGCCAAGGGTTTCAAGAGGATTATCGAGGAACGGCTCAGATATTTTGCTGAAGATTTCGACCCAATATGGGTTCCGAGAAATATTTCTGTCCACGCAGCGATACACAGAGTCGTGGCGAAAGCAGAACTGCTACACAGTTCAACACAAAGGACGCGTCAGCTAATCGCTGCGATCTTCCTAGACGTGAGAAACGCGTTCAACAGTCTTCCATGGAGGGTCATCCTAGAAACCCTTAGGAGGAACCAAGTACCCATGTACTTGGTTAGTGTGATCTCAAACTACCTCCAAGAGCGCAAAATCTCGAGCGTCGGGACGGCAATGGACATGACAGCTAGTGTACTACAGGGTTCCATCCTGAGACCACTACTGTGGAACATTGCTTATGACGACGTGCTGCGTATTCAGGGCCTCCCAGGAGGGGTGGAGACATTAGCGTACGCAATCTAGCAGTAGTCGTCCAAGCCAAGTCGAGTGTCCAGCTTGAACTGAATGCTAACAAGACGCAGGCGATTAACAAATGTATAAACAGCGTACAGCTCGAATTGGCGCCGGAGAAGAGCGAGACGGTCTTGCTCACCGGCCAAGCCGCAGTCGACCCGATAAACCTTACGTTGGTAGACAAGAGTATCAAGAGCATGCTCGGTACCTGGGGGTCTACCTGGACATAGGGCTCAGGGGAAGTAAACACGTTGACATTGCCTCCTCCGTGGGATCTTGTAGTTAAGGAACGACGCAGATTGTAGGAAAAAAGACCACAGCGCTTAAAACAGACGGAGCGCGAAGCTATGCTATGGACATAATTGCGGCAGGAAGAGTCCGGAGCCACACTAAAAAGTGGATGAATCGTCCGGGAGGCGACATGCACTTGAAAAACCCGGAGTAATCAACGTATTTGAAATAACAGTTATTTTACGAAATCTCAGGGAGTCCTGCGATGAAAGGAAGGGACATCTTGACTGCCGCCGCGCTTTTCCGTTGAATCTTGATCGACACACGTTTTAGAATGTACTCTCCAGAGCCCTAAAGTCTACAAAAGTGGGCCCGCCTAAGTAGCTTTGGACACCAGGAGACAGGGGTGCAAATGCACTCTTAATGCCACTGCCCAGAGGCTGGCGGACATAATAAGCGTAATTATCCAGGAGTGCTAGAACCTCTATATGTGGCCTGTGCTAAGGTAAGGCCTCTTGCGGCAAATATTGTGGAGGAGAGTTTTTTTCGAATTCTGGTGGTCAGGTATGGCGACCTGTTTGACAATCTCACATGGAAGAAAATAGATTGCCAATTCCAGGATATCGCCGGCGAAGCCAGGAATGGAACGGGGGTGGTTCTTTGTCGCCTCATTAGCGAGACGGGGCATGACAGCTAGGGCTCTGGTAGTGTTGCGCCTCTCTAAGAATACTACGCCAGTTCAGTGTAAAGACCTTGTGGATCAGGCCCTCACACGGGCCAAAGCGCTTTTAAACCCGAAGTGCACTTAAGTTTATCTGTCTCATGACAGATCAGGTGTAGCAGGGGGGAAGATGTAACTAGGGCCTAGACATTGCCGTAATCCCCGCAGCACACATGAGGTCCCTTGGGGTATCCCAAAACCAGGTGGAGAAGAATAAATCCATTTGGCATTTTTCGCCGCTTTACACCAGTCGTTGGGCTAATGCCTTTATTTTCTAAATAAAAAGAATATATATATATATATATATATATATATATATATATATATATATATATATATATATATACACTTGTTCTCCATATAATACGTTATGTATATGTAACACATCTCACGAAGGACTAGCTAAGCCAAAGTATCGAGCGATCGTGCATTGTGAGTATCACATGTCTGTTTCAATGAGGCTAGGCCGAGACCATTTCAGAAATGTGCCCCGAACGGAGGCAGTGTTTCCACGTTGTAAATCAAGTTCCAGACAATGTTTGAAAAAGGACGATGACCTGCTATCATCGGATGACAGGTCTCACAAAGTGCCGACTTTGCGGATCATTTTGCCTCGCTCGAAGGGTGTAAGTGTGAATCCGTCTGGACGTACGCCGTTCTCCGCGCAGAGGCCGGGGGTTTCAAGGATGTACAGACGACCGCATATATATACGTATATATATATATATATATATATATATATATATATATATATATATATATATATATATATATATATATATATATATTTATATATATATATAAACAAAGAGGAAAACATTGGCCCAGCTGCGTTTTTACGAACTAAAGGTTGATGGTACTACAGCTATCTGGCATTCGTAAACATATGTTCGATAGTTGCCTTGAGATGCGGCGGTATATCTCTGTATATACATGTACAGCGATGTACATGAGTCTCTGTCCAAATCCATTTGTAATTTTATAGAAGGAACTACTCGCGTAACGTTCAAAAGGCTCTAAACGGTCCGCCGCGCATTCGAAAGCAACTTCTAACGTCTGCTCAACTAAAGGGAGTTAACGTGTTATAACATTGCACTATATAAAAGTGACCGGGGTGTTGCACTATTCAATATGACATTTTTGTACTACATAGCTTATATATAGGGAGGAAGCGGTGCATGCATGTGTAACGGGATATAGTGTATCATATATAGCGCATTATATATATATCAGTTTGTACCACATAGTGTATATCGGTAGTGTATTATATATTGTAAAATTGTACCGTGTATTGTACTACAGTGTATATATATATATATGCATGTTGTCTTGCTTAAAAAGTGAGTCAATACTAGGAACAACGTCATTTAACACGCTTTGAGGGCACTTGATCCGCAGGCGTTTCGGGAACGTGTTTTAGAAGCTTTCCAATACATTTCTGCATTTGAACAGATAAAGATCCCAGATAGGAAAGCAATACGAACGTTTGGGAAGAACAAACAATTTGTAAAGGCAAATGTAGACATAAGAGGAACCGTTAAAATAAAACTGCGGAATATGGTATTTACATGGCTCAAGGATGCCTCCACAACCTCGGCAATGTGAAGGCTAAAATGAAGACAAGGCGTAATATATATATTTATTCCTTATGTAGAGAAAGTGGGTAAATGCAGCTGTTAACTTTACAGTCAAAGTTAAGTGCACGATGTTTCAGTACAACGCATTTGGAGGATGAGAAAATCATGCAGCAATGTCGTTGACAGCTGACTGCGAAAACAGCATAGGAGTCAGTAAAGCAAACAGGAAAATGAGTCTTAAGTCATCTACATGTTCAATATATCTGACATCAGGTGGCTGATACTTATTTTTGTCCAAAACAAGACTCGTGTATAGAATGAGGGATAAACATTCCCCTTAAGGCACACTAGATAACGCAGGATATGGTCAACTACGTTTAACACCAACCTTTACTCGAAAGTGTCGGTCGCTCAAAAATGCCTTTATCCATCGCACTGTACATGTGTGGACACCGAGACGTTCCAATTTGCGAAGCAGAAAACAGTGATATACGCTGTCAAATGCGCTCTTTTTGGTTAAAAAAGGCAGTGAAGCGTTCTGTGCGCATTGGCAAACATAGCCCAGTCCTGGGTCATTTCTAAAAGCTGTGTACATGTAAAACGATAAATGGTGAAGCCATGCTGGGCAGGGTCAAGTAAGCGGTTTAAAATTAAGAACTTAATTAAATGTTTTCAGGTGTAAGGCTAGTCATTGCTTTAAGACCGGAGTGAAAAAATAGATTGCAAACCCAGAGAAGGTATCCAAGTGATGTTGATGAGAAATGTTGCATGGGTAATTTGCCGCTGAAATACTTATATATAGTGTTCAAGAGACTGAGATGCAGTACTACACGACTTTAGCTTATGAGCAAGTCAATTTTTGTAAGTCTTAGTATATAGTGTTCAAAAGACTGAGATGCAGTACTACACGACTTTAGCTTATAAGCAAGACAATTTTTGTCCTGCTCCTAGAGGGCTTTCCTGGAGGAGCTGGAGGACGACCCCTGGGGGCGCCCATACAAAATGATCAGGGGGCTCCCCCCTTACAAGCGCAGGGTAGAAATATCCCCGGAAGATGCGCGGGCGGCCATCGAGGCGCTCTTTCCTCAACACCCACCCTTCGACCGCGCCCCCCCCTACCTAGAGGCTTCAGGGGAGGAGGAAGAGGATACCCCGGAGGTCACGCTCCAAGGGGTGCTGGACGCTGCGGCACGCCTCAAACAGGGAAAGGCACCGGGCCCAGATGGTGTCCCGGTCTCCGCGGTCACAACACTGATGAAAGAATTTCCAGAAGCGGTGGCGTCAGCGGCGACCGGGATGCTCCGGTCGGGCTCGTTTCCCAGCGCATGGAGGGCCGCAAGCTTGGTCCTCATACCCAAAGGCCCCAGCTCTTACCGCCCTATTTGCCTACTCGGCTCCCTGGCCAAAGCTTTCGAGTCTATCGTGGAGGCACGCCTGCGGGACTTCGCGGAGGAGAACGACCTGCTGTCAGAGGCCCAGCATGGGTTCCGCAAAGGCCACTCGACAATCGGCGCCATAAAGCAGATCCAGACGCAGGCCGAACTCCTCCACGAATCCCCGCCAAGAAGACGGGACCTCTACCTCGCTATTTTACTAGACGTACGAAACGCTTTTTACAGCCTACCCTGGAGAGTCATCCTGGAGACTCTTCACAGGAAGAACGTTCCCTTTTACCTACGGCGCATTATATCGAACTACCTAAAGGACCGGACAGTACAGTCCCACGGAATCGTTTTTAACATGACTGCAGGGGTGCCACAGGGCTCCATACTTGGCCCCCTGCTATGGAACATAGCGTACGACGACGTGCTGCGACTAAGGGACTTGCCCCCCGGGGTCAGCCTCCTAGCCTATGCCGACGACCTCGTCCTTACCGTCCAGGCCCGGACACCGGACCTGCTGCAAAGCCGTGCGAACGAAGCACTTGAAGACGTCGCCCGCTGGATGCAAGCGGCGGGACTCGCCCTCGCCCCCGCCAAGAGCGAGGCAATACTTTTGGTAGGACGGAGAAACTGTCCTGCCATTCACCTTCGCCTAGAAGACCAAGAGATTGTGCTTGTTGACAAGGTCAGGTACCTCGGGGTCACCCTAGACAGGGGTCTCCGCGGCACTGAACACGTGCGGCGGGCGACGGAGAAGGCAACCAAGACAGCAAACAACGTCGCACGGCTAATGCCTAATAATCATGGACCACGACAAACCCAGCGGCGAATAATCATGTCCGTGGCCGAGTCAGTCGCCCTATACGGAGCTCCGGCCTGGCCGACCGACACTCTGAAGCTTGCCGTCAACAGGACGCGCCTGCGTCGGGCCCAGAGGGTCGGAGCCCTCAGGGTGATCGCGGCGTACCGGACGGTAAGCGCAGCGGCGGCGTTCGTCCTTGCTGGAACGATTCCCTGGGATCTGAAAGCTGCCGAACGCCACCGCTTATGGGGTAACCCCCAGCGCAAGAAGGACGAGGAGCGTCGGCATACTATCGACCTCTGGCAGGAAGAATGGGCCGGCCTACAAGAGGGTGCCCCTGGCACCAGTCTTCGCGCCGTTATACCCGACATCAAGGAATGGCTAAACCGCCCGGGGGGTGAACTCACCTTCTACACGACCCAGATCCTGACAGGGCATGGCGACTTCCAGTCCTACCTGTTCAGGATCGGGAAGGCTCCCAGTCCTAAATGCATCCACTGCGGCGACGGACCGGAAGACACTTCAGACCACACGGCACTGAAGTGCCCAGCATGGGCGGAGCAGCGCGTACCTCTACTGCTTCTAATGAACACACCGAATTTTAACCTACGCGACGTCTGCAAAAAAATGACGGAAACGCTTTTAAACTGGAACACCACAGCCGGAGTCTTCAGAGCCATTCTACAGAAGAAAACGAGCGTTAACTACCTACGGCGCCCCCCCTCCCCGTGGCTCTCGGGGAACACACCCGCCAGGAGTAGAAGACTCGCCCCCCCTGACTGTTTGATGATATGCGCAACGCAGTTCCCAGTCAGTGTGGGGGACGGGGACATGACTGGTTTTTAGTGGGTTGGAGCCCCACACTACCGGCCCGCATCTGCAGGGAGCTCCCCTGCCGCGGTGCCCGCGTGTGCAACCGCATTTCCAAGTTAGTCCTCTATAAAAAAAAAAAAAAAAAGACAATTTTTGTAAGTCTTAGTATCCTTAATGAAGTCACACTGATCAACCAGCGAAGTAAACGAGTTCTATAACAATAACCAATAATCAACAAGTTTAGTGTACGTCACACTTACATTCGGACAGTTTATAAAAAAGGGTAGACCAGTTTGCACCGTCAAGATGACTCGCTATTAGAGCGGCATCTATTCGTTTGTAATCGAGCTGACTATTCGACGGCACTATGTCGCAGAAAGCAAGTACAATATTAAAACATATGGCGCAATGGTCAGATTTAATGAGAGAGGGAACAATATCCATATTTTGAATCATATTCAAGTTAGTGGTGAGGAGGAGATCAGGTATAGATCCAGACAAGCGTAAGCTAAAAAAAAGCCACACAAAAACCCAGAACATAAAGTTTAGGCTTTTCCGACTATCAAACGTATTGAAACAAGAAATAGTGGAAAGCAAGACAAATGCACAAACCTTCTTAAGAAAATCGAGGGTGATCCTAGAAGATAGTAAACGAAAGTAACGCGGAAAAGTTTTGCCCGAAAGAAGCAAATCAACGAGGCTCTGAAAAGTTTTGCCACAATACGCCCGGTTCGACAGGGGCCACTATTATGCGAAAGATACCCACGGGAGAAGGATATGTACCCCCAATGATAACAGTAGCGGAAGTACTCAAAGATGCAGCAAGTACCAACACTTACGAGAGAAACCAAAAGGCTCCAGAGCCATACGGAATTCCTCCCCTGGCGGTCAAGTTGCACAGGTTTTTATCACAGAGACAAATAGTGGAGCAATACCCGCAAACTGGAAACTGGCAGAAGTTGCCCTCAACCGTAAAGATAACCTTCTTCTCGGATTTTTGCGGGCAAAATAAACTCCTTTAAGCCTTCGAATACGGATTTATAAAAAAACAAAGTCAATGCTCAACGCTGTCCAATGTATTACGGCTAAGGCTGACCTTGGCCTGGCAATTACTAAACGCCAGAGACGCCTATATAACAGCGTAGTTAAAAGCCTATAAACAATACTAAACCTGGTGTGTATACATGTGAAAAGTCCAAGTGCTGCATAATATAATCTAGGTCGGCTCAGGATAGCTAGCAAATGCAGCGGGTTAACGACGTAGAGAAATAGAAAGCAAGAATCCATTGAAGGCCTGGCAAGCCAAATGTGACTAAATTTATTCTAAAACAACGACACACTTCAGTTTCTTACCCAAGACAGCGACAGATAACGCGCTCCTCCACAAAAAGTGCAAAGTGTATAGTGTCCCTTATTGATTGTCCGTATAAAAATTGCTCACTAGGTAATTTTTATATTGCCATAATGTTAGTGCCCAGAATTACTATTTGTTTAGGGAATTTGCCTAAACAGGTATCAAGAAAATTTCTAACCAGCTGCATAATCTTTAAAGCTTATCCGGGCGTCTACGTCTTCTAAATTATCAAGGCTTGTTTAATTCTCTAATGTGAAAAGGTAGAAATAAAGGAATGCCATATGTACATCTTGACCAACTAATACTTAAATCAAATAAGTTTAATTATGCTTGTATGTTGACAACAACAGAATGCAAAGCATGTCCTGATTCATCAATAAAATAAGTGGGATGAACATTTGTAAAAAACAGACATAAACAAACGAACATATTTTGTTGGGATAGATTAACTGCTGAACGAAACTCACGAACGTTATACGCTGCATGCAGGAATGGCGGTGGTCCATCGTATTGTCTATACATTAACTTAAGAGAGAATCTCAACCTTCCTTAGATTTTTTCATTTTTTGTTATTGCTGCTTTTTCAAGGAAAAGGTCGCGCAAAGCTTGAGGCTGGAAGGAAGGCATTCGCTCAAAGCTCATATCAAAACTAGCTTGCTTGACAACTAAATGGCCAATCGTTGCCTGCGGCTTTTCCAACTAGACTGTGTAGGATTAGGTCTACTTCAGCCTACAGAGCATTAGTAAGATTGTTTCTAAAGTATATCTGCTTTTTAAAGTAGGGCTGTAAATATTTTACGATGGCTCTTACATGGAAAACATATAGGCACGGCGTAATATCGTGTCTACTTATATCTAGCGCCTACTACTTATATCTATCAGGTTGCTTCTAGCACGCGAACTTGTACCAGCAAGACTGATTATGGCATGATTTTCCAGTCAGCTGTGTTTTACTGCTTAACACTGTCGACCATTGCTTTAGTCAAAGTGTTTAGTCGAGCCAAACTCTTGGAAACACGCCTCTGTTAGTAAACATATTAAATAAATATAAGCATATTAGCATGCATTTATAATATGTGGATACTATATATAGTAGTATGTACGTTTTGTTTCCTCTACGAACACACATTTTTGGTAAAAATCAACAAGCCCTTGAGCTTTTAAGCTCGGGTATATTGTCAGCAAGAAAAAAGTATCTTAGCTTTGTACGTTTTTGCGACACATTACATGAATGACGAAGCACCTTTATCTCTAGATTAATGCAATGGTAAAGACAAAGTATTTAGGTGAAAACATTCTAGCTAAAGTGATACGTTTTTGGACAGGATTGCTGGATCTGTCGAAGGATGTGCCATGACTGCTGCTTCGATTTCAACTCTCGATGGCTACGGCCGCCCACGCCACCATCACTACTACCGACGACACATTTACGTGCTCAGAATGTTTGCGTGGACATCGCTCGTCGGATTTGGTCAAGGGACAAGGGAAACGAAGCCCGGGCTCGAAGGGGAACCCAAGAGAGTCTGAGTTCATGGGGAAGTTACCCACCTCAAATCGAACGGGGACGGTGGACTCAGCTTCGTTGTCGTCGCCGGTTCCCATGGGAGATCGAAAAAGCGATTGGGGAAAATCAGCTATCGCCACCATTACTACTACTGCTACAGCAAGTATGGAATGAACCATAGTGGGAGGGGTGTCTTTGTGTGTCTGTCTATGCTAGCGTATGGTGGCTATCTACCGGCTTCCATTCGGGCGGGCTTGCGATGTTGTGCGAAGCGGGTAGAATAGGGAAGCAGCGTTCGTCGAAAGCCGTGGACGACACTAGTGGCGAGCACGAAACGACGTTGGCCGCGGCAGTGCCACGAGAAAAATGCGCTGGAGAAAAAGGGGGCTGGAGAAGGGAATTCGCAAAATCTCATCGAATTGCCTTTAACACGTCGAAGTTGTCTGTGTCGATCTGGTGGCGAATTCAGAGACCCGTTGAGGAATTGTCCAGGCGGAAGGAACGCTGTGTGAACGCTCGCCGCGTCATCCGCGTGGCGATGACAACAATGCCGTCTGGTCCTCAGGCAGCAACTACCGCCGACGAAATGCAAACGCTTTTGGTTAGCCGGTACAGCACGGCGCGAAACACAAAGACAAGGAATAGTTAATTATTACAAACACACTCGCACGCATACATACACACACACAAAATAAAAAGGCGTCAAACAAAACATTTGGAAACAGGTGTGAAAAACCGTAGTGAAATTGTGCCGTAACTAGCGGCAGTGATGGTCGTCTGCTCGCGCTGAGACATCGATCATCCATAACTATGTATACTACTAAGCCTATGTATATTTTGTCCATGTATATATTTATAAGATGCGGCAAAAGTCACTTAAGACATTTTAACCATTTTTACATAACATACAAGTAAACTGGTATCGTCAAGATTTAAGATTTATTAGAAAGTAAGGCCTTGCGTGCCGTCATGTCTAAAAAATAATATCAGGAAGATGGCGCTCCGAGACTTTTTGTCATTGTCTACACAAAAAACACAATTTCTGATGATCTTTAGAATAACGTAGTGCATATTTCCGAAATCTCCTGGCAAATATGTTGCTTTAACTCGTTAATGATAGCGGGCTTACTGGGAAACATCGTCAGCCCGGTAGTGCGGTATCCGCGTTGCAACCCATTTTTAGACTTCGAACTAAATGTAGTTTTGTTGAGGCGTTCTGCTATATGATAAGGAAGCATATATGTCATTTAAGTCAGAACTTAGTATATCTTACACAAGCGCGCGTATTAAGGTATTGCTGTAGTATCCTTCAGTAGTAAGTTCTCCGTTAGGCCCTTTCGTCAAGACTCGGATCTAAGCTTAATACAAGAACACGTAGATGGATGGTCCGAGGGCGGAGATGCAAAAGCAAAAAATGAGTGACTACACATCATATTGCAATTGCAAACTGTTTTATGTTGCAGACGATTTATCTCTTCTCGTATCAAACTTAGATCCAAACTCTGACGATAAGGCTTAAGGGAAACCTACTACTCAAAGGCACTACAGTCATACCTTCATAAAAAAAACAAGGAGGATAGCATACTTGTAGCATCGTATTGCCCGATTCCATAGATTAACTAGTAGTACTTCAAGACATTTGCGAATGTCATGCTACAATGCTTAAAGCAGCAAGTCTAAAATAGAAAGGTGTTGCTCTAAGGTAGATCTACCTAGACTGAACTATCAACATAAGAGAGGAGCATTCCCTCCTTATCGAGTGGCGGTTTACCCTCGGCAAGGGCACGCACACAGAATTCGTCTGCCTTCACACATCACACTACAGGACTGCGAGGCAGGCAAAACACGCACATAAAGCCAATATCTGCCAATATCGTCTGGTCTTGTCACGTCCCTGGCCCCGTAACTGAGCAGCTCCGTACGGAACCTACAATTTGTATAATATATCTCTCACACACCAAGTATGGCGAAGCTAGGAGATAGGCGTAAAGGCGAGGATTCCAGTGGGTCCCTACGAGAGAAAACCAGTGCACTATTTGTCGAAACCGCGATGGGAAAATTATACGCTCATTGCTAACGCAAACGTCGAGCCTGTTCAATGCCTTGAGTAGATTCATCTCTTCTATACGAAACTCTCGGCGAACGACGTTATTGATCATGTTAAACTAGACACAGTGAAATGTGAGAAATGTGCGCTACCAGTGTCTATCCCAGACTCGGATATGGAAATAGGTGATGCATCAGCTGATGCCGGCGCGCGCAGATAATTCAAACTCAGCGCTGCTGAAGCAGTAATTCATTATTATGGTTTATTAACACCCAGATTAAGTGAATTATAAGTGATACTAAGTAAAGCATTTATGAATACGAAAAAATACGGAACATAAAAGAAGTACTAAGTGAGTTATCTTCAGAAAGTAAAAACCTCAAGAAATCGGTCGACGCGTTGTCTGTAATGACTGCGAAGCTAGAAGAAGACCCAGGGTTGCCGAGCCAAGAAGTATCTTGATTAAGACTGTAAGTCGAAAAATTACTCTAGGTGACACTAAATTCTAGCCGCTGCCAACTGTAAAAGCTCGAAGCAGCACCCGGCGGATTTTCATCTCCAACATGTGTTCCAATGTCTTTGCTGGAAAGCTGTACAATCATCTGAAAACACGTGGCCGTATCCATCCCGTATCAGTAAAACGTCTTCGATTGCGTAGCGGCGATCACGGGAGGACGAAACCCGGCTTTCTTTTGCGACCTGATATAATATTAGAAAGTTATCCGAGAATATGACTAGCCTGCGGCAAACTTATTCTGTACAGAAAACCACACCCTACCATTGCGGGGCATACGAGACAAACAAATTGAAATTTATTTGCCTCAATGTTCAATCAATTTTAAAGCCTGGTGCTCCGTAATGTAGCGACGATCGCTGAATGACTCTTCGTCGACCTGCACAATCCAGTTCGGGAACAGGGGAAGAGTTGTTGAGCTCCTTGGGCAAAGGTAGGCACATCGCCGCGGTTGACGCTAGCCAAGCCGTACCAATCCCGCCATGACGCCACGAAGCTGAATCTCGACTTCAAAAACTGGACCAGATTTTTTAAGGTTGTTTCTCCGTGGATTTTATGTACGCTAAACTTATTGAGTATGCGCATTTTTTTTATCCAGGTACATGTACCACAGCGAGAGTGCAACACGGTAGTTAAGTACCAGAGATACACGGCAGACATGCATCCAGAGTAACCAACCTCGACCACAAAAAGCCCATAATCTATTTGTTAATTGATTGATTTATACACATCTCACTCAAATAAGGTGTAATATACAGTTCACATATTTTTCCATTAATCTTTATCTTTTTCACGCTTTCGGCGAGAAAAGTAGTGCACGGTTGTTTATCCAGTGCTGTGCATTTCACTGTAGGTGCACAACTCATACATCCCGTAAAAGGCTGCTTTTTCGCGAAAAATATGGACCGAGCGTGAGGAGCACCAATTGATGGTATATAGAGTAACATATAAAAAGAGAGTAATAAATACAGCGAGGGGATCAGGAGGCCGCAAAGACTTTTAGAACGGAGTATTTATGCAAAAAGCGCCCTCTATTTGTGCCTAAAGCGAATTTGTGCCTCCGATCCTTTTGGAAGGTTAAAACGCCTCCAGTACGATCAACTGTGAATGAGTCGTGAAAACGCTAAAGGAACTGACAGTATATTTGCGTATATTATCCGATCTGGTCTATGACCATCAACGACTATCTATAAAGAGCAGAGCTGCCGGTTTATAGGGGTGACTTGATCCTAATATAATCGCAGACAATAAAGGCTCCATAAGACACGGCTAACAAAGCATTCCCAATTGTAGAAGAGTAGATAAATGCTAACCACCTAGTGCTTGCACCTGATAGAGGCAAGGCACTTTACCTAACCTTGTGATGACGGGCCACCCGATATAGATCAGGCAAACAGCGACTGCTTCCGGACAGGCATTGACACCGTGTGGGCTGGGACGACACATATAAGACTTGTCGCCCCAAACCTGGCACGATTTCAGCCGGCCTTGGGCCGAAGTTAGCTCCGATTCATCACTTTGGCCTCGGTTGCTGCTCTCTATCTACTCATTACGCTCCACCTGTTTGTACGGACACACATGCAAGCTCGACCCAGAGGACTTTAGCGACCAGAGTTAGCTAGATGTACCGGAAGATTTCGAACGGAGCTCTTCTGGTCCGAGGCATGTTGCCACTAGAGGTTCTGCTACGATAGGCAAAAATAGGCGCGATTCATGGACAGAGACCTGTATATGACCGTACTCTTAATTGCCTACTGGTAAGAAATGTAACTAACACCGAAACCGGGACGACCAAAGCTGGTTTAAACATCTAATACAATTTCTCATAGTTTGGTTGGATTCAGGTAGCAAATTGTTCTATTGTACGCACGTATGCTGTCCTCACACAGGGCATGTCCAAGCAACATGGTCAACTTCGGCCAAGCTAGCACGGCTACCGGTGTGCAATGTGACTGCAGGGAACTCGACAACCGGGCCCTAGGTAAACCACGGAGTTAGGGCATTCATATAGATGTAGAATATTCCAGAGTCCAACACTAATCACGATTATGGAAGACGTGCAACAAGCGGCACGTTACCTTGGCAAACAAGCAAATACCATTTAACTCTTCGCAGCAATCTGATCTGCCATATATATATATATATATATATATATATATATACAGATAGTTCAACAAGTTCTTAAAATGAAAACCAAGAATTTTCCAAATCTTGTTTTTAATTTTTTCTTATTCGATATACTCCCCAAGAAGCTCAATACACTTTTCCCACCGAGATTTCAGAGCATTTATACCTCTTGAGTAGAATTCCGCGTCTTTAGACTGAAAATAGGCATTGACAGCAGCCTTAACCTCTTCATTGCTGGAAAAACGCTTTCCACCGAGACTATTCTTCAAATGTCCGAAGAGGAAATAATCAGAGGGGGCCAGGTCTGGAGAATAGGAAGGTTGTTCAATAAGTTCGAACCTCAGTTGGGCCAGTTTTGCCGTTGCTTGCCGCGACTTGTGTGCGGGAGCATTGTCCTGGTGAAACAGGACAACCTTCTTCTGCAAAGCGGGCCGTTTCACGATGAGTTCTTGCTTCAGGCAGTCCAACAGTCTTGCATAATATTCTCCCGTGATCGTTTTACCGCTTTCAAGGTAGTCGACCAGAATTATTCCACGTTGGTCCCAAAAAACCGTAGCCATCATCTTTCCGGCCGATGCCGTTGTCCGCACCCTCTTCGGAGGTTCTTCACCAGGTGCACACCATTGACGAGATGCTTCTTGGGTCTCGGGAGTGTAGTGATGGACCCAGCTTTCATCGACGGTCACGAATCTGCGCCAAAAATCCGACGGATTTTTCGACATCTTGGTCAAACTTCGCTGTGAAGCGGAAACACGCGCGTCTTTTTGGCCTTGGTTGAGCAAATGCGGCACCCATTTTGCTCTGAGCTTTTTCATCTTCAAGTTTTCGTGCAGGATGAAATGCACACTACCCAAACTGATCCCCAAGGCCTCCGCTATCTCCCTAATGTCTACTCGCTTATCTGCGGCAACGATTTTCCGCACTTTCTCCACGTTTTCCTCATCAGTTGCCGTTTTTGGGCGTCCTGAACGTAGTTCATCCTCGGTGCTCCTGCGACCTCTTTTTAACTCATTAATCCAGTTGGAAACAGTGGCAAAACATGGCGCAGAGTCACCGTACACTTCGTCTAACTCAGTTTTCACTTGGGTCGCATTCCAACCTTTTAAATAAAAATGCTTGATAACCACTCGAAACTCGTTTTTCTCCATTTTTCAAAATCACGCCGATACGTTGCACGGGAAAAGCGATCAAACGAAATCGCAACGGCCAATCACCATAATATTTTGACTGCTAGCATTGGAAAAGTTGCCGTTTCCAATAGCGGTGAAAGCGCGCCAAAATTAGAATTCTGAAAAGCTCATTTTAAGAACTTGTTGAACTACCTGTATATATATATATATATATATATATATATATATATATATATATATATAAATATATATATGTATATATATATATATATATATATATATATATATATATATGTATATATATATATCATCGTATTTATTTCACTCATATTGAGTATGCATATAACATGAACAATTATACATATTATACAATTATACACTCAGCTCCTCGCGGCATGTTATACGAGAGAGGCAGTGCAGTGATCTCTTCGCAAGGGCCAGGCAGGCAGATGCATGAAACTTCGTACACGCCTGAGAGCACAGTCGACAGACGCACTCGGTGTACTCTTCGTGGAAGCTCGTATTCGAACAAACCAGGTGATGATAGGCATGAACTATGTATCTGGTATAGACGTGGCGATTGTCACGCGCAAGACCAGACCAGAGGTGAAAGGCCCTGAAAACATCCAGGTCTCCGACCTCTCGTCGGACTTGTTCAACTTTATTTTCCCATTCCGAGATAAAGCTCTCGAATGGTACTGTACGCGGCGTCTTCAACCTTAATCGAATGATCTCAACAACTGGTGCACAGCCTGACATTAGGTACACAAAGCGGCTCCTTGCCCGCATTGACAGGCAAAGTACTCGCTTCATGTACATTGTAAAACACCTTTCAAGCAAACCAAAGTTTGCCCGAGTGAGATGTTCCCATACTCTGTCAAGACCATACATCAGCGCCGGAACAACCTTTAGGTAGAAAAGCGCCACTGCCGTCGGGACGGACAGTCGCCGGACATCGCCTATTTCTCCATAAAGAGAAATTAGGGCTGTGCGCGCTCTCTCGACGATGTGAGCAGTGAAGGTCGTCCCAGTATAATGAAGCCGAAGCCCCAGATACCGGAAAGAGTTAACGATTTCCAAGGATTGGCCGCCGCAACGTATAACGTCTTTAGCAGCCAATCGACCTCCTCTTCTGAATTTCATAGCCTTGGTCTTCATGGCGTTTATTTCCAGCCCTCTTGAGACAAGGAACACCTCCGCCAGAGAAGTGATGCGCTTGATGGCACCCAGGTCGTGATGAGCGACCACTATGTCATCTGCGTACATCACAACTGTGGCCTTCTGGAACTCCTGTCGAATATAATCAACAAAATCGGCAAGCAGAAGAGTGAAGGAGACGCAGCTCAATGGGTCGCCTTGCGGGGTTCCCACATTTTGCCTTACCTGCAACACTTCCTGCTCACCTTGTACCAGTAAGGTGTCCTCATCAAAGAAACTGGAAATTACGCTAAGAAGAGAGCCACCAACCCCTGCGTATCGGAATGACTTCACCAGGAGATCTCGAGGTGCTTTGTCGAAAGCCTTGACGCAGTCTATAAAGACTGCATACAAATGGCCTCCGGGCTTTGCCACAGCTCGCTCTATCTCGGACTGAAGCACATGGATTGCATCACGCGTTCCTCGACCTCTTCAAAAGCCGAATTGCTCCGGTGGAAGGGTCTGGTCGACAACGTACTCGATCCGTTTTATAACCAATTTGCAGAAGATCTTCTTCAGCGTCCTTTCAGAAGCTATACCGCGGTATAAGTTTGGGTCTCGTCTGTCATCACCATGCTTACCCTTAAATAAAAGAGAAAGCCTGGCGATATGCCAGGCTCCTGGCATTTGTCCCCTCTTCATGATCTCGTTGAAGAAATCACAAAGATGGTTTGCCAAAAGTGGCTCAGACTGCACCCAGTGCTCATAGTACACTTGGTCTGGCCCCGCACTCTTTCCTCTCGGAAGAGAGTGCAGAACCTGACGTACTTCTTCTACCTCAAAGGGCAGATTCATAGTATCCTGATCCAATGTGAGCGGGTGCTCAATCATTGGAGACAGGCGTACCGTCTCGCGGTTATATAGAAGACCGGTCAGGTGACTCGTTACCTGTTCGTCGCTGAGCAGGTGGTTCGCCCCCCTACGAGGCCGTACGACGTAGGCTGGGGGCTTGCGCTCCGCTCTTTTGAGCAGTCGGATTTCCTCCCGCCTAGCGTATTCACGCTTGTGGTCAAGGCATAGCTTTATGTAAGCTTTTCTACTATTGAAGTAGTCAAGCCTGCGTCTGGCTAGCAGCTGTGGTGGTGCCTTTACCCTCGCTTGGCGCAAAAGCTCGAGCACCCCACGGTGGGCGAGATAGCAAGCCTGAGAAAACCACTGTCGTGATCTCCTCTGCCCCGGTCTCTTCCACCTGACTGCACTTCTCATGGTTCTCTCTAGCAGTTCACAACAAGTATCCACATCACAGCCCACCTCGAGGCTATCAACCTCTAATAGTGAAAGGTCAACACGCCTCGTGGCAACCAGGTGTGGGTCGCCTTGCTGCTTAAACCAGATATCTGGAATATTTGCGACTGCTGACACCGGTAGGTGCTTCCTTGCAGCCACCTCGAGAACATCGAAGCTTTTAACTTCGCCATCGACAAGGTTGTGAAACAGTAGGTCAATGGTGCTGCTTCCGTTATGACTTATATACGTGTGGTCTTCGCGTGCATTTGCACATCTCAGACCAAAGTATTCCATCAACTGGAGCAGCACCTCTCCTTTATCGTTAGTGGCCCCACCATCAATACGGGCATTGAAGTCGCCACCGACGATGGTTGGCATAGACAGGTCGAAACCTGATATACCGGAACTCACCCTGTCAGCGACCTCTGCCGAGTCAAGATGTGGGGGGAGGTAGAAGACGGCTATGTTCACCCTCATAGACAAGAGACCCACATAGAAATCGTTCTTCCTCACACATTGCGCCGGCAGTAAACGTTTATGTAGGTAGATTGACAATCCACCCACTGGTCTACCACGGCCTCCAGCAGGTAGAACTGCCAGCTGGTGGAACCCTCGCATATTATTGATATGCAGTTCCTCCCGCTGGAAGGTCTCCGTAAGGAGTGCAATGTCCACCGACGTAAGCATGTCAACTGGCGCTAGGTCTATTGCTCCTCTTAGTCCCTCGCAGTTCCAAAGAAGCAGCCGCAGAGACCTAGTAGTCTCCACGTTAGCATCTCTAGATCTGTTCAGTCACTTGCGAAGAGCTGGACCGCCAGGCGCGATGAAGCTTTCCATAACCATTTTCTCGTAGGGAGCACCACCAGCCCAACGACGAAATAGGATACCTTTTGGCCAGAACTCACTCTTGCTGCACTTTGCGTACTCGCCGTCACCCAGCACTCCACAGAACACGGCATCATTTCCCTGCGTTTGCATTTTGAATGCTGCCTTTACACAAATGCTCCTGTTAACGAGCCATGTGTGTAGGTTGACAGCTGACGTTTTCGCCGCCAGCCGTGCTACTCTCAGCGCGCTGAACCTGCCTGGCCCAGCATACACTTCAAGATCTCCTACACCATCAGCTGCACTGCCTTTCTGCATACGATGCTTTGTTTTGCCGCTCCTCCTCCGTTGGACGGTGACAAAACCATCGTTGTCTTCCTCGTCTTTCCTCGCCTCTGCGGTTGTCTCCGTTGGCGACGTTGCGGCCGCTGCCGCTTCCCTTGCCGTTGGCGTGTTGTCATCCATCGGCTCATTTTCTTCTCAAATAGGAACACCTTTCTTCACAAATAGGAATAGGTGTTCCTATTTGTGTGGCCAAAACGCTAGGGTATGGTCAAACTCGGTGAGAAAATCATTTTTGCCAATGGGTGGAAGCCGGGAAAACGTTTTGTTTAGGAGTGAGGATGAAATTTATAAAAGCAGTTATTCTGTCTTTTTTCTCCTACATAGTTGTGCAAAATCTACGTTTGCGGGAGAACCAGTCAACGCATGAAGAAACTGATTACACCGGCGTGTTCGGAGGAAAATTCTGCACAACAGAAGACACTTTACTAGCCTGCGTAGCAAAAAGCTAATACCCAGATTAAGGAAAGTCATGAAAAGTCGATATTTTACGTTAACGCCTTTTCATGAAAAATCGTAAAATTTTTCCATTGCGACCAAAAATGTACGTCCGAAAGACCACTCTCACGCAATAGCAAATTTAATGCCCATCATTTTCGTATCAAGGTGATGGTGCTGCGTTACGTAGTTGCCAAGTAACTAAGCTTTTTCGATAGCCATATCGAAAGCGAAGGCATGCATATTTCCATAGGGCGTATGAGAAAGTTAGGTACATATTTTGAGGTTTGGTAGAACTCAACAAGAGAATAAATTTTCCTAGTGGAAAGAGGGGGCGGAAACGTCTTGGCAATTTTTTACGGTTCTGAACGTGAAGACTTGCACGTAAAACATAACAAATATGACTGTCGAAAAAGCTTAGTGACTTGACAACTACGTAATGCAGCACCATCACCTTGATACGAAAATGATGGGCATTAAATTTGCTACTGCGTGAGAGTGGTCTTTCGGACGTACATTTTTGGTCGCAATGGAAAAATTTTACGATTTTTCATGAAATGGCGTTAACGTAAAATATCGACTCTTCATGACTTTCCTTAATCTGGGTATTAGCTTTTTGCTACGCAAGCTAGTGAAGTGACTTCCGTTGTCCAGAATTTTTCTCCGAACACGCCGGTGTAATCGGTTCCTTCGTGCGTTACCTGGTCCTCCCGCAAACAGAGATTTCGCACAACTATGTAGGAAAAAAAAGGCAAAAAAACTACTATTATAAACTTCACTCTCTCTCCTAAACAAGACGTTTCCACGTCTTCCCTCCATAGGGAAAACTTATTTTCTTGCCGAGTTCTATCAAACCTCGAAATGCGTGCACAACGTTATGAATGACCCTGTATAGATATATATAAATATATATATATATATATATATATATATATATATATATATATACATATATATATATATATATATATATATACATATATATATATATATATATATATATATATATATATACATATATATATATACCAAGTACTCATTTATTTAAGTGTAGCAAAATATACATTTGTGATGTAAGAACGTGTGCACAGCCCGCTGGGGCATAACTCAAGGCACTAGGTCCAGGCCTGGGCTGGTCCACCTAGCCATGGTACCTCTCACCGAAGCGGCATTCCCCCTCTGAACATCTAATGACAGACGTTGCAGTAAATACTCGCCCGCCCTCTTGTCTCCTGTAGCGAGCGCCAATCTTTTCCCGACATCCTTGAGCAGTTTTGTCGTGAGCGACCCAGGCCCCCCCAATGTCTCGAATGCAAGCGGTGAGAACAAGTGTGGATAACTGATGCTTGAATATTTTCTGCACTTGGCTGCTTCCGCTAGGGCTACCGCGTGTCCAGGGCGGGCTGCGCCCGTACCGACCATTGAGGGGGCTAAAGAGTCGGTTACGGTCGCGTCCCACACCAGCATTTGGCCCCGCTCGAAGGGAGTCAGGGTCATTCCATCAGGTCTCCTTCCATCGTCTCTGACTAAGCCAGACGGCTCCAAAATGCATGGGTAGCCTGCCGATCGAAGCCCTCTGCTAAATGTCTCGTTCAACGCCGAGTGGCGTGCGATTCTGCCTGAACTCTGGAGACAGGAGAGTCCATGGTGACCAAGGGAGTCGACCTCGTCACCGCATCTGCACCGGTGTGGGGAGACTAGCTCAACTCCTAACCTCAACCCGACTAGTATTCGTGTAGACTCATCGTCGAGCAGGGTACCCAGCAGAGGGCTCGGGAGAGCGTGTAGCCATGCACCTGCACCGGGCGACGAAACTGCCTGTAACCTCGCTTTGCTAGCGGCCGTAGTTGTTCGGTCCCACAGGCCGTTCCATCGGCCGTCGTTTGCCATTTCTGACCACGCGCGCTGAAGAGAAGGAGTCTCCGGTAGAGACCCGCAGAATGCGATGGCGTCATCGTGGGTCTGTTCAAGCGTGGCCTGGAAGTTTGCAATCGCCCGGGTGTCCAGGATAGACTCGACACCACTAGTCGCCGAATGTAAAGAGGCGATATGTGCTGCGACTGAAAGAGAAACAGCTTCAGGCAGGCCCAGTCCGCCACTGGCAACCGGTAAGAAGGCCTGAACTAGGGAATCGTCTCGCAGCCGCAGGTTGAGTATAGAATCCAACGTATACATATATATATATATATATATATATATATATATATATATATATATATATATATATATACATATATAAATATATATATAAGGAACCTTTGCAAGGAACCTTGAGGATATATCTCTCGCACCGGGTCCATAAGAGCGGGGGCTACCATCAAGCAAGGACACGGACAACTGACTCTTAACTTCACGTGACACCTTTTTACCACCATTTTTATTAAGGCGAGCACTGCCGAGTGTGCAAACGTATTGTAAATGATTAATAAATCATCACAATATTTTCTATATATATACGTACGCGACACTGCTGTAGCACACGAATGAACTTATAGGCTAAGTCTTCATTAGCTACTTTGCTATGCACATTCCGAACTTTGTTTGGTGCGGCTTTTCACCAAAATACGGGCTAAACTAAGAGCAGCAGATAAAGACTGTGCCTGTGCCCGTTCGGCAGTTATCGTGACTAGCTGAATGATGTGTATATATAGAAAATAATGTGATGGTTTATTAATTATTTACAATACACACACTCGGCAGCGCTTGCCTTCTATATATATATATATATATATATATATATATATATAGAGAGAGAGAGAGAGGGAGAGAGAGGGAAATGCGTGTGTACATGACACTACAGTAGCACATAGCTTATACGCTAATGCATGCACTCTGATAGGCTGTCAGGAAAACGTCCTGGTGTGGCGCACGCCACCAGTCGTCAGCCGGGACATTTAGCCATATCATGCCTGTTAGCCTCACAAAGTTTCTTTCCTTCTCCCTCTCTCTCTCTCTCTCTCGCTCTCTCTATTTCTCTCCTGTGTGCTCTCACGTTGCCTGTCTTGTTTCTGTCTATTACGATTTGTGTGTGACGACGACCGAGAGTTTCGACACGGGCGGCTGTGGCCCGTTCGAAACCGGAACCGAAAGTAGAGCAAATGAATGTTGCTGCTTGTTGACGCCGTAATCATGAGGAGAGTAATCACGCTGTCACAGCAGCGCTACTAACAACACCAGTACTGCCAGCAATGGTGCCAGTGGCAGCGGCAGTAGTATTCGTGGCAGTAATAATCCAGTGCACACACGGCCACAGACACACATAGATAGCCAGACACTTGTCTAAGGGAGGTTAATGCAATTACCGGCATATTGAATTACGGCGAGTAAGAATTATGCTATGTCTCTTTGCTTGTTTAGCGCACCATGAACAGCGCTGTCGAATTCGCTGTCGTGGGCGTGTCCATCCATTTGTCACAGTAAGTTAAGCTCAGTGCCGTAAACAGTAACACGTTTTTAGGACCGAGTCGCACGACTCGGTCTATGCTCGGGCCGAGCGCAGAGACAGAAAAACAAGAAGTACGTCAGTATGGCACAGAGAGCGAAAGATATATAATTATTAAGGCACAATAGTTTTCTATGCAACATTATAAAATGGGACCCTACTAAAGACTGTTTTTGTGACGCATCCTTCTCGTCTGTGTAGACGATCAAAGAGTGAATCCAAGTCTACGATTACTTGCATAAATATAAACCGGTTCGCAGGTTTGACTTTGCAGCGGTGCAACCGTGTACCTTAGAACGTAAATTATTATTATTATTATGAAATATACATATTTATTATTTGTGTCTTTAAAAATACAATTGTCTTGTATGAACGTTTCAAATAATAATACAAATATTAGAAGTGGCTAAAGCTCCTGCGCGTCCGCACCTTGGCTGCCCCGAGTCGCATCTGATAGGCTATTCAACGACGGTACCGCAGCACACGATGCCGCGTGGTACCTGGGGCATCTTTCGCTACATCTTATACATATACATGTATCTGCAGGTGCATGAAACCACCCCGTCCCGCATAAAACGTGATGAAAGCCAGGAACAGCAAAGCGCGTGAGAACGTGTCGGTTCGTTCGCTTGAATCGATCTCCGCCATTTTCCCCTCCCAAGAGCTGATAAATTGCGCGTAGGCCGGAGTGGAAGAGAGTTTGAATCTACGCTTTAGGTCCTCTATAAGCAACGGCGTGTCACATAGCAGATAAACGTATCTGTGCAACGATGTACGATGCAGACCTAGAGCTCGTTTCAGGAATGCAGGCTTAATCCGCTCGAGTTTCTCTAGTTGCGCCGACGAGAGATAATCCCAGATGACCTGTATTCCGTAGGAGGCGGCTGGCGCTACCGTTATGTTGAACAAAGCTAGCGTCGTTCGTAGGGATAGTTTCGAAGGAGTTCGTATACTAACACTTGCAACCAGCGCTCGGCGCGCTCTGTCCGTGATGTGCTCCACGAAGAACCGATTGTTTGTAGGGAGTATCACCCCTAAATATTTGAAGTTGTTTACATACTTCAGAGATGTCTTGTTTATATGCAGAGCATCAGAAGCCGCAAGACGACCGCCGCGTCGGAATTATATGGCTTCTGTCTTGCCCATATTAATTAATTGGCCTGCCTCTTCCACATACCCCGACAGCCTTGCCAACACTCGTGGACTGGACAAACGGGTCCAGAGCACTACTCCGTCGTCTATGCTCACTGAATTTTCCTGCAGTATGGCCTTAATCAGCAGTAGCATGTTTTCAGGAACCCCGCACTGAGTAAGTTTAATTAAAATCTTGTCACGTGGCGCCATATCGAACGCCGATTTAAAATCCACAAATACCGCGAATAGTGCTTGTTGTGGCCTCCGGATCGCCTGATGCACCTCTTGAAGCAAGATCTCACACGCGGTCATGGTAGAGTGACCTGCACGAAATCCATGCTGCTCAGGCGGGATACAGAAGCAAGCCTCCAGGTACCTTGTCAACCGCCGAGTGATGAGGAGACCCAGCAGTTTGTAGCAGCAGCTCTTCTTCGCGATAGCCCGCCATGAGGATGCGTCATGAGGGCTGCCTTTGTTCTTCGGGACGATGCTGAGAAGAGCATTGCTCCAGCATGCTGGCAGACGTCCAGGCGTTGAACAGACTCGTCCAACAAGGAAACATGTCAGCCGCGTACTTCAGGTGTTCGTTGCGGATCAGGCCCGGCCCAGCCGCCTTGTTTGACTGAAAACCGGCGCCTCAAACACTGAAAACTCGGCGCCTAAAGCCTCACGCATGGCAGTCGTTTCCTCGTCCCATACACAGGCATAAGATGGGACCTCTCGAGGGATGGTATCTGTCGCCGCGTACATCCCTCCAAAGTGCTCTATTAGCACATCCGAGCTGATAGGGCATGCCATCGGCCCGTCTTGCGTCAGCCATCTGTACGGCTCCTTCGATGCCCTTATTACTTGCTTGTCCTCTTCCCTTGCAAGGTGCTGCTGACGGGCTGATTCGAGTATTCGACGGTATCAGCTTCTTACAAGGATGAAAAGAGGTTTCAATGCTGGATGCCGTCGCGCCAGTTCGCGAGTCAGTTGTAATGCGGTGGACGCCATCTTACATGTCGCATTAAACCACGGGCGCTGGCGTTGCGGCCTCACCTCTGCCACTGACGATTTCAGGACGTCGGTTAAAGTGCAGGCGTAATAATCGATATCCGTATCGCGAGAAACAGGGAACAAGGCTGCCAGCTTGGGGCCTAATTTGGTCGGGTCCAGCGCCTTAGGAAGACCAACGTTTCTTCCGGGTGGAGCTGCCTCTCGAGTGAGAAGCAACTTGATTCCCACTGGAACGTGCCATCTTAGAGAGCTCCCTTCGCATAGTGCATTATTCTTGCCAATGTAAAGAGATCTTTCCGGTTGGACATTTGTAGCAAATATGTCGATTACCGACCGCCTTATGAAACTTTCGATCGTGGAGATGCTGCTATCGGAGAGTAGACGACATCCGAAGTCCCCGAGCAGCGCGAGCAGAGTGCGTGTACGTAGTTCATCCGGCTTGTCGATGCGTGTGTTTAGATCACCGGCCAGGATGAGTGGAGTGGACAGAGAAGGAAGAGCATGCATTGTGCAAGTGATCTTGTCGATAAAAACCGTCGTATTCTCACTGGTCGAGGGATGAACATAAGCGGCTATGATACTACATCTGCTGCCGTTCAGTACCAACAAATCGTCCTCTGCAAGTACTACTTTGACATTCTTAAGCCTCTGGTTGTACAGCACCGATACCCCGCCGCTCGGTCGATCTCGCCCTGAGGGAGGCCAAGCCAAGCAGTGGAATGAGTAGAAACCCGGTAATTCAAATAACTTTGGCAATAAAAAAATAATAATAATAATAATAATAATAATAATAATAATAATAATAATAATAATAATAATCTGAAAAACGAGGAAAGTATTTCGAGCTGTCAAGGAGGTACCACTTTGTACCCATTGCATTGGAGACACTTGGGCCTATTAGCACAGGTACGGCGAAAATCCTGAAGGATATTGGTAAGCGAATAGAAGATATTACGGGTGATCGACGCGAGGCCATGTTTTTGAGACAGATGATGTCTTTGGCCGTGTGTAGGGGGAACGTGGCTTCTATCATAGGCGCCATATACAAAAATCTAGCGTTTGCTAATTTGCTATTCAGCCATTTTTTTTCGGATCTCAGGCGACTTTTTCCCAATTGAGGAAATCAGCAGAGCATCATGAAATTGGCTTAAACGTTCATACCTCACAATTGTAAAACCGAAAATAATAATATTAATAATAATAATAATAATAATAATAATAATAATAATAATAATAATAATAATAATAATAATAATAATTATTATTATTATTATTATTATTATTGCTCTGACTATTTATTATTTATTATTATTTAGTTAATACAAGTGTGAGGTATGAACGTTTAAATCATGTTTATTCTGCTCTGTTCGTTTTCTGTCAATTCATGGCGCCTATAATGGAAGCCGCGTTCCCTCTACACACAGCCAAAGACATCATCTGTCTCAAAAACATGGCCTCGGGTCGATCGCCCGTAACGTCTTCGATTCGTTTTCCGTGTCTTGCAGGAGTTTTGCTGTACCTGTGCTGATGGGGCCGAGTGTCTCTAATGCAATGGGTGCAAAGTGGTAGCTTCTAGATAGTTCTAGATACTTCCTCCGTTTTTTTTTTTCAGAATCCGCACGTTCTGCTACCGATCCCGATTCAACTGCGCTGTGGCGTAAATATGATAACGCCGCCGTGCATGAAACCGTTACATCCCATACAAGGCATTTTCCGTGCGACCACAGGGGGATGGTGACCCCGTCAGGTCGCAACTCACTGCTGCCATTAAGACCTACTGGTTTGGGCGTAGATGGTATCCCTGCCCTTCTAAGAGCTCTTCTCACTATCGCGTTGAGTTCAGCGTGCCTTGTAAGTCTGCCGGGGCTTCCTAGACAGCTCAACGGGTGTAGACCATCCGAGTCAACCGGTTGGCCGCATGAGAGGCACGTGAAGGGCTGGCAGACGGGGGCGCCTATCCTAAGAGCTGACACCATGCGGAAGGGGTTTGGATCCAGCATGGTGCCAAGCTGACGGGAGGGCAGCGCTTGAAGCCAGCCCCCGCTGAAGGGATGTTGAGCCGCTAGAAAGACGGCACTCTCTCTTGCTGATGTATGGTTATTCATTATATCTCGCGCGGACTTCTTAGTTTTGTACGCTTCAAGAAGTTTCTGACTCACGTGCTCTCTCAGAGGGCCAAAGTCGAGTTGACTCCTGATTGTGGCGTCTGCCACCGCAGTTGCCTTTTTCAGTTCAATCTTTGCTTCCTTACCAAGAAGTGATTCTGCTAGGGAGCCAAATTGATTCAGGGATGCAGCATAGCACACTGCAGCAAGATCCGTAGCTCTTCTTCATATTGGTCAGTCGTGGGCGAATTTTTACCAGGGTCTCTCGTTTAGCATCGAGAGCGCGTGGGATTCCTTCGGCCATTACGGGAGAACCTAGAATATCTAGGTTACCCTGAGTTACACAAGATATCCCAGGAAGTGCTTCCATGATTTCTTGTATAGCTTGCGCCTGATCTTGAAGGGTGCCTCCGACAGCTAAAACCTCGCATTTGGCTGCATTGAGAGTCAGTCCTCCTGGTTCCTCAAAATTCAGTATAGTTTGCAGATCTCTCGCCACGACATTTGCGGGACCTCCCAAGACAGCGTCATCTAGGTACCAGACATTGAAAGGGCTCTGTAGGCTTGATACTAGATCCGAAATGCCAAGGCAGAACATAGCTGGTCCCAATGGGTCTCCCTACTGAATGCCAGTTTGTGACTCTATGGTTATATCTGTGTTCCAAGCGAGGATTGAGATCTTTTGGCTGCATTGAGCATTTGGCTGCATTGAGAGTCAGTTCTCCTGGTTCCTCAAAATTCAGTATAGTTTGCAGATCTCTCGCCACGACATTTGCGGGACCTCCCAAGACAGCGTCGTCTAGGTACCAGACATTGAAAGGGCTCTGTAGGCTTGATACTAGATCCGAAATGCCAAGGCAGAACATAGCTGGTCCCAATGGGTCTCCCTACTGAATGCCAGTTTGTGACTCTATGGTTATATCTGTGTTCCAAGCGAGGATTGAGAAATCTTTATAACTCTGCCATATCATCGGATAGGGTCGTGGGGCTTTTCTCTTTACTTCGTTGAAAATTCTGTCCCTTCTTATTGTGTTAAATGCGTTTCGGAAGTCTAGTTTAACTAGTACTTTTGTCGGTCCTTCTGCTTCCAGTGTAGCGTGTACAGTAGCCTCCGCTCCTCCTCTAATGGCAACACTCATTTGATGGGGTGAAACCGCCGCAACAATTGCCCGTTTGTTCATGGCCATCACAAATTTTGAAGCCGTTCTTCGTAGAGTTAGCCCGCATGCTATGGGCCTAATAGAATTATCTTTCTTTCGGAGGGCAGTTAAACTTGCACCGTAGAAAACGGGTTGGCAGAACGATGGCAAAGCCCCATTTAGCACTCTGGCCATAAAAATGCCCAGCTCGGTTAGTAAGCGCTCCGAAGATGGAATCGTCTGGTTTAGCATGTCTCGAAGATGTCGAGGCCGTAGGCCGTCTAAACCGGCTTCACTTGCAAAGGGGAAAGATCGAATGGTATCAAAGACGAGAGATCCTTCAACTCTATCTAGGTCTAGTGTGGCGGGCTTTTGCAGAAGAACTAACTGTTCTTGACACCCGGGTGGACTAACTGGGTGTTTGCTTCGTAGTTCAGACTCGGTATGTTTATCGTGTGGTGCCAATGTGTCTAAAGACAGTAGCGATCGAGCAGCGGAACGAATATCGCCTTCTGCTAATTTCATCTCTGCCTGGCGCACGCTGTGTTGATCGTTAGTGATATAAAACCTCTTGCCGATTGTGCTGGGTGTGATCGAGTCAGGGAGAGTTTGAAGTGTTCGAGAACCTATTTGTGCTACATTACTTTTAATCATTTTTGTTAGTGTTTTTTCCTGAATTTTTTGGCAAGGCAGTGTAAACATCAATGACGGAAGCATCATAAGATTATTCCAACTTTCAGGGTCGAGCTTCGTGTTAAAATTGCTTAATGCTGTCGTGTATGCTATAGCACAGATTTCTCTAGCCCCACGGGGTATGATTCTGGCTAGTCTTAAATTTCTGTGAGCATGTGATAGGACTTGTACTAGTAACTTTGCGTCAGGTTGCGTATCGGTGTTTGATGTGTTGGCTATATCATTGCTCGGACCCGGATTGTGAATCGTATGGAGGCTTCGACAAGGAGCCAGAGGGTGTTTACGTGTTATGTGCATTTTAAGGCCCTTAGAAGATCGTACAGCTAGACCACAGTAGTTGCAAACATATGGTGTCTGGGAGAGGGGTAAAGCCATTTCCGAGTCGTTCTCGGTGGCGTCTCGAGTGTTCTGATATTGTTGGCTAGTCATTTAAAGTTGGTTTCGCGGGACTCTGATCAACCGTTTCGGGCAATGCTGATAGCTGTGGGTCATCAGTACCGTCCAGAACGGTCTTTAAAAAAGCAATCCCAGTCTCGGATTCGAGATATGCCAAGATAGTCTTGATAACTGGATTATGATCTAGCCAATTGGAGAGCATAGGTTTAATTTTCTTCCATATTTTTAGGATTGCAATGACAATATGTGAAGAGTCATTTGATGATCTGTTTTTTTTCCCCTGCCTGTGACTTTATGATTGTCTTTTCTGAGCTCTGTTTTTTTGTTGTATCAGACGGTGTTTTGGGAGCAATGGGTGGTGGGTGTTATCTAGGTGCTATCTAGTCGCAAGAAGCACACTGGCACGTTTACGATCCACAGCCAGACTGACCGGCAATCGATTTGTGCAGCGTCCTCCGACGTGAGAGAGGGCTCTCATTGCGAGGGAGAACATTCTGCTACCAATCAATAGCGAGGTTGTCTGTAGTAATTTATTAGTAGGCATATAGCCTGTAACATCCTCCCTTTCGTATCAGATTACAAGTCTAGTCTCACTGGCTTCTTTATTTCTCGGCCGTAACGGGACGTGTTTGCTTGTCGATTTGATGTAGTTTGCTGCATTGGCATATTCTGTTGTTTTAGCCTTGCTCCGACATCGGTGACGACTTCTTGAATATCGTTGTGCTTATTGTTGTTGCCGTCGCCGCTGTTGTCATCGTAGTCGCAATTGCTTCCATTCATTGTTCCTCTAAGTGGACGCAGTTGAGCTCTGTTTCGCCTGAGACGTATGCCTTGTTCTGTTTCAATTATGTAGCTACGCGGGTATTCGGTCTTCTCGGCGATTACGGCGCGACTCCAATGTCGTTTTACCTGTTGGTACCAGATCTGTTCACCCACAGCCAACGGACGTAGTGCGGTAGTACCTCTGTCGTAAAATGCTTTGGCGGTTGCCGCGTTTTCCTGCAGTGTAGCCTGTCTAACTTGCCATGCCTCATGTGCATTCACTGGAAGCACCTTTCCAGGAAGTCTAGAACGTATGCGACGCTCTTGTGCCAGTTCTGCGGGAGAGTATCCGTCGGAAGATGGTGTTGTTCTCAGGGTCAGTAGTGCCTTGTCGATGTCTTGATTTGCTCGTTTTGCCTTAACAATCACTCCCTTTACTGTTTGAATCATTCGCTCAATCATGCCATTTGCTCGCGGGTTATTTGGGGAACTTGTCGGATGTCTAACTTCCCAATCTATCAAGAATGCGTTTACTTCTTTGCTGCAGAATGGGGGCCCGTTGTCCGACATGACGTAAACAGGTATGCCTTGCGTTCTCCACCACTTTGTCAATACCCTGACAACGTTTGCTGCTGATGTGGACATCATTTTTTCAATTTCAAAATCTTTTGAGAAGAAGTCGACAGCCAGCATATACATGTCGCTGTCGATTTGCATTAAATCGATGCCTACCGTATGCCACGGGTGCGGAGGCACCGGCAGCGGCATGAGAGGTTCGCGCTAGTTGCTTCGGGCATAGCTTTGACATGCCATGCAGTTCTCAATCTGTTGTTCAACGTCATTGGTCAAGCCGGGCCAAAATACGCTTTGTCGTGCGAGTCGGAGTGCTCTTTCTTTACCTCGATGGGCTGCGTGCAACGCAAGTAGCACCTTTTGACGCTCGACCATCAGTATCACCAAACGAGTTCCACGATACACAAGCCCGTCCTCTTCCTGAAGCTCATGCCGCACATTCCAAAAAATCCGCGCTTCTATTGCGCAGCTGGATCTATGAGACGGCCATCCCTTGGCGATGTATTTCTTTATTGCGCTCATCGTTGGATCCTGTTCCGTAGCGAGCTTCATTTGGGCGCTGCGATCATTCCTGGAACGTACACAACTTTAAACTGATACGGTAGGAGCCTGTCGAGCCCGGTGGCGTGGTGGATTGAGTCCCCGCCTCGCAACCGGAGGAGACACATAGGTGCGCGGGTTCGAACCCCACCGTTGCACATTGGTATTTATGGGGTCCGTCTATGAGGCAATGTGAAAAACAGTTCCGTGGACGTTAAATCTTGGCTGAGGGTCAGCCCGAAAACTTTATTATACGGTAGGAGCCTAAGGAGCATTTTCTGTATTCGGGGTGAGAGTGACGACATTTCTTTATAAACAATAGCCCTCAGCGGGGCATGATCACCTTGCACAGTAAATTCCTTCCCGATGACGAAGAAGCGAAAACGTTCGCAGGCAAAGACGATTGCGAGTAGCTCCTTTTCAATCTGTGCATATTTCTGTTGTGTTTTGTTAAGACTGGCAGATGCATAGGCGACTGGTTTGTCTTCTTGCAAAAGGACAGCACCAATTTCGTGAGAGCTGGCGTCGGCACTGAGGACAACGTTTTTGTTTGCATCAAAGTGGGCTAATGTCGGGGACTTGCGGAGTTGTTCTTTAAGGTCACTGAATGCACGTTCAGCTTCATTTGTCCATACAAATTCGACATTCGTACGGGTAAGCGCACGCAGCGCTGCGGTTCTGTTAGCCATATTAGGTATAAATTTTGCCACATATGTGACCATTCCGAGGAATCGACGGACGCCCTCTGCATCTTTCGGTTGTTGCATGGCGTCAATGGCAGCCACGCGGCTGTCAGGTATTGCGACTCCATCCTTTGTTATGGCGTCCGATGAAACGTACCTCTTGTCGACAATATTGCAGCTTGGTTGCCTTCAAACGGAGTCCTATTTGACGACATCTGTTCAAGAATATGCAGAGATTCTTGTCGTGAGTCCTTTTGTCCTTGCCATAAATTACAAAGTCATCGATCAGATTCATTACGCCGGTGAGGTCTCCAAAGTATGTGTGCATGACTTCAGCGAAACGTTCTGATGCATCCAAAATTCCAAATGGGAGTCCTGTAAATTGAAAATTCCCCCATTCTGTGGAAAACGTCGTCGAGAGGTAATTGCCAGAACGCAGATGAAGCATCAACAACAGTGTAGTACTGGGCACCTTCTAGTTGGGCTAAAAGCTCATCCGTTTTGGGTAATATGAAGCTTTTTCGCTTAATATGCGGATTTATGAGACGCGGATCCAAACATATTCTCAGCGATTTCTCATTTTTACGCACGACTACAATAGGAAGAACATATTTTGTTGGTCTCGTCACTCTTCTTATTACCCCTTGTTGTTACATCTCACTTAGTTTTTCTTTTATTTTATGTTTAAGGTTGATGGGGAACCTTCTTGGCGAAACTCTTTTTTCATTGGGTGCATCCTCCTTCAGCTCAATGTGTTGCACCGCGTTAATTAGTCCGAGATCTTCGTTGAATACATCGGCATAGTATCGAATCAGCTGTGCCGCTTCCGATTCCAACGCGTCCACCACGGCATCTTTGCTCTGCTCCTGTGGGTGGAGACGCAACACTAATCCGATCATTTCTGCGTGTGCTACACCGAGAATGGGTGGCGCTGCTGTATTTATTACATATACTTCAATCATATGCTGTTGTGATAGACCCGGGATGTTAACTTGAAGTTTGCAGGTTCCCACTACATCTAATTTTTGTTGACTGTATGAAATTACCGATCTTGTTGTTGTGTCTATTCTCGGTTTGTTTCGTAGTAACTTGTAACAGCGATGTGGAAGAATAGAGACTTCCGCACCGGTATCGACTTTAAACTCGATCTTGTCAACTGCGTTACATTTTAATGACTGCCACCATTTATTGGCACTCTTGTCATTTCGCTTGGTTATGCCACGCAGCTGGTGCAATCCAAGCGACCATAATTTAAGCATATCAGCACTGAGCTCATCAACCGAACCCTGCTGCTGTTGTTGATACGTTTGCTGAAAGGCACCTTCTTCTTTTTGGACGTTGTAGACCGGCCTTTGTGAGGAGCATACCGATTTGTAATGCCCTTTCCGATGGCAGCGGCTGCAGACAACGTTGTGTGCACGGCACGCTCCATTCTGATGCGATCGGCATCTTCTTCTACATATTGGCTGCACGTATCGAAACGGCGTGGTTCCTTCTCTCCATTCACCGCGGTTGTTGCCCTCTTGCTGTCGTATTCCCTGTTGCTGTGGTTGCCATGAGGATCTGCCGGGCCGGAGAGATGTAATTGCATCCACTGCGGGGTTGATGGGCGTGTTGGCTGTTGCATGACCTATTTAAAACGCTTTCGATGCGCTGTGAACTTTGATGACGCTTTGCACATTCAAGAGTGTCTTTCATTGTAGGCTTGCTTACTGTATTCATGATAACAGTCTTTGTTGTTCTGTCCAGTAAACCAATTGTAAACAGCGCTGACGTTACTAATGGTGTGCAGTTTTCGCAAATTTCACACTCTTTGGCCTTGCGTTGCAGGGCATCACTGAACTCGTCGAGCGTCATGCTGTCTTGTCGCAGCGTGACGAGCTGGTGTAGGCTGTGTACTCCGTTCGTGTCCTTTCGCAGTTCTTTACTTATGAGTTTGGCCAGGGCACCGTACGTTGTACTCTCATCAATTGCAGTTGGATCGGATTCCTGAACTTGCTTTAGTATTAGTGAACACTGCTCACCGGCGTAGGCAAGAAACACATGTCTCTGGAACGGTGTTTTTTAACTTTCGAATTTTTCGAACCACTTATGATACCGAGCACTGGCATCATTGCATTCGAATATCGGCGGAGCCGGAAGAATAATTGAGCTAGCCATCTTATTACTTAACTTCTGACACCATGTTATCTAGGTGCTATCTAGTCGCAGGAAGCACACTGGCACGTTCACGATCCACAGCCAGACTGACCGGCAATCGATTTGTGCAGCGTCCTCCGACGTGAGAGAGGGCTCTCATTGCGAGGGAGAACATTCTGCTACCAATCAATAGCGAGGTTGTCTGTAGTAATTTATTAGTAGGCATATAGCTTGTAACAGTGGGAGATTGCATAGTACAGTCTTAACATCTTTATGTAGAACTTGTGTGGGGGCTTGAACGGTGCTTGGTTTGGCAACATCTGCGTAAGACTTATCTCCCTTAACGGGCTCAGAGCTGGCGTTCTGTGTCGCTCGGATAAGCGATGGAAAATCGTCTGAGACAGGAAGGCGTCCAGACACTTTTTCGCAGAGCTTTACTCGTTCCGCTTCTTTATATACCTTTCTAACCCCGCAACTGTTATCATTAGATGCGTGAGCACCTCCACAATTGGCACAACGGGCCTAATTTTGGCATTCCCATATTTCATGCCCGGGACAACCACATTTTCTGCAAGTAGGATCTCCTCGTCTTAGACAATTTGTGGCTCTATGTCCATATTTATCGTAAATTGCATTAGAGACCCTGTGCACAATGTCACCTCAAATACCTCACCAACCATGCGTACTTCAGCGATTGGCATTGCGTCAAAGCGTAGTCGCACTCTGCCCGAATTTTTCCATGCTTTTATCGCGTGCGGCAATGGCGTATTTTTCTCTTTTGACTTCGTCGACCCCTTAATCTCGAAGGCAATTTAGAATGTCTTCCTCGGTGAATTGAGGGTTAACTCCATTGATTCTGCCCCAGAATGCTGATGTGTCTGGGCAGTGTTGTATTTTCACACCACAAATGCTATCGAGCTTTTTTGCTGTTACCGTTTGCGTTGGGTCTTTGAGGCGAATTGTCAATTTCCCGTGCGTCGTTATTCGTGACTTGGCTCCCGGAAAAACCTTGCTGAGCTCTACGGTTATCTGAAAAACACTAAGCGGTCTTAGTGCTTCAGGGTTATCTGGCGAGTGGAAAATTAATTCCGGCAGAGCCGTCGAAGAGATTGTCTTTCTCACTCTTTGTCTAGCCGCGGAGGCGATCTCTTTGGCTACTTTCTTAGTGGCAACTTTTGTCGCTTTCTCTTGCCGAGTTGGGATGTGATTCCACACTCCTCTCTCGTCGGCAGCGTGTGACATGCTGTCATCTGTTTCGGACGGTTGATCGTCATACTCACTGCTCGCTTCTGTCGGGTCGTTGTCAGTCGCCCTCTCCACCATCTCGGCTAGCCTGGCTTTTCGGCGCTGGCGTTCTCTTGCTGCCACTGTTTCGGTTGACGACGTCTTCGATCTGCGACACTTGACACCGCACCTGTGGCTGCTCTCCTCTCCTGATCGTCTACCGGCTTTGCAGCACAACAGAGGTGATGACGAGCGAGATGATTGTGGTGAATAGTCACAATAATCACTGTTGTTCAAACGGGTCACTGACGACCCTTGATGAGGCGTATATGGTGGCCCTGGTCGAGAGTTGCTTGGCTGTAAGCAGATGTTCGGTGGCAGTGTATGCACTAAACCTGGCTCATCTGTGGTGCAGGTGGTCTGGTCCACAACATTATTTTCAGTATGGTGCATCCGTTCAGCTTTCGAAGGCGTATCCACTACGACTTCGGTAGAGCCGGGTAAGACAACTCGAGCAAGTTTTTTTTTCGTTTTATACTAAGGATGATCACTGTATCCGAAAGAACTTTTTGTGCACATCACACTAGTCGTGAGATTCGTCGGCGATTGTCACTTCACCCACTGGTTCTTTGTCAAACCTTAGCCGCACCCTACTTGAGGGCTTCATCACCTTAACAACGTTCTTGCTCGGGCCTGTAGCGGCCGCGGCAAACGTATTATTATTATTTTTATGGCGTGGAGCTTTATTGTCTCCGGTACGTACGCTCTCGGCTATCGTGCACTAGTTAGCGTGGGTGTCGGCCACATTACTCACCAACGGGAGATGCACGCACGGCGCCTACACGCGCATCTTCTTGAGGACTACGTTGTTATGGCGTTTGTCATCTGGCGTTTATATCAAGAATGCACTCAAACTGACAAAAAAGCTTGGGAAGAAGCTCTTTGAGGCCACAGCGAAGCCAAGATCGACCGCGTTCCTCCGACAGATGGTGTTATTGGAGCTACAGAGAGGCAACGCCAAAATGATTTTGAGTGGTCACTGATAATCAAGCAATAATAATAATAATATCAGCAATATTGTAGGCGTTATATAATTAAAATATCCGTAATTGTGATATATGCACATAATGATAATAATATTAAAGCTTTGTTTCCAAAAAATATTTTTATTTGCGAACGGCAGTGCAGTGTTCTCTTCAAGAGGGCCAGGCAGGCAGGCGCATGATACTTTTTACACGTCTGAAAATACAGTCGACGTACATCTTGTGCTCCTTGTGGAAGTTCGTATTTGGACAGACCAGATAGCCTATATATATATATGTATATATATATATATATATATATATATATATATATAGTTCATGCCTATCATATATATATATATATATATATATATATATATATAAGATAGCCATGAACTATGTATCTGGCATTGCCGTGGCTATTGTCACCTGCAAAGCAGGAACCAGTATAAACGCAGACAAAGTGTTGCTCCCCTGCCGAAACTTTTTAGCTGGAACATTACTTCGTCAGGAGTGCATGTCGGGAAGGTGTCGGGCAAACCCATGCTCAAAATAAGCGCGTCCCATAAGTCATCACACACCTTCTACGCGGTGATAATGCTTGCATTTTTCCTAGATAGCAGAAAAAGCGCAGTCGAAGTGTTGCTCTCTTGCGAAAGCTTTTGAGCTGGAACATAGCTTTGTTAGGAGTGCCTGCCGGAGAGGTGTATTCGGATAACGTCAGATCCCTACATTAGCGGTTATTGAGTTTCTACTCGGAGACTCCACCTGTGTCGGATGACGTTAGCGTAGTGTCTGAAAAAATATCCTTACGGCATCAGCAACGCGGGCAGCATCGGAACAGGTGCATCGAGTGTCGCGAGGCTCTCCTTGATCTGGTTAATCTTGTCAACTCTGCGAGTAAGCAGCTGTACAGTCGTGAAATGGAAGAGAATGAGCTGGGTCTATATCTCCGGGGAACACATCGACTCAGCTCTTCTTCTTCTAACACTCTCCAGGCCCTCGAAAAGTCTGTCGACGGGAGTCAAGCATGCCTGTTTTGGCGGAAAGATGAGGAGTGGCCTGTATAGTTTCATAACATAATAGCTTTATTAACCGATGGTTGGTTTACAATATTGCGCGTACAGAGAAAGCACACATTCACATATACATTGTACAGTTTCAGCCTGCCAAACAGATCAGTCAGGTAGGCCCAATACGCCCTGCTAATTTAGGCCAGCCGGTGGGTCGCTATGCCACCGTCGTGTGCCAGGTGCATAAGGCTCATGTGCTTGCTGGGGGCGACTCTGTGAGAGATCATGAATAAGCAGAGAGGTGCAGCAAACAAGAGTATCAAGCTCGCACCCGCAGCGCCTTTGTGACACCGACCGTTTTTAGAGATTCGGTGATAATAGACTCGGGACTGGAGCGGCAAACTACGTATATACAGGGTTTGTCAAATTTTGTAACAATTGGTTCAAAAAATTATTGAACCAATTGTTACAATTCTTTCAAGACTTTCAAAATAGGCTCCTTCTGCGTCGATGCAGCGCTGCCAGCGCGATTTCCAAGCATCGAAGGCGTCACGGTATGCATTCTCCGGAATAGCCTTGAGAGCCGCGGAGCATGCTGCCTGGATCCCCTCTGTCGTCTCAAAATGCTTGCCTTTCATCGTCCTTTTCAGGCGAGGAAACAAAAAAGCCCGGGGGCCACATCTGGACGGCTGCGGAAGCGTTGGGATGCCGGCCTTGGTCAGGGACAGGGTTTGTCCGGAAAGTAATAGGACTGAGTCGATTAAAAAAAAATATTGAACCATTTGTTACAATTCTTTAAAAACTTTTAAAATATGTTCCTGTACCTGTCAAGGTAAATTTAACATCTGGGCATTTAAACGAACACTTAGTCGACGGTCTGGGTTCAAAACTTTGCGCACACGAGTCACATTGTCGGTGTTTGTCGAGGTCGAAGGTCTTCCAGCACGGTCTTCATCGGCAACCTCTTTCCGGCCCTTCAAAAAGGCTTGGTGCCACCGAAACACACCACTTCTTGCTAAAGCAACATCTGGGTAAGCCTGCTTGATCATTTCAAACGTCTCTGTTGCAGATTTGCCGAGTTTCACACAGAGTTTAATCGCGTACCTCTGGTCTAACAAACGCTGCATTTTCGGCTTGCACCACTAACAGAAACACGTCGCGCGAAAATGGCTGTCCTGATTCTCCCGTTGCTAGGAGACAACCGACAGCCGCTCGTTCGTTAGCTAGGAGTGCCCTCTACCGAATCCAGTCGGCGCGCGCACGCTCCGAAGTACAGTCGCGGCGGAAAAAAATCAGTCGTATTACTTTTTGGACAAACCCTTTATGACTCCTATTACATTATTGCGCGGTCTTCCTTTCCTGAAGATAACTGGTGTTCCTGCGAGTGCTTTAACTACCAAGAACGCCGCCGCAATCTCCAATACAAATGTTCTTAACACAGAACAAGCCACCACCGTTCTATGTCATCCGGTCTCATGGACGTGGCTCATCTCTTTGAGAGCCGCGAGAGACGCCTCCGTAAGGTCGCGGAAATAGCTGTAGAAATTATTATTGGCCTGGCCTTCAGTTTAAAACAAAGTCCCTGCTTTCGTGGCGCCATGAGTCAGCCTGAGCCTATTTTGTTACCGTTGTTATCGACGCCGTCCATGTCTTCGGCGATGTTGCTCCTCATCCGGTTAGGTTCCCCAGCGTGATGGCTGTGACGTCATTGAAGTACCTCTTTTGGATTTGGGCGTCGGGCCGCGTGATCGACTGTTACCAGTCTCGTCATTGGCTGGCGGTACATGTGCTGTGTTGCTAGCTGATAACTCACAAAATTTGTTAAAGGTAAACGTCTTACAACCGGAATAAGACCTTTTAGAACGATGCGTCGGATTGACTAAGTGCAGTGTCAAAGTTAGCATGCCGCAGTTATAACTAAGCAAAACAAAATATTAGAAAAACCTGATCGTATTCCTAATTAACACCTGGAAGAGCATCGAGGTTACATGTTCTGTTGTGACAAAACTAGAAACTTACCGTGTTTAATAAAACAAGACCCCTGATGAGCCGGAGCAAAAAAGCGAAAAGGGAAACGCAACTGACCCAGAATATTATAGGTCGTAGTACTTACGAACGTCCTTTATAACATGTTATCGTCGCCTATCGTTAGTCATTCGGACTCCTGCGTAGAATACAAATCTACGACACGATTTTTCAAAGGACGATTGACGTCAGATGCAATTGCATTTTTCTTAAACAATAAATCGCGTCGCTTCTCTAAACACGAATTGACGTACGCGGCTTTTATGAACTTTCAAACTGCTTTTAATTGCCTCTTAATAGACAGTTTATTAGACATGCTACCTAGAAGGCTCAACACAGCGGGTGCACTTTTAATTTCGCTCAAACGCCTAATTTCGACGCAAACTTCGACAATTACGTACAATCGCCCAGGACGCAAGCTATTGGGGTAAGGGACTGAACTATTTAATTTCCCTATTTTCTATGTAACTGGGAAGTACTAAATCTGCACTTTCATGCAGACGATTTACTCATTTTAGCGACATCTCTTAATCATTTACAGTTTTGATTTAACGATATTGCAAATTGGTGTAAATAAATTAGGCTCAAGATCAACGCAAAAAGTCAAAGGGCTTACGTTTTAGCAAAACAGAGTTAAAAGCGGCCAGAGATCAACGCCTAGCAGTATATAAAAAAGCTACTTTGCGTATCCAGACGTCACATTAACCCCCCTAGGCTCTCATTTAGGGGGCATATCGAACATATATTAGCAATATATCTACATATCTAATGTTTTCATTACGTGATATGCAATTAAAGACACCTATAAACAGCTTTAAAATCAAGATTCTCTTCTTCTACTAATACTCCTGTCCGCTGTATCCGTCGCTTTCCAACGATTTTTCCCATCTCTTATAACTAAACGATGTACATGTTATGGTTTTGAACTCAGGCGCATAGCATATACATAGTGTATCTCTGCTCTAGAAATAGGGTGCAAAATCTAAGATGGAGCTCCTATTAAAGGCGGAACGGTAAAACGCACAGATATTGTGGAAATGCATTATAAAGAGGAAGGTTCGGTACAAATGTGCTGTTGAGCTCTTCGTGGAATTTACGATCGACACATTCGGGTTTGTAAAAAGACTATTCGTAAACTGTGCTAGAGTTTTACATGGAAAAGTTCGGTACATGACGTACCAAGCCGCAGAAGACCACAGAGTGCTTGTCTAGCTGGAATTAGAAGGCTCGTTGCCGCTGTAGCCGACAGTATGGAATAATTCCGAAACACTTTCCAAACAAGCCCATTTAAATTTGAATGGAAGTGTGAATAAACAGAACCGTCGCGCCTGGACAACTGAGAACTCATACGTGATTCACAAAGAATTGTGACATATGCCATATTGCGTTTATTAGAATATCACACTATATATATATATATATATATATATATATATATCTTTAATAAAGTGCCGACGCCACGACCAGAGCACGCTTAAACGCCGTGTCCGCCAAGGATTCGGGCGCCTGGTTACACGCGCTTTCAAGTGCACCCATAGGTACACCCCTCTTGATGACGATACGATTCGCATAGCAGCACCCTACGACTAGATACAGACCTAGTTAGCCCTCATCGGTGTCAATGTGGTCACCCCGTCGACAAACTGGGACATCACGACCTATCGTGTTTTATCAGCGCAGGCCGACGCCCTAGACATGCCGCTATCAATGACTTTTTGCAGAGCCCTTAGTTTATGCGGTAGTCGGTGCATCCTTGAACCCCCGGGCCTCTGCGCGGAGGACGGCAGGCGTCTAGACGGGATGATACTTACACTATTCGAGCGAGGCAAAATGCTGGTTTGGGATGCAATCGTTACCGACTGGCTAGCACCCTCTATAGTCGGTGGCGGTGCATCCGAAGCTGGTCATGCAGCCTACCTTGCGGAGACCAGCAAGCTAAGAAAATACTCATTAATTGAGTATACCCTCGAATTCTGGCCTCTCGTCCCTTGAGTTTAAGCCCTTGAGTGCTCTTAGTGTTTGGGCCAGACAGCTGGTTCGGTAAGTCAGCACTTTGTTAAATCTGTCAACCGGTTATAGCATCTTGTCGTCCTTTTATATATATATATATATATATATATATAGGTGAAGGTCATAGTGCTCTGTAACGTGTGTGTTTAGCTTTTGTTTTTAGCACACGGAAGCACACAGTTCCTGAAAAATGACACTCGGCAATGCTATGGGAGTACTATGGGAAAAACAATTTCGAAGGGCTGGAAACTCGCGAGCTGGGACACAGCGAATTAAACGAGAGCTAGGGAAGATAAGGTGTGGAAGTGCAAGAGGCTGGCCCGGCATCGAATAACACGAAACGACAAAAACGATCTGTCTGCCTTGCTCCAAGATCTCGGTCACCCATCTGGCAGAAGGCAAGCGGATGGGTCACTAACAACTTTTCCTGTCTTGACATCGCGGCTCCCTCCCTATTATCCCCTTCGCTCAACGTTGTGATTTCGTAGCAGCTTTTATGTCGGCGCAGGACTCTCCTCCCGGCGTTCGGACGACGCCGATATTCTGTTGTACAGCCGGGCAGAATGAATGACCGTATGCAGATGAGGTGAAGATTGATTGCGTTTGACTAGAAAAGTCATCAGTAGGAGTAGAAAGCGCTCCAGGACAAGGTCGCAAAGATCGCTAACGCACTCGACGCGGAGACCAGGGAACAGGCTGTAAAGTACAAAAAACATAAATAAATACTTCCCTTCTTGAGGATACTGTGAGTTGCCATGCTGATTTTCATAAATACTTTTTGCATGAAAAGCTCTTAGGCTTCTCGGTCCCTCGCCTAGAAAGCTGCTACTATTTTGTAGAAGCGTCCTTTAAATATATATACATATGACAACGTACATGTCACCTGTCTGTTTATGAGCATTTGCCATAGTTATGAAGATATAACCAACTTGTTGACTCTTTTCATCCCTGCAATGGCAGCAGCGTTTTCCGATATCTCAAAAACTCTTTGCGTACACTCTTAAGTAGACTCGTGGTTAAAGACCGCGACTCTCCTAGTGTTTACAGCCGCCGATTCGACGAAAAACTACGAGCTATGTAGGACGACGTATTGCAAATAAATTAAAGCGATATGGCGTATTGCTTTTTCTGTTGACATGATGTTACCTGGGTGCAAGGCTCCTAAAGTCGGCACACGATAGTGCCATATTGTTGACCATAACTATGCTTACATTTGTTAAATTTGTACGTAATGGTTGATTCATGCAATATTTACCTTATGTTGCTTTAGGCTGGTTTATATATCTTGTCATCGTTCATGAAAGGGGCAGTTAACTAAATAGATAAAATAGATCTGCGTTGCCAACTTATACTTATATTTAATAAGAATCGAAAACGATAAATAAACAAAACTGTTAAGTATTAGTTCGGTGCTACTATAACCGACAGACCTTCGACACAAACTGCGTCGTCGAGCGGTTCGTCGTTGGTTCTGTAACCGTTCTTCAGGCCGTGGTGAGTCAAGTTACTGCTACTACTACTACTAAAGTAAAGTTTTCGGGCTGACCCTCAGCCAAGATTTAAAGTCCACGGAACTGTTTTTCACATTGCTTCATAGACGAATCCCCATAAATACAAATGTGCAACGGTGGGGTTCGAACCCGCGCACCTATATGTCTCCTCCAGTTGCGAGGCGCAGACTTAAGCCACCACGACACTACTACTACTACTACTAAGTAAAGTTTTCGGGCTGACCCTCAGCCAAGATTTAACGTCTACGGAACTACTACTACTACTACTACTGTTACTACTACTACTACTACTATACAACCAGCCTCGGAGACCAGTTCTGCACTGGTGACGGGTGGCTCGGCGTAGGGCGAGCGTCTTGCTTCGAAGTCATTTTCACGAACGCGTCAGCTGCGCAGATCGGCCTCACACACACAGACATACACAGAGAAAGCAAACTCCCGCGGTGCCTTTTCGCGTGTCGCCTTCGCCGAGCAGCCAAGATGCTTGCCTGGCGGAACAAGCCTCATCTTTGTTATGTGGCTTGTTTTGATGTGCCCTCGCAACCGAGACGGGTAGGGCCCGACCCGACCTGATCTGTGTTCTTCGATTGTGTCTCTGAGGTAATTGGCCCGAGGTAAGATTGTTCCGTCTCTGGGGTAGGGTTCTGAGAGCTGTATGCGCGAACACCATGCAGTATGCTAGCCCAGCTGCGCGCGTCGCTGTTACGGTTCGCTAGATAGAGAGTGTGTCAATTGCAGGCTGGCCGCTCTGGGAAATGTGTCAAGTCGTGAGTGTGCCTCAATGTACTCGACGAGTACATTTGTCGCACAGGCGCGCCATCGATGCCGCCGACGGAGTTGCTAGCGGGGGGGGGGGGGGTCAACATACAAATATGAATATATGTATGTCTACTACTACTACTACCGGCTTCCATCGGTTATGCATCGGGTGCGGTGAACTCCGTCTGAGTTTTGGTGATTCTACTCGTGCTACTCGTAACTTGTTCTGCATCGTGTAGAGTATGAGGCGAATCTTCATCATGTCTGCCTCATTCAGGTCGATGCTGAAACCCGGGAATGCTGAAAACCTGGTTTGGCTGACCGATTCAGCAGACCAATCGTACATTTATGCTGTTTTTGCTCGGTGTGCTGGTCGGTGTGCTACACTGTAGAGTAGTTGCTCTCCGCTCTTTGCCGTTTCTAGTCACTAGTTAGACTTTTCGGCCTGAGCCTCAGCCAATATTTAACGTCCTGGGACGAGACTGCTTTCAAATTGCTTCGATGGGGCTCGAACCCGCGCCCCTATGTGTCTTCTCCGGTCGTGAGGCGCAGGCGAATGTACTCACCACGCCACCGGGCTAGACTCTAGTCACTAACTGGAAAATGCGGTACGAACACGCGGAAACTACCGCAGATATCTCGTCTGCAAGTGTGGGGCTGGTAGTGTGGGGCTCCAATCCACAAAAAATAAGTCATGTTTCAATCCCCGCTACCTCAACCGATCGAAGGGCAACGTTAGTTTATGATTTAGCTATCCCAGGATGCCTCGCGGAATGATGTCATGTAATCACGGTTTTTCTTCTTCTAGGGTACTTGAAGAATGAAGGTGTGATTTTCCTAATTCTGATCAAGTATGACAGAAAACCACCGGACACGGTGAGGACCTGACTCATGTAGAACATCAACTTGCTATCTGGCCAGTACACCCAGGCCCTGATATCCGGCATCAGAGTCCTTACCCGATACACGGGCGTTTCGTGATAAATGGAGTCCTATTCAGCCTGCCAAATAGTGAGGGTTATATTAATTTCCTCCGCCTTCTCCATTTTCGGGTCTTCCCATAAGGCGGCTCATTTGCTTTTAACTGTCAGGGGACTGTACTAGCCAGAACATGGACGGCCGCTGTGCTGACTGTTTTATAGACCATTGTGATACGCAGAGCAGCCACTCTTTGGGCTTTGCGTAGCGCTGCACTGTTGTTAGCTGCGGATATTGCGGCTGACGGTCACACCGGGGCTGCAAATAAAACTATGGACTCAGCCACTGACATAATAAGGAGCCTTCTTGACCGTGGTTGCAATTGTTCGGCATTAGTCGGGATATCTTGTGCGAGATCTTAGTAGCCGTTTCTGCTGCGAGACATATATGGAGTGTGCCCCGTAGCTTTTACTCGGCGTAAGTATATAGGCCACCTCCCTCATTCAGCCACCGATCTCCACCAGGGCGTCGTTGGCTCTTAGTTCTGGTTGCTGGGATGAGCGGGTCTGGACCATCACTGCGAGGTTGTCCGCGTACGCCAGCAGTTTACTGACATCTGGAAGGCCGTCTAAACGTAAGACGTCATCGTGTGTCTAGTCAATACTTAAAAAATCCTTTTGGAGCTGACTTTCAACCAAGATTTAACGTCCATAGGACTGCTTTTTGCATTGTTTTATAGACGGACCCCCATAAATACAAATGTGCAACGGTGAGGCTCGAACCCGCGCACCTGTGTGTCTCCTCCGGTCGCGAGGCGCAGACGCATGCCACCACGCCACCGGGCTCGGCTCTAGTCACTAGTAACTAGTTCGACTCTAGTCACTCGTTATCGCTAGTCAGCTGGTTACATACAATCTGTTTTGAGTCACTAGTGGTCATACAACGGCTGACTATTTCCGTTGTCTGTAAAGAATTATTGCCGTTTACGTGAACAACGGTTAACAAGAACTTCTGGTGAATTAAAAGAGAAAACTAACTTAAAACTAACAAAGAACAACTAACTGAATTGGCTCGTAGAAGGTCGGGTTCATTGGCGTGGAGCGTTTACGTAGGCTTTCCAACCGGAGAAGAAACATTTAGATCCCCGCTGTTGCATATTTGTATTTATGGGGTACGTTTTGCGAAGGAGTGCGACAGCAAATCTGTGAACTTTAAATGTTGGTTGAGAGTCGTACGTCGTCTGACTGCGTTGAAAGCGGCATCTGATGGTGAAAATCAAGCAGAGTCACCTGCTTTGGAACAATTATTCGTTTTTGTGTATGTACCGTCTCCAGAAGTTGTTGTCTCCACGAACTGCAATGTTGAATTTAACTATGCAAATGGGACCAAAGTGCAGATTTGGTTAAAGAGTCAGTCTTATCACCCCTGTTTACAACAAGAACTCACCTCCGATTTGATAGAGAAGCTAACCCGTTGTCTGGATTTGGTCGACCTCAACAAACCCACTATCGTCGCCGGCGACTTCAACGCTCGTTTGGATTGATCTAACGACGAAAGGACAGCGGCGCTGGTAGTCTCGCTCAATCACTACGGGTTATGGATTGCAAATTTATCAGGTCGAGCTATCTTTAGTGAACCAATGGGATGCTCGACGATCGACGTCATCTCAACGAACCTCCCATCGACCCGCGTGCATTATTTGCACGATAGGCACAGCTGAAAGAAGGAGGCGATGTTTCATGGCACGTCCGCATCGGTGTAGACATCTATCTCTCTGACAATATTGCAGGAGCCCGGTCAATGGGAAAGAAGATTGATCTCTACAATACCCAGAATGCCTAGCAGTTAAATACCCAGAATGCCAACGCAGAACGTTGAAAATTCTCATCAGGCATTTTAGCGAAATTCTTTGTGGCAGCGACTCTATTCTACGAACGCTTCCAAGATACTTCGCAGCATGGTCACAAGAGGACTCCCGGTGGCAGCAAGAACTGGCAAATGACGTATCCATTCGTGAAGTCGCAGAGCTTATTAATCCACTGCCGATAAGCAAATCGGCAGGCCCCGACGTTGTACGTAACGAACATCTCCAACAGTCAATGGTACTGGTGCTGTTCTGGACCGCTTTGTTCAACACGTGCATCAGAGCGGGTCGGGTACCAGACGGGGGCGCGATTATTTGCTGACTGTAATACCTAAAAGTAAAGAAAGTCTGCATGACCCTTGGGCATCTAGAGAGATCGCAAAGAAAAATTCTGTGTATAAGATCGTCTCACGACTGCTTTCTCAGCGGCTAACTACATATCTGGAGAACAAGGGAGCTATTTTCAAAGAGCAGCATGGGTTTCGCGCTTTTAAAAGTACCCTGACAGCCTGCAGTGTTCTCCTTGAAGACATCGGAGAAACACTAGCGCGGAAAGGGCAATTTCTCTACGCAGTATTTGTGGACTTCAAGGCTGCGTTCGACTCAGGTTGAAGATCATTAGTGTTGGAGAAGCTTGCCTTACTGGGGGTGCCCTGCAGGATACTCGTAGTTATGATGGACATCCTACAGAAAAACTCGATAACAATAGACGACGGAGTAGCAGAGCATCCAGGACTCGAGCAAACTACCAGTTTTGCCTAGGGAGATAACTTAAGCCCCCTCCTGTTCTCAACTCTGATCAGCGACCTTTTAGCTCACATCAAGAATCGTAATCGAAGCGTCAACCTACTTCTATACGCCTACAATCTTGTTTTATAAAGTACCAGCCAATTCCACCTACAACAAGCGCTTGCATCACTGGTACAGTATGACAGTACTGTGGGACTCCGGATCAATACCTGCAAAGCGCACGCCTTGAAGTTTTGTAACGAAGGACGTCGTGCGGCGACCGACAAACTTCGTCTAGGTGGGCAGATCCTCACGTATGGTGACCACTGTACGTACCTCGGGCTAACAATCTCCTCTACAGGCAGGTCGTATGCCAGACATATCTCCGAACGCGTTAGGAAGGCTTTGATCGCCTCTTCCTTGATAAAAAAAACTACAAGTGATGTCCGTGAGCACCGCTATTACGCTCTTCTCCTCCTATATTTAGAAGCCATCATATCTGGCAATGCCCCATAACGCTATGCGATCGCAGACAGGTTTTTACCAGGGTGATTTTCTGGTTTTCCACCCCTCGTTCCATTAGATAAAAAAAATTGTTGAGTTGTGCTTGACTTCAGAGTTTATTGGGCGAATTCTGGGAAACCCTCTCTGCCATAACCCACAGCAAAGTGAATCTATTAGATTATGCTGGCTTTTTTGTTTACTGTCGAACTATCGCGTAGTGGACAACGTTAACATAGAGCTGCTAGGTATTACTCTGGTATTGCCGGACGGTATTGCAAATGCATTAAACAGTCGAAAATACTGTGAACTTCGCCACAGGCGTACTAACCCAATTGGGGGTAGATCGTGCTTTCCAGCACCGAGGTTAGAACACCTGCTCAGAGGTTAACGAGATTAACACACCTCCTCAGAGGTTAACAAGGTTAACACACCTCCTCAGAGGTTACCGAGGTTAACACACCTGCTCAGAGGTTGCACCCTGCCTTCATCGCCTTACAGCCATTAACAGGATTTAACTTAGACACTTTAAAGAACATACTAAACCTTAGGCTGACCGCTGTAACAAGGGATCAGGTAATGCGCCCGGTTTCCTTAGGCGCCCTAGGTGTGCCGGCCGCAGTCATGATGGCAAAACTCGCAATCGTGTTGTCATTGACCCAGGCTGCGAACAGGGTTAGGGCATTATTTGAAAGTGATGTGTGGGACGCTTATAACGTTAAACTTTGAAGTCTGATTGACGGATTGTTATTCGATTCTTCTCCCTATGATAGGGCTAACCAGGGCAGGCAAACAGAGAACTCTCCTGCAAGAAAAACGACTAGCAAGCTTTTTTTATTAATAGAACCCATTGCTAATAGAGCCAGGCTTCAAGCTGTTAGAAGTTAAGGCAGCTTTTTTTGTTCTGGGAAGTTTCAGGAATGCATGATGCACATGCGCCACTAGCAGCCTGCGTGACTAGTGTGAGACTCGCAAACCCACTAAACCCGGCTTCCTCCCCCCCCGCAGGCTCGGTCTTACTTTGGCATTACTTCGCAGCCGTGAGAGAGGCGTCTCCGCCGTTCTCCTTCAATCAGCTCTATCCCTGGCAATCATCCCGCATGTCTACCTGCGGTTGAATAGGGGGTGCCATTTTGTAATCCGTCCTGTGAGGGTGCGTCCACACCGTAAGGGCCTGGCTGCTCCCCACCCCCTTCCCCCTCCCTCGGCTCCTCGTCTCGACCACTCCCCCAGGAGACCCGCTCAAACCTCTCCCGCCTGGCCGTTTCCTCGGCTGTCTTGAGTGTTAAAACGGCGTCAAACAAGTTCGTCGCCTCCCTCCATGCCTCCGCCGAAGTCATCACGTGGGCGACCACCTCCTTGATAGGTCAGCCTCTCACAGCGGTTGGTCGCAGGGAAGCACGGGAGAGCATCACACCGCAGAACGGTATGCTCTACGTTGTCCGTCTCTTCAGAGTCGCACAGTGCGCAGACATCGCTAATCGCCTTCTTGATCCTTAACATGTAGCTCTGAAACTGGCCGTGACCGGTCAGAACCTGAGTCGTCCAGTAGGAAAGCTCCCCGTGTCGGCGGTCGTACCATACCCTGAGGGACTTACCTGCGCCCATTCCTCATGCCAGGCCGATATGGTGGCACTCCTGGCCCTGGTGAGATCCAGACCTTTGTCTAGATACATTTTACTTCGTCCAGCCATCAGGAGGTCCCATGGCAGCATCTTAGCTAGGATCAGGAGAGCTTCGGTCGAGACTGTTCAATACGCCCCGCTTACCCTAATTGCCGGCGTTTGTTGGGTCGAACTTAGTGCCCCCCTATTTTTTTGCTGTCCGCATTGCCATGTCCCTCAGACTGGGGCTGCGTATAGCGCCGCTGATTCGGCCACCGAGGCTTGGAGCCTTATTTTCACCTCAGCCACCCCACCGACCGTAGGCATGATCCGCGCCAGGTTCAGGGAGACCGTACTTTACGTGTGCCGATCCGGGCAGTCCAGTGTCTAGAATGACTCCAAGGTACTTTACTTTTTTCTGATTTCTATCGGGTGGCCAGCCATCACGAGGTTAATGGCGGCCGTCGTCCTCTTTCTGCCTGTTAGGTACATCGCCTCCGTCTTGTCGAGTGCCAGTTTCAAGTGATGGGACTCCATCCACTCGGACATCATTGACAATGTTTTATTGGCGGCGCTCTCCAGGGCTCTTTCGCTTCTGGCCGTTACCATGAGTGCAAGGCCGTCTGCGTACGCCAACGTCTCCACCCCATACAGGAGACCTCGGATCTCGAGCACCCCGTCGTAAGCTATGTTTCAGAGCACGGGTCCTGAAATCGAACCCTGTGGGACTCCGGCAGTAACCTCGTACTCCTGCCCCCCTGCAACCAGGCTTCTGTCATCCAGGTAGGATGAAATCATTCGACGGAGGTAGAAGAAAAAGCCCTTTCTTTTCATTGCCTATACAATTACTTTTCAATTAATTGTGTTGAAGGCATTTTTGACATCCTGAAAGATCAGGAGCACGAATCTCCTTGTTTTGGGGGTCCTCATAGTTTCCTCACCCGCCCGTTTCAGAACCTTCTTTAGAGCCCCCAATGCGGATCTGCCTTTCAGGAAACCGTACTGGGCATCTGATAGTGCGTTATTTTCCTTAATCTCGTCGTTAATTCTATTGACTATAACATTCTCCAGGATCTTACCCATGGGGTCAATGAAGCTTATGGGCCGGTAAGCCGAGGGCCCCGTCTTCCCCCTGGTTTCGAAATCGAATCAGAACCAGGCTTGCCCTTTTCCACAGACTCGGAAATCTCCCCTCTCTCAGATGCTTGTTGGCAAGCTCTCGGATGACCTTAGGCCATTTTTTAACCAGTAGCTTCGCTACCTCTGGGGAAACTCCGTCTAGTCCGGGCGCTTTGCCGGTTGCCAACCGATTCCGGGCTTGTTCGACCTCCTCCAGCGTTACCTTCGGGATGCCTTCCAGGGTGACTGAGAACTCCTCGTTTCCTCTCCGCGGCTGTGCCGGAAATAGACCGATCAGCACATAGCACATACAGGGGGAGTTTCGGGGGAGGTCTCCGGAGTTTGGCCATAACTACTCGGTACGGCAAGCCTCATACGTCGCTCTTCACCGCGTCTATCAGCTCTTTCTCCGCTCGGGCTTTCCTTTTGGCGATGAGTCCTCAAAGTCTCCATCGAGCAGCCTTGTACTCCGTCAATTGGGATTCAGTTCTTGCGGCCTCTCCCTCCCCGTAAGATCCCTCCCATCGATTTTTTTTGCGCTAACCAGCTGCGTGTTCTGGTGTAAACTCTGTTTAGCCTAATGCAAGTCCTGCGGGCACCTGCGATCTTTTTGTTCCACCAGTACTTGGAAGGGTGGCGACTCCCGTGGTGGTGTGAGGGAGTAGCTTTCTCACATTCTGTAGAGAGTATGTTGATTATTTGGTATAAGGCCGTCTGACTCCCTTAGGAAAAGGTGGAGACTCTTCCGTTATTAAGAACCATCAGACTCTTTTCAGCCATCCACTCCTGTAGAGTTTGTGCCCGTCTAGTTGTGGCTCTGCTACCCCATGCTATGCTGGCCGCGCTACAATCCCCGGTGATCATTACCCTTTTACTTGCATGTGCCCCCGCGCTCTGGGCAAGTTCCTCGAGAAATTCCTCGAATTCCCCCTCCTCCCTGCTGGGAGAGAAGTAGCAGCTAAAGAAGACCCCTACTCAGGAGAACTCTTTCTCAAAGGGAGCTTCGTCACATGGTCTGCCCTGTTCTTGAATAAGAACTTTTAGATGACGCCCCTACACTCAAGCTGACTCAACGCGTGAGCAGAAACCTCAACCTTTCAACGTTGGACTCAAGAGCATTTGAAGTCGTGTGTCAGAGGTCGTCGCTCTACATTCACCGAGGAAATGCAGCATCTGTTCGGAGCACATTGTTGAACTGGGCTAACCCTGGATCAGAGAGTCCGTGACCACACCTTTGCACGGAGACAATTGTCCACTCCAAAGTGCTTACATAGCAAAGTTATATAAATAAGTCCTGTCTATCTACGCTTAATAAAATGGTGTTAATTGGTGTCCCCATAGAAGGCTTACTTCTGATTTACAAAGCCGTATTCTTATAAGTGCTTTGTTATTGTATCCTTTTCCGGGCGATGACTATGGCGGAATTCTCCGAAAAGCCAGAGTAATACGGAATGATGCACTCATGCCATCTTTTTTAAGAGGCGAAAGGTTCCGCCCGTGACTTGTTCAGTTAATCACCTCTAGATGCAGCAAGTACACCCGTTGCGTAAATCTATGTTGGCATATAAAATTTCGCAATAAATTGCACCTACGGAGATCACTAGTTCCTATCCCCAGTCAAATATTAGGTAAACGTGCAACAACGTGGGAGACACCCGCCCATTTTGAAAAGATATAGTTGTTACGTGTTTTTACCTATAATTGTTGTGTATTTTAAAGCTGATGCATGAGTGCACTTCTTAGTGTGCGTGTATATTTGTGAGCGTATTGCCTCATTTATTGTTGGGTGTATCACACCGAATGCTCTATAGAGGTCCACAGTATTATCTTTTGTAAAAAGTGCTTACACAAAGCCATTTCTTTTGATTTTGTCAAGTACGATTTTCTGCCTCGTTATTTGGTTCATCTTTTTCAACAATGTTTATTAACCGAGAACTTAAGCGTTGCAGTTCCATTAAATACAACGCAGAAAAATTTTAATTTTTTTAACGTGGTTTATTCAAGAGAATTAGACTTTACAAGCCCTAAGTTTATAGATATACACATGTACATTGAGAATCAACAGGTATTTGATGTCATGACAGCCATTTAAACAACAGGTTGAACAACTACAATACGTATGTACATGTATACGTACATATGGCAAGAGAATGATGCATCTTGAACCCGGTGAGTTGTAGCAGCAACATTGTAAGTTCCATCCGTATTGTTAAACACGAGCGATTTCCCCATCTATTACTCCTATGCGGATCTCCGCATCATCAATATTTATGCAGCTCGTTTCGTCGTGACGTTGAAACAAATAGTCTTAGTTGGTGTTGACTTTATTCAAATCGAAAATAATAAACACTTCTAGACTGTTTGGCTTTATAGGTACATCCACGTTTTATGCAAAAGAATGACCTTGCCACACAACAGCGTTGCTCGTTATATATATAAAGTGCGTTGCAAAAAATTAACAACTCATGTTTTTTGGCGATAATTTCGGCTTGATTTATTTGAATGGCTTGACATTTCAAAAGCATGATGTACATGACAAACCACGTATGGTGTTAATTTCGTTGCAATCTCACAATCGGTTTATTCAAAAAATACAAAAAGTGAAAAACAGTATTGCAAAATATTATCAACAAGTACGTGCTAACAATACAGCTCTTGGTTGTTAAGGATAGTCGATACTACAGCTGATATACGATCCCGGAGATCAAATGTCAGGAATATTGTCTAGCTAAATCAATCGTCCTATAGCTGCAAAATATTCTACTGCTCAGTCGTTGTTTCGAACTAACGACGAACCTTATGTTTAAACCATGAGTCGTACAAAGGATCTCTAGGATAACGAAACAGCAAGAAATAAGGCATGTGCTAAGCTCGGTCTAACAGTACCTGCTATAGCAGCCAGATGGGACGGCATAAGAGCACCATCAGCAGGTTCTTACACCTTGGAGTGAACCAAAGGTGCAGATCGAACAGTGGGCGTAAGCCAGTTTTGACTATTTGAGATCGGCAGAGGATCATACAGTTGGCTTCTCATGACCAAATGTCTTCTTCCAGGATCAGAACCACTTTGGGAGTGCCAGTGGACCGATCCACAGTGTACCGAGTGTTAAATTCTGACAAAAACGTGACCGTACTATACCTAAGATATAGTACGGTATCTCAAGTTTCTTAACTAAGTCAATTAATTATATATATATATATATATATATAGACAACAGCATGACTTGATATATCACTATTTGCTATCGATGAAACAGTGAGATAACTAAAAAATAATCCCAAAGCCGTCCTTAAAATTCATTCATCCATTCACACATGTCGGAGTAGGTCGCTACCACACCGGCTCCCCGAAAAAAGTGAAAAATCAAGTTTCTTGACACCTTAAGTGACACAAATCACCTACAAAAATGGTGCTTAAGTGCGAGTTGTGCTGCGAGAAAAGCTCCACCGACAATATGCTCATGGTTTGCAAGGTATGTAAGACCACTGTACATCCAACGTGCTGCCTGCCTACAGAGACCAAACCACGAGGGAAGTGGCTCTGCGAAGTATGCGAGGGCACCGCACAATCACCATCTCAAAAATCCACTACCGCGGCACTAGCATCCATCCACAATCAACTGTCGGAGATAAAAAACGCCGTTGCAACTGTTCCCAAAATGCACGATGATATTGCAGCAATTACAACAAAAATGGCAGAAATGACTGCTAAAGTGAAACAAATTGACACCATTCAAGAAGACTTGCAGAAACTAACAGAGCGGCTTGACAAAGTGGAAAGCAGCCAAACAATGGAAAGCGCTGACAGCCAGCGGCTTTTGAAACTCGAACAGTCACAGTTACTTTTTTTTTTTTTTTTTTTATGGTGAGAGGGAAAAATGCGTTTACGCACACCCCGAGCGGGTAGTGTGGGACTCGATGCCGTTGTTGTTGGCATAATACCCACTAAAAACCTCTCACCTAAATGGCCTCAGGAAGAGGCGAGGGGCTGGAACCATTCTTTAATATTACTTCAACCCCTACTTCTTCCTTAGGGTTGCGTGATCAGAGCGCACATGCGGTCTGCACCAGATCTTTCTGTTCAATAATCGTCGCGGCAAAATCCTTTATGATGTGCCAGCTTTGGGTGTCTTGCAGAAGGGCCTGACCCATTTGTTCACAGGTTACTGGGGGTTCCCGGTCTAAGAGCCGCGCCAGCTCCGCACTGTTCGCGCTGAAAGCCGCGCATGCTTCGAAGGTGTGTTTGGCATCGTCTTCTTCTCCTGAGTCGCAGAGAATGCATACTGGCGACGGAGCACGTCATATGCGGTGTAGATATTTTCTGAAAGTGCCGTGGCCCGTCAAAAATTGGGTTAGAGGGTACGACAGTGATCCCTCTCGCCTTTTGAACCACTCTCGGAGATCCGGGATAATAGAGCGAGTCCAGAAACCCGGCTGGCCCGCCTGGATCTCCATCCATCTATTGTTCCACTCGTCTAGTGTCTGACGCGCTCTCCATAACCCGGAGATCCCAGGGGATCTGCCTGGAGAGTACTTGAATGGCCGCGGTCTTGAGGGCCAGCGGCCTCTGCGTTTTATCCAAAAGCCGTCGGCACGTAGCCCGCTTAGCCGTACGCTGCCACAGCGGGGCTGCGTAAAGCATAATGCTGTCTACTACCGTCGCCAGGAGACACCTCCGATCATCGGAAGCACCCCGTGTGCGCGGCAGCAATCTTGCGAGTTCGGTAGTAGCTTTGGTGGCTTTTGCAGCCGCATAGTGCACATGAGGCGTGCCTGTCAGGCCGGTATCCAGAAGCACTCCTAAGTATTTTATAGTATTTAATAGAGAGGGCAATGTTGTGTCCCTCTAAGGTCAAGTTGTGATGGGGAGTGCGCTTCTGCCCGTTTAGAAATATTGCTAACGTTTTGTGTGGAGCCAGGCGGAGTCCGTGCGGAGCGAGCCAGATGGAGATGTCTTGCAAGGCGCCAATTGCTGTCCTCTCTAGCTCCCTGGCATCCCGCAACGTAATCACGATAGCCAGGTCATCCACATAGGCTATTGATTTAACGTTAGGAGGGTGAGGCAGACGTAGAACATCGTCGTATGCAATGTTCCATAAAGTTGGGCCCAGCACGGAGCCTTGAGGTACCCCTGCGGTAACAGGATATGACTTGCCTTGATAGACCACCGTACGTTGTAACAGGTAAGATGCTAAAATCCTTCTAAGATAGGGCGAGATAGAAGCCCTTGCTAATGCGTCATTAATGGAGTTCCATGAAACTGAGTTAAAAGCGTTCTTGGTGTCAAGTAGAATTGCTAGGCAATGCGATCTCGTTTCTGAGCCAGTACCTCTCTGGGTTTCGGCTATGGTTAAAGGGCTCTGAACTGCGTCATGTGTTGAGTGGCCCGAGCGAAAACCGTGTTGGTCCTCTGAGATCACTTTCTTGTCGTCCAACTCCTTCGTCAGCCACATATGTATAAAATGCTCAACTGCCTTGGAGAGACTGGGAAGGATGCTGATAGGCCTAAAAGCAGAGGGGTCACTTTGAGGCGACGCGGTTTTAGGAATCAGGACAAGGTCGGCCTTTTTCCAGTCGTCGGGAAATGTGCCCGATCGTAAGATGGCCTCCACCATTTTCATAAAAACAGTTGGATGATTCTCTATAAGTATTTTAACGGCTTCTCCTGGAATGCCGTCTGTTCCTGGTGCCTTACGCGGTCGGATTTTCTTGACGACTTTTCTCACTTCCTCCATTGTGATGGCGGGGAAGTCTAACTCCTTGGCGTCGAAGTTTGGCCTCAGTGGTGGGGGGTCCGAGGGAAACAGCCCGCCGATAACTTTTTGAGCGAGGTCGGGGGGCAGTGGTGGTTGTGCGTGCTTTGTGTCGGGCTATTTTATATCCTTGCCCCCAGGGGTTGTTCTGGATATCGTTACGGAGTCTTAGCCAGCACTCAGACTTACTCTTTTTGATTTCCTGTACCAGCGCGCGACGAGCTTCTCTGTATTTCTCCCAAAGCGCTTGAAGGTTTGCTTGGTGCCGAGCGTGCCGACGAGTACATATGCGCCTGATTTTATGGCATTTCTTCCGTGCCTCGGCTACTAACCGATTTCACCTGTAATTGGGGGTTCGCCGAGCCAGTGCGGGGTGCAAGGGGCGGCTTGCTGCTCTACAAGCCTCCTCTAGCATAGTCGACACCGTGCGTGGTTCCACATTACGCAGTCGAGCGCAACGAGACTCAATTTCCTGCTGTAATGTCTCAAAATTTATTTTTAGGCGCATCCTGCGGGTTTTACGAAAAGATGGCGCCACTTTGAGGCAGAACGTAATGTAGAAGTGGTTCGAGAGGTTTTCGACATCGTCGTGTATAGTCCACCCTGTCAACCTGGGCAGTAGGGTCTCAGAACAAAAAGTAAGGTCCAAGGTTGATTCTTGGTTTCCCCTTCTAAAAGTGGTGCCTGGAACGTTGACTAGATGCAGGTAGTGTTCCGATGCCCAGTCTACCAGCGCCGCCCCTCGCGGAGATATCCTGTTGCTCCCCCACTGTCGGTGAGCTGCGTTAAAATCACCCCCAATTACGACTTGGCGGTGGTTTTGTTTTATGATCGATGTTGTCAATTCTTCTAAGAACTCTTTAAAAACCTAGGTAGAAACGTTCGGGGAGATGTATATTGAGTAAATGGCCACCTTATCTATGGTGATAAAATAGAAGTGCTGCTCCAGTAGGGTATATATAGATATACAGCTGAGGACCCATTTGATGCGTGCAAAGCCGCTGCGTGGAGCCGGCTTTTGGGGGGGGTTCGGAGGCCAGGATAAAATCGATATCTTTAGAAGCGGTAAAATGTAGTGCCATGTCTAACACCCGGGCGGACCTATTTAGGTTGACTTGTAAAAACTTAAGATCCATGCTTCTTTATTGTTTTCATGGTTCTTTGCTGGAGGGCTATTACTAGAGCTTGTCAAGCACTATCATACCAGCGCTAAGAGCGCCGCATATTCGGCTGAGTTTAGAAGGACACTAGTGATCTCAGCAATGGCCTTATCAAGGGAGCCCTATTATAGTCTATCGGGGTTAATCTGAGCAAGCACCACAATACTTATGTTGTTGTACAGGCGCTTCCTTGCGCCGTCTCAACTTAATAAGGACATTTTATTATATGGGACGTTAATTATGTTTTTAGCATTTCTTTTATCGTAGTGTCGGGTAATAAAAAAGACTTATTTTGCACTAAATAAACGACCATCTTTCTTATACGGGAACGTTCGACTGCTTTAACTACTGCAATATTATTTTCAGAGATCTGAAAACAATTTATATCGTCACTGACTTCCTGTAACGAGTAAATTATACATATATACATATGTAGCGAACTTCGCTACCAATCTTCTAACGCATAAAATATCGTCAACCAAGATTGTTACAACTGATCCGCAAGATATCTCCGTATATATATATATATATATATATATATACAGGGTCATTCATATTGTTGTGCACGCATTTCGAGGTTTGATAGAACTCGGCAAGAAAATAAGTTTTCCCTATGGAGGGAAGACTTGGAAACGTGTTGTTTGGAAGAGAGAGTGAAGTTTATAAAAGTAGTTTTTCTGCCTTTTTTTTCCTACATAGTTGTGCGAAATCTCTGTTTGCGGGAGAACCAGCTTGCGTAGCAAACAGCTAATACCCAGATTAAGGAAAGTCATGAAAAGTCGATATTTTACGTTAACGCCTTTTTATGAAAAATAGTAAAATTTTTCCATTGCGACCAAAAATGTACGTCCGAAAGACCACTCTTACGCAATAGCAAATTGAATGTCCATCATTTTCGTATCAAGGTGATGGTGCTGCGTTACGTAGTTGTCAAGTCACTAAGCTTTTTCGATAGCCATATCGAAAGCGAAGGCATGCATATTTCCATAGGGCGTATGAGAAAGTTAGGTACATATTTTGAGGTTTGGTAGAACTCAATCAACAAGAGAATAAATTTTTCTAGTGGAAGGAGGGGGCGGAAACGTCTTGGCAAATTTTTACGGTTCTGAACGTGAAAACTTGCGCGTAAAACATAACAACTATGACTGTCGAAAACGCTTAGTTACTTATATATATATATATATATATATATATATATACATATATTTACACATACATACACGCGCACACTCCCGTGCACATATATTATAATTATATATGCCCGTTGAGTTTACGGTTGCACGTCAATATACACGCGCTGCAATCTTAAACAAAACATATGCGCTGTTCGAGAGTGTTGGTTAACACGCACTGGCCGTGCAGACGAGCTGACAGATGTAAACAAACTCAGCCTGCGCCGTAGTCGTTCGAAGATTGTGCAACGGCACCAGTGTTGTTAAAATCAGACTAAGAGCAAGTTATTGTCTTTCACAGTACCTGTGGGGTGTTAAGATACGCGTGCTGGACTGTTCACTAGTGCAGTTATCGAGTGCGATCGCTCAGACCGCTCAGAGCCTCAGGTTTTCGCACTCTTCACCGATTTTCGCAGAGCAAAGTTCACACTCGACCACTCAGGGTGAGTGCTAGCAGCCGACTAATCAGCTGCAGCCGAGTCACAGTTACTGCGGGATGTTGTTATACACAACATCCCTGGTCCCGCCAAGGAGTCGTCCGCCACGACTGCTAGCCTAATCAAACAGCTGATCAGTGTTGCTGGTGTTGACAACATTTCGTTAGTGAAAGCGAGGAGGAGAAGCTACGTAAAAGCCAACAGCGCTATAGTAGCCACACTCGACACTGAAGAAAATGCCCGCAAATTCATAAACCGTATTGGAGACAGGGCCAGACCACTTACCCTTAGCGGGGTCTACCAAACCGCACCAGGAACCTCAAACAACAACAATGAATCCACCGGCGGCAGCTGTAGCAGCGGAACAGCTCAAAACACCATCACAGCCAGCTCTAACATCGCCCCGCAACTATACCAACTAAAAGTGGCATGCAATAAACTGAAGAGCAAATATAACATACACACCAGAACAAACATACACAACTGCTCTATCTATATTAAACACGAGTCTGGAGAGGAGACGCAGATCAAATCACTGGCTGGATTACGAGAATACACAAATAATTTAGAAAAAAAACGGGAAAACACAACCGCAGAGAAAAACGGAGAAAAAAGACCACTTGAAACCACACCTACAAAATATTCAGACCCCAAGAGATTGAATGCTGAGAAGACAAATTAAGCACCACGACAGACTATTACAGAGACTGTAAAATCTATGACAATACATGTCTTCTTTTTTTCTCAACCAAGTGTATTCACGTTCCGACAACTTGATATAACCACATACTTCGGGGAAATAGCACATGCATGGAAAAAAACGTTTCATGTCAACAATATCCATTTAATAATAGTGTAGGTATAAATAAATATCAGTAAATCATTTAGAGTTTATTTATTTAATATCAGAAGTATTTCAGCGAATCTCGACCTCCTCCTGGGAATGTTGTCAACGAAAACAGCACACGATGCACTGGTCCTCACGGAGACCTGGGGGAGAGAAAACTCCCTAAACAGCATACATATAGATGGTTACAAGAGCTTTTTTTCACCTGAGAGCAAAAGCAGAGCAGGAGGAGTCGCATTATTTATAAACGACAAATACGATACGACACAGGTAGCAGTACAAATGCAAAACGCAGATATATGCTCTGTAAAAAGAACAATAACAGACACAACATTACTACTAATAGGCATCTACAGGTCACCCAACAAAAGCTTTTCTTCACCAGAACTGTTCATTCAAGAACTACAAATGATGTGCAAATCAGACAATTCACAAAACACCATAATTCTTACAGATTCAAACATTGATGTTAGCAAATCATCAGAAATCAGCACGAAGTACATGGACACCCTGTCAGAAGAAGGTTTTATACTACAAAAAACAGACCACACAAGAGTTACGGCAGATAGCGCCACTACAATCGATCATGTACTGACAAAAACGAGATCAATCGATGTTGCTCATATCGAGTTACAAAGTACCAGAGGCGTGTCTGATCACCGTGCTATTCTGCTAACGCTAGACATAACATCAACCACATTTAAACAACAAAAAAACCTGACACCACCCAAATCCATAAACAGCAAGAAATTTGCGAATGAAGTGCGGAAAATCAAGTGGATCGATTTATATCATCGTATTTATTTTACTCATATTGAGTATGCATATAACATGAACAATTATACATATTATACAATTATACACTCAGCTCCTCGCGGCATGTTATACGAGAGAGGCAGTGCAAACATCCAGGTCTCCGACCTCTCGTCGGACTTGTTCAACTTTATTTTCCCATTCCGAGATGAAGCTCTCGAATGGTACTGTACGCGGCGTCTTCAACCTTAATCGAATGATCTCAACAACTGGTGCACAGTCTGACATTAGGTACACAAAGCGGCTCCTTGCCCGCATTGACAGGCAAAGTACTCGCTTCATGTACATTGTAAAACACCTTTCAAGCAAACCAAAGTTTGCCTGAGTGAGGTGTTCCCATACTCTGTCAAGACCATACATCAGCGCCGGAACAACCTTGAGGTAGAAAAGCGCCACTGCCGTCGGGACGGACAGTCGCCGGACATCGCCTATTTCTCCATAAAGAGAAATTAGGGCTGTGCGCGCTGTCTCGACGATGTGAGCAGTGAAGGTCGTCCCAGTATAATGAAGCCGAAGCCCCAGATACCGGAAAGAGGTAACGAATTCCAAGGATTGGCCGCCGCAACGTATAACGTCTTTAGCAGCCAATCGACCTCCTCTTCTGAATTTCATAGCCTTGGTCTTCATGGCGTTTATTTCCAGCCCTCTTGAGACAAGGAACACTTCCGCCAGAGAAGTGATGCGCTTGATGGCATCCAGGTCGTGATGAGCGACCACTATGTCATCTGCGTACATCACAACTGTGGCCTTCTGGAACTCTTGTCGAATATAATCAACAAAATCGGCAAGCAGAAGAGTGAAGGAGACGCAGCTCAATGGGTCGCCTTGCGGGGTTCCCACATTTTGCCTTACCTGCAACACTTCCTGCTCACCTTGTACCAGTAAGGTGTCCTCATCAAAGAAACTGGAAATTACGCTCAGAAGAGAGCCACCAACCCCTGCGTATCGGAATGACTTCACCAGGAGATCTCGAGGTGCTTTGTCGAAAGCCTTGACGCAGTCTATAAAGAATGCATACAAATGGCCTCCGGGCTTTGCTACAGCTCGCTCTATCTCTGACTGAAGCACATGGATTGCATCACGCGTTCCTCGACCTCTTCGAAAGCCGAATTGCTCCGGTGGAAGGGTCTGGTCGACAACGTACTCGATCCGTTTTATAACCAATTTGCAGAAGATCTTCTTCAGCGTTCTTTCAGACGCTATACCACGGTATAAGTTTGGGTCTCGTCTGTCATCACCATGCTTACCCTTAAATAAAAGAGAAAGCCTGGCGATATGCCAGGCTCCTGGCATTTGTCCCCTCTTCATGATCTCGTTGAAGAAATCACAAAGATGATTTGCCAAAAGTGGCTCAGACTGCACCCAGTGCTCATAGTACACTTGGTCAGGCCCCGCACTCTTTCCTCTCGGAAGAGAGTGCAGAACCTGACTTACTTCTTCTACCTCAAAGGGCAGATTCATAGTATCCTGCTCCAATGTGAGCGGGTGCTCAATCATTGGAGCCAGGCGTACCGTCTCGCGGTTATATAGAAGACCGGTCAGGTGACTCGTTACCTGTTCGTCGCTGAGCAGGTGGTTTGCCCCCCTACGAGGCCGTACGACGTAGGCTGAGGGCTTGCGCTCCGCTCTTTCGAGCAGTCGGATTTCCTTCCGCCTAGCGTATTCACGCTTGTGGTCAAGGCATAGCTTTATGTAAGCTTTTCTACTATTGAAGTAGTCAAGTCTGCGTCTGGCTAGCAGCTGTGGTGGTGCCTTTACCCTCGCTTGGCGCAAAAGCTCGAGCACCCCACGGTGGGCGAGATAGCAAGCCTGAGAAAACCACTGTCGTGATCTCCTCTGCCCCGGTCTCTTCCACCTGACTGCACTTCTCATGGTTCTCTCTAGGAGTTCACAACAAGTATCCACATCACAGCCCACCTCGAGGCTATCAACCTCTAATAGTGAAAGGTCAACACGCCTCGTGGCAACCAGGTGTGGGTCGCCTTGCTGGTTAAACCAGATATCTGGAATATTTGCGACTGCTGACACCGGTAGGTGCTTCCTTGCAGCCACCTCGAGAACATCGAAGCTTTCAACTTCGCCATCGACAAGGTTGTGAAACAGTAGGTCAATGGTGCTGCTTCCGTTATGACTTATATACGTGTGGTCTTCGCGTGCATTTGCACATCTCAGACCAAAGTATTCCATCAACTGGAGCAGCACCTCTCCTTTATCGTTAGTAGCCCCACCATCAATACGGGCATTCAAGTCGCCACCGACGATGGTTGGCATAGGCATGCCAGCAAAAAGCCACATACTATACAAATGAAGGTCATACACGCGAAAAAAGACCGTCCTCAAGCCGTGGATAACATCGAGCATACTAAAAAAAATGAGAGAAAGAGACAGTCTTTTCGAAAGAACTAAAATAAACCCAGGCCTAAAACAGGAACACTGCCGGCTTAGAAACCAAATGAAGTTACAACTAAGACACGCAAAGGATGCCTACTTCAAGGCAAAGTTTGTCGGGGACAAGAAAAAAGACTGGCGAGTTATCAACGAATACATAAGGGGCCACCGTCGCGCCGACAAACTTGACCCAAACACACTGTCGGTATGTGAAAGCCTACCGTCAATGAAAGCGAAAGTAGAAAAAGTCAACTTGCACTTTGCTACAGTCGGTGAGCGTCTGAGTTTGTCAACCGGACAAACATCAGCCAACAACAGCCTGCCTACATACACCTTCAACGAGCCATTGCGCTCTTTTGCACCGGCAACCAATGAAGAAGTACATGGAGAAATACAACACCTAAAAATTAATAAGGCACCAGGATACGACCACGTAACAAACAACATCATTAATCAGCAAAACAAGACATTCACATATATCGTCTTGAAACTAACAAACGCTATATTCTCACAAGGGCAATGTCCAATGGCCTTAAAGCGATCGGAATTGGTGCTCGTACACAAACAAGGTAACAAACAAGATATCGACAACTTTAGACCCATATCTCTATTAAGCACTATTGGTAAGTTAATTAAGAAACTAATAGCCAAGCGGATAAAACAGCACCTGAATGAAAACAACATATTACACAAAAATCAGTTTGGCTTTAGAACTGGCAAGAGTACACAATCAGCACTAATAGCAATACAGGAAATGATAGCCTCGGAAGTGGACAAAGGAAACCGACCCGTGGCAGTATTTCTCGATCTCTCACGTGCATTTGATACCTTACCGCACAACCGTCTCCTAAAAAAGATGTCAAATATAGGAATAACTTCGCGAGCATTAAACGTAATCGCCACGTATCTTCACTGCAGGAAACAAACTTATTCATATAATAGTGATTCTTCAGAGATAGATCTAAGACCCTTCGGGGTCCCCCAGGGAAGCGTGATCGGGCCACTGCTATACATACTGTACTGTAATGATATTTTCCACTTACACGACGGATCAAACAAATATATATTCGCAGACGATACTGCACTCGTATATAGACAAAACCTTTACTACGACCGACACCATGTTGAACAAGGGCTGAGGCAGGTAGGAAACTGGATGAAAACAAACGGGCTTGTAATAAACCACAACAAGACAAAATGTATACACTTTAATTTAAAATGTCGCCGCAACCTGACTGTACCTGACAAAATCCAACTACACAATCATATACCAAACACAACATGCAACTGCCCATTTATACAAAAAACAGACACAATTAAATATCTTGGAGTGATAATAAGCAGTTTTTTAACATGGAACTCACACGTAGACCACACCGCCCGCAAAATCCGAAAAGGCATGGCAGTCCTCAGTCAAATACGTTCGTCTGCTACGACTAAATTCAAACTAGAATTATATAAAGCACTTATTGAAGCTTATTTTAGATACGCAATCGTCGTGTTTGGTGGAACCTTCCCTACTATACTGAAACCGCTGATGATCTTGCAAAAAAAAGCCGTGCGACTAATCGCCGGTGTTAGCGCCATAACTAGTGCAGCTCCCCTGATGCAAACACTCAAAATAATTCCTTTTCCTCAGCTCTACGCCGAATCCGTACTTATTTTCTTCCTTCTTAAAGAAACAGAAACCGGGTGTGAAAGTCAAAATAGAAATAGACCTACACACAGCTATTCAACGAGAAGACGGCAAAATGACAAAATTAACATAGAATACACACGAACGGAAACAGTACGCCGAACAGCAATTCACCACTTCATAAAACTATTAAACACATGCCCCACAAACATCCGTGAACCACCAAATGAACGCCACCGACTGTTAAAACTCGCCATACGAAAGCACATCGCAACGCTAAGTGACACTGATTCTCTCCTCGAATAGAAACCCCTGGCGACCACGCCGCTGCCAAGACAACGATGGTGCTGCTGCCGTATGGGGATGATCAGCGGGAGGCATGAATGAATGTGTGTGTGAACAGAAAGAGATACCCAAACTGCCTATGCACTTGGCCCAAGTGTGCAGAAGCATGTGAACGCTTCTAAACATGCACTAAACTGACTAGATGAAGTATTGCTAAGCTCGGCTGACAAAATGAAACTAGATGTTGTTAGTTAGCACATTGCAAATTGTCATATGATTATGAAGAGCAAATGTTGCACATTTGAAAAAAAAACGTATCATTACGCACTAGATATATAAAATAAGTACAAAAATGTTTTCTTATTTATTTATTATTGGGGTTAGCATAATATGAGACTTCTGATAATTTAAATTATGTGTCACTATTTTGGCTTCCTTAGGTATATTTAGGTATAATTAGATAGAAACATGCAAGATACGTGTGTCTACACACAATATTTCTTTCCTTTGACAATGATGCTTGGATGTATCAGTGCAAAACCGTAAACGGGCATTAGCCTTACGGAAAAACAAATGAAGTTATGGTCATCGCACATGTTATTAATAAAACGCACTTATATTTAAAAAAAATATTAGGGACTGATAGGTAAAATGGGCAAAACAATGAGCGGAATGAACGGCCGATGAAGGTTAAAAAACGGGGGGCTCTGCACATTAGAGAAGAAGGCAGGAGTCTCGACCAAGCAACATAATGCGACTTCTATGATAAAACAAAGACGCAAAATAGAAGAACAATTAACAGGCTTGCCGAAATGAGCAAAAGCTAGCCGAGGCAGAAAAAGTCGCGGGAAATAAGATGGACAAAATGTCGAACCTATCCTACCCACTTTATGAATAAATATGAACTCCGCTCTGCTATTTAAGTGCCAGAAAATCGGCCACCTGGAAAGTTGAACTGCAAGAAAACAAAGGTACCTCAGATAAGACGGCAAAGTTGCGACACGCTGGGCCATGCGCAGCTGCCCTGAAGTGCTATCATTTAGTAATGGGCGCTATATGCTAACGCAAAAGTGAAAATTTTTGTGACCTATACATATGTGCGTGCGGCCAACTGGCACCCTTGGATTGTCTAAATGTAGAATATCACATAACACAACCACTCAGTTCGAACGCTGACATCTGAGTCAGCGTTCGAACTGAGTGGTTGTGCTTCCGCGAGCTCCCGTGTTTTGCTCTGTTTACGGTGGAAATCTGTGTTGGATCCGAGCTTGCTTAGTGTCGTTTGCCTCGTCTCGACTCCGTGCACCGCTTGACGTGGGTCCCACTTAGTATTTCAGTGCGCTGTCAGAGATCGGACCGTTTGAATAAACGGTGTTGAATCTGAATGTGAGTGCCTTACGCACGATTTCTTCGAGATCTCGTTCTGCAAGCTGCCCGTCTGCTTTGTTTTGATACTTTGTGGATGCACTGTGCTCGTCTGTGGTGCATCTTGGACGGTGTGATACGTAAGGACAAATAAACATTGAGGAGAATCAGCTGTACGTAGGCATGACTTCTACGAAGCGCGCAATGGAGCCTGATCAGCTGGACGCAGGCCAGAAGAAACAGCGCAGTAGTGGCAATCCACGTACATGCCCGGACTGCAGTTGTGAGATGCGTTGGCTGTAAATTGAGAGTGCACTTAGCGGCATGTACTAATCTGACATTTCTGGAAGCTAAGAGAGAAGAGGTTATTAATTCCTTTATATGCGGCAATTGCAAACTCTCTCCACCAGCTGACGATGATGATGGCGACGATGATGATGAAATGGACGATGAAGAGCTGAGTACTGTGACCGATTTAGCATCACTGGTTAAATCTCTTTGTGGTCAAGTGAAAAAGCTTCATGTGACGATTCGCCTATTAGTGTCGAAAAACATAGCGCTGGCTGACAAGAATAATCTGCTCGATAAGAAGTTGGACAGGTTACTACAAAAAGACAAAAGCAAGACTGCGACCAGTGGAAATGCTTCTCAGGACGACCGTGCGGGAAATCTTCGCGGCAGGAGGATGCAACGCACGAACCGATCTCACAGTAGATCTTTCAGCAGCTCGCAGTCGAGAAGTCGAATTCAGTTTGCCGTCAAATCTCAAGCCAAACCAAGAATGAAGTTTGCTGGTAAAAGTGGGGACAGTCGAAAACAAAGACGTATCCTAGTTGTTGATGGCGGCAAGGACAATGGTCCGATCTCTCAACCCAGTTCATCGCTTCGGTTGCACACAGAACGGATTTTTATATCCGGTCAGGACCCCACGCTGAAAGCCAAAGAACGATCTGACCATCTTACCAAAGCAGGCGTGTACCCCGTAGTTGTTAAGAAACTAAAGACGAGATACTCTCATAACACTTCTTTCTATGTCGAAGTACCAGACACTGATGTAGAGGGAATGTTCGATAAGGACATCTGGAACGATGGTTCCATTATAAAAGAATTCAATGGCCGTCTCAAAGAATCTGATGTCATCGAAAGACACCCTTCCCACTGACTGAAGAAAACAAAGCGTACGCTGACTCTTACGGAAACGAACACTGAAACGGACAAAATAAGGAAACCTAAGGATGATGAATTTTCTACGATAAAATGCATATCTGTCAATGCACGATCACTGGCCAAACCTGGAGCCGTCGACTGCCTGCTTGCCTTCATGACCACCGGAGATATCGGCGTAGCGTTCATCACGGAAAGTTGGCTGAACGAAAACGTCTCCTCGGCTGAACTCTCGGCGGGTGGCAAATTCGAAGTTTTTCGCAGAGATCGTGTTGGCCAAAACGGTGGCGGTGTACTGCTCCTTGTTAGTTCGAAGTTTGCATGCTCTGAGGTCGACACAAGCAATACTTCCTCGGAACTTATTGCGGTTGATTTGATTCTTCCGAACGGCACAGTACGACTTATCTGTACGTACTTTAGCCCTACGGGATCACGAGCGGAGCTATCGACTAAAATGGCTACTCTCATTACCGATCTCGAAACAATTACATCGGATGAACATAGTGTAGTGCTTGCTAGAGATCTTAATTAACCTGGCATAAACTGGACAGACTGGCACTGTTCATCCAGACGAGCGGAGTTACGAGTCCAGGAAGGACCACTGTCGATGGAAGAAATGTTTCTTCAGTACTGTTGCGAAGCAGGGCTACTGCAATGTGTTGAGCATCCCACGAGAGGTAGCAATGTTCTTGATATTGTTCTGGCTAGAGATGATATTGTTGGCAACGTCATCGTTTCACCGGCGCCAGTTCCAACAGACCATCAAATGGTCTCGTTCACGATCTCTAGTTGTCATAGTGTGACGACGGATCGTACACAACTCTGGGACTTTGACAAGGGAGACTATGAATGCCTAACCATAAATCTGGGTGCTACGAAACCTTCTTCCAACCCTGTATTGACGTGAATGACATGTATAACAAATTTGTCACTTACATGCACTTTCTGATGGATTGTTGTGTACCCAGGAAGTCTCCTAATCTGCATGGTGTTCTGGATCCTAGCATAGAAAGCATCACCCAGCAATTGAACAGAGCGACGCCAGAAGAAGGAGCTAGACTGCAAAAGAAACTGCAAAAGATGCTTCATAGAAAACGAATCATCGAAGAAAGCTCCGTATCCCCTCCCAATCGGCTGTTCCCACCGCGGTTCATAGATACATCGAAAGGCGAATGAAAGTTAAAGACTGTTTGAGCTCGATCAATAGAGCGGATGGATCGGTTGCTACACAAAACCAGGAGAAAGCTGAAATTCTGCGCGGAGTATTCGCCGCAACATATCCATCACCCACGGAAGTCCAGCTACGCGACGCACGGCCTACTCTACCAACGCCGCCTGTGTCTGAGGATCTGCGCATGGTTGAGGACGTTGACTCCTCTCCTGAAAATCTTGAACGCCACCTTCGCTCTCTGGCTAACAAGCGAAGCGCCACGCCTGATGGTATCCCAGCTCTTGTATACAAGAAGTGTGGCTATGATGTGTATGTTCCGTTGTCTTTGATATTTCGCAGAACCCTCGAAGATGGTTGGGTCCCAGACCTCTTCCGCTGTGCCATTGTCTGTCCGGTTCATAAACGCGGCGACAAAAGTGATCCAAACAACAAAAGGCCTGTATCGCTCACCTCTGTGCCGTGCAAGCTATTTGAAAAGGAGTTGGCCGATGCGATCTATAGAAATGCGAATTCACAAGGTCTAATTTCTAGGGAGCAATTCGCATATCGACCAGGCCATTCTACTGTCCTACAACTGCTGGAAACGCAAAATGACTGGGCTCTTTTAACTAATGATAGCAAGCCCTTTGACTGTGTATACTTCGACTTTAAGTCTGCATTTGAAACCACTACACATTCGAAGCTTCTAAACATTCTCCCGCAGTACGGTGTTGGACAGAAACTCACAAACTGGATCAAAGCTTTCCTTGGACATAGGACCTTCAGAGTAAGGGTAAATGATTGTCTGTCGTCAACAGCTGAGGTCACGTCCGGTTGTCCACAGGGAACAATTCTTGGACCTCTTATGTACATATTATATACTGACTCGTTAAAGTATATTATATCTGAAGGAGTGAGAGTGAAAATTTACGCGGATGATGTAAAAATGTATATATCTGTAGAAAATGAAACGAACATGAATATTCTTCAAGAAACACTCGATAAATTTATGGATTGGTGTAAAGGATTAGACCTAAAGCTCTCTGTAAATAAGTGCGCAGTTCTGCACTTCGGCAGCAACAATCCTGTACATAACTACACATTAGGTACTGAACAGCTAGCGGCAAAGCCATCGATAAAAGACTTAGGAGTTCTGACAAGTAATACGCTGAGCTACACACCGCATGTTCTAGAGGTAGCTGCGTCAGCTAGTCGGAGAATGCACTGGATATTGCGATCCTTTGTCTTGAAAGACCCTAATCTGTATGTCAAACTTTATAAGCAATATGTTGTACCTGTGATTGTATATGCCTCTCCAGTATGGAATCTAGGATTGAAACGTGATAGAAATTTGTTAAGGAAACTGCAGAAGAAGTTTTTAAAACGTGTTGCCTTTCGTTGTAATGTGAGGACTTGTGATATAAATTGTGATGATATTTGTGTTGTTCTAGACGATATTGATAAGGCTACGTTCGTCTCTATTTGTAAGTTCCCAGATCGAGCGAACATATTCTTTGATTCTATTTTGACGAACACAAGAGCCGGGATCAACATACATGCTAAAACTGTTGCCCGGAAAGAAATTGTTAACAAAATGTTTGCCTGGCGCAGTACCAGGAATGCGAACTACGTACAAACAAGTTGATATGTTCTAATAAAGCCCCCCTGCTAAAGGGTGTGTAAATATATGTCAGCGTTGCATTTGGTATCCTGTGACTTAAACTGGCTGACGAGCTGACAGATAATTCGTTGCATGCACTGATTTTCCTCAATTTAGTGTGCTTGGCAGTCAGGCAATCAATGCATCTGCTCTCGCAAAACAAGTTAGCATAGGGAAGCTTTAGGAATTAACGTCTTCCAGAATGCTTTCTTGTATTCCCGTCACAGATTGACCATTATGCCTATGTCTACACAGAGCTGGAAGCAGAATTGCCTACACGAGACGGAACAGCAATATTCCAAGTGGACTTGCCAGTTTGGGTTTTCCATATGCCCTGTGAGCTTTATCATTAAGATTCGTAGCTATTGGAGAGCCGAGAGTTAGTTAGCCTTTGGCGATAGCTTCTCCTCCTCAATAGCCCCTTATATGACTTTTGATGGGCGGCAGGGCCCTACATTGAAGTATATATCTGCTTAGTTGCATTCTTCGTAGTTAGGTTGGTCGAAGCTCTCACCCGTAAACGACTAACCAGCCCTGCATTATTTAGTGAGAGTTTTCTCGGGCCATTTGGTGCTTGCAAACCCGCGCTGCGTGTTGCTAGTTTGGCGCCAAAGAGCGCGGACGTGTATCGACGGAGCTCCGAGAGTTTACGCTTGCTTGTGTGAATACAGGCCGGTAAATCTAGAGAGTGGGATACCATAGTGATGTGTGAAACTCAGTGACCATTTTGATGTGTTGTGCCTGGCCGTGAGACGGAGTGGTAAGGAGCCAGTGTGCTGTGAAGTTTAAACAAAACCTTTTCGGTAGAGTGAAGCGAAACGAAACCACCCGCGCAGCGGTTGGTGGGCTCGGAGCGGTCCGCCGCGGATTCAAATTTGGATTTCTAACGGCTGCACAACTATAGGACGGTGTCGCCTGTGCGTTCGCCGACCTCTGAGGCTGAGAGACGAGTGACGCAGGCAAGTTGGGATTTCGGTCACTAGGTGGCGCTTTAGTCGGTGAGTGCCCTCGCCGAATGGGCGGTCCTTCCAGGAATTGATCGCGCCCTCTGCTGGCCTCCTGCGACCAGTGTTGAGGCTGCAACACGACAACGGTCCCGCCTAATATAATTACACGTTGGGCCAGACGCTCTAGGAAGCCTCCTGTTTGGTCTACGGAGAGAGGGACCAAATGGTCGGGAGATACGGACGGCGAAGGCGCATTAGGGCGTAGAATTTGAGCGACCTTGACATTGTGTCAAGCTCAAACACAATGAGTTCCCAGGGTGGGGACAATAGTCGAAAAATGCCGGCGATATTCGCCCCCTCGTCGCAAGGGAATGGAGGCGAGCGAGGTAAGAATGGAAGAGAGCCAACCGAAGAGAACCCTGGGGGGAGTGTTCATACACACCCCCAGCTCAGAGGATGACGGCGGGGAGGACGTGAATACGCAGGTAGTATTGAAGGGAGACCAAAACTGTGCGGGAAAACAGGCAATGGACAACGAAAGAGAAAACGAGGAGGAAAAGGGAAGAGCGAGAAGATCACGGAAAAGACGTCGAAACAAACCCCGAAGCGAAGACGAAAGACTGAAACACCTGCAGACGCGACTGATGATGAGGGTAACGAGAACGATGGGGGCTTAGAGGATAACGGACCATGGCTGGATTATTTTCAGTCAAGGACTAAGGGCGGGGTCAGAACCGTGTCTGAGTAGCCCGTAAAGGCTTGGCCAGTTAGAAGAATTGAGCCTAAAGACGCAGACGGAGCTGCCGAGCAGATGCGCACCTGGTCAAAGGTGTTGAGTCAACTAATCGTGCGATACCCGCATACCCAGATAATCATCAAGGACGCCGTTGGGGAGGTAGGTAAGTTTTCTCTAAATTACAAGCGTCTTTCCAAACAGAGAGACTGTGAGTAAATGGGAAAGCTCGAAGCCGAAACAAAGCGGGTAGAGTCACTCGAGATCGAGCTATCAGAACTCAGGCGGACATTCACGCAGGCTTCAGGCAGCAATGAGGCAGACGCCTTACGAAAGGCTAAGGCCAAGCTCGAGGAAGAAGTCCGACAGCTTGCTGGGCTGAACAAGGTGCTCGAGCTGCATGGAAACTCACTGTGTTCGAAATGTAATCAGAAGCTTGATAAGGAGCAGATCGAGGCGGAAGAGGGTGAGACGGCTGCAACGATCGACACGGCCTTGGAAGCGGCAACCCGAAACAACGACGTAAAGGAGACGGCACGCATAGTGTTAAAGAGATGGCCAGAGAGATGCTTCAAAAGGGTGAAGCTAACCCATAGAAGGATTGGAAGCCCTAGAGAAGTGCGAGGACTCATTTTGATGAAGGGATCGGAGATAGACAGAGGACTCATCGAACATGTGCTTGTTCAGTTTCCCAATGCGGCAGCGCTGGCCGACCTTAAACCAGGAAAGGTGGCGGCACTTAGATGCAAAAGCGACTTTGAGGTCGTCGGCGACGGCGAGATAGACGAAGAAGAGGAGACGGAGGGAATATACCAGAGTCCCCCGGAGGCGTCACGAACGCTAGTGGCCGGGATGGTGACTCCTGCATACCCTTAATGTAGATAGGTGGGAGGAGGCACCAGTTGTGGCTGTGACCGAGGAGCTGGGAGACTACACGATCCCTTAGATCCTTGAGGCGTGCTGTCGGGTACTCGACTGTGATGTCGAACTCATTGTTAGAACACCGCCCGTGGATCGAAGCTCACCAAAAAAGGCAAACGTCTCAGACCAGACGTGGGCGATCCATACCACTGTCCGGGTAAGGAAGATTGAGGGTAAAACTGCAGCAGAAACGCTCATGAGCGATAGAAAAAATGCAGACCTCAGAGCGGCGGGCGTGATATTGGCCGCGCGCGGGGGACTAGCCACGACCGAAAGTGGGGACGTTCTCGTTAGAGTGACCGGCACAAAGGCATCAACAGGCACATTTGCTGAGACGCTAGCACGATCGATCAACACAAAAGTTGATTGCCGAGGCTCTGGGGGACCGCCAAAGACGATCGTACTGCGAGACGTGGACCCGTTTGCGGACAGCGACAGCATCGAAAAAACGATTAGGCGAGAGTTGAGCATGCCGGCAGATATGCGCATGCGCACAGAAGACCCGCAGTCCGGCACGACAGGGCGATATCAGTGCCTTGTCGTTCTCCCGACTGCGGCGGCAAAACGACTAGTCGACATGAAGTGCCTGCAGATCGGTAACACCACGTGCCGGGCAGAGGATTGGTTTACTGTACCAACATGCTTTAACTGCCAGAAGCAAGGCCACAGGGCTAAAGACTGTCAGGAGGAGAAAGCGGCCTTGCGCTTTCTCCTCCTGACGCTGTTACCGGTGCGGCGACGTCGGGCACCTCCTAAGTGCGTGCACTAGCGAAACCGGGCATTGCTATATCTGCAAAGTCGACGGGCACTCGGCTTCGTCGAGCAACTGCCCAGTGCTGGCAAAAACTTAAGGAGCTGAAAGAGGCTGCTCGTTAGAGTAACCTCGAGATGTTCGAGGGTGAAAGGAAGCGGAGAGAATCATCCGAGCAGGAGGCTAGGGCGCGCCAGGAGGCGGTCGAAAAGAAGCGACAGCGCAAATAAGCTGAACAATTGACTACGGACAGCGAGGGTTACAGCAGGAGAGGGCGTGCTGCCATCAGCGCCGCTGTCGCTGGGGCCGCAGCCAAGGGAGGGAAAGTCAATGGTACCTTAAATGATTAGAATACTTCAGGTGAACCTCAACCGGTGCAGAGCTGCGCACGACCTGCTTGAGGAGACGGTCCGGGAGAGGGGCATAGCATTATGCCTCCTTTCGGAACCGAACAAAAAGCGAATAAGAAAGAAGAGCTCTATAAATACCGATGAACGCATCGATGCGGCAACCTGGTGGACTGGAGAGGACAACGCCAAATGGGCAGTACGGGCTCAGGAGAGTGGCGAAAGTGGCTTTGCGTGGGTGGAATTAGACGGGGTGGGTGTTCTCTACTCGTGCTATTTTTCACCTAATAGGGAGATACAGGAGTTTCAGGTTTTCCTGGGTCAACTAGGCCGTAGCTTAGGCACGCACGAGGGAAAACCATTGATTGTTACCGGGGACTTCAACTCGGCCAGTACTGCATGGGGTAGTCGTAACACTTCGGAAAGAGGACAAATCTTACTGGAATGGATGGCAGAGCAGGGGCTTATGGCTCTCAACGACGGGGACGTTCCGACGTTCTCACGGGCAGGGAGGGAATCCCACGTAGATCTCACGCTTGCCAACGAACGGGCATTCACGGCGATAACCGGGTGGAGGGTCGATACGGTTCATAACCACAGCGACCACTGCTACATCTGCTTCGAGGTACGAGCCCCAACCGCGACGCTTCCAGCATCACCTACCCGGGGCAGACGGTGGCAGATGAGACAGCTGGAAAAGGAAGCGCTAGTAAAGGAGATCGACGCGAGGTGTCGGACAATCGAAGTGGGAACGGTGGACGAAAATCGACTTATTGAAACACTCATTGCCGCATGTACAAAGGCTAGCCCCACCCGAACGGCAGAGGTGACCGACGGCACCGGTCCGTTTACTGGTGAAGCAAAGAGATCAGGGAAGCGAGAAAGCCATGCACAAGGCTAAACAGGGCGTATACCAGGCAACGCAGCTGGCTGAGTGGAAGGGTGAACCGAGGGGAGAGGGGGCTAGACGTTGACGAGCAATCGACCGCATTCTTGGAAAGTTACAAAGCTGCCCGCAAGGACCTTCAATATCTCATCTGGAAGAGTAAGGTACAGGCGTGGAAACAACTGGCAGAGGACGTGGAGAGAGACGTGTGGGGGTTAGCGTACCGAATCGTTATGGACAGGCTTCGGGCGCCTTCTCCGAGACTCCCGCCGGATGTTCTAAAGGATCAGGTCCATAGCTTGTTCCCGGTCCACCCGTGATGAGGCGACGGGGAGGAGCCTCTGGTTGCTGAGGAGGATATTTCCGAGGTGACGTTGGAGGAAGTCGAGCGAGCATGGCAGCGATTGACACCCGGTAAAGCACCCGGCCTGGATGGAGTACCCCCTGGAGCGGCGAAGATACTTGTGCAGCAATGGCCGAAGCTGCTTCAAGCACTGGTGATGCGCCTTCTAAGAGAAGGGCGATTTCCGCGGCTGTGGAAAAACGCCAACTTGGTCCTAATCCCCAAACCAACGGGAGAGAGCAATGCTTTATCAAGTACTGCCTACCGGCCTATATGTCTTCTTGACACAATGGGCAAGATCTTAGAAAATGTTGTCGTTGAGAGGCTCAACGCTGAGATTGAGCTCAAAAGGGTCCTGTCAGACGCCAAGTACGGTTTCCGTAAGGGGAAGTCTACACTTGGCACTCTTACACGGGTTTTGGAGCAGGGGAGCGGGGACTTCGTTGTGCTCGTCCTCCTGGACGTCAAAAATGCCTTCAACTCGATGAGCTGGGAGGTGGCCATGGACGCAATGAGGCGCAAGGGCATCTCGCCATACATTCGCAGGATAATTTTGTCCTACCTATCGGAAAGAAGGCTGTTGGCCGACGGCCAGGAGTATGAGATATCTGCGGGGGTTCCTCAGGGGTCGGTCTTAGGGCCGATTCTGTGGAACCTAGCCTATGACGGGGTCCTCGAGCTGCCGGACCTACCGGCGGGTGTTGAGATGATGGCCTATGCCAATGAGGCAAACCAGCCTTCCAAAGGCGAACCAGCCTTGGGATTAGGCAGGGACAGCCAGGGACGCTCCAGGCGATGACTCTCGACGCATCCCCAGGTGGCGGAGCTGTGGAAGGCGTTAACGGTCTGGCTGACGCGTCTGAGCTGCACCAAGGCAGACATGAGACGATGGATGATGCCAGATTGGAGTAGAGTGTAGGAGTTGGTGCAACACCACTCCCATGGATTCGAAGCAATGCCTACGCAGTTACCGATCCCTGGGGGTGGGGCAAAGCGGGTTTACTGGGTTTGCGAGTCCCAGTAACGTTTGTCGTAACGACGTAATTGTCCCATCGCGGACGCATACCGCCGTCAGCCTCGTACGAAGGTAAGGTAAAGTTCGTGCTGCCTCTTCTATCGTAAGTATAAAGGGTAGCTGGCTTGGCCACGTCACGCGCAACGCCGTGGTCGTGTGCACTGTAAGGACGAGGAGCCCGCCGTGGCGACTCCCTTACCGTCTCCGGAGACACAGGCCGTTTAGTTGAACGGGATGGATAATTACAGAACTGTTAAAAACCACTCAGTCCGATACACACTGGGCTGTTTAACTGAAAAAGTTGAAAAGGCTGCGAGGTGCAGCTAGGAGTGACCCAGACGGACATGTGCCACCCCAGCCAGGTGGTGGCGCATGTCCGTCTGGATTCCCGTAATCCCCCAAAGTAATGCTGAGAGGTTTCAGCAGTTAAAAAAAAAGAAAGACCCGCGCTGCGTCCAGTACTAACTCCATGGCAGCGGTAGGGTGCTACCGGAGTACATTGTAAGGTTATTGCACAAATGGCACACAGATACTTAGGTATCTCTGTATGCCACGAAACACAAACAGTCGTATATATGTATAGGCTTACTGGGCAAATGTGTATATTTGTGTAAATGTGCGATAATTGCAACTCAAATTCACTAAGACACCCATTTTACCTATCATTTTAACGAAAACTAAAACATTGTGTAAAGAAGTTGTGCCCGCATATATACGTACATAGCTAACAGCCCTCTTAATCTACAAATAGTATTATTCACCCGGTTGTTTAACGACTGAACGAGTGGCGGTAGGTTTCGACTGCCGTAAGTTTTCTCACTACTACGGCGATACGTATACGATTCGAATTCTTGGTCTAAGTGTAATTAGATTACAATATGTCTTTCAATGCATTTATTAACAATTAGGTAAGAATTACGAGAAGTTATAAGTGAAGAATCTAAAATTGCTATCTTCCGTGGCTGCTTAATAGATGCGATTATGTTAGGGTCTAGAACATTCTCGAAAGCCAATTCCGTCCCGTTTGGTTTGTTGAAGCTCTAATAGCTAGCAATTTAAGTTTTTATGGATTCCTCTGGAGTATAAGGCTGAAGCCAGCAACAAATAACATTTATGTCTGTACAAAATCTAAATGTCACCTGCATGGCATCAGTTGGAACAACATGGGGCGACTTATTCATAAAGGCTTCGAAGATACCACCGAAGATGCAAACATATTTTTTACAATAAAGCATACACCTTACGTACGGGTCGGAATTCTGGACTGCCTGCAGTATCGCAGAGCGACTGAGTGTGGGCGCTTTCTTCAAATTTTTCGGGGATCTGCCAGTCGAGAGAGAAAACAACACAATATATTCAGATAATGAAAATACCATGCGCCATTTAACCTTAATAGTGATTTTAAGGAATACCCATGGATTGGGCCGAAGATACTAGAAGTTGATCGCCTTGGAGAGGCGAGAGTGACCAGGGCATCTAACACGGTCACACTGAAGATTCGCATGCATCGAAGCAGCAAAAGCAGCCAAGCTTTTGGCGTGCGAGCTGTCAGTTTAGCTCGCGTTGTTTGAAATCCTTAAACAACTTCAAGGATAATTTAAAGTCACACCTATTACCCCGTCAATAATGGGTACACTAGTCTTCCTAAATTGACTCTCGCATAGAGGTAAACAAAATTAATTTAATTCCGGCTGCAATTTTTCACCAACACAATGGTAACTGTAGTAGGTTTAAATTACTATATACTTCTTGCAAACATTTGTAAATGTACAAAACAACATACCGTTGTAAATGTGTATATAATATATAAATGACCTTGTTAAAAAAAATACATGTTGAGGTACCGGTCACCTGACTAACATGAGCCGGTTACAAAGTTAGTTAGGCGATGCAAATGTCTTTCTTAATAATATACTCTATAGCTATAAAGCAAAGCAGTGCTAAGGCTCGCCAGCAGCATATTGTAGGCAAATAAAGAGTAAGCATTAGCTAAGTTCGCACATGACGGTCTAAGCACGCAGTTAGATGTTAAAGGTGACACATTGGTCATTTTAATATTAGTACACCTGCTTTGACAGCGACCACTACGCTTAAAGAGGTTATGACTAGCATAGTGTCTTAGTCGGATAAGTTATGTCCAGCAAGTGGAGTCGCCGGTTTTGGCCTTCCACAATGTCTTGTCAGCTTTACCAATCTCGCTTGAGATCCTCAGTTATTGGATATCTGTTGCGCTGTTTCTAATGTATGGCATAGGTTCAGCCCAGAGAGGCAAGGTCACCAAGTAGACATTACCATCCCAGCTAAGGTGAGCCGAGCTCTCCATACGGGCCGTAAGAGCCAGCACGAGTTACTACAGTTGCCTGAGAATATCTCCGGTGACAAACCTGGACGGTCCATCTCAGCAAGAGACTGGTGGAGCCGCAATATATCAGACATCGTTAAGCTGAGAGCAACAAGCTCTACTCGCTCACCTCCTCCATCTTAGAAGGTGATCGACCAGAACGATGCCGCCACAACGCTCCCCAGTCCCCAAGTCGCTTTGGCAACAGGATCTTCTTGCCCCCACCTCTAGCGCTACGCGCGCTGACCCTTCTCTGACCATCAAAGAAACCTTACCCCGTCTCCCTGGCGAAACTCGCACTGTCTCTACTCAGCCCGCCCTCGACCCCAACCCTGAAGAAATAATCATCGACTTGGCGATTGCCGAAACGGACCATGACCACGCCGGACCCATCAACACCCGCAAACGGCAAGAAGACACTCCACCTCCTCTCACCCCCCGACTCAGACGCCGTGCTCCCGGAGTAGACGTGGAGGCCCGACAAGCCTTTGAAGACGTCTATGATGCTCTTGCTGAGGACTGCACCAAGATTACGATCCACTGCGAGCCAAGGAACACCCTAAAGGAACTCAAATACCTATCGCAAAAGATCCAACTTGACCTCCGCAAGGTGCAATCGGCGTTACGGAAAGCCCGGCTTGGCGCAGACCAACACCAGTTCAAGATGCAACAGGAGCTGGCGTTGCTTGTAACCTAACGTGACGAGGCTCTTGATCTCCTTAACGCCGCTAAGGAGGAAAGGAACGCGGCATTAAGCGCGAGGAACAAAAGTGCGGAGGCTGGGCTTCCTCCCCTAGAGTCGTCCGTGGGCGAATGCCCTAAATGCGCGGCAGAAACGAATGCGGCTTATCAGGCACATTTGGACGAGCAGATACCAAACGCTCAAACAGCGGAAGACTACCAGCGAGTAGCAAAGCTTCCATGGCCCGTCACAGCGACTCAGAGAGTTCCGCTATCACTGGAAGACTTCGTGTTTCACAAAGGAATTTGAGGCCTTCTGGTTCGACAGGGAGAAATTTCGAGCACAGGATTCTTCCAAAAGCTTCTAGCCGCTTATCCCTCGCTTCAATCCATAACGTCCTCATCTCCCGGCACTGCCGTAGTCCTGGGCGAGGCTGTGGAGATTCTCACCAGCTCCGCGCCTACCCCCCAGCAAAGACATCGATTAGTAGTAGGCATCCTGCCACCAAAACACGAAGATGCCACTACGGTTAAAACATTTTTAACTCTGATGCGAGCGGTTATACACCGAATCCTCCTAATAACAGAGCAAACTCAAAATGACACCCTGTCGCTCCTCTACGTTCCCCCGGATATGCGCACCATCACGTTCCACCGAATAATAGCAATGCTGGTGGCTCAGTCACCCACTCCTGGGAGACTGGAGCTACACAAAACCCGCACGGCTCAAGCAGGGCCTACCGGACCGCCACCAAGTATCACGAACACCCCATCCGCCTTCCATAGATATACAACTTCAATATTAGTTAAAGTCAACAATGGAAAAACCTTTGCTGACACGCTGCGGACCGTCAGAGAAAACCTCAACACAGACATTGCGGCGGACGCTATTCGCAAAGTGAAGAAGACATCTAGATGGGACGTAGCAATCCGACTGGGTGAAATCACACCAGGAGCAGGAGAACAGCTGAGTACTAAAATCCGCGGCGCGGGACTGGAGGCCTCTGCCAAGCAATTTGACCCTCCCTTAGAGGTGGCATTATGGGGTATCAACCCTCTGTCGAGCGAGTCTCAGATAAAGGCTGACCTCACCGCATACCTAGGAGTAACGGATCACTCCTTGGTCGCAATTACCGAACCCCGTCAAGGTCGAAGTGGGCGCTGGTACGCCTTGACGCGATTACCCGCCCCATGGCCCGACGTCTGTCAAAGCTCACGACAGTCAGATTAGCAGGCCGCAACTGTCGTCCAGATATATGGTACAGGCCTCCAGTATGCCACCGCTGCCAGCGCCCTGGCCATTGCGCGGAAGCTTGCGCACTTGAGAAACTCATTAAGGGATGCCTCTGTCTGCGTTGTGGAACCATTGAGCGCAAGACAAAAGACTGCACCTCGGCGAGCATGAAGTGCATTGCCTGCGATACTGAGGGTCATCGGGCGGATTCGATGCCATGCCCGATGTACAGAGAGCTGGTACTCCGTGAGCGAAAATGCAGGACAAAGGCTGGGCAACAGCCCTACATGCCAACAAAGCGCTCCAAGGAAGAGAGAGTGGAGCTGGTGGAGCTTAGTGGCGGACCCTCAGGGTCAAGGGCCCCCTCCCAACCAAAGGTTGAGCTCTTCGCAAAGGAGGCCTCCTCTAGCGACACTCCTCCGGTCGCACCTGCGTCAAGTGAGGCAGAAACAGGAGAGAACAACATATCAGACTGGACGACGGCCCAGAGACGATCTTAAACTAAGCTATCAAAATAAAGATCCTACAAGTAAACTTAAACCACTGCCGGGCCGCTCATGACGTTCTTAACAGGTACGTACAGGAGAACCAGACATCCTCATGCCTCATGTCAGAGCCCAATGTTAATATTGCATTAACACGAGCAAACCATTATGCTGATCCCGCAGCAGACACAGCAATATGGTGGACGGGACAGGACCCGAAGGTCTACGTCTCGGGCAACGGGGCTTGCTCTGGGTGCACATGGATTCACCTAGGCAGCGGCTCATATGTTCTCTCCAGCAATTTCTCACCAAACTGCACACTAGAGGAATTTTACTACTAATTTACATCACTCACTGATCTCATTACATCTCTTAAACCCTTCACCAACTACTTCTGACAGGCGACTTTAACGCGGCACATCCTCTATGGGGCTCCCGCGCTCCCACCTCCCGGGGCCTCCTACTACTGGACTGGCTGGCCAATTCGGATCTCTCAGTAATTAACGACGGGAACACTCCAACATTTGTCTGAGGTCGACAAGAGTCATTCATGTCCGACAAGAGACATTACCAACAGTGCTTCCCTTTGTATGATTGACAGATGAAGAGTCGTAACAGACACCGAAACGCTCAGTGACCACAAATACATAGGCTTCGATTACGACGGGGCACCTAGACAGCCACTCTCGTTTCGAAAAACCTGGCAGATGAGACATCTAGACATCGACAAGCTAAAACTCTACATAGCTGCACAACTTAACTTGTATCAAGACTCCCAACCCTCTCCGAAAGACCTTACACGAATAGTAATAAAGGCGTGCAGGGCCGCAGGCGGCCCGCCGCGTCGCCAAACTGGTAGACGCTCCCCACAGCCATGGTAGACATCCGAGATACAGGAGGCCCGCTTAGCATGCATACGTGCCAAGCGCACCCTGCCGAGGGCTCGAACCTGGCTTGCGAGAAGATGTCGAAACGGTGAACATGAGCACATACTTCGCGTTGCCTTGGCCCGGGAGGATACACTACTAGACATATACCGGACAGCAAGAAACACTCTTCCCCAAAAGATCAGGACAGCGAAACGGGAATGTTGAAGGGCTCTAATCGATCTTGTACAACATGATCCCCCATCTCCACCCCCTCTAACACAAGAAAAAACTCTTCGCCAAGTCAAAAAAGTCTACCCGTCGCATTCTCCTCGCCCTTCAGTAAATTATACCAATATAGACACAGTAGACATTCCGCCCGTCACAGAGAACGAGGTCCTTCAGGCTGCCCAGCGCCCCGCTCCTGGCAAAGCACCGGGTTCTGACGGTGTTCACCTGGGGTGATCTGGCTTATGGCAAAAGAGCATCCGAAAATCGTCGCAGGTACCGCGACCCACCTCCTCCGGGAGGGGTTCTTCCCACCTGCCTGGACGACCTCCTTTCTAGCCCTGATTCTCAAGCACACGCCAGGAACCTACAGACCAATCTGCATCCTAGACACTATTGGCAAGCTTTTTGAAAACATCATCCAAGCGCGTCTCGCGAAGGCTATAGAAGACACAGGAGCTTTGGCACTTAACCAACATGGTTTCCGCAAGAGTCACTCGACACTCGACCCTATCGAGGAAATCTTGGCAAAAGCAAGACAAGAAACCAGGGCGTCGCGCAACACCAGGATGTTTGTTTTACTGATGCTTCTTGACGTCAAAAACGCTTTCAACAGCGCCAACTGGGCGAAAATTCTAGAGGTCATGGAACGACGAAATATACCTCTTTATATGGTTCGCATCATCTTCTCCTATAGAGAGTAACCGCCACCTGCTGACACATCACGGCACGTTTAGTATCACCGCCGGGGTCGCACGGGGGTCTATACTCGGCCCAACTCTGTGGAATTTGGCATATGACGATGTTCTGCGTCTGCTTTTTTGAAACCTTTCGCCCGGGGCACAAACGCTGGCTTACGCAGACGACCTGGCACTTATTATAACAGCACACCATGAGACCATACTTAAGGTCACGGCAAACAACGCCATGCGCTGTGTCTCTCGGTGGATGGCACAAAACAACCTTCAGCTACCCCCAGAAAAAACTGAGGCAATAAACCTGTCAGGTCGCAAGCGCACCCGCGGCATTCGCTTGACATGGGACGGCCACGCTATTATGCTGTCGAAAACTGCAAAATATGTGGGAGTCACTCTCGATTGCGGCCTAACGGGCCGCGCCCACATCTTGGTCATATCCAAAAAGTGCATACAATCGCTAGGGCAATGGCTAAAATCCTGCTTCGGTCGGGGGGCGCGAAATTTGGAGAATAGAATATTGATAGCGTCGGCAGCGGAGTCCACGGCACTATACGCAGCGTCAGTGTGGGCTGACCTGACCCTCCGCACGATCAGCAACAGGCAGCTCCTTAGGTCGGCTTAGAGAACAATCGCGATACGCGTCAGCAGAGTGTATAGAACTGTCAGCACAGAAGCTGCGCAAGTACTAGCCAGAATGCTCCCATGGGACCTCCTGGCAGGACAGGGGAGCACCAAGCGAAGGGACGGATATACTGACTACAACGAGGCAAGGGAGGCGACTTCAGGTAAACCTCCAAATATGTACTACCTGGAGCTGACACTAAAACGATCATAACATCGATGTTGACGTCAGGTCAATCATGGAGAGAAGGAGATAAGTAAAGACGCGCTTCACTCGCTAGAAGAGATTGAAAAACTGGCAAACAGTACCGAACCCTGGGGGGTAAATGTAAGGACTAGGGTTTTTAATGGGTAACCCCATGCCACCAGGGAGTTCCGCACTATCTACGCGCTTCTACATGCCCAAACAGTGATATCTGCGCTAGGTGTGCATAAAGCATTTTCCCCAACCTCACCAAAAAAATAATACAGTTGGCAAATTTGCGGGCATTCAAAGAGGCAGAATCTGCTTAAAATCACCCGTTTTCTGTTTTTGTTGCTCTAAAGTTGGCATTCGACAAGGCTTTGAGCGCCAAGATGCTCTTTAACTTGCAAAGGACAAAATACCCATCCACGTCAGGCCTGATGACGAGAGTATTACACTCGTTGGTTCCCTCGTTATTTTTTATCTGCGGTTCTTGGAAACTTGCTTTACAGATCACATTGTTCTAAAAATAATAGAAAAACTTCAGCGTCGAACAGAGTCAAAAATCTAACTAAATAATAGAAGTCATTGTCACTTTTCCCTAAGATAATGCAAAAGGCTTTTCAGATCAAGCTTGGATAATAAAGCCCTGACGACATAAATGTCATTAGAGTTACGTAGGAGCATATGAGCGTAGCTCAATGGAAAACGTTGGACCAAGTAATGCGGACTCTTCTTAAGGGGTGGGGCTCCACAAATTAACTAGTGAAATTGGCTAGTGTGCCTTGGGTGACACGTTTCTTTTTATTTTGTAGCCAGCATTTGTACATTAGTAAACCTTGGTCACCAGCAAGACCTTTGCAATTGCCACAAGAACGTCGTTAGACGTAAGGCATTGATAAACAAGAATGACAAATAATATGTATAAGAACGAGCACGGAAGGAGATGAAGTATACCAATCGGTGGTCCAACACAAGCTCCGTCTGCTGTCGGTATACCGTTATTGAATCATGGCGAAGGAGATGGAGAGCTTCACGACAGGATGAATATTGGCATAAGTGCACGCTACTTGAAGACGACTAGAAGAAGAGACTAAACATGTTTTTAGGCCTACGCGTCGTCGAATGGCCACGGAACCGTTAGTAAATAAACGCAGCATTAGAGCTCTTTAAATAAACGCAGCATTAGAGCAATTCCAAAATTTTAAAAATTGGAAAATGGTCGGCAATCCTCTACAGGCAGTCTTATTCTGGATGCGCGACGAACGCTGACAAAGCCAGGCTCCGTACCGGCTATTCTAATAAGGCGGGCGCATGGTTTCAGGCTCTACCCCATGCCTGGATCGAAACCCTATTAGATAACGTGTCGGCATGGATCGGGGTCGGACTTCGTTGGGAGACACGCGTCCGCGTTTGCGGATACGTCGTGTCGCCTGACCGGCGTCGCGGGCTATCCTGTATCTTCAGCTCAAGCAAGCGGACAAGGCACGAGGCTTCCCGTGCGTCCTGGAACCCGTGAAACTTGAAAAGGAGGGTGCGAATAAACAGTCTGACTTTAACCTCAAAAGCTACTCAATGCTGATTTGGAACGCGACAGTGGCTGACTAATAAGCCTCTTTAATGGCTAATGCGGGTTCGGCCCGGACTGGTCATGCTTCAGCTTTCGCTGAGGCGGGCAAGATGAAGACATACCAGAACATTGGGACCATTGGTGCCACAAAGACTGTTGGAGAACTCATACAGACTTTATTCAGTTGTCTTAGAGACTTTTTGCGGATAACCTGTCGCTAGATGTGCAACACGGCATTACGGCGTCGGTTCGGGTAATCCTTCAGAGATGGCTGGTCCTCACATTGGACCCCTCATAACGGCGCAAACGTTTGCGCTCAAATGTCCCAGCTTTTATTCAATTTATGCAGTTATATACAAACATGTGTATGTTTACTCTAAATAGATACTTAGTCAGATTTCTTATCACACATGTTGTGTAGAAACAGTAAAGTTGGATATGTAAAAATACACATATTTGGACTTATAAACTATTAGATATTTAAAGGTATGAAGCTATAACGCGAGCTTGGTTGTCTAGACTAGCTAGAGACGGGACTAGGGTACAGGAGGCAGCACGGTATCTTTCATTCTTGTTGTTTATGCTTTCAGGTTGTTGCGATCTCGAGCTCGAGGCTGGTTAGGGTGAGATCGCTCTAGATGATGTCGATACCGTAAGCGGCCATTGAAGCAATATGAGATCGAACAGTCTCAGTGCCGTCAGGATGGACAACAGCTGCGGCTTTTTAATTGTGGTCATTGCTACCAGCGCCTTTCTGCACCGTTTTTTGATATGTTGCTAAAAACATGGGCCGTTTGACGTTAGAAGCAGTAGGGAAACTTACTAACGTATGGTAGGTCGGAACCGGCCAAACGAAGTCCATCGTTAGCAGCTAAGCGCCCGCCTCTTCTAAGCTTCATGACCACTGTCTTCGTCAGATTTTCGGTTAGTCTAAGCTCAGACGTGGCCGCGTGAAGTCTGGCTAGGGCCTGTTAAAAGCGATGAAAGCGACTCTTCCCATATGTGACGAGATCATCTGCGTACAAGATGACGTCTACCAGATTTCCCGGACCCCGGGTTTTCGCGGGTAAGTCCTTTATAAGGACTGAGAAAAGTAACGGACTCAAGTTGTCACTCTGCGCCACGCCCGTAGTCTGGAGAAATAGGGGCAATTTGAACACACCGTCATTCATTCTGATTTTGTTGCCTTGCAGAGTGGCCATCAACAGGCTGAGAACGGCAAGAGGGACATTAACTTCGGCCAGAATTCACAGAATAATATCTCTGAGCGCTGAGTCAAAGGCAATTTTGAAATTGACGAATACGGGGCACAGGGGTTGGGATTTTGCTTGGGTCTCCGTGGTGGCCCCCAACAGATTGGCGCATGCCGTAATCTTTGAACGGTTCTGTCGGCAACTGTGCTGTTCAGTAGGAATAACGCCAGTCATCCTTAGGAACCGATTTAGTTTTCTGGTGAGCAGCGACGAGAGAAACTTGTAACATGTGTTCTTTATCGCTATACCGCGCCAGGAGGTCAGCTGGGTTAGATCACCTTCACCTTTAGGGATGACGAGCAGAGTAGCATCGAGCCATTAGGACGGAATCATGCCAGCACAGAGGCATTTGTTAAACAATGCTGTCCAGCATGGAGCCAATCTTTACTCTAAAGGAAACTTATTGTCGTGATTAATGGTATAAGTGTCGAATTCTATCAGCTCTAGATTCACGCTGTGCTATTCACAATTTGCTGGCTAACAATGAAGCATGCAGATCAAGAATTAGCCACCAAAGCTTTTTTATTTAAAGTTGGCATAAAGAAACAGGAACATGGCATCCTGCGAGGCGGAACAGGCAAAGTTACCATGGCTGTGGAGGTTCCTGGAGCACCGTAAGTGCGAACCACTTGCATTAGTTACGAATTAAGTTATGATTTAAGTAATAATCATCAGTACGCAAATTTAAAGCAGCTGATCATTAGCGTATACTCTCATCATCATAGCGTCTCGAATAAGACCAGTCCGAGGTGACTACTATTGTGGTTCACAGTAGCGTGAAGTTGATCCGGAGCAAACAAATCCTGGAAAACGAGGCAAGGAAATCCTGGAAAACGAGGCAGGCAAATCCTAGAAAACATTTTTTATCTGATTCGTACAGTGTATTATTTAGATTAATCTACAACATGGCAACTAATCTTACACAACTGTTCACTAGGGTATAACCACCAATATGTAACCGAGAAGCTAGCAGGCTTTATGCGGAAGGATTACTTGCTACCTCATGTGAGTTATACAGGCAAACTCGCCTAGGTGTCTGGTAAAACAGCAGTAACACACTGATGTTTCTATTTCTAATTTAACGTTGGGATAGGTGAGAGAAGCGCAATTGTCGCTGCGCGGACAGTTATTTAACAGGTATAGGTTTGATAACTACGGTAAGCTCAGGCTATTGAAAAACGGCCGTATTTAAACAAACTGCCTTTATTTGCTGCTACACGGTAGATACGTGTTTTGCACATGTTTTACACATATATCAATTTATATTTGGTAACAAAAACGAGATAGAAATGCTACATATGCATGATTGCTACAGGTATTATTATGACTCTGCGGATGATACTGCGATGAAAACCGTACACGAAAAGTATGCTGGCACTAGGTCGGTGCTCACCGTTAAATGCGAAAAGCTGTTAAGTGCTTTCTACATGAGCTGTACATTGAGTGTCGCCCAGCGTACTAGTTTGCTGCTTTATATTGTAACAAAGTCCACCCACTATATACGCTATACCACTATATAGCGGAAGTCCCAACCGACCACGTACAACGGCTACAGCCCCCGCGTCAAAATCTCAACGTACACAAAGTTCACCGACCGATACATGTCTCAACCGAACAAGACATGTCTCAGCAGAGAACAGCCATAGCCTTTCGCGCCGAAACCCCAACGCTATCCGCTGTCCAAACGATCATCGGCTGACATCGGGAGAGGGTCGATCTATGATCGGCAGTCCAAGTCAAACAGTTACTTAACCTGTATTCCTATACGAAACAAACACAAACGGCTGTACATTTCGACCGATATGAGAGCGGGTTCTGACACCCTTTGGGGCGTCAGCACGCCGCGATGCCCCGTGAACCAATAAATACACCGTCATTCATCGTTCCTGAGTCTTTCACGTTGCAGTACCCGTCCGGCTGAGTCTACATTCCTAAGCTGACTTAGCGCAACGCAGCAACGTTATAATATGTTAGCACGGTATTGTATATTGATGGCAGCATGTTTTTTTATTACTTTTAATTCCGGTGCTATAGGGTGCTAAATGCCCGCTTGATTTAGAACGTAGGCGACCCGTCTGCTAATCAAAGTAGTGGTGACCAGCGCACGCTGAATTGAGTAGAGCTATTTTCTTAATTCATAACTTCTGTATTCTGATACGTTGCAGGTTTCCTATAGTACCGGTCGTAATGATCCTCTTTTTGGTGGTATTGGCACTTATAGCTTTCGACACGTTTCTCCTCTTCGAGCAGCAGCCCCGCGAACACTTGACTGCACGCTCAACAACACTTGGTTTAACAACAACTGACAAAACTACTACGCACAAAACAACCAACAAAGCTACTCGGCATACACCAACAATAAAGAAAGCCCCTCAGCACACACCAACAACCAAGGAAACCCCTCTGCACACATCAACAACCAGGGAAACCTCTCAGCACACATCAACAACCAGGGAAACTTCTCAGCACACATCAACAACCAAGGAAGCCCCTCTGCACACATCAACAACCAAGGAAACCCCTCTGCACACATCAACAATCAGGGAAACCTCTCAGAATACATCAACAACCAAGGAAACCCCTCTGCACACATCAACAACCAGGGAAACCTCTCAGCACACATCAACAACCAGGGAAACCTCTCAGCACACATCAACAACCAAGGAAACCCCTCTGCACACATCAACAACTAGGGAAACCTCTCAGCACACATCAACAACCAGGGAAACCTCTCAGCACACATCAACAACCAAGGAAACCCCTCTGCACACATCAACAACCAGGGAAACCTCTCAGCACACACCAACAACCTAGGAGACCCCTCTGCACACATCAGCAACCAGAAAAACCTCTCAGCACACATTAACAACCAAGGAAACCCCTCTGCATACAGCAACAACCAGGGAAACCTCTCAGCACACATCAACAACCAAGAAAACCCCTCTGTACACATCAACAACCAGGGAAACCTCTCAGCACACATCAACAACCAAGGAAACCCCTCTGCACACCTCTCAGCACACATCAACAACCAATGAAGTCTTTCAGCAGACACCAATGACAAAGGAAACCCCCTCAGCACGCACCAACAACCAAGAAAACTCCACAGAAAACCCCACTAACTAAACAATTATCTCTCCACACACCAATAACCAAGGAAACAACTCACCGCATACAGACTCTTTAACCGCCTCAAGATTTTGCCACCTTTTGTAACACAAAGCGTACAAAGATCTTTGCTGCCTCGTCATACGACGAAAATAGTCGTTATCAGTTATCCGGATTTTTCTACGATGGCTTCGACTTTGTGGATTATCTTAACAACTTATCCTATGATGTCATCTTAACGATAAATGTTCCCGAGTCAAACTTTGAGATCGATAAAAACAGAGTGTTATATCAAGTAAGTGAAAGTGATAGTCTTTTCGAAATCCAGCAACTTAGCTATATTATCAATAAATCTTGCTTGCTGCGTGCTAACGTGCTTTTGATTATATATGAAGCGTTTTGCTTGCCTATCCGAGCAAAGGGCCGCTTTATGTATCTCATGTCAGGTTGCCCACCGGGTACTGAAACAATTCAGCTAAGGCTGAAGATGCCACGTGCAGTACCTTAGGCTTTTTTTATTTCGGAGTATGAAACTAAAATTAATAGGCCAGATGGGAGGTGACAAGGACGTTTTCAATTTAGTGCACATTTGATCTGGTCTTGCATGTGATAGTTGCCATATACATATACGTATACACCAGGTACATAATGCATGGTTATCACTACATGATATGTTCAAACGCAGTCTTTTATGAGGAGTACGAGTTGTGCACCTGCCGGTTCTGTCTACAGAAGTGCATCAAGTACCATGCGGATAAAAATGCACAGTACTGGATCAAAAATCGTTGCACTTCTTGAGAAGATGAAACATTATGAACAAACTTTTTAGAACTGTATTTTAAACTTAATTTGGATGAAATAAACATGAATTAATCCATAGCGTACCCTTACTGGGCCAATTTAGGCTGCTCCGGCATAGTGATGTAACAACAGAATAATGCCTAACCCGATTTAACATTCAAAGAAGAAACAATTTTACCCATGCAAACTTCGATCCAATGCAGGCCGAAGGTGGGCAAACGCATCCTAGCTAAGTGGGGGCATATTGTACAAGGACATGCAAAACACGTCAGGAAATTAAAAAAACATTACAGACGACAAAGGGTTCTTCTTTTTTGGGACTATGTTCTAATAAATGTGAGAAAGATGATGCACTGCTATACTTAAGAAATCACAAATCCTCGCTAACTCACAGCAAACCCGTTACATATGAATGGGTTGCTTGGGAGGAAGTCGGCGGCCTTTCTGGCCGGCTAACTTACTTTCAGAAAATTGACAGTAAATTTGATGCTTAAACCTCTGACAAGGAGAGGCTACGCTATTGTTATCCTCAGCAAGGACACCGCAGTCTGTCACCCTTGAGAACCGAGCGATCTCCGGCGGGGATTCGACTATTAAAGCTGCGTTTTGCTCAAAGGGATATGAGACGCACATCCCGTTAGAGACGAGTGCTGGAGAGAGGCTAAGTTGGAAACCTGTATGTTGTTTTGCCGTAGTCTTATTTTACAAAATTCCAGCTGTTTGTAGAATACCGCTATATTACTGACCCTGGCGCCCTAAAAGTTATCTTTTTAAAGTTCCCCAATATCTTTAGGTGTCTGAGCGTGTGCACCCACTCTACCGCGAAAACACTTTCAGGGCACATGGGCAAGCCTTGAGTTACAACAGTAGGAATTCGAAGGGAAATAAAAAACGCTAGAATTGTATACATGGGATACTATACTGCTATCAGCACCACCTCTGCACAGAGATGGATTTCCACGATACGAGGCAGTTCAATAGGGTATCACGGCTTCACTATATTACTATTTTAAGTACTTTTGTTTTCGTTTACAAGAAATGTTTATTTCATTTAGTGTTTGATAGGTTGATACCAACCGCGCCACAATAGGATACACATAGAACAAGTTTCCCAACAAGACAACGCTCCGAAGGGGCTCTGCGGAATCCAGTTAACTAGTGTAGATGGCCTTCACCCGTCGTGCGCGTTTTAGGGATCATGGGCACGTGTGATCTCCCCAGACCAATTGACAGCGGCCGTGTATAAGATGCTTGCGCACAAATAAGATTAGCACAAATAGTAAAACACACCTCTACGGCATATGCTAAGGCACAAACCATAGTTCGCATAAGCTACCTCATATGACTCACGTGTGACCACAGGGGCTTCAAGCAACGAGACGTGGATAAATTGTCATCTCCTAGGAGCAGTAAAAACAAGAGGATTTAAGAATTCAACAAAATTCCCATATTGTTGCACACACAATATAGGATTTAAAAAACCCTGGCAGTTTAAAAAATGCGTAGGAAACCGAAGGTTCTAACAAATGACAACGAATAAATTAGCCACTTCAAAGAACTATTGCATTGCGACTTGAGTCTACCCGACATAAAAAAAAATGCGACGAAAGAGCACAATATTAAATTACTGGGTTACGATACTAAAGTCCCGTAACACCTTAAATGTACACTTCTTACTTGTGGGCGATTCTTAACAGCGCTCGTTGATAGCTTTCTTAAGGCAAGATTCCTGAGAGTTCGTGCACAAGCTACACGCGACCATTTCATTTGAATTGCCGTAAATATAACATGCGTACTATGAGTATTTTAGCTGATATCGAATCGCTGTGAACTCTGTAGTATATCTAAGCTCACTAGACAACTTTCATAGTTTTTGAACAGTAATAACTTTTAGCTGTTTTTGTATTAAAGTTTTGAGATGATACAAAATCTTGAATTTTGAAGAGTAATAACTTTTAGCTGTTTTTGTATTAAAGTTTTGAGATGGTACAAAATCTAGTGGTGCGTTCGACGTAAAAACCTCCATTACATTTAATTTAATCGAAATAACCCTTTCTACGATTCCGCTCTCTTTTTAAAAATACATTGGCCAAATATGCATTCTCGTAAAAAAATTGTGGCGCTAAAGCAATAACCACTTGGCGCGTTCAGGCTAAATTTGATTACCTGGGAACACCTTTGCTCATTTTGCATGCCTTTAACGTACTTGTCATTGTCTTAAGTTTTAGCAAGAACCTACTATTTGTAGGCAATATTCTCGGTCGAGCTATTACAGATACGTGCCAGCTATGATCAAGTGAATTGGAAATATACAGCAATACAAACATAAAGTTTACCTCTTATATTACCCAGCTAATCAAGTCATAATTTCCTATAATCCTCGTTTGCTATTTGTCGCCAAGCAGCCAGGCGGCCATTTTTAATAAGGACGCTCGAGTTGTAACTAGTATTGGAAAACAGAGGCATATGAGCTTGTTAGAGTGTTACCTTAATGCCAAGAGTTAAGTGATATAATTTGCGTCGTAAAGTCGATAAGCCCAAGACAGTGGCTCACACTGATCTTATAAAAAAATCTCTGTCTGGCGGATGACCATGTTAGCACTCTTAAAACTTCTTGTTGGGCGCAGACTTCTCTGATATTAGACAAGCGATTGCGCGACTAATATTTGACTCAACAAACCAAACCTGAAAATGAAGACTCGCAAAAGTGTGCAAAAAACAAATTTTCTATTGAAACTGGCAGGCCACCTGATTCTAATAAAGAAACAGGCCAAGTACCTAATAGTTATACTGGATACTGGCCTCACGGGAAGGCCACACGTTGCGCCTGTGACAAGGACAGTCTCCAAGGTAGCCCAGAATCTTAGTAGAATTCTCGCTAGGAAGAGCGGGGCGTCAGAGGCCCTCACACTGCGTGGGAGCGGGAGTGGGCCGCGCCCGCCGCCGGAGACACCCGCGGGCGCTGGACACGCACACTTATTCCCGACTTACAGCAATGGTACGGCGGGCCCGGACAGAGGCCTTTAACGTACTTCGCTACACAGATATTTTCCGGTAATGAGGCCGTTTGCTATAATAGTAAAGAAAATGACGCAAAAAACATACAAAGAAGAAAAACAGAAGTACTGGGAAAGCCAGGAGTGGAAGTTGTTACAAGAGGCAGAAGAACATCCTCACAAGTGGCTAAAACATAAAAGAAAACAGCAGTGCCCAGTGGAGACTGAGAGACTGGTTAAGCACTTCGGAGACTGAGAGACTGATTAAGCACACAGGGAGCCGGCACCACTCCAAAAGAAATAATAGTTTACAATGGGCCTTGGGACAAAAACACAGAGTTTGCGCGGGAATGGGTAGTTCGCAAGGTTACAATCGAAGAAGTTGTCAGGCCAATTAAAAGAGCGCCTAGAGGCAAAGCGGCCAGGAACGATATGATAAGAAATGAGCACATAAAGCAAACCTTGGCACTGGTACCATGCTAGAAAGCTCTATTCGAGGAATCCCTAAAGTCCGGGAAAATGCCTAAAGCGTGGAAGGAGGATACCCTTATTGTTATACCTAAAGGGAAGGGCATATAAACAAAACCGGAAGCTTGTAGGGGTATAACCCTTAAAAGTTGCCCCTATAAGATATTCTCGGGGATAATATCAAATAGACTTGGGTACTTCCTAGAAGCCAGAAACGCAGTACCAAAAAACAACATGTGTTTAGAAGTCGACCCATACGGCCCTGCGCCAATTGTTAGCAAATATTTGGGCAACTCTATCCGAGCCAAGAAGACCGTTATCTGCGGTATCTATAGATCTTAAAGCCGCCTTTGACCTAGCGCCGAGAAACATAATTATGGAGAAGTTAGCCTTAGAAGGAGTTTCGAACGAGCTGTTAAAAATTTTAGGGGCCATCCTTAGGGAGAGCATAGTATGCATTGACAACGGTATAGGGATTGTGGGAAGAGTAAAGCAAACTACAGGCGTGGCTCAAGGTGACGGACTTAGTCCGTTGCTTTTTTCGGTACTATTGGGAGGGCTACCTACCCGGGTGAGACAAAAATGGATTCGAGAGTGGGCAAGTACTTCAATGTACGCAGATGACATTGCAATCTATGATAGGAGTCTATTTAGGGTAAAACAGGGACTGGAACGAATAATTGATTATATGGACGAGATGGGGCTCAGCATAAACTGGCAAAAGACAGTAGCAGTTAAGTTTCGACGAGGGGATCGATTAGCAAAAGACGACGTTTTTCGAGCCAGGGGCAATAAAGTACATTTACTAAATGAATGTACTTATTTGGGAGTCACTATAACGTCGAATGGTAGCAGTTTCCGAATGCATACAGAAAGCAGAGTGTGAAAAGCAATTCGATCAGCAGCAGCAATTAAGAACCCGCAGATGTTGTCAATAATGCATACCGCGTCCGCCCTTTTTAAAATTAAAATAGACAACATTCGGTATATCACTTATATGGGAAAAACTGGGAAAAGCAAATCTGCTGTTACTAGATAGAGCCGGATTTTTCTTTATGAAACGGGTTTTGGGGTTAGCCAATTTTTGTAGGAACAGAATAGTTCATATCTTAGAGGGGAGTCTTAATTAACACGAGAATTACAACTTCGATGGGGTTCACCTAGGACGGGAACGTTTGAGGCCTATACTTTGAAGTAAATGTAAAAATGAAAGGAAATCGATTTAGGAATATATAAAACGGTAGCCATGACAAGTACGGCCTGGCGAGCAGCCGGAAACAAGGGCAGACACTTAACTACGGCGTTTTCAGCCCACGGGTTTCATCACGTGTAGCAGCACGGAAGAATTCCACATTCCTCAGGACTGTTGCAAATGCGCCCAGTGCGATAGATACCACGCCGCAGCATGTCCAGCAGTTCCGTCAATACCTGAACCAGCAAGATGAGAGAAGACCCAATGATGTGAAGGCAGCACTAGTTTTGTCTGATGTATATGTTTATAATTTTACCCAACCTAGGTGTTAATAAACCATAGTAATAATAATAATGCATATCCCGAAATTTCCGAGAAAACACGAAAACAAGGGTTACTTGTAACCTTTGCGACCAGACTTTTTCTAGGCAAGGCCTCGTAGACATGTCGTCAAACATGGGGCCGTACCCATTCATAACGGGCCATAACGAGTCTAATATGTACCTCACGGAGTACATCCAAGCCTTCACTAAAAATGGGAGACTGGTACGCAACTGCCTAAGCTGGTTAGGAAGTCGGTAGCTGACACCCTGTTAAATATATGCTTAAGTATTGCCTTGGCTCTTCTAACTACCGCAGGTGCGTCGCGCGCTAGTGCTCGGCAAAATCGATCGATCATGTGGGCCGTGTTGGCCAAGCTATCGGACGGGGGCGACTAAGGGGCAGTCTGCCTTTTTCTACCTGATGACGTTATGGTCAATAAACCAGCCACCGCATCGCCCTTTGCCTTCCTCCGCGTTGGCTGATGATATTTGCTCTGCGATTGCATCAATTTTAGAGAGCTCGAATGCTTGCCTATATTTTATCAGGCCTCGTTTCATGCATAACCTTTTCTCACCAAATCTTAGCTGCTTACCCGACGATCTTAAAAAGGCCCTGTTATGGGTAATTGACCTACTGCAATGGTGAACTACGTATCGAAGGTGGTGTTAACTCATCTACGGGGTAAGGTTGTCCGCACTAAAGAAAGACGGCTTGTTTAGACCCATTGAGATATCATTAACCTAGCCGGAGGGTCTCACTGGCTAAGTTTCTCTACCAAGGGGGAGGAAGCGCAAAATGAAAGTCCAGGGCTTTTATGTGTTTTTGGCGTAATTACTCCTTACTAGTGAAACTTAAATAAACACATTTACCGCCATCAGGAGGAACCTAATCGGCCAAACACAGATACTCAGTTAACAGTGTCCTGATAATAATTTTATTTTCTTCTCTTATATTACCGAACCTGAGAACTCTTTTTAGCATCCATCTTTATCTTTGTTGGCAGTTTGTTATAAAACTACTTTATTTTAATGTGTAACGTCTTGTTCTAGTGGCCCCTATTACTCATCAACGAGACAAACTGATTTACGGTGATCAATCGTACTCGGCCTTACACTCGGGACTGCTCACCTCGACTTTAAGGGTTCAACGGGGCACCCCTTTCTTTGTTGTCGTTGCTAAAGACTTGGTGAGCTCGTCGGAACTCTATTCAATCCCTTTGGTATTTGGACACAGCTGACATCTCCGCTACCCAGAATCTACTTCCAAGTTGCCGCGTGACAGGCGATGACCTGGATCTCCTCGGGGTATTCCTGTTTGCCACCTTGCTTCGACAATTAACCGAAGGAGAGAAAACTCGAGGCTAGTTTTAATCTCCTTTCCTTGCTGGGTGCTCACTAGGGGTTTACATACTACGTTCATGCTTCTTCTCGTCGAAGCTGAACAACCTGTTCAGGGGCATCAACTGCTTAGCTTTCTCAGCTCACTTGGAGGAAATGAACTTTTTTTTTATTAGAGTTTATTATAACAGTAATTACAATTGAAGGTTTTATCTTAAAAACCCGAAGCACGCCACAGTTGACTGTCTGTCAACCCTACTCAGGGCAGCTCTAGATCACTCATTTAGACGATTAATTCACCATTTCTAACAAATTGTAGGAGTTCCTCTATATATTGGTCTCTCATACGGATGACAAGTTGGCTTGCATCGACTTGATCAGCAGCTACAGCTTTCTCTCATACTTTCCGCTCAGTATCGTATTTTTACATTTATCTAGGACATGCAATATATCATCGTGTAACAAACATACATCACATAGCGGGCTTTACGCAACTTTAATGTGGAACCTGGTGCTCTGCGTCATCTCTTTAGCGCAACGTAGCCTGTGAATAGTAACCGCTTCTCTTCTGGAACAGGGCATCATAATCAAGCCTTTTCGCCGTGCTGCAATCTGCATCGTGTCCCTTTTAGTTGTAGTTCCCTGCCTCCGCCAAGTCTCAAAGTGCTTATCTAGGGCTTCTTTCCTAGCTTTCAACACAGTTTTACCGAGGGATATTGCTACTTCTCCTTTGTTTGCAAGCAGACCTCGTTTCGCGAGTGCATCAGCCACCTCGTTTCCGTAAATGCCTACATGGGAGGGTGCCCACTGTAGCTCCACAGGTTGGCCTAAATAACTTATAACCTTGATGATAGATTCCACTAGAGAAGAGGCGGGTCCTGACGGATCTGCAGCCCGGATGCTCGAGATGGCGGCACGCGAGTCACTAACGATAATGACCCTTTTATTTGACGGCTCCTTCATTCCCTGCAGCAATGCTTCAGAAATTGCTACCAGTTCGGCCGAAGTTGAACTGCTGCAGTTGACGATATGCTTGCTGATCATCATGTTGTCGTTGATTCGGAATGCACCTGCTCATCGCGCATTTCCATCCACCGATCCGTTCGTGAAGTTTATCTGTGCGTTATCCACTGATATGTTGCCCAAATGGGCCTCACCCGTAGCTCGTAGTTCACTCTCGTGGTGGCGCTTTTTCGATGATATACCTTCTATTGATAGCCGAGTCGACAAGTTTTTGACTGTCGATACGTCAAATACATGAGACCCCGGTATCAGCAGAGGTTCTCGAAACGAGTCTGAGTCCTGTAGTAGCCTGGAAGCCATAGTATTAACCCTTTTCTCAAATATACTTAAGATGAGACTGTGCCTGTTGCGGCACAGTCTTAGAAGGTGACATTATAGGACGAATTGTCTATTTAATTCCGCGGGCATAATACCGCATTTTGACAACACAGCTCTAATACGTGTCATAGAGAGAAGTCCTAATGCTATTCTACCACACTGAGCAACAGCAGAGTCTATCACCCCATAGTATTTTTTTGTTAATCGAAACATTGCGCCAAGGGAATAGTTAATCTTTGATCCTAGAAGTGCGATTGCTAGTTTCATCGCCGTATCTGGTTTGATTCCCCAAGAAGTTCCACAAGGGTTTTTCAGCATATTCGCCACTCGCTCGCTCTTTTCCTTAATGATGTCGAGTTCTTTGTTCCATTTGCAGTTATCTTGAAATGTCACTCCCAGAAATCTCACCTGGCTCACTTGCTCAATTTGTCGATTGTCCAATCTCAGCAGAAGCTTCTGTCCTCTTTTCACATTGAAACCCATGCTTGGTTTTACAAGGCTCAATGGAGAGTCCCATGGCTCCTAAGGACGATACGACTTTTCTTAAGGTCAGTTGCAGTTCCATCACTGCGATTGGATTAATCGTGCGACCCTTAAGGCGAATCCAAAGTGCACAGTCGTCAGAGTAATGAGACAACTTAAATCACTCCGATATGACATCAGGCAACCCAGCTAGTGTCATGACAAACAGTACTGGAGAAAGTGCTCCTCCCTGAGGAAGGCCGACAATACCCAGAGTCTTTACCTTCGTGTGTGTTCGCTTGCACCGGATTGACATGCTGCGATCTTTCAGGAATGTCACAATCAATTTGAAGATAGCGCTACTAGGTTTTAATCCTGCTTTTATCAAATTAGTGACAACGGCAGTGTGATCGAGATTGTTATAAGCTCCTTCGACGTCGAAGAACACGGCCATGACATAATCCCCTCTGGCAACTGCTTTTTCGATATCAGTAGCTAGGTCCAGAATATGATCTTAGGCCGATCGTAGTGGCCTTTAGGTGGACATATTATCCGTTAATGTTCTTTTATTCTGTAATAATGTAAGCAAGCGGCGGAGAATCATGCGTTCCAAAAGCTTTCCTACATGGGACGTTTTGACTATTCTCCTCTTTTGAGGCTAGCATTAAGATCACGAAGAAGAAGGTCTCTCCCGGTAATGTCTAGTGACCTCACTTGCTTGTTGCTGATGCCATCGGGGCCTACGGCACTTCTTGCGTTGGCAGTGGCCAATGCTAGATCTAGCTCTCACCTTGTGAAATCGCACTCAGTATCAGTAGCGTTTTTCTCGCATGCGCGCTGTGCAGGCGGTTCAGTGACAGTACCTTGAGTTTCTCCTGTGTCGGGCGTGGCCGTTGTTTTTATTGCCCCGTCAAGCATATCATTGAGTATAGTTTGCAATGACTTCCCGTTGATCGACAGACTACAAACAGCGGACATTTTGGTTAGGTTTCGGCCGTTGACTTAATCCAGCTCCATGCCTCTCCCAACCCTGTGTTGACGCCTAGCTGTTTGATGAACGTCTCTTCAAGTCTTTTTCGCAAGTCAGCAGAGCAGGAATTTATCTCTTTTATCACTGATGCCAACATCGAGTAATCGGACAGCCAGCCATGTTTCTTGAATCTTCTCTTTAGACGCTTTACCTCCTGCAGTAGGCCAGCAAGTTTGATGTCCGAGCAAGTAGATATGGAGGAACCCTGACTCGCTTGGTAGCCATCTTGTAGGATTCTCTGATGGCAGTACTAACTTCGTTCCCGGCAGAGAGACGTTCTCTAACATATTCTTTATATCTCCTCCAGTCAGTGACGCAAGTCCATCTCCACTTTTTGCCATTCTCTGCTCTCAAGTACAGGTAGCACGGAGCATGATCTGAGAAGGTGGCGCTGTCTTCAATTTCCATAGTGAAGTAATTTGTTAACCCATTGCTCACTGCGACGATATTAAGATGAGACTCCACAAAACAAGAGCTGTACTGTCGCATAAAGGTTGGGCTGCCATCATTCATAATGGTGTAGTTTTTGGTTTCAAGGTTGGTAAACAGATCTTCCCCGCGTTTGGTAACATTTGCACTGCCCCATGCAGGGTGCTTTGCATTGAAGTCGCCTGCCAAGGTGAGTGGCGCATGCTGGCACAACACATCCATTAATTGAGTCATGTTGGTGGCTTTGTTCGGTGAGAGATAAACCGAAACTATATTCATGGTGATGTCGTGCAGTTTTACAGATACCCCGCACATGCGAGCCCCGTCTACCGATTGGAGCGACATATCACACTGCTCTACATTCGCGTCAACGAGAATTGTAGCCAGTGAGGGTGTACCGGTTGATTGACAATCTGTGTCAACATACGTCACAAAACCATAAATTCCGAATTTTTTGGAAAAATTACCTTCGTTTAAACATATTACCTTGATGCCACTCGTGCACATTTCTTTTATAACTGGAACATTCTTCTTGTGACTCCAGCCTTTCCAGTGTATTAGACATGGTCTAGACATTGTGTTTTTGTTTGGCAAGGAACTGAAGGAGACTTTCAATTTTGTCTCCCCCTTCCAGTAATTCTCCTAGACGAGCCACATCTGGATGTTCATCTAGCCAGGGTCTTTCGAAGAATTTTTTGCCAGACCAGAAGGTCCGTAGTGTTGTCTCACCAAGACTAATTTCTTCAGACGAGGGAGGTGTCTGTTTTGCAGTTGCGGGAGATGCAATATTCGTCCGTTATTTGTTCTGCTTCCTAGGAACAGGTGGCATATTGCAGACTACTCGCTCTTCCCCTTCTGGAAGTACTTGTACCAACTGTCTTTTTACTACACTCGCCCAAGTTGGTGTACCGGAAGTTTGGTCATTGATAGGCGGAGGACGTACCTCGATCATTTTCATCGGCATTGCCATCTGCCGCTCAATAGCTTAAGCGTGTCGTGTTTGCTGAGCTTTGCTCCACGCTTTAAAGACAGAACACTGGGAACTTCCTGTTAATTAAATGACCTGTTTTACCACAGCGCTTGCATAGCTTTCCAGTTTCACTAGTGCATGCGGCCGCCTTATGATTATATTTGAGACATATCAGGCATTGCATTGTCGACGACCTCAATGTTACCGGTAGGATTTCCCCGCAGAATTTAATGTGGTTTTTGATTTCCCCACTGAACTTGATATTCAGTTTCCGTGTGTTACGTTTGACTGTTTCCACAGTTCCATCCGGCTTTTTTATTATGGCGTTGTATTGAACTCTTCGCACCACTGCCACACCTTGATCAAGAAGTACACCCATCACTTCGTCGTCACTTATTTGTGGATGTACGCCCGATACTCTGCCCCAAATGTTTCCGCTATCCTTCAAACAAGGCTTTACCGGTGTCCCTCCCAGTGTTTTTAGCCGCTTGATAGTTTTAAAATATTTAACAGTCTTCACCCATATTTCGATTTATTTGCGTATGTTAATACGGACTGTAACAGAACTAATGCGGAACGAGAACAAATATATATCAAGAATAATAGAATACTCAGTTTCGTATTTATTTCTCGATACTGGTCTTGCTCGCGTGGGTGGAGCTCACATTCGTTCTCACACACAGACGGCGGGGTCTGTTTACATAACGATATATATATTTATATATATATAATATATCACACACTGTTACTAATGCGCGGCCGTACTGAATACGCTGATTCACACCTAACCAAATCTACGCGCACACATCTATAACACGGCACAGCAACGGGCCGGCTCTGACTCACCTGGCGTGCACTCTACGTATTTTCTGTTCGTCTGCTTAATACTACACGTATGCTTTATCTGTCGTTCGTCTGTCCAATTGTGTGGCGCGCTCTGTTCGTCTGTGACAATCTGTCTTTCGTCTGTTCAATTGTGTGGTGCGCTCTGTCCGTCTGTGACATCATCCCCCCTTTGAGGGACGAAGTCACCTCAAAAGATTCTGGCAGCGGGCTGGTTGTCATCAATAATCATACTCTATTTGTAGCTCTATGTTATATCACGTGCTGGCGCACAGCAATCTCGCGAGCCGTCCCGCTGGTCGATTGACAAACCTTCCCTCGCCGAGATGAACACGATACGCGCGCAGCACTCCATCTCTCCCTTGCCTCTTCGATGAGTCCGAGTTGCCAAAATGCCCGCGGCAGCGCCTCGTCTTCCAGCAAGACGATGTCGCCCTTCTTCAGTACATCGTTCCGCGCCCCCCTTCGCCGTAGAGCTGTTCGCAACACGAGTATGTATTCACTCCGCTACCGCTTCCAGAACGAATTCAGCAACTTTTCTTGCCGCATCCAAATCTTCGCGAGTCCACCTGGATGATTGCCCAGCGACGTCAGTTTGTCGGCTGGCAATACCATCGGTACCTTTGGCGTGAGGAAATTACTTGGTGCCAAGGCTCGCGGCTCATCGGGCCAACCGGGAACTCGTGTGATGGATCGTTGATTAATTATTGCGGCCACTTCGTACATTATTGTTATAAGATTAATGAGCTTCAGCTTGCTCTTCTTAAGTGTCTTTCGCAAGCAGCTTTTCACCACTCCTACCATCCGTTCGAAAAAGCCTCCCCACCAGGGGGCTGGACGTTAAAGTCCCAAGAGACTCCCCCGTGGCCCAGGTAATTCTGAACAGCTTCGTCGCGAAACGCCGTGGTGAGGGCTACTAGGCACCTGCTTGCTCTCTGGAACGTTAATGCGTTGTCTAAGATAAATTTGTCGGGCAGCCCGCGTTGCGCCGTAAATCTCTTAATGGCCGCCAGACACGCTTCTGCCGTGAGATCTCCAGGTGAATTGCTCTTACTACTGCGCAGGTAAAGATGGCCACCCAAATCTTCTTATCTTCGCCCCGGTCTCCTCGTACCACGAGCGGACCGAAATAATCGATACCGGTTGTCTTAAATGGGCAAAACGAACTCTTGATTCTCGAAGCTGGCAGCGGCGCTTCTTCCACCGTAGCGATTCTCGCTCGCTCCCTTGCGCATGCGGTACAGTTGTAGATTGTTGTGCTTACTAGTTGTCTCATTCTGATAATCCAATAGTTTTTCTTAGTTCGTTCATCGTTGCTTCAACTTTCATGTGGCGGACCCTGCTCTCGTGAGCATATGCGATAATCAACCACGTGAGCGGGTCGTCCTGCAGCAGAATCGGGTGGCGGGTCTCAAATGGCTCTTCTGCCAACTGCAGCCGACCGCCGACACGCAGCAAACCTTTCTCATCGATGAACGGCTTGAACTCTGCGATCTTCGGATCGTCGGGTATTTCGCTCTTGGCGAGGCTCGCTATAGCCTCCTTCAAGCAGCGTTGCTGGGCTTGACGAATGAGACGCTGCTTGGAATCGGCGAGCAACACCGGACCGCCGGCTCGCTCCACAAGCTCGTGCCCGTACCTAGCCCGGAGCATCGGCGATGGGGTGGGCAACTGGGCCGCTGTAATCTCCTCTACTACCCTCGCGAAAAGCGTCACTGGCTCGCCGTTACGAGGCACCAACCAAAACTGTACAATGGGCAACCTCTTGGCTTGCCAAGGTCTGTTGCCGCCGAAGACGTGTAGGTAGGTAAATTCGCCGCCGATAGTCTTCGCCTGCAGGGATTCAGCGAGACGGCGAGTAACGAAAGTTCGCTGTGAGCCGCTATCTAACAAAAATCGAGCCACGACACGTTTAACCTTATCACTCATGACGTCTACATGTCCCGTGGGTAACAACGGGTTTGTACATCCTACAGGTGATACAATGTTGCTTGATACAGCATGTGCACACATTACGGGTGCATGCGGACCCTTACAATGTTTACATGCGATCTTGTACACGCGCGGACCCAATGTCCCGCCATTAAACACCTACGGCACACCTTGGCCTCCGCTACTCGATTGCGCTTCTCGCTCATTGACATCGTAGTCATACACATACTCGCATTGTGCTTGCCACCGCAAAATAAACAGCTAGCCGACTGTCGTATATTGCTATTGCATGGTGTGTGATTATTAGACATGTTGCCTTCTCGCTTGTTATTATAATTGTCGTTAATAATAATATTATTATTAATATTAATGTTACGGGTATTACCGGCCCGCGGTCCTACGTGCGCTTGGTATACTTGTGCTGAGTCATTCCGAGAGGGTTCCCTCGCCGGTCTCAGACTACTCGATCACGGCCGCTGCGTAGTACCCGACCCCGGTTTGCTATCTCTCTGTATTAACGATTTTTGTTTTTCGCGCGACGTCACTTCGGTAGCCAGGAAATTCATCAAGTCCTGAAACTGTGCGCCAAATTTCTCTGATAAGGTTTCAGTAGCTCTTACGCACAACTGAGGGTTCACGGAAGGATCACTAACATCTACCGAGTTAAGATATCGCAATCCCAAAGGCTCTGGTAGAGCACGCAAAACAATCGTATATAATACAGCACCGTAACATTTCTCGTTAAACTGCAAGGTTCGCAATGCTGCTACCGAATTATTTACTTGGTCTAATAATCCGCGTAGCGTTATGTGGTCCACACGAATCACCTTAGGCATATCCAATAACTTCTGATACATACCACACACAATAGACTCAACACGGCCATACCTGTTCATTAAATAGTTGAGCACATGAGGATAGCTGTCGGCGGTTAGAGGTATCTCGGCGACTGCACTCGCTACATCGCCCTCGAGTAGATCACGCGAGATCTTGTGCCGGTGTAAATCTGATATACCTCTCTCTCGTTAACCAAACTTCTAAACTCTTCGATGAAGACTGTAAACTGGTGTTCCTTACCACCAAATTTCCGTAGCTTCGGCGGCGGCAAAGATGCGCCGAGGTCCGAGGCGTGCGAGCGTCCGAGGACGGTGCGCTACGATCACCACCGCTCGGGCCGCCATCGCTCCTGTAGGTGCCTAATAAATGCTTAATCTGGTCTATTATTTTCATGTATGCTTCGCAACGTGCCATCTGCTCGGCTAGGATGTCTTCACTGGTACCTACCGACAATGCACATATTTTATCATCTAACTCGACTAGCTTTTTTTCTAAGCGTTCCAGCTTTAATAGCCATGCAGCTACTCGCTGGTCGTTGGCCGCGGACGTGGCCGGTGGCCCCTGCCCCTCGGGTCATAATTGCAGCACGGCACTGCGTAAAGCAGAAACGCTGGCGCGCGTAGTCTTTATAACTGCTCGGAGATGATCTGTCAAATCTGCCATAATGGCCTATCTGTTCCGCAATTAGTGTAACGGTTAATTAAAGAGTTGGGTCGGTCGAATCCTCCTGGAGATCCGTAGACATCGGTACCCCCCAGGGTTCTGTTCTCGGACCTTTATTGTTCTTAATTCTTATTAATTTCATCCTATTAACCATCCAGAGGGAAAACTTAGGCAAGCCGATCGCTTTTGCTGATGATACGACGTTGCTTTTTCGGCTCAATGCCTCCGAAATGTGTTCGGAGTTGCCTCATCTCTTATCTCAAGTGGAAACAGTAATTTCGATCTTCAATAAATTTGGCCTTGTCGTTAATGCCAGCAAGACGAACATTATTGCATTCCGAGCTCCTCAGCTAAAAATGCACCTCGACAAGAAATTCTTTCTATCAGGGAGAGAATTGGTCTTCTCGGAGACCACAAAATGTCTCGGCCTAATGCTGCACGAGTGCATGAGCTGGCGGGCGCATTTAGAATACATCAAGCCTAAATGCTACGCCATCATTTCAGCCCTCTTTCGCATGCGGCTTATCGGAGTTCCAGTGAATGGCCTTCTCTTGGTCTACAAAACTTTGTTCCTGCCAGTTCTCCTTTATGGCATTCTTATCTGGGGGAGTGGGTTTGAACTTGTTCTCCGTCGGGCTCGAATAATGCAAAACGATGCTCTAAGAGCCATATTTGGCAGGCGACGCAGAGACTCCGTCAGTGATCTTTATGTGGTCCACAACCTTCTACCGGTCGACCTGTTCTACTTGCTGAAGGTTGCCACGCTGGGCTTTAAAATCACTCGGAATATTATTCCCTGTGATGTTTCCTTTCCCCTTGCTCCCTTGTTCTGTAGGACCTCGAGACGTGCCACAATATATGTAGGGCCATTAGTCACGAAAAAGTCTAGTCAGCAAGCTCTTGTGTCTCGTTTGCCCGTTATATGGACTAGTATACCACAGAATATTCGTCGTAACACTTCCCTGCATTGTTTTACACAGATGGTCCAGAAATGGCTACTCACCAACACATTTCGACATAGTTGAGGCACACATGTTATTTTGTGTTGTGTTTATGATTTATGATACTCCATGATTGACTTATTTTGTGGCTGTTTATGACTGAGAGTTAACCATTTATCTTCTATTTTTTTAATTATTACCTACATATGTTTTAATGAGAACTAAAGCATTGTATTATGCAGTTCCTATAATAAACCACGTTTTGAATCTTGAATCTTGAATACACTGCCCCACGTTGGGCGCCAAATATGTTACATAACTAATGCGGAACGAGAACAAATATGTATCAAGAATAACGGAATACTCAGTTTCGTATTTATTTCTCGATACTGGTCTTGCTCGCGTGGGTGGAGCTCACATTCGTTCTCACACACAGACGGCGGGGTCTGTTTACATAACGATATATATATATATATATATATGTATATATATATTTATATATACATATATAATATATCACACACTGTTACTAATGCGCGGCCGTACTGAATACGCTGATTCACACCTAGCCTAATCTACGCGCACACATCTATAACACGGCACAGCAACGGGCCGGCTCTGACTCACCCGGGGATGGCGCCCTTGATGCGCAGCGGCTGCGGACGAAGCAAGAGACGAAAGTCTTGAGTCACGAGCCACGAGTCAAGAGGGTTTCTAACATGGCCGCAGCCGCTTAAATATCTTCAGTCGACCGGCCCGCCCCTGGCGGCCTTCTGAGCTACTACAACGTCGTCTGCTACGGCGTGCACTCTACGTACTTCCTGTTCGTCTGCTTAATACTACACGTATGCTTTATCTGTCTTTCGTCTGTTCAATTGTGTGGCGCGCTCTGTCCGTCTGTGACATCGACAGTACCCGTGAGTGCGTGCTCTCTGACGTCTTGATATATCGGCAGAAATAGCTTGCTTTAAAAACCGCCTGCAAGTTCAGCCACAAGCGTCAACAGACATAAACTCAACACAATGTTCACCGGCTCACCTGATGACCGGCTTATTGGCTTTTCGTTGATCATGTGTCTCAAGCATGCGTTGACTCTGCATGACGGCAGCTTTCTCCGCACGCAGTTTGAAGATTTCATCTTTGGTTGGCACACGTGCCATCCCGACGTCGTCAGTATTCACATCATCACCTCTTCCGCGTCCATGAAAGCGTCATCTTGCACGTTGTGCACGTTTGTACATGCTGGATGCATTGTGGCGCCCTCACTCGCTCTGTTATGCATGTTACCACTCTATTCCAATATGTTATCATCCTATACGCCGCCTGCGCTTGTAGTACCCTTAGCTAGCGTCGCTTTTGTGGAAAAACTTAAGCTAATTCCCTTGTTGAGGCCTACGGTCTTGGACTCTTGTGAATACCTGGTGCCAGATGTTGAACCAGGCGGTGTTTTGTGTGGAGTCTCTTGCTTATCCATCTTCTTGGATAGCGGCTGGTCGGTCGGCGATTGGAACTCGTCCGACGACAAAGTGGAAGAATGCCTCCTATTTTGTTTTATTGGATTTCCCTTTGGACTTGTTAACGCCACTGTGACGTAACTAGACGACCCAGGTAAGATAGAATTCTACTGGTTGCTCTCGTGAAGGTGGACCTTACGTTCGAATCTGTACTTTACCTACGATAGCAAGGCGACCTCCTAGTTCAGGCTTCCTTAGCAGCAGCCAGAGCTGGATATGGCAGTTAGCCGTTCAGTCGCAGCACATATTGCCTACTTGCATTCGGCGGTCAGTACCATTGAGTCTATCCTGAACCTTTAGGCGGTCTTTCCGATCAAAGCTGGAACGGACCCAGTGTGACGCCACTGCATGCTGTGGGACTCTCGCAAAGATCGTGCGCAGTCAAAACTGGTAAACAATGTTTGATGGAGCGGCTGATAGGAGCGAACAACTTCTGGCGCTGACAACGCAAGGTTACAAGCAGTTTCCTCGCCGGATGTAGGTGTATGGCTACATGCCGTTCCAAGCTCTTAACTGGGTACCCTTCTAGAAGTCAAGTCTTCACAAATATTAGTCGGGTTTAGATTGGAAGAAGAACTACGCTTCGTTCATTGGTGCAGATGGAGTGACAAGATCGACTCTCTAGGTCACTACGGACTCTCCTGTTTTCAGAGCCCGCGTGAACAAGCGGTGGCTCTGGCGGAAGCAACCTCGATTATCTCTACTTGGTTTGACCACTTGCAGTCGAGACACTGGGGCTGAGAAAGCTAGATTGGCTACGGTTAGTAGTGTTGGGAAAAAACTGGCACTTACTAAAAGAAAAAAGAGGACGAGCGAATCTTTACTCATTAACATCTGCCATTAGATCTTCAGAGGGCGAAGACCGCCTCGTGAGTGGAACCCTGGCTAAAGGACCCGTCCAAGCCGGAACCTAATGACTTAAGTCACGTTCCGAGCAGGCAGTAGATCCGCCGATTTATATATATATATATATATATATATATATATATATATATATATATATATATATAGAGAGAGAGAGAGCACAAGGGATAGAGAGAGAGAGAAGTTAAGTTGGCGCTTGACCTCTCAGAACATAGACGCTCCCTAGCCACCTTGTTAGACCACTTGAGAATTTTTCTAGGAGGGTCTTTTCAGCAACTTAAACCCGCTACCATTGACGAGCGATGTTGCATATTGGATGGCCGCGAATAGAAGTTTGTATTTGCCCGCCATCATGATGATGATGATCTCTGCCTGTCGGCCACAACCCGTTACAGCATTGTCGGCCACAACCCGCCACGGCACTGTTGGTCACAACCCGCCACTGCACTGTTAGCCACAACCCGCCACTGCACGTTCGTGCACTGTCACGTTGCCGGTCACCGGCCGTATAAAAGGGGATGCGCGCCACTTTGTCACTCTTTTGCTATCCCGAGCGTTCGGCGTAACGCGTGCTCTGCAAACCCTCAGTCCGGCGGCGACCGGGACGTCCGACGGCGTGGCAGCGACAACGGCGTGAGCGTGGCAGTGATAGTGCCCTAGGGTGGTGAGTGATCGTGGCTAGCAGGAGCAGGTAGATTTCTATATATATATATATATATATATATATACAGGTAGTTCTACAAGTTCTTAAAATGAGCTTTTCAGAATTCGAATTTTTTCGCGCTTTTACCGCTATTGGAAACGGCAACTTTTCGAATGCTAGCAGTCAAAATATTATGGTGATTGGCCGTTGCGATTTCGTTTGATCGCTTTTCCCGTGCAACGTATCGGCGTGATTTTGAAAAATTGAGAAAAAAGAGTTTCGAGTGGTTATCAAGCGTTTTTATTTCAAAAGTTGGAATGCGACCCAAGTGAAAACTGAGTTAGACGAGGTGTACGGTGACTCTGCGCCATATTTTGCCACTGTTTCCAACTGGATTAATGAGTTAAAAAGAGGTCGCAGAAGCACCAAGGACGAACTACGTTCAGGACGCCCAAAAAAGGCAACTGATGTAGAAAACGTGGAAAAAGTGCGGAAAATCGTTGCCGCAGATAAGCGAGTGAACATTAAGGAGATATCGGAGGTTGGGGATCAGTTTGGGTAGTGTGCATTTCATCCTGCACGAGAACTTGAAGATGAAAAAGCTCAAAGCAAAATGACTGCCGCATTTGCTCAACCAAGGCCAAACAGACGCGCGTGTTTCCGCTTCACAGCGAAATTTGGCCAAGATGTCGAAAAATCCGTCGGATTTTTGGCGCAGATTCGTGACCGTCGATGAAAGCTGGGTCCATCACTACACTTCCGAGACCCAAGAAGCATCTCGCCAATCGTGTGCACCTTGTGAAGGACCTCCGAAGAGGGTGCGGACAACGGCATCGGCCGGAAAGATGATGGCTACGGTTTTTTGGGACCAACGTGGAATAATTCTGGTCGACTACCTTGAGAGCGGTAAAACGATCACGCGAGAATATTATGCAAGACTGTTGGACTGCCTGAAGCAAGAACTCATCGTGAAACGGCCCGCTTTGCAGAAGAAGGTTGTCCTGTTTCACCAGGACAATGCTCCCGCACACAAGTCGCGGCAAGCAACGGCAAAACTGGCCCAACTGAGGTTCGAACTTATTGAACAACCTTCCTATTCTCCAGACCTGGCCCCCTCTGATTATTTCCTCTTCGGACATTTGAAGAATAGTCTCGGTGGAAAGCGTTTTTCCAGCAATGAAGAGGTTAAGGCTGCTGTCAATGCCTATTTTCAGCCTAAAGACGCGGAATTCTACTCAAGAGGTATAAATGCTCTGAAATCTCGGTGGGAAAAGTGTATTGAGCTTCTCGGGGAGTATATCGAATAAGAAAAAAAAAATTTGAGAGGAGGAAATGCTATCTTACGCACCGTCAGACTGGAGGAGGGCAGACGGCCCCTGTTGCCAACGGAACCGTAGAATGAAGACAGACGAAAATGCGCGGGTTCTCACACTCACTGAATCTTATTTATTATATTTCACGATACGACAGAGAGCAATACGACAGCGCCACCTCCTCGTATTATTCCCTAGCCTAGCTCACTGCTCTATGTCACGGCCGTTAGCGCAAAGCTGTTTCGCCGCCAGAACTCACACACAGTACACACTTAACAATACTGCTGTGCTACTCAACTAAATATATATATTCTATATGTATATATATATATATATATAAATCTACCTGCGCCTGCTAGCCACGATCACTCACCACTCTAGGGCAGTATCACTGCCACGCTCACGCCGTTGTCGCTGCCACGCCGTCGGACGTCCCGGTCGCCGCCGGACTGAGGGTTTGCAGAGCACGCGTTACGCCGAACGCTGTGGATAGCAAGGGTTGATAAAATGGCGCGCATCCCTTTTTATACGGCCGGCGACCGGCAACGTGACAGTGCGCGAACAGTGCGGTGGCGGGTTGTGGCCGACCGTGCCGTGACGGGTTGTGGCTAACAGGCATAGATCATCACCATCATGGCGGGCAAATACAAACTTCTACCTGCGGCCTTCCAACATGCAACAACAACTATATAGGTGGACTCATTTTACCTAAATCTAAAAACCGGCACAATCACTTCCACTTAAAAACGCTAAAATGCACATAAAATAGGCCCTTGCAATAGTGAACGCACTGCTAACCTATCTAACACAGTGACGCGGCAAATTATAACAATTTTGCATCTTTTAAATGCAAAAACAACAGCTTGACGGTGTTGGATCTCACAGTTCGGTCACACTGGTGGTCACGGTGGTCTATGACAAAACAAAAAACAGATATAACCAGCGATTTAGGCAATTTGAAGCGGGGGCTCGCACCAGTGCGACCGCCCGGCTCAATAGTTGAGAGAGACTATATATATATATAATCGTGTTTCTAGCGGTGGATAAGCGCTATATCGTTTAAGCTTTATCCTCGTATATATTATTATATGTATTACACTCTGCCTAATCAGTGTTTGCTTTGACCATGACTTTAACATTAGATGTTGATGCCGACTATTCTGTGGTGTTCAGTGTACCCTTTAATTATTATTGCATTATTAAAGAGTCTACGTTACGTCAATGTGTATAAGTCAGCAAAAGTCCAAGTGCCCATAAATAAGAATAATATCTATCCAAAGTGGCCATTATATATATATGCAGTCGGCTGCTAGCACTCACCCTGAGCGGTCGAGCGAACTTCGCTCTGTGGAAAAACGGTGAAAAGTGAAAACCTGAGGTCCTAAACGGTCTGTTCAACGGCACTCGAGCAACCGCATCTAGTGAGAAATTCAGCACACACCTTAAACACCTCACAGGTACTGTGCAATATATAATTGCGTGTCAGTTCCGGTGTCAACTTTGGCGCAAATTTCGAACAGTCATTATTTCAATCGCTCGTACTTCGAACGCCAACTTGTTGACAATCAATGCTTCAAACGAATCAGCGGTTTTTAGAACATCAGCTGCTCTGTATGGCCAGCGTGTTTATATATAGTCTCTTTAAGTGTATATGTTGCATGTACATATAGGCAACGCGTATGAACATACGGACGTGCAGGTCCGTACCCAGCGCATACTTAAACTAACATAACTGCATATGCTATGTGTGCAGAGGTAGCGCTGCACGTGCAGATATTAATAGGCGCACGAATACTTGGCGGGACGTGCTGGTATATGGGCGAACGTGTCATTGCACTAGTATGAATAATCGCGTAAGAATGCTTGCGCATATAGTGTGTGTACACTTATGCGTAATGCTCATATTGTACGTATAAGTGCACATACGTAAACAACTCCTAAGCAAAACAAATATTAATAATAACAATAACAAATAATTATTATTGTTATTAAATAATATTAAAAACAAAAGAAGAGGAGGTATGGACCCTTTTAAGAGTCTCAGGGACCCCGATCGGCCAACTGACAAAAGTCAAAATGGCGCCAATAAAGAAATTTTAGAAGATAAAATAAAGAAACAGACAAACGAGAGCGATGAATCAAAGGAGAACGAAACAACTCCACATGAACACTCTAGCTGTAAAGCCCACAAAAACACGGGCATAGGATTAGAACCTGATCAAGAAGTAGGAGACGTTCCCAGCTTCTCCGAGAACACCTGGCGAAAGTGAACCATGGCCGGATCTACAGAAGACCTATAGCAGAAAAAGAGAGAGATAAAAAAAGATGAAGAACATCAACGGACTGGAAACTTGGCTGAGAAAGCACGAGCTGAAGGTAAGACTCAACTGGAGGAACCGGACACAGAATACGAAGCTATGAAGAGCCTTCTGGTAGTCGTAAGGTAGCTCAAAACACTGAAGTAAAAACACATTACCACTAAAGGGGACATTAAAGTTGCCATAACCAGGCTTGAAAGTAGAGCTCTGCAGCGCAGGCCGATGTCGAGGATAAGCTGGCGGCGCAAGCCGATACCTTGAGGCGGTTACAAAAATGTAAGGACGAACTAAATGCGGTTCAAGACAAAAGATTCAAAGAGGCTGAGGATTGTCAGAAAAAGACGACACAGGCACATGAAGAGATAGTAAAATGGAAAGCAAAGGCAGAAGAACTACAGGCAGAAATCGAGGAGACAAAATCGACACAAACGTGCTCAAGATGCCAACAAGAAAAAGAAAACAAACATAGGGCCAGATTGGTGGCGGAAGAATGGCCGGAGGAAATCTTCAAGGCCACTCGTTTCACAAAAGACAGCATAACAGGGAACAGGAATGGAAATAGACATTAGGGAAGCGACGGGTTTTACTTAAATTGTTGTGCTGAAGGACGTTAACCCTTTTATCCCACTAGACGAGATAGCGAAGAGATTGCGCAACTCGTTGGACCTGCATGAAACAACGAAAGTACGAGTAGAGACACCAAGGAGCAACAAGAAAGGAACATGGCAATGTTTAGTAACTCTGCCCAGTCGGGAGGCTAAGAGACTCGTTACCAAAAAAAGTATCACCATCTCAGGGCGCCTATGCAGGACTGAAGAGTGGTTTCAAATCCCAACATGCTATAGGTGCAACCTGATAGGGCATGTAGCAAGAGACTGCCAAAGTGAAGAGGCAACTGCTAGGAGGTGTTATACGAGTAGATGCCGGAAAGAGGGGCACATAACTGACTCCTCGTGCTACGTGTGCAATGAGAACGATCACAAACCGCAAACTATGGCTTGCCTGCAGTACGCAAAACTACTTAAGGAAAGGAAACAAGCCGCAATATCGGAGGAAGAAAAAAGGGAAGCCAAGGCCCGGGAATCAAAGGCGGAGCAAAAAGAAAAGTAAGATAAACAAGCGACCAGGGAACAGAGGAAGGAAGCTCAAAGAGACAAGCATACATCCGATGGCTGGTTACAAAAAGGCTCCAGAGGGGCGACCCGTTTTCAGCATTTGAAAAACGAAGGACTAAACTCTTTAGAACAACAATGAACAGGACCAAAGTAGTACAAGTAAACTGCACCAGGAGTAGATACGCGCATGACATGGTCGAAGAGATAGCCTCAAGAAGAGGAGCCAAGCTAGTAGCGGTCAGCGAACCAAATCAAGCGATGGCAACAAACAAAACAGAATGTTTTTTAGATTAAACTAGGAGCGCAGTAATCATAAACACCGGCTCCATGCAAATCATAAGGCATAGAAGCGGGCACGGGTTTGTATGGGTGGAACTGCTAGAAGGATGGAGGCTGTACTCTTGTTAAAGCAGCCCCAACTGCAGCCTGGACGAACTCGAAGACCTACTGAGTAAAATAGGTGCATCAATAAAAGAAGCCACAAACGGAACGCGTAGTAGTGTCAGGAGATTTCAATGCGGCATCGGAAACATGGGGGTCGCGGCGATCGAACAAGAGAGACATAATTTTGAATGAATGGGCAGTCAGCCTGGACCCGTATATACAAAACGATGGCAAAGACCCGACCTTCCACAGAGCCGGACATCAGTCAACGGTCGATCTAACACTACGCAACCATACAATGGTTAACAAAATAAAAGAATGGATCGTGCTCACGAAGGAAGAAACACTCAGCAATCACTATTGTATTGAATTCACGGTGTAACTGCAGCAAAAAACGATGCCTATAAGAAACAAAACGCACTTCAGGATCAAAGACGAAAACTTCCCACACCGGAAAACTTCCCACACCGCAGAAGAACTGCACGACACTCTCACCAGGGCCTACACCAGGGCTACTAAGCCCCCTCGCCCAAGAAAGGCTACCTGCCAACCGAAATATTGGTGGAACAGCGTCATAGCGCAGAAACGGGCAGATACCCGGGAGGCCGAGATACTTGCCTTAGGCAATTATAGGAGATGTAGCGCGCTTTAAAAAAGAAATAGCAGAAAGCAAAAAGCTATAGTGGCGTCAAAAGAAAAATGACGAACCATGGGTAAAGCCCTACAAAATGATCAGAGGGATAGGCGCGCAGGCCCTAAAAGTTATACTGCCAGACACAGAGGTCGTACAGATTTTAAACAAACTCTTTCCACAAGACGTACATTTTAAGCGGGAGACTTTCGTAAGAAGAGAGACAACCCCAGAAAGGAACTTTTATCGCCTATCACGCGTGCAGAGGTAATAATGTCAGCTGAGAGGCTAAAGCTAGGGAGGTCTCCAGGGCCCGACGGCATTCCGCCTTCGGATGTGAAAACGGACCCTTTAACGAACACCCGGATTTGGTAGCGACAGTACTCAGTAAGGCGATGGCAAGTGGCAAAATGCCTAAAGACTGGAAGAGGGCGGAGATGGTTTTGATTCCCAAAAGTAACGGAGAGTACAGTCCCATATTTCTCTTGAACACCCTAGCAAAAGGATATGAGGCAATTATAGAATACAGACTTATAGCGTTTGCGGAACTGAATGATCTTCTATCGACCAACCAATACGGACTTCGCAAGAACAGGTCAGTTCTCACAGCATTTCAACGAATAACAACCAAAGCTGACTTGCAGCACAGTTTGCCTATATACAAACGGAAACTTCTGGTGGCTGCCCTTCGGAATGTTAAAAACGCGTTCAATAGTCTGCCGTGGAAAGAGATTTTAGAAACCCTGGTGAGAAAAGCGGTCCCTCCGATTCTTGTGAGGGCCGTCTCGGGATACTTGGACGACAGAAGAGTTTTTAACGGCACGGTGGAGATAGACATGCCAGCAGGAGTTCCGCAAGAATTAATCCTGGGCCCCCTGCTCTGGAACATAACATATGACGACGTCTTGAGACAGAAAGATCTCCCACAGAGAGTAGAGATTATTGCATACGCGGATGACTTGGCCGTTATCATTCAAGCAAAAACAGAGGAAGAGCTAGAGTTAAAGACAAACATCTCCGGTCGATAAAGCGATGGATGGATAAAGCTGGGCTACAGCAGGCCCCGGAAACGAGTAAAGCCATTCTCTTGACAAGAAGAAAAAGAGTGAACAGAAGCTAGATACCTTAGTGTCCTACTAAACAAGGGTCTCAGGGGCACAAGCCATATCAGGAAATGCACGGCCAAGGCGGCTAAAGCGGCTAACGCTATAGGCAAGATCCTTCCAAATTCATACGGGCCGCGGGAGTGTCGTCGACGACTACTAAAGTCGGTTACCGAATCAATTGCCCTTTTTGCGGCGCCAGTCTGTCTGCAGAACACCCTGAAACGACGACGGCAAGAAAGGCCCTGAGAACTACGCACGTACGGTTAGCGCAAACGCAGCCCTGGTACTGGCTGGTTCCCCACCCTGGGACTTATTAGTAAACGAAAGGAGAAATATGTGGGAAGCAGGGAGTGAGTCTAGCAAAAAAAGTTAAGAGGGAAAAAACGATAGGATCGTGGCAAGAAGAATGGGACACCATACCCATAGGCTCACCGGGCCATTCACTTCGCTTGCTCATTTCGGACATCAAAAAGTGAATAGACCGCCCGGCAGGGGAACTCCACTTTTTCCTTACGCAGTGTCTCACTGGCCATGGTGACTTTCAAAGCTATCTCTTTCGTATAGGCAAAGCTCCCACGGTAACCTGCGTGCACTGTGCGGACGGCGTCGACGATGACCCCGAGCACACTCTCCTGAAATGCAATGGACTAGAGCAGGCAAGGACAACTGCCATACCGCTGCTAAGATTGAAATGGTCCAGAGAAGAAAAAAACGAGGAGCCTGAACACCGAACCCGCCGAGAAAAAACATGAAAACGTTTGTGAAGTACATATGCAGCACAGCATCAGCATGAAAGCTGGGCGAAGAAATGGCAACTGCAGTGATAGAAAAGAAAACCGAGCTCGGCAGGTACAGAAGAGAACGGATAGCGCTTACGACATCAACAGATGACGTGGCTTGTAATCAGATGAGTTCGCAGGTGTTGGCACAAGCACGTCGGACCGGAGCGGGGACCCGTGATTGACCTCGGCCAAATGATCCGGCCTAAAATTGCCGGTGTTTTGTAGAACGCTTCTGGCACTTCTCTCATCTTCTGCTCACGGCACTTACGGAACTCTCGCAGTGAGGCACGCAGTAGTCGGGAAGCGGTTTATCAGATCCTCGATGAACGGCGTCGTCCTCGACATATTATAAGTAGGCCTGTTTTGTCCGGTTCTAGGGAGGTTCAAAGCTCTTTTTAAGGAACGGTGCCCTTTCACCGTGTCGAGAGCACTAAGCTGCTGAGCAGATAAATGTTCCCAGATTAATGTGATACCATAGAATGCCATCGATGCCACTTTCAGGTTAGCAACAGTATTAGGCTGTCTTTACTGAGAGTCTCTGCGGAGCCGGGAATAAGGTCATGGCGACGATGCTGCAATTAATTCCACATAGTGTCCTATTCTACATGAAATATTAAATGACCATTTTCGTCAAATGTTTGCCAGTGCCATAACTGTTCCGAGCTGTGCTTCTGTGATAAAGTCAGTGTGGGACGAGCGCGTCACTGAAGCCCGCCAAGCCCTGTCGCGGCCTATTAGCAATTCCAAAGTTATCGACTCGTTAATGAAAGCACCCTCCGGGAGGGTACCGGGGCCCGATTTAATCACAAATGAGCATCTTAAACAAGCGATTCACCTTGCGCCCTGCATTATTAGACTTTTTAACGAGGTGATAAAAACGCCCAACTACCCTCGGAATGGAAAACCAGCCTTCTCAGCATTATCTCTAAAGGAAAATGGGATCCGTTGGCTCCATCATCTTACAGAGATATCGCAAACAAGAACGCAGTCTATAAACTCCTATCGGCTATCCTAGGCCATTAATTAGAAAATTTTTTTGAGGTTAACAGAAGGCTGCCGGAGCAACAACATGGCTTCAGAAGAGGCCGGTCAACAAAGAGCATGTGCTGTACTACTAAAGTCTATATAACGGGCACTTCGAACTAAAGGAACTAAATGGATTATCTTGTTGCTGTATTTGTAGACTTAAAAGCGGTCTTTGATAAGGCCGCACGAACGATTATACTTAAAAAGCTGGATTTTTATGGGATTTCGATGAATATATTGGAACTCGTTAATTTATCACACTCATCATGTACAACTTTCCCTTGCGACGTTGCAGCATTACGGACGTTGCAGCATTACGTTTACTGAAACCGGTTGGAAATAAATATCAATAAAACAAAGACAATGAAGTTTAGACGCGGAGGGAAATTGGCTGTAATCTACGAACTACGGTTAGGTTCAAAATCTATCTCCTACCTAGGGGGCATGTTCTCGTCTCGAGGTACGAACTTCTCGAGGCAGATTGATGAGCGATTTTGGAAAGGGCTACAGCCCTTTCATAGTATCGGAGACCCTCAAACAATCGATGGACATTGCCGTTCATCTCCAACCTGAAGATTGCCCCTACTGCTTCTCACGATATACAGGTGGTATGGCCGTATCTATCGAAGTTAAACTTTAAGGCGCTAGACCAAATTAAGGCCGCTTTTCTAAATAAAGCGCTAAGAGTCTATCTACGGGCGTCGACTTCGCTATTTGTTAAGGATTTACAAAAAATACATGTTTGTAAATGTGTGCCTTCTCTGTACGCGTTTTATTGTAAACCAACCATCAATTAATAAACAACATCTAAGCTATAAAATAATGAGGATACACATCCACACCTCACAACTGTATTGCTCTAAGCTGTTAATTCGCTGAGATGTGTGGGCCGAGAAAGACGGGCCGCTTGGCGTTAGCTTAACGCCCAGATAAATAAACTCGACAAACCTTACAGGAATTCCACTCAAGCTGAGTTAATCGCTTCTTTTCAGGAGTCCCCCGGATCTGAACTTCATAGCCTTTGTCTTCGATACGTTATTCGTTAAACCATTGTACTTTTTGTCTGCCTCCAGCATCCGTAGAAACCTTTTTAGATCTATAAACACTACTAGATACCACAATGTCAGTGGCGTAGAGGGTGGTCATTTATTAGGCCCTGTAGCTAACTGAGTAAGACTGAGAATAAGAGCGGGCTGAGATTATCGCCCTGGGAGTAGCCGGTGGTTTGCAAGAAAGAATGATATTTTCTATCAGTTGATATCCCTTCTGCAGGATAGCAGACGGGGTTTGCTATCCTGAAAGCAAACCCAGTCATCTAGAATAACCGGGTTTGCTTTCAAGATAACTGCCAGTATTCGCAACTTTCGTGGGCCCACGCAAGCGGCGGCTAGCTTCTCCAGGACAATATCCCTAGGGTCAGTGTCAAACGCAAAGGACAAGCCTACAAATACAGCGTACAATGATTGGTGCTTGACGGTGACGGAGTGTTTCACGTCATATAAAAGCTCCCGCCGGCGTGCCAGGAGGCATGATAAAATCTTGTAGATGCAGGTCTTCATTGCAATGCCTCGTCAAGAGGATGGACAGAGCGGGTCACTGTTGCCTTTGGGGATGACCTTTAGCAAGAATTCTGCCCAAGTTGCTGAAATTTCACCAAGAACTGGTTAAAGAGTGCCGTCCAAAGGGATTGTTAGGAGAACCACCGCCTTTATATGTTCACTCCGGACGAGATCGGGTCCAAAGGTCTACCTATTCGTCAACCCATAAATCGTATTTTGAACTTCCAGAAGAGAGAATAAAGCATCTATCTGCTGGGATAGTAGACGCTTGTATTTGTCGAATAATTCACGTCTAATCCTAAAAGCAAATACGTCGATAAAGTGTTGGCGCAAACGGTCGGAGGCAACTGGACAACTAGAGCACGTAAAATTCGTTCTAAAGGCGTAGTGAAATCGTATGATTATAAGGGCTCAAACCTGGCCCTTATAATCAAACGATTTTCATTTTACTTGGTGAACAAGATTTTCTTGAAGTCTATCAGCTGTCGGTACAAGCGACGATATCTACGATAACAGTTTCATTTCTATTCTTCGGTATTCTCGGGAGAGGATGAGGTCTATTTAAATCCAGTAACTACAAAGCCAATCACTTTTTCGCCATATTCGAGGTCTCCTTCAGGACCTGAAAAAGCGAGTATATCGATTGTGGAGGAACCGCCCCTCTGCGGTGGGTGGTTATCGCCAGGTCCACCGCCATCGGAGTAAAACGTACCGAACACTGCTCAAAAACGACCCATTGTGCGGGGACGCCGTGTACTTACATCGTACACCACTTACCTTGTACCAGGTAACGAGAGCAATTACTGCGACGAGCAAGAACACCAAATTTCACTCTGTCGGAAGTTTGGTGCTCTTGCTACAAACTTCCGACAGAGTGTTTCCTTCCAGAAAGATAAGAACCACTAGCAAGCAGCACCAACAAGACCACACTTCAGCAGCAATGGGTCCGCAGATATGGACCCATCCGATCGGTGTCGCGCAGTGTTGCGCAGCGCAGACATCACCGTTCAGCGAACCGTGGGGTCAATAGTAACTTCACGAGATGAAGACAGTACATACACCAATATGTTCTTACTTCCAAACATTGTTACTTACGTGTGTGAACATAGCCTGCATGCAGATTCTAGAAAGGCGCCCGAAAATTCGTACTTTTGAACGTGGCGATCTTTTGCTTCCGCCCAGTGATGATTTTTGCTGCCGCCCGGTAACGCCTTTTTGTTGCCGCCCGTTGTGTGAGGCTCCTTCGTGAGGCTCATCGAAGCCTTCTACAAAAGCTCCCTGGTAGATTTGCTGACCGTCATGCTTACGTGGCTGCAGATGAAGTTAGCTAAACTACGATTGTGATTTGGCCCGACAGGTGCAAATTGGCAGTAGAAAAACCTACATGACACGCTTCGTTGTCTACAGCGAATCGAAGTGGAGACGCAGTGGAGAAGCTACTTGTAACTACTAGTAACTCGGCACAGTCGGTTCAATGGACATATAAATCAATTTTGAGTAAGCGTCGATAACGGGCAAGCTTCAATAGATATATGAATCCGGTATATTATAATCAATCAATTTTTAGTAAGCGTCGATAACGGGCAAGCTTCAATGGAAATATGAATCAGTTATATTATAATCAATCCATTTCCACTTCGGAGTAATATAATTAGTTTTTGTAAAAAAAAAACAATCAATTTTGAGTAAACGTCGATAACGTTCAAGCTTCAATTATCCCGTCGATAACGGTCAATCGTCAATTATCCTCGCCACACCCAGAAGTGTTGGTGCGTCACCTACTTAATCATAACCATACCGAAATGGCCAAAACTTTATGTTAACACCATGCGTAGTCCATGAAGAAGAATGTTAAATTATATTGTGTTTAATAAATTGAATATGCACTATTTCATATGATAACATAATACACCTGACATAATCAAAGGGACGTATCTGGACTTCCGTCAGTTCAAGAGAAATTGCAATTCCTTTTCCAGAGACACTATCCGCTTTTGTTAACTTGCGTAAAGATGATTTCTTCGCTAAAATGATGTCAGCTAAACAACACTGACAGCATATGACAGCGTGAAATAATAGTAGTGAAACATGTACGACGTGCGAACATAATAAATAAACGTAGAAGTGTTTGGATTCAAGCTTATTCTAATTTGTGGCTCGCTCTCTTTCGCTTCCCTCAAGTTATTTAACTTTTTATTGGAAAATGTATCTGCCTACGTCTAAAATTTGAAGGACTATCAGTTGCTGGTGAGTTTCACGGAGCGTTTTTTTTTATGAAACTCAGGCAATTTGTATTGACGATTCACAGAACTCACCGTCAGTGGGAACCCTAGCTCCATTCAATCCAGTAGAAAACATTTTCATAAGTTCGTACATTTTATCTTCCAGCTTGTCGCTCGAGCTGAGCTGGCCTCTTACGAAGACTTGGCCAACGGTGTTAAAATTGTAGGTTAACATACAGTGAGGATTTGGCGCATGACAATTTCTTGTCACATAAATATGTTGAAGCCAGCGAAGTGCTCCGAGCGCAAGCTCCTCCTTCCACAAGAGTGAAATCATATCAGCGCAGTGCGTTAATGACACATTGTTAAGAGTTTTTCGAACTGCATTTTGCACCTTAAGCATCGCCACGATGAAAGGTTTCTCATTCGAAAACATCTTCTGACTGTTGCATCTGTTCTTTAGGCACGTTATCGCGCCTAAGGGGCATTCCCGTTGGTTCACAGTCACGCCGCACTGAAACCGAAGACACGTACATGCAATGCATGATTACCCATAATTGATGATAATACAACAACAGACAACACTTGCAAAATACACACACTGGCAATAAGTCTAGCACATTTAGTTAAGTTGAGCCAAGTGCGTCTCTATTACCTAGCCTGTATGTAGTGAGCATAGACGAAGTAGAGCAACAGCTGTGGCTCGTTTAAGTTAAATATAATACTCGACGTCCTACTCTATACCACTCTTCTCCAAAGACGAGACTAGCGCTACACATTGTACCTTTTAACCATGTCTTCGGCATTGATAGCTTTACAGGAATTCTTCCGAAGGTTCCCTGTAATTGCCCTGAAACCGGTTCATCTTAAACCTCCCAACAAATTCCCCGACAAACCTCCCGAAAAGCTATATGCATGCATGCATGCAGCGTATCGATTTATTTGACATACAAATTAACAAAACAGCGGACATTCTGTCATATTGTAACGTTGTTGTGTTACGCTGGTCAGCTCGGGGGATGTAGACTCAGCCGGACAGGTACTGCAGCACGAGGAACTCAGGAACGAAGAATGACAAAGCGTAGCATATGGTCTAGTGCATGACCGAGCAACGAGTGTGTTTTAAGCCAGGTTGCTCGATCTATTTATTGACTCACAAGACACCGCGGCATGCTGACACCCAAAAGAGTCTCAGAACCCGCTCTCATATCGGTCGAAATTTACAGTGGTTTGTGATTGTTTCGTATACGAATACAGGTTAATTTAGGTCTGACTTAGATTGCCGATCATAGGTCGACCCTCTCCAGGTGTCGACCGATGATCGTTTTGGACGGCGGATGTCGTTGGTGTTTCGGCGCGAAAGGCTGTGGTTGGTTGAGATATGTGTCGGTCGGTGAACGTTGGACGCTGTGGCCGCTGGTCGTGGTCCGTTGAAGTAGATTTGAATTGCGCCGTTATGCACATACGGTGTTGTGGGTGGCTGGTCTATCGCCGTACTGGCCAGAGGAAGTGAAAGTTCGTCACACTGCCCCCCCCCTCTGAATTGGCTCGTCCCGAGCCAATGGTGGACGTCTGTCGCGTTTTAGTGAGCATACGAAATCCCGCGTCCATGTCGGGGGTTGACGCGGGCGGCTAGGTCGGATCGGTTGTGGTTGAGATTGATTTTCAGCGGTCGATGTTTTGTGTATGTTGTCGGTAGCTGGATGAATGGTATTGTTTGGTGAATCGCCTGGATGTTCTCGGCTGTATGTTTGGATGAATGGCTTGACTCTGGACACGTGGACTGTTTGTCGCGTCCGTCGGGGTCCGGGGGTGTTGCTGGTCTCGGTTGGTTCGACCTCCACGGTCGTTGGGCCGGTTACTCTTACAATTCTATACGGTCCGAAGTATCTTCTTTGAAGCTTGTCGGATTCGCCGACTCGGCGCACTGGAGTGTATATGAGCACTAAGTCGTTCATCTTAAATGTTGGTTCATGCCTCTTTTGGTCGTAGCGGTCCTTATTCGTTGTCTTGGCGCGGTCGGCTAATGATTTCGCCAGGTCTCTTGCTTCTTCAGCGTAGAGGATGAGACGGTCAACGTAGTCGTGTAGTGTGTGTTTGGTCGAGACAGGCGGAGCCGGCAACTGCGCATCGAATGTGGAGAGGGCTTCTCGTCCGTGCACTAAGTAGAACGGGCTAAACTTGGTTGATTCGTTTGGTGCTGTGTTGTATGCGTGGACGACGAATGGCAGTTGATCGTCCCAATCACGCTGCCTTTCACTTATGTATTTACTGAGCATGTCGAGTAATGTTCGACAAGGCCGTTGGTCTGGGGATGGTACGGTGATGTCAGGCGGTGGTCAATATTGCACTTCTTGGTCACTTCAGTGATGAGAAAGGACATGAACGTTTTTCCACGGTCACTAATGAGCACTCTCGGTGCACCATGTACTAGAATGATCTTATTCACCAGAAACTTAGCTACCTCCGCTGCCGAACCATTCGGTAACGCGTCGGCGATCAAGAATTTGGTGAGATGGCACACTGCGGTCACTATCACTTTGTTGCCGGAGGCTGTTTCATTGAGTGAGACGAGGTCGATACCAACGGTGTGAAATGGTTCGGTCGGTGTGTCCATATGCTGCAACATTCCACGTTGGATAGGGTCAATCTTCCGTTGTTGGCAGGTTTCACAGGAGCGGACGTAGCGGCCAGTGTCTTTGTACGCGTTCGGCCAGTAGTATTTTTGTGTGATCCGGCCGTATGTCTTCGCCAGGCCTAGATGGCCGGCTTCGCGGTCAGTGTGTGCTGCTGCTAATGCTTCTCGTCGGTACCTGCTTGGTAGTACCAACAGTAATTCTTGGCCCCGGTCGGTGAAGTTGTACTTGTATAGTACGCCGTCTAATGTCTGGAATGCGGTGGAGGTGGTTGATTGTTCAAGTAGTCGTTGCAATGTTGGGTCTGAGTGTTGCTGGCGGGCCAGGTCGGTTATGAGGATGGACGAAAGTCTTCGGAGTGGTTTCTGGTCGGTGTCAGGATCGTTGGCTGGAAGTGGATAACGGGACAAGCAGTCAGCATCGCGGTGTTTGCGGCCTTGTTTGTATACGATGTGAATGTCGTGCTCCTGTAACTGTATTGCCCATCGAGCCAGGCGCCCGGCTAAGTGCCGACTCGTCATGAGCCAGCATAGGGCGTGGTGGTCGGTGACTATGGTCACTGGTCGGCCGTAAGTGTACTGACGAAACTTTTTTAAGGCCCATACGATAGCCAGGCATTCTTGTTCGGTTGTTGAGTAATTGACTTCGGCTCGTGATAGGGTACGGCTGCCGTATGCGATGACACGCTCTTCTGTGTGGTTAGTTGGTTGACTGAGGATGATGCCAAGGCCTTGGCCGGATGCGTCCGTGTGGATTGTTGTCGGTTTGTCAGGGTCAAAGTGTCCAAGAAGCGGTGGTGATACTAGTTTCTTCTTGAGGTTGTTGAACGCGGTCTGCTGGTCGGAGTTCCATTGGAAGGGAGTGTCGTTTTCAAGTAGACGGTTGAGTGGTGCGGCGGTCGCGGAGAAGTTCTTGATGAATCGGCGGTAGTAGGAGCACAGGCCGAGGAAACTGCGGACGGCTTTTTGGTTGGTCGGGATCGGGAACTGGTCGATGGCCTTGGTCTTCTCGGGGTCTGGTCGGAGTCCATCTGCCCCCACTACATGTCCTAGTAGTGTTAGCTGTGGGGCAGCGAAGGTACACTTCTAGATGTTCAACGAGAGGTTGGCCCGTTGCAGGCAGGACAGGACGTCTTGTAGTCGTTGATTGTGTTCACTCAACGTTCGGCCGAAAACACATATGTCGTCGAGGTAGACCAGACATGATGTCCACTTGCGGCCACGGAGGACGGTGTCCATTAGTCGTTCGAACGTCGCCGGTCCGTTCGTTAATCCGAACGGCATTACTGTGAACTCGAACAGCCCGTCGGGGGTCACGAAGGCTGTTTTCTCGACATCTTTCTCTGCGACCGGGCACTGGAAGTAGCCTTGTTTGAGGTCGAGCGAAGAGAAGAATCGAGAGCCGGCGACGCAGTCGAGTGCGTCGTCGATCCGCGGGAGTAGGTAAGTATCCTTCTTTGTGACCTTGTTGAGTTCGCGGTAGTCGACGCAGAAGCGGTATTCGCCGGTCTTCTTCTTCACGAGCACTACTGGACTGCACCAAGGACTGGAGGACGGCCGGACGATACCCTGTCGAGTCATGCGGTCCACCTCGTCCTCGATCACTTTCCTTTCTGTTGGCGCGTAGCGGCGGCTGTATCGGCGGCGGACGGGGTCGGCGTCTCCTGTGTTGATGTGATGGACAGTGAGGTCGGTTCGTCTGGGTGCTGTTCCATCTGCTGGTATCAGGTCTGCGAATGATGATACTATGTTGTGGACTCTCTGTCGTTCGAGGTTAGGTAGGTTGGAGTTGATTGCTTGCCAGATTTCGTTGTGGTTTAGTGGTGAGGTCTTCTTTGTTCGGATGCCGTCGCTGGGATCGTGTAGGAGTTGCGTTACCTTAGGTTGGTCGTGGTCGCTGAAAACGCATTGCCCTGTAGCTATGGTCATTCTTCCAGGTAGTATGATGCGGTTTTGTGTGTGGTTTTCGATGAGTACGGCGGTCTGGCCTTGTCGTATTGTCGTGAGCGACGCGGCGAACAAGAGATTCTTTCTGTGGAGCAGTGCAGGTGTCGGCTCCAGCAGAAGTGTCCCCATAGTCGTTTCGGAGTTGGTTGCTACTATTACTCGGATGGCGGTTCGAGGTGGAAGAATGGTAGTGGACAGGGTGTGGAATCGGTGCCTGGTGTGTGCTGTGGTAGCTGCGGAATGGGGATCGTTTCTGGTCGAGTATTGAGATGTGCCTAGTGTGAGTTGGTTGGATTGTAGGTTTATGGTAGCTAGGTATGTCCGTAGGAAGTCCTCTCCGAGCACTATTTGTTCCGCGAGGGACTCAATGACGACAAAGTTGTAGGGAAGAGATGGTTTATTATCCTCGATGCCAATAAGTAAGGTGCACGTACCACGTGTCTGCATTGGTGTTCCGTTGGCGGCAAGGGTGTGTGGTGTACCCTGCGCGAAGGTCACCTTGCGGCGTGGCAGGGTGCTGACGCTGATGGCGGAGATGTCTGCTCCAAGGTCCACCAGTGCCATCACAGTGCCCACGCCCGCCACGGTTATACGGATTCTGTTCCGATGTAGTGTTGCGGTTGGTTTCTTGGTCATTGTCGGAAGCGGTTGGGCGCAGTCCAGTGTGGTGGAGGTGGACTCTTGCGCGGTGGGAACCCTCGCTCTCGGTTCCTGCATTCTTCTAGTTGGTGGCCTGGGTAGTTGCACCAGTTGCATATAAGGCTGCCGTCGGCGGTGTGGCGCTCGCGAAAAAAATGAGGTGTCATGTCGGACGAGGTCGGTTGGTGTGAGGTGGGCCGTCCGCTGGTCACTGGTGCACGAACGACGAACGGCTCGATTGCGTCAATTTCTATGCACTTTCCTCGGGCGACTTGTACGCTCTTGAACGTGGCGAAGACGAATGTAGGTCTGTAATCGGCTCGCATGGTTCGTATGAACCAGCGGATGATAGTTGTGTCTAACATCTCGTGGTCGATTTCGCGGCACAGTCGCTGTACTTGTTCAAGGTGGGCCATAAATGGGGTCTCTCGGTCCTGATATAGCTGTTTCAGTTTTTCTTCGGCGATCATGGCCAATGTGCTACCGTCGCCGAATCTTGCCAGGAACTCGCTGCGGAAGTTGGTCCACGTAGTGGGTCTCGCTGTTCTCGGGATGGCGTCGTACCAGTCGGCAGCTGTCTTCTCTAGCGACAGCGTCGCCAGTCGTACCCTTTGCTCGTCGTCGTGGTCATTGATGTCCGCCGTTCGCTCAATCTCGCGAAGCCACTCTCTGGCTCGTGTGGCCGAGCTACCGTCATATCGAAGTGGTATCGGGTGTGCGAACAAGGGCTGTAGGAATGATGGCTGTCTTGGATGTGGGTATTCGAACACAGGTCCCAAAGCTGCGGTTATAGTTGCTGTAGATGGTGTCATTGTCGGCGCTGTCGTCGCAGTCGTGGTCGGCATTGTTGTTGAAGTCGTGGTTGGCATTGTTGTTGAAGTCGTGGTTGTGGTCGGCATGGTTGTTGACGTCGTGATCGTGGTCGGGAAGGTTGTCGAGGTAGTAGTCGTGTTGGTAGACTGTTGCTTGCTGCGGTCTGTGTGTCTGGTACTTACTGGCATCGTCCGTTGTCGCCTTGGTTGGTTTGTTGTCCGTTGTCTCCTCAGTTGGTTCGTTGTTCGTTGTCGCCTCGGCTGGTTCGTTGTCCGTTGATAGAGAGAGATCGAAGCATCTCCACCAAATGTAACGTTGTTGTGTTACGCTGGTCAGCTCGGGGGATGTAGACTCAGCCGGACAGGTACTGCAGCACGAGGAACTCAGGAACGAAGAATGACAAAGCGTAGCATATGGTCTAGTGCATGACCGAGCAACGAGTGTGTTTTAAGCCAGGTTGCTCGGTCTATTTATTGACTCACAAGACACCGCGGCGTGCTGACACCCAAAAGAGTCTCAGAACCCGCTCTCATATCGGTCGAAATTTACAGTGGTTTGTGTTTGTTTCGTATACGAATACAGGTTAATTTAGGTCTGACTTAGATTGCCAATCATAGGTCGACCCTCTCCAGGTGTCGACCGATGATCGTTTTGGACGGCGGATGCCGTTGGTGTTTCGGCGCGAAAGGCTGTGGTTGGTTGAGATATGTGTCGGTCGGTGAACGTTGGACGCTGTGGCCGCTGGTCGTGGTCCGTTGAAGTAGATTTGAATTGCGCCGTTATGCACATACGGTGTTGTGGGTGGCTGGTCTATCGTCGTACTGGCCAGAGGAAGTGAAACTTCGTCACAATATAAAATAATTTGCTAAATACTAGTATATGCTTCAATCAGAGCTGACTTTAGTTTGAAATGAATTGTCTAGTTTAGTGCGTTTACCTATTTTGGTGCGTTTGTCTAAACGTTAAGTACGAATACATATGTGACTTAACCCATGCATATGTTCGTCGCTGCCAATTGATTATCAAACACAGCTTAATAACGACCAATAGTGCCGAGATACCATGACTTACCCTGAGCCCAAAAAACAAACCGACCGCAACTGCAACGAGTAAGAGTACCAGCACAAAGACAACAATGCCGATTGTGTACTTTTGTATCACGTTAACGACCCACCGAGGAGCAGCACCACCAAGACAAAAGCGGAAGCAACGATGGGTCCGTAGGACCGATCCGTGTGAAGCTGTGTTACGCAGCGTAGACATCAAGCACCGTTACGGGAAAGGTAGGCCAAAGTGGTCATGACACAACAAGTGAGAAAATTCCACTCTTTAACACTAGAAGAAGAGCAACACTAAGAATATCCATTGTGACCTAATGCCATGAAGAGACCGTGGGAGGCGTCAATGGTGGCTAAAAGAACAGCCAGGTTGTCTCTGGCATTATACCCCCATTTATGATCAAGAGAAGAGCGTTTCAGTCAAAATTAGCTGTTAATACGACGTTACTATGCATAGCCACAAACCCGACTGTTGAAAGACAACTTTGTTGCAATTTGAACAGGAAACGTTCAAACGAACTAACAAAATGTTGTTATTGTAATCTCTGTATATAATAAGCGGCAAGGGGGGGGGGGGGGGTTGCACGAGGTGAAGACAGCACATCAACATGTTCGTACTTTCAAACAATGTTTAGTTCAACACCGCTATTCCTACCTTTGAACGTGACGATTTTTTACCGCCTAAGGACGCGTTTCTACTGCGGCCCGGTAACGCCTTTTCACTGCGGTCCAGTGACTCCTTTTTAGTGACGCCCGTTGTTCCCTTATTCGTGAGGCCCATTGCCGAAGTTGGCTGTAACTTTGGATACCAGCTCCCCGGCAGATTTTCTGATAGTAGTGCTTATGTGGCAGCGGCTGAAGTGGTGCTTATGTGGCAGCGGCTTCATTGTCTACAGCGAATAGGTGTGTGGAGACGCAGTGGAGAAGCTGTCTGCCCGGCGCAGCCGTCCAACGGATATACAGGGTGTTCCTATTTGTGTGTCCAAAACGCTAGGGTATGGTCAAACTCGGTGAGAAAATCATTTTTGCCAATGGGTGGAAGCCAGGAAAACGTTTTGTTTAGGAGAGAGGATGAAATTTATAAAAGCAGTTATTCTGTCTTTTTTCTCCTACATAGTTGTGCAAAATCTACGTTTGCGGGAGAACCAGTCAACGCACAAAGGAACCGATCATACCGGCGTGTTTAGCACAATAATTCTGCACATTAACAAAAATTCTGCACAATAAAGTATACATTACTAGCTTGCGTAGCAAAAAGCGAATAGCCAGATTAAGGAAAGTCATAAAAAGTCGAAATGTTACGTTAACGTTTTTTTGTGCAACATCGTAATTTTTTCCATTACGACCAAAACTGCACGTCCAAAAGACTACTCTCAGGCAATAGCAGATTTAATGCCCACTACATTCGTACCAAAGTGATGGTGCTGCGTTACGTAATTGCCAAGTGACTAAGCTTTTTCGACAACACGATACGCCGTAAACATTATTTTTTCCTCTTCAAATATACATTCATCCTCTCGTGTCTGCAAAATGAGGCTTGGCTTTACAAGGTGTCACTCTGAAGACGTGCCTCCATTACGCCTTTCTTGGAAGGCATTTGCAGGATTTGTCAAGGATCGTATTGTCTTATCGCATCGAAAGGCGTAGTTGTCTCTTGCATGTGCTATACGACAATAATCACCCCTAGCTGTCAGCTCGAACCCGCAAAACAAAGTTGAATTTTTGCATTCTTTCGCTCCTCCTGTTGTAATGAATCGATCGGTGACTGCGACAACCTTCTCTATAAATAATGTAAGGTAATAATAACATTTGAATCATTGTTTCGACTGCCCCAACGGTTACTACTCATCATAATATTGCGAAGAATATGCTATATCTCTACCACGACGACTGCTTACACAATTACGTACATGGCGGATTATACTGCACACTGATTGCTGACTTACGTGCTACTAGTTAGCAGTTAAAAACGCTACAGTTTGGACAGTGAAGCGGCCGATAGATCAACCCACTCGAACGTGTCCTGGAATGCACCCTGAACGCTTTGCACGCACATATCGCCATTGCAGTATCGTGTTTCTATGATGCACTATGGTCAAACTTTCTAATCGTAAATTGTAAAACTACTTTCTAGGGCCGCCGCAAGACCGTCTAGCAAAAGTGTATGAGAAGATCGATTACGCCGGAGAAACAGAAAACAATAATCTAAAAACAGCTAAATTTGTTGTATCCTCGCATGCGACTTGCCATGCAACTTAGCAGAATGTAGTTCTCGCCATTGGGGCAGCGTGTCACTTTCACTTACAATGTCTAGAAGATACTCTATTATTTGCCACGTTACCGTAATTTATTTATATTATTACAACTCCGAGAGGTAAAATAAGTACATGAATGCCCTAAGTTTGCGAGCAACAACCTGTCAATGCCGACAGAAGTGTAAACAAGTGGCCATTTACCAGTCGTGGCACGAAAAATTCCACAATCGTTTTATATTTTACATTTATTTCACTCTTTTTTTTTTCAAATATATTCCACTGCGATATGTTCGCTAAGCGCTTAAGAACCTGTGGGAAACATGCATTTTGTGATTTCGTTACGTAAGCAGCGCTTTTTCTCTAATCAAGTAACGGGATCTCAGTTGCATTTAAAGGACGACGTATCCACACGTGAACAAAACTACGTGGCTATCTCTGTAGTGGAGAAGCGTAAACATCACTCAGTTCAGTCCTGCTGCCTGACGCAGATATTCAGCTGCAACTATTACAGCGTTACATGATGAATGACCCCTAGATGTACGGTAACGTGCTAAAATTCAGTTGCTTACTAAGGACAATATGCAGATGTATTTATTATTTTATTGAGGCTAGTATTAGTATAACTTTATGCAACATGTTGGTACGTGGTGGTGTTGAATCTGTCAGCTAGGCCTGCATGCATAGATGCGTCGTTTGTAAACACTATTGAATTGTAAGGGTTTCGGGAATGCATGACGCGAATATACCAGCGGAACCTCCTGCGGTTATTGTGGGATTTTCAAACTCACTAAATCTGTATTCCACGCCAGCTTCAGGTTCAGTATTGGGAGGCATTTGTTCAAAGCCGCAGGAGTGGTGTTTTTGGATTAAATCACTCATTTAGTTCGTGCTTTCACCTCGTCTCGACCAACACCCGCTGTACCTCCTGGCTGATTTCTTGGGCGTTCTCGAAGTTGGGATGGGGTTGAATCATGTCGTCGTCTTTGTCCACGATTTTATCTTGATGTAGCCGACTACCTCCTTAAGAGGCTTCAGAGCAGGTCGAGTTGGTCGAGTTGCCCCCAGAGCCTCGAAGCACAAGACTGTATATTGTACGTTGGCCGGTTTCCTGAAATCACATAACACAGGTGTTCGTACTTTGATTGTCTGGATCTGGCTGTGTCAGATAGCTTTTTTTTCTGTAAACTAGGATAATTCGCAAGAGTCCAATCACATCCTGAGATCTGATATTAGGCTCCTGGTCCAGCTATCACGTGATCCTGTTCCCTGGACTTACTAGCACCAACTCCTTTTGTCCTGCGGCAGTGGTGGCGTACGATTATATTCAAGTTGTTTCTGCACTGAGCAACGGGCAAGCGAGGTGAGAGATCGACATCTAACTACGGCCTTTGCAGCCTACGGGTTTCATCACGTTCGGTGCATCGTGGATGATTGTCACGAACCACAGGATGGGTGTCGATGCAGACAGTGCTGGAGCAAATGTTATAGATACCACGCGGTTTGGTCTATGGCAACACTAGCAAAACGCTAGGTTGATATTTGACTTGAAATAATTTAATGTAACATAAACATATTTGCCCAACCCGGGTGCTAATAAAATAATTTTTATAGTATAGAATTGAGCACCAGCTCATTAACAACTACTGTAATTGACGTACTTGAGCGGAATAACCCTTAAATATTGTGAAAAATCTATCAATATTGGTGAATAAACAACTGCACAATCAAATTATTTTGTATTTAGGTTTTCATTCATGTGTCGTAAACTTCTGTTCTTGCTAGGCAGTCCCGGGCTAAAGTTTTTTCCAGGCCGCGCTTACGGCGTCTAGGTAAAGTATTGACCTGACCTGTATCGCTAACTGCGAGAATTTGTTTGGAACTTGTCCTCCATATTGCAGAGTCTCCCCCCGCGTCCTACATTCAGTCCATTTTCGCTTAGTGATTACAATATACCTGTAACCTCGATCATATCGAATCATAAACTTTTATGATTTCCTTGAGACGTGCAATCACCGTTGTCAGGAACTTGTCGTTGCCTCCAGCTTTCTTTTGAGTAGACCTCCTGGGCTTCTTCGTCGAACGCAAACGATCTGTAGCTTCTAGCTGAGGAACCGTTTTGGGAGTGTTCTTCGGAATAGTCGTAGTGCCGTGTAAGTTTACCCGCACCTCTAACCCCGATGCCAAGTTACTGATCTCACGACGGCCGCATATGATCGGCGGGAAGTTTGAGCCGAGCTGGAGTCACCTTGCGGACATTCTGTAACAGGGCCTGTTGCCTGCAGTGGCACAGATTCGATCGCCTTGACTGATACGGCCGTTGGAGATTCCACAGTCACTTGATGTAGCAATCAAGATTCCCTCAATACTTTGCGTTTCTCGATCTCGCAAGCACGCACTGAACACGCCGATGAAAGAAAGACGAGTGCGGTCCTATGCAATAAACGCACTTTGCTTCATTTCAGTTGACGGCGAGATGTCCTTTCTGCCCACAGTGCCGGCAAGCAGGTTAATTGCGACAGTTTGTCACCATATGCCCAAACCTCAGACAACGGTAACAACAGAGTGGGGTACCCGCTGACATCACTGCCTTATACGAGCCGAAAGCGAGAATGACCTCAGCTAGATAGCACATCGTCATTTCAACAAATCCGCGATCGACACCGTTAATTTTTGCCCAGTAGGTGGCCAAATCGTGGTACTTGGCCGTAATCGGAATGCCTAAGACTGAGTTAGTCTTTACTGCTTTATTTGCCTCATCTGCCGTATTAAACAACAAATTAATTATTATTATGGTTTACTAAACCCAGGTTGGGTAACATTATAAACATATACATCAGACGCAACTAGTGCTTCCTTCACGTCATTGGGTCTTCTCTCATCTTGCTAGTTCAGCTATTGACTGAACTGCTAGACATGCTGCGGCGGGTATCTATCGCACTGGCCAGAGCACCTCGTGCACCTGCAACACTCCTGGGGATCGTGGAATTCCTCCGTGCTGCTGTTGAAACCCGTGGGCTGCAAACGCCGTAGCTAAATGTCTGCTCTTATATCCGGCTGCTCGCCAGGCCGTGCTTGTCATCGCTATCGTAGTATATGTATATTCCTAAATCGATTTCCTTCAATTTTTCCGTCCACTTCAAAGTATAGTCCTCAGACGCTCTCGTCGTAGGTAAACCCCATCGAAGTTGTAATTCCTGTGTCATTGAAGCTCCCCCAGTAAGATATAAACTATTCTATTCCTACAAGAATTGGATAACCCCAAAACCCGTTTCATAATGAAAAATCTGTCTCTGTCTAGTAACTGCAGATCTGCATCTCCCAATATTTCGCATATAAGTGATATACCGAATGTTGCTATTAGTTCTATTTTAATTTTGAAAAAGGCGGACGCGTTATGTATTGACAACATTTTTGGGTTCTTAGGTGCTGCTGCCGCTCGAATTGCTTTTCCCACTCTGCTTTCTATATGTCTTCTCCATAATTATGTTTCTTAGCGCTAGGTGAAAGGCGGCCTTAAGATCTATAAGTACCGCATATAACGGTCATCTTGGCTCGGCTAGAGTTTTCCAAATTTCTGCTAGCAATTGGCGCAGGGCCGTGTGGGTCGACTTTGATCTTCTAAAACCATGCCGTTCTTCTAGTACTGCGTTTCTGGTTTCTAGGAAGTACTCAAATCAATCTAATATTATTCCGAGAATATCTTATAGGGGCAACTCTTAAGTGTTATTCGTCTCCAAGCTTACGGCTCTGTTTCTATGCCCTTCACTTTAGGTATAAAAATAAGGGTATCCTTTTTCCACGCTTTAGGCATTTTCCCGGACTTTAGGCATTTATCTAATAGATCTTTCCAGCATGGTGCCTGTGCCAACGTTTGCTTTAAGTGTTCATTTTCTATCATATCGTTTCGGGCCGCTTTGCCTCTAGGCACCCTTTTAATTGCCCTGACGACGTCTTCGATTGTGACCTCACGAACTACTCATTCCCATGCAAACTCTGTGTCTTTGTCTCAAGGCCCACTGTATAATCTTATTTCCTTTGAAGTGGTATCGATTCCCCGTAGCACACCAGCAAAGTGCTTAATCAATCTCTCAGTCTCCACTGGACACTGTTATTTTCTTTTATGTTTTAGCCACTTGTGCGGATGTTCCTTTGCCTCTTGTAACAACTTCCACTCCCGGCTATTCCAGTGCTTCTGTTTTTCTTCTTTGTATGTTCTTCGCGTCATTTTATTTACCATTATAGCAAACGGCCTCATTACCTGAAAAACCTTCACGTAGTCCCTAGTTAGCCTTTTGACATTTTTTGCCCGCTCTACACTGCGTGTTGAACCAGGGCCTTCCTTTTCGTTCTTGACGCGGAACTATTGCACTTTTGAGTAGATTTACCAGTTCATAGGACTCTATGTAAACTTTTCTTGGTGGACACACTTCCCCAACTCCCTTTAAGAAAATCCCACTATCCAGTTTTGCTCCGATCCCCAGCCTACGGCTACACACTGCTGCTAACCTTGAATGGCATGCCCGTGGGTATGTGCCTTCTAAGTCCCGCTCCTTCTCGAAAGGATGTATTTTCTCTTAAAAATGTTATATCATTCACGTTTCCGTCTGTGGCAAAAGCGTCGATGACTGACGCTCCAGTGCTACATTCAAATGAGTTTAGCCCTAGCTTGCTGACTAACCAACAACCTATCTCCGTAATAATCTCTAAAACTGGTTCAGTTCGTTTAAAGTTTCCAAGTACCTGGGGGTTATCCTGAATACCGGACTTACGGGTGCGGCGTATATCGCCCACGTTGCCCGCAAGGTCGCTGGGGTCGCGCAGAATCTTGCACGTATCCTCCCGCGAGAGGGAGGGGCGACTGAGAGACGGAGACGGCTTCTAGCGACAGTGGCGGAGTCAACGGCGATGTACGCGGCACCCGTCTGGGCAGACCTTGCCCTCCGGACGGCGTGGAGCCGGGGCGCACTCAGAGCCGCGTAGAGGGAAATGGCCATAACAGTCTGCAGGGCATATCGCACGGTGTCTACAGATGCCCTGACAGTACTGGCCCGCCAGTTACCTTGGGATCTCCTGGCCAGAGAGAGAAGTGAACGAGGTCAATGGACTCGCCGACTGATACCGGTCTGCGCCGGTGGTATGACAAGCAGCTGGAGGAGCTGTCGTACACCACGACATAAATGCTCACATAACACAAGTTCCAGACATATATGATGCGCATCGGCAAGGCCCCGATTGACATCTGCATTCTCTGCTCCTCCGGGGACGCAGGCGACGTTGAACACACGATCGTGCACTGCACGTGCCTTTGTGACACCCGAGCTGAGGGAAAAGACTCCGCAGTACGTGGTGAACTTCATGATGAAGGAGGAGACGAACTGGACAAATGGTCGGCTGTACCATGTGAACACAGTGCTTTGGGATACTGCTTGATCACTATAAGCAGTTCATAATATTTCCACCACTTTAGAACAACTGATTGGTTTTTAACGCAGAGCCTTATGCAGATTCGTTGGTCCTCTATTTTCGGCTGCCTTAAAATCGCTGAACCCCATTTGCTTCATTTCTTCGATCCGAACTCAAACGTAAACGCCGCCACCGATTGGTCACTCTAGGCAACACAAACCGGTAAACCTTGGTGGTGTCGTTTAAATTCTAAAAGTATTTGAACTTGTCGATCCGCCCTCGTAATATATATATATATATATATATATAACTTCTTGCTCCACTGGGTATTATAAAATATGTGCATTTCACTAATAAAACGGAACATTTTAAGATAACTGCAAATGGAACGAAGAACTCGACATCATCAAGGAAAAGGGCGAGCAAGTAGCGAATATGCTGAAAAACGCTTGTGGAACTTTTTGGATAATCAAAGCAGATACGGCGATGAAACTGCTAGGATCAAAGATTAACTATTCCCTTGGCGCAATGTTTCGATTAACAAAAAAGGACTATAGTTGATAGACTCTGCTACAGCTCAGTGTGGTAGAATAGAATTATGACTTCCCTCTATGACATGTACTAGAGCTGTGTTGTCTGAATGCGGTATTATGCCCGCTAAATTAAATAGACAATTCATCCTAGAATGTCACCTTCATCATAAGTATATTTGAGAAAAGGGTGAATACCATGGCTTCCAGGCTACTACGGGACGCAAACCCGTTTCGAGAACCTCTGCTGGTACCGGGGTCTCATGTATTTGACGTATCGACAGTCAAAAACTTGTCGACTCGGCTATTAATAGAAGGTATATCATCGAAAAAGAGCCACCACGAAAGTGAACTACGAGTTACGGGTGAGGTCCATTTGGGCAACATATCAGTGGATAGCGCACAGATATACTTCACGGCCGGGTCGGTGGATGGATCTGCGGGAGGAGCAGGTGTATTCCGAATCAACAACAACATGGAGATCAGCAAGCATATCATCAACTGCAGCAGTTCAACTTTGGCCTAGCTGGTAGCAATATCTAAAGCATTGCTGCAGGGAATAAAGGAACCGTCAAATAAAAAGTCGTAATTGTCAGTGACTTGCGTGCCGCCATCTCGAGCATCCGGGCTGCAGATCCGTCAGGACCCGCCTCATCTCTAGTGGAATCTATCATCAAGGTTATAAGTTATCTAGGCCAACCTGTGGAGCTACAGTGGGCACCCTCCCATGTAGGCATTTACGGAAACGAGGTGGCTGATGCACTCGCGAAACGAGGTCTGCTTGCAAACAAAGGAGAAGTAGCAATATCCCTTGGTAAAACTGTGTTCAAAGCTAGGAAAGAGGCCCTAGATAAGCACTATGAGACTCAGAGGAGGCAGGGAACTACAACTAAAAGGGATACGATGCAGATTGCACCACGGCGAAAAGGCTTGATGATGATGCCCTGTTTCAGAAGTGAAGCGGTCACTGTTCACAGTCTACGTTGCGCTAACGGGATAACGCAGAGCACCAGGTTCCACATTAAAGTTGCACAAAGCCCGCTATGTGATGTATGTTTGGTACACGATGATGTATTGCATGTCCTAGATAAATGTAAAAAATACGATACTGAGCGGAAAATATGGGAGAACGCTGTAGCTGCTGATCAAGTCGATGCAAGTCAACTTGCCATTCGATGAGAGACCAATATTTAGAGGAACTCTTACAATTTGTTAGAAATGCTGAATTAATCGTCTAAACGAATGATATAGAGCTGCCCTGAGTAGGGTTGACAGACAGTCAAATGTGACATGCTTCGGGTTTCTGAGATGAAACCTTCAATTGTAATTACTGTTACAATAAACTCTAATTAAGAAAAGAAAAAAAACGGAATAATATTATACAGTGGCCTATCACAGGATATATACATATATATATATATATATATATATATATATACATCATTTGCAGTAAGGTACTTATGATTATACATATTTGAGATGCGACACTGCAGTATATGGATCCATATACTACTAATGGCAGAATAACGTGAATACCACGGGACGCTTTAAAGGTAACCATAAGTGTTTGAAAGTAGTAGTTGCGTCTTACGCTTGGTAATTGCAAACGTACACGTTTATATTACTACCACATTCTTGGACAAATACTTTAATTTCTACAGATAAATTATCTTATAGATATCACGGTAGTCTAGCAAATAATATGCGTGACTAAATGACTTATCCGACAATTCTTTTTTAGGGTAGACGTTACCTCGACATCATCATGAGGAAAAAGCTGAACCTGGAGACGGCGAGACGAGCCCGCTACGACCAGGCCCCATTGAGGGGCAGTCGAGAGGAGCAGCCGAGGAGGAGAGAAGGGAGGGGCAGCTAGGCCCTCCGGAGGATCTCGACGCATCTCCCCAGGACGGGCAAGCATTGGCTAGGCTCAAAGAGCGCTAGAACACGAGACTCCCCTCCCAGAGTTGTCGAAGTAATGCCAATGCAATCCCGGGCCTTGGGGGGGGGTAGGGAGGATATTGGTTTTAGTGGGTGCGAGTCCCACACTACGCTGCTGCTAGCTGCCAGTAGCGCTTGTGCATTATGCATCATCATCCGAGAATTCCTTAAAAAACACACTTCTGAGGGAGGGCAGATTCCCGAGAATCTGGACATGGGCCAGTCTTGTCTTGGTTTCGATGCCAGTGAAAAGCCAATAACAAGGGGCCGTCGGCTTTCCGGCCTATTAACCTACTGAAAACTTTGGGCCAGATCGTTGAGAGCATTTTCGCATACTACCTGTGCAAAGAGATCAAACAAATGAGCGCTCTTAGAGTTTCAGTACAGACTCCGTAAGTGCCGGTCCATACTCGGGCGGAGAGACTACGAAGGCCTTCAAAACAAGGGGATTCGTGTTGAGCAGAAGAATTACGGTTATTAAGCCTGTCCTTCTTTCAGCAACATCTTCTCTGACATTGACACATTAAATGTCTTTATAGGAAAAAATCTGTTAATGCCGGTGATTCTATTCGGTATCTATATTACAGATTGCTAGCTTTATAGGTACCCTCACTTCCTCAATCGTCTTCAATGAATATGCAAGAATATACAAGCCAGACGGCCTTGACTGTGGATAGAGCCGAGATAGTTCACTACATAAAGAGAAAAGGTGTTTGCTTGTAGAAGGGGGCGTTTTTCATCTATTGCAACCATTCATCTATGTTGGGCGCTTCTTCATCTATTATTATCATTCATCTATGTCTCAAAATAACAAAAAATAAATACGCGTAACAGGTTTTTCAATCGTTGTTTAAACGATTGGGTACATATGACACTGTCACAGACAGACTAACCGAGCGCCACACAACCAAAGCAGACAACAGATACGTAGAGCACACCACACGATTAAGCAGACGAACAGGAAGCACGTAGAGTGCATTATAGCTGACGACATTGTAGTAACGTAGACTGCCGCCAGGCGCGTGTCGATCGACTACGGTATATAAACGGCTGCGGCCGTCTTAGCTCCCTCTTTTTTCTCTGGCGTGCACTGTGCGCACGAGTCGATCCGCCGTCGAGGGCGTCCGTGGGTAGGCACCACGCTACGCATCAGGGTCGTCGGCAAAGAGTGAGTCAAAGTCGGGCACTACGTTGTGCCGCGTCAAAAGTTGTAATATTGTTTATAATAATATTGTAACATCTTTGGCGCCCAACGTGAGGTTGGTAACTGTGACGTTACACTAATTGCGGACTAGACAGGCCACTATGGCAGACTCGCTAGAGCACCTTCGAGCCGTTAGGATGTATATGCGTGCCAGCGTTTCCGCCCTACGCGGCGCTGTGCTAAAGTTTTCGCCCGAAGGGCAAGCGCCACCGGCGAAATCCGTGGCCGACGACCAGCGAGTAGCCACGTGGCAATTAAAGTTGGAGCGTCTAGAGAAGAAGCTAGACGACAAAATATGTGCATTGTCGGTAAGTAATACCAGTGAGGAAGTTCTAGCCGAGCAATTGGCACGTTGTGAAATCTATTTAGATATGCTAGATCAAATTAAGCAGGTATTAGCTGCCGACAGGAGCCAGGGCGACCCAGGCGGTCCTGAGCGTGATGCGAAGCCCCCGGACGCCCGCGCACAGGCCGATGCAATGGCGTTGTTTCTAGAATTACAGCGTGAGGCGGCCGGCAGAGTACCAGTAAATACCGGCGCGGCCACGGTCTACGAGGGGCTCGAGCCGATTTTGAATCGGCTAGTCTCGTTGCAGAAGTCGGCGCCGAAGCTACAAAGTTTTGATGGTGACCGACACCAGTTCCCAGTGTTTATTGAAGAATTCAGAGTATTGATCGACGAAAAAAAGGTTGTCCAATCTAGAGCGACACAAGATATTGCGTGACCTACTCGAAGGCGAGGCAACGACAGCCGTCATCCAGATACCGCTAACCGCCGACAATTACGCATGCGTGCTTAACTACCTAATGAAAAGGTATGGTTGCGTTAAGACTATAGTGACGTATAACAAAAATGGTTAGATATGCGTAAGATAATAATAGATGTGTCGCATAGATCACATAGCGCTACGTGAATTATTAGCTCAGGTAAATAGTTCAGTAGTGGCTTTACGAGCATTACAATTTGATGAGAAATGTTATGGCGCCGTGTTATACACTGTTGTTTTGCGAACATTGCCAGAACCATTGATGTTGATATATATTGCCTCGGTGGAGGCGACTAGAGACAGTGGTGTTGGCGATCTCTTCGTGAAGCCCGAGTTGCGCGTCCGAGCTACTGACACCCTATCAGAGGAGTTTGGTCAACAGTTCCAGAACTTGATGCACTTTCTCTCGACCGAGGTGATATTGCGGGAAAAACAAAAATCTTTAGTCGAGTAGTCCGAGGCCGGCGAGGGAAGCCTCGCGAAATGACTCAGCACAAGTATACCAAGCGCACGTGGAACCGCGACCCGGTAATAACTGCAACACCAACAATGATAATAGTAACGGCAATAACAATTACAATAACAGACGAGGATGTAACGCGTCGCAGAACCACAACACACAACATAACAGTAACTGCAACCATTGGTTGGTTGTTTATGTTGCGGTAGTAGGCACAATGCAACTTCGTGCATGACTACGATGTCAATGAGTGAAAATGCAATCGAGTAACAGAGGCCAAGGTGTGCCCAAAGTGTCTGATTCCGGAGCATTAGGTCCACGCGTGCACAAGTAAGATTACATGCAAACATTGTAAGGGTCCGCATGCACCCGTGATGTGTACACAGGCTGTAGCGAGCAACATTGTATCACCCATAGGCTGTACAATCCGTTGTTGCCCACGGGCCACGTAGACATTATGAATGATAAGGGTAAACGTGTCGTCGCCAGATTTTTGTTAGATAGCGGCTCACAGCAAACCTTCGTTACACGCCGTCTCGCTGATTCCCTGCAGGCGAAGACCATCGGCAACGAGTTCACTTATCTGCATGTGTTCGGCGGCAGCAAGCCCCGGCGAGCCAAGAGGTTACCTATCGAACAGCTGAGGTTGGTTCCGCGTAACGGTGAGCCAGTTATTCTTACCGCGAGGGTAGTGGAGGAGATTACAGCAGCCCACTTACCTACCCTATCGTCAAGATTCCGGGCTAGGCATAAGCACGAGCTTGCGGAGAGGGTCGGCAGGCCGGTGGCCGTCGCGTTGTTGCTGGATACGAACAACTTATTTAGCATCATGGAGGGCGGACCACGGCGCCTCGACACACGGACCGTCGGCCTCGAAACGCGCTTCGGGCTCGTCCTTGCTTCGGAGGCGACCGGGGAGGTACGAGAGGAGGCCACAGTTGAGGCGGCGGCAGCCGAGCTGGACACATTTTGGTCGCTCAAGTCCGTCGGCATACAATCTGAAGAACTGCAAGAGAAGGGCCCACAAGTTGTGGCAGAGCACTTCCTATCGACGGTAGAGCGGTCCGCCGACGGACGCTACCAAGTTCGACTCAGTCTTAAGCCCAACGTGTCGATGATCAGCAATAACGAAAAAGCATCAGAAAAGCAACTTGAGGCATTGGCGAAGAGGCCCGGAGTTGAGGACAGACTACGTACGAAAAATCCGCACGTTCATCGAACAAGAGTTTGCAGAACCTCTTACACCCTGTGAGTCACCAAAATAAGTCAAGCCACATTTCCCGGTTATACAGCCTAGCAAGATATCGTACAAGGTTCGGCCAGTATTCAATGCATCGGCGGCGGCAAAAGGTCAATTGTCACTTAACGACTGCATCGAAGACACGCTAAATTTGTTGCTGTGCCCAAGGGCGATGCTGACAAAGTTTCGGCAACACAAGGTCGCATGGGTGGCTGACATCAGCAAAGCTTATCTTATGGTTCGTGTCCACCCAGACGATAAAAACCTGTTATGTTTCTTATGTTTCGAAAATGACGAACAATAGACAAGTAGATTACTTTATAGGATGACCTCGACCTCGTTCGGTGTGAAGGACAGCCAGCACAATACTATCGCCGCCATCCGAGCTCACGCTGAGAAATACGCAGCTAGCCACCACGACGCTTGTAAGAGTATTATCCATGACCTGTACAGGGACGACATGCTGACGGGAGCGGAGTCCTCAGGCGAGGCGGAACGGTTGTGGCACGCGGAGGTCAATATACTGGGTGACGCGGGTATAGTTTTGAAGAAATTCAAATCCAACTGCCCGGAGTTACGAGCCCAGTTTAACGACAAGAGAGAAACCGTGCACGGCGACGCAGCTCGCGAGGGCACGCTGCTGCGTTCAGCAGGTATCGAAAATGTACTAGGTGTGGGATGGAACCAGGAGGCCGACACGCTCACATTCCAACTAGACGGGATGTTGGAGTTCGCGGCATCAGCGCCCCCCACCTTGCAAACTCTCATGGGCGCTTGCGCACGACTGTACGACCCCCAGGGCCTGATCGCGCCGTTCACGACGAAGCTGAAGTGCATTCTCCAGACCACCAGACCAAGCGACCGATCGGGGAAGCACTGTCGGCGGAATTGGTGCGGCGGTGGTTGGCCTGGGTGGACGAGGTGAAAGGGCTGGCGGACTTCGAGGTGAACAGAAACCTGGGGCTTAGGCGCGGAACTACGACTGAAATACACGCATTTGCCGACGCGAGCGACAGAGCGTACGCTGCCGTGATATACGCTAAGGTCACCGACACTTAAGGTACGAGTTCAATCGGCTTGGTCGCGGCCAAGGCCAAATTAGTCCCTATGCAGAAATTGCAGAAAATTGAAGGGTTAACAATACCAAAGAAGGGGCTGATGGCTGCCGTTTTGGCGGTCAGACTTGCAAGAAAGGCACGAGAGCAATTAGAGCTCGGCGACGCCAAAATGTTTTATTGGTCGGACGCGCAGGTTACGTTGGATATACTCGACCGCACCACATCGGTGGGAAGTATTTGTAAGAAATCGCTCATTGGAATTTCTGGAACATACGGAGGTGCGGCAGTGGCATCATTGCCCAGGAGAGCAGAACCCAGCTGATCTACCCTCGCGCGGTATGAGTATTCATAAGCTAAAGGAGAGTGCCTTGTGGTTACAGGGCCTGGGCTTCCTGGCCGGTCCAGCTGCGTAGTACTCCGTGTTTAAGGCGAGTTCTGAATTATATGAGGAGCTCCCTGAAGTTCGAGCCTTGCTGGCAGTGGACCAGCCTCCAGTCATCAATCCGGCAAAATGTTCAAGCCTGCTGCGCCTGGTCAGGGTGTTTGCGACCGTTGCGAGGGCGGTACGGCGATTCAAGGGAGACAAGTCGGCTACAGGCCAGCTAACAACGCGAGAGCTCGCCGAATCGAAGCAGCGTCTTATCTGTCAAGCCCAACAACGCTGCTTGGGGGCGGCTATAGCGAGCCTCGCAAAGAACGAAACACCCGACGACGCGAAGATCGCAGAGTTCAAGCCGTTTATCGATGGCGAGGGCCTGCTGAGGGTCGAAGGTCGCCTACAATTGGCAGAAAAGCAGTTTGAGACGCGACATCCGATTCTACTGGGAGACGACCCGCTCACGCGGTTGATTATCGCGCATGCTCGCAAGAGCAGGGTCCATCACATGAGAAAACTATTATATCATCAGGATGAGACAACTAGTGAAGACAACGATCTACAATTTGTTCGCATGCGCAAGAGAGCGAGCGAGGATTGCTACTGTGGAAGAAGCGCCGCTGCCAGCTTTGAGAATCGAGCGCTCATTCCGCCCCTTTAAGACCACCCGTATCGATTATTTCGGTCCGCTTGTGGTACAAAGAGACCAGGGCGAGGATAAAAATATATGGGTGGCAATCTTCACCTGCGCGGTAGTATGAGCAATTCATCTGGAGGTAGTGGAAGATCTCACAGCAGAAGCGTGTCTGGTGGGCATAAAGAGATTCACGGCGCAACGCGGGCTACCCGATAAATTTATATCAGACAATGCATTAACGTTCTAGAAAGCAAGTAGATGCCTAATAGCCCTCACCAAGGCGATTCGCAACGAAGTTGTTTAGAATTACCTGGGTCACGGGGGAGTCTCGTGGGACTTTAACGTCCCAAGGTCCCCTGGTGGGAAGGCTTTTTCAAACGGGTGGTGGGAGTGGTGAAAAGCTGCTTGCGGAAGACATTAAAGAAGAGCAAACTGAAGCTCATGACTCTCATAATGATAATGCACGATATAGCCGCAATAATTAATCAGCGACCCATCACGCAAAAGGTGCCGAAGACGTGGCCAGTCGAGAAACTAACATCGCTCGGCAATCATCGCGGAGGGCTGGCGAAGATTTGGAAGCAACAGGAAAGATTGTTAAATTCGTTCTGGAAGCGGTGGCGCAGCGAATACATGCTCGTATTGAGAACAGCCCTACGACGCCGGGGGGAGCGGAACGACGTATTGAAGAAAGGCGACGTCGTCCTTCTAGAAGACGAAGCTCTGCCGCGAGCATATTGGCAACTCGGACTCGTCGAAGAAGCCCTGCCGGGGAGGGAGTTTGCAAAGTTGCTGTGAGCCGGCATGGAGACACACATTGAGTAGAAATAATTAATGTTCGACGAGCCCCCCAGCGAAATTATTTTGAGGTATCTTTATCCCTCAAAAGCGGGAGGATGTCACAGACAGATGAACCAAGCGCCACACAACCAAAGCAGATGACGGATACGTAGAGCACACCACACGATTAAGCAGACAAATAGGAAGCACGTAGAGTGCATTGTAGCTGACGACATTGTAGTAACGTGGACTGCCGCCAGGCGCGTGTCGATTGACTACGGTATATAAACGGCTGCGGCCGTCTTAGCTCCCTCTGCGCGTTAAAATGTGCAACAGGCATTTTAACAGGCATCATTCTATTTCTTCAGCTATTTATTTATAGCCTGAGTCTATCCGTCTTTGCCGTCGCGGTTGTCCGTAGCTCGTCCGACAATGTCAGTACAGCTGTGACAGTTAACTAACGACCAACTCTTCATTCGTGGAATCACTTAGTATTACTGGATGTCATGTGATGGTAATGATGGTGCCTTACAGAGCCAAGAATGAAGCATGGATTGCACAGCCTCGTTACGAGCATCCATGTCAACCTATTATCGCGCCGCAGCCTGCCCTTCTAGAGCGAGTAACAACCTTCCTTCTTTCCGCTGTTGAAGTCTTCCCGACAACCTGGAACCCCCCTGGTGGAAAGGGAAACTTCGCGGCAAACAGCCAAAACGTGCGAGCGCACCCAGTATGCAGGCAAACACGTGCTCGTATACATGCAAGACACAATAGCCGCCCTAGTGCCAAGTACTGCAGATACACTCCCATAGTCTAAAGCTGACTCAAATGAACAACGCATCCGAATAGCCTAGATTAGAAACGCACTAGGTTCCAGCCGTATCGACTGAGATTGCACCAGATAGGCCGCACCAGATAGAACACACCTACTAGATAATTATGTTTTCAAACATCTGGATCTTGACCCGGAAAGACCCCCGGGACAGAAGTCACGTCCAGAGTGGGACGGCCTAAACCATCGAAATATTACAGAACTTGCAGCTCAGTGCATAAACAGAACAACGTATACTTTTCAGTCGTTATAAATATACTGTCGATAACTAACATCACAATATTCCCAAGGCCTATTGTTTACTTCTACCCCAAGAAGATTGTTTAAGATTCATTATTGTACTTTGCTGACTCTGTTTTTAGAGTTTATACATTATTGCGAGTGTGCATGAGTTTCTTGTAAGGTGCAATGACAGCATGTGCTGTACTTATAATTTCTATATACCGGGCACTGACTTAGAAAGTGATATCTATCAAATTTGTAAGGCTGGTAGTGGGAGTACTAATAGACTCATACTAGGCGACATTAACATAAACATTCTGGCAGACAACTTGATCTTCTTGATCTCTGGAATAACCAGGCCAAAAGTTAATACTGCTGAGAGACATCTAACGGAATTAGTTCAAAATATAAATAAATCATGCTTTAAGGAAATAGCTATACGACAAAGCAAGCATTGGCCAAGGAAATCATAGATGTCTCCAGCCATTGTACTAAGTGTAGAGTACAGAAATAAGCTTTTCCTTAAGGTTCGTCATCTGGGTCCCAACCACCCGGATCGACTAAAGTTTCATAGAAATATAAATTAACTTAAACAGATAATCAGAAATTTGCGTTAAGAAGATCAAAAAGCTAAATTCTTAGAGGCCCTGATCTTAATGGCCCAACAAACAAAATAATCCTCGAAACACCATCCTCAACTAAAGTACTGCAAGCTATTAAACGTTTAAAAAACTCAGCAACTGAGGGAACTGATATGATATCTACAAAACTGGTAAAACAAAATGCAGATGTTCTAGCAGCATGTTTACAAATTATGTCTACAAAGGAGAACTTCCCCACGATATTTAAGTCATATTTAGTTACGCCGCTTCATAAAGAGGGCAAGTTTTGGCTTGAGTACATTAGATACCACTGTATTTGGCATAATTCTCGAAAAATAATAAATTCTCAACTAGTTGATTTCATTGAAAAAATGACATTCTCTGCCCGGGACAATTTGGATTTAGGGAAAAGCGAAGTAGAAGGGGCGGGCGACTGTCTGTCTGGTTGGCTGGCTGTCTGAGTGCACGAATCTTTTTCGGGCTGAACCAACCTCAGCCAAGATTTAACGTTGGCCGGGACGGGACTGCTTCTTGCAATGCGTCATAGACGGACGACCGACCCTCATGATAAGTACAAATCAGCGGGGCAACGGTGGAGCTGCTCGACCCCCCGCGCACCTATCTAGTGTCTCCTCTTCTGGCTCGACGACTGTACGAATCCGGCAAGCGGATTCAACGTTAGATCGACTACAGAAATGATACTGTGAAGTGTGTACGATCTTTTGCTGTTGGTCTGAGTGTGGTTCTCTCTTTCTGTGTTTGTCTGTTAGTGGGGGAATGAGATAGAGAGAGAGAGAAAGCGGGTGTGTCTGAGTGTGTAAGTATGCGTGTGCCTGCTAATGAATCTGTAGTGAGTCTATGGTGCTGTGCGAATGCGACCGAGTTAGCCCCGGCAGCTACAGGAATCGATAGAGAGAGAAAGAGACAGAGAAAGATAGACAAGGGGAGAGACGGAATAGTCTCTAGCAGCAGCAGCAACAACAACAACTACCAAGTCAATAGCAACTACAAAAATAACAACAACTACCAAAACAACAACAATTACAGAAATAATAACAACTACAGAAATAATAACAACTACAGAAATAATAACAACATCACCAGCAGCACCAGCATTAGCGGCTGCCGTCACGTTATAAGGTTTGATGGTGGTAATGGTGGAGGGAGCGGCGGCGGCGGCGGCGGCGGCGGCGACGACGACGACGACGACGACGATGACAACAACGACGACAACGACAGCAGCAACAACAACAGCAGCAGTAATAGCAGCAGCAGCAGAAATTGCTGTTGTTGTTGTTGTTATTATTGTCAGCAGCTTCATTGCGATACATCGCCGTTTTAGCCGTTTGTTCGTCCGTCCGACCGACCGTTGCGACCACCCCCACTACCCCCACTACCACGGCGGCGGCGGCTGCAGTAGGCCAGCTTGTTAGTTAGCAGCAAGTGTGCAGCGACGTCACTTCTTTCTCTCTCTCTCGCTCTCTTTCTTTCTGTCTAAGTTCGGTGTGGTTGGTCCCTTTGCAGCTGCTGCTGCTGTTGCTGTGTGGCCAATGTTGAGTCGCATTTATTCTCGCTAGCAGCCATCTTTGCATTTTCGTCCACGTTTACCGTTTGTTGTGCCCAAAAAGAGCAAGAGAGGGAGAGAGGAAGGGAGGGAGTAAAACGTGTCGTGGTGGTCGTGGCCGTTGGCCGATCCCTCGCTCCCTTGCTCACTTGCCCGCTGGAATCAATCAATGGTTTCAATGAATGATGATGATGATGGCAGCAGCTGCAGCAGCAGCGGCACGTTCGCTACATTCGATAACTGCACTAGGCTATCTCTGACAATAACAACAACTACAACGACAACAACAACACAATCACTAGCAGCAGCAACAGCAGCAGCGGATGTCGTCACGCTACTACTAGTGGTGATGGTAATGATGGTCGTGGTTGTGATGGTGGTGACAACAGTAACAATAGCAGCAGATGCAGCAGCAACACTAACAGAAATGATTGCTGTTATTGTTGTTTGTAGTGTTGGTTGTTGTTGTTGCTGTTGTTTGTAGTGTTGTGATTGTTGTTTGTAGTGTTGTGATTGTTGTTGTTGTTGTTGTTGATGTTTGTAGTGTTGTTGTTGTTGCTGTTGTTGTTGTGATTATTATTAGTATCGTCAATGTTGTTGTTGTTGTTGTTTGTAGTGTTCTTATTGTTGCTTGTAGTATTGTCGTTGTTGTTGTTGTTGTTGTTGTTGTTGCTGTTGTTGTGATTATTCATCGTATTTATTTCACTCATATTGAGTATGCATATAACATGAACAATTATACATATTATACAATTATACACTCAGCTCCTCGCGGCATGTTATACGAGAGAGGCAGTGCAGTGATCTCTTCGCAAGGGCCAGGCAGGCAGATGCATGAAACTTCGTACACGCCTGAGAGCACAGTCGACAGACGCACTCGGTGTACTCTTCGTGGAAGCTCGTATTCGAACAAACCAGGTGATGATAGCCATGAACTATGTATCTGGTATAGACGTGGCGATTGTCACACGCAAGACCAGACCAGAGATGAAAGGCCCTGAAAACATCCAGGTCTCCGATCTCTCGTCGGACTTGTTCAACTTTATTTTCCCATTCCGAGATAAAGCTCTCGAATGGTACTGTACGCGGCGTCTTCAACCTTAATCGAATGATCTCAACAACTGGTGCACAGCCTGACATTAGGTACACAAAGCGGCTCCTTGCCCGCATTGACAGGCAAAGTACTCGCTTCATGTACATTGTAAAACACCTTTCAAGCAAATCAAAGTTTGCCCGAGTGAGGTGTTCCCATACTCTGTCAAGACCATACATCAGCGCCGGAACAACCTTGAGGTAGAAAAGCGCCACTGCCGTCGGGACGGACAGTCGCCGGACATCGCCTATTTCTCCATAAAGAGAAATTAGGGCTGTGCGCGCTCTCTCGACGATGTGAGCAGTGAAGGTCGTCCCAGTATAATGAAGCCGAAGCCCCAGATACCGGAAAGAGCTAACAAATTCCAAGGATTGGCCGCCGCAACGTATAACGTCTTTAGCAGCCAATCGACCTCCTCTTCTGAATTTCATAGCCTTGGTCTTCATGGCGTTTATTTCCAGCCCTCTTGAGACAAGGAACACCTCCGCCAGAGAAGTGATGCGCTTGATGGCACCCAGGTCGTGATGAGCGACCACTATGTCATCTGCGTACATCACAACTGTGGCCTTCTGGAACTCTTGTCGAATATAATCAACAAAATCGGCAAGCAGAAGAGTGAAGGAGACGCAGCTCAATGGGTCGCCTTGCGGGGTTCCCACATTTTGCCTTACCTGCAACACTTCCTGCTCACCTTGTACCAGTAAGGTGTCCTCATCAAAGAAACTGGAAATTACGCTAAGAAGAGAGCCACCAACCCCTGCGTATCGGAATGACTTCACCAGGAGATCTCGAGGTGCTTTGTCGAAAGCCTTGACGCAGTCTATAAAGACTGCATACAAATGGCCTCCGGGCTTTGCCACAGCTCGCTCTATCTCTGACTGAAGCACATGGATTGCATCACGCGTTCCTCGCCCTCTTCGAAAGCCGAATTGCTCCGGTGGAAGGGTCTGGTCGACAACGTACTCGATCCGTTTTATAACCAATTTGCAGAAGATCTTCTTCAGCGTCCTTTCAGACGCTATACCGCGGTATAAGTTTGGGTCTCGTCTGTCATCACCATGCTTACCCTTAAATAAAAGAGAAAGCCTGGCGATATGCCAGGCTCCTGGCATTTGTCCCCTCTTCATGATCTCGTTGAAGAAATCACAAAGATGGTTTGCCAAAAGTGGCTCAGACTGCACCCAGTGCTCATAGTACACTTGGTCTGGCCCCGCACTCTTTCCTCTCGGAAGAGAGTGCAGAACCTGACGTACTTCTTCTACCTCAAAGGGCAGATTCATAGTATCATGTGAGCGGGTGCTCAATCATTGGAGCCAAGCGTACCGTCTCGCGGTTATATAGAAGACCGGTCAGGTGACTCGTTACCTGTTCGTCGCTGAGCAGGTGGTTCGCCCCCCTACGAGGCCGTACGACGTAGGCTGAGGGCTTGCGCTCCGCTCTTTCGAGCAGTCGGATTTCCTCCCGCCTAGCGTATTCACGCTTGTGGTCAAGGCATAGCTTTATGTAAGCTTTTCTACTATTGAAGTAGTCAAGCCTGCGTCTGGCTAGCAGCTGTGGTGGTGCCTTTACCCTCGCTTGGCGCAAAAGCTCGAGCACCCCACGGTGGGCGAGATAGCAAGCCTGAGAAAACCACTGTCGTGATCTCCTCTGCCCCGGTCTCTTCCACCTGACTGCACTTCTCATGGTTCTCCTTCTCATGGTTGTTGTGATTATTATTATCGTCCATGTTGTTGTTGTTGTTGTTGTTGTTGTTGTTTGTAGTGTTCTTATTGTTGCTTGTAGTATTTTGTTGTTGTTGATGTTGTTGTTTGTAGTGTTCTTATTGTTGCTTGTAATATTTTGTTGTTGTTGTTGTTGTTGTTATCGTCATTGATGTTGTTGTTGTTGTTGTTGTTGTTGTTGTTGTTGTTGTTATCGTCATTGATGTTGTTGTTGTTATCGTCATTGATGTTGTTGTTGTTGTTGTCGTCAGAAGCTTCGTTGCGATACATCGCCCCCTTTGTCGGCCGGCCGTTCGACCATCCGTCCGTTGTGATCATTACTTTCACCACCGCCATCCCCCACCCCCGCCACTATTGACACCACTGTCCCCGCCACTAACAACAGCATCAGCAGCAGCATCATCATCAGCAGCGGCTACTAAGAGCGGCCACTAACAGCGGCGGTGGCTGCGTGCAGTAAGGCCAGTCAGTCAGCCAGTTAGCCAGCAAGTGGGCGCCGCCATTTCTCTTTCTCACTCTCTCGCTCTCTCTCTCTCTCTGCCAAAGTTCGGTGTAGTTGGTGACGCTGCTGCTGCTGAGTGACCACATGTGTGTATGTGATGTCACAATTATCATCTCTTTATCTAGTAATCATTGCATTTTCGTCACGTTCACTGTTTGTAATGGACAATAGCAGGAACAACAACAACAACTCCAACAGTAGCAGTAGCAACAACAACACCAGTAAAAACAATAGCAGAAACAACAACAACACCAACAGTAGCAGTAGCTGCAACAACAACCACAACAACAACGACGGCAAATGCTGAGTGGAAAAAACGATTGCGAGCGAGAGAGAGAGAGAGAGAAAGCAAGAAAGAGATACTGAGCGAAACGTATCGTGGTGATCGTTAGCCACTCGCTCGCTCGCTCATTGACTCACTCACTAACCCACTGCGTTTGATGGTTGCAAGATTGACCCATCTAACGACAGCAGCAGCAACAACAACTACTACTACAGAAACAACAACAACAACTACAGAAACAACAACGACAACAACTACAGAAACAACCCCATGAAAGCCCATGAAACTGCTCGCATAGCGTTCATCCCTAAAATTAACAATGCCACATCCCCAAGCGATCTGCGACCCCTATCTAGTAGCTCATACTTACAACGAACGCTTAACAAAATTCGCTGTATACGCCTCCAGAACTCTATTAAGCTTCTCCCAATCCAGCGAGCGTTTCTCCCCTATAATGGTACCTTCGAGAATCTTGCGGTTCTGGATGGCATCCTTAACGATGCCAAGTCTGCAGGACGTGAGCTCAGACTCGCTTCAATCGACCTCCGTAAGGCGTTCGACATGGTGAGTCATGACTCCGTCCTGTGGCCACTGCGGACTCGCGGAGGTATTCATTAATTATATCGAACGCTTGTACCTCTAATCTAAAACTCTCATAGAATTTGGGCAAGAATATCGCACATTTCGGTCAACTAGGGAAGTCAGACAGGGAGATCCTCTTTCCCCTCTTTTATTTAATCTAGGTCTCGACGGCATTCTTTCAAAATTAGACAATACTAATATCGGGTACCAACTTACTGATGACATCCACCTTAAGGGCTTAGCCTTTGCGGATTATCTCATCCTCCTAGCCGTTACGAAATCTTCTCTCCAACGGCTCCTTAATATTGCGGATTCCCTTTTGAATTTTCGAGGCCTTGAAATTAATACTAATAAAAGCTTTACTATCTCCCACCTATTTCATAGAAAGGAAGGTAAATGTTTTATTAATACCGTTCTAGAATTTATCGTTGGAGAGCGGCCATTGCCAGCTAAAGTTATGAGCGATCGATGGAGATATCTTGGAGTCGCCTTTGACAGCAATGGAAGAGTTGACTCCACCAAGGATATACTCCTTAATTTACTCAACAGACTCACGATAGCTCCCCTTAAACCCCACCAAAGACTCATATTTTTGAAAGACTTTCTCATTCCCCGTCTCCTATATAAACTGGTCTCCGGTCCCAGACCCATCTCACGCACTCTTTAGCGACCTAGATAAAGAGATCAGAAAGGTTGTTAAGTCGAAATGGCTTACGCTCGAAAACTCGGTGCCGAACGCCTGCCTGTACACGCACACAGCACACGGCGGTCTGGTCCTCCCCTGCCTCCAAACATTTATCCTCAGACTCCGCCTCTCCCGTCTGACAGCATCACAACACTCCACGCACCCTGTGGTCAAATGGATGGTAACCACTGAGCACTTCAAAAAAAGACCTTGCAAAAACAAGACTTCTTTGCGAACGCTTGGGAACCTCCATTGAGACCGCTACACAAGAGACCGATTACTGGTCTCAACAATTACACAACACGTTCAATGGGGCACATTTTAAAAAAGCACACGAAACGCTCTTTGTACGTTACTGGATTTAGGGTATGCCCTATCTATCTGGTAAGGAGTATTTAAATCTACTAAAGCTCAGGATCAACGCACTACCAACGCGTGCCAGATTGGCCAGGGGACGCCCGGGCTACAACAAACGTTGTAGGCACGGGTGTCATGCGTCTGAGACGTTGGCTCCTGTCTCAGATGTGCGATACAACACATAAACAAACTATAAAGAGACATGGCAACGTTTGTGATCGCGTGGCGCGTCTTCTCCGCGAGAGGGGTCATGAGGTGGCTCGAGAGCGAGTATTTTATCGACCGGGCGTACCGGGTCTAAAACCCGACCTCGTAATAACAACACTTATCGAGGTCTGGGTTTTGGATGCCAAGGTTTGCGGCCAGAACAGGGAAATGGCAAAAGCGCGGCAGGACAAGATCACCAAATATGACGTCGAGTTCTTAAGAGCGGCGCTCCCCGAAAAGGAAAGTCCCCGAGGCCTCGGCAGAGGTAGCGCAGTGTTTGCAGTTTACTTCGCCAGGGATCCCATAAATAAAATGGCATGCACCAGTCGGCACGTGTATACAAGGTATATTGTGCATGGCTGCGAGTACTTGGTATGTTTGAGCCAAGGATTTCATTAAGTTGGCGATCAATCTCGTTGGCGGTTCTGCTCGAAGACGTCCTAAAAAGCACAGAAGCCGCCGCGTCTGGCAGCTGTACGTGGTATTTAGCGCACGTCTGCGAGCAGAACCGGCAACGGCAGTAATCGCCAACTTGGTGAAATCCTTGAGTCGAACCTAGTGACGGTAGCTATGCACAATGTATTTGATGTACATGTGCCACCTAGTGCATGACTTTCCTCGTGGGCCCACGCCCGCAGCGGCTAGCTTCTTCATGACGATCTTCCTAAGGGCAGTATCAAATGCCGCTTTGAAGTCTACAAATACAGCGTATAAGGCTTGGTGCTTAACGGTGACCGAGACTTCACCGCAAAAGCGATGTTGTTCTCGAGGTGACAAAAAATTGTCAATCGGAACAACATCACCTCGTGCCTTGAGATAGAGGCTAAGCCGGCGCGCCAGGATACTTGCTAATTTATTGTAGATGCAGCTTTTCTCTATAATGCCTCTTGAAGAGGACGGACAGAGCAGGTCGTCTATAGGGATGGCCTGAATCGGCAACCATTCCAACTATGTTGCTGATCTTTTACCTGTTTCTAACCATTTGTTAGAGAGTGCAGTCCAAAAGGACGACAGGTAACGGGAGTCCCCATTCAGTATCACCAGGATTTCACGGTAAACTTGGCTCCGCCGTCATATTGATCCAGTCATGAAGCAAAGTCCGCTATCCCAAAAAGGAGGTTGTCTTTTCTAATGTCCAAACAGTCATCCGGCCTTTGACGAAAGGAAACAACAAATATATTATGATGTATTTGGTGTTTGGACTCGTTTATTATCTCTAATTCTGCTTTGTGATGCAGTTTAATCACTGTGAGGTGCTAACTATTAGGCAGCTGCACCTGCAACACGCTGTTCTTAGAGGAAAGAATAAAGCCTTTAGCTTGAAAGCCCAGCCGCGCTAACAGCATTGACGATTGTCTGCATCTCGACCTGAGACTGCGGCTGGTCTGAATTATCTTGCGTTAAGGATGCTCCGTTGAGACGAAGTTGCGATACGTCGGCGAGCACCCGTTCAGCCAAGCTTTCTAGCGCCGAATGAACCAGTCCATGTACAAAAGGTTTAATGCATCTGGCGCAATTTATGATTACTTGTGTCGGTGCTTGCCTGGTGGTCTTATCTGTGAGACGTTTCTACCTGCATTTACCAATACTACCGCCGTTGTTTGTTTCCGTAGTAATTTGATGCGTGCTGCTGTTAAAAATGCCGAGATTTGAACACGCACCACACGCTGTAGGTGGTGGTCAAATGGATGATTACGAAGTGAAGTTATTTGCACACTTTTTTCCATTGGCTATAACCACCATCCTTCCTCCATTTGTAATTATGTAACATCTTGAAATGCAATGTTATTACGAAATAAACGTTATGTATAACCACCATCCATCTCACGATTCGGTTGTGTCTAAATGCTACTATTTTGATGAACTGTACTTGATCAGTCGTTTTGGAGCGTATATCGTCCGTTTATGGAAGTCGGAAAATTGTGTTTTTCGAGGCAATAAGAAATTGTAGAAGATATTCACAAAGCTCGAGAATTGCATTTTGTCCGTCGCGGTACAAATGTATTATGTGAACGCCGCAAAACCACCAATAAAACCGCAATTTTGCAGTGCGCAACAAAACACTTCAATACAGCAAGCGTGAACAGCTTTTCAATAATTTTTCAATGTGTACTAAAGCAGAAAGGCTAAAGTCTAGACATGTAAAGACAACAATCATATATCCGAGCAAGATGATTTAGAGGTAAAAGCTTCTGCCTTGCATTCGAGAGGCCTGGGTTCGAGACCCAGACCAACCACTCCTAAATTGGTTTCCATGGTTCTCAATTTAGACAAGGTGAATGCCGGAGTGGACTGAAAATGGCAAATAAATATTGCTCTACGCATATATTACTTTTTCTTGCGTTACTCAACTACGTTCATCAAACTCCAAACCTTGAAATCCTTTAGTATCCTTACTATGCTCACAATCTTAAACTTTAGGACTACATTGCAACATTACCCGTCACAATTAGTTGCAGTCAGCCGTGGATAGTGTTGACGGTGCAAATGAAATTACCTTCCTGGCGCATGAATGTGTTATTCTCAAGCATTTACAAATTGTTTAGGTGACGAATGAGTACGTTTACAAATTATTTATAGTATTACGCTTTGTTGCCGTTTTACTTTACTTTTAGATCCCAGATGAAAGTACAGGCTTTTTCTCTCTCGAAAGAGAGGGAGATAAATGCTATACATTTTTGCCATTCATTAGATCGAGTACCCCTGAGTGAAACTACTGTTTTACCATGAACTGCTTGTTTACGTTGAACATGATTTTGTCATTCGTCTACTTATTTACCCGCCTTTTGCATAGAGGAGTAGCACCATCTAACAGCCAACGACGCAAATAATGTAATAAGCTTGAAGTTACAGATGAAGTTCTATATTTAAAAAAAAACTGTTAAAATGCATATTTTTATTAAATGCGTGTTAAATAGTAAATAATAAATGCATTTGCACATTTTCTTCACGCATTATTACCTTACCAGTAGTTAATCCCTTTGGTAGGTGCATAAAAAGTTTACATTTAAAGTAAAATTGGATCACACCCTGTAACACTAACTCGTAGACTCTAACAATTCCTGCTGACATTTATTGCTCTAAAACAGGTCTCTCTTTTGGTACAGCTTGTGGCGGAGACCATGTGCTACGAAACGTGTAATGCCGTCTTGATTAGTTTGATGAACCCCCGTTTATTAATTATTTAAAATTGTGTTTTTGAACTGGCACGCTAAATTTATTGTTGTGTTGAAGCACTATGATGTTACTTATCACGCCTACCTAGCCCGGGTGTTAATAAAATAATTAATTCTTTTTTAAAGCGTCCATTGTCGCGTGTGATTATCGATATAGGCTGCATATTTACCTTTTCTTCGTTACCGAGCTTCTTTCTTTGCTTATAAATGTTAAATCTTTTTTGATCAGCTTATACAGCCCCAAAAATTACCCGCGCCCTTGTATGTGCTTATGCAAAACTTTATTTTGCGACATTCCTGGTCGAACCGTGGCTTATGTCGGCAAGCTTTTTCTGATCTCCTCTGTCGGCCACTTGCTGAATTGATCATCGAAGCGATCTCTCAATAGTGCTGATGTTGGCCGTGGGCTGCTGCAGTTGGACAGCTTGCTTCAGCTTACGAGAACCTTATGCATTATACCTGTTAAGACTGCCTCGGTAATTGATAAGCTTAGTGTTAGTGCGAGTCCAACTTTTCACTTAGCGCTTCAGTCCCGGCTTCAAATCCTATCCACGTTGCCCATCGTTCTTAAATAGATTGCAGTTCGGATATCTAGCAATTATTTTTATCTTAAATATATCTACACCTTATCTGTCGAGCCAGGTGGCGTACTGCATTTGCGTGCGCCTCGCGACCGGAGGAGACACATAGGTGCACATATGGTTCGAGCCTACAGTTGCTGAGTTTTGGCTGAGGGTACCTGTTAACGAGACCGTGGTTGATATACAACTGGCGGTTGAACTTTATTTGAATCGCGTGAGCGGGCTCCTAGCTCGGATGCCCCGCCAAGTGTGGTACGTTTAGGAAGCGCGCTAAGTCTGGTGCGTTCGTTCTGAGTCTGAGGCACCCTAACATCTCCCTTCTTCTTTACACTTGGAAATATAATCATCGATTATTATTGATATTTTTGGTGGCTTTTATCTTCCTTCCGGATCGCGTAGAAAATTCTTGCGGAATATATTTGTTCCGATTTCTCCGTCGGTCGAATACGGCTCCGCCTTCGTGGTCTTTTACTTGCTGACGACTTCTCTGTGCGGCGGGCGGCTATCGAGTGAGTCTGTCTTTACGTCTTTAGCAGCGATTCGCAGTTCCTGAGCTGTAATAGCACTAAAAGAAAATGCGTTGGGCTCGGAGCTCCATAGGTTTGAGATGAAACTGTCAATCGGCTCTTGAGGAGGGAGCAAGGATGTAGTTTTTTTACCGATAGATAAGAAGAAATCATTCAGTGCGTCCACTATCTCCTGGACCTCCTCAAGTTCCCTCTCTTCGACTAGTAGTCGACTCGGCACCGCTCCAGACTTTTTGCTACGGCCGCAGATTTCATTAAGGAAACTCCAGAGCTTGGCAGGGCGGTTACGTACAGCGGCAAACTGTTGTTCGTAGTAGGTATCCCTAGCCACTTTCAGTTCTACCTTGTACAACACCTGCAATCTCTGAAGCGCCTCTTTGTCAACTGCGGACCGTGTGCTAACCCACTGGCGGCGAGCGCGATCGACAGCATGTCTCAAATTAACCAAATTATTAGTGAACCAAGGCGAGCGGTTTACCTTTTTCGAAGCCCTTCGCTGTCGCAACAGGAAGCAATCGCTATACAGGAGCCGGAGCTTACCATTGTATGACTCGAAGGCCTCGTTGGGATCAGTTGAGTCGAGAACAGAAGACCAATCCACCCTGGTGACACCGTCTTGAAACCTTCGTTGGCTGTTTTCATCGAATCTCCTATAGAGACTCGCAGCGATCGAACTTGGTTTTATCGTCAACGACGCTAAAGATGCCTTGTTACCCGTCAGTGTGATCCCTACTGGGTAATGGTCGGAAAAGACCGTGTCAACGACAAACGGAAGGATACGGACATATCGCTCACAATTGGCAATAGCGACATGGTCTATGCACGAACCAAGTGACACTGCATCAGATCTAAGATTAGGACGAGTGATGATATTTATGGCCTGTTCAATGCCCTTGCTAGCAAGTCCAGAGCAGTATTCAGCACTCACAGCTTCGTTACTCAAAATATCGATCTTTGTGTCACCCAGAAGTACACAGGGCAGATCCCCAGTCGTTGTCACAAGGTCGTCTAAGATATCCATCAGAGTGCCGGCTGACCGGACCTCATTGGAGTACACCCCGACGACATAGCCATAAAAACCAGGGCGGCGAATTTTCAGCCTAATAGCCTGCACACTCCCGTCATCACTCGATCGTGTTGTCGATTCCACCAGATCAAGTGCAGAGTGCGCATAGATTGAAAGACCGCCTCCATTTCCACCAGGCCGGCACACAGACACACTAGTGTAGCCTCGTATGTTAAACAAGGCGGCGTCAGGGTCATCAAACCAGGTCTCACTCACCACCACGACATCCCAGTCCACACGTGAGCTATCCATAAGAAGCGTGAGATCTTCGAACCTCGTCCCAGATCGGAGGTCCCGTGCATTTACATACAATCCTGCAAAGCTGGTGTAGCCATCAGATAGGTCCTTCAGAGAAACCAGCCTACAGAAACGAGAAGCCTCCTGTAGGTCAATATCTTCGAAGGGACTAGTCATGGATGGCGGGGGGATGCCCAACACCAACCGGACCTTCTGGCGGCGGTCCTTGAGCACCATCCCGCCCACGTCCTCGGAAGTCGCTAAAGAAAGGACGCGCCCTTAAGCCATGTTTTAACCAATATTCGTGAGATAGCAGTCGGCCAAGATCAGCAACTGGAACCAGTACTTTAAAGGAACAGACGATCTGTTCCTTCCCATGTCCACCAAGTTGCCAACATCGGACGACCGCAAAACCCAACGATTTAATGAATCGTTGGAGATTCATTGGTGTATAGCCAGGGTTAGAGCCTCCAAGATACATGGAAGCCGTACCCGGGGCATCCTCCCTATATCGCTTCCTCGATGAAACATGGATGAAGCCATCCAGACCACTGCCGTCAGATCCATCTGGACAGGGGTCCCCATCCGCCAAACCAGAGTCAACCCGCTCTTTCTCTTTATCTGCGAGCTTGGTAATGTTGCTCTCGCAGCATCCACGTTGTTGTTTGACATAATGCTGGCTGCTGTCCTCTCCTTCGGCTGTTCCTTGGGTGCGTCCTGCGGTTGCGTGTTTTTATTTTGCTTCTTTTTCTTTCTCCTCCTCGCCTTGCTTCGGTCCTTGGGGGACCCGGCCTCTTTGTCCTCCTTAGCAGTATCGACACTGCCGGCGCCAGACAGAGAGTCACCTTCTTCGTTTGTTTTCAGAATGGTTCCGTCGCAGGATAAGCCGAGGTGCTGCATAAGAAAGGCAATTTGTCGTTCAATACGGTTGATGGCCAGGGTGTTGTTGGCGACGGCCAGCCTAATCGTTTGTAAGGCGGTCATCTATCTAGGTCAGAAGACATAGTCATGGTCAAACTAGATATTCAAAATGCCTTCAGCAGCGTGTGACGTGACCATCTTCTAAGGGCTGTTGTCTCACACGCGCCTAACCTGTACCATTACATTATGCAGGCATACAGAAATCCAACTCAACTGCTGTTGGTGGACCACGTCATACTCTCACAGTCGGGCCTGCAGCAGGGCGACCCATTAGGCCCTCCACTGTTTTGTCTTGCTATCAAGGAGCTGATAGACTCACTCGAGTCCTGTTTAATGTATGGTACTTGGATGATGGCGTGTTAACTGGTGACCCTGTAATGGAAGCCCGTGATATTCAGAAGATACTGGATTTTGCAGCAAAGGGCGGCTTGTCCCTCAATCCACAAAAATGCGAACTCTCTGTGTCGGGATCTGCAATATCCGACTCCTCGGTCAGACTTATAACCGATCTTCTTCCAGACTGTATCAGAACAAACAAGACCAACCTTACCTTATTAGGCGTGCCACTTCTTGACGACGGGAAAAAGGAACAGTTATCTGGTTGGGTGGATAAGTTAAAATCGTCCTCAAGTCGCTTGGGCCTATTGGGTGCACACAGGGGATTGTTCTTTTTAAGGTCCTGTTTCTCGACAGCACGGGTAAACCACCTGATTCGTGGGATTGACTTAACGCAAGATATAAATCTCTTAGAACAAGTGAACACCCACACGTTGAGCTCCCTGTATTTGCTTAACCTAACTTAACAGCTTGCAGGCAAGCCCTTCTGCCCATGGCAAAATGAGGCCTAGGCATTCCAGACGTTGCCTTGGTCGCAGGTCCCGCGGTGGTTGCCTCAATGTTTAGTGTCTGGCAAAAGGCGTTAAGGACACTAGATTCCCCAGCTGTCGAACGCTTACGTACTGTACTAGAAAATTCCAAGGAATGTCTCTTAGCACGCACTGGAGCAGCCCCTCCGGTGAATCTGATTTCCCAGGCAAGCTGGACCGCGCCGTTGGAGGATATGCAACTAGCCAATCTCTTCAATTCAGCACAAGACGAGGTGAACAAAGCACGGCTTCAAGCAGTTTTATCTAGTGGTACTGGTACATGGTTCAATGCTCTACCGAGTGCTCCCGTTGGAACTCTCTTAGAGGACTACGTCGTCAGGATCTGTGTCGGTCTTCGCCTTGGGGTCCCTTTAGTCGAAGAATATGAATGCAGCTGTGGCGAGAAGGTCTCACCCCTAGGGCATTATGGCTTATCCTGCATCCGCAGCTTAGGTCGTAAGACGAGACACGCTGCTTTGAATGATACCCTAGCTCGTGCTCTAAGGTCCTCTGGCTACCCGTGTATTCTCGAACCCGCAGGTTTGTATACAGACCACTCCCGTCGACCTGATGGGATGACCGTAACAGACTTTGAGAGTGGCAAAACACTCGTCTGGGATGCTACCGTGACTGACTCTTTAGCACCTTCAATGGTCAGTCACGGCGCTACCCAGACTGGTTATCTTGTTTCGCAGGCGGAAAGAAACAAGTGTCAGAAGTATGCATCTATCGCAGACTCTATAGATTTTCGACCTTTTGCCTTTGAGACCTTAGGGGGCCCAGGTAAAATTACTGAGGGAGTTATTACTAAGATATGCAAACGTCTAAGATTGGCCACGGGGGACCTGCGCGCTGGTGAATTTTTCCGGCAAAGGCTGTCATTGGATATACAACGTGGTAACGCCACGACGGTGCTTGGTACCTTATTCAGGTGGTCGACACTAGGCCTGGACCTAGGTCTGGTGTAGTTTGTCGTCACGTTCGGTAGGGGACAATTGTTTACACCCCGGTATGAGTTAAATAAAATTTTGTCATTATAATTATATTGTAGTTGCTTTTAGTGACATAGTGACTTAGTCAGTTCGATTACAAACAAATGGGTGCCGCTCTCATTGCGAGTCATCTTGATGTTGTTAACTGGGCTTTTCTATGGACTATCCGAATGTTAATGTCATGAACACTAAATTTGTTGACATTGTTATTGAACCCGCATACTTCACTCGCTGAATTAAGGACATGGAGGCATTTGAATATATGAGTCTAGATTTCCTATTTGATATGAGTCCAGACTGAACTTTAGGGACTCTCGCACACTTTTCGGTATGTCAATAAACGACTAAAGGGAGTTGAATTCTCCCATTAAATCATGCTGTACGGTGACTGTTACTGCCGGTCCAAGCGTTTTAGTGGCAAATAACCCGTGCAGCATTTCTGATCAACGACTTGATTGCTTTCTCTGAGTTTGCAATCTATTCACCTTTCTTCGGTCTTGAAGCAAAATACTAACAGTGATGTTCTTCACACTGGCGGCGCGTTATATGCGACTTCTGGTTGCCCTCTTGCCCGTCATTTACAGGGGAACATTCAGCACCGTATACCTATATAAACTAACAAATACTTTAATGCAATTAAGTCAAGTAATTTTGCCCCAGTGTACTTAACCAGCAATATCCATCGGACACTACTCTCGTTTGAGCAAACTCTGTGCAAGGCTTTCGACTCCGCGGCACGTCAGCAAACGTTGCACCGCTTCCTGGTTTTTCCACCCACACCTCTCATGATAATATCGCCTTCTTTACCTGTGGTGATTGTTCGTATTTTTACCTCTGCCTCTGGCTTGTGGACAAAGGGGCGTAGTTTTTCAATCATGTCTTGTGAGGAGCATCCCTCAGTCGTCTTTATGCGGATGGATATTGTTTCGTGCTGCATCTCTGGTGGAGGCAAAGTGCCGCGTTGCTCACGGCGAAGGCCGTCTTTTGTGATGTTATCCTTTCATCCCGTTTTTCTGCAGCATGCTTCTATTGCATTTTTAATTGAATCTCCTTCCCATTCTGGAGAAATGTACAGGGCCAAGGGGCTTTGAGTTTGAAGACTATGCCCCTTTTCTAGTGTTTTAGAGAGAGCGTCTAAAAACTTTTCTGCTGTATCGTTGGAGTCAACCACTCTAATTACCAATGTGCTCGACGAAGTTGCAGGGCCAACAGCGGGTTCTTCGTCTTCTAGATTATCTTCGGCGTCGGCACGATCCACTTCAAGCTGTGCACAGTTTTTTAGAACTGCAACTCTGCCAGCCCGCAGGCTGGAGGTTTTTTCGGCTAGCGGAAATTGCTCGGCCATTTTCTTTAGCATTGTTTTGTCTTTCTCTGATCCGTTGGTGACTAGCATTACTCTGATGTCCTTTTGGGTCGGTATGCTGTCCAAGGGAAAACGTGTGTTTTTGAACACAGGCTGCGGCCATTCTTCTTTGATAATTTCGATGAGGTCTGCCAGTGTTTAAGTTTCGGCAATCTGGTCTTCAATGATCTTTTCCTTATCTAAAGCGTGTTCTAGCTTCTTTTGGCAGTCTTTGCATTGTAGTTCGCCCGCTTTAGGGGTGTCTGACACGGGCCGATCTGTGTTTACGGAAGCCAAATTGTGCCGGCGACAAGAGTCCGCACTCCTCCGCAAACAGCCTAAGCCTTTCTTCGTTGATGGCTTCATAGCCCTTGGCTAGGGCGTTTAGTAAACAGATTGGCCGGTATCCTCCATTCGCTTTGGGGATAAGGACCACTTCTGCTTGTTTCCATGTTGGTGGAAACTCTCCTGTTCTTATCGCGGAGGTAAGAGATTCCGCAACTGCAGCTGGGTGCTCTTTAAACAGGATTTTGACTGCAGCGGGAGGGACGCCGTCAGGGCCGGGGGCTTTTCCCGTCTTGATCTTGTCAGCCGCTAGGCGAACCTCGAGAGGCTGGATTACCGGGAATTCGTCTTCTGTTACCTGGAGTGTATTTTCGTAAGCAGCTCTCTCGAATATGTCGTGAGTCGGGAAAAGCTTAGTAGGAATATCTACTGTTTCTTGTTCGTTGAGGGCTTCCGTGGCAGCGGTTTTCTTCTTACCGCGTACAATTCTGTATGGTTTTCCCCATGGGTCTTCCTGGACCTGCTCTTGGAGCTCTTGCAAGCACTTGGTTTTGCTGTCAGCAATGGCGCTCTTGAGAATTACTCTGCTTCTCCTGTATCTTTTCAGTGCCTGCATACGCTCTTTGTTGTCTCGGTGAATCTGCTTCAGTGCTCTTCTGGCTTTGTTGCATTATTTGCGCTTTTTGGCAATGTCCTGTGTCCACCAGTGCTTCGGCGGTTTTCCTGGCCGTCTTAGGTGCATCCTCACGGTGGCAGTTTTTGCACACGCCTCCTCGAGGATGGCCTGGAGCTGCACCGGGGTCTTGGGAAAATGGGATTGCGTCATTTTGTTTGCTAGTACTTCCTTAAACTTTTCTTCATCCGAAATTTTGTATTTCTTTCTCTGTTGTTGAGGAGGTGGAGTCGTTCGGAGATTTAGTCGAGTCTCCACACAGAGATGATCGCTAAGGTTTTCTTCCTCCACCAGTACCGTCCAGCTTGACACCTTTCGCGTTATCTGAGAGTTTGTGAGTGTTATGTCTATGTACGATTCGTAATTGTGGCGCCGGACGGTTGCTTCCTTACCGTCGTTAAGAACGTATAAGTCGTTTGCCGCTGCCCATTCTAAAAGAGTTCTGCCCCGCTTATCTGTTCGCCGGGAGCCCCATATCTCCGCTGCCGAGTTAAAATCTCCGGAGATTAACAAACCTGTTCCAGGTTTCAGGTTTAGAAGCGACGTCGTGAGGTTGTCCAGAATTTGTTCAAACTCCTCGTGTGTACAGTTGGGGCTTATATAGCAGGAGTATATTCTCCCTACGTCTTTTACGTCGATCCAGCAAAACCCTGGTCCGCTACCCTTGTTTTGTATTTTTACGGCATGATTGATCATAAGTGCAGTGTCGTATGCGGAGTCAGTCACCCAGTGTTTAGCCCTTTTTGCTAGCTTTTTGTTTGGTTCGCTAAGAGCGACTATGTCTGTCCCTCTCCGTTGCGTTATTTTCCCGACCATGTCATGGGCCGCCCGGCTTCTGTTACAGTTGACTTGGATTATGCTTATTTTGTTATGCATTATAAAAGTGTTTGAGGTTCCTTCTGGGTCAGTCTTTTTGCCGCACCTCTAGGTCCCTGTATCTTCCAATCGAAGGGTCCTTTTCCGATGCTTGCTTCGGAATGTTGTTGCGCCACGATCTCTCCAGACTCAAGGTGTTCGGCCGTAATCTTTGTCTTGTGTTTGTTGGCCTGCCTTTCTTCCCTCCGTTTCTTCAGTTTTGTCCGCAGGAGGTTGAGATATAGGGGGCATGCGGTCGTGGGAGCTTTGTGCCCTTTCTCTTCGCAGATGTAACAGCTGAGGGTTTCTTCTCTACAGTCACTTGAAAAATGGCCTTGCATCCCGCATCTGAAGCATTTCTGTGTCACGACATTCTTGTTTTTGCATTCTTTGGCTGTGTGTCCTAGTTCCTGACACTTATAGCATGTAGAGAGAGTAATCCACTCCTCGGCCCTGCAGCCGGTGCCTCCGACACTTAAATTCTTCCTGTTCAAGAGCTGGCATGCCCTGTCTTTTAATAAGGTGACGAGGCACTGCCAGCCGGCTCGGTTCTTGGTTGGCCTGGGAGCTTCTGTTCTTATGTAGGAAGCTTCGTGGATCCTAAGTATTTCCCGTAGCTCTTTCTCAATCCTATCTGACGTTAGAAACGGGTTGATGCCCCGCAAAACGACAGTCATGGTAGGGCCAGTACATCGTCTGGTGTCTATTTCTCCCCCTGTTCCCTGCCGGAGCACGTCAGCAAACGTTGCACCACTTCCTGGTTTTTCCTCCACAACTCTCATGATAATATCGCCATCTTTACCTGTGGTGACTGTTCGTATTTTCACCCCTGCCTCTGGCTTGTGGACAAAAGGGCGTAGTTTTTCAATCATGTCTTGTGAGGAGCACCCCTCAGTCGCCTTTATGCGGATGGATATTGTTTCGTGCTGTATCTCTGGTGGAGGCAAAGTGCAGCGTTGCGCACGGCGAAGGTCGTTTTTTGTGATGTTAGCCTTACATCCCGTTTTTCTGCAGCATGCTTCTATTGCGTTTTTAATTGTATCTCCTTCCCATTCTGGAGAGATGTACAGGGCTAAGGGACTTTGAGTTTGAAGACTATGCCCCTTTTCTAGTGTTTTAGAGAAAGCGTCTAAAAGCTTTTCTGCTGTATCGTTGGGGTCAACCACTCCAATTACCAATGTGCTCGACGAAGTTGCAGGGCCAACCGCAGGTTCTTCGTCTTCTGGATTATCTTCGGCTTCGGCACGATCCACTTCAAGCTGTGCACAGTTTTTTAGAACTGCAACTCTGCCAGCCCGCAGGCTGGAGGTTCTTTCGGCTAGCGAAAATTGCTCGGCCATTTTCTTTAGCATTGCTTTGTCTTTCTCTGATCCTTTGGTGACTAGCATAACTCTGATGTCCTTTTGAGTCGTTATGCTGTCCAAGGAAAAACTTGTGTTTTTGAACACAGGCTGCGGCCATTCTTCTTTGATAAGTCCGATGAGGTCTGCCAGTGTTTCAGTTTCGGCAATCTGGTCTTCAATGCTCTTTGCCTTATCTAGGGCGTGTTCTAGCTTCTTCTGGCAGTCTTTGCATCGTAGTTCGCCCGCTTTAGGGGTGTCTGACACGGGTCTCCTAGAGGGCCATTTTGAGTGTTTTTCTTTCAGGAGTTTTAATTCCTTTGCTAGAGTTTCTGCCTTGGCCTTCCAATTGTCTTCTAGATGTTCCAGCTCCTGCAGACGTGCGGATGCGTCCTGCTCTATTTTTTGAGAGATTTGTATTATTTCTGTTAGGCTTCTATTATCTATCTCCATCTGACTAATTCTTGCTACTCGTTCTTCCCAGTCTGCCTTGTGTTTGATTGTCAATTCCCACACCACTTTGTCTAAACGGGTGATGGCCGCTTTTATGTTCATTTAAGTTGTTTTGTGTTTTTCCTTTAAGCTTTTGAGATGTTGAACCACTGCCTTGAGATCGGCAAGTGCTTCCTCGTCATAATCGGCAAGCTCTGTGTTCTCACAGGTTTTTCCTGCAGCCTTGGTCTTGTGACACGTGTGACGTGTGCCGCTCTCTCTTGAACTCGGATCTTCGGGGGAGGTTGCTACGGCGGCAGACCTTTTTCTCTGTGCACTTGTCCTTGAAGCGTAGCTGCCAGAAAGATCTCCGCAGCATACGCTGTCATTGTCTTCCTTTTCCATGTCGGTGGTCGTTTCACGGTCCTTTTCGACTTCAGCATCGGTCTCGTCATCTTCTTTGTCCTCCCCTTCGGAGACATGCACGTCTGACGTTATGCGCGCTCGAGAGCCCAATATAGCCTGCAGGGCAGTCCTGTCCTTGGCTGCCTCTGCTTGAGCTGGGCCGTCTTTCCTCCAATAATGCTTGTTGTCAGCTTGACTCAACTTAGGCGGGGGCTTACTCGCCCCCTTGAACGGATCCATTTTTTGTTCCAATGTTTGCTTTATTTTTTTCCACTTTTCTGATTTTTTTTCCCTTGTTTTCTCCTATTTCTTTTAAATTTTTGTTCTCTTTTTACCTCTGCTCTTTTATTTTATTTATTAATGTATTTTTAAGTTATATAAAATATGTTTTATTCATGCAATATGTGTTGCATCGCAAGATCCGAAAGAAAATATATGTGTATGTGTAGCTTTCAGAAAAAAAGCCTCCGTTTGCGTTGAACCGGACCCCCGCCGCTTGATGACAGCCTACCTTCCGGTCGCCTCTGTGTAATCGACACCTAGTCGATTTGGCTAACCCATTGATGTTAACAGTGGTGATGGCCAAGATGACAACGGCAAAAACAGCACATATTAACGATACTGGAGTGATGGAGACGACAGATCACTGTTTCAGTTGTTGGAACAAAACAGAACTGTCTGCCAGCTAACGTAATAATGCACCGCACGCATCCACTTGTATAGACAAGTTTGTAGTGATAAGCTGTGAATGCTTCTAACAGCTGTTTCTCACGCAACTTGCCTAAACTCCGTCAAAAGAACGTTGAGTAATGTTTTACACATAAATTAGTCACTTCCAAGAGCACGTTAGTTAGACAAGGATGCACCTGAGTAAGACGCGCCGAGCTGACACAGAAGAACTGGCAGACGGAAGCTCCGTACTAAGATTTTACAATATTTTCCTGGAGCTCCGCTTAACCCGACCGTCACGTTCGAATCGCACACTACCACCCACCTATTGTAGCTAGGCCAACATATGTCATTCAAGTATGTAAATATGCTTCTCTTGATATGCAAACTTGAAGCTTACAGTTTATAATAATCAGGAGCCAACTAGAAACCGCATACCAACAGTGGACCAACCTTTTTAAATACGTTAACAGATATATTTATTAGGTTCGAATTAGATTTAATAAAAATTACACTATAATTCTACTCACAGCATTTGCCCAGATGACACGTTTGGTGCAAGAAGGGACAAAATGAAGGATTGGAGATGGGTTTAGTGCTCTTGTATGCTAACGAACATAGTCATATACAAGGAGAGTAATTTTAAACTTCAATAACCCATTGCAAAACTGATTGTCTCTATTCCAACACTTGGACTCACAATTTCCCGATGCTTCCTGTAATCTGTTTAACTATTGTTAATACAAAACTAAACAGGCTTTTTGGACGCAGCTGTCATGCCTGTTTTCATATTTACAAAAAATAAATAGAAATAAACCAATTAAGTTAAAAACATATAATACGCACTATCGACCAAATCGCTGCCGAATGAAAAACGCTCCAAATCAAGCAGAATTCTCCTAATGAGGCGGTTTTAGGCCGCCAGCAGCGGACCTACCGTCGGATTTAATAATACGTCCAAATATTGGATTATCTTATACATAAATAGTTATTTTCACATAAAATGCATGCATATTTTTACATGCCATATTTTTATGTAAAATAAATTGATAAGTTTATACCTAGCATGGTGCTCTACGTGTTGCTAGGCGATTACGGCGTGCCATGGTCAAAACATTTAAAAACCTTCTTCGCCGCCGCCGCCGCTGCCGGCTCTCCGTCGACAAGTGGAAAGGGATGCAGCACAAAGAAGAAGAAACGGCAGGCGACCAGCCCTCCCCAGCAGCAGCAGCAATCGTCGAAAGAGGCGAGAGACGTCGGCACTGCCACTATGCTGTCAACGTCAGGTGCTGCAACAACCGGCGCCAGTTATGTTGCTGGTGGTAGCGCAGTTATCGGCCAGGCAACGGGTGATGTTGCGACCATCGTCTGCGAACCTAGAGACGAAAGCAGCGCGATCGTCTCTGGGCAGACAGTGTCATCTGGCAGCGGGGGAGAATCCGTTCCACTTGATGATATTCATGTGACAGGAGATGAGGACGATGATGGTGCTCTGACTGATGGCGATAATGAGGGTTGGACTGAGGTCGGTGCTGGCGGTAAACCGGTTCCAAAGACGACTGCTCCTAATATTGTAATTTTTGCTGAGTCTAACTGACCTCGCGGGTATCCCTGTTCAATCACGAACGAGTGGCCAAAGATCTGTGCAAAATTTGTGGCGTTTATCCGTCACTCAGTGAGGATTTATTTGTCAACGAGCTGCAGTCTCTGGGGGTGACCGAGGCGATCCGGGTGCGGTCAAAAAACGCCAGGACTGGCATTGTAATGCCGACTGGCAGCGTTATTCTCACCTTTACGGGCATCGAATTCCCTGCCGAGGTTCGTCTCGGATTGAAAACCCACGGCGTGGCGCTCTACAGAGAGCCTCATCATTGCTACAGGTGCTTTAGCCTAGACCACATCAGGCCGAAATGCCCGTGGACGTCCCCTCGTTGCCGCCGTTGCGGCTCTACGAATCGCCTCCGCAGAGACTGTACTCAACCCCCAAAGTGCTGTCTCTGTAAGGGGTCTCATGAGTCTACTTGGAGATCATGCCCTCATCGCCTGGATGAAACAGCTTAGGAGGTCAACCCCACTACGCATTCAACAAAACGCCTCCGTTCCTACGGTAAAATCTGCTCACCCGTGAACGACATACAGCCGTCGGCATCTCGGCCTCGCTACCCAAACGGTCTTTTTCTGCAGTTGTCCAAAACGGGGCTAAGGCTCCCTCACGACCTGTAGAGCAGCTCCAAAAGACAGGGAGGATTGTTAAAAAGTTCGTGCCGATTGCTATCGCTCCACCGCAAGGTGACTGTCTTAACAGGATAATGCTCGCCATTACTGAAAAGATCATACCGACCATTATCGAAACCATTGTAACACACATCAGCAGCGCTATCGAGAAGGCATTCTCGTGTATTCTCCCTGGCACGCCTCCACAAATTACTTCCGTTGGGCCTGCTATCGGACCCCCAAACAACCTCACCGCTGGCCTGCGCGATCAGCTTAATGAGGCTCTGCTGTCTGCTGTCGCTTTAAGTTTGACTGACTTGCGTGCACCCGAAACTGATTCCGCGTTGACAGCGACCTCTTCTGTTATCGCGGGCGACACCGCACTGGAGTCTCCTTCGGCCTTACAATGATGTCACAACAAGACATCCGCAGATGGGCCGTTCCCGCTGTCAGCAGTCGCGCAAGCAACGGTCCGAATCTTCCTACAAGAGACGTACCCCATGCAAGTTCGGTTGCAAGCACACCGGCTCAAGCGTCACTGCATGACGTTATTCTCATGATGTCTAAAATCAAGAGCGCATCTAACATGATTTCCTGTGTACCTCGGGGTATTTGCGACAACATGTCTCTAGAGCTTGCAACCCTGATTAATGAGGTCTGCTTAACGGCAAGCAGAGACTCCTATAAAAGACTACTGCAATTCCCAACTGCAGTATTCTCCATACCATCCCAAAAGAAACGCGGCCGCACCCTCACATCGGTACTACGCGAGAATCTTAACCGATTCCGGGCGAGAAATGGTTTTGAAACTAACCCATATGCTTCAACATTACTTAGTCGGCAAGAATGTTCGTCGCACAACAACTCCGCGATGGTTCGTGTTGTGCAGGGAAAACTCGCTCCCGGCGATGTTTCCTCCACAACAAGGGTTCTTTTATCAACCGACTCAGTAGCGCCGCTCTCTGCCGAGGACAAGGCTGGCCCTTGTGGACAAACATTCGCTAAGTCCACCTGACTTATCCTTTTCTCCGCCTCCCGCATCTACCGGAGAGACCCATGGGATTACCGTGTCTGCGATGGATGTCGTCAACGCCATCCGGAGCTTTCCCAACAGCTCAGGCGGCGGCCCTAATGGCCTTCGGCCGCGTCACTTGAAGGCTTTTATCGGCAGAGACGGCGAGGAGAATCGACTTCTTGTAAGCCTAGTACGCTTCAATCTTGCTATTAATGGTAAATTGCCTGATTTTGCGCTACCTGTTTTCTACGGCGCCTCGCTTATTGCCTTGCGCAAAAAAGATGGTGGCATTGGACCCGATACCGTCGGTCTGACTTTGCGCTGCTTAGTCGGAAAAATCATAATTAGGAAGAGCACGCCAGACATTGTCGCGATGGTCTCTCCGCATCAGCTCGGCTGCGGAATACGGGGGGTGCGAAAGCGGCCGTCCATGCAACTCGGGCATTCGTTGAGCACAACAGGGGTGCTTCAAACAAGATGCTCTTCAAGCTAGACTTCAAAAACGCCTTTAACATGCTCAGGCGAGATCACCTGCTTAAGGCTGTGCGCTCTCACTTTCCTCGACTTTACCCGCTTGTATACGAGATGTACAGACTTCCAAGCAAGTTAATTTGGCAGGGACAACCGAGGCATGCTTCGGTGTTTAACAGGGCGACCCCTCTGAACCAGCTTTATTTTGCATTGCTATTCATGAACTTCAAGTACGCCTTTCTTTCGAAGTTCGACCTTGGTTTCTGGACGACGGATCTAGCTGGTGACGTCACGGCAGTTCAAAAAGACATTGCCCAGGTAATAGAGTTCAAGGCGGTTTCAGGACTCAACTTGAATGACGCTAAATGCAATTTTTTAAAGTCTCCTCCCACAATTGCCTTTGGACGACCGCTTGTGCCCATGCTGAAATCAAGTTCCTCAAGGAAGTCCTCGTATTTCAGAAAGATGGAGTTCGGAGAAACATAAACTGAATAAATCGCGACGTCGTAGGTGGTAATCAAGGCAGAGAGGGTGCCTCGGGCTCTCGTCCCGCCTTCCCTGTCCAGTCCGACGGGTTCCAGGACGCACGGTAGGCCACTAGAGCGTAAGGCTCTGCTTAAGGTTTCGTTCAAGGCTTGGTGTCTGGCTCGCCTACCTATATATATATATATATATATATATATATACACATATATATATATATATATATATATATATATATATATATATATGTATATATATATGTACAACGATTGCTTAACAAAATTCTCTCTAGACGCCTCCAGAACTCTATTAAGCTTCTCCCAATCCAGCGAGCGTTTCTCCCCTATAATGGTATCTTCGAGAATCTTGCGGTTCTGGATGGTATTCTTAACGATGCCAAGTCTGCAGGACGTGAGCTCAGACTCGCCTCAATCGACCTCCGCAAGGCGTTCGACATGTGGTCACTCTGGACTCGCGGATACTTGGAGGTATTCATTAATTATATCGAACGCTTGTACCTCCCATCTAAAACTCTTATAGAATTTGGACAAGAATGTCGCACATTTCGGCCAACTAGGGGTGTTAGGCAGGGAGATCCTCTGCCCTCCTTTTTATTTAATCTAGTTCTCGACGACATTCTTTCAAAATAAGACAAAGCTAATATAGGGTACCAACTTATTGATGACTTCCGCCTTATGGGCTTAGCCCTCGCGGATGATCTCATCCTCCTAGCCTCCACGAAATCTACTCTCCAACGGCTCCTTAATATTGCGGACCTCCTTTTGAAATCCCGAGGCCTTGAAATTAATACTAATACAAGCTTTACTATCTCCCACCTATTTAATAGGAAGGAAAGTAAAGGTTTTATTAATACTGTACCAGAGTTTAACGTTGGAGATCGGCAATTGCCAGCTAAAGGTATGAGCGATCGATAGAGATACCTTGAAGTCGACTTTGGCAGCAATGGCAGAGTTGACTCCACCAAGGATATACTCCTTAATTTACTCAACAGACTCACGATAGCTTAACCCCTTAAACCCCATTAAAAACTCATATTTTTAAAAGATTTTCTCATTCCCCGTCTCCTATATAAACTGGTCTCCGGTTCCAGACCATCTTACGCACTCCTTAGCGACCTAGATAAAGAAATCAGAAACGTTGTTAAATCGAAATGGCTTAAGCTCGAAAACTCGGTGCCAAACGCCTACCTGTACACGCACACAGCACACGGCGATCTGGACATCCCCTGCCTCCAAACATTCATCCCCAGACTCCGCCTCTCCCGCCTGACAGCACTACAACACTCTACGCACCTTAGGGTCCAATGGATGCTAACCACCGAGCACTTCGAAAAAGACCTTGCGAAAACATGACTTCTTTGCGAGCGCTTGGGAAGATCCATTGAGACCGCTACACAAGAGACCGATTACTGGTCTCAACAACTACACAACACGTTCAATAGGGCACATTTGAAAAAAGCACACGAAACGCCCTTTGTACATTACTGGATTAAGGGTATGCCCTACCTATCTGGTAAGGAGTATTTAAACCTACTAAAGCTCAGGATCAACGCACTACCAACGCGTGCCAGATTGGCCAGGGGACGCCCTGGCTACAACAAACGTTATAACACGGGTGTCATGCGTCTGAGACGTTGGCTCATGTCGCTCAGACGTGCGATACAACACACAAACAAACTATAAAGAGACATGACGACGTCTGTGATCGCGGGGCGCGTCTTCTCCGCGAGAGGGGTCACGGGGTGGTTTGTGAGTGAGTAGTCCGTCGACCGGGCGCACCGGGTCTAAAGCCTGATCTCAAAACAACAACACCTACCGAGGTCTGGGTTTTAGATGCCGAGCCAGGCCCGAACCGGGACCTGGCTAAAGCGCGGCAGGACAAGATCACCAGATATGACGTCGAGTTTCTAAGAGCGGCGCTCCCCGACCCGCAAAAACCTCGCAGATTCGGATCCATCACTATCTCTATGAGTGGTGTATGGGACTCCGAATTTGCGAGGACGCTCTTGGGGCTCGGCGTCACGAAGAGGAATCTTATGAATATTACCGTTTTAACGTTACAGGGAACCTTGAGAATATACCGCTGTAGTCCCGGGTCCATAAGAGCGAGGGCTACCATCAAGCAAGGACACGGACAGCTGATTTTTAACCTCACGTGACACCTTTTTACCACAATTTTTATTAAGGCGAGCACTGCCGAGTGTGCAAACGTATTGTAAATGATTAATAAATCATCACAATATTTTCTATATATATATATATATATATATATATATATACATATTTATAGCATACGGCAAGCGCCTGGAAAGGACTCTGGCCACGATGGTGTACCCCCTGGTGTGGCCAAGCTATTTGTTGAGCGGTGGCCGAAGACCTTCCAGACTTTGACCAACAGACTGCTTAGAGATAGAAGGTTTTCTAGGCTATGGAAGAAGGCAAGCCTTGTACTAGGCCTATCTGCCTCCTCGACACGTTAGGAAAAATTCTGGAAATTGTTCTAACCAACAGGTTGAATAAGAAAATCACCGAAACCAGAGAAGCATCATCGTACGCCCAGTATGGTTTCCGGAAAGGTAAATCTACCATCGGAGCTTTTGATAGGGTTCTGTAACGAGCAGGCCGTGAGACCGCAAATACTCCCAAAATTAAGGAATTCGTGCTTCTAATATTTTGGAATGTAAGAAGTGCCTTCAACACGATGAACTGGAAAGTAGTGGTACATGCGCTAAAAAGAACGGCAATACCTACGCATCTCTGCCGAATCATTCTGGAGCCTGGATGAACGAAGTCTGGTTACAGAAAGGCAGGGAAAACTCGCTCTCGGCGATGTTTCCTCCGCAGCAAATGTCCTTTTATCAACCGACTCAGCCGCTCTCTGCCGAAACAAGGCTGGCCCTCCTGGACAAACATCCGCCAAGTCCACCTGACTTATCCTTTTCCCCGCCTCCCGCATCTGTCGGAGAGGCCCATGAGATCACCGTGTCTGCGACGGATGTCTTCAACGCCATCCGGAGCTTTCCCAACAGTTCAGGCGGCGGCCCTGTTGACCTTCGACCGCGTCACTTGAAGGACCTTATTGGCAGAGACGGGGAGGAGAACCGTCTTCTTCTAAGCTTAGTACGCTTTGTCAATCTTGCTATTAATGGCAAGTTGCCTGATTTCGCGCTACCTGTTTTCTACGGCGCCTCGCTCATTGCCTTGCGCAAGAAAGATGGTGGCATTAAACCCATTGCCGTCGGCCTGACTTTGCGCCGCTTAGTCGGAAAAATCATAATCAGGAAGAGCATGCCAAACATCGTCGCGATGGTCTCTTCTCATCAGCTCGGCTGCGGGATACGGGGGGGGTGCGGAAGCGTCCATGCAACTCGGGCATTCGTTGACCACAACAAGAGTGCTCCAAACAAGGTGCTCGTCAAGCTGGACTTCAAAAACGCCTTTAACATGCTCAGGCGGGACCACCTACTTAAGGCTGTGCGCACTCACCTTCCTCGACTTTACCCGCTTGTATACCAGATGTACAGGCTTCCGAGCAAGCTAATTTGGCAGGGAGAATTTATCGAGTCATGCTCCGGTGTTCAACAGGGCGACCCCTGTGACCCCGCTTTATTTTGCGTTGCTATTCAAGAACTTCAAGTACGCCTTTCTTTCAAACTTCGACCTTGGTTTCTGGACGACGGAACTCTCGCTGGTGATGCCTCGGCGGTGCAGAGAGACATTGCCCAGGTAATAGAGTTCGAGGCGGTTTCAGGACTCAAGTTGAACGACGCTAAAATCGAAATTTTCTTTCCCTTTCAAAGAGCCCCTCGTCTCGGCTCCATGCTTCAAATGGTGCGCAATCTTCTACCAGCTGCCAGGTTGGTTGCAGACCACGAACTCGAGCTTCTAGGGGCGCCAATTCTCGACGACTCCATTGGCATATCTTTACCTAAAAAAGGCTCTGGCCTTGTTCGCTGGTGCTCTCGACTGCGACCCTTGGACGCTCATCCAGCCCTTTTCCTGCTTCGCGTGAGTTTGTCAACTCCGAGGCTGATGTACCTCTTGCGGTGCTCACGAGCGTATGCCGAACCGGACCTGCTTCAATCGTTTGACGAAACCTTGCGAAGTACCCTTCGGGGTATACTAAACGTTTAGCTTAGGCAAACCTCGTGGTTACAAGCTCCGCTCCCAACGTCGGCAGGGGGAATGGGGATTCGCATGGCTTCGCAGATTGCCATTTCTGCCTACCTTGGGTCTCTAAAGGACACCGAGACTTTGGTGTCAGGGATTGCACCGCCGGATGCCTACACAGGTTTCATCGTCCAATCGGAACAAGCCTGCCGCTTCTATGCAGAAAAGTAGGGTCCATTTCCGGAGCGCATTTCACAATCGGCCCTGGACTTGCAAGTAGTGAAGTCGATCCAAGAGCGGTTAATGGTCCAGGCGAACAACGTTAAAGAGCAGGCGAGGCTTAAAGCCGTGATCGATCCGATGAGCGGAAAATGGCTTCAGGCCATTCCCTCACCGCAGCTGGGGACGATGCTGGACAATACCACACTCCGCATCGTCTCCAGCCTGCGTTTGGGGGAATCAGTCTGCTTCGCACATAACTGTGCTAGATGTGACCTACCGGTGTCTTCTACGAGTGAGCATGCTCTGGCTTGCAAAAGGAGCGCCGGTAGGTTTTCAAAGCATTCGGCGCTGATCGACGTAATACACCGGGCAATGCAATCAGCCCACATACCTGCAGTCAAAGAGCCGGTCGGTCTGTCAGCCAACTGCGTCCGGACGGCCTGACTCTAGTTCCATGGAATGAAGGTCGCTGCCTCGTGTATGACGTCACCGTGTCTTGCACGTTGGCCGCTTCGTATACTCGCTATACCAGCCGAGAGGTCGGAGCAGCCGCTCGCCTCGCTGAAGATCGCAAGTTGGCAAAGTATCGTGAACTAGAGCAAAACTTCATCGTTCAACCAATCGCCTTTGAGACATTAGGCCCAATGGGAAAAATCACAAAGAGCTTTCTAACGGAGCTGGAATCCAGAGTCGCCGCGTCAACCGGCAATAGAAGGGCATGGCAGTTCTTGCTACAAAGAATATCAGTTGAAATACAACGCGGAAACGCCGCGTCGATAATTCATTGCCTACGGGCAACGGACATCCCTTTCCGTTGTAGCCGAATCAAGTCGGCGTCAAAAATGATATCTACAGCCAATGGACTTAAATAAATTCTAAAACCTGTAAAAACCTCGTTTGCGGCTTGCTGCTGGGTTTACCCTCTAGACAAAGGAGGATCGCAATTTTATATGTATCCTGTGGTTTTAGGAGAGAAGCAACTTTTTGGCCAGATAACATATAGGAGGCACAGTGGTAGCGGCGTGGCTTAGGGGAGTAGTGCGCTAATCATGGTTGTAATCTACCGGCGCGTCGTCGGCTTGATGCCTGCTGTTGATCGAGTTTCCTTTGAGCGATGCTCATTTAAAGGAGATGAGAAACCATACCGCTGAGAGTCAGCGACCATGCTGCCATAAAGACTGTTGTAAAAACCCTAGATATCTCAATGTATTCGCCTATACTGCTGCCTTAGACATCCCTGATATAAAATGGTGACATGTGTAGACATAGATACATATGTCACGTGAGTAACAGATACGTCGTCCATATAATGGACATAGGTTTCTCTAAGGAGAGTTGAGGACAGTCAGGATAAAGCAATCGCGGTTATCGCAGCATAGGTATGAAAACACGAGAAGAGCAACTCAGTCGCAAAGAAAAAAATTCAAGAAGATATTTTTATGGACCACGTGCTAACTGAGGTCGCGAGTAATGCGCAATTACTAAAGCTCTCGCAAGGATGGTTGGCTCGGTACGGCGTACCAATAAACCAGCTTGGCGAAATAACAGAGAAGGAGTTGTTAGCAGCTACATTGTTTAGAGCGTTTCTAGGTAACTTTGACAGGGAACGGCTGCAGATGTCGTCTCGCTGTTTCACCACCAGAAGGGTTGTGCTCAAACGCACCGTAATCTAACATGCTTCCCAAAACATCTGCTGCATTTCTCAAGCTAACTGCAAAAACAAGAAAAAACAACAAAAAATGTATATACGGCCGTCAGGCCACGCGAATTCGCCCTCTGACTTTCCGGTGCCTCGCAGCGAGAAAATAAAGGACAGCCTCCCGTAGCGGAGCCGGACTATCCCGCCATTGACGTCGACGGTGTAAGATCTTTGAATAAGATGGATCACTTGTGCGCCGAGCCTCTCGGCATTAGAAAACGCCTAACGGATACATTCCCAACGGGACTCAGCGTCGACGAAAAGCGCAATCTGGTGTTGGCGAGCAACTTGCCTTGACCGAACAATACATATATGCAACCGAGATGACGTACTACGCAGGGGCTCATTAGCGGGGTTAAAACGGTTTTTGACTCCTCCAAAATTTCTCTGACCTCGCTGAAGGAATCAGGAGCCTCCGGCCCTTACTAGAGGCAACACAGGGACAACGAGATGAGTTACTTAAGCGGTCTTCTTAATCCCTAGACCTTTCGGTAATTTGCCTGCGCTGAGCCCCGGCGGACCCTAAAGCTGCCTTAGTGTATTTGGAGCCGCGTATTCCGGTGACGACGACTGCAAACTTTGCAAAACCAACGGGCATGTTCTAGCTTCCGGGCTTTATTCAGCGGGTTCTCCTATCTTCTAAAAGGATCACTTGGTCATCCCGAGAGCAAAGGCTAACTCGAAAATGCTTGCCGGTTTTGCTGGTCAATTTCCCTTTTTTACCGCAGCTGCTTATACAGCCCCCAGGCACGGCGGCGGTGTTGCATACCACAGACACCTGGGAGTTCCTTGCTGGGTTTTTGGGCAATCTTGTCGTGGACATTCTACACACCAACAAGACCTGCGGTGAGGCTGCGATCACACTGTTTCGCTTCGTTATCGAGAGCATAATCCAGCCTTCCACCTCAGCAGTCACGGAAACCTATTTTTTATACGTCGCCCATCAGTAGCGATCAGAACCGACCCAGCGGATTCTGACGGGCCTTGTAGACTAGTCGTCACGAGACAGGCTGTAGAGCTTTGTTGCGCAGACACGCCGCAAGCAAGTCGGCTACCAGTAAGTGCGAGTAAAGCTCTTCGACCTGCCCTAGCCTTAGCGGAAACACATATCTGGCAGGGTCTAAGAAATGTCAAAGTAATGCCAATGCAATCCCGGACCTTGGGAGTGGGCAGGATATCGGTTTTAGTGGGTGCGAGTTTCACACTAGCTGCTGTTATCCGCCAGTAGCGCATGTGCATTATGCATTTCCAAGACCTTCCAAACAAAAGGGTCTGAAAGGGCCGGGTTTGGGCCGACACCGTAAGGAGGCTACGGGTAGACCTGGCCAACAACACACTAGTGAAAACGGCCGTTAGTGGCCTCGTCAGTAATATCGACGGTGACGTCATTACTCAACTACGGGGCATCTCCTCGGGTTTTGGTTGGCCAACGATATCGGCAAGACAACTGTCCACCAGGCTAACAGCCAAATAGGTGACGGCCTAAAATACATCGATTAGCTTACGTGCCAAAAAATTCGGCCATAGAAAAATCGCCGAGCGCGATTCGTCGCCCGGAGCCCTCCTGATACAATCCAGCAGGACTCACCTGCTCGGAACGCACCTACAGACTAAGAGGGGGGTTAAAGCATGAGGTTCCCCTACCCTGGTCCGAAGTAATGGTTTACAATTCTGAATCAAGAAGGGGTTCTCGAACGTGGTTTTTAGTGGGTAGTGCGCTCGAATTAGACTGAGCCATGCACTCTCTCGCCGTGCGTTAAGTAACACACTACTCGCCATAATATTGTGCGTAAATGCAATTTCCACCCCAAAAAAGACGTAGAACCGAAAATATGTTACTACTCGGACAAGCATTGAAGTGCATTGAATACATTCCGTTAGCAGTAACCGGCAATTACTTTAGACAATTTGACACCGCAAAACTGGAGTACTGCCCCGGATACCAAAATCATGCAGATCTTCCATACAGAGGTATACGTATAGTCTACTTAAAGAAAAGTACATTGCGTGCATGTTGTCCAAAGTTTGGGGTGGAGCGGCAAGTAAAGGAGAACTTGCCGAATTGTGTCATGGCGAGATGTCAGCCCTCCTGATTGACTCTGCAGGTTATTTTTATTTAGGGCTAGTTAAAGTTTTTGCAACATTCAGAAGCGGTTCAACCACCCCACGTGCACCTGGCGAGAAAAGTATTGGTAAGCAATACAAATGCAGCATCTCGTTTAGTCAACAATATAAAACTGCGCAGCCTATTTGTAAAATAGGGTTAAAAGAGCAAATAACTAAAAAACAGGGTTTTTTAAATGTTAGCTCTTCATGTAAAACCAGAACGCAACAAAAAAAACAGAAGGTCCAGTAGTCGCTTATGCGCGGTATTATTTAAGCTATTCAACTGAAGGTGGTAGAAGACAGGATAAAGGAAACCTGTTTGTCAGCATCAGATCGACGCTCATGACTGGTTTTTTGATGCAGCCAAATATACAAATAATTTATATCTAGTCATATCTACGCTTAAATTTCCTATATCTCGTTGGGGCTATATTGTTTTTTTAAAACTAAAGATATATTCTATAGTTGTTGCCAGATAGTGTAAAACATATACCGATTCGTTCAGCCAGATATTTGCACAGTGTTTAAGATAGTGTTTGTACAAATATAGCAAGGTGAAGATAATTCCTGCACGTGTTTGTCAACAAGAACTAACATCGGCGTAGTTTCTTCGTCTAACTGCTCAACACTGTCCGTTTTTATTAAGGGTATACTTGCCTTTTTTTCTGGGAGGTGTCAGGAATGCATGATGCCCATGCGCCACTAGCAACCTGCGTGACTAGTGTGAGACCCGCAAACCCACTAAACCCGAATTCCTCCCCACCCCCCAGGCTCGGTTTTACTTTGGCATTACTTCGAAGCCGTGGAAGAGGCGTCTCTGCCGTTCTCCTTCAATCAGCTCTATCCCTGACTATCATCCCGCATTTCTACCTGCGGTTGGATAGAGGGATGCCATTTTGTGATCCGTCCTGTGAGGGTGCGTCGAGACCATCAGGGCCTGGCTGCTCCCCACCTCCTCCCGCTCCCTCGGCTCCTCGTCTCGACCACTCTTCCAAGAGACCCGCTCAAACCTCTCCCGTCTGGCCGTTTCCTTGGCTGTCGTGAGTGTTAAAACGGCGTCGAACAAGTTCGTCGCCTCCCTCCATGCCTCCGCCGAAGTCATCATATGGGCGACCACCTCCTTGATGGGTTGGCCTCTTACAGCGGTCGGCGCTGCGTCTTGTGCTTCTCTGAGAGCATTACCCTGCAGAACAGTATGCTCTACGTTGTCCGTTTCTCCAGAGTCGCACAGTACGCAGATATCGCTGTTGGCCTTCTTGATCCTTGACATGTAACTCTGGAACTGGCCGTGTCCGGTCAGAACCTGGGTCGTTCAGTAGGAAAGCTCCTTGTGTCGGCGGTCATACCATACCCTGAGGTCCGGTATCAGACTCTTGGTCCAACTCCCTGTGGTCACACCGAGTCTTACCTGCACCCATTCCTCATGCCAGGCCGATATGGTGGCACTCCTGGCCCTGGTGTGGCACTCCTGGCCCTGGTACTTGCCTGCCCCGTGCTTTTCCGAATATAGCAAACGACCCTGCTGAAACGTGTGTCATACAAAACCTTATATGATTGCACAATTGTTGTTAAATAAATGCTTGCCAGATGTGTGATTTCAATAACTTTTGATATCTTAATAGACGCTTAGAGGGGTACCGTGTAAGAGATATATTTAGCGTGTGACTTGTAAACTAGGTTCTCTAGAATAGGGTATTTTTGCAAATATCTATTTTTATGGCCAGCCACGAGCTCTACCGATAACACATTCACATGCCTAAAATGTCTGCGTGAATATTGCTCGTGGCATTTTGTCAAAGAAAAAGGTCAACGCAGCCCGGCTTGAGGGTAACCTGAGATCGGGGTTTTTGAGGGATATCTCCTCTTAAATATTTCACAAAATATCTATAATAATCTCTCACCATCCACTGAGACGGTGGAATCGATTTCGTCGCCGTTTCCCAACGGAAATGCGCTTGGGGATATCAGCAATGGGCTCAGCGGTAAGAAATATGATTGCTCCATACATACACAAAAAAGGCGCCTTACCAACAAAAACATGTGGGAAAAACCTGGAAGAAGAGCCGTAATAAAATTCTGATGTGGTAGTAGTAGTAGGTAGTGGTCGTTAGGCCGCACTTAAGCATCGGTCATTTATAACTGTCTCTAGACATTCTTTGTCGGACAGAAAAATGATGCTGCAAACGTCTGCGTGGTTTTTATATGTGTATCGGTGCGGCATGAGTCATCTAAAGGGTTTTGAACATCTTAACATAAATTCAGTGCCTTTCATTGCAGCTTCATTGCACATTCGTTACTAGCGCTGATGACCCCTGTCTTCACTCTTTCAGCCATCAGCATGGGTGCGTATCCATCCAATTAGACTCTCTAAGGCATCCATTGCAGATTTTGATTAAGGCGCCTTCACGCCTCATATAAAAAGAGTCAGCTGTCGCAATGGCAACAGGTCGGTCACGTTTTTTGTGCGCTCCTAGTGTTAGTGTACTTTTTGACAAAAGTAACTACAAAGGAGAACCCAAATTGTGCACATGGGGTCAACGAAGTAAACTGCTTAAGGGTGAGTGTGTACTTTTACCTGCCTCGTCGTAGTATCTCTAAAGCACACATACTGAAAAGCTCAGCCCTTGTCATATTGCTGCTTCTGTGCGGAGACATTGAAGAAAACCCTGGTCCACCCTGTGCTACATGCGGTAGAGAGTTTCTTCAACCAAGGTCCAGAACAACTTGCATTGGCTGCAGTAAACCTGTCCACGCACATTGCTGCTTTCAAATCCCGGACAAAACCGACAATTTTTGCAAGTCATGTTTTTGGTCCGAAGTATCGATAACAGTAAGTCGATCACTGAGCACAAAGTCCAGCTGCGGTTGTCAAAACGAAATTCAAACATTACGAAAGCGCATTGATGATTTGGCTAAGAAAGTCAACAACACACCAATGAACAGAACTCAACAGCACATCATCGGACGTCAACAGAACCAGCACGACAACACGCAGCGGCAGCGTCAAGGTAACGGCAACCAGCATCACGTGCAATACGATGTGCTTCGAGGAAGTATCACACCACGTCGCATTAACTTCGACCATGCACGTGATAGGAGAAACAGTGGAAGAATCCCAAGAGAGAAAACCAACAGAGATAAACGGCGCACACAAGGCAGAACGGGATCAAACCAAACTAGCACAGGGCGAACAAAATGACGGACCTGAAAGTTGTCCACGATAAAGATATACCGGAAAGACCGCGTTACCGTTTGTTTGTAAGTCGCCTCCAACTAAGTCATAGTGAGGACGACATGAAAGAATATGTCAACCGAATTATAGGTAGTGAGGCCGGGGTAAAAGTGACAAAGCTAGCAGGTAGAAACCAATCGTATTATAATAGTTACCATGTACAGGTAAGCGCAAATCATTTTAATGAACGCCTAGATCCAACGGTCTGGCCGGAAGGAATACAATTTCGACCATTTCGGGGTCCACTGAAACCCTATCGGGTTTTTGGGTTTGGCGCTGAAGATCAACAGCAGCCATCAGGATCTGTAGGCACGAAAAGAATGCGACAATCGGACAAATATGATGAGATGGAGAGCCAGAAATGTGTGCCTTGACTGAACAGTAAAACGAAATGCAACAACATGGTACAAAATTGTGAGCAGACTGATTTGAGGTGCCTCTTGTGGAACGTCGAAGGACTAGAATACATCACACGCCTATATGGAAAAAATGATTTTAATGAGTTTGCTTTTATATTTCTTACGGAAACGTTTGTAACAAAACCAAATAATATTGTACTGTCACGCCACAAGATGTATCATGGTCAAGCAATCAAAACGGAAGGACGTGGTAGTCGGGTGTCGCTATAGCTGTGCCGACAAACGTATGGTCACAGGTATTAGTAGCTACAAGTAGACAAATCATTGTGGAGACGAAAGACTACTATTGCATATGTATATACAGCCCACCTGAAAGAGCGGTGCGAGATATTTTATACGACATTGGCGAATGTTTGCTTTTATGCCAACACAGAACGAAATATATTGTGATCGCCGGAGATTTTACTCTGTGACTTCTCAAAACAAAATGAACGAAGCGCATTATTTTTAGAAGGAGTTAAAAGCCTAGGACTACAAATCGAAAACAATATACAAGAAACTACGTATACGGCATGGAACGGCACAAGTGTCGTTGACATAGTAATGACGTCAGCACGTGCGCCAGGCATCTGCATCAACAACCTGAAGATTACCCCTTCAGCCGACAGAAAGCACAGTCAACTAACATTCAATCGAGAAGTCAACGTAGTCACAACCAGCAAATGCAATCCACATCTGTCGCGACGGATCAACGTTCAAAAACTGGAGCAAGCCCTTTACCTCCTCTCACCTCTTGAACGTCGAGAAGACCTTGACACCTACGAGCGATGTTTTCGGTGGGCCGTACAGACGTCAACAACGGCAGCCCGCTGTCGAACCTCTAGGTTTAAGCACAAAGCCTGGGTCGGCCAAGAATGCCGCACTACCAAATCAATAATATGCCAATACAAGGAACGCAGCAGTAAGAACCTAGCCCAACTTGCTATTTTACAGCGCAAGTATAAAGACCTGCTTAGGACAAAGCGCGCCCAATACGAAACCGATATGCAACTCCGCAAAATTCGGGAAAGCCTCTACCGACCTTGGCTTCTTTTTCCAACACGCCCCAAAGAACCAAACCCACTAATTAACGACGATGAGTGGCTAGAATACTTTACGGGAATTTACACGCGCGACTGTGACCTGCCGGAAAAAGAAGAACATGAAAGCGACGGACCGTGGAGTGACTTCACAGAGGAAGAGGTCCTTCAGGGTATCATGACAAGAAAAGATGGAAAGTCTGCCGGACCTGACCAGATTGTCTACGAACATCTTAAAGCTGCGATTTCAGTGACCGTCCCTGCCCTCACAGTAATGTACAACAGCTGTCTTAACCAAGGTGCAATCCCAAACCAGTGGAGAAGAAGTCTTCTGCAACCAATTTTTAAGGGAAAGGGAGAAAATACAAAGCCAGAAAACTACCGCGGCATAGCATTAACCAGCGTAGTGTACAAGGTTCTTACATCGCTCCTTGCCAAAAGGCTCTTTCTAGAATGTTTCAAAGATTTACCGGCAGAGCAAAATGGATTTCTTCCAGGGCGTTCGGCTGAAGGAGCACTTACGGATGTAATAGAACATCTAGAGACTCGAAAACAAGATGTGACTTACGCGGCTTTTATTGATTTTAAAACAGCTTTTGATGCAGTACCGAGAGATCGGCTTTTACTCACTCTGCGTGAAGAATTTAATATTAAAGGCCGAATGTATAACCTTATCCGAGATATTTTAGCCGGCCAACGTATCACAATTTTAAACGGAGCTCACGCAATTGCCAAGGAGGTCTCTCAAACAATTGGCGTGCCACAGGGTGATACAGCTAGCCCATTTTTATTCATACTGTACGCAGCTGGCCTTGGAAAGTGCCTCCAAGAAGTAAAAGCTCACCACGTGTTTTATGCAGACGACTTAGTTATTATGGGAAAATCGAGACAGCACCTCCAATTTTCTTGAATGAGACTGCACGATGGTGTTGCGAAAATAAGCTGAACATTAACATGTCGAAAACAAAAGTGATGCGTTTTAGCAGAGGAGGAGCATATGCTCAAGATGACTATAACATAAAGATAAGTGGGCATGCACTAGAGTTGGTCAACAACTTCGGATATTTGGGAGTAACACTGACGCCCAAACTGTGCTTTACTAGACATATTGAAGAAATTAGAGTAAAGTCGGTGTCCTTAACCATGATGTTGAAGGATCTCCGGCAAGTTGACCTTAAGACTGTACTCACTATATTTAAGCTCAAGATCTTTTCCACAGTATCATATTGTCTCAGACCTATATCCTCCAAGTTAACATTAGACAACCTCAAGAATATCGACAAGATTAAAACTATGTTTCTTAAAAGAGCGCTTGGCTTATCAAAAACTGCCTCGTCTACGCTGGTGCTGCAAATGTGCAATGAGTCCACATTAATAGAAGACCTAGAGCACCGTAATTACAAAAATTTGCAAAATAGTTTGGCACGGATACCACCAATACCTTTGTCTAAAGGGAAAATGTTTTCAAATCAACGAATGTGTTTGTAAATATTGTGGTGAAATTGAAATCGACCGATATCACGTTATGAAATGTATAGAACTGAACACCAGCTCATTAACAGCTGCTGTAATTGACGTACTTGGGCGAAATAGCCCGTAAATATTGTGAGAATCTACCAATAATGGTGAATAAACAAACATCAATATAAAAAGAGCTGCTGAAAGCAAAGTCGGTTCTTATCTTCGTCTGATCTTAACTTCAATTGATTACACCCCTGATTTCAAAAGGTGGCCATGCAGCACGCTCACTTTGAGATCTAGTTTCTGTCCTGACACAAAAATGTTCCGTTCCATACGAAGTCGTGCAGAAGCTCTGGGCAACGCGTTTAGTCTTTACTCCGTTTGATTTTGGACGATAAAGACGCGCCTGCGGTCTCGGTTTTCCTTGCGACTGGCAGTCCCGTTTGTATGATTTGACATTGTGCGAAAATTGTTTTGAAATTGTGAACGCTCTCTTGATAGCTTTCTACTGCGGGATTAGCTGTATAAGCGGCTCTCAGATGTTTCAATCCTCCTTATATTTGTTGACTCAATGGCTGTTGGAACGCACACTTGCAGTCCTAGTACCCAAATTATACAATGCTGTTCAATCATTCGATAGTTTATACAGTTTATTCTCTAAGAGCTGATTTTATTCCAGAAGCATATTATTTTCGGCATCAAAGTTCGAGTGGTAAGGTTTAACTTTTGCACCTAATCAACTAGGAACCTAACGATCGTCACAAAGTCGGTCTCATCATCAGCAATGATCATTCTACCTTCATATCTAATAGCGGGTAGGTTCTACTCGCTATGTAGGATGTTATTGTATTTTAAACGTGTAGTGATGCTTTCCTGACTGGCTTTAGAATACAAGGAGAGTCTTGGATGGACTATAGTGGACATTTAGTGCACTGAATAGATGATACTCTACCATCGTGAACTGTTAGAGGACTTCGGCGTAACATTACGTGTTTTCTTCGTGTTTCCACTGCCATCTTTGTCATTATTTGCTTATTGTCGCAGCTGTTCTGTTGCATTGTGTGCTGTTTTGTCGAAACGATTATGTCAGGAAAACGGCCTCAGGACTTCTAAACGGCTTACGAGATACGCCAATATAAATTACTGGAAAAGTTGGGCGTTGCCTCTGGCCGGATTGCGTAACACCGTAACATTTCAAACGGGGAGACGACTACGTGTCCACGGGGTAGGAGGTTTCCGTCTAGCATTAGCTGTCCAGTCTGACTGATACCGACAGGTTTTTTCACTGCCAGAATGTGGACCAAGTGAAGAGCACAAAAGTTCACATCGTTGATGGCCGAATGACGCGAGTGGCGCCTAGCGCTGAAGCGACACGAAAAAGCGCACTCACCCGTGCCGCTTAGAAGAGCTCTGCACAGGTTGCACGGGTGGGGTGCGCAAATACCTCCCCCAACCGCAGGCCGGGAACGATTCGGAGTGTGTTCGCATAGTATCCAACGTCGTTCCCACCTGAGGCGAGGGGAGGGCTTAAAGCTATTTGCCACTTGGTTGCTAGAAGCTAGTGTTGTCGGGATTCTGAATTTCTAGATTGCGTTGAGCTTCTGCATTGACTCCCACTGATTGCGAAACTCAATGTGAGAGCTGTCTGCGTTGATTCGGCGATTCAACTATCTGTCGAGGCGGTTCCGCACTGCGTAGCCAAAAAAGTACCAGCGCTAACGAAAGTCATGAAAGACTTACACTTGTAATGATAGACCACTCAATATAAATTAGAAGAAGCAAAAAATGCATTCAGACAGTTACAGACGCCGTGTAAGCTGGGATGGCACACCTTATACTAAGGACCGGGCCGAAGTCAGAGGCTTGGTTTATAATGATTGCTTCGGTTGCCGAATAATCGACTCTCTACGCTATACCTGCTTGTGCAGACACTATAAACGGCGATGAATAGAGGGATACGAGACCGGACTCAGGGGGCGCTAGTTATCGGAGCTTGCAAATGTATTTATTAAACGCACCCTGAAATGGGGGGGGGGGAAGGAATATTTATTTCCAGATAGATTGTTACAGTTGCAGCTACTGCGTCATGCAAAACGGCTGTTTACAAAGGTTTTTTACGTGTATTACGTATTAATTACGTATTATTACGTATTACGACCTTACTGAAAAAAAATGTTGCAGTCCCTCGTCATTCTGACAGATTTTATTGAATATTTTAGTAACGATGTCTTCTAATAACTGTAAAATAGGATCACAATCGATCGCTTTAGGGTCAATACTGCACCTGTTTCCGACGCGTTTGAAAAATTGGATGTGTATTGTGGAGATGAGTTTTTTGTCTCTTACATGACCTGTATTCCAAACAGGAGACGCGTACAGTATCACTGCTAACACATACTGTTTGTAGAGACTGACGTAGAGCTTAGCGTCAGACAGTACAAACGTCCACATAATCCAGTTAACTTTTCTGGATGCGCAGGCTACAATTTGGGTTATATGTGCTCTATATTTTAAACTAGTACAAGTCAGTACATCCAAGTCTTTCATAATCGCTGCAGCTCGTAGATGCTCGCCGCCAAGAGTGTAGAAGTATCTAGGATTTGTTTTACTAAAATGTAGAGTAGAGCACTTTTGTGCGGACAATTTGAGATCAAGTTTACAAGCCCATTCGAAAAAGTTGCCTACTACTTTTTGTAAGGCCGCTGTTTTACCATCATCATCAACAATAGTACACACATTAATATGGTCTGCATAAATGTTCCTACGTACATGTTTCGGGACGATGCATTTGAGTGAATATATATATATATATATATATATATGTATACAATACATATATATATATATATATGTATACAATATATATATATATATATATGTATACAATACATATATATATATATATATATATATATATATATATATATATATATGTATACAATATATATATATATATATATATATATATATATATATATATATATATATGTATACAATACATACACAATATGTACATAAACGGCCCAAGTATGGTGCCCTATGGACAGCCAGAAGTGGCTCGAGCGCAGGATGATAAACAGTCATTGACACGGACACGGAAAGTTCTGCCACTTAAGAATACAGCTATCCACTCGACTATTTTTCTACCAACACCATAACTACGGCGGACCGAATTCCGAATGTCGACTTAAAGTCAAAATAAATGCAATCGAATGACTTGTTGTCATTTAGCATCAAAGGCCAATTATTAACATTGTTGCAGACAGCTTCCCCAATTACACTCTCAAAGAGTTTGCTGGAAACAGAAGTAAGCGATACAGGCCGTTTGTTTTGTGCATCAGTCTTGTGCCCTTTTTATTTACCGGTATGGTGGCTAAGCAAAACAGATCAGGTACAGTTCCTTCTTCAAGAGATCGTTGGAATATTAGCGATAAAGGTGTACATACTGAACGGTCGCGTTGCTTATATATGAGCGCGCTGATACCATCCGCTGTTTTGCTCTGTTTCTTTGAGAGCTTCTTGAGATGTCGAGCTAGGTTTTCAGGGGAGCTGTGAACGTCTTCAACGTATTTAAAATTTTCTGCTGTATGTACATCAGGTTGCGGCCGACGGGAGCGCTCTGCTAGTTCATTGGGGGATGTATAAGTTGAGGCGAAGATGCCACGGAGTAATTCAGCTTTCTCAGAGTTCTCAGTAGCGGACGATCCATATTGCATTTTGATTGCGCCAACACTGGCTTTGATTTTGAGCAGTTTTCTTACGTGTGGATCGTTGATTGATTCCCATTTTAAGCTATAAAGCTTTCCTCGATGACTTTCTTACGATGCATAACTTTTTAAAGTTCCTTCTAAATGGTTTTAGTAGTTGCTTCAACCTCTGAGGTCGCTAGTACACTCGTGAGACGTTGGATAACTGAGTCGAGCCTCTGCGCTCGGCCAACGGTTTCGCATGGCACCAACGAATTCTGCAGCACGTGTATGTACTCAAGAAAATGATTTTACATCTCGTTTGAGTCCGCGAGGCAGAAAAGAATAAGTTCCAGTCGGTAGCGAGAAGGTTACAGATCATCCCATCGTAGTTTCTGTTGGCATAGTCTAGGAGGGTTGGAGTGTACAGAGAAGGAGATCAGCCCGGCGCTATCGTGAAGCTGACCATGTTATGTTATCACTGGCAATGGATGCAGGAGAACAAACGACATTGTCGACGGACTCATCGTTTGCGAACACTAGATCAAGTAAGTTTTGGCCGCTGGTGGGCTTCTTCAAGAGTTGATCGAAGGCAGCTGTGCTAACGAATTGGCGCAGAAGATCTTCCTCACTCAGTCGCCCGCATTTGTCAACCTCATTGCCGTCCTCATTGAACCTGCGTTACGAAGTGACGGAGTTAGTCTCATCGATGTCGCCTTGGTTAAAGTCACCAGCACTAACGACGCTGCTGCCAATGGAGGTGTGTTGTTCCAAGTCGGTGACAAGTGTAGTCATGTTAGAGTAGAGCTCTGCTGCTGTACCGGCGAGGCTAAAATAGAAGCAGATGAGCCGCACGCGGCTGCTGGGCAGCAGAAGATCGACGGCAACTGTCTCAGACGATGTCATGACGGCCACCGGAGCACAGGATGTTTGGGTTTCAACTAAAAGCAGAACTCTACTTCCGGATTGGGCATTTCGATCTTTGAAAAACGACGAATAACGAAATCCCATCGTTAAGCCAGGTTTTGGTTATGAAGGCAATGCCAATCTTAAGAGCTATCATATATAATACTTAGTCAGACAGTCGATTGCGCCAGGTTTTTTAAAGAACGCGCTTCTAAGAGCATGCATTTCAGATCAGGTAATTTGTTGGTATGTTGTTCATTGTAAAGAGTTTCCAGGCTAGGAATTTTCAATATTGTTCTTACGTCTGTGTTGGAGATGTGACGATTTTCCTGTTAGTCATTGGACGGAATGGGAGTCGATGACGTCACTATCTGCCAGACGACCGGATAACTCATTTACTATAGCTACGGAATCCCAAATAGACAGTTCGAAGATTGTATCGGCATCGCTTCCGGTATTTTCATATGAAATGTGTTGGACGGTTCCGACCAAAGCTCTTCTGGTTTTAAACAAAATTTTAGTATGGGTTCGAGTAGCAAAGGCAAGAAGGAGCGCGATTCCTGGACGAAGACCTAGAGTTTACCGTACCTAGGAGCGCTATCATTGCCGCCTGTCAAGGTGACTGAATGAGGCTATGACTGATTAATTGAACAACCAAGGGAAGCTTAACTAAGACTCTAAAACCAGTTTTTGAATACAGGTGCCCCAGAGCTATATGATCAAGTTTGGCAAAACTAGCAAGGATACGTATATGCTATGTGACTTTACAAATGATCCTTCGTAGCGAGGCCTTGGGTAAGGCACGGGGTATGAGGGCCGCATGGGCAAAATGCAAACCTCTTACCGAACTTTTATTATACACACCATACACGCACCTGTGTTATCACATAGCAATACAATTTGTCGCATTTTTTTAACATGGGACAAATCCAGTTTAACAAATCCAAAATCACTTGTCAATAGCAAGCAATTATAAGAATAAAATAGCTTAAAAGAAAGATGCCTGCGGCATTAAATCGGCTATCCAACTCTACGTCGAGGACGCCTCGATGGCGAAGACAGGCTGCTTTATGTCGTACAACGAGCTCAGGCAACAGGATAGGGCAATATCGACCGATCTGCGTACTCCTAAGCCACCAACAATAACGAGAAGCGCAGAGTCCAAGACTAATATCTTTAATCTACGTTTAGTAGAGATTGTAGGGTCTCCCGGAGTAAATCATCAGAGCGCTGTTGTAGGTTGCGCCATATTAACGCTGGCGAACATTGTAGTTGATACACTATACGGAGCGTGAAGAGACTGTGTCACCATCGGTTGGCGTCTGCGTGCTGCTTCCTGAGCGCGCCCTCTATCGCCACTTCAGTGAGTGGCGCACCCAGTAGTTACAAATTGTCTTTGGTTATCTCTCTATAATTTAGAAGCTTCTCCTTCATCAACAATGCTTACTCCGTGCGCGTATTTTAGGAGAGCCAGAATGCCTCACACCTATGGTCGTTCAGGCGTAAGCCTGATTCAGCCTCGAATGATCTGACTATTTTGATATTCTCAATTACCGTAAAGCTGTTACCCGCTAAGGTGGCGTCGTTGAGATACCACAACCACAGTTCCGAAACTAGTCTGGCCTAAGGATTAGAGATGCCGATGCAGAAGAGTGTTGAACCTGCTGCACGGCACGGCATAAATGTATGGTTTCTGTCTGCCAAAGGTGGGAAACCGGTTCATTTGATAAACGGCTGGAAAAAAGTCCTAGTACCTAATAACTCACAACGTTTAACAGATGGCCGCGGTGCATCGAGTTAAACTTATTTTTCAAGTCTAGCTTAACCAAAGCCCTTCTTGGTCACAGCAAGTCTCCCTTGTAGGATGAAATCCCTTGTAGCGTGTGCCGCTGCTTCTGGCTCACCCCTGATTCCAAAACCAATCCGCATAAGAGCCACGAGCTCCGAAAGACTTAGCATGAACATCTTGATCAGGATCTTTCCCACCAGTCGCTGGAGTATAAAAGCGACAGCTATCGGCCTATTTCTGCTGTCCCCCTTGCGCGGGGCAAGGTAAGGATGACAAATTTTACAAAGGCATGCAAAGGAGGATTGATGTCGTCCTCTGGAAGAGTAAATGTGCGCTTGCCAAAGGTGGCGGCGGGTTGAATATATGCAACGAGAGCGCACCACTTATCAGGCACGACTCAAGGGTGCGCCCGGGTACGTCGCTTGGCAGACCGTTTAAGAAGCTTTATGCAATTCAGTCGATGTCAAGAACAAAGACACGAACTCTAGATGGCTTCACGATTACCCTTGCAGAGGCAGCACCGCGCGGAACTAGTGCAGTCCTCACGGATATGTTTGGTGGATTCACAGCGTAGGCAGCCCGGAAGAGACAATAGGAAATCGGGTCTGATGATCGAAGCTGTAGCACTAGTAGCATTGTTGTGGATAAGGGTACAACAGAGTGCCATGGGATTTTAGGCCAAAGTACGCCTCTACTGAGAAATTGCAGCCCGAAAAGCTCAAAATAACATTGTCGGTTAGCATAACAATGCCCGCTCTAACATTTTTAGAGCATACCCTAAGGGTTTCCGTTACCCCGTAGGGCCTATGGACGCTAGGCATTGTCGCATTATTTATTGATCTATTGACTCCGCTAGTTTCTTATTTTACTGGCGAAGGGGAGCCGCTTAACTTTGTTCAGACCAGCACTCCGGCTAGGGCTGGGGAACACGGTTTTAGTTAATTTCGGAGTGTTTTACTAATCACTTCTTCGGAGTATTGGAAGAAAGACACCGAACCAATTTGAGTAATTGCCAAAAACATGATTTCCACCGGCAGACCCTTTTGGGACAGAATTCATACCCGGTGACACTTTTTTGTGTTAAATAAAGAGGTCTTCGAGGGAGTTCAGCTTATCTAGGGACCCACCTGAAGGATTTAAATTCATTCGGTTATGATCTCCGCTAGGTTTTTTGCCAAAGTATGGCTTTATTTATTTAGGTTCTTTAGATGCACATATAATTTTTGACGCCGACTTGATTCGGCTACGGCAGAAAAGGGAGTCCCTTGCTCGTGGGCAATGAGCCAAGTATCGACGCGGCGTTTCCGCGTTGAACTTCAACTGATATTATTTGTAGCAAAAGCTGCCATGCTGATGCAGCAACTCTAGATCCCAGCTCTGCCAGAAAGCTCCTTGTGATTTTTCCCATTGGGTCTAATGTCTCGAAGGCAATTGGTTGAACGATAAAGTTTTGTTCCAGTTCACGATATTTTGCCAACTTGCGATCTTCAGCAAGGCGAGCGGCTGTTCCGACCTCCCTGCTGGTATGGCGAGCATAAGAAGCGGCCAACGTGCAAGACACGGTGACGTCGTGCAAAAGGCAGCGACCTTCGCTCCATGGAACTAGAGTCAGGCCGTCCGGACGCAGTTGGGTGTTGGATGACAGACCGACCGGCTTTTTGACTGCCGGTATGTGGGCTGACTGCATTGCTCGATGAGTTACGACAATCAAAGCCGAATGTCTTGAGAACCTACCGGCGCTCCTCTTCCAAGCGAGAGCATGTGCAAAGCAGACTGATTCCCCCAGGCGCAGGCCGGAGACGATGCGGAGTGTGGTGTTGTACAGCATCGTCCCCAGCTGCGGTGAGGGAATGGCCTGAAGCCTCTTTCCGCTCATCGAATCTATCACGGCTTTCAATCGCGCCTGCTCTTTAACGTGGTTTGCCTGGGTCATTAACCGCTCCTGGATCGACTTAACTACTTGCAAGTCTAAAGTCGATTGTGAAATGCGTTCGGGCAATGGACCCCACTTTTTTGCGTAGGAGCGGCGAGCTTGTTCAAGTTGGACGGTAAAGCTGGTGTAGGCATCCTGTGTTGTGATCCCTGACACTAAGTCTCAGTGTTTTTTAGAGACCCGAGGTAAGCAGACAAAGCAACTTGCGAAACCATGCAAATCCCCATTCTTCCTGCGGACGACGGAAGCGAAGCTTGTAACCACGAGATTTGCCTAAGCTGAACGTTTAAGATACCCTGAAGGGTACTTCGCAAGGTTTCGTCGAACGATTGAAGCAGGTCCGGTTCAGCATAGGCTCGTGAGCATCGCAAGAGGTACGGAGTTGACAAACTTACGCGAAGCAAGTAGAAGGCTGGGTGAGCGTCCAATAGTCGCAGTCTAGAGCACCAGCAAACAAGGTCGGAGCCTTTTTTAGCCATAGATAAGCCAATAGATTCGACCAGAATTGGCGCCCCTAGAAGCTCGAATTCGTTATCGGGAATCAACCTCGCAGCTGGCAGAAGATTGCGCACCATTTAAAGCATGGAGCCAAGTTGAGGGTCCTTTTGAAAGGGGAAGAAAAAAGGGCGACTCCAGCGAAAGTGCCGTCGTCCAGAAACCAAGGTTGAAGTTCGGAAGTAAGGCATGTTTGAAGTTTGTGAATAGCAATGCAAAATAAAGCGGGGCCACAGGGGTCACCCTGTTGACTCCCCACGACTCGATAAACTCTTCCTGCCAAATTAACTTGCTTGGAAGCCTGTACATCTGGAATTCCAGCGGGTAAAGTCGGGGAAGGTAAGAGCGAACAGCCTTAAGCAAAAGGTCTCGTCTGAGAGTGTTAAAGGCGTTTTTGAAATCTAGCTTTACGAGAACCTTCTCTGGGGCACTCCTGTGATGGTCTACGAACACCCATGTTGCATGCACGGCCGCTTCCGCACCTTCTCTGATTCCGCAGCCGAGCTGATGCGGAGAGACCATTGCGACGATGTCCGGCATGCTCTTCCTGTTTATGATTTTTCTGACTAAGCGGCGCAGATTCAGGCCAACGGCAATGGGTCTAATGCCATCATCTTTTTTGCGCAAAAATAAGCGAGGCGCCGTAGAAGACAGAGAGCACGAAATCAGGCAGATTTCCATTAATTGCAAGGTTTACAAAGCGTACTAGACTTAGGAGCAGTCGGTTCTCCTCGCCGTCTCTGCCGATAAGGTCCTTCAGATGACGCGGTCGTAGACTATCAGGGCCGCCGCCAGAGCTGTTGGCAAAGCTCCGGATGGCGTTGATGACATCTGTGGCAGACACGTTAATCTCATGGGTCTCTCCGGCAGACGCAGGTGGCGGAGAAAAGGATAGATCAGGTGGAGCAGGCCGATGTTTGCCCAGGAGCGCCAGTCTCGTTTCGGCAGGCGCTACTGTGTCGGTGGATAAAAGAACGCTTACTGCAGAGCAAACGTCGCCAAGAGCGAGTTTCCCCTGCACTAGACGTATCATCGCAGAGTTGTTGCGCGACGAACTTTCTTGCCGACGAGGTAATGATGAACCATATGTGTTCGTTTCAGGATCGTTTCCCGCCCGGAATCGGTTAGGATTCTCGCGTAGTACCGATGTAAGAGTTCGGCCGCGTTCCTTTTGAGATGGTATGCAGAATACTGCAGTTGGGAATTGCAGTAGTCTTTCATATAAGTATCTGCTTGCTGTTGAGCAGACTTCATTGATCAGAGTTGCAACCTACGAAGACATGCTGTTGCGAGTACCCCGGGGTAAACAGGAAATCATCTTAGATGCGCTCTTGGCTACCCCCGGTCACTACCGGCTACCCCCGGTCACTCCCGGCTGCCCCCGGTCACTCCCGGCTGCCCCCGGTCACTCCCGGCTGCCCCCGGTCACTCCCGGCTGCCCCCGGTAACTCCCGGCTACCCCCGGTCTCTCCCGGCTGCCCCCGGTAACTCCCGGCTACCCCCGGTAACTCCCGGCTACCCCCGGTCTCTCCCGGCTACCCCCGGTCACTCCCGGCTACCCCCGGTCACTCCCGGCGACCCCCGGTCACTCCCGGCTACCCCCGGCCACTCCCGGCTACCCGTGGCTACCCCTGGCCACTCTCGGCTAACCGTGGCTACCCCTGGCCACTCCCGGCTAACCGTGGCTACCCCTGGCCACTCCCAGAGTTCGACCCTCTCCCATTGCCAGATAAATATATAGCCGCAGAGGTACAAAAATACTTGCTTTCGAGGGCATGAGTACGCTTTTTGTCTCGATCGTCAAGTGCTTACGACACCTTCGGTAAATGGTGTTCACGGTGTGCCTTAACCGACAAAGCCTTGGAGAAAAAGAGAAAGTGTGGCTGTCTCGAGAAGCAGAAATGTCCAGATTACTCTTGGCTAATGCTTTAACATATTTCTCGCCTACGGTAGTCCGAAGCGCTTTGAAAGTTGAATCTACATCTAAAGCTTCATAAACATTGATCCAGGAGGCCCGCCGTACCAAATCAGAAAATGCATCAATACCATGCCGCCTATGCACCCTTCCAGGTACAACCGAAACGGGGGTACCGTCATTGATAGAGATCGGATAGTGATCCAAAAAGAATGGGGTCTCTAGCACAGCTGCCTGGATAGAACTAAAAACAAAACAATTTGCGATTGCTATATGATCTATATAGGTTGCTGAGCTGGGACGGGTTACCCCATTTATCGTATGAACAAACCCCTCGCCACAAAAAAAATAGGTATTTCATAGGAGGAGGGTTAGCCAAAATATATTTAAATATTTATTATATTATATTTAAATATACATTATGAAGACATTTATAATCAAAATATATTTAAATATATATTATAAAAATGTTTAAATATTCCACTAGCATGCAGGGCAGGCTGCTACTTTGCGGCAGTAAGTTTTCTAGGGTATCAAGCAGCACGTCACTGGGACTAACACGACATGACTAAAATGCAATCTCAAATCCCTCAAACCCTTGACCGTTTTTTAAGAGAATACGAACCGCTTGAACATGGCCATTTAGAGTACAAACAGATCGAAGGAGAGTCTTGCAAAGGTGGTTTTCACGAAAATTCCGACTGCTCCTCTAGGACGATCATTTCGGCAGGCAGTGATAAAGTGATAGCCATTCCGTGACCAGAGTAGTCCGAGTCCTTTAGTCAAGTTTTATAAATGGCAACAACATCACAACCAGAGCCTTCCCGTACCATAAAGCCAGATAGGGCTTCAAGCTGCCCCTGCTCTACTAGACCGCGACGTACCAGCAATTATATGGATGGCTGAGAACGAATTAACACCCGAGCAAATGTCATCACAGAGCAAACACTTTCTAATATTCCCCGAAGACTGCGGAGGAATGTAATTAAACTTCTTGGGTTTTTTGTCGAGCCCGAACGATCTGCAGCTTTAAGCTGAGGAACCAGTTTGGGTGTGTTCTTCGGAATAGTCATAACGCCGGGTAAGTTTACCCGCACCTCTGACCCCGATGCCGAGTCGACTACTACTGATCTCACCAAGGTCGGATATGACCGGAGGAAAGTTTGAGCCAACTTGGAGTCGCCTTGCGTACATTCTGTAACAGGACCCTGTCCCTACAGTGGCACAGATTTAATCACCTTGACTTATACGGCCGTTGGAGATTCCACAGTCATTTGATGTAGTATTATAGATTCCATTAATACTTTGCATTTCTCGATCTCGCAGACACGCACTGGACACGCAGATGAGAGACGAGTGTGGTCCTTTACAATAAACGAACTTTGCTTCATTCTTACAGTTTACAACAAGATTCCCTTTCTGCCCACAGTGCCGACAAAGTGCGTTACGGTCTCTCCTTATGGCGGAAAGACACACCCATAATAATCAGTCACGACCGCTTGCCCATGTTTTTTTTCCTAGGATTAAACAATTCTGTCATCAAAGATGATAGCTACTAGACACCCCGCTCACCCAATAAAAATGATGAAAGTAGCTTATCGAGGGCTGCGACCAAGACCATATGCCCGGATTGCAGACGAGGGCTATCCCGTTACAAGGCACTCAAGCACAGGAGTCAACACGACATCACGAGAGGACGCACCTATTGTTGACACTGGAGCCGAAATTAGAGAATTTTGCTCTCGCCTTCGACTTATATAGATCCTCCGGTCTCACTCCCAAGGCAGTGAGGTCGCAATTAACCGTGTCGCTAACTAAGATTACCGACATTAACAATAAGGCAGGAATAAATACGCAGGAAGAAGAAATATGGTGGAAAGCGTCCGAAAGTTGTTGCACTATATTATATCGTACCAGTGACGTTATGCTTGCCAACAAGGAGAAATAATGAAACATCGCTAGCTGGAATAGTTACTGCCAAATTTAAGGACTTCAATAAGGAAAACCGTCTGTTCCCCGTTTTTTCTGTACCTGGCCCAACACTAGCCGTTGCATGTTGGTTTAAAGCGCAACTGTTGCTGATCTAGTAGCCTCTTTAACGCGGGCCAGGTCGGTTATACGTTAGCTCTCACAAAGCAAGCGGGGTAAGAAAAATACCAGGACATCAGGGTTTACCCACTTTTTTTCGAGACTCCTGGCAGGCCGAAGCGGCTGATCGTAGCCAGCGGAAATAAATCAGTTGGCAATTTGCTCAGACAGCGTCTCGCGCTGGATGTGCATGAGGGCAATGCTCGGTCCGGGAAACTCTCCAGAGATAGCTGATTCTTACACCGTTCTCCCCGTAACGGTGGATACGTTTGCAGGGACCCAAATATTATGCCCTTTTGATTTCAAATATATCGTAACGGGGTTTTCTTTTTGGCTAGTATAGCGATAATTCAACCACGCGTCCAGTTGCCACCATGTGTACAGCCGACCTGTCACGCCACAACCATACTATCGTCGTCGTCAGGCCTACGTACCTGACCCACAGCGGCGGCACCGTCGGAGACAACGCATGTCGTGATATTGCGTAGTTTGAGCCAACCAACCAGCGAGGAGGACGAGTGGAAACTTTCCGATGACGAATGTTCGAGAAGTTATTACTATGCGAACACTACGGCGTCTCCTTGAGTAAACAAATAGACGGAGAAACATGGCTTAATGTCCATTCTGTGCTCGGCTGCGCTGCTACGCGCTAGACGTGCGTAGTGTGTTGTTATTAATCGTTCCAGAGTCCCTTGCGTTGTAGTAACCGTCCGGCTCGGTCTACATACCCCTGTGTGTGACACCGCACAGAGAGGCTAATCTCTCAAATAAACTTGCCAAACTGTGATCGTAGACACTTTTACCTGTGTCGTACAGTAACCGTTTGGCCTTTCCAATGCCTAAGACATAGATGATACGATGACCGGCCCAACTAACGCTACAGAGTCTGGAATTCCCAGTCCACGTAAAGATATGAGAAGCATAGCCTGTAAGCTGTATCGGGTAAGAGGCATACGTTTAGGAGTACCTTCAGTGTCTTTAAGGTCCACTCGTTAAATGCTTGAAGGTTTTCGGTCAAACCGAAGCAATTGACCTTTCTAAGGAAGTGAATTATCCGGGCAGCCGAAAAGCACGATCTCAATAGATATGTTCCGCGATGAGATAGAAGATGGCTGGCGGCCACTTCTTGACGCGTGTAAAGCCCCAGGTAACCCCTCTTGGCAGAGAGGAACCACGAGGAGCTTAATGTCACTGTTCTGGACTACTTTGCAACCGGGAAGGAGATGGCATAGCCGATCGATCCGGCGAGATCATATATTCGGGGCCCGAAGATATGATCTTGCCGGATAGATCGTTCGGGAAACGTAGAAATTGCATTACCCCCAAACACACCGTCGTTCAAGTACCAGGCATTTAGTGCGCTCTGTAAGGAGACAAACATTTGTGGGGCGTAGCGTTTCACCGCGTTTAGCAGGTGGTCTCTTCTGACGTTATTAAAGAAATTTTTTTAAATCTAGCTTAACCAGAATGGTCGGGTCACTGCGGGAGTTTATAAATGCGCGGGTGGTGTGAATTCCGATCTCCGTACCGCCAGTAGTTGCAAAACCCAACTAATGAGGAGCAATTGCCGATAATATTTCTGTTTATTGGCAGCGCACCCTATTATTGAAGCCAACCTCCGGAGTATAGACGAGCATGCTATCATGCGGAGAGTGCAGTCTATTTTCTTAAGAGCGAATAGTCGTGCCCCAAATGTAACAGGTTGAAGGGGCACAGGGGTAAACCTACACCAAATAATATCCAAAACTTTTTCTAGTGCATCTGCCAGTCTGTCACGGACTAATTCTAAGACCGCGGACAGAAGATCCTAAGCCAATAAGCTTGGCGGCGCCATTTACGTCCCCTTTGTTGAACTTGAGCGCGTCGACAGATCTCATCTTCAGAGTCCCTTTTAGTAGCGGTTTTAGTTTTAGGGTGTATGATGTTTTCAGTCCTTGAACCCTGTGAAAAATCGCAAAGGTTATTTCTCATAATCACTGTAAGGGAACGCGTGTCGTTTCGGATTTGTGGAAGGTGCAGCACCACCGGCGCGAAAGAAAACAGTGAGTGCCAGGCCTCGATGTCGTTGTTCGAAGCGACCTTTAATAAAACTTTCCTGAGCTCCTCTGCGACGGATGCCCTGATAGCCTTGTGTAACACTCGGACTAGCCTTGCATGTCGCATGTATTCTAAATGTGTCCGACCAGTTCCTCTGAAGTGGGCAATGGGACAGTGGGCCATGCGACAGTGGTCGGCGCTACTCCTATGGTCCCCAGGCCGGGGTTTCTGGCGGACATGTGCCTAGAAAGTCTTCTTCTTATATATATGTTGTCGCACACAGGGCAGGCGATCCTGTAAAGGTCCTCCCCAGCGTCACTCGAAACGTTTCGTGGCATTGCTAGGTTGCTGATGGAGCTGTGGTCTTTTATTATAAAAATTGATATTTTTCTTAAAAAAAGTCGATAAGCTTTTTTTAAGCTTATCGACTACCGGCAGCAAAACTAATAACGGCTTTAGTGCATCGGCAATCGTCGTGAGTGTGGCCGCCAGGTCAGAACTAATACCCTGGACTTTTGCCAGGTAAGACAAGGTGGTTCCGATACTGCCTGGTGGCGTCGCCTTCATAAGTTTGCGCTTTCAAACGCTCCGTGTCAAAGGCCGCGGTCGGGTGATCGAGCTTACTTTGTATCTAGTAGGCGTGCGCCGAAGAAGGCGCTGAGGTCTGGGCAATAGAAGGTGTGGAGCGCTTCCATCGTGGGTCGATGAGATTCCGGGCAAGAGTGCTCTGTACGACAGTTTGTCATCCGTGACGTCTCGTGTAGATTCTCCCAAAGGAACCGGACACTGCACTTCTTCTGTGACAACTGCCGAGGGATTAACCGTCTGCACCTGTCGGAGGGTCCTAGCTTCAATGATAATTAAATTCTTATCACAAAAGTAGGCTAAACGTGAAAAGACGAGGATACCGGCCGCGTGAGATCCGATGCAGTTGACACACCTCGAGGGATTAGGACATTTCGACAATGTGTAAACATGTAATCTGCGATGACATCGTACAACCAAATATTCTCATCGTACCGCCAACCGTCCTTATCGTACAACCAACCGTCCTCATCGTACAGCCAACAGTTCTCACCGTACAACCGACCGACTTCATCAAACACAACCCCGTATTTTTTTGGCGAGCGTCAGGACGCCAACGGCGCCCTTGTATGCAATTGGTGCAACTGTCCAGGGCACCAAATAGAAGACTGCAATAGTTGAGAGCGGCGATTTCCACTACGCAAGAATGCACCACTATCGCAGTGGACACGGCCCGATCGTTTTCGAACAGGCCAATACGACTGTCAGTGACCGGGGGGGACCAGCCCGAATAAGTGGAACCGATTAAGACAACCAACACCTCCCAACCCCGACGGACACGGCAGAAAGTCCACGTACGCAGAATCAAGCCGTTCATACAGCCGACCACATTCGCAAAACACCAATCTCTCCAAATCAATTTTTTTAAAAATAAAATTATATATACACATAATTATGATTATTATTATTTGGATTATATGATTTTTAGATTATATGATTTTCAATAGTGTGTTATTTTCCTGAAATTTGGTAAATTATACAGTTTAAATTTTTTTCTTCATATAGCGTTAGGTTCTTCACGCTTCCGATGAAAGAAATGGTGTAACGATATTTGGTCTAGCGCTGTGCATTCCACTGCATGATACTTGACACACTTCTGAAAAGCTGCGTTTGAGCATATTAGGTAGTGAAAACGACTAAAATATTAAAGATAATACTATTAAAAATTATTTAAAAAAAATGTACCTTATGCATGCGCGGAGACTGTCACATGCAGGACCAAACCACCGTCCTCCCGTCTGACCTGTTCGACTTTAGCTTCTCACTTTGAATAGGCAAGCAAGGCACTCGCTTCATATGTAATGAAAAACACCTCTCAAGCTGGTTAAAATTTGCTAGCTAGTGAGTCTCTGTGTGGCAGTCGACCTGTGCGGACGTGTCTAGCCAAGCTATGTGGTACATACCGGAGAAACTCTCGTTACTCCGGGGTGCCCGGTGCCGGACCTGTAGCGTTGGTGCGTGGAGGCCTGCGACAGAGTTTTGTTGTGTTTTGGTGGTTTTTCGAGGTTTATTGCTCTTTTCTCAAGAATAATTGGTTCAGACTCAGTATCGGCGATCCCAACGACGACGAAAAGAGAACCACCTGGTCGGCGAAACGGTACACTCGAGTACATGACTGTACTTAGTAGCCCTCTCTTCCAGGTACTAGTTAGGGCCGCGTTTGTTGAGGACAGACGGACCAAGTTGGAATTTTTTCTATTCCCACTTCTCGATCACTAGGCTGATACACGTGGGGCCGCCAGTCTTGGTTTCCTGTCACTGGGGGCCGCCATATTGGTTTCTCGGTGAGAGTTGGTCAGTAAGGAGTGGAAAAAGTAGGAGGCGAGGGGTGGAGAGGGAAGCGGCGAGGGGTGGAGAGAAGCCGGCGTAGAGGGAAGAAAGCCGGCGCAAGAGGCGTGACGGGGAAAGAGGTGATTATTTACTGCTCAACAACGGGTGAAGAAGAATCACCAGCCAGGAAACAGCTGGGAGGGTGCCAGTCCAGGAGATACCTATATATGTGTGTGTATATATATATATATATGTATAGATATATGTATGTATGTGTACACATTGATGTGTGTATGTATGTGTGAGTATTAAGATACATTAATATATATTGTATGGTATGCTATAGTATAGTATATTATATAGTAAGATTATTGTATTAGGTAAGTCAAAAAGTTCGTCGGCTTTTTTACCCGATTTTAAAGAGCCTTATTTATGCAGACAACAGTATTTTTATTTAATGATATATTGACCGTTTTGTTCGATAGCCTTCGCCCATCGCCTCGGTAGATCCATGATTCCTTTCTCCCAGAACGTCTTGTCCTTCTCGTCGAAATACTGAGTGAGGTGATTTTTTATAGCCTCCAAAGATTCAAATGTTGTGCCATCAAGGGAGTTCTGGAGAGACCTGAACAAGTGATAATCAGATGGTGCGAGGTCGGGACTATAAGCTGAGTGCGGCAGCACATCCCAGTCAAACTCCGCCAATGTTTGCCGGGTGGCCAAACGTTTGTGTGGTGTCGCCTTATCATGTTGAAAAGTGACGCTTCACCTGTTTGACAATTCCGGGCGCTTCGTTGCTACTGCAGCCTTCAAATCTTCGAGTTGTCTGCAGTAGACGACGGAGTTGATCGTCTGATCCATTGGAAGCAGCTCAAAATACACGACGCCTTTACAGTCCCACCAGCAGCACAGCATAACCTTCTTCTGATTAATTTCGGGTTTAGGGATCGCTGCGGCCTGAGAACCTCTGGGGACCCAACTTCTTTTCTATGTTACGTTTCTGTAGAGTATCCATTTTTCATCGCCGGTTATCAATCTCCTCAGAAATGGCTCGTTCGAGTTCTTCCGGAGGAGTGCGTGACAGGTATCGACTCGCCCGTCAAGCTGCCTATCATTGAGGTCGTGTGGTAGCCAGATATTCCGCTTGCACGAGAAACCTGCATCATGGAGGCGATTCCAAACGGTTCCGTGGGAGACTCCCGTTACATCTTCAATTTCTTTTATGGTCAAACCTAGGTTCGAAGTAACCAGGCTTATGACTTCGTCGGTCTCCACAACATTGGGTCGTCCTGACCTCGGTTCATCTTCGAGATTGAAGTTTCCAGCTTTGAAACGGGCGAATCGCTTTTCAACTGTGGATTTGTGTACTGCGTTTTCGCCGTAGACTGCACATATCCTCCGGGTTGTTGCGCTGCACTTATGCCTTCACGGTAGGAGAACAACATAATGTGGCGAAAATGCGTATTTTTGTCCTCTATTGCAAACAGCTGCCAATTCCGCAAACGAAAGGTTAAAGTTGGAACCGGTATACCGTCGCGCCGCCACGGGTCTGCTCCTGAATGTAAACACCCAGCCGCACTCTCAGGCGGCTCTGCTGCAGAGCGCAGGAATTTCAAAAATGTGGTCCCAGAAAGCCGACGAACTTTTGACATACCTAATATATATGGTATATTACGGTATGTTATATGTATGATATATTATATAGAGATATACTGATTATTTAGATTAAACAGTAAGGGGATGGACGAGGAGAACAAAACGGAGACGCGGGGCGTCGACGGGAATAGGAAGAGGGTGGCTATTGAATCTCCAAAAAGGGGAGAAGCCGCCAAGTGTGCAAGGGACGGGGAGGCTGTGAGAGAAAAGCAGCTCCAAGAGGTCCTTCAAGTGATGCGGCAACACATTGGGCAAACGCTTAATCTGTGTAAGGCCAGTAACACGAAGATCGAGCTCAAGGAGCTGTCTCAACAGCTCCCCAGGACCCTGGAACGTCTAGAAAAGGTCCTGGAAGACAGAGGGAAGGCCTACCGAGAAGTTAGGTCAGCTGATAAGGAAGAGATAGGCCAGCTTAGATAGGAAGTCGAAACTCTACGAACAAACGAGTGCAGACTGTGGGAAGAGCTCAAGGGTCTAAGAGAGGACGGGGTACAGGAGAATAGGAAAGACATCCAACGAAAGGAGATAAGCGAGCGGGTAAAAGGCCTCGAACTCCTATGCGCACGCTGTCACGTTAAGCTAGATAAAGAGAGGGCCAAGGAGCTGGAACTAGAGACAGAGGCCACGGAGATAGAAAATAGTATAGAAAGGGCTAGCACTCCGGAAGAGCAGGTGAGAGCCGTCAAGGTACACTGGCCTGAGAGGGTGATTAAACACTTAAGGGTCACCACTGACGCCCTCACCACTCAGAGGGAGGTGGTTAGGGCAGCGGTTATCACTAAGGGATCAGATTCGGATAGGGGTTTAATAGAGGGGCTGGCGGCACAGTTTCCCACGATCGCAGCGGTGGCTGACATGCGCGCAGGGACGGCCGCTGTTCTTAAAAATAGCGAAGCTGTCGAATTCCTTTGGCGACGCCCCTTCGGGCGGGAGGCCCGAAGGGGCGTCGCCAAAGGACAGGTAGATGGCAAGGAGACCCAAGTAGAAGCCCAAATAACCAAGAAGAGCAATAAAAAGGGGAGTAAAGACAAGGGGGCAAAGAATAAGAAGACAACCGTTATCCCAGCAGGGAACGGAAAGGGTGATTGGAACTTAGTAGGTAGGGGCCCTTCATCCGACCAATGTTAAAGATACTTCAGGTAAACCTTGACCGCTGCAGGGCGGCGCATAACATGCTCGATAAGATAGTACGCAGAAAGTCCATAGGCCTCTGCCTGCTCTCCGAGCCAAACATAGCAATCACCAAGCGGAAGGCAGACTGGGTATCTGACGCAGAGGCGGATACCGCAATCTGGTGGACGGGTTCCGAGAGAAACCTCGCGATTAGGGGCGGGGGGTCGGGGAGGGGGTTCTCCTGGCTGGAGATTGACCGGGTAGGGGTCTTCTATAGCTGCTTCTTCTCTCCCAACAGGGAGGAGGAGAAATTCGAGGACTTTGTCGAGAAACTTGCCCAGAGCGCAGGGGCACATGCAGGTAAGAGGGTAGTGATCACCGGGGATTTTAACGCAGCCAGCATAGCATGGGGTAGCCGAACCACAACTAGATGGGCTCAAACTCTACAGGAGTGGATGGCTGAAAAGAGTCTAATGGTTCTTATTGACGGAAGGGTCCCCACCTTTTCCAGAGGAAGCCAGACGGCCTTCATTAACCTTACAATGGTCAATGAGGCGGCCTTTCCACTGGTGGTAGAGTGGAGGGTGAGGGAGACGGAGGAGACCATGAGTGACCACAGACACATCTGTTTCACCATCAGTACCCCGAGGTGGCCCTCGCCCCCTAGTAAGAGATGGCAGATGCGGAAACTCGACGCCAAGATTCTAGTGGCTGAAATAGACGAGGGTTGCAAACGACTGGGAGACACGGTGGGGGATGAATATAAAATAATTAACATACTCTCTACAGCATGCGAGAAAACTGCTCCCTCACAACACCACGGGAGCCGCCACCCTCCCAACTACTGGTGGAACAAAGGGATCGCAACTGCCCGCAGGACTTGCATTAGGCTAAATAGGGTGTTTACGAGAACACGCAGCTGGTTAACGCAAAGATACCGACGGGTGAGATTTTACGGGGAGCGAGAGACCGCAAGAGCTGAATCCCAATTGACGGAGTACAAGGCTGCTCGATTGAGACTCCGAGGACTCATCGCCAAAAGTAAAGCCCGAGCGGAGAAAGAGCTGATAGACGCGGTGGAGAGCGACGTATGGGGCCTGCCGTACCGAGTAGTTTTGGCCAAACTCCGGAGACCTTCCCCGAAACTCCCCCCGGATGTGCTGCGGGAGACTGTAACCGGTCTTTTTCCGGCACAGTCGCAGAGAGAAAACGAGGAGTTCTCGGTCACCCCGGAAGACATTCCGGAGGTGACGCTCGAGGAGATCGAACAAGCCCGGAATCGGTTGGCAACCGGTAAAGCGCCCGGCCTAGACGGAATTTCCCCAGAGGTAGCGAGGCTATTGGTCAAAAGGTGGCCTAAGGTCTGCCAAGACCTTGCCAACAAGCTTCTGAGAGAGGGGAGATTCCCGAGGCTGTGGAAAGGGCAAGCCTGGTTCTGATCCCCAAACCCGGGAGGAAGACGGGGCCTTCGGCTTACCGGTCCATATGCCTCATTGACGCTATGGGTAAGATCCTGGAGAACGTTATAGTCAAGAGACTAAACGACGAGATTTAGGAAAAGAACGCCCTATCAGATGCCCAGTACGGTTTCCGGAAAGGTAGATCCGCATTAGGGGCTCTAAAGAAGGTTCTGAAACGGGCGGGTGAGGAGACTATGAAGGCCCCTAAAACAAGAGGATTCGCGCTCCTGATCCTCCTGGATGTCAAAAATGCCTTCAACACAATCAATTGGAAAGTACTTGTATATATATGGTTTATTTCGCAATAACATTGCATTTCAAGATGGTACATAATTTCAATACAATTCATTCCTTTTATACACTTTAAACACTTCAGCGACCGTCCCACCCGGCGAAAAAGTGCAAAGACCGCCGATGCTTCTGGCAGCTCGCTGCGTGGTATTTAGCGCATATCTGCGAGCAGAACCGGCAACGACATTGATCGTCAACTTGGTGAAATCCTTGAGTCGAACATACCAAGTGATGATAGCCATGCACAATGTATCTTGTGTACACGTGCCGGCTAGTGCATGCCATTCCATCCCAAAGCTCCCTGGCGAGGTACACATCCAATTGCGCTACCTCTGCCGAGGCCTCGGTCACTTTTCCCTGCCACTCCAACAAAAATTGTTGAAGTGGTCCAGTAATAGGTGACCTAAGCCTGACTCTGATTGTTTCCACTGCCGGCCCGCAACCCGCTAGCAGGTACACGAAGCGGCTTTTTGCCGTCCGGGGTAAGCAAAGGACCCGCTTCATATATATTGTGAAGCATCTTTCTAGCTGCGCAAAATTTGCCGCTGAAAGATGGCCCCACACCCTGCCAAGGCTGTAGCTCAACATTGGCACAATCTTAAGCTCATAAAGACGCACGGCCGCACTCACAGACAGTCGTCGAGGGTCTCTCACCTCTGTGTGAATAGAGGTAATAGCCGCTCGACACCTGTCGGCGATGTGCTGGGTAAAGGTCGTTCCCGTATAGTGTAGCCTCAGACCCAAATACGGGAAAGAGTTGACAAACTCCAGCGGTTGGCCACAACAGGGTATTACGTCTGCTGCGGCCAATCGACCCCCACGGCGAAACTTCATGGCTTTCGTCTTCCGCGCATTTATTTGCAGGCCCTTTCGGTGAAGGTAACTTTCGACGTCACCGACAATTCGACGAATGGCACCGCGGTTCCGGTGGGCCACTACTATGTCATCCGCATACATGACGACGACGGCGTTTCTAAACTCCTCCCGCACATGGCGAGCTAGGTCTGCGATGAGCAAGGAGAATGCCAGGCAACTGAGAGGGTCCCCTTGGGGGGTCCCTACGTTTTGACAGAGCTGCAAGGTGTCTTCGCCCCTTACGTTTACTTCAAGGCGGTCTTTAGCAAAGAAGCTGGAGAGCACTCGTAGGAAAGAACCACCCACCCCAGCATGTCGAAATGAATCGACTAGTAGGTGACGGGGAGCTTTGTCGAAGGCCTTGACACAATCGATAAAGACGGCGTACAAGTGACCCCCGGGCACAGCCAGCACCCGTTCAACTTCCGACTGGAGTACGTGGATCGCGTCCTGTGTACCTCGGCCTTTCCTGAATCCGAATTGCTCCGGAGGTAAGGCCTTCTTCACAGTTGGAAGCACCCTCGAGATAATCAACTTGGCGAAGATTTTCTTGAGAGTGCGTTCCGACGCGATACCCCGATAGAGATTTGGATCGTCCACGTTGTCACCGTTTTTGCCCTTGAATAGCAGAGTAAGCCTGGCCTCGTGCCAAACCTGGGGTATGTGTCCCCCGCTGAGTATCTGATTAAACAGCTTACACAGCTCCTCCGCTAAAACATCGGACGACTTAGCCCAATGTTCGTAATAGATCCCATCAGGACCACTACTCTTTTTCTTGGGTAACCCGCGCAAGATCTGCACAACTTCCTCCACCGTAAACGGCGAATTCATGTCGTGCTGCTCCAGAGTGAGCGGTTGCTCAATAACTGGGTTAGGCGCGGGGGCGTTTGCATCGAGCAGAAGGGCAGTGAAGTGCTGCCGCAACTGCTCCTTTGTCATGCTGTGCATGCTTCTGTTTTGCCGGCGAACAATGTAGACATGGGGTTCGCGCTCTGCTCTCTCAAGCAAACGAAACTCCTCCTCCTCATCATACCGGCGCTTACTCTCCACAAGCAGTTTCTTGTAGGTTGCTCTATGTCGGCCATAGAGCGCCCTACGATCAGCAACTACCTGGGGGTCGGGGTGTAGAGCCCGTGCTAGGCGCAGGAGCCCCAAGACTTCCCGACGTTTTAAGTAGCAGGCCTGTGTAAACCAGGGCCGCGCCCGTCTTTGTCTGTACTTCTTCTTGACTACAGCCGCCTTGACAGTGGCCTCCAAAGCGTGGTTGCTTTGTTCAATGTCAGAAGTTGATCTCAGCAGCTCTAACTCGCGCGTCAATACACGCAAATCTAGTTGCCTAGACCAGTACGTTATCGGCTGCCGACGTGGGGCGCGTCCCTGGCCAGGCACACACAGAGACGCCAGCACCGGCAGGTGCTTCCGTGCTGGAATATCAAGTACCTCGCATCCTTGAAATTCCGTCGGATGTTGAAGATTGTGAAACAGGAGGTCGATAGTGCTTCTTCCACTTTGGCAAACATACGTGAATTTATCACGCTCATTTGCGCAATGCAGGCCTCTGTTTTCTAGAAGCTTAAGAAGCACATCGCCCTTCCTATCGGTGGCGCCACTATCAATACGACAGTTGAAGTCGCCGCCGACCAGAGTGGAAAGTACTTGTGGAGGCGATGAAGAGGAAGGGCTTTTCCCTCTACCTCCGTCGAATGATTTCATCCTACCTGGATGACAGAGGCTTGGTTGCAGGGGGGCAGGAGTACGAGGTTACTGCCGGAGTCCCACAGGGCTCGATTCTAGGACCCGTGCTCTGTAACATAGCTTACGACGGGGTGCTCGAGATCCGAGGTCTCCCGTATGGGGTGGAGACGTTGGCGCACGCCGATGACCTTGCACTCATGATAACGGCCAGGACCGAAAGAGCCCTGGAGAGCGCCGCCAATGAGGCCTTGTCAATGGTGTCCGAGTGGATGGAGTCCCATCACTTGAAACTGGCACCCGACAAGACGGAGGCGATGTACTTAACAGGCAGAAAGAGGACGACCGGCATTAACGTCGTGATGGCGGGCCACATGATAGAAATTAGAAAGAAGGTAAAGTACCTTTGGGTCATGCTAGACACTGGACTGACCGGATCGGCACACGCTAAGTACGTGGCCAAAGGGTCTCCCTGAACCTGGCGCGGATCATGCCTAGGGTCGGTGGGGTGGCTGAGGTGAAAAGAAGGCTCCTGGCCTCGGTGGCCGAATCAGCGGCGCTATACGCAGCCCCAGTCTGGGGGAACATGGCAATGCGGACGGCGAAAAATAGGGGGGCACTAAGGTCGACCCAACGAACGCTGGCAATCAGGGTAAGCTGGGCGTATCGAACAGTCTCGACCGAAACTCTTCTGGTCCTAGCCAAAATGCTGCCATGGGACCTCCTAGTGGCTGAACGAAGGAAAATGTATCTAGACGAAGGTCTGGATCTCACCAGGGCCAGGAGTGCCACCATATCGGGATGGCATGAGGAATGGGCGCAGGTAAGACCCGGTGTGACCACAGGGAGCTGGACCAAGAGTCTGATACCGGACCTCAGGGTATGGTCTGACCGCCGACACGGGGAGCTTTCCTACTGGACGACTCAGGTTCTGACCGGACACGGCCAGTTCCAGAGCTACCTGTCAAGGATCAAGAAGGCCATCAGCGATATTTGCGTACTGTGCGACTCTGGAGAAAAGGACAACGTAGAGCATACTGTTCTGCGGTGTGATGCTCTCAGGGAAGCACGGGACGCAGCACCAACCGCTGTAAGAGGCCGACCCATTAAGGAGGTGGTCGCCCATATGATGACTTCGGCGGAGGCATGGAGGGAGGCGACGAACTTGTTCGACGCCGTTTTGACACTCAAGACAGCCAAGGAAACGGCCAGGCGGGAGAGGTTTGAGCGGGTCTCTCGGGAGAGTGGTGGAGACGAGGAGCCGAGAGAGGGGGGAGGGGGTGGAGAGCAGCCATGCCCTCATCGTCTCGACGCACCCTCACAGGACGGATTACAAAATGGCATCCCCCTATCCAACCGCAGATAGACATGCGGGATGATAGTCAGGGATAGAGCTGATTGAAGGAGAACGGCAGAGACGCCTCTCCCACGGTTTTGATGTAATGCCAAAGTAATACCGAGCCTGGGGGGTGGGTAGGAATCCGGGTTTAGTGGGTTTGCGAGTCTCACACTAGTCACGCAGGCTGCTAGTGGCGCATGTGCATCATGCATTCCCGAAACCGCCCAGAAAAAAAAAAGCTAGTGAGGTGGTTGTAGACCCTGTCAAGACCATTCATAAGCCCCGGAACAGTATCTTAAGCACGAAGAGCCACAGTGCGGAGAAAACGGACAGTCTTCGGACATTGCCAGCTTTCCCGTAAAGAGAGACAAGTGCCTTCCGTACTGTTTCGTTCATATGCTGCACTGCAAACATTGTTCCTGTAAAATGAATGCAAAGGCTAAAATACTGAAAAGAGTTAGCAAACTCCAATGGTTGGTCGCAGCAACGTACAACGTCTCTGGCAACCAATCCACCTCCATTTCTGAATTTCGTGGTTTTGGTCTACCTGATGTTCATCTTAAGGCAAGGAACGCTCCATGACAACTAGGTCGCGATGCGCGACCACAATATCATTTGCATACATCACCACCACGCTTTTTAGTACTCCTGTCGGACGTAACTGACAAGGCCAGCAAGGAGAAGTGTAAACAAGACGCAGTTTAGCAAGTCTTCTTGCGGAGTTTTCACATTCTGCTTAAACTGAAGTACACCCTGCGCACCGTCACCACCAGCATGGTGTCCTCATCAAATAAACTTGCTATTACACTCTAGAGAGAGAGAGAGAGCCACCCACTCCTGTTCATTGGAATAATTATATTATTTATGAATGCTATATTTTGGATTAAGAATATTATTGTTCTATTTCGATAATCGTACTCTACTGGCCTTGGAATCCCGCTATTATACATGCTATTTGGCAGTTAACAATGAAGCGTGCAGGTCAGGCCTTCAAAGCTTCTCCGATAAAAGTTAGCAATAAAAAAAGGAACTTGGCATACTGCGTGGAGCAGGTAACGTTGGCTTAGCTGTGGACGCCCCTGCAGTACCGTAAGTGCGAGCTACTTATATCAATTACGGTAATCCAAGATAGCTTTGTTGTTATACCCATGACAACGTCGCCCATTTATAGGCCATTCGATTCAAAGATAACCAGCTAAAGCCTAAACCACATAATCCTAAATCACTGTTATAAAGGAAAACATATTTATGGATTGTCTTCATTTTGGATAAAACGAGTCCTAAGGGACTAATATAAGCATTGCGTGAAGATTATTCGCATCCGGCGAAAAAATCCGGGGAAAAACATATTTTTACTTGCAGTTTATCATTAGAATTAAACAACCAACGTCTACAATATGACAAAAACATCACTTCACTGCTTGCTATGATTTGTCAATTAGCATTTAACCGGATGTAGACTAGCTGTTTTTATGAAAATGTTTCTCGTTAACTCAAACCCAGAACAAAAAGAATGATTCAGGGCTAGAAAATTCATAAGAATTTACGTCGTCTAAAAATAGTTTAATATAGGGCTACGATTTAAGATATCAGTAGTGTGTCTTAGATTCTGGTTCACAAACATCGAGTAAAGAGTGGCAAATAATAAAAAGTGATCCTCGCTGAGCTCAGCGTTTACCAAGCTAAGAGGTGACGTTATATTTCTCCTTATTACCTAGGTGTCTGCTAACACAGCAGTAATGCACTGACGTTTTTTATTTATCAGGTATACGTTTTATTGCTAAAAGTACGCTTTAAAAAAACACGTGTTTTTGAGGTTCATGCTTAAGGTTGCTTTTATTCATTGTGACGGTGTAGACTTAAACACATTTTTTCAAACCTATCAATGCATGTTCAGTAACAAAAACGGGAAAGATTTTTTTACATCTGCATTGCTGCTTTTATTAGGACGCTGCGGATGTTTCTGTAAAAACCATAATTATTATTTAAAAAAACATAAATAAAAACCATAAAAATTAGTGCGTACCGCACTATTTTTCTGCTTGATTTTTTTTTTCCGTAAGGCAATTGCCCGTGTACGGATTTTTTCATGTCATGGCTAAGTTTACTCCACTCCGGCATTTACCTTGTTTAAATTGGAAACCATGCAAACCAATTTAAGAGTGGCCGGTCTGGGGTTCGAACCCAGTCCTCCCGAATGCAAGGCAAAGGCTTTGCCACTAAGCCACCTTGCTCGGTGATCTTCTATAATCTAGCACGATTATAGCAGTATTGAAAATTATAGCAGCGTTTTGTGTTTTTGATTCTGCTATTAGTTTGTGAAGTGCTAAAGCGCGCTAAATTGAGTAAATCTATTTTCTCAATTGCTTACCTAAATATTCTGACTCGTTGCAGATTTCCTATAGTGCCGGCCGCAGTCGTCCTCTTTATTGTGGTAGTGGCACTAGTTGCTTTCGATACATTTCTCTTACTCGAGCAACGGCCCCACAAATCCTTGGGGAATATTTCAACAACTCATGGTACTCCAGCAGTAACCAATAAGACAACGATCAAGCATGCAATGACAAACAAGACAACGGCAAATCAGGCAACAACCAGCCAGAAAACCACTAAACACACAACAACTAAGAATAAAACTACTAAACACATATCACCTTCTAAACCAAGGCAAGAACTTGCCAACTGGTGTAACTACAGCTCAGAATATCTAACTGATTTGTCATACCGGCTTCTCTACGATCCCAGCCGCATTATAAAGTATATCAACCAGGCATCTTATGAAGTCGTCTTTACGGTAAGTCTTTTTGAATTAAATTTGAACTTTAAACTCTAACTAAGTGTTGCATCATGTAGGTGGTAGCCTTGCCAAAGACCAGCGACTTTTTTGGAGGTTTGGGAGGTGCTAAAACACATACTCCCCCAGACTTGGTGTTGTTCTGACGTTACTTCAAAACCACGAAGAGGCGTCTCCACGCTGTCCGCCATCAAAATTCCTTTTGCACTCCCCCCTCCGCAGCACCATATGATTAGTCCGGCTGAGCGAAAGCAAAATTAAGTTTAACTGATCTGATTGGGTGCGTCGAGACCCCGAGGACCCGGCTGCTCCTTCCCTCTCGTCCTTTTCCCTGGGCACCTCAATTTTGTTCGAACCTCTCCCACCTGGTTTAGTGTTCTACGTCGTCCGGCTTATCAGAGCCGCACGTCACACATGTCACTGTTCGCCTTTCTAAGCCAAAATGCTTTTGAATTGGCCGTGTCCGGCCAGCACTTGCGGTTGAGGTTTAGTTGAAGTATTTTTAGCATTGGCCTGTTGACGTTTTTTCAGCCCTTACTGGGACACTCGGTCATCTTTATGTCGTTGGTGGCGACGGTAAAGTACCTAGTCTTCTTATTTTTTAATTTTCTTATCCAGGTTCTGGTAGCAGGTCAGGGGGCAAACCCATACGTCTAGGCGGCAGGTCTCTTCGCCAATTTGAATGCTCCGTCAGGCCTGCAGCTGTTGAGCTACTGCGACGCGTGCTTTCACTCCCGCCTTCCACCTGCTTGATTTCCGACCTTGTATTGGGTCCCATACCTTAACAGCAAGGGTTTTATTCCCTTTTCGTGTAGGACGTCTGCGGTTGTCTGCGGCAAGACCGGCAGCTTCTGTGATTGTTTTAGCCATCATTTCACCTGCTTTATGGTTTGAGTCGCTGAGGCGTATTACTAGGTAGCCCTGTCCATTTTTCACCACTCCCGTACCGTAGCTCTGGAGGGGGCTTTGTTGGCCAGGTGCTGGTGGACGTTCTTAAAAGAAAAAAACGTGATATCCGTGCCCAGTTACGTGCCCGACTCTACAACCTTTAAGGCTGCATCCAGGTCCGTCGCGCGGACTGCGTCGACTCGCTTAGGCTCGTTTGCCTTCGGCAAATGTAGTCAATTAAGCGTTTCCGACCTATTCTTTGGCGCCAGGAGGGTGCGAAAGAACCTTCCTTGTCGGGGACGTATGACCGTTCTCGACGATGGTCAGTAGGAGACTAAAGTTCACCAACTTAGCCGCAAAACTCTCACCACAGCGGTTTTAGTAGCTGGATCTTAAGAGATGCCTGTTTGTGGTGGATGATAACGGTAGGCCTTGGTAAGAGAGACAACCAGTCAGTGGGCGTACCGAACCTTAACACCATGTTGTGTTGAGGAGTTACAACAAATACGCCAGTTAAAACCTTTTAGCGTCTGCCCCGCAATATATGACTCCCAACCGTGATCATAATTTCGTCAGGGTTTGTCCGCGGCAGGGGACATCGAACCCGCTATAGGTCTATGCAACAGGCTAGAACCCTCCTCGATTCGGCTGCCCTCACAGACTTAGAAGCCCGATTGGAAACAAGCCGCCGTAGAGCAGTTGCCATGTGTGGCCACAAGCCCGCCGAAGCTGGACACCAGAAAGAATGGTCAACAGCTCTATATAAGCAAAGGGTCGTAGACCTCATTGCGGGATGCACGACGGACGCCGACAAGGCCAGGCTGCGCGCCGTCTCCTCCAAGGGGGCGGGCGCATGGCTACACGCCATTCCCTGTGCCCGGATCGGTACCCTGCTAGATGATGAGTAGGTGAGGATTGCCGTCGGACTTCGGAGACGTCGTCGGGCCAGACGGACGCTACGAGCTGTCCTGTATCGTCAGCGCAGGTAGGCGAGCAAGACACCAAGCCCTGAATGAAATCTTCAGTCGAGCTTTACGATCCAGTGGTCTGCCGTGCATCCTTGAACACGTCGGACTAGACAGGGAGGGCGGCAAAGGACCTGACGGGCTGACCTTAACTCCGTTCGAGAGCGGATGCATGCTGGTTTGGGACGCAACAGTTACTGACTCATTAGCCCCTTCAATGATCAGTGCTGGCGCGGCCCGGGCTAGTCATGCTTCGGCTCTCGCCGAGGCAGGCAAGGCTAGAAAGTACCAGAACATCGGGTACCCGTACAGGTTTTATCCCCTTGCTTTCGAGACCCTTGGCGGGCCCGGTCAATCCACTCGAAGTTTGCTACAAAAGGTCAGGAAACACCTGACTCTAGCCAGCGGAGACAAACGAGCGGGCGATTTTCTCAGACAGCGCCTGTCGCTGGATGTGCAACGGGGCAATGCGGCCTCGCTTCGGGGCACTCTCCAGAAATGGCTGGTCCCTACACTGTGCACACGTTCGCAGGTAAGACTGAAAAGTGGTCAACATAGCGATCTGAGCATCTCTGTCTTTTTTTTTTCATTCATTCACTAATTAACGCTTCAAGTTTACCTTTAACTTCTTCCAACAGTACTCTGGCTGGGAAAAAAACTAACAATGGCACTCAAATGTCATGTTCCCACCCTGAATGATTGATTACATTGAATAAATGAACTTCTATACATTGACCCGCTTGTTTACAGCGTTAGCTGGTAACGGATTACTAAATGACGTGCTAAATTGTGTATTTTGGTTCGGTTTGAGTGGGATCTAAGTGAGCGTGCGTGGATAATTGTTTATTGGGGCAAGATATATGCTCAGAGGTGCCTCAATTACCTCTCCGAGCAGTCAGGCCGTCCTGATTGATCTTTTCGTGGCGTTCGAATCGACAACGTCACCGCCAGCGTCAGCTGTCCAGACATGTACGGTTACGGGTTAGTAAACAAGGGATCGTACTCAGGTGCTAAGATGCCGCAGTCTAGATGGCAGCACCGCTCACTACGCACTTGACGAACCGAATTCAAATCCTACACTTTTTGTTGGACGATTGCAAAATGCCGGTAAAACGCACTCCACCGCGTGCACGCTATGAGAGTGAAACGCCGAAATTGCCGGCATCAGTGTCAACTTGCCAATGAACGCATCATTGGAACCATGGGAACAGACGGTCGCGCAACACGCGTTGTTGGTAGACGAGAGAAGCGCGCTGCATCGAGTCCCATCGAGGACGTGCGATTAGAAGATTGCCGTGTTTCGCATAATGATTCCCCCGGATCAAGCGCGGACGAAGCAGAAAAATAAGCACAGTGTGATGAGGAGGGCGAGCCTGATGATACAGGGTATATTATAGTGCGCCGCCAAAGAAAATCGCAGGCGCGGAAGGTGGTTAGACCAGGCAAGATGCAGTAATATTTTCTGCCAGCCGCGAAAAGCTGCAGAATAGGTCTGCGACTATAATGTAGGCTACGTCAAGAGGAACATTGAGGAACTCCGCCTTACACAAACTAGAGAGATGGCTATTACTGTAGAAGACGAAAAGGATAGAAGCATCTTGCTGCCACCGCAAGAGCTAGCGGGTGTTAAACTATCTGCCAGAATAAGTGGAGCGCGCTCTTCTGAGAAAGGCAAGATGTCCAGTGTGCGCCCGCCAATCTCAGAAGCTATCATCCTAACTGCACTTAAATCGTCAGAAATAACTGAGATGGCTTGAGTTAAAACCAAAAATCCGACGAGCAACTGTGTGCCAGCAACTGAACAAGGTAATCTTGACATTCACTGGCAATCACTCTTCATCGAAGATCTGCTTAGGTATAAAGAAGCATGGAGTTGTGTTATGCTGCGACTCAATGCAGTGTTTTAGAGGCTACATCATGAATAAGTTTGCCGCTCTACCGCTGTGCGCCCCCGTAGAATACGTTCAATCGACTGATAACTTTTTGAAGCGCAGCAGCGCCCTCTCGGCGCCCTAGGGCTATCAGAGGAGAGATGAGTATGTAAATGAAGGAATTGAATCAAGTTACTCACTTCTTCCTTTAGTTCAGCAGTATGACGTATTGGTCCTTACTGAGACCTCGGCCACCAAACTCACATTCATCGCGGGTTGGTGTATAACGGAATGCCTGGGTGTACAAACAGAGAAACCGGGTAGAACAAGTGAGAAAAATGCAGCAAGCTTGCTGGCGCAAAAAATGTACCCCAGAGAAGATAACTGCGTAATCCTGACAGGAACCGTCAACATCATTGTAATGGATTCAAGGGGATTCATTTACAGGGCTCGATTCTAGGACCCGTGCTCTGGAACATAGCTTACGACGGGGTGCTCGAGATCCGAGGTTTCCCGTATGGGGTGGATGATAACGGCCAAGACCGAAAGAGCCCTGGAGAGCGCCGCCAATGAGGCCTTGTCAATGGTGTCCGAGTGGATAGAGTCCCATCACTTGAAACTGCCACCCGACAAGACGGAGGCGATGTACCTAACAGGCAGAAAGAGGACGACCGGCATTAACCTCGTGATGGCGGGCGACCGATAGAAATCAGAAAGAAGGTAAAGTACCTTGGGGTCATGCTAGACACTGGACTGACCGGATCGGCACATGTTAAGTACGTGGCCGAAAAGGCCCAAAGGGTCTCCCTGAACCTGACGCGGATCATGCCTAGAGTCGGTGGGGTGGCTGAGGTAAAAAGAAGGCTCCTGGCCTCGGTGGCCGAATCAACGGCGCTATACGCAGCCCCAGTCTGGGGGGACAAGGCAATGCGGACGGCGAAAAATAGGGGGGCACTAAGGCCGACCCAACGAACGCTGGCAATCAGGGTAAGCCGGGCGTATCGAACAGTCTCGACCGAAGCTCTCCTGGTCCTAGCCAAAATGCTGCCATGGGACCTCCTAGTGGCTGAACGAAGTAAAATGTGTCTTGACGAAGGTCTGGATCTCACCAGGGCCAGGAGTGCCACCATATCGGCCTGGCATGAGGAATGGGCGCAGGTAAGACCCGGTGTGACCACAGGGAGCTGGACCAAGAGTCTGATACCGGACCTCAGGGTATGGTATGACCGCCAACACGGGGAGCTTTCCTACTGGACGACTCAGGTTCTGACCGGACACGGCCAGTTCCAGGTCAAGGATCAAGAAGGCCATCAGCGATATCTGCGTACTGTGCGACTCTGGAGAAACGGACAACGTAGAGCATACTGTTCTGCGGTGTGATGCTCTCAGGGAAGCACGGGATGCAGCACCAACCGCTGTGAGAGGCCGACCCATCAAGGAGGTGGTCTCCCATATGGTGACTTTGGCGGAGGCATGGAGGGAGGCGACGAACTTGTTCGACGCTGTTTTGACACTCAAGACAGCCAAGGAAACGGCCAGGCGGGATAGGTTTGAGCGGGTCTCTCGGGAGAGTGGTCGAGACGAGGAGCCGAGGGAGGGGGGAGGGGGTGGGGAGCAGCCAGGCCCTCATGGTCTCGACGCACCCTTACAGGACGGATTACAAAATGGCATCCCCCTATCCAACCGCAGGTAGACATGCGGGATGATAGTCAGGGATAGAGCTGATTGAAGGAGAACGGCAGAGACGCCTCTCCCACGGCTTCGATGTAATGCCAAAGTAATCCGGGTTTAGTGGGTTTGCGAGTCTCACACTAGTCACGCAGGCTGCTAGTGGCGCATGTGCATCATGCATTCCCGAAACCTCCCAAAAAAAAAAAAAAAAAAAAGGATTCAAGTCCTTTAAAGGTAATTTTAACACTGTTAGATAAATTTATACTATGCCTCGGCATGTTGGACTTACACAAAGTGACTGTCCTATATAATAATCTAAACTGTCGTCTTGACAAACAAAGATGTTTAAGAACGGTATCACTTTTTTAGTCTCGGAAATGCATAATACACACGCGCTACTGGCAGCTTGTGTGGGACTCGCATCCACTAAAACCGATATCCTCCCGTCCAAGGCCCGGTATTGCATTGGCATTACTTCGACAACCCTGAAAGGGGATGCTCGCATTATAACGCTCGATGCGCCTAGCCAATGCTTGCCCGCCTTGGGGAGATGCGTCGAGTTCCTCCGGAGAGCCTAGCTGCTCCCCCTTCTCCTTGGCTCCTCCTCTTGACTGCCCCTCAAAGGAGCCTGGTCGTCTCGCCGCCTTAAGGTTAAGCATTTGATGGTGTCGTGATGGTGCCGAGGTAACGTCGACTCTTTGTCCAAATCGTCTCGTCTTTTATTATGGAGTCCACCACGTACTTCGGAGTCTTTCCCCTCAGCTCGGGCGTCGTAGAGGCACGTGCCCCCGCAAGGGCCGCGCAGTGCACGATCGTGTGTTCGACGTCGTCCGCGTCCCCGGAGGTGCAGAGGACGCAGATGTCAACCGGGGCGTTGCCGACGCGCATCGTAGCAATATCTGGAACTGGCCGTGTCCCGTGAGCACTTGTGTCGTGGTGCACGACAGCTTCCCCAGCTGCCTGTCATACCACCAGCGCAGATCCGGTATAAGTCGGCGGGTCCATTGACCGCCGGCGTCGCCCTGGGGAGTTCGCCATTCTTTGTTCCACGGTTCCAGTGTCTTCTGTTGTGCCGCCGCGAGGTCCCAGTTCCCGCCGAGGCGGCATTCGTTTCTCTCTCTTGCCAGGAGATCCCAAGGTAGCTGGCGGGCCAGTACTATCAGGGCTACCGTAGACACCGTGGGGTAGGCCCTGCAGCCTCTTATGGCTATACCCCGCAGCGCGACTTAAGTGCGACCCGGTTGCGCGCGGTCCGGAGGGCAAGGTCTGCCTAGAGTGACGCCGCAACGATCGCCAGAAGCCGCTTCCGGCTCTCAGGACTTCGCCCTTTTGCGGAAGGATCCGTGCAAGATTCTGCGCGACCCCAGCGACCTTGCGGGCGACGTAGGAGATATGCGCCGCACCCGTAAGTCCGGTGTCCAGGATGGCCCCCGGTACATGGACTTCTTCTTGATTGCTATGGGTTGGCCTGAGAGAGTCAGGTTGAGCCCCTTGTGCGCTTCCGCCCAGTGAGGTAAAGTGGCTTCGTTTTTTTGTGGCGCCAGTTGAAGGTGATGCGTTTTTTTTGTGAGAGGGAAAAATGCTTTTACGCACACCCAAAGCGGGTAGTGTAGGACTCGATGCCGATGTTGTTGGCATAATACCCACTAAAAACCTCTCACCTAAATGGCCTCAGGAAGAGGCGAGGAGCTGGAACCATTCTTTAATAATTGGTGCAGACCCCGATGTGCGCTCTGTTCACACAACCCTAAAGAAGAAGTAGGGGTTAGCTCCTATAGTTGAGTTTCCGTCTGGCTGTCATCTGCAAGGCCAGGTCATCGTCGTATGCTAAGGTTTCCACACCATCAGGTAGACCCTTCATTCGCAGGACTTCGTCGTATGCGATGTTCCAGAGAACCGGACCAATTACGAATCTCTGCGGGACGCCCGAACTCAGTTTGTGCTCGCTGTCTCCCGCTCTAAGAGTCCTGTCTCCTAGATAAGATGATAATATGCGGCGGAGGTAGGGGCGTTTCGCCAACCACGACCGGGCTTGAGTCATGATGCGCTTTGCGCGCACGCAGTCTGCGCAGGCAATCCCGATTTCTGGGCTCCACCAGTGTTCAGCAGAGGCTCTCCTCGGACCTCCTTGTCTGACCAGACCGCCAGACATAATATCTAGTACACACTTCCCCGCAGCTGTTACAAACACAGTTGTCATACTCGCCATGATACTCAGACCGTCTACATAGAGTGTGGTGCAAACCATGCACAACGTATCGTGTTATCACATGTCTGTTAGTACGACCCGGTCTTTTCCACTCTGTGTTTCTCATTGCGTTCCTCATTGAGTTCGGCCATCTTTACTTCCCATCTTTCAATGCATTCGTCAAAGGCCGCAGTGCGGGGGAGGTTAAAACGATGCCTCAAATCTTCCGTGAGGAGCGGACAATCTACAAATAAGAAAATAAGCCGGTTGCGCGTTGTTGTGTAGAGTCCTAGAGTCCGTTTAAGAAGGCTGATTTTACTTGGTTTAGTTGATTCAGGTTTCTCGCGGTCAGATGCTCCTATATTAAGTCAATTCCGTAAGTGGCGACAGGAGCAACTTTCAAGTCGAAGAGGCGGATAGCCCTGGCGGGGGATAGATGGTGGGCTTTAGATAGACGTTGCTTTCGTAGCTTCTTGTCCTAGAGACTCGACCATAGGTCGCAAAAACGATATCACTTCTGGCATCTCGCAGTACGTGGGTTATATCTACAGCTGAATATTTTACATTCGTCGCTTTAGGGAAAATCTACGTTTGACATATTAATCACCAATGCTTTATGTAATGTCAGGTACAGAGAGGTGCAGGCGAAGACTCCGGCGTTTGGTGCACGGTGGCACCTACCCGTTGCAATGAAAATATCATTTCAACTGAAATCTACATACCGTGGGCGGCCTCGTTTGAGTTGCAATCTCAATATCAGCATTCTAAATGTTACTTTGCAAAGCACATACCAGTGCCAGATAGGACTAATGTGGAATCTTGTGCCTCCAGCATTCGAAGTATCATTACTTGGCGCTCGGCCAAAGCGAACAGACAGAAAGTACGCTCTGTGGTACAATCAGAAGTGCGCTTCTTGCAAACATGATATGATTCAAGCATACAATCTAGCAAAAATACGTCCAGTTTTTTTATTAGATAAAAGTTATAAAAAAACGCTTTAAAATGACACAAAGAACGAAAAAAACAATGCAATCTGCTCCGGGAAGCGTAGCAACAGCCTTATAAGTGGCTACATACAGACAGGCGCGTTACTGCGTGTCCTATCCCGCATATTAAATGTTCATTTCCATCAAATGGTAGTGTCAGTGTGGGACGAGCGTACCACTGAAGCCCGTCAAGCCCTGTCGCGGCCTTTTAGCAATTCCGAGTTATCGACTTCATAATAAGGGCTCCGGGCCCGATTTGTTAACAAATGAGTATCTCGGACAAGCGATATACCTTACGCCCTGCTTAACTACACATTTTAGTCGTATTGTTAGTTTCAGTCGATTATAAAATTTTCTTGAGGTTAACAGAAAGCTCCCGGAGCTTCAACAGAAGGAGCCGGTCAACAATGACCGCATGTGCCGTACGTCTAAGTTTTATACATCGGGTACTTCGAAGTAAATAAAAAAAAAAATAAGAAGTAATTGTTTTTACTACTTCGCACTAGAGGGGCTTATCCCTTTGCTGTGTTCGTAGACTTTAAAGCGGCATTTGATGTGGCCGCACGAACGATTATGCTTGACAAGCTGGCTTTTATTAAGCGGTTAAAGTATTCGATGAATATATTAAAACTTCATAAAGGCACTTTTCAGGAAGAACAAGTTATCATAGATGGTGTCGAGTCCTACCATGTGGAGGCTCTACGTGACAAGCACCCCTGCGCACCAACGGACTTGAAGTAAACTGATCCCCCTGCCGAAGCTTCCTCTGCGAATAGCTTTTACGTGTCAAGAGAAGATATATACCGCGCAGTAGGGAGCTTTTCTAGAAGCTCCGCTGCTGGCCTCGATTTTACTGGACCAAGGCTTCTTCAAGATTTACTTTCTCGAGCAATTGGCAAACGGGCGAAGGCTTTGGCCGAATTTTACTACGAGGGGAGCTACCAACAGATCTCTTGCCAATCATATTTGGAGCGAGGTTATTTGCTTTGAAAAAAAGGATGGCACAACCCGCCCCAAGGTGCATGCTCATCTACACTACGTAGGATAGCAGCGAAGATTGCCTGCTGGAAAAATGCGTTGCAAATTGAAGAAGCAGTAGGTGAACACCAGCTTGGCTTTTGCTACTAGAAGTGGAACAGAAGTGGCAATCCATGCCGCTCTTCTTCACGAGCCTATCTTCAATCCAGGTCAGATAACATAGTCATGGTCCAACTAAACTTTTAAAACGCTTTCAATACCGTTCGACGTGACCATCTTCTAACGGCTGTTGTTTCGCATGCGCCTGATCTATACCATTACATTATGCAGGCTTACAACTCATTGGAGCTACATTTTAACGATGTATGTGACTTTATCGCTAAGCATGTCAAAGGAAAGAAGGAAGAACCGCGTTTTACAAGAAGCAGAGAGCTCCTAATCGTGGTTGAGGCTGAAGAAGATAGAGCCACGCTACTATCGCTTCAGGAGTTAGCCAACGTAAAGGTATCCGCGAGGATCAGTGGAGGCCGATCCACAGCGAAGGGTAAAATCTCCGGTGTGCATCCCTCAATATCGGAAGCTACAATCTTGGCTGCTCTACAGTCTTGTGGGGTTTCCGAAGCAATACGGGTGAAGACTAAAGACCCGAAGACGAATATAGTATCGACCTCCGAACAGGTTATTTTGACATTCGCGGGCGGAAATTTTCCAGCGGAGGTTCGGTTAGAGTTGAAACGCCACGGAGTCGTTTTATGTCGGGAACCCATGCAATGTTTTAAGTGTTACAGCATGGATCATTTCGCAGCCAACTGTAAACTTCTTAATCTGAGATGCAGAAAGTGTGGCTCCACTGAAGCACCTGAGAAAGGATTGCAAAGCCCAGGCTCGGTGCAGCTTGTGTTTTGGAGAACACGAAGCCACCTGGGGCTCATGTCCACATAGACTAAAGCGCATGGAATTATTACAAAAATCGTCTCAAAATAGCATTGGGAAGCGCTTGGATGCCCCGTTAATACCACTCTGTACACCTGTGGGCCACATACAGTCATCTGATGACTTCTCAAGGCGCACTTTGGTCCTCGGTAGTACAAAATGGGATCAAAGTCAACGACCCGAACCACCGAAGGATCCAGCACTAACAAGTGCTCCATCTGCGACCGTCGATAAGAATTTGAGTGAGCAGCACGTGCCGCTGCTGAAAATGGAGGATATAGTGCAACAGGTGACTTCAAAGATTATGTTGATGTTGAAAGATATCATCACGCAAACAGTGGCTAGGACCATTCAGGAAGTTATCCCGAGCAATCTGGGAGGGCTGATGGGCGCCCCGTCAGCCGCCTCGCCTTTACTGCAAGCCACGACCAATGACGCTGATAGCGCCAGACCTACACGACAGGACAGAAGCGCAGATCGTGCAACGACATCTTCCTCATGCTTCAAGTTGACCTGACATCTGAAGACAACGGTGAACAGGCCCCTTGCGTACGAGAACCGGCAGAACCAGCAAAATCCAGTAGTGGGTGCGCGTATTCAGATAGTAATGTGGAACTGCGAGGGGAGGGGGGTGTTCGATCTGCTAGGGGACGACGCATACAGAGGGATAGACATTCTTATTTTGACGGAGACCTGGGCGCGAGAGCAGTTTGATATACGGGGATTCTATGGGTACCATGCACTGGCGTCTTGTAGAGAGGGTCCGGGTAGGCCAAGCGGGGGAGTATCAGTTTTTGTTAGACCATTGGTAGGAGAAATGAACGTAAAAATAGTAGCAGAAAATATGATTGCAGTAGCTTCACCGAAACTAGAAATAATGGCCACCTATGTGCAACCGACGGGGACGGAGTCAACGGAAACGATGATTGAGCGCCTCTTGCTGGGTATAAAAGCGTTACTGAGAAAGGCTCCAATAATTATAGGCGGGGACTTTAATGCGGGATTAGACAGAATTGATTCGTAAAGAACGGTAGCCTTGCTAGACGTACTGGATAAAATCGGCTGCTGGGTAGTCAACAGCGCGAATGTGTTTACATATGAATGCCACTCTGGTTCGTCAGTTATTGACCTATTTGCAACAGATATGGATAGAAGGGACATAACGTTTGCAGGGGAAAACAATCCATTACAGGAAGGGGCGGGACTTAGAAAGCATATACCGATGGGCATCTGGGTGAAAATTAAGGGGACTGTTCAAGAACGGGGAAGGGGGGAAGCTCAGGAAGAAGGCTTAACGTTAACACTTTATTACAGGGGCTTAACAAACTTTTTCCGGTGCCAGAGGCGATACACATAGATTGCTACGAACGCAGCCTGGTAGGTTTATTGAATTCTGCGATACTACCGGTGCAGAAAAGAAGCGAAAGACCTTGGTTTAGTGAGCGGTGTAGGATGGCCAAGCAGGCCAATAGGTTGACGCGGGAATACGTAAAATTGTTCCGGTTATGCGGCCGTTGGCCTCGTCGGTTAAACGGTTGGTTAAGGCATCTTATAAAGAAGGAAACCAAAGGTACTGGGAAAAGAAAGAATGGGTAGCAATAAGGGAGGCTGAAGTACGGTTCATATACATGGCTGAGGCGAAAGGGGAGGAGGCAATGTTCAGTAGAGACGGGCAGGCTAGTCGGACATTTTGGGAGGAATTTGGCCGGGTCGGATACAACCCCTAAAACGGTGGTAGAATATGAAGGCCCCTGGGATCAAACGACAGAGGAAGCTAGGGTTTGGATAGTGAGGGCAATCACTCTTAGGGAAGTAATGGGAACAATCGACAAAGCACCACGGGGGAAAACGCACGGAAATTATTTGATAAGGAATGAACACATGAAAGATACCTTAGTTCTCGCGCCATGCTGGCAAGCTCTATTCAATAAATGCTTAAACACTGGGGAAATTCCACAGGCCTGGAGGGAAGCGACATTAATTGTCATTCCCAAAGGAAAGGGTATAGAAACGGAACCAGAGGCTTGGAGGGGAATGGCAATAAAGAGCTGCCCATACAAGATATTCTCAGGAATAATAGCTAGGAGATTGGAGTCTTTCTTAGAGGAAAGGGGGGTAATACCAGAGGAACAGCATGGATTTAGGAAGGGAAGGTCAACTCACTAAGCAATTGAAGGGCTGCTCGGAGCAATATGGCATACTCTGTCCAGGCCAAAGAATTGCCTTTATGCTGTGTTTGTAGATTTAAAAGCGGCGTTTGGCATAGCGCCAAGAGATAAGATAGTTAAAGAGCTAGCTAAAACGGGAGTGCCGGGAGCAATGCTGAGGGTGCTCATCAGCATCTTAAAACAGAACACGGTGCTGATTGACAACGGGGTTGGCATTGCGGGGGAGGTAATTCAAACCACAGGTGTCGCGCAGGGCGATGGACTGAGTCCACTACTGTTTTCCGTTCTTCTGGGTGGGCTCCCCGAACAAATAAGGACGGGCTGGACTCGAAAGTGGGCCAAGATTTTAATGTACGCAGATGATGTAGTAATCTTCAGTTGTAGCCTTTTCAGAGTGAAGCAAGCAATGGATCGGCTAGTTACATTCATGGATGAAATGGGCTTGAAGGTAAATTGGGAAACATATAGTAGTCATGAAATTCCGAAGGGGCGGCCGTCTGGCCAGGGATGACGTACTTCAAATCAGGGGAAAGGAATTAAAATTTGTAAAAAAAATCACATACCTAGGGCTCACCTTAACAACAAGGGACAGTAGTTTTCGATCACACGTCTAGGAGAGGGTTAGGAAGGCCACTATCGCAGCCGCGGCAATTAAATGTCCACATAAGCTTTTGGTCGATGGAGCAGTAGCCCTTTTTGAGATACAGATAGCGCCCATCGCCACATATGGCATTTCACTAATATGGGAAAAGGTGGGAGTAGACGAATAGCATTTAATCGATGGGGTAAGTTTTTCTTTCTAAAGAGGGTTTTTGCGCTTTCAAATACATGCAGAAATAGGGTGGTCCACGTGTTTTAAGGTAGCCCACTGCTACAAAAACAATAGAATCTGAAGAAGACGTGCGCCATTGACGTTTATATGCGAAATTGGCGAACCAAAATTAGCGAGGTAGACATAGGAATTTATGGGACAGCAGCAATGAGAAGCACTGGGTGGAGGGCTAGCGGGGTGAAAGATCGCCATTTAACAACGGCCTTTGCAGCCTACGGATTTCATTACGTTCTATTCAACGTGGAGGGCTTCCATGAACCACAAGACGAATGTCGATGCAAAGAATGCTGGAGTAAATGTGATAAATACCATGTCGCGGTTTGTCCGGCGGTTCGGTCCATAGCAGAACTGGCAAAACGCTAGATCGATTGTTGTGTGGAAAACTGTGATGTAACATAAACACACTTACCCAGCCCGGGTGTTAATAAATAAATACGTATGCAGGCTTACAGAAATCCAACTCAACTGCTGTTGTGTCTGGGCATATTCAGATGGACACGGCTGTCGGCTCGACGCTACTCTGTTGTGGTTAGGCATGTTTAGGTAGACACCCGGCTGTCGGCTCGGCGCCACTTGCGGGCGGATGTGCGGTAAAAGGAGTAGGCAGGAGAAGGTGCGAGAAGCGTCCAGACGATTCAATGGAAGCGCCTACTCGGACCGAATCGATTCTACCACATTCGAGAACAATCTAAGGGGCAATAAATACAGCGGACATAGAGAGTCAGCAAGCCACTCTACTGGTGACAGCAGGCAATCGTGTTTTCATTCCTTACGTACTCGGCTAGTCTAAGTTCAATAGACTAAGTCCTCAAGTCAGAGTATGTACAGTTCACGTACATATTAACTGCGATGATGGACCACGTCATACTCTCGCAGTCAGATTTGCAGCAGGGCGACTCATTAGGTCCTCCACTGTTTTGTCTTGCCATCAACGAGCTAATAGACTCTCTTGAATTCCCGCATAAGGTATGGTATTTGAATGATGGCGTACTAGCTGGTGACCCTGTTACGGTAGAAAGAGCAGATATCTAGTGTTCCTATTAAGGTCCTGCTCCTTGACAGCACGGGTAAACCACCTGCTCCGTGGGATTGATTTATCGCAAGACTTTAATATTTTAGAACAATTGAACACCCTCACGTTAAAGTCCCTGTCTTCTTTACTTAACCTAAGTTTACCAGAGGCAGCTCGCAGGCAAGCCCTTCTGCCCGTGGCAAAAGGAGGTCTAGGCATTCCAAACGCTGTCTTGATCGCGGGTCTCGCGGTGGTCGCCTCGATGTCTAATGCCTGGCAAAGGGCATCAAGGATACTAGATTCCCTAGCTGTCGAACTGTTAGGTACTGTACTAATGAGTTCCAAAGAATGTCTCTTAGCACGCACTGGAGCACCGTTTCCGGAGGATCCGATTTCCCAGTCAAGCTAGACCGCGCCATTGGAGGATATACAGCTAGCCAATCTTTTCAATTTGGTAGAAGACGACGTAGACAAAGCACGGCTTCGAGCAGTTTCAATGGTCAGTCACGGCGCTACCCAGGCTGGTTATGCTGTTTTGCAGGCAGAAAAAAAAGTGTCGGAAGTATACATCTATCGGAGACTATGCATTTTCGACCTGCCTTTGAGACCTGAGGGTGCCCGGGTAAAATGAGTAAGGGAGTTATTGCTAAGATATGCAAGTGTCTTAGATTGGCCACGGATAACCTACGCGCTGGTAAATTTTTTAAAGGCTCTTATTGGATATACAACGTGGCAACGCCACAGCGGTGCTTGGCACTTTGTCCAGGTGGTCGACACAAGGCCTGGACCTAGGGCTCATGTAGTCTGTAGTCACGTTCTTTGGGGGACAAGTCTCTACACCCCGTTATGAAAAAGTGGTGACATCGCTAAACACATAACGATCTTACAGACCCATTGATGTCTCCCAAGGTAATAATCTTAGCTCCCAGCTGTTTTCGGCGATGGTGAGCGACCTTCCTGAAGAGATGCAGAGTTGGCACTCACAGGTAGACGTCCTTATGTATGCAGATGTTTTGGTGCCATGCTCTCGCAGCTGATTTCATTTGCAACAATCCCTTGCATAACGTCCACCGAAACTAATTGGACATAAATCAAACAAAAATAAGAAAGTTGAGACGTGGAGACAAATTGGCTGGAATCGACATACTTCGCGTAGGTTTAAAATCTATAGAACGTGTCTCATACTTCTCATACCTAGGGGTCGTGTTCGCGTCTCGAGGTACTAACTTCTCAAAGTACATTGATAAACGAATTCGGAAAGATCTGCAATTCCTTCATAGTATTCGAGACTCTCATAGACTATCAATGAACGTTGCCGATTTTCAACCTGAGCATTGCGCCTACTGCTTCTTACGGTATACAGGTGATATGCCCTTATTTATCGAAGTTAAACTTTAAGGCGCTTGACCAAATCAAGGCCACTTTTCTGAAGAAGGCGCTAGGAGTCAATTGCATTAGTCTCAGCAGGTTAGTCTATTTAATGCCATCGTCTCCGGTATTTGTTGAAGATTTACAAAAAAAAAATACACGTTTTACCGAAAGCTGCAGCTTTTAACAAGTGCATGTCTGAATGGAAGAATAAGATGGCATATATTGACCAGCTCGTTTAACCCAATTCAACAAGAAAGGAAACATTCTACCCAAGCATGATTTGATCCTATGCAACGCCCCAGTTTTTTATAGTAGTAATTTTATTAACCAATAATTGGTTTACGAATATACATCATAGACATCGCATTTCCAGAGTTGAGACAACGGAATTGCTGTTTCACAACAAGGTGATATAGATCACACGGGTAGCCACAAAGTTTACACATACACTCCGCCGAGATTTCATGAAACTTGTAGCGCGCACAGATCTTCAGATGGAAGCCGTGGACGGCAATTCTGATGATTAGATGCCGATTCGCATAACTGCAGGCTCTTCACAAATCCGACGTCGTTGCTCTCGTTTCATAAAACAGCGGGTCGATGTCGGCCATCTGATTTTCCCAGGCTAAGACGTGTTCTCAAAAAACCGTCGTCTTCGGCAGGTTGTACATCCCCTGTAAGTCCTCAACGAATAACGGCGACGATGCCAGTAAGTACACTAACCTATTCAGGCTAGTGCGGTGGACCTTCAACGCTTTTTTTGAAAAACTGGCTTTAAGTTGATCAAACGCCTTTAGGTTCGATCTCGTGAGATACGGCCAGATCACTTTTTTTTTTTTTTTATTGTGAGGTTGGGGAAAAATGCTTTATGCACACCCAGCGCAGTTATCACTGTCCGGGCGTGTAGAAGCGCGTAGGTAGTGTGGGACTCCCCGATGGCATGGGGTTACCCACTAAAAAACCCTAGTCCTCACATTTACCCCCCAGGGTTCGGTACTGTTTGCCAGTTCATCAAGGCCCTGGGGGGGGAGTCGTCCGCTCTACATCTACGACATGGCCTCCGAGGCCTGTAAGGACGTCTCACAATCTCTTCTAGCGAGTGAAGCGCGTCTTTCTTTCTCTAGGCAGGTTTTTTCTCTGACGATCCGGTCGAGGTATGACGCTCCTTCTCTCCATGATTGGCCTGACGTCAACATCGATGTTATGATCGTTTTAGTGTCAGCTCCAGCTAGTACATATTTGGAGGTCTGTCTGAGGTTCGAGAGCCTTGGGCATCCTGCGACCGTGTGGTCCACGTCGTCAGGTTCCCCAGTTGTGCACAAAACACAGATGTCTGAGTAAGACTTGCCTATTCTCATCATGTACGTTTGGAATTGGCCGTGTCCCGTTACAGCCTGTGTGGCGTAGAATGATAATGAGCCTTGGCCTGGGCCGTTGTACCATTCATGCAAATCACTGACGAGGTGGCGGGTCCAGCCCGCGCGTGAGGATAGGGCACGCCATTCCTCCGCCCAAGTCTGCATCGTCGCCTTCCTTGCTTCGTTGTAGTCAGTATATCCGTCCCTTCGCTTGGTGCTCCTCTGTCCTGCCAGGAGGTCCCATGGGAGCATTCTGGCTTGTACTAGCGCAGCCTCCGTGCTGACGGTTCTATACACTCTGCTGACACGTATCGCGATTGATCTTTGAGTCGACCTAAGGAGCTGCCTGTTGCTGATCGTGCGGAGGGCCATGTCAGCCCACACTGACGCTGCGTATAGTGCCGTGGATTCCGCCGCCGACGCTATCAATATTTTCTTCTCCAAATCCGCGCCTCCCGACCGAGGCAGGATTTTAGCCATTGCCCTAGCGATTGTATGCACTTTTTTGGATATGGCCAAGATGTGGGCGCGGCCCGTAAGGCCGGAATCGAGAGTGACTCCTAGATATTTTGCCGTTTTCGACAGCATGATAGCGTGGCCGTCCAATGTCAAGTGAATGCCGCGGGTGCGTTTGCGACCTGACAGGTAGATTGCCTCAGTTTTTTTCTGGAGCCAGCTGAAGGTTGTTTTGTGCCATCCACCGAGAAACACAGCGCATGGCGTTGTTTGCTGTGGCCTCGAGTATGGTCTCATGGCGTGCTGTTATAATAAGTGCCAGGTCGTCTGCGTAAGCCAGCGTTTGTGCCCCTGGCGGAAGGTTTGGCAGACGCAGAACATCGTCATATGCCAAATTCCACAGAGTTGGGCCGAGTATAGACCCCTGTGGGACCCCGGCGGTGATACTAAACGTGCCATGATGTGTCAACAGGTGGCGGTCACTCAGATAGAAGGAGATGATGCGAACCATATAAGGAGGTATATTTCGTCGTTCCATGGCCTCAAGAATTTTCGCCCAGTTGGCGCTGTTGAAGACGTTTTTGACGTCAAGAAGTATCAGTAAAACAAACTTCCTGGTGTTGCGAAAGCTTCTGTGTCCTCTATAGCCTTCGTGAGACGCTCTTGGATGATGTTTTCAAAAAGCTTGCCAATAGTGTCTAGGAGGCAAATTGGTCTGTAGGTACCTGGGGTGTGCTTGGGAATCAGGGCTAGAAAGGAGGTCTTCCAGGCAGGTGGGAAGAACCCCTCCCGGAGGAGATGGGTCGCGGTATCTGCGACTATTTTCGGATGCTCTCTTGCCATAAGCCGGATCACCCCAGGAGGGACACCGTCAGGACCCGGTGCTTTGCCAGGGGCGAGGCGCTCGGCTGCCTGAAGGACCTCGTTCTCTGTGACGAGCGGAATGTCTGCTGGGTCTATATTGGTATAAGTTACTAAAGGGCGAGGAGCATGCGACGGGAAGAGTTTCTTGACTTGGCGGAGAGTTTCTTCTTGTGTAAGAGGGGGTGGAGATGCCTTGAGTTTTTCCCGGACTATCCGATAAGGAATTCCCCAGGGATCATGTTGTACAAGATCGATTAGAGCCCTCCAACATTCCCGTTTCGCTGTCCTGATTTTTTGGCGAAGAGTGTTTCTTGCTGTTCGGTATATGTCTAGTAGTGTGTCCTCCCGGGCCAAGGCAATATGAAGTATGTGCTCGTGTTCACCGTTTCGGCGTCTTCTCGCAAGCCAGGTTCGAGCCCTCGTAAGAGTGCGCTTGGCACGTATGCATGCTAAGCGGGCCTCCTTTATCTCGGATGTCCACCATGGCTGTGGGGAGCGTCTACCAGTGCGGCGACGCGGCGGGCCGCCTGCGGCCCTGCACGCCTTTATTACTATTTGCGTTAGGTCTTCCGGAGAGGGTTGGGAGTCTTGATACATGTTGAGTTGTGCAGCTATGTAGCGTTTTAGCTTGTTGATGTCTAGATGTCTCATCTGCCAAGTTTTTCGGCTCGAAAGTGGCTGTCTAGGTGCCCCGTCGTAATCGAAGACTATGTATTGGTGGTCACTGAGCGTTTCGGCGTCTGTGACGACTCTCCATCCGTTAATCAGACAAAGGGAAGCATTGTTGGTAAGTGTGAGATCAATGAATGACTCTTGTCGACCTCGGACGAATGTCGGAATGTTCCCGTCGTTAATAACTGAGAGATCCGAGTTGGCCAGCCAGTCCAGTAGTAGGAGGCCCCGGGACGTGGGAGCGCGGGAGCCCCATAGAGGATGTGCCGCGTTGAAGTCACCTGTCAGAAGTAGTTGGTGGGGGTTGAGAGATGTAATGAGATCAGTGAGTGATGCGAGGTAGTCGTTAAATTCCTCTAGTGTGCGGTTTGGTGAGAAATAGCAGGAGAGAACATATGAGCCGCTGCCTAGGTGAATCCATGTGCACCCAGAGCAAGCCCCGTTGCCCGAGACGGAGACCTTTGGGTCCTGTCCCGTCCACCATATTGCTGTGTCTGCTGCGGAATCAGCATATTGGTTTGCTCGTGTTGATGCAATATTAACGTTGGGCTCTGACATGAGGCATAAGGATATCTGGTTCTCCTGTACGTACACGTTAAGAGCGTCATGAGCGGCTCGGCAGCGGTTTAAGTTTACTTGTAGGATCTTTATTTTGATAGCTTAGTTTTAGATCGTCTCTGGACCGTGGTCCAGTCTGATCTGTTGTTCTCTCCTGTTTCTGCCTCACTTGACGCAGGTGCGACCGGAGGAGTGTCGCTAGAAATGGCCTCCTTTTCGACGAGCTCAGCTTCCGGTTGGGAGGGGGCCCTTGACCCGGAGGGTCCGCCACTAAGCTCCACTCTCTCTGCCTCGGGGCGCTTTGTTGGCATGTAGGGCTGTTGCCCAGCCTCTGTCCTGCATTTTCGCTCACGGAGTACCAGCTCTCTGTACATCGGGCATGACATCGCATCCGCGCGATGACCCTCAGTATCGCAGGCTATGCACTTCATGCTCGCCGAGGTGCAGTCTCTTGTCTTGTGCCCAATGGTCCCGCAACGCAGACAGAGGAATCCCTCGATGGGTTTCTCAAGTGCGCAAGCTTCCGCGCGATGGCCAGGGCGCTGGCAGCGGTGGCATATTGGAGGCCTGTACCATAGATCTGGACGACAGTTGCGGCCTGCCAATCTGACTGACGTGAGCTTTGACAGACGTCGGGCCAATGGGGCGGGTAATCGCGCCAAGGCGTACCAGCGCCCGTTTCGACCTTGACGGGGTTCGGTAATTGCGACCAAGGAGTGATCCGTCACTCCTAGGTACGCGGTGAGGTCGGCCTTTATCTGGGACTCGCTCGACAGGGGGTTGATACCCCATAATGCGACCTCTAGGGTAGGGTCAAATAGCTTGGCAGAGGCCTCCAGTCCCGCGTCGCGGATTTTAGTACTCAGCCGTTCTCCTGCTCCTGGTGTGATTTCACCCAGTCAGATTGCTACGTCCCCGCTAGATGTCTTCTTCACTTCGCGAATAATAGTGTCCGCCGCAATGTCTGCATTAAGGTTTTCTCTGACGGTCCGCAGCGTGTCAGCGAAGGTTTTGCCATTGCCGACTTTAACTAGTATTGAGGTTGTATGTCTATAGGGGGCGGGTGGAGGTGTTCGTGGCTGGATACTTGGTGGCGGTCCGGTGGGCCCTGCTTGAGCCGTGCGGGTTTTGTGTAGCGCCAGTCTCCCAGGAGTGGGTGACTGAACCACCAGCATTGCTATTATTCGGGGAACGTGATGGTGCGCATATCCGGGGGAACGTAGAGGAGGGGCAGGGTGTCATTCGGAGTTTGGTCTGTCATAAGGAGGATTCGGTGTATAACCGCTCGCATCAGAGTCAAAGATGTTTCATCCGTAGTGGCATCCTCGTGTTTTGGTGGCAGGATGCCTACTACTAATCGATGTCCTTGCTGGGGGGTAGGCGCGGAGCCGGTGATAGTCTCCACAGCCTCGCCCAGGACTACGGCAGTGCCGGGAGATGAAGACGTTATGGATTGAAGCGAGGGATAAGCGGCTAGGAGCTTTTGGAAGAATCCTATGTTCGGAATTTCTCCCTGTCGGACCAGAAGGCCTCGGATCCCTTTGTGAGTCACGAAGTCTTCCAGTGATAGCGGAACTCTTGGAGTCGCTGTGACGGGCCATGGAAGCTTTGCTACTCGCAGGTAGTCTTCCGCTGTTTGAGCGTTTGGTATCTGCTCGTCCAAATGTGCCTGATGAGCTGCATTTGTTTCTGCCGCGCATTTGGGGCATTCGCCCACGGACAACTCTAGGGGAGGAAGCCCCGCCTCTGCACTTTTGTTCCTCGCGCTTAATGCCGCGTCCCTTTCCTCCTTAGCGGCGTTAACGAGATCAAGAGCCTCGTCACGTTGGGCTACAAGCAACGCCAGCTCCTGTTGCATCTTGAACTGGCATTGGTCCGCGCCAAGCGGGGCTTCCCGTAACGCCGTCAGGATTGTCTCGGCTGCCGATTGCACCTCGCGGAGGTCGAGTTGTATTTTTTTGCGATAGGTATTTGAGTTCCTTAAGGGTGTTCCTTGGCTCGCAGTGGATCGCAATATTAGCGCAGTCCTCAGCAAGAGCATCATAGGCGTCTTCAAAGGCTTGTCGGGCCTCCTCGTCTACTCCGGAAGCACGGTGTCTGAGTCGAGGGCTGAGAGGGGGTGGAGTGTCTGCTTGCCGTTTGCGGGTGTTGATGGGTCCGGCGTGGTCATGGTTCGTTTCGGCAAGCACCAAGTCTGTGACCATTTCTTCAGGGTCGGGGTCGAGGGCGGGCTGTGTAGGGACAGTGCGAGTTTCGCTAGGGAGACGGGGTAAGGTTTCTTTGGTGGTCAGAGAAGGGTCGGCGCGCGTAGCGCTAGAGGTGGGGGCAAGAAGGTCCTGTTGCCGAAGCGACTTGGGGATTGGGGAGCGTTGTGGTGGCATCGTTCCGGCCGATCACCTCCTAAGAGGGAGGATGTGATCGGGAAGAGCTTGTTGTTCTCCGAGCAACGATGTCTCGCTCGCTGTTGTGTTGTGATCAGAAGCTGAGATATTGCGGATCAAAGTTTCTTAGTAAGTCTTAGAAAATAAAGTTATTCCCTCTTTCAAGGCGAGAGTTTCGAAGGACGCCGGTGTCTCCGTTATAAAACGTCTCCCTGTTGGGAGGGGCTTTTTTCACACAAAAGCCGCTTTAAGATAGCCGCATCGGTTTCCTTTTAACTTTCACCAATGTGCTCGTTGACACCTTATCCGTGTCTTGTAGCTGAAAGGTGTGTATATAAGTGCGATCGTGCTCTGAAGTATCGGCCGGCCTATTCACCAGTCTATGGCTGAGATGGACCTACCAAGTATGTCACCGGAGATATGCTCAGGCGAATGTAGTAAGTAACTCGTGCTGGCTCTTACGGCCCGTATGGAAAGCTTGGCTCACCTTAGCTGGGATGGCAGTGTATATTTGACAAGAGATGCCCTTTCTGCGATTGTATCCGGTGTGTCTCCTTCCCTACAGAGAGGGCTGCGTAGGTGACCTCGCCGGGTGGGCTGCACCCGTGGCGCCGCCCTGGTGGTCGGAATCGGAACTAACTCTTACCACTGCGCTGGACACCGCCAAAGGCGACGGACGCGTTTGTGGTAGCTCCAGACACCCAGTAACACGACACCGCACAGACACTTATCACCAAATCACCAAATTCACTCGAAATCCGTCTCGAAAACACACGAGAGCGCGTGACCGCACTCGACGACTGTCAGCAGACGACTGGCCAGATCACCTGAACACCGTAAAATGCTGTGGGTGCAATCTTCAGGTTAAACAGGTTAACGGCACCGTCCATCGACAGTCTGCATGGGTCCTTGACACTGTAAAAGGATTGTAGGCTTTTTCGGACTCTTTCTTTAACATGCCTGGAGAAGTTTGTGCCACGTGAAGAAAACACGACCCTCAGGTAGGGAAGTATGGAACGATTTCGACTATTTCTGAATCCAGTCGGAGCTCATCGCTTTTGACCAGTCTTTCTCCTCGTCGGAATTTCATCGCTTTTGTCTTGCTCGCATTGATCTCCAATTTGTTCCGGTTTACATAGCCCTGTAGAGTTACAAACGACTGCTGCTAGTGAAAGCGACTTCGGGAGAACAATACTAAATCATCGGCATACATACGCGTTTCCACTTGTGGATGCCGACTATGTATTTCTGCCGGGAGATCGCTTACCAACATTGAGAACAACAGAGGACTCAGGTTATCACTCTGAGCAACACCGGTGGTCTGAGTGATTGACGCGTGCTTAACAGCCCCATCGTCTATTATTACCAGTCCGCCGAGATTTCAAGAAACTTCTCGGAAGATCTCTTGCAAGATGCTTCTAAGAAGCTCAGTGGGACTCTACTATGTGCCAGCATATCAAGGATGATTGTCCGCGAAGGCCGTATCAAAGGCCGTCTTGAAGTCTACGAACACGGCGAATAGATAATTTCCCCTGACACTAAGTGTACAATTCACCGAGCTTAGAAGCACGGCGCACGCAGTCATTGTTGATCTGCCTTTTCTGAATCCGTGTTGTTGCTCAGGAAGTGCCCCGGTAGTTTCTAAAAATACTTCCAGGCGACGGGTTAAGATGGCCGACAGAAGTTTATTTATTACGCTCTTTTTCGTTATTTCTCGGTAGGCGATGGAGCCAGCGGGTCTCCCTTTCCCTTAACAATGATACTAAGAGGACTGGTCCTCCATGCAACGGTTAATTGGAATGTTCTAAGCACTTCATTGAAAAGAGCCGTGAAACACGGCACCAACAACGTGGCCTGCCGAAGACGTTCGTTTACCACTAGGTCAGGTCCGGGGGCCTTATCCAGCGGCGCCTTTACGATTGCGTTAGTTACCTCCGAGTCGATAAAAGGGCGAGACAGGGCCTAGCGAGCTTCCTGAATTCACTCGCTCCATGCAGAAAATACTACAGGAGCATCGCTCCGAATGATTACCGCACCGGCAAACATTTTACGGAAGTGCTCGTTTAACTTCTCAGGCTGAATTGGACATGCAGTGGCGCGTCTATCGGCACGCAACCATTTGTGTGATGATTAGTGTGCCTCAACCAGTAACTTGTACTCCCTTTGGTCTTCATGCTTCTTTATAACTTCCTTTACCACTTTCTTGTACGCGCGGTTTAGTTGAGTGTAAAGAGACATAATGTCAGGGCGTGTACGAGCTAGGATGTATGCCTGCACCATGTAGTGCTTGAAGGAGCGGTACTGCTGATTGTACCATGGGACAAACTTACTACGTGCTCGTTTTGGCCGGGTGCTACCATTACTGACGCTACGAAGCCTGCAAGCATATGACTCTACGTCGACCAGAACTGGAACAGGAAGAACACTTCAAGCAACGGTATTCAGTCGTGTGATGTCAAGGGTACGACTCAGAGAAGGCCGCTTGCTGTAGAATGTTTGCGGGCCAAGTGAGATATTCATTGCAACTGGTAAATGCCACTTGACTCCAAACGACAGAGTATTCCGTTGTATTTCTCTATATTCCACGTTTCGCGGATCAGCATTTGTAGCAAATATATCTATTGTCGATTGTCTTTGCGGCGCGACAAATGTCGAGTCATCAGCTGTAGATACAACCCACATGTTCCGAGACGCCAGTACGTTCAACAGTGACGCTGTTCTTGGATGCTTTGCCTAATTAAGTGGACAGTTGAGATCGCCGCAGATTACAGTTACTTTCTGCAAGTCTACCATATCTAGGCACGCTATCAGTCTCTCCAGCAGAATTTCCGTATCCTCCGATGGACTAGAGTAGGCTGCAATCACGTTTATTGTGTCTCCCGTAATGGCTACGCAATTGTCTTCACTGAAGCAGGGATAAATTCCAGGAAGTTTACTATTATATATGACAGCAACACTCCCACTCGTTCGACCTGGTCCTTCTAACTGGGTACCTAGACATTCCGCTACACGCCAATCGGGGATGACTGTGGGCTTGGCGGCCCAGGTCTCGGTAATAACTAACACGTCGAATTGGTCCGTTACGAGAAGTAATCGTAAACTCGATTTGATACCTTCACAGTTCCACTGAAAGAATCTAATTGTCGACTTCTTGTTTTGACTAGATTGAGGTTTCTTTGATGCTAGGACGTCAGTAATTGTTGTGTAAGGCAGTCACGATCCGTCTCGAGGCTTCTCGCTCTTGGTTAACTCTGCACCAAGCCTATACGACGTGCTTCTTGCAAATGTTTCTATGAATTCTCGTATTGAGACTTCAAGGGGAGTGCTGTCGATAATTTTAGTCGGCTTGTCACTTTTCTCTTCTACGGAGACTCTGGAGAACAAGGAGGAAAGCAGCTTTCCAATAACGCTGGTGACTGCTGTTTGAATCGGTTCTAATATGCAAGGAACGATTCTGTCCAGTAGCCCCTGTACTAGGTCAGCAGCCATGTCGGCTGAGGGTGCCACCTTCTTCGTAGACCTCGCTCCGGGGTCGACTTCTCGGTTTATGGCGGTGGTGTCACTCACTTTATGCCGTTCTTTACAACAGACGACCAACTGCGTTTCGTGAAGTTTTCGGGGGCTTTAACGTATTCGACGGGGGCGCAAAGCGGCACGACAGCAGCGTTCGGCTGTTTCTCGATATTGTTACGCGAGACTCGCTTTAACATCTCGATACGACTTAATCTAGCGGGGCAAGAATGGCAAGATGTAGCCTCGTGCTCGTCATTACATAGGCAACACCTGGCCTGAGTTTTGCACTCCTTTCTAAGATGTTCTAGGGAGCCACACCTCCTACACTTTGGCTTGAGAACCTTACAATCGGCGACAAAGTGATCCATACTGTAGCACTTGAAGCACTGCATTGGACAACTCAACTCCATGCTGCTTTAGACCCAAGCGGACTTCCGACGGGAAATGGTTGCCCGTATAAGTTGAGATCACATGTTCTGTCGTGGACATCACGTTATTCTTCGTTTTTTTTTTGTTTTAACTCGAGTCACCTCGGTCACTCCCGACAACTTAAGTGCAGCTAGTATGGTTGCTTCTGAGATAGAAGGGTGTACACCAGATATTTTACCCCTCACAGACGAGCGCGCTCCGCTTATCCTGGCAGATACCTTAACACCAGCCAGCTCGTGTAACGAAAGCAGGGTGCCTCTATCTTCTTCGGCCTCCACTACAATGACAAGCTCTCCAGTCCTTGTAAGACGGGGCTCTTCAATCCTCCCCTTGACATGGCTGGCAATACAGACGCAGACTTCACTGAAATTATTCCGCAGCTTATCTTTGTCAGCAGAAAATCTTACTGCTTCCTGCCTTGCTACTACAATCGTCGGCGCCTGCGGACTCCTACTGCGAACCACTGTGATGAATCCTGCGTCGTCAGGCTGCTTCTCGTGGATCTGAGGTCCATCTCTAACCTCAGTTTTTGCATCCACCCCAGTTTTTTGGCACCGCCCAAGAAATCACTGCTATTAAATCGAGACAGTTTATCACCATAATGCATAGCTGGCTGACACTGAAACCGAAATCAATAAGCGCGGTCCACAGCAGCTGAAAGCAGCGCCATACAACGTGACAATCGGTAACATCGGGGACAAAGAGAACATGCACATGATCAGCACGACAACAGTACAGAAAAAGATGAGTTTGCTGTTCTCTGAAACAAGGTTGCGGCAAATGCGAGAGAGAGGACGGACTAAGATAGTTAGAGATTCACAAATCATCGTTAATCCACAGGAAATCGCTAGAATCACACCCAACTATATGGAGCGGGGTTGCTTATGACGACGTCGACGGTCTCTATGCCCGGGCTGACTTACTTTTAGAAACGGAACCGTGAGCACTGTAGTTGAAATTTCTCACAAGAAAAGACGCCGTATGTGGTCACCCTTAGCGAGGACACTGCAGTCTGTAACCCATGAGAACAAACAGTGGTTTCCGGCTGAGATGTGATAGATTTGGCTGCGTATTACTTAAATAAATGCGAGAAGCACAATACTGCAAGAAAGGATCGTAGAATGCCACTATCTGACTGGCTCTCATAACCCGAAAGTCATATTGTTGAAGATGGTCAATTATACCTTTAATTCGGCCTGCATATCCACCTTGCAGTGAAACGTTGCAACGCACATGTGTAGGTTTTGAACTATAGCAGCAGAAATGCAAACAGGCATACGAAGCGCTAGACAGTTATATACTCAATGCTGTACTGCTGTTACCACCACCTGCGCACAGAGATTGGCTACAACGATGTGACGCGCTGCAATAATATACATGGCGGTGTAAGTACTGCTACATCTTCAGGATACTACTATTCATAGTATTTTCGTTTTTGTTTAAACCACTTTTTTAAATAACTGATGTCTTGATATATCAACCGCACCACAATACGGCACCGCAACAATACACCGTGTACAGCAAGATTCCTAACAAAATTCAACACTCCGAATGGCCCCGCCGAACTCAACTAATTAGTGTAGACGGTCTTCAAACGCAGTGCACACAAAGGCGTGAATGAATGTTTATATCTTACTGTCAAGAATACTATGAAAAAACAAGTGGCTTAGATTTAGAATTGAACGGAAGATCCATATCGAACAATTTTGCCACTTTATAGAGTCACTACATTGAGTCTATTGATATAGACGACAGTAGCACAGGTGGCACCGGAACATAATGTGTTCAGACAAAGGGAGCAGAGACAGCTACCTGACGAACTAAAATTTTATGATAGTAACGCTTGAACTATAATTGTTACTGGATTAAAACGTTTATAATGAAGCATCAAGCTGCAGCCAATTTGGTTATGGAACGTCGAATTCTTTGATATACAAGCTATTGGGTGACTAATATCTGACCCAACACACTAGACTAGGTATACCTAAAAATAAGTGATTCGCAAAAGTGCGCAACCGACAACTTTTGTATTGTTGAAACGCCCCAGCGATAGAACCCCCTAAACTGACAACATGGGCATCATTTTCTGAGTTTCAGATTGCCCAGTTTGTTTGGGTGTCGGTATTCAAGGATGGAACTACGCACGATGCTGTTGGACAGTTTATTCTCGCTCAAACGAAGCCAATGGAGGCGATCCTCTTTGATCTTGCTAAAAGCTACAGAAATGAACAGTGGGTGTGGCGGACGACAACAGATCGCGTGAATGTGTCCAGGTATTGATGTTATGGAACGAAACCTCAACTATCGATTCCCTTTCTTTACTTACTTTAATTACTAATTATTACTTTTTAATAATGTAGGTAGAAGGCTGTAGTTAAGAAGAAGTACAGACAAAGACGGGCGCGGCCTTGGTTTACACAGGCCTGCTACTTAAAACGTCGGGAAGTCTTGGGGCTCCTGCGCCGAGCACGGGCTTTATACCCCGACCCCCTAGATAGTTGCTGATCTTAGGGCGCTCTATGGCCGACATAGAACAACCTACAAGAAACTGCTAATAAGCGCCGGTATGATGAGGAGGAGAAGTTTCGTTTGCTTGAGAAAGCAGAGCGCGAACCCCATGTCTACATTGATCGCCGGCTCAACAAAAACATGCGTAGCATGACAAAGGAGCAGTTGCGGCAGCACTTTACTGCTCTTTTGCTCGATGCAAACGCCCCCGCGCCTAATTCATTTATTGAGCAACCCCTCACTCTAGAGCAGCGCCACATGAATTCGCTGTTTACGGTGGAAAAAGTTGTGCAGATTTTGGACATGTTACCCACGGAAAAGCGTAGTGGTCCCGATGGGATCTATTACAAACAGCTGAGTCGTCCAATAATTTAGCAAGGGAGCTGTGTAAGCTGCTTAATCAGATACTCAGCGGGGGACACATACCATAGGTTTGGCACGAGGCCAGGCTTATTCTGCTTTTCAAGGGCCACAAGGGCTACCGGGGTGTCGCGTCGGAACGCTCTCCCAAGAAGATCTTCGCTAAGTTGATTATCTCGAGGGCGCTGTGTGAAGAATGCCCTATCTCCGGAGCTATTTGGATTCAGAAAGGGTCGAGGTACACGGCCGCAATCCACGGGCGTTAGCTGTGCCTGGGGGTCACTTGCACGCCGTCTTTGATAATTGTGTCAAGGATTTCGACAAGGCTCCCCGTCACCTACTAGTTAATTCATTTCGAAGTGTTGGGGTGGGTGGTTCTCTTCTACGAGTGCTCTCGAGCTTCTCTGCTGAAGACCGCCTAGAAGTAGACGTAAGGGCCTTGGATGTGTTCCTCGTCAGGGAGCTTTGGGATGGAATGGCATGCACTAACCGACACGTGTGCACAAGGTACATTGTGCATGGCCGTCATCACTTAGTATGTTCGACCGAAGGATTTCACCAAGTTAACGGTCAATGACGTTGCCGGTCCTGCTTGCAGATATGCGCTAAATAGCATGTAGCGAGCTGCCAGACGCATCAGCGGTCTTTGCACTTTTTTGCCCGGTGGGACGGTCACTAAAATGTTTAAATTGTATGTAATAATCTGAATAGTAATATCTTGAAATGCAATGTTATTGCGAAATAAACAATATGGTAATAATGTAGGTAGAATTGTTATGTTAAATGACGATCATTACATGTATGTACTCGCTATTAAACAGTTATTTCCAATTAAATTCGGACTAAATCTCCCGTTTCGCAATTTCTCTCTAAAGAAAAACAAATATTTCAGTGATATTTTTTAAGTGCCATTATGAACGCACCGAAGAAACATGTTCATTCAATGTTGCCACCATCAGCAGCAATTACACTTCCAATTCTGGCAAGAAGGCGTCCACAGGCCTTCTTCAAAGTTAGCGGATTGGAACTCTTGAACGATTTGACAATGGCTCTGCGTAGCGCTTCTGGGTTTGCATGTCAAGACTTGTTAGACTCTTGCTCAACAACTCCTCATATATAGAAGTCCAGGGGATTCCAGTCTGGACTGCTAGGGGGCCACATTGTCTTGTCCCAAAACGCCGTCATGTTGTCCCGCAGCCAACCCTGGACGAGGTTGCTGGTGTGGGCGGGAGCGCCGTCTTGGTAAAAAAACATATTGTCTTCCATTGGACACTCTATCACTGTACCACCCTTCGCAGAACACGTAAATACACTTCCTTTGTCACGGTTTCGTGTCTGTCAAAAAGTGTGGGGGCATTGCGTCTCCTTCATTCGATACAACACTTAGGGCGTGCACACGGGGTGGATGTTTGGTTCTATGCACGATTAATTCATCCTCAAGGTTCTTTTGCGAGCCACCGGTTATTTTCCGGGTTATGTTTTTGGTCAGTGGTGAACATCTTTTTCGAAGAAGAATCAAAGATGTCCCGCCGTTTTGTGTCTCAAAAACGTGAGGATGAAATGGCAGCAAGTCATCCTCTTGTTTTTTTGCGGTTTGAGACAGCATCTGCCTGACTTTGAACATGTAAGACTTGTAGCGCAGTTCTTCGTTGATGATCCGACGCATAGAACGGTCACTCATATTGAATTTGCTAAACGGCGCATCGATAGACCTGGATCCTTAAAAAGGCTGTTTGCCACAATTTTGATTACTTTTGGCGTCCTCACTTCTCGTCGGCGGTTGTGAATCTTCCAGGCGTTGCACCACCTAGCGCTGTCTCTTCGGCATCCCTGTAGCGTCGGGCAATATCGTAGACCGTTGGTCTTTTAAATTCAGTGATGCTTTCGGCTGGTCAATGTCCCGCTTGAAGCAATTGAATTACGGTTGTTCTTCAAGTCAAATTCTGGACCCAGGTTGCGGCGGCCGTCTATGATGGCAATATGCTTTTGTTCTATTATCAGTGGGCTGTCTGCTCACGCAAACTAAACTGAATTAATTTCGTCTATGAAGGGTAGCCCGCCAAAAGTTGTATGGATTTAGCTGCCCCAAAGCGAGAAGGGAGAAGAGAGGCAAGGGAGAAGAGAATCGTATCGTAGGTGCCGACGGCTTTACGATCCCGAAGCATTCGGTAAGGACACAGTCCAAATCGAGCGAGCCGGGTGGCTTCACGCCTCAAAATAAATCGCCTAAAATTTATCCAGATCAACTGCAACCGCCGTCGGCCACCGCATGCTATGGTAGAGGAGATCGCGAGCAGGTATGGGGCTAGATTGACAATGATCAGCGAGTTCAATATACGCTTAGCCCAGAGCAAACCAGGCTGGGTAGTCGACAATAAAGTCAACACCTGCATCACTACCGATCGCTTCATTACTATAGCAAAACAAAGAAAAGGTAACGGCTTCGTTTAGGCCGAAGTAGCTAAGGTCGGCAGAATATATTTTTGCTATATACGAGGTGTGTTCAAAAAGTATCGCGACTTTTGTGTTTTTTCAAAAATTATTCATTTATTCATGAATATCTATTTTGTCCCCTTCAAAGTAATCCCCATGAGATATTATACACTTGTGCCAACGGTTTTTCCAATCTTCGAAGCACTTCAAAAAACCATTTTTTTAAATCTTGTTCAGCTCCTCCTTCGATGCCGTCTTTATCTCGTCAAGCGTAGCGTAACGTCGTCCTTTCATGGGCCTCTTCAGTTTAGGGAACAAGAAAAAGTCACAGGGGGCCAGATCTGGGGAATACGGTGGCTGCGGCATCATTAGTGTGTTGTTTTTGGCCAAAAACTCGCGCACAAGCAACGATGTGTGAGCAGGGGCGTTATCGTGGTGCAAAAGCCAATTTTTGTTCTTCCACAAATCCGGGCGTTTCTGGCGGATTGCTTCGCGCAAATTGCGCATAACTTGCAGGTAATATTCCTTATTGACCGTTCTACCCTGTGGCAAGAACTCATGATGCACCACGCCCCTGCAATCGAAGAAAACTGTCAGCAAAACTTTCACATTCGACCGAACTTGGCGCGCTTTTTTCGGTCTTGGTTCGTGCGGCAGCTTCCATTGAGATGATTGAGCTTTGGTTTCCACGTCATAACCATAAACCCACGATTCGTCACCAGTTATGACCCTCTGGAGCAAATTTGGGTCGTCGCGGACAGAGTCCAACATCTCATTAGCAATGTTCATGCGATGCTGTTTTTGGTCGCAATTGAGCAATTTTGGTACGAATTTCGCGGCGACCCGTCTCATGCCCAAATCATTGATAAAAATCGAATGGCACGAGCCAATCGATATGTTTAGGTCCTCAGCAACTTCTCTAACGGTGATTCGACGATTGGCCAATACCATTTTCTCCACTTCATTAATTTTTTCGTCTGTTGTTGAAGTGCTCGGGCGTCCGGCACGCTCTTCGTCGTTCACATCTTCTCGGCCTTCTGAGAACATTTTGTACCACCGATAAACGTTGCTTCGGTCCAAGGTAGCTTCTCCGTATGCCACAGTCAACATTCGGAATGCATCCGCGCACTTAATTTCGTTTTTCACACGAAATTTGATACAGGTTCTTTGATCCATTTTTTTGAATAGGTAAAAATCGAAGACGATCCAAAACACGTGCAAGCAAAGCAGCTGTCAACAATTAAGTGAACATTCAAAATGGCCGAGCTTGTCGGCATAAGTGAGAGACATGAGTACCAACATAACGCCACAAAAAATCGAAATTCGAATATACGTAACCCGCGAAAATTCAAAAGTCGCGATACTTTTTGAACACACCTCGTAAGCTTAAACATCCGCAACACGGTAGTTTCAGGTTTATTCACCATAAATTAGTAGTTATTACAAAAGTTCACATATCATTTTGTAGGCTAAGAATATCGTTAACACGTGCTTGTAGTGACGGTGTTTCGATAAACAAGCAAGTGAGTATGTGGTATCGTCTGATATTGCACTCGCCACAAAATTTATATACGCATTTGTCATTTTCACAACAATTTCCTCTTAAGCCCATACGGTGGTGATGACATGCCATGTTATTCAGCACATAAGAGATCCATTTTTCTGTGACGACAGTTTCCATTTATTACTGCAAAAGCAGGACCCTCGACATAGAAACCTATTACAAATGCCATGTTGCGGGTTTCTCTAAATTCTCTGTAGACTTCTAAGATTTATGTACTGAACGGTATCTTGTCCAGTACTAAACCCTCTACTAGTGTGCGTCCGATATTGTAAAATAAGGGGCAATTGGGGGAAGGCAGTAAATTACTATAGGGACAATTTTGTTCTAAATAAATTTAACGCGATTATTATATCTATGTCTGTAACGTCTCCCACTAGAATCATGGCCGCCGTAGCCTTGCTATGCATTTCCTCTATATGTCTGCTGAATGACAGCTGAATGACAGGTCACTGTTATCCCTAGGTAGCAAAAGTGATTAACGAGTTCAACATTTACTCCCTCTATCTTGATGCACCGGTCATCTGCAGTGTACGATCCGCCTTTACTAAATCGTAGTATTTCTGTTTTGGCTATTTTGATTGTCAATTGGTGTTCTTGGCACCAATCTGAGGTTTCCTGGAGATAAAACTGCAAGTGATTTCGTGTTTTCGCAAGCACCACTAAGTCATCAGCATAAAATGTATGTATTGCTTTTACATTTCTGAGGGTGTCCGCTAAGCCAGCTGTTTACAATAAAAAGAGGAATGGGCTTGCGGAGTCACCCTAGACAACTCCAGTTTTCTGTGCTACTGGCCTGCTGACATAATGGGCCCCGTTTTTAATAATAATTAAGCTCGCTTGCCGCATGTCACGTATTAGATTATATATAGTTCCCTCTATAGAATATTGAAGTACTTTAAGAAGTTTGTTTCTTCTAACGAAGTCAAATGCAGTTTTATAATCGATAAAAGCGGCATATGTCATCTCCTTTTGATCTTGGCGGGACATGTTCTAAAATATAGGCAACGGCATCCGACGTAGATCGTCCTCTTAGGAATCCATGTTGTTCACATGGTAGATCTGGACCTATGGCGTCATACAAGCGTTCTACAACAAGTAAAGTTAACATTTTATAAACGACGCTAATAAGTGCAATTCCGCGGTAGTTGGATGGGTCGGTTGCTTCACATTTCTTTTTGTAAATTGGCTGCAGGAAACTTTTTCTCCGTTCTTCCGGTATTGTGCCGCTGCGTAGACATCCATTGTATAATCTGGTTAATGGTGGGCACAGAAAACGTATATTTGCTTTAATATGTTATACACAATTTGGTCGGGACCCGCAGATTTACCATTTGGTTTGGATTTGATTACATTAGCGACCTCTTCTTCTGTAAATGCTCGATAATCACAGATATTCTCCCTCGGTGGTAGTAGAAGGTCATCACTGTATAGGCGCGAAAAATTAAGTATCCACTCATTATCATGATTAATGGATTTGGTAGCGTGGGTCGTCTTGGGTGGATTATTTATGGTTTTGTAGCGCTTTGTTGTACGCGTGTCACACGCTGAATTATGTCATATGTTTGTTTCTTTATTTGTCTAATCTTTTTAAAATTCCGTTTCATACCAGCGAGTCGTTGTAATCCCTCCGGACTAATTTCCGTGTGACTGCAAATAGTGTACTTTATGGCATTGCACTCTTCATCAAATCATGGTTTGAGTGTAGTTGGTCTGTATAACGGTTTTCTTACGCATGAAATCTGGATTGCCCACCGGATAGCTCTTTCAGTGACATTGATATCGTCTGTTGGCTGAATGAGTTGTAGTGCTTGCTGTAATATCTGGGGGGTTCAGGGAGCCCCTGAGGGTATGTGCTGAGGGTACACCGGGCTTGTTGGATCGGTGCAAATGGAACGTAATTCTATAGTGCTTAGGGTGTTGAAGGCATCGTGCTGATTATTTATTGTAGCTGCTGTGCTGAAGTTAAAACTAAATCAACGGCACTTTTTCCATTCTAGCTGGCGTACGTAGCCTTATGTTTGTTGTTTTCAAGTTGCAATCTAAGCCCATGCATTTCTTATATAAAAGCTGCGCTTTGTGCGTTATTTTTTAATAGGTCGCAATTAAAGTCACCCCCTATACAATGTGTATATTTGACCCCATTTAGGTCGGTTTCAAGACCATGATATATTTTGTGTTGTGTAAACTGAATAAAATTTACTGGGTTTGTCACAAACGTTCCGATTAAAAACATAATATTCCTGTCAATAAAATCGATTTTGCCTGACTTATTATACCATAATTCTAATGATTCAACGTTTCACAACATACATCTGAATTGATTCTGTGTGTGTTTTTCGGGCTATTTTAGCGCCACTTGTCAATCTCTTGAAGATATCATTGTGACATCGTCCTCTTTTTCAGTGATATCATTGTGACATCGTCCTCTTTCTGCGCGTATATTCTATATGTTTTTAATTGTCCGCTAAAATCATTCTGCAAAATGGCGGCCACCAGACGGACGCAGTTTTTGTGTGTTCTAGCATTGGTGTATTTTTTGACGAAAAACCTGACTTCAAAAGATGTGCTACTGCAGCCAAACGCGCAAAGTGGTTCAAACTGTCGTCAAACTACGATTCAACACGGGGGGGGGGGGGGGACAACTGCTGCTCGACTGGGTGGCAGCTAACAATCTGGCGATCATGAATGACGGTAACGAACCAATGCTCCAACAAACAAGGCACGACACCACACAAGATTCGCACGTCGATCTGACGATATGCAGTAAGGGTATGGCGGGAGCAGTCTTCGGGTAAAGGTTTCTGGCCGGCGAGGTCAATTTCAGTGACCATCACTGCATTGAATTCTTGATTATCAAGGACACACTGATCGTGACAACTCCGCCCCCGAGACGCACATGCTTCAGAATCAAGAGTGCTGAAGTGGTGCAAAAAGAACTTGACCCTGTGGCGTCGTCGGTGGCACACCGACGACGCCACAGGGTCTTCATCGTGCGTTGTGTAAAGCCTGTGCGTTGGGTTCTGACTTGCCGATCCACCCTATGAGGAAGCGACCCGTACAGTCACAATATTGAACGACGAAATCAAGGCCCGCCGAAAAAAACTCATGAAGGCTCGAAGACGCCTGAAGCATGATAGAACAAATGGGAGACTCACGGGTAATATTCTTATTGCATACAGGCAGTGTGCGGCGAAACTGAAACAAGCAATCGCTGACAGTAAAAATGAATGTTTGAAGAGCTTCCTGGCAGAGATCGACAACAATCCCTGGGGCCGACCGCACAAAATGGTGCAAAACCAAATGAAAAGTACACTAAAGCTCGATATGCCGCAACAAGAACAAAAGGACGCCCTAAAGAGGCTCTTCCCCTACCATGAAGATTTCTGTTGGGTTTCGTAAAAATAGATCCGTCCACACAGCAATACACAAGAGTCGTGGCGAAGGCAGAACTGCCACATAGTTCCACACAAAGGACAGCCAGCTTATGGCTGCGATCTTCCTGGACGTGAGAAATGCGTTCAACAATATTCCATGGAGAGTCATCCTGGAAAACCTCAGGAAAAAGCACTCAGGTACTTGGTTAGTGTGATCTCAAACTACCTGCAAGAACGCAACATCTCGAGCGCCGGGGCAGCATTGGACATGTCAGCTGGTGTACCACAAAGTTCCATTCTGTGACCACTATTGTGAAACATTGCTTATGACGACGTGCTGCGTATTCAAGGCCTCCCAAAGGGGGTGGAGACATTAGCGTACGCGGACGATCTGGCAGGAGTCGTCGAAGTCAACTTGAGTGTCCAGCTGGAACAGAATGCCAACAAGACCCTGCAGGCGACTAACGAACAAATAAAAAGCGTGCAGCTAGAATTGGCGCCGGAGAAGAGCAACGCGGTCTTGCTTACCGGCCGAGTCGCAGTCGACCCGGTGAACCTTACATTGGCAGACAAGAGCATCAAGCTTGTCGAGCATGCTCGGTACCTGGGTGTCTACCTGGATAGAGAGCTCAGGGGAAGTAACCACGTTAAAATCGCTACGACAAAAGCAATGGAAGCAGTAAACGACATTGCGAAGATCTCACGGAACATCCACGGGCCCAAGCGAGCGAATCAGAGAAGACTTGTGATGCCAGTGGCCGGATCAATAGCTCTCTTCGGTTGCTCAGTCTGGTTCACCCAGGCAACAGCGACAGCGAGAACTAAACATCTGCTTAGGAAAACCCAGCGAATGACGGCGCTAAGCAATATCCAGGCCGTCCGGTAAGTACGGCTGCTGCCCTGAGCTTGGCCGGCGCTCCTCCGTGAGATCCCGTAGTCAAAGAACGGCGCAGATTGTGAAAAACGGATCACAGCGCTGGCGGAGAAAGAGGCGGAGCTATGCTTTCCGAGTGGCAACGAGAGTGAACAGAATTGCGGAAGGGAGAGCTCAAACCCAAGGTCCGGGATCGAATCCCGGGCATCAAAAAGTGGATGGATCGCCCGGGACGCGACATGAACATGGAGATTTCCAGGCCTACCTGAACGATTTTAACGTAGTTACCCAATCGGGGAGTTGCATCCACTGCACATAAGGCGCACAAGACGACGCGTTCCACAAAATGTTTGTTTGCCTTGCCCTAGAGCAAGCAAGGGGACTGGGTTTGAGCAAAGTGACGCACCGCTGGCAGCGAAACCGCGACCCGAACTTGAGAAATCCTCCTTCAAACATCGCGAGAACTAGCATGAAGGATTTCATCAGAGACGCGGAAGTAAATGGTTCTAATCAAGGGGGAAACTTCCCGACGGGTGACCTACGCCCATTGCTCATTGGAATGAATCGTAAGAGAGGTTGTGGTTTTCAGAACATCAAAAACCCAGAGTTTTAGTCGGTAACGCCAGTAGTCTTGCGGCGAGTCCGACACTGTTTGACCCACATCCAAACGTGGTGTCCGTTCGTGCGTAACGCATTTCTCCCCATCTAAAAAAAAAAGAAAAAAAAGATGCCCTAGAGCTGCTGGTCGAGACGCAGCCAAGAAACCCACCCGCGTACTTCAGAAAATGAGGATCTACGATAGGTATATTTGCCACAAACTCCAGTCATAATAGCATCCAATTAAAAGACCCGCAATCAAATACTCTGGCGTTCAGTACCAGGCGACACCTTCCAGTTGCATTGGTGCTCATACTACATCATCAGGCAGCTTTCCGAGCAGCAACGGTTGAACGCTAGGATTAACTTAATCTGCCTACTGGAGCTATCGCAAGAGATTATTTTTGTCCCCTAACCCCCTGAATGTCGACGTCTATGCAACACCAATAATAATAATAATAATAATAACCGGGCGTCGTTGTTAAAGTCACGATTGTGCGACTCGCACCCACTAAATCCAGTCGTCCTCTTTGCCCCTTGACGGGGGTGGCCGCAGTACTGTCTTCTTGAGATTAGTTTACCTGGCCACTCCTTTTGCCATGTAGGCTGCTCTGCTTTGTGCGGCGGTTATTTTCGCCTCAGAGATACCTTGTGCGAATCCTGCCTGGCACCACCTAGACAAGGTGCTAAACACCGCCGGAGCTTTACCACGTTGTATATCCGAAGGCAGCCTTTGCCGTAAAAATTAACTACTGCGTAGGTCCCTCGTGGCCAATCTGAGACATGCATACATAAGTATTAGCTCCCTCCGTAGTTTTACCTGGCCCCTTAAGGTCTCAAAAGCAAGAGGTCGATAATATATAGTCTCCGATAGATGCATACTTCCTTGACACCTATTTTTCTCCGCCTGCGAAAAAGCAAAACCAGCCTGGGCAACGCCGTGACTGACCATTGAAGGTGCTAAAGAGCCAGTCACCGTACCGTTTTAGACGAGTGTCTTCCCAACCTCCAAGGCTATTAGTCATCCCGTCAGGTCGGCGGGAGTCGTATGTATAGAAATCTGCGGTTCGAGAACACAAGGGTAGCCAGAAGACTTTAGAGCACGGGCTAGGGTATCATTCAAAGCAGCGTGCCTCGTCCTACGACCTAAGCTGCGGATGCAGGATAAGCCATGTTAACCTAGGGGTGAGACCTTCTCGCCACAGCTGCACTTGTGTTCATCACAGAGTCCTCTAAGAGAGTTCCAACAGGAGCACTGGGTAGATTACTAAGCCTTGCACCAGCAAGACTAGATAAAACTGCTCAAAGCCGTGTTTTGTTTATTTCGTTTTCTGCTGAATTAAGAAAATTGGCTAGTTGTATATCCTCCAACGTCGCGGTCCAGCTTGCCTAAAAAATCGGGTCCTCAGGTGAAGGTGCTCCAGTGCGTGCTAAGAGACATTGGAATTCTCTAGTACAGTGCACCTGCAAGCTGCTTCTAGTACCTGCAAGCTGCTTCTGGTAAACTTAGATCAAGTGAAAGAGACAGGGCCTTCAACGTGTAGGCATTTAATTGTTCTAGAATATTTATATCTTTCCCGTCAAGTCAATCCCACGGAGCAGGTGGTTTACTTGTGTTGTCGAGAAGCAGGACCTTAATATAAACAATCCCCTGTGCGCACTCAAGGGACCCAAGCGACTTAAATACGATTTACTCTTTTCCAGCCAACTAGACATTTAATCTATCTTCCCTTTATCAAGAAGTGGGACTTCCTGACTGTGTCAGGAAGAAGGTCAATTACTAATCTGACGAAATTGCAAGGAGTCTTATATTGATGATTCCGGCACAAAAACTTCGTATTTTGTGGGTTGAGGCATAACCCGCTCTTCGTTGCAAAATCCAGTGCTTTCTCTTGTTTTTTGTAAAATGCGGTTGTGCTTACGGACGTCACAGCAGAAGAACTCCCTGCAAGCGCGGGCTGGTAGCTGCTCTGCGCATAACATTAAACTGTCAGGTGAACGAGTTTACACTCCTGGCAAGTGTGTTCCCCGGGAGCCTCAGGGAGGTGCGAACGACCTCGAAGGGCGGCCCTTGTCTTATCATGCAGTATGTTCTTGAAAACTTTCTTGATGATGTCCAGTATGTCAAAAGCTGGTTTGTTCCTTAAAAACTACTAGGCTTGCGCACTGCTCCGTCCATGGTAGACATCTTAGCACGGTGTACTTCGGGGTGTCGTAGAGTCTCGCTGCAGTGGACGCACATAGGGTTGGGGACCTTCCCGATCCTGAACAGGTACGACTGAATGTCGGCATGACCTGTGAGGACCTGAATTATGTAGGATGTAAGTCCCCCCAGCCGGTTTAGCCAGCCTCTGATGTTTGGGATCATCGATTGTGCGTTGACGCTCCTCGTCTATTTTAAGGTATAGGTTGTCCCATAAGCAACGGCGCATGGCTGCTTTCAGATTCCAAGGGATCGTTCCGGCTAGGACAAAAGCCGCCGCAACATTAGCCGTCCTGTACGCTGCGATTATTCTGAGAGCTCCAACCCTCTGGGCCCGACGCAGGCTATTCCTATTTGCGGCGAATTTTAGTGTGTGGGTGGGCCAGACCGGAGTTCCGTACAGGTCAACCGACTCGCCCGCGGACATAATGATTCGTCTTCTCAGCTGCCGTGGACCATATGCATTGGACATGAGCCGTGCGAAGTCATTGACTGCTTTCGTTGCCTTCTCCCTCACCTGCCGCACGTGTTCGGTACTACAAAGACATCTGTCAAGGGTGACCTAGAGGTACCTTACGTTGTTGACGAGTGCGATCTTCTGGCCTTTTAGATCGAGGTGAAAAGCAGGGCATTTTCTACGACCCGCCAGGAGTATCGCCTTGCTTTTGGCTGGGGCAAGGGCAAGCCCCGCCTCTTGCTTTCAGCAAGCGACGTTGGCGAGTGCTTCGTTCGCACGGCTTAGCAGCAAGTTTGCGGTCTGAGCCTGAACGGTTAGGACGAGGTCGTCAGCGTTGGCAACAACGTCAGCGCCGGGGGGAGCGGTCCCTCAGTCACAGCACCTCGTCGTAGGTTATAATCCAAGAGGCCCAGTATGAAGCCCTGTGGCTCCCCTGCAGTCATGTTCGAAACGGACCCGTGAGACTGGATCGTCAGCGTAAATAATTGTATGTGAGCTTCCGTAAATAAAAGGGAATCATCGTCCTGTGAAGAGTCTCCAGGACAACTCTCCACGGCAGGCTGTGAAAACTGTTTTTGACATCCAATAAAATTGCGATGCGTTTTCTAGGCGGGGACTTGCGGAGAAGTTTAACCTGCGTCTGGATTCCCTTTAATCTGTCGATGGTTGAGCGTCATTGCGAAATTTGTTGGGCGTTGGTCAGCTCCCCTCCGCGAAGTCCCAGAGGCGTGCCTTTACGATGGACTTAAATGAGCCAGGGAGCCATGTAAGCAGATTGTGCGGTAGGAGCCGGGGCCGTTTAGTATGAGGACAAGGTCTGCGGCCTTTTATGCTCCAGGGAGTGAGCCCGTCCGGAACATCTCAGTTGCTGCGGCGGCTACTGCTTCCGAGTATTCTGTCATTAGCAGCTTAACTGCAGAGACTGGTTAAGAGTTAGGGCCCGCTGGTTTTCCCTACTTAAGGCGTGCCGCCGCTTCGCACACCTAGTGCAGGGTGACTTCGGGAGGATCCTGGTGTTCCGTCCCTGAGACCTAGTTAGGGGGCGCGGTCGAAAGGAGCATACCTTGGTGAGAGCACTAATATTGCCTCCTGGGCCTCCTTTAGCGGCACCTCCTTACCATTTTGTACGCGGCCCCAGGGATGGTCCTCCGGGCCTTTGAGAAATGCTCTCCAGGAGCTTTCCTTGCTTCTAGAGATATCGCTGGGTAGGACGGTCCGCAGTCTCTTGTATTCGGTGCCATGGTACAAGGCATCCCCCTCGGGTGCACGCCTCCAGACGCGCGTGAAGAGACGCCGCTCTTGAATTCACCTTTTCCTTAGGTGTCCGATCTCCGCAGTCTACCAGTGCTTTAGTGTGTTGCGACGCCTCGAATTCGTGCATTGCCCGAGGGGCCCTCACGGTCTCTAAAAGCCTCTGGAGGCCCGTCATCGTAGCAGGGGGCCAATTGGTCTTACGCAAGCCCTAAGAAACTCTCGGGAGTTCGGCGGCTCCCTGGCGTCTCATAGGCGGATGCAACATTGAAGATGGTTGCTTTAAACTGGTCATCACGTGAAATTTGGTTATATAGTGGTCACTTAGTGATTCTTCGTCGTGTGAAACTTTCCAGTTTAAAATCCTATAGGCCTCTGCCCCGCATGTGATATTTAGGTCTAAACAAGAGATGCGCCCTGCCCTGTAGAATGTAGGAACACCTGTTATAAGAACGACTAGGTTCATGGCCGCCAACTATTTGAGAACGTGTTCCCTCTGTCCCCTCCGGTTGGTAGCGGTGGAGCCCCACACGCCGGCAGAGACATTAAACGATTAGGTCTTCTTCTTTTTTTTTCAGGACTAACTGGAAAATGCAATTGCACACGGGGTCACCACAGCGCGGAAGCTCCCTGCAAGAGTGGGCACGTAGTGTGGGGGCCCAACCCACTAAAAACCAGTTGTCCCCGTCCCCCGACCTGACTGGGAACTGCTTGCGCATCTCATCAAACAGTCAGGGGGAATGAGTCTACTACTTATGATGGGTGTCTTCCCCAGGAATTACGGGCAGAGAAGGGGGCGCTGTAGGTGGTTGGCGCTCGTTTTCTTCTGTAAATAGGTTAGGTCTTATAAACGCTTGATAAGATATCTACGTGGAACGTTGGGGCTGCAGTAGCATGAGTAAAAACGTCCAACGTTCGCTACGTCAATCCAGGTGAAACCGTAGGCGCTGCTCTACGGTCCTTAAATTCGGGAGTGGCAGCGGCGGTAAAGTACAATGCTTGTTGCCCTTTCGGCGTCGGCAAGCCGGTCCGGGCGGCGCTCTTCTGCCCATTGGACATCGGACTCGCTGACCCACAGTACGTCTGTTTTGATTCTGCTACTGCAAGCATTGCATATGCTGCCTTACTGCAGTTGCAATTCAGCTGTAGAGCTTTAAGAATCTAAGTTATCCATCGTGGTACTGGGGTGGCCCCCGGGAGTGGATCGGGGCGTCAGCCCGAGCCGCTCGGATCAGAGCCGTCCACCGACCGGTAGCCCCTTTTTGGTCAACAATCAGTGGTCCCTCGAAATGCGCCGTCTTACGGAGGGCCCCTTCGATGTTCTCGGCGGAGGTGCCTTCTTCTGGCACTGGATATTGTTGTGAGCAGGCGCCGCAAGAAGGAACGGTTCAGGCTCGCGTCCGCTGTCCCAGCTAACTTCACGGCTTAAAAGAAAGTGCTGGCCCCTCTTTTTGCCGCTTCCGCCACTACCAGTCTCACGTATTCGCTGGGGTAATTGCCGGGCGCGGTTGAACTTTAAGTTGTGTGTGTTAGGCTCCACCCTGGTACCCAGCTCCCGGATCATGTCCGCGTACGTCTGTCCTTCCTTTCTTTTTAGATGAAAGGTTGTTGTGGGGCTCAACCTGCCCAATTGACGCTTTCCGTGGCTTTCCTTCGTGTCGTGAGGGTAACGGCGAGGTGTAAGCCTTGCGTTCTGGCTAAACACTCGGAAAAGTTTCCCGACTCCCATCTGCCTCCCTCTCTGACTAGTCATGTGGCAGATGATAGGTTCATGGACTTCTGAGCCCGCGCAGTCATTGGTCTTTGCTGACTTTTGCTCCAGGAGGTCCTTGGTCTTTGCTAACGCTTGCTCCAGAAGGTCCTTGTCCTGGATTAGTGTTGCGTCCTTGGGGAGTCGCAGTGCCACCAAGGTCCTGATTGAACCTCACCGTCGTTCGCCGTCTTGCTTATACGGCTCCCTGGAGTTGCCCTGGTATTGATATGCTTCAGCATACCGCTTTGCCTGATGGGTTGTTCCCTTTATAATGTTGGCCCCAAGGTGTGTTACCCTCATGTAGGCGGTTGATGGTCAGTATTCGGTGAGGAGGTGTTTGAGGTCCTCTTCCGTGCTGCAGACGTCGAATAGAGCATTTATTTTCTCGGCCTGCCAACCCGTTGCACTCTCCTCTGGTGCACACTGGCATCCGGAGTTAGTGATCTCAGGAGTAGTCCAGGTGCCGACATCCTTTCTTCGTGGCCGGGCCTCTTTTACGGTAACCCAGAGCTCCTCCGCCAGGCTTTTAACCATCGTATTCAAGTTTTTCTTGTTGGCCGTGTGGCAAAGCCGCCTGTCTACAAAGTCCGTGATTTTTTTTCAGGTAGTTTCTGGGCGCAGTTTTGCCGGGGTTGTCCGTTTTCCCGCCAGGAGTCGTCATCAAGTCCGTCAAGGGTTGCGATGCTTCGGTGACGCTTTTATTGCGCTCCTTGGGCGGCGGCTGGCGGAACACACGTTAGAAGTCATGTTCACATCCTATATACACAAGCACGTTAGCATACAGAGCGTGTGTGTCCGTGTTCACACCGTTCTGCACCACTATATACACGACACTGTGCACCACACCGGTCACATCTGTACTGACCCAAAAAATTATAAGGGCATAGCACTTACAGGCGTCCTTTGCAAGATACTAACGTCGCTCATTGTTAATCAATTGTACCCTTGCGAAGACAAACTTCCGGCAGAACAATACGCTTTTTCAAAGAAGCGACCGACGTCAGATGCAGTTGCATTTATTTTAAATTATGTATCACAACGCCTTTCTAGCAAGAAAATGATATGCGCTGCGTTTATAGATTTTCAAACTGCTTTTGATTGCCTGCCAAGGGACCGTCTATTAGACACGCTTCGCAAACGTTTTAGCATAACGTAGCCCCGTTTTCAACCTCGTTCCTGATATATTAGCGCACAATATAAATTGGGTAAAGAACGGCGACCACTTGCGGCTGTCAAAATGCGCGTCGGCAACACTTGCCTTAGAGATGTGCGGAGAGAGAACACTTATTGAAGACCTAGCATTTAATAACACACCATTTACAGCGCATATTCTAGACTTGAATCGAGGGTATAGCCAGAACATAAATTTAAAATGTGTAGCTGAGAATTGTACTAATAGCCCGGTGCTCACATTGATGGAAAGGAGCCATGCTTCAGCGACCTAAGGAAGTATATGTGGCATCTCTTGCTAGCTTGTCTCTAGTAATGCTGTAGGATGAACCGTCCTTACCTGTTAAAGGGTTTAGGCTTCTCGTAAGGTGCGACTGCTATCCCTCTGATAGAAGAGTCGCGGACAATGAGTTGACCCTGATGCGTGAGCACCTATGCAGTTCACACACTTAGAGGTTTTGGCGTACTCAGCCGCCAGCTGATCTTCTCTTGCGCATTTACGGTATGCTCGTTGCAATGTAACACTACTTGTTGTATGACTCGTGCAATGGCACTTGAAACATTAAACTGGTTTGTCCGCTTCCAGGACCACATTGTATCCTAAAAATAGCGAAGCGAGTAGCTGCCGAACAAAAGTTAGAACTTATTTTGTTAGCGGCTTCTTTGTGTCCCGTTCGCTAGTGTATAAACGACGAACTTCAATCACACCATACGCAAATAGTTCTGAATTTCACTTTATGTAAAATCGTGAATAGGCCGTGGATGCGTGCCCGAAACCTCGAAATGGATGTACAAGTCGATATCACCGGTATATCGCCTATTATTGACACCGCGAGTATTTGTTTGGCCGTATCAATAGTAAGAGCTTATATTTTTTATGGGACAGTCTTCTCCGGACGGCAAACTTATTTTAATTCAGTAATTCCTCGTTAAGGTTAAATTTCCATAGTTGTACAATCCAAACATTTGTAACCATGCAGGGCGTTATGCAGAAAAGGCTATCGCCCGTGTCTATATATATATATATATATATATATATATTAAACAAGGTTTGTCTCAGGAGTTGCATTTTACAACGCCTAAATTATCGGGTAATAAAAACGATTGAAGACATAGATATTATCACAAAAACTTCTTCGCGTTTGGTGCACCAAACAGTAAATGAGGCAATACACATATACACACAAACAGAGCAGTTCACTCGTACAGCAACGTAGAACAACAGGTACAGCAAAAGCAGGGTGGATAAATAAAACTATTTCATCGCAATGATGTTCCCTATACAAGGCACAACAATCCCAATTTAGGACAAGCCTATATCACAGAGCTAACTCTGACTGTAAAATTAAAAGCTATTGTTTTACCTCGCGATCGAAGAGACACTTTGTTGTGAGGCATTCATTGTTTTTGGGATGAATGCACGTCAAGGGCTCGGGAAGGCGGTGTGTGAGTGTGCGTTAGCTCGACTTCAAGGATACTGAGGGCACTGCAAAAATCGTTGCACGCCTAGCTGGCGTTCCACTGGGTGTAGGGGCTAGTGTAGGAATCGTGGTCTCCGTAGGAATAATACTCCGCGGAATCTAATATGCTTAGATAGATCGTAGCATGTTCATTTTTCCCACCATACGTTGTCAAATTCGACTAAATAATACACGGACCGTCTCGTAGAAAAATGGTTTTAGTGTATCATTCTGTAGAGCCAGAGTATTGTAGAATAATGCACTTAAAGCTATTTTTTTCTACGAGACGAATGGATCCGGTCCGTAATTTATCCAGTCGGCTTAACATGCAGTTAGGTGCATGGTTACCTTCCGGCGTCGCACGAGGAATAACGGATTCGTTGTAGTTGCCTCCGATTTCCGATTCGAAACACGCAATGTAGCGTATTGATCCGCTCTTTTTCTAAAGGGCAGATAATCTTGCGCCAATAATCAACGGTTGGAAGAAAATAGGAGGAGTGCCTTAAAGAAGAATGTCTACAACATTTGGCGACGTGGAGAGCAGGCTTAGAGAAGGTCCATTAACAACGGGGGCCTTATAAAATCTAGCCCTGCGGCGGAGCCCTTGGAAAAGCTCTCAATAGCCGCCTTCGAAGTGTTTAATAATTTTAACGTTCAGGTAAGCCCATGATCGTATAAAAATCGGCCGTTTCTAGTCATTTCTTTTTGGCCGTCATCAAATTCTCCAGTTATTGACAGTATTTTAACATGTTGATCGTTTCGTTTGGTTGCAACTGCTCATAAAAGATTACCGTATTCGCATCCCAACAAACATTACTTCTTTTTATGGGGTCCGGGCTTGGCAGTTACTTGGGGCTCACTCCCTTTTAAGCCACGCCCTTCTGCGGACAACGTTCTTATAGAGTATCCACTTCTCATGCCCTGTCAGCACGGCACGGAGAAAGAGACCATCCTCGTTCTTTTTTAGATGCTAATCGCGAACTAGCACACATTTATCTAGTTGGCAATTGCTTAGCGCCTACAGCAGCCATGTATCCAACTTGCTGGCGAGTCTTTCGGCATGGAGATGCCTCTGAGCGGATGTCTGTGGTACGTCGACAATGGCCACGATCTCGTCCAGCGACATTGTGTGAGTACTGTTCGACCAGTGTAATAAGCGACCAAAATAAACCCGTTGGCGAGCTGGGCATATTTGTTGGTCTTGAGACGTTCAGCCTTGCACGCCGCGGAGCCAGGGGCAGATGCGCTGGACTCCAGGTTCGAGCGGGCGAGCAAGTCGGTGATCGTCGCATCCCAAATAAGCGCCTTTTCTTTTTCAAAGTGGATAACGGTTAGACTTGTCTAGTCTCTTTCCGTCCTTTCTCTGAATGCCGGTCGGTTTTCGAATGCACGTCAATAAAGCTGACCTCAAGGCCCGAACCGTAAACCTCGCTGCGACGTCTTTGGCGTCTTTGCTTCTGCTGCAGGAAAGCCCATAGGTTCCCCAGATGTTCATCTGTGGGTGCTCCTCAGTTAACCTTTTTAACCAAATTTTAAACCGATGCACAGACGAAAGCTTTCGTGGTCAAGTAAAGTGCTGAGGTTTGAGAAAGGAATGGCTTGGAGCCATTTGATGGCTCCTTTCTGGACGACCGCGTGCAGCCGGGCTTTGTCTGCCATGGTTAGTGCATCGGAGAGTAAATGCTGGTACTTCCTGGAGACGATGAGGTCATCATAGGACTTCTGCAGTTGTTTGTTTGCCTCTGGGAGTAGGCCTGCGAGGTTCTCGAATCTCGTATCGGCAACCTCTTAGGCATCCTGGAAAGCCTGCACTGAACGGTACGCTCTGAGGCGTGTAATAATGCGACGTGGCAGCTAGCTGCCAGGTCTGCTGTAGAGCGGATTCCCAGGCCCCCGAATCTAAGGGGAAGAGGCGGCTGCCTGCCGGGCGGCCGGGGGCCCAGCCAGACGTGGCGGCACGAGAGCCCGGCCTGCTAAACCTTGGTGGAGCTCGGTTATTCTGACAGCCCGTGTAGACTGTTTACGCGCGAACCGCACACTGACACGTGCACGCTCTTGGCTGGCGAAACGAAGACGACAGGGGCACAATGTCGACCCTCTGGCAGATGCCACTGCCAGGGTTGAGCGCCTAGGGGACCTTTATCGTACGCATCGACTCTACTTACGAAAGCTCATTCAGCAGGCAAAAGTCGAATCCTGGAAGGCCTTGGTGGATTCGGTTGAGGTGGACGTGTGGGGTCTTCCCTATCGGATCATTATGGGCAAGCTCCGCGCACCACCACCACCTCTCCCGGCAGAAGAAATTCGCCGGGTAGTTCTCAAGCTCTTTCCGCAACAACCGGCCCGCGTTCATACCAGCATTCCCGTTGACCCTGAACAGATCCCGGAAGTAACAACAGATGACATAATAGAAGCGGTGGAGCGGCTAGCACCGGGTAACGCCCCGGGCCCGGACGGGGTCCCACCGGACGTGGTGCGACTGCTGGCACGATCCTATCCCAAGCCTCTTGCAAAGCTAGTGTCACGCTTGCCCTAGAGGGTCGCTTTCCCACCCAGTGGAAACGTGCCCATTTAGTACTGATACCGGAGCCGAACGCCTCACCCGGCTCGTCAGCGCATCGCCCCATATGCTTACTCGACGCTGTAAGCAAACTAGTCGAAAACGTGCTCGTTCGGCGTTTAAACGACGAACTGGAGGCGAAAAATGCCCTCTCAAATAACCAATACGGATTTCGCAGGGGCCGATCCACCCTTGACGCCGTGGAGCGAGTCATAGAGGCGGCTCGCGCCGAGCAGCAGCGGCCACTCTGGTCACGCAACTACGAGCTATTGATATTGCTGGACGTCCGCAACGCGTTCAACACCGCCAACTGGTCGACAATAATGAGTGCGCTCGAGCAGAAGGGGATCTCCCTGTACCTGCGGCGCATACTATCATCGTACCTGGAGGAGCGGACACTCCTCACGCAAGGCGAAACCCATGCAATTACGGCGGGGGTGCCGCAGGGCTCAGTACTCGGCCCAGTTCTATGGAACGTAGCATACGATGGTGTCTTGCGGCTCGACGACCTGCCGGATGGGGTGGAGACAATCGCCTACGCGGATGATCTTGCACTGGTTGTCACCGCTCGCACATGGACTATCCTGGAGGCCAGGGCAAACACGGCTCTTGACCGGATAAACAGGTGGATGACTGAACATCACCTGGAGTTAGCACCACAGAAAACCGAGGCCCTTTTTCTAACAGGACGCAGGCGGATAGGGCCTATATCTCTGGAGCTCAACGGGCACGCTTTCACGCCGTCCCGCCACGCCAGCTACCTAGGGGTGACCTTGGACACAGGTCTAACTGGCCTGCCCCACATTAGGCAGGTTACGCAAAAGGTGGCAAGAGTATCGGCCAACCTGGCCCGAATACTACCCCGGGAGGGAGGCGCGTCCGATCCCAAACGGCGTCTACTAGCTGCTGTTGCAGAAGCGGTCGCGCTCTATGCCGCGCCAGTGTGGGCGGACTTAGCACTCAGGACGGACACGGCCCGCCAGGCTTTGCGCCGCTCCCAACGGGGTGTGGCAATTCGGGTTAGCCGGGCGTACCGGACGGTCTCCACGGACGTCCTGCTTGTTCTCGCATGCCTGCTTCCATGGGACATGCTGGCGGAGGAGAGGAGTAGGCGGAGATTAAACGGAGAGATATCATGGCCGAGGCTCGAGAGGCCACACTCGCCGTTTGGGCGGAGATGTGGACCCACCCGCCTGCCGGAGACACGAGAGGCACGTGGACACGCTTCCTCATCTCGGACTTGCGCAAGTGGTATACGGCACAGGGACCAATGACATATTACGCTGCCCAGGCGCTGAGCGGACATGGTCAGTTTCAGGCATACATGATGAAGATCGGAAAAGCCGCGACATACATTAGCGTTCTCTGCGACGCCGGAGTGCCCGATGATGCCGCGCATACAATTGAGACATGTACGGCGTTGTCTGCGTACCGCGATAGCTCACCGTTTACCTACGGGCATCTACCGCGCAAGTGATCGCCACGCACATGGTCGACTCAACGACTAATTTAGGTGCTGGCCTAAAATACCTCGACGGGCTCATGCGCGAAAAGATCCGGCTGGAGAATAATCGCCGGGCGCGATTCGTCGCCCGGAGCCCCCCTGATTTAACCCAGCAGGACTTACCTGCTCGGGATGCACCTACAGACTAAGGAAAGGGTTGAAGCGTGAGACTCCTTCCTCCTGGTCTCGAGGTAATGGTTCACAATTCCGAACCAGGAGGGGGTTCCGGGGGGGTGGTTTTTAGTGGGTAGTGCGCTCGGATTAGAGTGAGTCGCGTATTCCCACTCCGAGCGTCTAGCCCCACACTACCCGTCATTATATCGGCGGGTGTGCGTAAATGCATTTTCCACCCCTTAAAAAAAAGATTAAGAAGGTCGCAAAGGCTGGTCTTTAGGCTTTTGTCTAACTCCTACAGCAGATTCTGGTTTGCTCCGACGTCCGTGCTGTGGAGGATATGGACGATATTTGCTGAACCCAGATATTACTTTAATAGGTGATACACAGTGTGGGGACTGAGCAGGTTTAGCCGGGTTAGACGAGAGCGAAGGCTCCTACCTGCAAGTTCCGGACAAATGGCGGCAGACCCCACAGGGGACCTTAAGAGCCTCATGTCTGCTACCTCGACGTGTTTGCTCCTGAGAAGAAGTGCCTCAAAAATGGATCGGTTAGGTAGACCCTTGTAAATAAATTCGCACTTCTAGGGGTTGAGTGCAAGTCCACTCTTCAGACCGAATTCAACAACTCTCTTGATGTCTACCTGTACCACCGATGCTTTTCCTCCGACAATGCCATCGTCTAGATGACAGAAATTCAAGGGAGACTAAATAGAATCGACCAGAGTCTTAATTGCTAAGCAGAACAGCGGCGGACCAAGAGGTCGCCCTGCTGCACGCTAAATAGTTCTATCACCAAATGAAAGCTCCGATCTGGATCTATAGGCTTAGTCAATCAAGGGGGCCGTCTCTGGCCAAACAACTTTTACTGTTTTTAGTATGTGGTCGCGACGGACCTGGTTAAAGGCATTCTTGAAATCGAGTTTGGCGACAACGAAATTGTTGGTTGCGCTAGTAACGAAGGCTTTTGCGGTGTGGACCGCGGCTTCGATGCCATTAGGTGTATTAAAGCCAAGCTGGTGAGCCCCAAGCTTCTCGCACACGATATCTGCTCCCAGTTGTACAGTGATTTTTGCCGCAATTCTGCGAAAGACTGAGGAGATTACAATTGGACGAAGCGACCCGCTCGGCTTTTTGATTGCGATGAGGCGACCACCAAACATAATAGGGCGGATGGCCTTGGGCACTGTACCGCTTCCGATGATGCCAATCACTTTTGCTAAGTCATGCACTAGGCGGCTGGCGATATTTGTATTAGTCGTGGCAAGAAGGTCTCATGCCGGCGGTAGACCCCGCCAGGAAAGTCCACACGGGCTCGCGGACCTGTTCTGCGCCGGTGACTGGATGGTCTTGGTAGCAGGTCAAGGTCGGCCGGTTCTTTAGGGTGTTTCGAAGTAATTTCTTCGAGCTGCAGTACCTCTTCTTCCTGAAAGTCTGGGCTAACATGGCTGATGGTGCCCTAGATGTTGTCCATATTCCTTAATGCCGCTTGGACTTGCAGCCTAGCTAGTTCAGTGATGCACATCAGTTTGCGTGCATCCTCAAGATCATCGACATATATATATATATATATCTGCGCGCTTGACTTGGGAGAATGCGGCCGTGGTTATTTCCTTGTCGTTATCAGGCTTCGAAAATAGGAAGCATGTATACCCCAACGCGCCTCTAACGATAAGGCCGGTCCGAGCCACTCGGATGACCCCTCGCAGGCGGACCACCTACCCAACTTCAAGCCGGGTCCAGGAAGCCTAATTCCCGCTCCCCTTGACAGCAGGATTACTTGCACGCATTGCCAGGGAAGCTTTAGAAACAGGGGAATCAAACGTCACATAAGGGCAACATACTTAGAAACAGTGGATGGTTCGATCTGCATAGCCGACGCGTTCGTGGAAATTACTTCGAAACGCCCCAGCGGTCGCGTCACCTCAGAGAGAACTTTTTGTCAGAGCTAATGTGAATATAGCCAGCCGTCTACTGCGCGAGCTAGCAGCACTGGTTGACATATTCAGGTAGGCTAGCATTACTGGTTGGCATTACCAACTAGGCTTCAATGCTCTTAACGGTATGAAAGTCACGGCCCTCATTACCAGTGCACCCAATAATTTCGTCTTCGCCAAACACGATATTAAAAATGTTTTAACCAGGTTCGTCGAGATTACATAATTAAATAGCCCCCTTATTGACCAAGCCTACCTATCCATATTAAAACTCTCACTTGTTGATGGAACAATTTTCCATGTATTAGTGTGCAGCAGGGCGATCTTCTTAGTTCGCCATTGGTTTGCTTAGCCACTAAATAACTGGTCGATTTTATTCAGTCTCCACTGGACTTCAGGTATCTATACGATGCCACCATCTGGAGAAAAGCATCAGAGGCACAGGAAAACACTAAGAGAGTTAGTGACTTCGGCCTGCAGAATAGGCTTAAGCTCGCTTTCCAGATATGCGAACTACTAGGCCCAGCCTAACCTACCCTCGAGGCATTTTTCCCCGAAGAGTGCAAACTCGTCGAGACAGCATAAATGGCTATTTTAGGTTTCCCTGTGGGGTGGGCCGTCATTCGTACGGAACCCGCAGTTCGGACCTGCTTAATCTCCACAGACCTCTATCACCTATAAAAATCAACTTTGGGTTAAGCAAGGGTCGCCAACATTCTCACACGGGCGTTGGAGCAAACCAGGCTCTGCTGCGAGACTAGTACAAAAACCTAACTCCTAACCTCTGAAACCTTCACAATCAAAATCTGGCCGATGGCAACTGGGTTGGAGCTACTCTCTCCCCCTTAAGAGTCGAAGATCTCGAAATTCGCTCTACAGCAGACCTGGCAACTTCAGCCAGAACCTTGGCACTTTCCTTGACCACGAAAGCGTTCGCCTGTCATCAGTTTGAGGTTAGGGGTAAGGTTATCTGAGGAGCACCGGTGTCCGTACGGAACATAAGTGGACATCTGAGCGACTTACAGCCGTGCATCTGAGAGCCAACCGGTCTCCTGAAAAGCGATGAAAAGAGGCTGGACGGTCTCAACCCCCATATCCCTTTTGAAAGGGGACGATCACTGACACCTTCGGCCTCTTAAACCTGGAGGCTAATGCATCCACCGCTAGTTCCTTGGCACGCAAGGCTAAACGACTAGAGGTACACATACTCCTATAGCCTTGCTAATGAATCTATTTTCGTGTCATTAGTATTAAAACGCTTGGGGGACCCGGGAGCGAGGCATTATCACTTCCCCAGAAATCGCTTGGCAAACGAATCGAACTAGCGACAGGGGAGAAACGAGCTTTTAACTATCTACTTCAAGGGCTATCACTAGCGGTTCAGCGCGGCAGCAATTATGGGCAAAATGAAGGGCTGCCTCGAGGATAAACTGGACTGGTAGCGCAAGTTATGTGTAATGAGTTAATCACTATCTCTGTAGCCAACGTATTGAACCATTGAGCGCCGCGAATACACATGTGTGTATGTATATGTATATGCAGTTGGGGAAGTTTCTCTGTAGGTCCGACGGAACCCTGCAGAAGCCACCCCAGCCTGTTTCATAGATGATGTAGGCCCCTGAACGTTACAGCATCCTTAGGAAGATGGTCCACTTTTCTGCTTGAAAATTCCAGGGCAAATAAGGCGTCTTTCTCCATGATTTGAGACATATTGCGTTAAAATTCCAGCATATGTAAGTCAGGTTCCGATACTCTCTCAAAAACTGCCTCTGATAATTTACTTTTGTTATCGATACCATAGATTTTTTTGTCAACTGATAGATTTAAAAATACAGGCACTTTCTATGAACAAGGACGACAAGATGATTAGAAGGGCTGGTCTTTAAACAAATGCTGGCGCCGCAAAAGATATAAAGTTCTTCAAGTTCCTTGAGTTGCGGGCATCCCCTGAACATCCCAGAAGCAATGTTCTTGGGATGTTCAGGTGTCTGCGTTCATGTGGTGATCTCGCCCTCATTGTGCCTATTAAGCCAAGGCAGCAGACGTCCCAGACGATACTCCCAGGTTGCTAAGGCCCGGGGCATTAACCGTCGGGCCCGGGATCGGTGAGCAGCAACTTCCCCTGTATATAAGAGTAGCCTTAACAGCCCTCGAATGGGCCACGACAAAATGACAATATGTATTCGTTGCCACTTACCGATATCGTATGCCTTGCCTCCCGCGCCAACAAAAGTGACCTCGGGAATGTTACTATTGGGAGTTTACACCGTCTAACCAACTTTCAAGTGGGTACGTGAAGGTCCGCGCAGCACGCGGAAGTCGCGCACCAGCGGACCGACGCCAGAAAGAGAGTTATAGTTAGTCATAGGTCTGGACAGGCACTAGGCATATACCTAGTGCCTGTCCAGACCTATGCCGTTTAACAAGGACCTGGTCGGGCGACTCAAACTACTGCCAGCATCATCGCTGCTAGAGTTCCGTCTTAACATTGAGCGCATTCTACCACGGCATTCTACAGTACGCCTGCAATAATGGACAGTGCGTGGATGAAACCGCCTTCTGAAAATGGACCTATCCTAACACGCTACTCCGCTCGCGGATTCCAATATAAGCTGTGCTACCGTACTGTATTTCTGTAAGAATTGTGTATGCAAATTCCGCGGTCTGCTATGTAAAATAAAATATCATTGGACATGCCAGCCAACCTGCCGGACCTTTTGCTTTTGGCCCGATTATCCTGATATATATATATATATATATATATATATATATATATGCCGCGGTATGCCCGGCGGTTAGGTCTATAGCAGAACTAGCAAAACGCTAGATTGTTGGCGTCTCGAAACATTTTGATGTAACATAAACACATTTACCCAGTTTGGGTGTTACTAAAACAAATATATATATATAGAGCGTTGCCAAAAATAGCAGTTTATGTATTTTAATGATAATTTCGGCTTGATTTGTTTGAATGGCTTGATTTTAAGGGCATGATGTACATGACGAACCACGAGTATAGTATTAATTTTGTTGCAATCTCACAATCGGTTCGTACAAAAAAAAGTGTGAAAAACAGTGTTGAAAATTATTAGCAACAATAACTTGCTAACAACACAGCTCTTGTTCGGAAAGGATAGTCGATACTATAGCTGATATACGCTCCCGGGGATCAAATGTCAGGAATATTGTCTAGCTAAATCGATCGTTTTTCGGATAACGAAAAAAACAAGAATTGAGGCATATGCTGAGCTTGGTCATACAGTACCTGCTATAACAAACAGATTAGGACGGCATAAGAGCACCAGCACCAGGTTCTTAAACCCTGGAGTGAACCAAAGGTGGAGATCTAATAGTAGGCGTAAGTCAGGTTTGACTTCGAGATTGGCGTAGGATCATACAGTTGGCTACTCATGACCAAATGTCTTCTTCCAGGACCAGGACCACTTTAGGAGTGCCAGTGCACCGATGCACAGTGCACCGAGTGTCAAGTTCTAACAAAAACGTGCGATACACAAAAATGAAGCTTATGCCGCGACTGCAATGGAAGAACATTGTAGCACGGCGTGAATTTTCGCATAAATACCAAACTTAGAATAACGAGTAGAAAAACATTCTTCTCGAAATTTAATTTCGATGGCTGTAACGTCTGTCAGTGCTTTTGGCATGACTTACGAAAGGAATGTAAATGGTTCTTGAAAAGTGTGGGCGGTGGTGGTTCTGTGAAATATTAGGGCGCGTTTGGATATAATGGGAAGTCTGATCTAGTCGCGATTGTGGACCGAAACAATTCCGAGAAGTGCCAGCGTATCGTCGGTTCGAAGTTAGAAGCTCATTTCAACAGAATTGGGGGACCTGACGCAGTTTTTCAACAAGACAACGCCACTTTTCATACCTCGTCTAGCACTATAGTCTTTTTTTAAGAACAAGGAGTGCCATTTTTTTACTGGCTGGCATTGAGTTCAGACTTAAATCCCATCGAAAACCTTTGGAGACATTTGGTGAAGCAGATTTACGCAATTGATCGACAATATGATAATTTTTCGGACCTCAGAAGCTGTCCAGCAAGCATGGACTGATATTCCAATTTCGTACTTACAACAGCTCATTAATTCCATGAAAAGTCGAGTTTACGATTTGATCCAGAAGAAGGGACGAAAAACCCGTTTCTAGAATAGAATATGTAGTGTCAAATAAGTCATACAGCCCTGCTAAGAATCGAATACCGTAATGCGTTATTGTTGCAACACTGATGTTTCACACTTTTTTATTTTTTGTATGAACCGATTGTAACACCATACTCGTGGTTCGTCATGTACAATATTCCCTTAATTAATAAATATCTGAATGGCTTGAAAATAAAATATCGAGACGTTCAAATAAATCAAGCCGCAATTATCACCAAAAAACTGAGTTGCACATTTTTTGCAACGCACTTTATATATATATATATATATATATATATATATATATTTGCAGGACCCTCGCGCAAGATCTTTTGGATTGGTTAAGGTGTAAGAGAATATATGCCTGTTACATTCCTCTGTGAGGGTCATTTCTATATGCTCAATATATGCCTGTTACAATCATGCCGCCGCTGCTGAGCACCTTCATTTGAAATCCATTTATATGCGCGAGCAGCCAACGACCATAGCATTCAATTTAATGCTGCAAAACCCGACAAGCACGACTGAACAAAATCAGTTGTACGAACACCACTTCTCCACACATCGTTATCGCAGCTATAAAAACTACAGAGTCAACCGCCAAAGAGATGGTAGCTAACTGGAAAAATGCTTGTGTTTTTTTATCTTTGGTGTTAAAAGTACGGTAATTCTAGGCAAAAGCGACATAGACGAGAGCCTACGATTAACAAGATAGTCAACAATACCTATTCATCATACCGCTAGGTAAATTTATAAATATAATATACAGACGTGCAAATATTTTCGTTGGGTTTAGAAATTTGGTGTGATTCTATACATAATTTTCAGTAAAACGCCTGTGACGAGGCATGTTCTAGATGACCAACTTCGAGGTCAGGCAAAGGGTAAACTTTTATGGTAAACGTTTTTATTATATATGTGGACGTGGATAAAAATCGGTAGCATATTGTTAATTTGTCGTTAAAGCCGAGTGTAGCGCGCTGAACCACAACGCATTTATTAGTTGAGGGTAACACGCCATTTTCAAAAACAAGTAATGGCCGATGATGATTGATTACCGCTAATTGTTGATTGCAACGCAAAGTAGTAATATTGAGAGAATCCAGTAAGATACAGTTATTATAATAATAATAATAATAATTATTATTATTATTATTATTATTATTATTATTATTATTATTATTATTATTATTATTATTATTATATTATTATTATTATTATTATTATTATTATTATTATTATTATTATTATTATTATTATTATTATTATTATTATTATTATTATTATTATTATTATTATTATTATTCAGTTATTACAATTGTGAGGTATGAACGTTTATGCCAGGTTTATCCTGCTCCGGTCGCTTTCTATCAATTCATGGCGCCTATGATGGAAGCCACATTTCCTCTACAAACGGCCAGAGGCATCATCTGTCTCAAAAACATGCGCAGGAGAGTCCACGACCAGCCGCAGTCTCAGGTCGACATGCAGACGACGCCCGCCACCAATGTGAGCACGGCTGGGCTTTCACAGAGGACAAAGAAGAGAGCTTTACTCTTCGGCGACTCTTCAGTAAAGAAACTCCGAGGTCCGTTGCGCATGCACCTGCCTAATAGTCAACAGCTCACAGTAATGACCTTGCATAACAAAACAGGGTTAGAAATAATACATGAGGCCAAGAAAAATATTGAAGAAGCTCCTGATACTATATTTGGGGTTTTCTTCCATCCAGGACCGGATGACTGCTTAGACTTTAGAAAGGACGAACTCCTTTCTGGGATAGCAGACTTGGCCTCGTGGCTCGATCAATACTATGGGGGAGCTAAGTTGACTGTCTATTCAATCCAGGGTGCTGCATAAAGAGTGCAAGGCAACAAACGATGCTCTTAAAGTGCTTTGCGATGGAGGTTCGATCATATATCAGCCTCTTACCAAGGTCCAGAAACCAATGCTTATTAAGGCTACCACGACATACGATGACGAAGCAGCAGACACTGTTGCCCGTATTGCAGCTCGCAATGTGACTGCTTTTTTGGGACTGCCGTTACCGAAAAAGGCAGAGAAGAAGCCAGAGGTTATCTTGGCCAGGAAGAAAGGCGTCACCAGGGTCGAGCAGAAAACCGCCTCAACAGTTACGCCGGCCCGCTTCCACCCGACTTAAGTCGCCTATGCAAGTCGTTCGAGGAAGCGATAAAGGAGTTGAAGGCGGCAACCGAGACCAAGAAAAACACCCAGAACAACTCGGCACAACGACTCGACCAGTCCAACCGCCGCAACTGCCGGTCAAACCGTTCCAGAGACCGACAGTTCAATTAAGGGTGTGCCAGTGGAACTGTGAGAGCATACGAACAGTGCTTCCGGTCGTTCCAAACAGCGACCTCGAAGGTTACGATATTGTCCTTTTAACGGAGACGTTCACTACTGAGCGCTTCGATGTTAACGGATACTACTCATATCACTGCCCAGCTTTACGGCCCTCGCGCGGTCGGCCAATTGGTGGAGTCTCTCTGCTGGTTGGCCCCCGACTCAAACAGGCCGAAGACAACACCATCGTCCTCAGCACCTCCCATTTAACTTTTATTGGGATGTACAGTAGTGGCAGCCGGGACTCTGTTGAAGATATCTTAGAAAAGATTGGTCGCGCCGTTGCGACTATTCCAACTGGTGTACCAGCTCTTTTGGCCGGAGACTTAAACTGTAGGCTTGACACTGCTGCGTCGTCCCGGACAATCGGCGTTCGCCAAGCGCTAGAGGAGTATGGATTCTGGATATGTACTACTACGTCGCCGCCAACGTTTTATTCTGACGGAGGTGGACCTGGCGATAATCCGCAGAGGGATGGGTCCTCTACAATCGATATATTCGCTTACTCAGGTCCTGAGGGAGACATCGAATATGGCGGACAAGTAATTGGCCTTGTAATTACCGGATTTAAAAAGCATGTACCAGTTTCTTTAACAGTTAAAGATGGAGGTGGGAGCGCTAGCTTTGCGCTTGGCATCCCAATCAACTACTAGAAGTGCCGCCAAGTCTGCTCTCCGACATGCTGACAGCAGCGGTGCGCTCCTCTACATATAGGCGTACTCTGAGGGGAAGTCGGTCACCTGAGTGGTTCGACTCATATTGCTACCGTGTGAGAGCTTATGTTATTCAGGCTCTCATTCTGTCCCGAGAATACCCAGCGATGAGAGACTTTTATTGTAGACATCGTCGCTGGTACCGACAGCTAATAGAATTCAAGAAAATCTTGTTCGCCAAGGAAAGTGAAAATCGTATGATTCGAAGAGCCAGGTTTGAGCCTCACTGCGCCCTTAAAAGGAACTTTACGTCCTCTAGTTGTCCAGTTGCCTCCGACCGTCTGCGCCAACACTTCATCGGCGCATTTGCAACAACAGATAGCACACCAGGGATCATCCCGTGAATACGAGAGTCTACTATCCCAGCAGATAGATGCTCCGTTCTCTCTTATAGAAGTTCAAAGTGCGATCGAAAAGTTGAAGAATAAGAAGGCCTTCGGACCCGACCTCGTCCGGAATGAACATATAAGGGCGGCGGTCCTCCTAACGCCGCTTTGGACGGCACTCTTTGACAAGTGCTTGGAAACAGGTGAAATTCCAGCAACCTGGTCGGAATGCTTGCTAAAGGTCATCCCCAAAGGCAAAGGTGACCCGCTTTGTTTATCCTCTTGGCGAGGCATTGCAAGAAAAGCTGCATCTACAAAATATTGTCATGCCTCCTGGCACGCCGGCTTAGCTTCTACCGACGCTCTGTCACCGTCAAGCACCAAGCACTGTACGCTGTATTTGTAGACTACAAAGCGGCGTTTGACACTGCCCCCAGGGATATTGTCATGGAGAAGCTAGCCGCCGCGGGTGTGGGCCCACAAGTTTTGGGGATACTGGCAGCTATCCTGAAGGCAAACCCAGTCATTCTAGATGACGGCATTCAGGAATACCAGCCTTTCCTACAAACCACCGGCTATCCCCAGGGTGATAATCTCAGCCCGCTCTTATTCTCAGTCTTACTCAGTGATCTTCCGGGCCTTATCAATGACCACAACCCCTGTGTCCGCATAACTCTCTATGCCGATGACCTGGTGGTATATAATAGAGTGTTCATGGATCTAAAAAGGTCCCTGAGGCTGCTGGAGACATACAGCAAGCAAAATGGTTTAACAATTAACGTATCGAAGACAAAAGCTATGAAATTCAGATCCGGGGGACCCCTGAGGAAAAGTGATAGGCTCAGCTTGGGCGGTGTCTCTGTAGAATTTGTCTCGGATTTTACTTACCTGGGTGTTAGGCTAACGCCAAGCGGCACATCTTTCGCAGCTCACATATCTCAGCGAATTAATAGCAGCATTGTCGCCATGACCTCAATCTCGGCTCCACAGAAGCTCTCAGTAAAAACAGCTTTAATACTGTTTAATCTGAAGGTGGCCTCGGTGGCATCTTATGGTATCACATTAATTTGGGAACACCTATCCGCTCAGCAGCTTAGCGCTGTCGACACGGTGAAGGCAACGTTCCTTAAGAGAGTTTTGGGCCTTCCTAGAAATGCTCAAAACAGGCTAACTTATAGTCTGTCGAGGACTACGCCGTTCATCGAGGACATGGTAAACCGCTTTCAACTTCCGACCACCGCCTCACTGCGAGAGTTCCGTAGGCACTTCGAGCAGAAAATGAGGGAAGTGCCAGAAGCCTTCTACAAAACACCGGCAATGTTGGACAATACATGGATGGAACCGCTCTTCGAGCAACGACACGTTCTCACCCGCTACTCCGTCCATGGGTTCCACCACAAACTGTGCCACCGCAGTGGGTTCCATAACCCTTCTGATGAGTGTTGCTGCAAATTTTGCGGCCTTGTATGCACCAAATATCATCATGAAACATGTCGGTCTGCGCCAGCTATCTGGGCGTTAGGTCGCTGACATCTTCTTGAGATGCTTGATTAATGAATACGTGTAATATAATATAATCAACAATACCGAAAGGTGATGTAATAATAAATAATTAAAAAACATGGCCTCGCGTCGATCGCCCGTAACTTCTACTATGCGTTTTCCGATATCTTACAGGATTTTCGCTGTACCTGAGCTGATGGGGCCGAGCGTCTCTAATGTAATGGGTACAAAGTGGTAACTTCTAGATAGCTCGAGATACTTTCTTCGTTTTTCAGAATCCGCGCGCTCGGCTACCCATCCTGACTCAACGGCGCTGTGGTGTAGATACGATAAGGCCGCCGTGCATGAAACCGTTACATCCCATACAAGGCTTTTTCCGTGTGACCACAGCGGGATGGTGACCCCGTCAGACCGCAGCTCACTGCTGCCATTAAGGCCATTCGGCTCGGGTGTAGATGGTATCCCTGCCCTTCTAAGAGATCTTCTAACTATGGCGTTAAGTTCAGCGTGTCTTGTAATTCTGCCGGAACTTTTCAGACAGCTTAACGGGTGTAACCCGTCAGAGTAAACAGGTTGGCCGCATCGCAGACATGAGAAGGGCTGGCAGACGGGGGCGCCTATTCTAAGGGCTGACACCATGCGGAAAGAGTTTGGGTCCAGCATGGTGCCAAGCTGACAGGAGGGCAGCGCTTGAAGCCAGCCCCCGCTGAAGGGATGTTGAGCCGCTAGAAACACGGCACGCTCTCTTGCTGATGTTAGGCTATCTGTTATATCTCGTGCAGACTTCTTAGTTTTGCAACCGTCGAGAAGATTTTGACTCACGTGTTCTCTCAGAGGGCCGGAGTCGAGTTGACCTCTGACTGTGGTATCCGCCACTATTGCTGCCTTTTGCAGTTCAATCTTTGCTTCCTCGTCAATGAGTGATTCCGCCAGGAAGCTAATTATTATTATTATTATTATTATTATTATTATTATTATTTTTTTTTTTTTTTTTTTTATTAATATTATTATGGAACAAACGTTTATTTGTATGTATCCTACTGTGTGCCTTACGAAGCAAACGGAAGTGAGGCACTGACACGCGTCTCTGTCAAAGGCGAGCGTTTTATCAAAATAGGTACAGCTAGTTCTTACATCCATATATAAACGAGGGCGGATCGATAAGTTCCAGAATCTAAAATTTTGAAGATTGAACTGACACTATCAAGGTTACCCGGTTTGTTTCGCTTAGAAGGCCTATTTGTCAGCTACGCATGCGCAAAATATTGCGCTATTCGCTGGCGGCATTTATTTTTGAACAATCGCTTGGCGATTTTTGCGGAGCTGAAAATGAAGGGGCAACAAATCTGCATAGAGTTATGTCGTAAAAACTAAATTCTATGCTGTAAAGTGGAAGAAAAGTTACAAACGACTTAGACGATAGTGATAAAGTAGTACCCCGAAACATTGGATATCGTCGATTTTGCGACGCACTTGAAGAGACGATACCGATTATATTCCCGGTTCGGAAAGCGTCGACGTCAAGAACAGAAGGAAAAGTTAAAAAGTTTGTGATAACGTACTAAAACAAGGGACCAAAGCCCAGTCTTCGCAGTTGTGCTTCCCGGAAGAGAGTCGATCGAAGACACTCAGACAGAGCAGATCTAACACCATGTTTTTGGACTGTATTTTCGACTACAAGAAAAAGATTCTCTACAAGTTTGCCACTTGGCTCTACTGTCAATAAGGGGAATATCGTAAAATTAAAAAAAAACTGCTCGAGAACGTCCGGCCCAATAGGCCTGAACTCTGGGCAAACAACTTGTAGATCCTCAACCACAAAAACGTTCCGGCGTACACATCGTTACTGATTTTGGGTTTTTTTGATGAAACAATCAATTCCTAGGTCTTTGGAACCTCTCTATTCACCGCACTCGTTGTACGATTTTTCTGTACGAATAAAAAGTTGTAGGAACACGATTTCAAACATATATATATATATATATATATATATCCTCTCATTGATATATATATATATATTCCCTCATTGATATATATATATATATATATATATATCAAGGAGATAAAAGAAATCGCATAAGCAACCCAACTTAATTCCGCATGACATGCGTAATGTTTTGTGAAAAAGAACGTGGGCAGAACCTATTTCAAGGCAACAAAACTACTTTGGAAGCGAAAATAAATATTTCTTTATATATATATATATATATATATATATATATATATATATACATATATATATATAAACATATATTTTTTAACGTCTACTTTCTGGTTTCAGTGCTAATGATTACCTGCTGGTGCGTGACGCGAAAAAGATTGGACCCTTAGACGTAGAGAATTGGCGCAACAAGACAACGAAGTTTAAGACGTTTATTTCTCAGTTTATTCTAGACTTCACCAGAAAAAGTCTACGTGTTCAAACCCGGGTGAATGGAACGAGCAAATGGAAAGAACAACTAAAAAGAAAGGTGAGCAGAGGCATTCACAATTGTTAATGCAAAGCTTTTTTTATTACTGTTAAAAACCTCTTAGCATTACTTTAGGGGATTACGGAAATCCAGAAGGACATGCGCCACCCCAGCCATGGTGACTAGTGGAAAATGCATTTACGCACACTCGCCGATGTTTTGGCGGGTAGAGTGAGACTAAACGCAGGAGAGAGAGTACATGACTTAATCTAATTCCAGCTCACTACCCACTAAAAGCCACCCCCAAGAACCCCCTCCTGGTTCGGAATTGTGAACCATTGCTTCGAGACCAGGAGAGGGGAGTCTCACGCTTCAACCTTCTCCATAGTCTGTGGGTGCGACCCGAGCAGGTAGGTCCTGCTGGGTTAAATCTTGGAGGTTCCGGGCGACAAATCGCGCCCGACGACTATTCTCTAGCCGGATCTTTTCGCGCATGAGCCCATCGAGGTACTTTAGGCCAGCACCCCAGTTAGTCGTCGAATCGACCATGTGTGTGACGATCGCCTGCGCGGTAGATGCCCGTAGGGTGAACGGTAGAATCACGCCTTTGTCGGTGGCGCAGCGACCCCCCCAGGAAGTGTGCACTGCGTTAAAGTCTCCCGTGATGAGCAGTGGGCAGTTTTTGGGTATCGGTGAGATGTTATTGACACCGATAGCCTATCCAGGTAGTCCTCCAGGTCTTGCAGAGTTTTATTAGTCGAAAAGTAACACGAATATACAACGAGATTCCTATGTGGAAGGAACGTCCACACAAAGCCTTCCGCATGACCCCAATCGGTGAGGGAGAGCGTCACGTCTTAACGTGTCCACCAAATGGCCACGTTACGTTGGTCATCAGTGTACATGTTAGGTGTAGAACGGGAGATGAGCACATTTGGTTCTGTTAAAAGACAGAGACCCATCTGGTGCTCTGTAGTGTATGCGCCCAGCATGTCGTGGTCCGCCCGGCACCGATTGAGATTTACCTGGAGAAACTTGATCAGTACTCTGCCTGGGGGATTTCAACCTGAGGGGCAATGCCCACCTTTTGCCAGTTGTCCGTCGGCGCGAGGGTCCTACGGCAAAATTGTTGCCGGCCCCGATTCGACGGCGGTTCAGCGCGTCTAGATGCTCCAGGTAAAGCGTCAGGCCTGGGCTGAGCCGTAGCACCTGTTTTCGACTCTTCAGATGAAATGGGCTCCTTCCGCCTACGCGACTCTTGCAGCTGTGTGCGGTATGACGGGCAGGCCATACTGTCGGCTCTGTGACCCGAGGCATCGCACACGATACAGTGTGTCGTCTCGGCCTTACACGCAGCCGCCGCATGCTCTGGCGATCCGCATCGGCGACAGAGGCGGGCGGCCGTCTTGGTTGCCTCGCAGGTTGCCGCCTTGTGGCCGGGTCTCTGGCAGTTGAAGCATGTGGGTATTCTCTCCCAGACCTCGGGCCTGCACCTACTGCCCGCAATCAGGATAGATTGTTGAGCTTAAAGCCACCTGGCTGTAGTGGCCGTCACCTTAAGCAGCGTGTACCAGCGGGTCGTGGTGCGACCCTGGCGTGGGTCACTCGCCACAATAAGAACTGCCTCGGTGGCTCCTAGTAGCTGACGGATATCTGCCTCTATCCTTTTAGCGCTGACCAGAATATTAATGTCCCATAAAGCCACTTCTCGCATGCCGGCATCCATTCGGCTGTCAGCCTGGTGGCCGGTTGCTTTGCTGATGCTATCAGCCAACTGAGCCCCAAGTTCATGGGTGATGCCCCGTAATCGGATAATGACGTCACCGTCACCGTTCCTAACGAGGCCGCTCACGGCCGACTCCACCTGTGCATTGTCGGCCAGGTGAGCCCGGAGGCTCTTTACTGTGTCGGTCCAGGTCCGGCCTTCTCCGACCCTGACCCTGACAGACATTTGTCCCGCCAGGGCCGAGGCCGGTGGAGGGGCCCTACTGGCATTTGCTGGCAGCCGACCCCCTTACGGCGTGTCTGCCCGGCAAAGCTCTATAATGCCGTCCCGTGACGACTGGGACACAAGGGCCGCCAGAATCCGCTTGGTCCTGATCGCCACTCATGGGCAACGTATAAAAGAGGGGGTTTCGTGGTCGCTGAGACAGAGAGCTGGATCATGCGCTCGATAACAGAGCGAAGCAGTGTAACCGCAGCCTCATCGCAGGGTTTGTTGGGATGTAGAATGCCTACGACAAGGTGACGATTCTCGCCACCGTTGCCTGGGGTCCCAGCGAGGGACTCCCAGGTATCTGTATTATGCAACACCCTGCCGTACCTGGGGGCTGTGTAAGCAGCCGTGGTAAAGAGGGGAATTGACCGGCGAGGCCGGCAAGTACCTCTGAGTCAGCCTTGGCTCCTGGCACGACCAGCACGCCCCTCAGTTCCCTGAGGGAAGTGATTCCCTCCGATGATAAGGGAACCTGCCGAAGGGAGCCCGGGGGCCAGAACAGGCTTGTTAGTTTAGCAAAGTCTTCAGCCGTCGTCGCTGCCGAGATACGCGACTCTAAATACACTCGGGCAGCCTCAGGGTCCGCCGGAGCACACCGCAGGCAGATTGCTGAAGGGTCCGAGGATTGAGAAGGCCGCGCCAGCAACTCATCTCGTTCCCTCTGCACCGCCTCCAATGAGCTCCGGAGGCTCCCGATCCTCTCCTCCGCGTCCTTTAGCGAGGTCCACAGAGAAACCTTGAAGGAATCCACTGCCGTTTCGACCCCGTAGAGATCCAGGTCCAGCTTCTCTGATATTTCTTTTAGCTCAATTCTGGTGTTTCTTAACTTGCAGGACTCTACCACTGTCCTGACATGTCCTTTGAGGACCGTTAACGCCCAGCTGTATGCTGCCTCCGCGTCAAAACCTTGTTGAGATTAGCCCCTGCGCAATCCGTCATCCCGGTTGCGAAGGTCGTCTTGGGTGTCACGGTGTGTTGTTCGACGACGTCAGAAACACGTTTCTTGTCAGAATGGATTCCCATCGTGGTATCCGATAGACGTTTTCGAATGCCGAGCACGAATGATCCATCTCCGTCGAAGATTTTACATCGTCGACGTCTATGGCGGGACGGTTTAGCTCCGCTACGGGAGCGTTGAGGTCGCCCCCTATGTCCTCGAACGCCTTAGATTATGCTTTTTTTTGTAGAGGTGGAAAATGCTTTACGCACACCCTCCGATGTTAATGAAGGGTAGTCTGGGACTAAACGCCGGGGAAGAGTATAATACTCGATCCAATCCGCGCGTTCTACCCACTAAAAACCACTTCTCCCACCCTCTTCTGGTTCGGAATTGTGAACCATTACATCGTCCCTTAGATTATGCTACGTTTGGGCAAGTCTCTTTTAGTGGCGAAACGGCAAGGCGATATCTATAGACATCGTCCGTCTCATCCAATCTGCATAACGCGCAGATGTCGACACTCGCCTTGTTAATTCTTACCATGAACGTTTGGAACTGGCCATGCCCGGTCTGCATTTGTGTCGTACCATAAGACAGCTCACCGTGGTTGCAGTCGTATTACGCCTTCAGGTCAGGGATGAGGTCTCTGGTCCAGACCATTTCCTCCGCGACCTCGATTGCTCGATCTAGCCGTTATTAAGTCTAGATCGCCATCCTTCCATCCTTCGGCGCGTTCACTTGCCAGCAGATCCCATGGCAGCAAATTAATTAATGCATAATATTTAATGCAAAGCCTAACATGACGCAATTGCCATGTGTTCTATTTTTTAAGTGAAGATTTTAAAACAATTATTTATTAGTTTTTGATCATTTTTTCTACCACCGAACGAAGAGCGCTTAATAAACTAGAATTCTCGCATCAAAGCGTGCAGTTTTAATCCGCCAGCAGAAGTCGGATTTAATACATACATAAATATCTTCATGTGGAAGCCATGTACAGCAATTAGGTGTCTATTCTCATAGTTGCAGCGCTTCCATTAACTACAGGTCATTGCCTGGGTTTCATAAAAGAGCGGGTCAATGTCTGCCATCTTATTCTCCCATTCAGACATTCTTTAGAAAAGCGGCCTTGATTTGGTCAAGCGCCTTAAGTTTAACTTCGATAGATGCGGCTTTATCACCTGTATACCGTAAGAAGCAGTAGGCGCAATCTTCAGGTTAAAGAGATGAACGGCAACGTCCATTGATAGTTTCTGAGGGTCTCGGATACTATGAAAGGACTGTAGTCTTTTCCGAATTCGTTCATCAATGTGCCTCGAGAAGTTCGTGCCTCGAGAAGTTCGTACCTCGAGACGAGAACATAACCCCTAAATATGAGAAGTTTGAGACAAATTCTATAGATTTTGAACCTAAGCGTAGTTCGTCATTTCCAGCCAATTTCCCTTCACGTCTAAACTTCATTGCCTCTGTTTTATTTATATTTATTTCCAACTGGTTTCGATGAACGTAATGTTGCAAGGTCGCAAGGGATTGTTGCAAATGGAATCGACTGCAAGAATATAGCAAGTCGTCTGCATACTTAAGGACGTCAACCTGCGAGTGCCGACTTCGTATCTCTTCAGGAAGGTCTCTCACCAGCACCGAAAGCAGCAGGGGGCTGAGATTATCACATTGGGCACAACACCAGTGGTCTGTAAGATCGACATGTGTTTAGCGGCTCCGTCATCTATAATAACTTGTCCGTCCTGTAAAATGCCTTTAATGAGCTCCAATATATTCAATGAGATCCCGTAAAAAGCCAGCTTGTCAAGTATAATCGTTCGCGCGGCCGTATCAAAGGCTCTAAAATCTACAAATACAGCAAATAGATTAGCCCCTTTAGTTCGGAGTGCCCGTTGTATCGAATTTAGAAGTACAGCAGATGCTGTCATTGTTGACCGGCTCTTTCTAAAGCCATGTTGTTGCTCCAGCAGCTTTCTGTTAATCTCAAGAAAATGTTATAATCGACGGGCTAGGATAGAAGTTGGTAGATTGCGCTCTTCTTTGCGATACTACGGCAAGACGAAGGTGCCAACGGATCCCCTATTCGTGTAGGGATAATGCTAAAAAGGCTGGTTTTCCAATCCAAGGGTAGTTGGGCCGTTTTTGACACCTCGTTAAAAAGTCTGGTGAAGCAATACGTAAGGCGAATTGCTTGTCTGAGATGCTCATTTGGGCCTTCCCGGACGGTGCTTTCATTATTGAGTCGATAACTTTAGCATTGCTAAAAGGCCGCGACAGGGTTTGACGGGCTTCAGTGACGTGCTCGTCCCACACTGACATTACCACAGGAGCGCAGCTCGGAACGGTTATGGCACTGGCAAACATTTGACGGAAATGAGCATTTAGTATGTCATGTGGGAAAGGACACGCAATAACGCGCCTATCTGTCTGCAGCCACTTATGAGGTCGTTGTTGCGCTTCTAGGAGCAGCTTGCATTGTTTTCGTTCCTTATATTTTTATGGCGTTCTTTACAACTATTTTATAGTCACGACTTAATCTAGTATAAAAATACGTTATCTCCGGGCGGATTTTGATTGTACCATGGAACGTGCTTTCTGTTGGTTCGCTTGCTTTCTGTTTATTGCATTAGCCGAGCGCTACCAGTAATGGCACTTCGAATGCTGGTGGCATAGGATTCTACGTTGATCACGGTTGGCACTGGGTATATGCTTCGTGAAGTAACAGCCAAAAGACAGATTCAGATTGCGACTTAGAGAAGGCCGCCCGCGATCTGTAGATTGCGGTTAAATTCATTTTTTCATTAAAACAGATAGGTGCCACCTTGCACTAAACGCCAGAGTCTTCTCCTGCACCCCCTGTACTTGACATTACATGGGTTAGCATTAGTGGCGAAAATGTCAATCGTAGGTTGTCCGTGAGACGCGACGGAGGTCGAATCTTCCGCTGTAGATATAACCCACATACTGCGAGATGTCAAAGCGTTGAGCAGTGATACCGTTCTCGAACATCTTAGTTTGTCAAGCCGACAGTTGAGATCACTACATAGTACAGTCACTTTGTGTAAGTCCACCATGTCGAGTAATAGTACTAATTTCTTCAGCAGTGTTAAAATAGCTTCTGAAGGACTTGAATATATTGCAATGACGTTGATGGCGGTTCCTGTTAGGACTACGCAGTTATCCTCTTTGTAGCACGTTTTTGCGCCAGCGACACTGCTAAACAACACTGCAACTCCTCCACTTGTTCTGGCTGGTCCCTCTGTTTGTACACTCAGGCATTCCGTTATACACCAACTTGGGACGACTGTAGGTTTGGTGGCTTATGTCTCAGTAAGGACCAACACGTCATACTGCTCAGCTAAAGGAAGAGGTGGGTAACTTGATTTAATGCCTTCACAGTTCTATTGGAAACATTTAAGTAGCAATCTCTTGTGTTGAGTATGTGGCGGTTGTTTTTGTACTGGTGCGTTTGTTACTGCTGAGCAAGCCGGTCACGAGGAGGCTTGTCGCGCTTGCTCGTCTTTACACCTTGGTTACATGATAGCGTACAAAGTGCATTGCGCAAGGAGGCTTCAATAGAGTGTTGCAAGGTTTTTCAAGGGAAGTAGTTCCAGCGGCTTTGCTTAAATCACCACCCATCTTTCCTCCGGTTGCCCTACAGAGCAGAGAGAGAAACAACTTTTCAAATACACTGGTTACCGCTGTTTGAATCGCGTTAATAATACAGCGGACAACGTTGTCTAGTAAACCTTGTACAAGATCTGCAGCTATGTCCATTGAATTCCACAGGTTTCGACTTTCACTGTCGAACTTCTCGAGTGTTCATTGCGTCGTTCACCTTCGTACCATTCTTTACCACAGATGACCAGCTGCGCTTCGAAAAGTTATTAGACGGTTGAACGTATTCTACTGGGGCGCAAAGTGGTAGAGTTGGGGCCTCAGGTTGCCTCTTAATAGCATTCCGAGAGCCCCGCTTCAACATTTCTATACGGCTCATTAAACGGGGCACGAACCCCACGTGGCTTCATGCTCGCCGTTGCATAGGCAATATTTGGCCTGAGCCTTACAATCTCTCCTAAGATGTTCCATCGAGCCATATCTTCTACATTTTGGCTTCGGAACCTTGTAGTCTGCGGCAAATTGATCCATGCTGTAGCATCTAAAACACTGCATTGGGTCGCAGTATAACACAATGGTGGTTCTTTAGACCCAAGCGGATTTCCGATGGAAAATGGTTGCCAGTAAATGTTGAGATTACGTGTTCAGTTGCTGATACAACGTTGCTCATCGGATTTTTGGTTTTAACTCGAGCCACCTTGGTTACTTCTGATGATCTTAGTGCAGCTAGGATGGTAGCTTCTGAGATTGAGACCGGTGCACACCGGATATTTTGCCTTTGACTGAAGAGCGCCCTCCACTTATTCTGGAAGATACTTTAACACCCGCTAGCTTTTGCAGTGACAGTAAGGTGCCCCTATCCTCTTCAGCATCAACAACAATGATAAGCTCTCAAGTTTTCGTAAAGTGGGGTTTTTCGAGTTTCCCCTTGACATGCCCCACAATATAGTCACAGACCTTGTTGAAATTATTTTGTAGCTCTTCGCCGCCGGCAGAAACATATAACTGCCTTTTACCTGGTCACAACCACCTTTGGCGCCTGCGATCTTTAATGGAGGTGCACGGTAATAAACTTTGTATCATCAGGTTCACTCTCCTCATCACATTGTACTTCTTTTTCTGCTTCGCTCTGTATGTCTGCGCTTGAATCGGGAGAATCTTCATGCGATACACGGCAATTTTTTATTTGCACATCCTCGATGGGACTGGATGCAGCGCGCTTTTCTCGTCCTCCAGCAACGTGAGTTGCGCGAACGTCTGTCTTCATGATTCCAGCAATGGATTCATTTGGCCGGCGATCTGTTGACACTGATGCCGGCAAATCCGGCGCATCACTCCCCATTGCGCTTGCGCGGTGGAGTGCGTTTCAACGGCATTTTATATATATATATATATATATATATATAGTATCGGACTTAAACCCGGCTCGTCAGGTGCGTAGGTACCGGCGTTGCCACTTAGACTACGACACCTTAGTGACTGGAAACGATTTCTTCTTAACTAGCCCCTTCCCTTTAAGTAATGTACATAAGCCGTCGGATTTAATAATACGTCCAAACCATAGATACACATTAGCAAATATATACGAGTATATCCTATATGCCAGTTAGAGGTGCCTTCACAAATGAATTGCACAAACTGTGCAATTCCCTGAGTAGGCAGGTCCGGAGGGTTTGTACAATTTAGCTTTCTGCACAACTTCAATCGCTCCAGCACTTTTATTTTAGTCTCTATTCTGACTTACGCAAAGACCGGACAGACCAACATAGTATGGTCAGCGTCGTCTACGACACCTAAATCACAGAGTACTCATATGTCCGAGGAGGCTTTTCCTATCCTTGACAGATATGTCTAAAAGTTGCCATAGCCCGTTATAACCTGCGTCAGAAAGTGATCAACCTCTCCTCCGGGTCGATTCAACCACTTCCTTATGTCAGGAATAAGGTCGCGCACGCGCGCATCCGATGCACCATCTGGAATGGCAGCCCATTCGTTCTGCCATGCAGTAAGTGTGCCTTCCCTTTCATCATCTCTGACTTTCCTATTAGAGCTTTCTAGGCTTCTATCTCATAATCTTTGTCTTTCCTCTGCCTTTAGGTCCAAGGGAGGAGTGCCAACACGGACAAGCGCAGTGGAGATGCTAACAGTTCTATAGGCCTGAGTAATCTGTAAGGCCGCGGTCCTTTGTGTGCTTCTAGCCAATTGTTTTAGCCCTTGTGACTCTTTAGCCGCTGTGAACCACACCGATGCTCCAAACAACGCTATAAATTCAACGGCCGACATAATGATTTTCCTACGTCCTGCCTTACTTGGCCCGTGAATGTTAGAAAGGATCTTGGCTATTGTGTTTGCCACCTTCTCCGCGTTCTTCAGAGCGTTTCTAGCATGGTGCATACCCCCCATTCCTCTGTTTAGATGTATGCCCAAATACCTGGCTACACTGACCATTTTTATCTGGACCTTATTTAGGACAAGGTTGATGAGCCGCACTTGCTTCTTTCCTATCAGCAGAACACCTTCACTCTTCTCCAGACCAAGAGCCAATCAAGCCTCCTTTATCCATTTCTCTACAAGTAGTAGGGCTTTATTGGCATATAATTCTATCTTCGTAGTCGTCTTCGCCTGCACCGTCACAGCCAAGTCGTCTGCGTATGCCAAAAGCTCAACTCTTACAGGGAGGTTACGTAGTCGGAGTACATCGTCGTACGCTATGTTCCACAGTAATGGCCCGAGGATGGAACCTTGTGGGCCACCCATCGTCATAGGCATCTCCTTGCCCTCACAAGTAATGACACGATCTTTCAAGTAGTCCGAGGTTAGCCTTACCAGGTATTGTGGGACCTTCCTTTTAACTAGTGTATCCAAAATAACCTTCCCAATAGCGTGAAGGAAGCACTAGTTGTGTCTGAAGTATATGTTTATAATTTTACCCAATAATAATAATAATAATAAAATAACTTTCCAAGGCAGGCTGTTAAAAGCAATTTTCACGTCTAGCAGCACTGCAAGGTATAACTTGCGGGTCTAGGCGTGGAGCTGTGCAACGGTTTTGCCTTGGTCACCACTTTGTTAATAGCCGTTAAAACCGATCTGTTTTTTTTCTGAATCCGTATTGTGCATCGGACAACAGGCGTAGTAGATCCGATCTGGCCCACTACTTTTCCATCTAGGAAGGGATCGGATAACTCGGCATACTTCTTCTTCCTCAAAGGGAAGATTCATTGTGTGCTGCTTAAGTGTAAGTGAATACCCAACCTCTGCGGCAGAGTTTTTTTACGTGAGGGTTGAACAGCAGGTTTGTCAAATGACGCTCTACCTGCTCGTCACTCAGTGAGTGCCGTATCCCCTTACGAGAGCGGTTTATGGGGCCCCCTTTCTGGTCGTTCAAGTAGACGGGCTTCCTCTCGCCTCGCATGTTCCACCTTATAGTCACCGCATAGCCCTATATAGAATTTTCTACGAGACGCGTAGTCCTGTCTTCGCCTAGCTTGGAGCTGTGGATCTGCTCGGACTTTTGCTAGTCTCAGCAAGCCGAGTAGTTCTCTATGTCGGAGGGTAACAAGTCCGTGTGAACCACGGCCGGGATCTCCGCGGCTTGAACTTTTTCCACTTAACTGCTCTCTGCATCACTCCTTCGAGAGTCCGACAGCAGACATCTACATCACTTCCGGCCAATACACTCTCAATACCGACTGGAAGCGCGGCTAAATTGAGTTGACGGGTCGGCTTCACCTGTAAATATTTCTGCTGTTCCTGCCCTAGAGCAGGCACGCGTACTACAGCTCGTACAGGTAGATGCTTTCTTGGAGCAAGCTCCAGAACTTCAAAGCTCTGAAACTCAGTACGATCAAGATTATGAAACAATAAGTCTATGGTACTCCTGCCGCTATGGCAGACGTAGGTGAAGTCATTTCGTGCATTAGCACACACAAAACCCACATCATTCATAAGCTGCAGGAGAACTTCCCCTTTGTCGTCATTGGCTCCCTCATCTATTCTGCAATTAAAGTCACCTCCAACGATTGTTGGAGCCCTAAGGTCAAGACCCGAGAGTCCCGCGAATACGACGTCTGTAACTTCTGCAGATTTAAATGTCGGAGGGAGATAAAACACCACAATGTTAACACTTCCGGATGAAAGTGTCATATAGTATTCATCTTTTCTTATACATCGCATAGGGCACAAGTAGTTACGTAGATAGACGGAAAGTCCCCCTATTGGTCTGCCCAATCCCCCAACAGGCATGGCGGCCAACTGATGAAACCCTTGCATCTCATCGAAATGCAGTTCTTCCCGCTGGAACGTCTCTACCAAGAGGGCGATGTCTATTTCTCGAAACAAATCATCTGGCATTAGATCCATTTGCCCCTTTAAGACCTTCACAGTTATACAATAGTATTCGTCGAGGTATGGTTGCCTCCGAACACACATCTGTACCACTATCTAGTCATTTCGAGGGGTGAGGACCGTTTTTAGCCACAAAGCTTTGCATGGCCATTTTCTCGAATGGAGTCAGATAATTAACTAATATAAAAATGTAAAAGTTAAAATTGTAAATATATATTTAAAAAACGCTGGGGTTCGAACCCAAACCGATCTTGCCTCGGCGGGTTCTCCACTCTGCCGCCCGCTACTTCTCCGTAGAGGTAGCTTCGTGCGCACCTGACGGTTGCTGGTGGTATATATACACCAGCACGTTAGTACACAGAATGTGTGTGCGTGTTCACATCCTGCATACACAGGCACGTTAGCTTACAGAGTGTGTGTGCGTAATCACACCGTTCTGCACCACTATATGCACGAAGCTGTTCAGAACACTGATCACGTATATACACAGCGGTCCCACCGAACAGCTGATGTCACAGGCCTCCCTGTAAACAATCGAACTGCGGTGCCGCCGGCGTTCGTTCTTTCGAACGCTTAAGAATCACTCTTAGAAACGTTGCACTCTGTTTCCTTTCTTCGTGTCTTTTTGCGCGCATTGTGCTCCCTGTCGCGACGGCTATCCAGTGCGAGTGGTCAGCCCGTTATGGGCCTCGGGTTCCCGCGCTTTTTAGCCACCTTTTACGGAGAGAAGCAAAACGTGACCGCACCTAACGACTGTCAACGGTATCTAGAAATTCCTCAAAGGCCTCTAATTTAATATGTGGGCTTATGTAGCAAGAGTATATCCTGCCTATGTCCGCCACATCTATCCATGCATAGCCACTATGCACCTCCCGCCTCGTTATTTCTTCTACTAACATAAGAGCAGGCCAACTGCCGTTGCAATTCAATTTAAACGGATGTGCGCTACACTGATTCATTAGTTAGGATGGGGTTTGCACTAGCTGCCGCAGTCAAGCCTCTGGCGGTGTTGCTGGAACCCGGAGTGATGAACCCTTCTTCTCTTGCGGGCCATGTCCTTCTCCTTTTCAACCTGAATTCTGTCCTGTGCCGATTTTTTCCCGAGCACTTTTTTACGATCCAGGACCGCCTTTTTGAAGGCCGGGCAAAACATGGAACTGGCAGTATGGCCATCCACGTCACAAACATAGCAGTAGGGGCAGTCCTTTCCATAGTATATATATATATATATATATATATATATATATATATATATATATATATATATATATATATATATATATATATATATATATATATATATATATATATGTATATATATTCAATTTTCAATTTCAAACGTGGTTTATACACGGAACTGCATTACACAACGCTTAAGTTCTCGGTAAATAAAAATGGTTGAAAAAAGTTTAATCAAACAACAAAGCAGATAATTACTTTCGACAAAATCCAAGGAGTGATTTGTATTGTATAAGCACTTTACACACAATGGTAGTACAGTGGTTAATGATTATCACTAGAACTTCAAAGCAGCAATTGGTGCGTTTGTTAGAACGCCGAGCACCACATGAGACAACAAACTTGCAAATATAACACACAAACGAAGTAGTTCACTAGTACAGCATTTACAACAACTATGTCTAAAAACATGTGGATAAATACAATTAAAACTGAGTGTGTCCACTTATAGGAAGCACAACAGTTGTAATACAAACTATACCTAGATCGCACGCCTGGTTCCGACTGTGAAATTAACAGCCACTGTTTCAACTTGCGAGAGAAGAGGTGTTTCGTAGTGAGGCATTTTATGCGGGTCCAGGTTTCATGAAGGCGGTACGCGAGTGCGTGTCTAAACTTCAAGGATACAGAGGGCACTGCAAAATGTGTTGCGCGCCTAGCTGATGTTCGACCCATGATAGGAACTAGTGGAAATGCAATCTCCATAGGCACAATATTACGCGAAATTTTGTACGCTAACATTGAAACCCGCAGTGAATGTTTTCTACCGTGGGTAGGTTAAAACGAATGAACAAGTCACGGACCAACTCCCTTCGCCTTCTAAATGGCTCTAATTGCATCATTCTGTATTACTTTTGCTTTTCGGAGAATTCCTCGGAGAATTCATAGTCACCTCCCCGGAGAAGATTCCATATCACAGAACTGGTAAGAACACGGCCTTGTACACCAGAAGTAAGCCCTCTGTGAGAATCCTAACCAATTTTATTTTACACAGCGTAGATATAACAGCATAGCACTTTGGTGCATTGTAATCCAGATGGGGACGCCACCTTATGTTTTCCTGGAAAACGAGCCCCAGGCACCTAGCGGTCTGCGAGAGCTTAATGTTCCGTGTCTGAAAGATCTGGTTGTCAGATAATTCTAGATGCCTCGGACGAAACACTATGAAATTGGTTTTGCTAGCATTGACTAGTTCACTACTCTTAAAAATTCTAATTATATTATTAACATTCAAAAGCGACTGCTGCAGGTCCATATCAAAGTTCCGATGATTCACTCCGAACAGTAGCGTAGCGTCATCAGAAAAAGCTATAGCTGAGCCAAGGTTTAGCCTCTGAATCCTTAATAGAATGAAATTCAGTAGAAGAAACATAAAAGGTCCTAAGTTGGCTGCGCGGTTTCACTCACCCTTTTTCTTACATAGAGGAAACACCGCTGTATCTTCCGACCGTGATGGAAAGCTGCCAGACTCAAACGAACGATTTATAATGACAGTCAGCGGACCTGCGATCGATGAAGCTGCTAGCTTCAATAATTTTGCAGGTACACCTATGACACCTCGACTCCAGCTTGCTTTAAGACGGAGAAGGGTACTATGAACCTCAGAAACAGAAACAGCAGAGAGTGAGAATACATTGTCATTTTTTCCCATACCTCGTCAAGCAGGGTGGCCATATCTCCGTTCTTCTCGAGGTGAGCGACCGTGGTATTACCTAGCGTGGCAAATTGACGGTTTAGCTCGTCTGCAGTTTTTACTGGATCATCTCATGTTTCATCCTCGGCAACTAGTAACGCAGAAGGTAATTCCACTGGATCATGTCGCCAGCACGGAGTCCATTGATGAATTTCCAGAGCTTAGAGGAGTCATCATGCAAGAAAGCAAAGCGATTTCGGTAGAATGCTGTCCTTGCAGCGCGAATTGCATTAAGGTAACGTCGACGACTGTTTAAATAGGAAGCTTTCGAATCCACCGAATTTATCTTGCAATGTCTGCGGTACATCTTATTAACTCTACGACGCAGCCGCCGTAAACCTGGAGAAAAGGAAAATTGACCTACCTTGCACAAACTATTTGGAGCAGAAAGGTCCACCATATCAAAGGTGCTTTCGTATATATTTTATTCATTCATTTATCACCTTTGTTAGGTATATAGTCAAATATTATACATAAAAACATAGTCACTGAGCCAGCCTGGCCAGTGATTCAACTCTGAAGCACTCCCCCGCATGATATCTCCCACAAGCTCTTCCACACCTGTTACAGATACATTCTTCTGTCGGCTCATGGCACCCTTGAGTTTTACAGAGAACGTGGTGGAAGCCGTGCACTGTGTAGCGCACTACCACACTGCGGTTAATTCGATGTAGTCCCTTTCACGCATAGTTTGTCATTGCACCCGTACTAAAGAAGTCGGGGTTCACGTCTGACATTTTTTCCTCCCACTGAGAGATAAAATCCTTGTAGGCCTGTGTTTTCGGCAACCGGAACTGGCGTTGCAGGTCCTCTATGAAGGGCGGGGTACCGTCGAGTAGATAAACGAGACGATTGCGGCACGACGTGTGGAGGCCAAGCACTCGCTTGAGAAAGGCGGGTTTCACTCAATCAAGCCTCGCGAGGTGGGCCACGTTCAAGTTTTCCCAGATTAGTTGGATGCCGTAGGATGCCATAGGCGCGATCTTAATGTTGAAAAGTCTTAGCGCCGTGTTGAAGGAAAGAGGCGTGGGTTTCTCAATTCCGACGCCTGCTACGAGGGCTTTTCCGACCCTCTCAGCGATGTGTTCGGTAAACGACTTTTCGTATATATGAAGCAGGATTCTACTGAAAGCGTTAAATGCCGAATTTACGTCTACTGCTTCATAAACTGCTAACCACGAGACATCTTTCAACCGATAGAGGAACATATCAATATTAGCCCTGTTGTGACTTCGGCCTAGGTTTGTGGCCAGCTCGGCCAACGGTTTGGAAGCCACCGAGTTGCCAGACAAAGATCTTAAAACCGGGTAGTGATCAGAGAAAAGCAGAGTACCGAGAACCGCCGGCTGGACAGTAGTGAATCTTTAAAAAAAAGCAATATGGTCTATGCACGTACCAGATGCAGGTCTGGTTATGCGCCCCACTACCAGGAAGAAATCTCTAGCGGAAAAGAATGAAGTATATTCGCTAGGCTGCGGGACCGAAAGGAGGCTGGCATTAGCATCGCCCATGACAAGGACAGGGGTAGAGATACAAGTTGGCAACATATCGTTTAGGGTATTTAGAAGGGTGTCTTTACAAGATACATGGTTGGAGTAAAACCCCACAATAAAACATTCAGGACAGTCCTGTTTTTTTAAATGCAGACCTACCGCCTGAACATTGCCGTCAGGTCTACAAACACAGTGCGATGATAAAATATTGCAGGTAGAACGCACATAGATGCCGACACCACCACCTAATCTCTCCAGGCCTCTACCCGACGCAACTAATTTGAAACCACCAAAAAGTGTGAAAAAACAGTGTTGCAAAATATAAGCAACGATAACGCCTTACGCAGTATTCGATTCTTAGCAGAGCTGTATGAATTATTTAATACTACATATTCTATTTTAAAAAAGGGTTTTTTGTCCCTTCTTCTTAATTAAGTCGTAAACTCGGTCTTTCATGGAATTAATGAGCTGTTGTAAGTACGAAAGTGGAATATCAGTCCATGCTTGCTGGACAGCTTCTTTGAGGTCCGACAAATGATCATATTGTCGACCATTTGCGCAAATGTGCTTTACCAAATGTCCCCAAAGATTTTCGATGAGATTCAGGTCTGCCGTTAGTACTGACAGCCGTCAGGGCTATCAAGATTAAATTTATTTTCATCCGAGAAGACGAAGTTTTTCCACTCGTTATCCTGAGTTTGGTGGCGTGAATTTTCGCAAATATACCAAACTCACATATGTCGGTGTATTCATCAGTTCTCTACTAGTCCGGCCAATGCCGGCCAGTCAAAAAGTGGCACTCCTTGTTCTTGAAAAAAGGCTATAGTGCTAGCCAAGGTATGAAACGTGGTTTTGTCTTGTTGAAAAACTGCGTCAGGTCCCCCAATTTTTCTGAAATGGGCTTCTAACTGGGAACCGATGATACGCTGGTACTTCTTGAAATTGTTTTGACCCAGAATCGCGACTAGATCAGACTTCTCATTATATCCAAATGCGCCCCAATCTTTCACAGAACCACCATCGGCCACACGTTTCGAGAACCATTTAGGTTCCTTCCGTTAATCATACCAATAGTACTGACAGCCGTCAGGGCTATGGAGATTAAATTTGTTTTCATTCGAGAAAACGTTTTTCCACTCGTTATCCCAAGTCTGGTATCTATGCGAAAATTCACGCCGTGCGACAATGTGCTTCGGTTGCAGTCGCGGCATAAGCTTCCATTTCGCGTATTGCACGTTTTTGTCAGAACTTAATACTTGGTACACTGTGGATCGGTGCACTGGCACTCCCAACGCGGTCCTGATCCTAAAAGAAGACAGACTGGAAGCCAACCGTATGATTTTGCGCCGACCTCGAATAGTCAAAACTGGCTTACGCCCACTTTTAGATCTGCACCTTTGGTTCACTTCAGGGTGTAAGAACCTGCTTGCTCTTTTGCCGTCTTCATCTGGGTACTATATTCATCAGATAGGCAGATCCGGCGTTTTTGGTCACCACCAAACACCAAAAATCGCCTCGTTTCTGTCTATGGCGATTGCTAATGTATATGTATGTATCCCTAGGGGTACATATATAGCATTGCAGTCGCCGCCGCTACCGCGGCCATCTTGGATAGCCGGCCATCTCGGTCGCCACGCGACCTCGTGGCAGTGAGTGGCATCCAATAGGGAGAGTGTTGTGGGAGAAGTTGACGTGCACTTGCACATCGACAACGTGCAGGCGCCCGCCCGGACCAACGTTCGGGTGACGTCTGCCCCACATACAGGTGCGAGATAAAGTGCAGGGCACGTAGGCAGACTTCGCGTTCGCCAGCGCGTGTGCATATGCGCCGGTCAACGCGCACGGAGTAGTGACATACATATATATATTTATATATGTACGTAGCGCTCTGTGTGGCGTGCCGACCATATGTTAACAGCTGCGAACGAGAGACCGGCCTGCGTGTAGTAACAAGGGTGGCCTGTGCTGATCGTATCTTGTAACACCCGTCCCATGTACATTATATACTGGTAAAATTAATATATTGTTGTGGTACCTGTATCTCACTAGATATCAGGGCGGCGGCACTGGTACTTGTATTACTTGTACTATCCGCCCGGTAGCGTAGCCTACCTACCATATAATATATTAATTAGTGCTACTACATACACGCATACACGGCAACCATACACTGTGTTGACACATTGTGACAGTGTACGGTTTGGCGCCGTGAGGTCAGGCTGTTTTTTACATTTGACAGCTTAAGAGCAACGTCAACTGCGCGTGTCGAGACAGACCATCAGTCTTGACACGCTCCATCGCTCACGCGTTTTTTTAACATCAACGAGATTTTAAAGATTTTAACTTCATCTTCCACCGAAGAAAGAAGAGAGGATGGACTCCCGGAATCTCGCCTGCCCGATCTGCGACAGGAGATGCAAGACCGGTGCCGGCCTCTCGTCTCACATGCGTTCCCACAGCACACGGGTAGGCAACGAATCCACCAACACTCCTAGTTTAGTTAACTCGCTCATTCCCCCCCCCCCCCCCCCACCTAGTAATAACAATGACAACATAAATAATAGCTCCACCGCTCCCGATTCAGGCGCTCCCTTACCAACTAGCTCCCAACGACTAATTGCTGCTAATATTAATAATAATCGGCCGAATATTAATTCTCGATCGACTAGTAATAGCATTATAGCCGATTCTACTTCCCCTCCCCCCGTACAGGAGCCATCACCTATACCAAGCGGCTCCGGTGTCTCATTCAATAGCAGCGATAACCAATTAAATCATAATGCTATTGGTGTCGAGGCTAACACCCCCGGCACTAGTGGCATTACTCCCACAAACCCCCCTCCCCCTCGCAGGGTGTCCCCCTCTTCCCCCCCCCTCACGGTCCCTCCCCCCTAAATTTAATATGCCCAGTCGCTGACTGCTCTCGTAGTTTTCTCTCCAAATCCGGCCTAGCCATTCATGTGAGGCGGAAACATCCGATTCTCATGAATGAAGAGCTGAGCAGTCAACCTCCTCTTAAAAGGCGCGCTGGGATCCCCAGGATCGTGAGCTTTTAGCCTATTTAGAAGCCTCCCTAGTATCAGAGAATAGCGAAACTACACCCTGCGAGATCAATAAACTTTTATTGTCTAAATTCCCTGATCGCACACTTGAGTCGATTAAACGCCAGCGGAAATCGGCAGCGTATAAGGCGCGAGTTAACGAGTTTGTTCACAAACGAACTCGTTCTCCGTCTGGCTCCGACGACGAGTCTGGCGATCCTTACCCCAAAAGGTCCGACCTTTACTCACAGGAAACCAAGTTTTCTTCCCCAAAAGACGCTATCATAGCGCGAATACAAGCCCTCACAAACACGCTCCCCCCACACTCATCAACCACAGACCTAACCCACCTTGCAAATATAATTTGCCAAGGTGAGGCACACTTCCAAATACTAAACGACTTCCTACACAAACACATAAACGCAACAACACACCCGCGCACAGCTGTGACGCCCCCGTCCACTGATAGGGCGCTGTCAAAGCGTAAGCTGCGGCGGGAACACTACGCTATCACACAGAAATTATACAACAAAAACCGCTCCAAGTGTGCTCAAGGCATACTAGACGGTGTACGCCGAATAAACAACATGAATGACACGGAGGTTGTAGAGCATTGGACTACTGCAATGACCCAACCCCCACCCCCGCCACTTACGCCAAACCCCTACATCCCTAACCCTGATCTCAACTGCGTTTCTACCCCTATCTCCCTCCTAGAAACGCAATCAGCTCTCCGAGGGACATCTAAAGCACTAGGCTTGGATGGGATTAAACTAGCATCCCTCCGTAAACTCCCCTTAGAGAATGTCTGCTGTCTCCTTAATATTCTATTCATTAGCGATGTTCCCCCCTGCCAACAAAAGGCTCGAGTAGCGTTCATCCCCAAGGTCACTGATGCCTCCTCCCCCAGTGACCTCCGACCCATCTCGATTAGCTCTTACTTACAAAGAACGCTTAATAAAATCCTTTCTAAACGTATCCAATAATCTATTAAAATTCTCCCCACTCAACGAGCCTTCCTCCCATTCGATGGGACTTTCGAAAACCTGACGGTTCTCGATGGCATCATTCATGATGCCAAGTCCACAGGCCGCGAATTGCGGATCGCGTCGGTCGACCTGCGTAAGGCGTTCGACTCGATCAGCCATGACGCGGTCCTGTGGACGCTCGGGGCCAGAGGGTATCCGGAAGTCTTCATCGAGTATATCGAGCGCCAATACCAATCATCCCAAACTCTCCTCGAATTCGGTAAAGAATGTCGTACTATCAGGCCCACCAGGGGTGTTCGTCAGGGTGATCCCCTGTCACCCCTGTTATTTAATCTAGTTCTTGACGACATTCTCAGGAAAATAAACTTAGACAATTTAGGATATCGACTAAAAGAAGGAAACCGCCTTATGGGCCTAGCCTTTGCGGACGACCTCATCCTCCTCGCCTCCACCAAGAACACCCTCCAACAACTCCTAGATTTAGCGTTCCCCTTACTTAAAGAAAGAGGCCTTGAAATCAACACTGATAAGAGCTTTACGATCTCGCATCTTTATGATAGCCGGGTGAAGAAGAGCCTTTATCAGTCAACCCCCGAATTCTCCGTTGGAGGGAGGCAATTGCCAGCCAAGGGTATATGCGCTCGATGGAGATACCTCGGCATCGAGTTCGACAGTAATGGCAGAGTCGACACGGCCAAGGTCACTCTCCTAGAACTACTCGGCAGACTAACAGCAGCTCCCCTTAAACCCCAGCAACGCTTAACAATACTGAAACAATTCCTTATCCCGAAAATTCTCTATAAACTGGTCGCTGGTCCCCGACCGTCTCAAAAATTCCTCCTAGAACTAGACTGTGAGATCAGGCGAACGGTGAAGTTGCAGTGGCTCAAACTCGAAAACAGCGTGCCAAACGCCTTCCTATACGCGCACATCTCACACGGCGGTCTGGACATCCCCTGTCTCCGTACACTAATTCCCAGACTTCGCCTCTCCCGCCTCACTGCCCTGAACAGATCATCCCACATAGGCACTCAATGGCTGCTGTCGACCGAGTATCACAGTAAGGAGCTGGCGAAAACCAGCGCTCTCTGTGTGTTCGATGACACGACCATTGAAGACGCCGCACACGAGACCGAGTACTGGTCTCGTACACTACATAACACAGTCGATGGGGCTCACCTGAAACACACACACCTAACCCCTTTTACAAATGACTGGGTCAAGGGTACTCCTTACCTATCCGGTAGGGAGTACATAAACCTGATTAAGTTAAGGATCAACGCACTACCAACGCGTGCCAGACTCGCAAGGGGTCGCCCCGGGTACGACAAATTTTGTCGTCATGGGTGCAACGCTGTCGAGACGCTGGCCCACATCGCTCAAGTGTGCGATCACACCCATCGCCCTATAATCAAGCGCCACGATGACATATGTGAGCGAGTCACCCGCCTACTCCGTGCTAAAGGAATGCAGGTGGAACGAGAGCGCACCTTCCGAAGACCCGCCGCACCGGCTCGGAGACCAGACCTCGTCATAACAACACCTACGAGGGTCTGGGTCTTGGACGCCGAGGTCTGCGGCCCCTCAAGAGACCTTGCATTGGCCAGACGGGATAAGATCAGGAAATACGATATACCCGGGGTCAGGGATCAACTTCCCAGCTCGCTTCCCCACCGATTCGGGTCCATCACCGTGTCGATGACCGGTGTATGGGAGCCCGAGTCGGTGAAGGATCTCCTGACTCTCGGGTTATCGAAGAAAAACCTGATCGACCTAACCGTCCTGGCCATGCAGGGTACCCTACGGGTCTTCCGGGCGCACCGGGACCATAAGAGCTGGGTCCGTCGCGGAGGAGGAGCAGGCGAAGTCACCAGGAGGCGATTTTAAATTATTTTTTTAGGCGGGCACTGCCTCAGTGTGCAAATGTGCAATTATTGAATAAATTCAATGTTGTATTCCCAGTTACTGTATGACCGAGCTCAGCATACGCCTTAATTCTTGTCTTTTCGTTATCCGAGAGATCCTTTGTGCGACCCATGGTTTAAACATAAAATTCGGCGTTAGTTCGGAACAACGACTAAGCTGTAGAATATTTTGCAGCTATAGAACGATTGATTCAGCTAAACAATAACAGTTTCTGACATTTGATTCCCGGTATCGTATATCAGCTGTAGTATCGACTATCCTATACAAACAAGAGCTGTGTTGTTAGCATGTTATTGTTGCTAATATTTTTCAACATTGTTTTTGCACATGCCTATTTTTTGTGTCAACCGATTGTGAGACGCATCGAAATTAATTCGTCGTGTACATCATGCTCTTTAAATTTCAAGCCATTCAAATAAATCATGCCGAAATTATGACCAAGAAACATGAGTTGCTAGTTTTTTGCAACGCGCTTTATATATGTATAGAAAATATTGTGATGATTTATTAATCATTTACAATACGTTTGCACACTCGGCAGTGCTCGCCTTAATAAAAATGGTGGTAAAAAGGTGTCACGTGAAGTTAAGAATCAGTTGTCCGTGTCCTTGCTTGATGGTAGCCCCCGCTCTTATGGATCCGGTGCGAGCGATATATCCTCAAGGTTCCTTGCAAAGTTAAAACGGTGAGATCCATAAGATTCCTCTTCGTGACGCCGAGCCCCAAGAGCGTCCTCGCAGATTCGGAGTCCCATACACCACTCATAGAGATAGTGATGGATCCGAATCTGCGAGGTTTTTGCGGGTAGGGGAGCGCCGCTCTTAGGAACTCGACGTCATATTTGGCGATCTTGTCTTGCCGTGCTTTTGCCAGGTCCCGGTTCGGGCCGCAAACCTCGGCATCTAAAACCCAGACCTCGGTAGGTGTTGTTATTACGAGGTCGGGCTTTAGACCCGGTGCGCCCGGTCGACGGAATACTCGCTCACGAAACACCTCATGACCCCTTTCGCGGAGAAGACGCGCCACGCGATCACAGACGTCGTCATGTCTCTTTATAGTTTGTTTGTGTGTTATATCGCACATCTGAGCGACATGAGCCAACGTCTCAGGCGCATGACACCCGTGCCTACAACGTTTGTTGTAGCCCGGGCGTCCCCTGGCCAATCTGGCACGCGTTGGTAGTGCGTTGATCCTGAGCTTTAGTAGGTTTAAATACTCCTTACCAGATAGGTAGGGCATACCCTTAATCCAGTAATGTACAAAGGGCGTTTCGTGTGCTTTTTTAAAATGTGCCCCATCGAACGTGTTGTGTAGTTGTTGAGACCAGTAATCGGTCTCTTGTGTAGCGGTCTCAATGGAGGTTCCCAAGCGCTCGCAAAGAAGTCTTGTTTTCGCAAGATCTTTTTTAAAGTGCTCGGTGGTTAGCATCCATTGGACCCCAAGGTGCGTGGAGTGTTGTAGTGCTGTCAGGCGGGAGAGGCGGATTCTGGGAATGAATGTTTGGAGGCAGGGGATGTCCAGACCGCCGTGTGCTGTGTGCGTGTACAGGTAGGCGTTCGGCACCGAGTTTTCGAGCTTAAGCCATTTCGACTTAACAACCTTTCTGATCTCTTTATCTAGGTCACTAAGGAGTGCGTAAGATGGTCTGGGACCGGAGACCAGTTTATATAGGAGACGGGGAATGAGAAAGTCTTTCAAAAATATGAGTCTTTGGTGGGGTTTAAGGGGAGCTATCGTGAGTCTGTTGAGTAAGTTAAGGAGTATATCCTTGGTGGAGTCAACTCTGCCATTGCTGTCAAAGTCGACTCCAAGATACCTCCATCGATCGCTCATACCTTTAGCTGGCAATTGCCGATCTCCAACGTTAAATTCTGATACGGTATTGATAAAACATTTACCTTCCTTCCTATTAAATAGGTGGGAGATAGTAAAGCTTTTATTAGTATTAATTTCAAGGCCTCGGGATTTTAAAAGTGGGTCCGCAATATTAAGGAGCCGTTGGAGAGTGGATTTCGTGGAGGCTAGGAGGATGAGATCATCCGCAAAGGCTAAGCCCATAAGGCGGAACTCATCAGTAAGTTGGTACCCGATATTAGTTTGGTCTAATTTTGAAAGAATGTCGTCGAGAACTAGATTAAATAAGAGGGGGGACAGAGGATCTCCCTGCCTAACACCCCTAGTTGGCCGAAATGTGCGACATTCTTGTCCAAATTCTATGAGAGTTTTAGATGAGAGGTACAAGCGTTCGATATAGTTAATGAATACCTCCGGGTATCCGCGAGTCCGGAGTGACCACAGGACGGAGTCATGACTCACCATGTCGAACGCCTTACGGAGGTCGATTGAGGCAAGTCTGAGCTCACGTCCTGCAGACTTGGCATCGTTAAGGATACCATCCAGAACCGCAAGATTCTCAAAGGTACCATTATAGGGGAGAAACGCTCGCTGGATTGGGAGAAGCTTAATAGAGTTCTGGAGGCGTCTAGAGAGAATTTTGTTAAGCGTTCGTTGTAAGTATGAACTAATAGATAGGGGTCGCAGATCGCTTGGGGATGTGGCATTGTTAATTTTAGGGATGAACGCTAAGCGAGCAGTTTCATGGGCTGAGGCAATATCGCTAATTATTAGTATGTTAAGAATACAACAGACTACTTCTAACGGGAGTTTACGGAGGGACGAAAGACAAATCCCGTCCAAGCCTAGTGCTTTAGAAGGTCCGCGGAGAGCTGCGTGGGTTTCCTTTAGGGAGATAGGGAGGGAAACCTCAAAGAGATCAGAGTTGGGAGTGTATACGGGGCAAGGGAGTGGTTCAGGGGGTGGTTGTGTCATCGTGTTGGCCCAGTGTTCTACAACTTCGGTGGCCTGCATGTTGTGTATGGTGTGTTTGCCGTCCAGCACCTCATGAGCGCATTTGGATCGGTTTTGGCGAAAAAGTTTTTGAGTGGTTGCGTAGTCTTGACGTCGCTGTTGCCTTTTAGATACTCGCGCTTCAGTGGAAGGTGTTTCTCTAAAGGCACGACGTCGGACAGTGTGTGTAAAATGTTTGTTCAGAAATTCGTTTAAGGCGATAGTGTGGTCCTCACCTGAGCAAATTATATTTGACAGATGAGTAAGGTCTGTTGAAATTATGTTGCGTTTGGGAAATGTGTTTGTGAGGGCTTGTATTTTAGATATAATAATATCTTTTTGGGATGGATTATAGGGGCCATCTGATTCAGAGTATCGAGGCCGACTACGCTCAGGAAGCTCAGATCCGTCAAGGTTGGAATCCAGGAGAGACCTCTTTTTAAGGAGGTCCTCTACCAGATCCTTATGCGCCTGAGAATTACGTTGGCCCCTAATCGCCCCAGGTGTGCGTGAGTTAAAATTAGTAGCTAAAAGGTGGTCAATTTCTCTAGGAGTTTCGTTATTATTATCTAATATAAAATCTGCTTCTAATGTTGCTAAAAGTTCACGGTCTTGTGGGTTCCATCTGGCCTTCTTAGAGGGGGGGGCTAAAATGTTCTCATTATATTCGTCCGGATGGGCACGACGACGGTGTAAATTAAGACCTGATTTAGAATTAAAGACCTTTAAGCAAGTACTAGATGGACATTTACAATTTGGCTGGGAGACGCGTGAAGTACTAGGGGGGTTAAAATTATCATTAGAAGCAGCAGTGTCATTTTGTGAGGAACTTAAAATCAAATTATTAGTCTGTGATCGGTTAGGAGTTTGGGAGGTGGCACGAACTTCTCGTTGATTGTGAGTCAATCTAATGTGGCTCGCGAGGCCCGCGCCAGATTTGCATACTCGCCCGCAAGTCTGGCAGCTGAGTCTTCCGGCGGTGTTGCTGCCGTCACGTGATGCCATCGTTGTCTTGGTCCACAGCGGTGGTAAGATTTCTTTAAAAGTCTTGTACGCGAACGATGGCGCGATTTTACGCAGATGTTGTTGTTAAAATCGCTAAAATGAAGCGGTCTTTAGACCATCATTCTGTTCGTCTCTACCCAGGGAGCACTATGTCATATTTTGTCACGTACTGTATTTATGCAAAATAGCGTCAAAAGTAGAAGTTAAAAATTGCACATTAATATGTACAATAGTAGTGTCGGTTTAAGATATATATTTGTGGTAATTAGATGGAAGACTAGCATCAGACAGATTAATTGCTGTCTCTTCGATTCAGTGGAATTGAAGCATCTATTACAAATATATAGTAGGTATGTAGGTAGTCAATTAAAATATATAGTGGTTTAAAAACACGATATGGCTGCCCAATATATCGTTGCTTATTGTATTCTCTACGCAGTGTTCGATTTTAGAGCAAAACAAAGCGTATCGATACACCACTATACAATGTATGCACTGTCTGGGTTTTGTAGCCAGTGTATACACTTTACCTACATAGAAGTTAAAATTAGTGAAATATAATTAGGGCCGCTATATTTCACTAAAGCAACTATATAGGTAGACTCACCTTACCTAAATCTAAAAACCGGCACAATATATATATATATATATATATATATATATATATATATATATATATATATATATATGATTTAAAGTTCATCTGAAATACATGCTAATTTTTATATGCCATAATTTGCAGGTAAACTTGGTGAACATTTTACCTAAAAAAGTAACTGCACTCTACATGCTGCTTGGTACGCATCATAAGAGGTCGGCCTATCACCAGCTGAACGCTTCGCACGCGCTTTGTTGTTGGGTCTACCGTGTAGACAAAAGCGGACAACGCACGCAAATGTGTCGACTCAAAGATAAAGACGGCGCGGTGCCTTGCAAAACAGCAGCATTATCTTGTATTCCATATCTGAGAGGCTGGTAGAAAAGGAGTACACCATTTATTGAGTTTATTAGAAACAGCTGCAAATAGGCCTTTGATATGAATATGTCTATGTTGTCTGCGTAGACAGAGACATACATGAAGTCCTGGTGTTTCTATGTACTTGGCTTAATACTTTTCCAGAAATATCATAAATAAAGCCGTCAACGGCAAGACTGTTGCTCTATAATACCCTACTTGTTAAATATATTATATTGGCCTGGCAATGCGTCGTTGTTTGGTCGTGCAAGAAAGTATTGCATGGCAGGCTCCCTGCTCCGTGAGATCGGCCAACAAGCTGCCTTCCTTAGCACTCTTCTGCTGCCCGTCCTCCTCTGATCGGGCATTTCAACTTCCCTGTGAAAAATGTTAGTAAAATGTTGCCTCGACTCTTGATTGTTTACAAGTTGGTATAGAAGGGCCGGCCTCGGCCGGTGAAGAAAAGGGTTCATGCTTTTAAGCTTTCTTACGCTTAGAACGTGCGGTATGCCACGTTATGCATACGTTTCCGTCTTCTCTATATGCTTAACTCTTTTTCATTTCATCTATTTAAAATGCACCCTGTTTGGATATGTAAATACGAACAGATATATATATATATATATATATATATATATATATAACAAACACGGTAAAAATGAATGATGAGCATTCTCGCTGAAGCTGAGAAAGCGACACGGATTCCGTACAATCAGGTAGGTGGGAGATATAAAGGGGACATGGACCGCCACAACGACGGCATTTGCAGGCCTCCTTGGGTTTATGAAACCCAGCAGACCGGCATAGTAGATGATGAAATCCGTGAACACTGTAACGAGTAGTGAGGTGATGAGATGGCCGGAGAGATTCCTTCCAGGCCTGGTTAGTCATAGCTGGTGATAGATAAAACTCTCTGGGAATAAGAGACACTTTTTGAGAATACTCATGTCGGAACGTTTCCAGGGCGACTGTCTGCGGCAGATTAAAGCGGTCTACAAGTTCATCAATAAATGATATTGAACCCGCAAGCATGTATACTAATCTGTTGTGCGAATTTGACGGAAGGCCAAGTACTCGCTTCAAGAAAACTGGCTTTACCCTATCCAACTGCCATAACTGGGAAGTGCTAAGATGTTTCCATGTCACTTGAATACCGTAAGCAGCTACGGATGCCACTTAAGCGTGAATAGCGTCATGGCCGTCTGAACGGACAACTGTGTTGGGTTTCTGATACCCGCCTTCGCGATAAGCGCTTTTCTACAACGCTCAGTTACATGTTGTGAAAAAGTTGTACCACGAGATGAGAAAATTACCCCAAGATAGCAAAAGGTCTCTACAAACTGCTTTTGTTCGCCGCGAAATCGCAGTTTATCTTCGCGGGCTCGTTGCCCGCCACGCCGAAAATTAACAGCCTTGGTTTTTGATACGTGTACTAAGAATGGGCTGAGATTGTCGCCTTGCGGATACCCATTCGTCTGATCGAACGTGTTATGCTTGCACACGCCATCATCGAGAATAATTTAGTTAGCCTTCAGAAGTGCGCAGAGTAGAGTGAGCATTCGTGGTTCAACTTCAGCCTGTCCTAACTTCTTTAAGACAATGTCACGGGGTGCGATGTCGAAGGCAGATTTTAAATCAATAAAAACCGCGAACAAAGGGAGTTTTTTTCCGGTTTAATGAGATTGTGATCTGCTCAAGAAGTACTTCGCAGGCTGAAATAGTGGAACGCCCGGTCCTGAAGCCATGTTGCTCATCTGGAAGAAACCCCAGTGCTGTCAGAAAATCGGTTAGACGTCCTGTCAGTATGCTTGAGAGTAGTTTGTAGACACAGCTTCTTTTTGATATCGGCCGCCACGCGGCAGGGTCCGAAGGATCACCTTTTCCTTTTGGAATTACTTTAAGAAGACATTCATGGCTGGCAAAGCGCCCTCAAAGGGGCATCTGTTAAAAAGAGACTGCCATATAGGCACGAGGAGATGTCCCTGCCGAAAGTGTTCATTCCTTACAAGATCAGGCCCAAATGCCTTGTTATTTCGTATACGAGCGAGTATTGACTTCGTCTAGACTAAACGGTTCATCAAGAGCCTCAGCAAAAAATCTCTCGGGAGCTTCGAGCTCGTATGAAATAGGTATCTTGAGAGGCACAGTATCCGCGTGGGTGAAAGCTGCTTGGAAGTGGCCCAAGAGTTTTTCAGATGGGATTGGACAGCTCGTAAAGTTGTAAGGCTGACGTGTGATGAGGTGGGGTTCTTGCTGTGCTTAACTCTTTTTCAGAAATCGATTTCAGATCAATGAACTCTTTTTGACACCAGTAGACACGATTTCCTGTTTTTGTGCCGTGCTGCTGATCACTTGACCGTTTATACCTGTTTATGTCTTCCGTATATGGCAATAGCTGCAGCACCTCCTCTAGTTTGTGAATATTTAGTTTTGCCTTGTAGGTACTCTCTGTAATCGTATACAGTTGTATTGTAGTTTCTGCTAGAAGCTTGCGCTTTGCAGACAGTGCTTGTCTACGTCGTTTCTATAGTTCCAGGCTGCCCGTGCCGCATCCGTATGGTTTGCTTTTATATTCATGACCGTTTTGTTCACGCTCTTAATCAAAGCAGCGGCCTATAGATCGTTTTCAAGAAGGTTACGTTCTGTCTTGGTTGCCACGACGACAAATTTAGAAAGGTATACGCACAGGCTTATCCCCAATTCCAAAGCTTATATTTTAATAGTTGGTTCTTATACATACACTATTGGAAGTAGATCATCATTGGATAATTGGAAATTAGATCACTTGTAACTAAACAGGCAGAAAAAGAAGCTGGGACAGGTAGTTATACAAAATAAATTATTGAATGAACAAAAATGAACGCTGAAAGTAGAATACAGAAAACAACTTAACATGGCGGAAAGTGGGAAAAAGCTGGTAGACGAGGTGCATAGGAACATTATGGACGTATATTGCTGTAAAATAAGAAAGGGGGTTCAAAAGGGTGGTAGAGCACGGTGGTGGAGTAATCACATAAATAAGGCAATATTGGAGCGGAAACTTGGAGTAGAAATCATAAAAAGGTCACATAAATAAGACAATATTGGAGCGGAAAACTTGGAGTAGAAATCATAAAGAGACAAGGCAAAAAAGCAGTTGGCCAATGAAGCCACTGATATAGCTCAAATATCAATACAGAATATATGTAATAAATCTGCAGACGAGAGAGAATTTAGCAGGATTTTCTCGCCTTTAAGGGAGAGCGAGCAAATCAGTTTTAAATTTATGTCAGACAGGAAAAATAAAGATGATAAATATGTAGTAGAGTGTAACACGGACACGGTGTGGTAAGGAAAATAAATCTAAAACGGCGTGTGGTCTTGACAGAATTTTGGTTTGAAATAACCTGGCGTTGGGAAAGGAGTACGTGTATCATCTAACAAAGTTATTTAATAATGTATTTAAGAGGGCAGACTTCCAGAAGATTAACGCAAGGAAGAGAGGAGAAGGAGAGCCCAAGAAGAGGGGACGTAAAGATACTTTACAAAATAGGCAATCAATCACAATTACATCTTGAGCGTATCGAATATTCATGCAGGTATTTAAGAGTAGAGTACAGAGTATTCTAGACAAAAAGGAGAAAGGTCGCACGGATTCAAAAAGGGGAGTAGACTAGATGATTATTTTTTATGAGTCAGCTTGTGGGAGCATCGAGATTGCAGGGAGAAGTGTCTGTAGAAGGATTTTTAGATCTTAAAAACATATGACATGATGAGCAGGTCAAAGTTGTATTAAATTATGTTAGAGTAGACTTTTTAACGAAGGGTGAGTTACTAGAAGAAATTTACGGGAAGACCACATATCGAATAATAATAGAAGCCGGATAATCTAGAAAGTCTATAGTCGCTAAAGGGGTCAGGTAAGGATGTCTGTTGTCACCAATGATATTTATGCGCTATTTTAGTATGTAATGGAGTTGGAGGGAAATTAACCTTGTATTGCAGGGGACTATCTAAGTCAGTACAAGTATCTTAGGGTGACAATGACTAAAGGAGAATATTATTTAAACGACAAAGGTATCTGCGAATAAAGAGAGCTACGATTTAGACGGTATCAGACGACGTATTCGGCGATAAAAATTATACGGATGAAAAAAGATGAAAAAAAAAATGGTGTAAAAGCCTCTGGGAGTCTTTCTCTGAGGCTGAGAAATGATAAGATCTGCATTGGGTTGCCGTTTTAATTATTCGGACTTGATGGACAAAGATTGTCAAAATGTATACAAAAATAAGTGCAAATACAGCTAAAATTTAGTATTTGGGTTAAGTATGTTACAAGTAAAAAATGGGTGAAACAGATGCAGTTGGTGGAAACGACATTAAGGATCAAAACGAAGTAGATCTAATGGAACGAACTAGCAGAGCAAAGTTTGCAGCTAAGGAGATTGGGTGCGATAATCAGCAATGGACAAGAGTGAAGGCATTGAAGAAGATGATGCAATTGAGGGTTAAAAAATTGTATAAGACCAAATGGAAATTAGGAATTGGTTTCAGATCGAGCTTTGCAGGCACATATAGAAAGAAGAAGCGGGAAAGAAGAGATAGAATGGTAAATGATAGTTCAAGAGCGAGTAGACCATTGGCAGATGCTAGGGCAAAGATGTTCGATATAAGGATACAACGAACTAAATATAGAAAAGGAAATGCAGGAAGTCAAGCCTCTGCGTCAAGGAATAAGTTAATTTAACTTATTTTAAAAGGCTGTGCAGCTCTTGGGGGGGGGGGAGCTCTTTATATAGAGTTATCGGAAGCCCTAGCTTTAAAACAAAATGTTGGAAAGGATCAGGTCGATATAAAAAAAAAAGAAGTTTGCTCAATGGAAGGCAAAGGCTCAGTAGGTTTTCGAGGATACATTGACGAAATGGATGATCGAAATGGACGAAATGGTGTACGTTTTAACGTTGATTGGCGTTGGCGATTTAATACTAGCATCTGGAATGTATAATGTTTATTTTATAGTTGTGTGAGTAGTGATCAATATGAGCAAATTAAAATGAAATAGTAAATGTCTTTATATTGGTTTTCAATTTTGAATACGTACGGTATGCAAGGCAATCTGCCATGACCTGGGAGGTCTGCTTCGTGTGATACACTCTCGACTTATTATGCCTATTACGCCAAGGCAGCAGGTGTTCCAATCTGTACCATCGGGTCGGCCCGGTTTCTGTGTGCAGACACCGTCCCCGTCGGTTATTAGCCTTAACAGCCCTCGAATGGGCCACGACAATATGACAATATGAATTCGTTGCCGTATAATCTATATTGTATGTCTTGCCTCCCATGGCCAGCAAGCCTAGGGAATACCACTATAGGGAGTTTACACATCTGAATAACTTTCTATTGGCGCGTGAAGGCACGCGTAAGACCCGCGGCACGCGTAACTCGCGCGACGCAGGCAACAACGCTGGAAAAAGAGTCATAGTTACTCCCGCTTCTAGGCGGTCGAAGTGGGGCCACCATTGCGCCCCCGATAAGAAGTAGGTTTTGGAGTTGGAACCCGCAATAAGATAAGTGTATAATCTTTTATTTGCTTAAATATTAGAGGCAACAATTGTCTCTTTATGAACGTGTACACCGGTTATTTAAAAGTGAAAATGTCACATATCCTCCAGGTTTGGGCGTGTCCAGTCTAGCAGAGTTCCGCGCACAGAGGCGGCGTTACCCCGCTGAATGTCCAGCGATAGTCTCTGGTGCAGGTACTCGATAGCTCTAGTGTCCCCTGGTGAACGGTTGAGCGCCTTGCCGACACGTTGAATGAGTTTGTGCGTCGTTGGGCCGGGTCCCCCCAGTGCCTCGAATGCCAGCGGGCGAAAATCGTGGGGGTAGGTAATACTGGCATACTTTCTGCACTTATTCGCCTCCGCCAACATAGATGCGTGACCAGCATGTTCCGCTCCCGCACTGACCATTGAAGGGGCTAATGAGTCAGTAACGGTTGCATCCCATACCAGCATGCGACCCATCTCAAAGGACGTTAGTGTTAGTCCGTCCGGTCGTTTTCCATCATCCCTGCAGAGGCCAGGAGGCTCGAGAATGCAAGGAAAACCAGCAGACCTCAAAGCTCGGCTAAATGTCCCATTAAGAGCTGCGTGCCGGGCTCGACGACCTGAGCTTAAAACACAAGAGAGACCATGGTGTGCCTGTGGCCCCACTTGATCGCCGCATCTACATTGGTGCGGGAAAACGAGAGCGGTCCCCAGGCGTTGCCCCGCACTAATCCGAACAGTGTCGTCATCTAGTAGAGTGCCTAAGTGAACACTGGGGAGAGCCTGTAACCAGGCCCCGGCACTTTTTGCAGAGACCGCCCGTAGCCTGGCCTTGTCAGTCGTAGTGGGCTTGCTCAAGTAGATGCACAAATGTCTTCTCTTGCAGTGGGGTCGACCAGCTTTTCTGGGAAAGGGTGTCCGTGGGTATGACACCGCACAGAGACGCCAATCTCTCGACTAAGGCTGCCAAAGTGTGAACGTAGACTCTTTTGCCTGTGTTGTCCAGTAACCGTTTGGCTTTTCCCGATGCCTGGGACATAGATGAGACGATGGCAGGCCCAGCCAGCGCTACAGCATCAGGCATTCCCAGTCCACGTAAGGATATGGGAAGCAGAGCCTGCATGCCTGCATTAAGTGAAAGGCGTATGTTCAGGAGCACCTCCAGTGTTTTCAAGGTCCACTCGTTGAATTCTCGAAGGTTCTCGGTCAAGTCGAAACAATTGGCCCCTCTAAGCAGGTGCGTTATCCGGGCCGCCGAAAAGCATGATCTTAGTAGGAATATTCCGCGATGAGATCCCAGCGATGGAAGACGGCTGGCGGCAACTTCAAGCTTCTCTCTCCACGCGTCTAAAGCCCCAGGTAATCCCTCTTGGCAGAGGGGAACCCCGAGGAGCTCAATGTCGCTCTTTTGGACGACCTTGCAACCGGGAAGGAGATGGCATAGCTCCGATATATCCGGCACAATCATATCCTCGGGCCCCGTGACGTAGACCTCGCATTTCGCGGGATTTAGGGATAGACCACTCACCCTCTCGAAGTCCCGGACTCTGCGAATATCACCGATTACTGTAGCTAGGTCACCTCCAAGCACACCGTCGTCTAGGTACCAGGCATTTAGAGGACACTGTAGGGAGTCTATCAAGTCTTTTACGCACAAACAGAACAAAGGCGGACCTAAAGGGTCTCCTTGTTGAAGGCCGGGCTGCAAAGATATAGTGGCGTGCGGCAAGACCAAATGCGACGGTTGGGCGTACGCCGCATGTACCTGGTGAAACATTTGCGAAGCGTAGCATTTCACCACGTTTAGCAAGTGGTCTCTTCTGACGCTGTTAGAGGCATTTCTAAAATCTAATTTAACGAGAACGGTTGGGCCACTGCGGGAGTTTATAAAGGCGCGGGTGGTGTGCATTCCGATCTCCGTACCGCCAGTAGTTGCAAAGCCCAGCTGATGAAAACCAATTGTTGATAATATTTCAGCTTTGTTGGCAGCGCACCCAATTTTTGAAGCCAACCTTCGGAGTGTAGACAAGCATGCTATCGGGCGGAGAGAGCCGTCTTTCTTCTTGAGAGCAAATAGTCGTGCCCCAAATATAATAGGTTGAAGGGCTACAGGGGGAGACCTCCACCGGAGAATGTCTACAACCTTTGCCAGTGCATCTGCTAGTCTGTCAGCGACGGACCCTAAGACCGCGGACAACAGATCCTGAAGAAGTCGAGGCCTAAGGAAGTCAAGACCAGCTGTAGAGCTCCTGGAGAAGGATCTCACAGCCAAACGCACTTCGTCGCTGGAGGTAGTAGATGGCAGTATAATCGGAGGACGAGATGGCAAGCAAAGGTCCGAGGGGGCCTGTGGATGCTTGTCTCGAAGAGACTCAAGGCTTTCGGACTGAGATATAAATGTGTCCGTGGAGCCAATAAGCCTGGCGGCGCCAGAGACATCTCCTTCGGAGAGCTTGACTATGGCGCGTCTACAGATCTCGTCCTCAGGGTCCCTTCTGGTATTTGTCCTAGTTTCGTGATGTTCGACGTTCTTAATCTTTAAACCCTGCACAAAGTCACGAAGGTTCTTTTTGATAATAACTGTAAGAGAACGTGAGTCGTTCCGAATTCGTGGAAGGCGCAGCACTACCGGTGCGAAAGAAAACAATGAGTGCCAGGCCTCCATGTCGTTGTTCGACGCGACCTTTAATAAAACTTTTGTCAGTTCGTCTGCAACGGATGCTCTGACAGCCTTAGGCAACACGCAGACTAGCCTTGCATGTGGCTGATTCTGAATGTGTCCAATAAGTTCCTCCGAGGTGGCTGATACGCCAGTGGTTGGCGTTACTTCTATGCCTCTGACGCCGGGGTGTCTGGCGGACATGTGTCTAGAAAGTCCTCTTCTTGTGTATCTGTTGTTGCACACAGGGTAAGCGACCCTGCTACGGTCCTCTCCAGAATCATCCGAAACGTTTTGAGGCATCGCTAAGTTGATGGTAGAGCTGTAGTCTTCCATTATAGAGAAAAGTTCTTTAGCTTATCGAATACCGGCAGCAAAGCTAATAACGGCTTTAGTGCTTCGGCAATCGTCGTAAGTGTGGCTGCCAGGTCAGGACTTATACCCTGGAGTACTTTTGCTAGGTCAGACAAGGTGGTTCCGATACTGCCTGGTGGCGTCGCCTTCTTAACTTTGTGCTTCCGAACCCTCCGTGTCAAAGGACGCGGTCGGGTAACCGAGCTTACTCTACTATATCTAGTAGGCTTGCGTCGAGGAAGGCGCCGAGGTCTGGGCAAAAGAACGTGTGGAGCGCTCCCGTCCTGGGTCGATGAGATTCCCCGCAAGACTGCAGCGTATGAAGGTCTGTCATCCGTGACGCCCCGTGTAGAGTCTCCCACAGGAACCGAAACCGGGCACTGGGCTTCTTCTGTGATGACTGCTGAGGGAATAACCGTCTGCACCTGCCGAAGAGTCCTAGCTTCCATGATAATCCGGTTCTTCCCACGAAGGTAGGCTAAACGTGGACAAGAGGGGGAACCAGCCGCGTCAGACCCGTTGTAGTTGACACACCTCGAGGGATTGGCACATTCCGCTGCCAGGTGGTCTGACTTGCCACACTTTTTGCAAGCCCTTCGCAGAGTGCATCTATCAGCAAAATGGCCCGCTCTTTGACAGTTAAAGCACAGCTTTGGCTGGTCTGGTTCAAGTATCACCGGATGGACCTTGAAACCTAGAAACACTGACGCTGGTGGTTGACGGTCAAATGTTAGAATCACTTTACTGAGCGGTATTTTACCTGCCTGCGTTGAGTGGTAGAGGCGTCGTACGGCGGTAACCCCAGCACTACTTAATTCATCTCGTATCTCGTCTTCGGTAAAAGCCACGTTTACGCCTTGGATCCTTGCTTTGAAACTCGTCAAGGCGGGGCAAACAGCCGATACGGAATCTTCACCAAGAACTGTCAGTTGCAACAGACCTTTGGCGGCTTCCACACTGCTAACCCACACAAGAATTCCGCCGTTCCCCTTTGAGATCTTGCTTTCCGGTGAGATGGAGTATATCTCTTTGAAGAGACGCAGCATCGAGCCTTCCGCAAAGTCACTGGATTTTGAACCGTCTGGGCAGCTCTTGCGGATAATAACCTTGAAGGTATTAATAGACCCCGATGAGATATCGCTTTTAAGTTTCTCTAATTGACGCTGCTTGCGGGAATTTGCATTCTTCACCCTGCGTGAGATCACCACAGAAAAGCCATCTTCAGGGTGAGTCTCCGGCTGTTCGTCGTTGCTGGCTTCGGTGAGCGAACACTTTCTCCGTTTGGTGCCAGAGGCAGTATTGCTTCTAGGAGGAGCGTCTGGCGCGACTGGTAATCCCGCGACATCCGAAGGCAATTCACCACCATTTTCCGAAGCCTCCATCGTCGCGCTGGAGCTAGAGTCCTCCACACGCCCAGCGACAGTTGGCTCGCTACATGACACGGTGTTACCGACCACACCGGAATTACACCGCAGCCTGGATATATCTAGGCTATCCGGGGGCTTCCTTCGATTAGCCTCACCCGACATCGCAGCGCGACTGCGGGTGATAAAACCCCAAAAAAAAATGTATATATAAAAAAAAAATCACGTCCCGACTTGGGTATCGAACTCTGCCCCGTTGAGTGATAGTCGGTAGCACTGCCAATAGGCCAATCGACCCGTTGGCTTTATCGACTCCTAACTACCACGTCTTCGGCCGCAACAATGTGTAAACCTATGATCTGTGATGACGAGCAAATCGAACTCGGTCAGCTGGAGGGCCCGAGATGAATCTGATTCCTCAGAGAGGCAACCAAACTGTCTCCGAGTGTGTACTATGCACCGGTCGCTCACTCACTACACTCACAATCCTTGATGCAATTATCACTGCAAAAGTCGAAGTCAAACCTCAGAAAACAGCCTATTTTGTGGAAACCGACAAAAACACGACCACACTCTGGCGAATCGAACGCAAATCGAAAAATAAGACAAGTTGTTATTTAATCAGCATATCTCATGACGGGGTTTATGATCCGTACCCCTAATAACAGCATATCTCATGACGGGGTTTATGCTCCGTACCCCTAATACGCATGAGCTTATAAAATACCGGCCCTGATTGCTGTTTGCTATGAAGCGGAAAATTGCTTTTTAGAACGGTCCCCTAGCTAAGATCGCAATTAACGCGCATTACCTCTAACCGAGATCCACACCGTTGCATACGGTAGTGATCGGACGCACGCTGTCGCTTTATATCTCAAGCCTTATAGTCAAGTGAAGTGAACGTATGTGTTCGATTTTACAACGTCGCCGATTCTGCTGACCAGTGGGTTAAACCGATCAGTGGCTCAATTTGACTCGGATTCCTGAATGTGTGTGTACATAAGCAACTGCGTATGTACCGAGTAAGATGGCTTAGTGGCAAAGCCTTTGCCTTGCATTCGGGAGGACTGGGTTCGAGGCCCAGACCGGCCACTCTTAAATTGGCTTGCATGGTTTTCAGTTTAGATAAGGTAAATGCCGGAGTAGATTCAAATTAGCCATGACATTAAAAAACCGTTCACTGGCAATTGCCTTACGAAAAATCTTAAAAAATTAGGCTCTTGCAGAAACAGTGCACATAAACGAAACTGAATATAGCCGCAAGAAGTAGATAGTTGATCATATTCGATCGAGTCGTAGCGCTCGCGAACGGAGATTCGGTTTAAGCAAGACCGGTCCGGTGTTAACGATCCGTTATTATTATTATTATTATTATTATTATTATTATTCGAAATTGTATTCTTGATTTTACAGTTGTGAGGTTCGAACGTGTCGTGCCGATTCAAGCACGTATTTAGCTGCTCATCCCATGGCGCCGATTATAGAAGCGGCATTGCCTCTACACACCGCGAGAGACAAAAGCTGTCTCAGATATTCGCCCTTGCGCTGGTCGCCTGTTGTTGCTTCCATTCTTCCTGCCCAGATCCCGAATGAATTGTGCTGTTCCACTGCTGATGGGTCTTAATGTTTCCATAGCCACCGGTACGAAGTGAAGACTGTTTTCAAGGGTTGCGTATTTGCGTCTCTTTTCTTATTCGGCGTGCTCTGCTACCCATCCTGTGCTAACAAAGCTATGGCTGAGATACGATGAAGCTACAGTGCAGGACACTGTAGCATCCCAGACCAAGCACTTGCCGTGAGACCAAAATGGTATGGTCACGCCGTCAGGTCTTTTGTCGTTGTCTTGTCCGAGGCCCCGTGGTTCTAGTTTTGCTGGCAACCTTGCCTTCCTAAGAGCACTTTTGATGATTTCATTCAACTCCATGTGCCGTGAATTCCTTCCAGAGCTTCTTGGATAGCTCAGTGGGTGTAGACCGTGGCATCGACCTCATTTCCGCATGCTGCGCAAGGAAAGGGTTCGCAAATTGGAGCTTCTATTCTGCCAGCGGCAGCCATGCGGAAAGTGGTTGGGTCCAGCAGGGTACATACATGTAGAGATGGCAGGGCTTTAAGATAGCCTCCACTAGAAATATCTCTGGCGGCTCGGAAAACCGCCTGTTTACGGCGCGTACACAAAGAGTCTTGGATGTCTCTTGCTAGCATTCTGCTACTATATCCGTCTAGTTTGCGCTGATATAGATGTTGTTCGAACGGGCAGGGGTCCAATTTTATTTTGATTTTACATTAAGTGTCCACCTTATGTTTGTGAATTTGCTGTTGCACATCGTGGCTTACCAACGATTCTGACAAAGATCCGAACTGGTTCAGCGAAGCAGCGTAACATACTGGAGCCAGGTCTACTGCACTCCTTAAACCAAGTCCACCCTCCTTGATAGGTAAACTTCCCCTCTTCCATATATTGTTGTTGAGCTTGACGTTTAGCACCTCGCTCATGATCTCTCTGGTGGAAGTATCATATGCCTCAAGTTCATCTGGGCAGAGATATGTCGGTACACTACGAAGTATGTAGTTTAAACGGGGTGCTCCCAATCTGTATCTTACAGTACACGGGCATAAGCCTTACGGAAAAACGTTAAAAAAATCTCTACAGGCACATTGCCGCTTGTGGATGCATTCGCTTGAGGAAAGGTGATACGCCCTCGATAAAGGCTGTTTGGTCGTTTAGCACTTGAGGGATTCTTTGCCTGCCTAATGGGGCCCCTAGTAGCACCTTGTTGTCTCGCTGAAGGTAGAATCTCTAATATTCTAGTCATTGCGCGTGCTCTGTCTTCGTGGGATCCACCGAAAGCAGTTACTTCGCATTTTTCTGTATTAAGAGTTAGGCCTCCTTGTTGTTGAAATTCTTTAATTTGGCGTATGTCCGATGCTACGATATCTGCCGGTTCTCGGAGTGTTCCGTCGTCTAGGTACCAAACGTTGAACGGGCTTTGCATTTGGGCGACCAGGCCTGATATACCAAGGCTAAAGCGCGCGGGCCTAACGGGTCTACCTGTTGAACTTAACTTTCTGAAACGATAGGCGTCATCGTATCCCAGGATAGCACCGGAACATGCTGTTCTACTTTCCGCAGAAGCAAATCTCTTCGGATTGTATTGAACGCCTTGCAAAAGTCTAGCTTAACCATTACGCGCGCAGGTCTTTCTACTTCAACGTAGGCTCGGGCGGCGTGAACTGCCGCTTCCGCTCCACCCTTGACTGCTACACCGACCTGATGCGGTTTTATAACTGCGAGTATTGCTCTTTTATATGTGGTCAAAGCTATCTTTGCTGACAGTCTCCTTAAGGTCAGATCGCATGCGACTGGGCGCATAGAGCCTGTTTTCTTCCAAAAAGCACTAAGGTTTGCTGCTAATATTATCAAGCGGAGGATGCTTGCGCTTAAGTTCCTCCTCTATGTTATGGTCGACGGGGGCGATAACGTCAGGAGCATCAGCGCACGTACGGCGGCTCGTATGTCGCCTTCAGCCAGCTTGCGCTCTGCGAGGCCTACGCGATGGTCTTTATTGCTTTTCATTCTGTGCGTTGTTGTATATGTATCTTCTGTGGGGAACATTTTAAGGTTAGTATTTTCTAGGCTTGTTATGTTACGTCGGATTAGCCGGCATAGCGTTGAGTCAACAGTTTTATGTCTCGGAAGGGCAAATATTAGTGTTGGTATCGACAAGAGCTTCACCCATGATGTTACGTCTTTCTTTCGGTTGAAGTCACTCAGTGCTCTTGCAAACGCTGCTGCGCATGGTTCCCTGACGCCCCTGGGTTATATTCGTATCAACCGAAGGTGTTTGCGCGTTTAGGCCAGGAGTTGCAGGAGGACATCGTTGTTCAGTGCAAGGCTGAATGACAAGTCACGTGCGAGATTCGCCGGGGTCTGGTTTGTCTGTCACTCTGTTCTGTTTTAGGTGAGTGCGGAACGATTTGGACTATGAATCCGCGTCGTGTGTGCTCGTAGGCCCCGCAACGTTCGTAACACTCGTCCACATTGATCGCGTGTATGGGTTGGCTGTGACCACGTGTGGATTTGCTGAATGTCCCGGTTATCTACGCTTTCGAAATGACGTAAAGATTGACCGGTCATTTCGATGATGGACTAGTCGTTGGCTTAGTTTCTGGAAGAGGGGGAAGGGCGTTTACGTCTGAGCCCTCGAACACAGAGGTCAGAAACGCTTTTCCTGGTTCAGACACTAGAAAATGAAGTAGGTTATCGACAACTGGATTCTTTATTAGCCATTCAGAAATGAGTGGCATAAATAATCCACATCTTTAAGAAGCCGTTGATCGTGGTGGCGTATGTTGTTGTGTAGCACCTTTAGGAGATTGGCGCCTAGGTTCATCTCCACGAACCTGTTTTGCTTTGTTGTCGGTCGTATTGGGTTTTATAGGCGTCGGGAGATAGCACACAACCGTCTTCCCATATTTGCATATAATAGGCTTGCTGGGAGTTCTTGTTACATCAGCGTACGACTTACGTCCATCGGTACTGTTTACTGGCGGGGAACTTTCCGTATTCATTGCGGGAAAGTTTTCAGTCGATGTTGAGACCTGCAGGCGCGTAGAAACTTTCTCGTAAAGCTTTTTCCGTTGAGCTTCGCTGTGGACTTGTCTTACTGAGCATCTATAGTCGTTGGCTGAGTGGGCTCCCCCACAGTTAGCGCAGTGTGCTTTCTCTTGGCATTGCCACATTTGGAGTCCTGGTTTGGCGCATTGCCTACATGTCGGGCTAGCTTTTTTAGTGCACACTGCAGCCTTATGACCAAACTTGTGGCATGAAAGGCATTGTAGAGGAGAGCCTGCACATAGCGCAACTTGGAAGCTTCCACCTGCTATAAACACCCCCGGCAGAGGAGGTCCATTAAATCGGAGTCGGACCCTTCCTGAGTTCTTCCATACTTTGACAACATTATTTTGGTCGCTGGCGTCTGCGGCCGTGTATTTTCTCGTTTTACTCCACCTACGCCTTGCTTTTTTAGGCACTCTAGTAGATCATCTTCTTGGAATTGTGTGTTTACTCCGCTGATGCGTCCCCAGAATGCACTCGTATCGGTAAGCGGGGCCACTGTTATTCCGCATACGCTTGTAAGTGCCCTAGCCACCGTTTCGTCCCGTGGCCGCGCGATCCGAATCGTTTATTTGGGTTCTCGAAAATGATTTCCGGACGCCATTCATTGCCCACAGTCAAGCGACTCTCTTTGTACTAACAGGAGCTCCTGTTGTCGCTTCTCTGTCTACTTTCTTTATAGCAGCTTTTACCGCCTTTTCCTTCCTTGTAGCGACAGTTTGCCAAGCTTTGCTATCGTCTGGAGGTGACTGTTATTATTATTATTATTACAGATCACTAGGCAGAAAGGTGGAACCAAATTGCCACTCAGGCTACGCATTTAACTTTTTGTCGGCCTGCGAGTTAGATGCAGACGATATTAGACTGAAAGCATGTCGTCTGCTATGGGCAGCTGATAGTAACAAAATCTGTGTGCTCCGTGAAAATCTTAAAGTTCCCAGAGTCTCTTTTAGAAGCTTACTCTCAGCCAAGATGTAACGTCCATGAGACTGCTTTGCGCATTGCTTCACAGACGGACCCCCACAAATACAAATGTGCAACGGTGGGGCTCGAACCCGCGCACCTATGTGTATCCTCCGGTCGCGAGGCGCAGACGCATGCCAGCACGCACCCGGGCTCGACAAGTTCACAGAATCGTATCACCCAAAAAACAAAGTGACCGAGGACAGTGCTAAGGGTTACGTACTACTCAGTGCACCCGTTGCCACAGTGAAAGCAAGCAATATTTGCAGATTTTTGCGGAACCAAGCACGAATTCGTGACGCTAGCGAATTCGACTGCAATAGCCAGCATCTAGGACTGGGTGGTACAGGAGACAGAGGAGAGTCTCAGCGACCACCGCTACATCACCTTTTAGATAACGCCGCAAAACAGACATAACCCGTGAGCCCAAAAATTGGGACCGCCCGCGCGAACGCCTTGCGACTGGAAAGGCACCTGGGCCGGACGGGGTTTCCTCAGGGGTCATAAACATTTTAGCGCAGAACCATCCAAAAGCCCTCGCTCGGCTTTTTGGATGGTTCTGCGCCTACTTTGCCTACTTCAGGGCGGTCGTTTTCCATCCCAGTGGAAGCGCGCTCACTTGACTCATTATACCGAGATCGAAAAGAAAGCCGCTCTGTCGGACAATCAATACGGCTTTTGCAAGAGATGGTCGACCCTCGATGTCGTCGAACGAGTGCTCCAGGTTGCCTACACAGAACATCGGCGGACACCTATGACGCGCAATTACGTTTTATTTATCCTGCTTGACGTGCGAAACGCTTTTAATATAGCGAACTGGCGAGTATTAATGGACACGCTTAAACAGAGAGGCATATCCCCCTACATGCGACGGATTATTTCCTCGTATGTTGACGCGCGTTCGCTTTCGGCCAACGGTGAGGTCCACCCTCTGACGGCGGGCGTCCCGCAGGGCTCAGTGCTCGGGCCGATCCTCTGGAATATAGCGTACGACGGAGTCCTGCAGTTAGACGATCTGCCCGACGGGGTAGACATCGCCTACGTCGATGATCTGGCGCTGGAGGTCACCGCGAGAACCGAGGCGGTGCTTGAGGCGCGAGCGAACACGACTTATTTCAGAATAAAGAAGTGGATGGCCGACAACTACCTGGAGCTGGCCCCTCAGAAGGCCGAGGTATTCTACCTAACCGGCCGTCGTCGTACTAAGCAAGCATCCTTAGAACTTGCAGAGCACCGGCTGACTATCAAACGGGAGGGAAGGTACCTAGGCGTAACGCTAAACACAGGCCCCACCGATCTGCCACACATCCAGAGCATCATCTAGAAGGTCACGAAGTTGTCCGTTGGCGCTACCTTGCCAGATGCCTTGGGATATACTTGCCAAAGAAAGAAGCAAGCGCAAGCTGAACGGCGACACTTCCTAGACCCAGGCACGGGAGCACTCCCTGGACACATGGGCGCACACGTGGTCCAACCCACCAGCTGGGGATACCAGAGGAGCCTGGACAAGACGCTTAATCACTGAGCTCAAAACATGGTATAAGCTCAAGGGAACACTTACATATTACTTCATGCAAGTGCTCACAGGGCATGGACAATTCCAATCGTACCTTTTCCGCATAGGCAAGGCGAATATAGATATTTGCGTTCTCTGCACCACAGGTGCACCCGATGACGCGGCGCACACCGTAGATGACTGCGAGGCCCTTGCGGCCTACCGCAGGGGCCCCTTCTATGTCCACAAAGGTAGCTCGACTACGACCATCGTTGCCAACATGATCAAGTCGACAACGGACTGGCACGCTGGTATCCTATACCTGATGGTTCACAATTCCGAACCAGGAGAGAGTGGGAAGGAGGTTTTTAGTGGGTAGCACGCGCGGATTGGATCAAGTATTATACTCTCCTCCGGCGTTTTGTCCCACACTACTCGCCATTAACATCAGAGGGTGTGCGTAAAGCATTTCCCACCTCTACATTAAAAATAGACTAGTTCAGACAACGATTACAGTGTTTTGCTGTATCCCCTGATTTAAGATCATACAACAGTTTGCCGAATGCCCGTAGGTAAGGGTAAAGCCCCAAATGCTGGCAGTGCTCCCACTAACGATTAGTCTAGCCAGTCTATACTAATTTCGGCCATTCCGGTAATGGTAACTCCGTGTCCTAGCACTAATCGACGGAAACGCATTTTCACTGAACGAAGCGACAGTAGTCCAGACAACAGTGCGCTGTATAACGAGTTCATGAACTGTGTTACTCACCTGATGGGCCAACTGAGGCAAGTGAAACAGGAAATTGCCAGGTTGAGCGCTAAGAGTCAAAATGCTTAGATATCGTCTCAAGACACGAATGCCGAAGCGGCAGGAGCCAAGCGAGATAGCAGACTGGCGCCACCCCGCACTGCTCCTACGAAGACGGTGTTAATAGTTGGCGACAAGCCGATGCATCAGCTGAGTAGAAGGATCGTCGCCTCTCTGCTCAAGAAGTGCTCACTGGTCCTGCGAGCTGTGTAAGACGGAGACGTAGGGCGTGTATTTCACGTAGCCGAGAAGTTTGTTGGGAAGAATAGTCAACCCATTCACGTGATACTGCACGCTGGTGACATTGAATGTATGGAGTTCAAGAAGGACCCATTTCTCTCCAGAATCGTAGTTTTCGCTGCCAATATGAAAGAGTGTCGGCCGGACTGTTCAATTGCTGCGCTAACAATACCAGAATTCCAGAAAGAGTGTCGTGAAGCAAATGAAGATTTGATCACTCGCTGTCATGAGTGGGGTATTGACATAATTAACGTCACTCACTCGCACCGCACCATGGTTGACAGAGGTATATGCTCGTATACGGCTGCTCCGAAGTCCGCAGAAGCTTGTTCGAATGTGATCGCTCGTCGCGCGTCATCTTTTTTAGGAGTCAAGATCCGACAGGCGCTTGTGCCGAACAAGGCAGGTCCGAACATGCCAGCCAACCTGAACATCAAGCCGGTCCCGTAGCGCGAGTTGCACTCAGGCACCCAACGAGCGCAGTGGGCCCTCCAACGCCTGGACAGCGAAATCGCTCGGCAAAGGGGAAGGCACGTTAGAGTTGCGCGCTTTCAGGCAGAGAGCCAACACCAGGACCGCCACCAAGACCAAGCAAATCCTCGCAAAGGTCAGCGTACGCAACGAATCGCCGAGGGTAGACCGCTAGTGCCGTCGGAGACCCTCTATCAACTCATTATGGCCGCGTTACGGGACATGAGCAAAGATCGACAATTCAAGGTCACAGGGCGATCCAGACGTCATTAGATGCATTTGACAAGATAACAATTGTGCTGTGGAACGTAGAGCGTTCTAGGTTTACTTCCTTCCACTGTCATCGTCGATATAGATGTCATTATTCTAATCGAGTCCTGGGAGACTAAACCGTTCGACGTGCCTGGTTTCTACTCTGCTCACTTGCCGGCTTTCATACGAGGCCGCCCTAGCGGCGGCGTGTCGGTATTATACAATAAGAGAGTAGGCGAAGTCAGTGTGGCATTATCTAAAGATGATACAATAGTACTTCGGGGTAACCGATGCAACATTGTGGCAGCCTACGTCCGTCCGCCAAACGCCGAGGACACGACGGTGTTGATTGACAGAATCACACGGGCTATCCACGTTCTCCCCTTAATTACATTTCCGCTGTTGGTGGCAGGCAACTTCAACACGAGAGTCGACAAACCTGATGATTTGCGTAGTCGCGCTCTTCTCTCGATGCTCGATGATTTCGGCAGCAGTCTGATTACCGATACGAATGTCCCGTCGTTTGAAGGCTTCATGGGAAGTTCGGTAATTGATATATTTGCATCCAACGCAGACTCGGAGAGAAGTGCTATATTGAAAAGAGCAACCCGCTACATGAAGGTGGTAACTTTAAATAACATGTTCCAGTAGAAGTCGAAATGTTACTCCCACAAATGTAGACTCTGCCTCGAAGGAACGCTGGGTTAGCTAAAGCACTGGACCCAAATACGTTCTGCCCAAAGCTTGCAGCGTTATTTCCACTACAGCGTGACCCAGACATTGAATCGTACATGGGTGTGCTGACAGAGGCGATTACATCGCCTGTGTGTGCACCAAGCCCGCGTCAACAACGGCCGTTGTTTAATACAAGCTGTAGACTAGTTCCCGTGGTGCAGTTCCGTGCCCGTCTACTGGCTGAACAATATCCGTGCACGATGCCGCTCTGTAACCTGCTTAAGACTTCGACCGTCAACCTGGAGGGCAATTGCGAAGAAAAGTTGCTGTTAAAATCCAGGCACTCCTTATCATCCGACGCCATCTTCTTGGAGTCCTGCGGCTGCATACCGGACGAACAGCACGATTTTTGCAGGGGCGTTCAACAATCACCGCATGCAACCTATTACTAAGTGAAGTACGCAGCGCCATTAGCCGGCCGAAGCAAGCACTCTACGCAGCATACGTCGAGTTCAAATCTGCGTTCGACACGGCGCCTAGAGACAAAATCCTAATAAAGCTCACTAAGTGCGGAGTTTCGCTCAACATGCTCCGTCTAATCAAGGTTATACTACAGGACAACTCCGTGGGTATCGATGACGGGGTGTCCCAGCTCCCCGCGTTTGCCCAAACGACCGGTGTCGCGAAGGGCGAGAATCTGAGCCCTCTGCTATTTTCCCTTCTGTTGAATGACTTGCCAGCTCGAGTCCAAGGATCTACTTCTCATGTCAAAACGTTGCTGTATGCAGACAGACGATTTTGTCATTTTCGGAAAAAGTCATTTTTATGTTCAACAGGCATTGACAAGACTCTCCGTGTACGTACAAGATATCACCTGGCAAGCAGCCTTGACACCTTGACAAACTGAAGCAATGAAGTTCCGCCGGGAAGGGCGACTAGCCGAATCCGACCCACTTTCTATGGGGCCGATCCTTGTGTATCTGAATAGCTTCAAGTACTTGGGAGTGGTACTACATACTAAAGGCCGATGCTTCAGAGAGCACACTAAGGACAGGGTCGGGCCAGCCTTGGTTGCAAGTGTTGGAGTGAATATTGTGAATGTTATATGAATAATAAATTAGTACAATATATAATAATAATAATAATAATAATAATAATAATAATAATAATAATTATTATTATTATTAGTATTATTATTATTATTATTATTATTATTATTATTATTATTAGTATTATTATTATTATTATTATTATTATTATTATTATTATTATTATTATTATTATTATTATTTTTATCATTCAGTTATTACAATTGTGATGTATGAACGTTTGTGCCAGGTTCATCCTGCTCTGGTCGCTTTCTATCAATTCATGGCGTCTATGATGGAAGCAACGTCTCCTCTACAAACGGCCAAAGACATCATCTGTCTCAAATACATGGCCTCGCGTCGATCGCCCGTAACTTCTTCTATGCGTTTTCCAATATTTTTTCGGATTTTCGCTGTACCTAAGCTGATGGGACCAAGCGTCTCTAATGTAATGAGTACGAAGTGGTAGCTTCTAGATAGCTCGATATACTCCCTTCGTTTTTCAGAATCCGCGCGCTCTGCTACCCATCCCGACTCAACGGCGCTGTGGCGTAAATACGACAGGGTCGCCGTGCATGAAACCGTTACATCCCATACAAGGCTTTTTCCGTGTGACCACAGCGGGATGGTGACTCCGTCAGGCCGCAGCTCACTGCTGCCATTAAAACCATTCGGCTCGGGTGTAGATGGCATCCCTGCCCTTCTAAGAGCTCTTCTAACTATGGCGTTAAGTTTAGCGTGTCTTATGCCGGAACTTTTCAGACCGCGTAACAGGTGTAACCCGTCAGAGTCAACAGGTTGGCCGTATCGCAGACATGAGAAGGCCTGGCAGACGGGGGCGCCTATTCTAAGGGCTGACATCATGCGGAAGGAGTTTGGGTCCAGCATGGTGCCAAGCTGACAGGAGGGCAGCGCTTGAAGCCAGCCCCCGCTGAAAGAATGTTGAGCCGCTACAAAGATGGCACGCTCTCTTGCTGATGTTAGGCTATCTGTTTTATCTCGTGGGGACTTCTTAGTTTTGCAAGCGTCGAGAACATTTTGACTTAAGTGTTCTCTCAGAGGGCCGGGGTCGGGTTGACTTCTGACTGTGGTATTCCCCACTATTGCTGCCCTTTGTAGTTCAATCTTTGCTTCCTTTTAATGATTGATTCTGTCTTTCTTGTAGCATCAAGAGCGCGTGGAATTCCTTCGGGCATTACAGGAGAACCTAAAACATTTAGGTTACCCTGAGTTACACGAGATATTTTAGGAAGTGCTTTCATGATTGTTTGTATAGCCTGCGCTTGATCTTGAAATGTACCTCCGACAGCTAAATTCTCGCACTTAGCCGCGCTGAAGGTCAGTCCTCCCAGTTCCTTAAAGTTCAATAAAGCCTGCAAATCCCTGGCCACGGCATTTGCGGGACCTTCCAAGACAGCGTCGTCTAGATACCAGACATTGAAAGGGCTCTGTAGGCTAGATACCCGATCAGAAATGCCGAGGCAGAACAGAGCTCAATGGGTCTCCCTGCTGAATGCCAATTTGCGACTCTATGATCGTATCTGCGTTCCAAGCGAGGATTGAGAAATCTCTATAACCCTGCCATATCATCGGATAGAGTCGTGGAGCTTTTCTCTTTACTCCGTCGAAAATGTTGTCCCTTATTGTGTCTTATTATGTTGAACGCGTTTCGGAAGTCTTGTTTGACTAGTAATTTTGTCAGACGTTCTGTTTCTAGAAAAGCGCGTGTAGCGTGTACAGTAGCCTCTGTACAGCGCGTGTAGCGTGTACAGTAGCCTCTGTACAGCGCGTGTAGCGTGTACAGTAGCTTCTCATCTATTAGCAACACCCATTTGGAGTGAATTGGCACCCTTCTCTAATGGCAACACCCAGATGGGGTGAAACCGCAGCAACTATGGTCCGTTTGTTTATAGCCATCGCGATCTTTAAAGCCATTCTTCGTAGAGTTAGTCCGCTTGCTATGGGCCTGATGGAATTATCCTTCTTTCGGAGTGCAGTTAAACTTGCGCCATAAAAAACGGGTTGGCAGAACGGTGGCAAAGCCCCATTGAGCATTTTAGCTATAAGAATGCCTAGCTCTTCCAGAAGACGCTCTGAGGATGGAATCGTTTGGGTAAGCATGTCCCGAAGATGTCGAGGCCTTAGGCCGTCTAAACTGGCTCCACTTGCAACAGAGAAAGATTGAAGGGTCTCTAAAACAAGAGGTCCTTCAATTTTATCCAGGCCTAGAATGGCGGGCTGTTGCAGAAGATCTAACTGTTCTTGACACCCGAATATCGCCCTCTGCTAATCTATCTGCCTGGCGCACGCTGTATTGGTCGTTGGTGAAATGAGACCTCGTGCCGATCGTGCTAGGTATGGTCGAATCAGCAAGACTTTGAAGTGTTCGAAAGTCTTTTTCCGCTACATTACTTTAAATAATTTTAGTACGTGTTTTTCCCTGACTTTTTGGTGAGGTAGTGTAGACATCAGTGATGAAAGCATCATAAATTAAACGATGCTCATTGATAATAGATAATAAACTATACCGCTGAGTCGGCAGCGGTCATGCTGCAGGACTGTTGGGGAATCTCTAGATATCTGAACATGTCCGGCCTTTAACGCCTTGAAGATATACCTCAGGATGAACTCCAAGGTCGTCAGAGACGAAAGATGGTCTAGAATTAAAAACAACTTGCTTTTTAATTCTAAGTTTGATGTCAAAATATTTTGTAAGTCAATCGAGGCATCTTACTTGAAGTAACGTAATGCGCTAAAAATTATATATATATATATATATATATATATATTCGATGTACAAAAAAGTTTTTCGGTTTTTTTAATGATTCTCTACATACAAAACCGAAAAAACTTTTTTGTAGCCCTATATTACTTAAGTGACACACATTTTATTCTTTCACATTAAACGACTTTTTATGTTAGCACTTTGGAGTGAACAATTGTCTCCGCGTTAACGTGTGGTTACGGGTTATCTAACCCGGGATTAGCCCAGTTCAACAATGTGCCCCGAACAGATGCTGCGTTTCCTCGTTGGATGTCAAGCGACAGTCTCTGACGCAAAAATTCCGATGCTCTTGAGTCTCCCGTGGAGAGGTTAAGGCTTCTACCCACGCGCTGAATCAACTTCAATATAAGCGGGCCTGGTCCTCCCATTGTTTCAAAGGCCAACGGACAAAATTGGTGCGGATAACTAACGCCTGAGTATTTTCTGCATTTGTTAGCCTCTGCTAACCTAGACGCATGACCTGCCTGGTCCGCACCTGCACCGACCATCGAAGGGGCTAATGAGTCGGTTACAGTTGCGTCCCAAACAAGCATGGGACCACGCTCAAAGGGGGTTAGGGTAAGACCGTCAGGCCTTTTCCCGTCATCTCTGGATAGACCCGGAGGTTCTAGTACGCACGGAAAGCCAGCAGATCTTAGTGCTCGGCTGAAAGTGTCATTTAATGCCGAGTGGCGTGCTCTTCGGCCTGCACTTAAGGCGCATGATAAGCCATGATGCGCCAAAGCGTCTACAAGGAAGCCACAACGACATCGGTGAGGGACAACTAGGTCGACACCAAGACGCAATCCTGTGCTGATGCGCGTCGTCTCATCATCCAAAAGCGTCCCTATTCGTGAACAGGGTAGGGCATGTAAGCAGGCTCCAGCCCCTTAACTACTAACGGCTCGAAGCCTGGCTTTGTCAGCCACGATGGGGGCTCTATCGATCAGGCTTGTTAATCGCTTTTCTTGCAGAGGGTCTGTCCAACTGCTCTGTTTAGTTCTTTCATCGGGAGGGGAGTCAAACAAAGACAACAATCTGTCGGTTAGCTTTTGTAGCTCAGCGTTATAAGCTTCCCATACATCCTTATCCAATAAAGCCCTAACCCTCTCCGAAGTCTAAGTCAATGATGACACGATCGCGGGTCCAGCCATCATAACCGCGTCCGGCATACCTAAGCCGCCTAGAGAGATCGGAAGCATTACCTGATCCCTTGCCACAGCAGTAAGCTGAAGATTTAGTATCTCCTCTAAAATATCTAGGCTAAGATCATTAAAAGGCTGTAAAAGTTCAGGCGACGAGGATAAATTGCAACCTCTAACTAGGTGTGTTAACTTCGTGGCTGAAAAGCAAGATCTAAGAAGAAACATACCGCAGTGGGCCCCCAATTGGGATAGCCTGCCTGTGGCGAAGTTCAGTTTGTCTTTCCGGGCGGCTAGTGCTTTTGGTACCCCAGCCGGCAGCAAGGGCACACCTAACAGCTCCAGGTCAGCCTTGTCAACAACGCGGCATCCAGGGAGTAGGCTAAGGAGGTCCGTTAAATCTAATGGTTTGATTCCGTTGTGATCCGTAACATAGACTTCACATTTGCCCGGGTTCAGATTCAGGCCACTAATCACACCAATGTCAATGACTTTTCGAATATCGTCTTGTACTGTCGGGAGGTCTCCGCCTAGAACGCCGTCATCCAAGTACCAGGCATTAAGAGGAGATCGCAGTGTATCCACCATGTGATGACTGACCGTAAGCCAGATTCGTCTGGTGAAACAGTAAGGGAACCCACGACTTGACGGATTGGAGTAGATGGTCTCGTCGAACGCTATTAAAAGCGTTTCGGAAATCCAGTTTGACCATCATCGTCGGTACTTTGCGCGATTGCAGAAATGTACGGGCACAGTGTACTGCTACCTCTGTACCGCCAGGGGTAGCGAATCCTAGCTGGTGATCGCCAAGAGCTGCTAAAACAGCATCCTTATTATCTTGTCAACTGATTTTGGCTGCCAATCGGCGAACGACCGAGGAACAGGCGATAGGGCGTAATGATCCATTCTTTTTTTTTAGTGCAAACATCCGTGCTCCGAAGATAAGTGGTATAAAACAGGAAGGGGGCGAGCCCCATCTGAGCACATCAACTACTTTGGCAATGGCGTCAGCTAATCGCTCAGCCGTGCTGCCCAGTGCACCAGACAGTAGGTCCTGAAGTAGACGGGGTCTCATAAAATCCAGGCCGGCAGCTGAACTCCGACTGAAGGTCTTCATGGCGTTCAGTATCTCGTCGCGCGAGGTTGAAGATGGCAGTGTAACCGCCGGGGGTGTGGGTATGGTTAGATCCCGAGGAGCCTGTGGGTGTTTGGAGCGGAGTGCTTCCGTATTTTCGTTCACTGGCGCTAGAATATCCTCGGAGCTCACCAATCTAGCTGCACCTGAGATATCGCCTTCCGACAGCTTGACTCTCACCCGTCTGCAGAGGTTATCGTCGAGGTAAGCCTTCGATCCCGAACCCTCGTGCGTCAGGTCCCTAAGCCTTTTTCCCGCTGAAAATTCGCGTAAGTTCTTCCTAATCACGACAGACAGGGACCGGGCGTCCTTTTCCGCTCGAGGAAGTCGCAGCACGACCGGAGCAAAGGAGAACAAAGAGTACCAGGCGGAGAAGTCGTTGTCCTTGGCGACGTTTGAGAAGACGTTAGTAAGTTCCTCTGCAACAGTAGGCCTTACAGATTTTGGTGAAATGCGTAGCAGTTTGGCTTGTCGCATGTTTACCTGAATGTCGACGAGTAGAGTGTCTATATCAATTTCTTCCGTCGAGGCCCGATGGGCTGTGAACGGCCTGTTGGCGGCGTCAGCATGCCTGGCTGATATGTGTCTGGCAAGACCCCTTTTCGTGAAGACACCTTTGCAAACCGGGCATGTAGCCCTGTTGGAGGTATCCAAGAATGGAGATGTTTGTGCGGCCTCAGTTCTGCTTGGGTTATTATTATCTGGCATTATGATGTAAAGGCTTTAGGCTTATCTGCGAGTGGAAGGAGAGCCAATAAAGGTTTTAAAGCTTCCGCGATTGTTCTCAAAGTTGATGCCAGATCAGGGCTGACACCCTCTAACATCCGAGCGACGTCTGTTAAGGCGCCCCCAACATCTCTGCGAGATGTCTTATTACGGGTGTGTCTCTTCGTGCTGAGTTTAGCGGTATACCGCGGCCGAGCTTGACGACTTCTGTATGTGTTGGTTCGTTTCCGTTTGGGCCTCGGTAGCGGTCGCGGATTGGGGAGAAGCAGCTGCGGTGAGGAGCTTTCCTGTGTGGTACAAATGCCCCTAAGGACAGCAGCGTACGAAGCCTTATCTTTGCCGGAACCACCGGGTCGCACGTCTTCCACGACAGCAGCTGTGGCATCAGGTCCCTCGGTGATCGATGCAGACGGATGTAGCTCTATCTCGTATATATTTTTTTATTATTGGGTTAGATAATTAATTACTATTAATCACAAGTTTATGCGTGCAGAGCCTTGACGTGTGATTTCTCGCCTGCTTTATGACGCCCGTTTTCCTCAAAGCCGTTGCGACGTTAGTTTAACCTAACTAAAGCGGACTTTACTAAAGGACCTAACGATAAATAGAGCGTATGCTCCTTGGTCACCATCCCGATCCGGTTGGCTATTCAAAAACCATCAATTCAAAAACGCTACAGGAACGCACTAACTCATCTTACTTGCGTCTGATTAAACTAGAACTTTGTAAACATGTACAAAATCCATATATAAATCATTGTAATAACACGAGATATAAATCATATGTACAAGCTACATAAATAATGTGTAAAATATTACTGTAGCTTGTACATCTCTACTTTACACTAGCTATGTAGGTATATGAAGTTGTAACACAAACGAGAAACTATAAATAAGAATAAATAAGCGTCATTTCATATCATGTCATAACTCCCATGGGGCCGTTTAAGCGGGTTTGCCTTGCAATCTCGTCGCATGCCGTGCTGATTAAACTATTTCTAAGCATTGGCCACCTGACCACTGGTTCGTGGCTTCTCCACAAGGAACGCTGTTTTGCGCCGCTCGTGTCTTATCGCTGCCCTATACACCTTCTCATCTCTCGACGCCTACAGTATAGCCTCTATTTATCGCTGACGGCAAGCAGCCGCCTCGTGTACCTGCTAGCGGGTTGCCGGCCGGCAGTAAAAACAAGCAGAGTCAGGCTTAGGTCACCTATTACAGCATCACTTCAGTCATTTTTGTTGAAGTGGCAGAGAAAAGTGACTGAGGCGAGGAGTGCAAGGGTAGCGCAGTTAGGTGCGTACACCTCGCTTCGCCAGGGAGCTTTGAAATGGGATGGCGTGCACTAGCCGGCGCGTGTAAAAATGGTACATTGTGTATGGCTATCATCACTTAGTATGTTCTACCCAAATATTTCACCAAGCAAGTTCAATGTTCTTGCCGGCTCTGCTTGCAGATATGTGCTAAACACCACGCAGGAAGCTGCCAGACCCGCCGGCGGTCTTTGCACTTTTTGGACCGGTCGAAAGGTTGCTGAAGTGACAATTCTATAGCATTGTGCAACCGCCGTTGCCGTTGTCGTTTTTAAATACTGTGACTGAACCTCGCTAGCACGTGGTCGGGCCGCTGATAGAGAATACAAATACAATGAAATAGAACTTTGCTGCATTACATGAGAACGCATCCTGCCCTAAAACACCGGTTCGGCAAACGAGTTTAGCATTAAACGGCGCCAGCTGGTTCTGGTTCAGCGACGTGCTCTGGTACGGAGATAAGTAGTCATCGTTTTCGTATTATATCCGTGGCATTAGTACTAGTCATACTGGTTTCTTAGAGGGCCGTATGATAACGTTTATTCGCGTCTACAATAGAAACGGATCAAAAAAAGTCGTTAACAGAAGGGCGAAACGCAAGCATCGACCTCTTAACATATCTCTTGTTCTGCCCGTACACACTTCTTTCCATAGGTTCACAACATCATTATTGATCGGCATTTAAGGAAAAACTAAATCATTTGTTCATTGGGTTCGTATACTGATCTACATATGTTATTCCTCCTAGCCAACTTAAACTTAAGCCCGTCAAATTACTCTTTATGTTTATCAAACGCTAGCAAACGATATCCTTAAATGAGCTTAGACAACACGTGTAAGAATTTAGGAAAGCTACTTTTTAGCCACGTTAAGAATCTAGTACGTTATTTCCGCAAAACTTAATTATTGGAGCAAATGGTTGCAAATGTACCATTCCATTTACAAGCGTTATGCTCTGCGTTCTCTTGTTGTGTTGTGTTTGTAACAGTCTGTTGGCCGCGCGTCGAAAGATCCGCATCGAGCTTTCGAAGGCACCCCGCTGACAGGTAAGGACGCCGCAAGTTCGAAGACAACGAGGGTGAACGTCCTGAAGAATGAGCCACGCCTTTTCTTCTGCTGGATCTGTGAGTTCACGTCGCTGTCGCACAAAAGGCGTCACGATTCACCTAAGCAAAGCGCATAATGTCCATATTAACCCGCCGAGGGGCAAGTCGAGAAGATGTATGAAGTCGTCTCAATCGAGTGTGCGGCCAACTTCGCATTCAACGAGCGGCTTCATGACAAGCGGCCCGTTTGAGGAGGACCATAGACGAGCCCACGTTCGTCAGGATTTTTCTCCCCCTCCCTCCAGGAAAGGGAGAAGCTGCCAAGTGTGCCAGAGACGGGGAGGCTATGAGAGAAAAGCAGCTCCAAGAGGTCATTCAAGTGATGCGGCAACACATTGAGCAAACGCTTAATCTGTGTAAGGCCAATAACACGAAGATCGAGCTCAAGGAGCTCAAGGAGTATCTCAACAGCTCCCCAGGACACTGGAACGTCTCGAGAAGGTCCTGGAAGACAGAGGGAAGGCCTACCGAGAAGTTAGGTCAGCTGATGAGGAAGAGATAGGGCAGCTTAGAGAGGAAGTCAAAACTTAACGAACAAACGAGTGCAGACTGAGGGAGGAGCTCGAGAGTCTAAGAGGGGACGGGGTACGGGAAAATAGGAAGGATATCCAACGAGAGGAGATAAGCGAGCGGGTAAAAGGTCTCGAGCTCCTATGCGCACGCTGTCACAGCGAGCTGTATAAAAAGAAGGCCAAGGAGCCGGAACTGGAAACTGAGGCTAAGAAGATTGAAAGTAGTATAGAAAGGGCTAGCACTTCGGAGGAGCTGGTGAGAGCCGTCAGGGGGCACTGGCATGGGAGGGTGATTAAACACTTAAAGGTCACCACTGACGCCCTCACCACTCAGGGAGGTTAGGGTAGCGGTTATCACTAAAGGGTTACATTCGGATAGGTGCTTAATAGAGGGGCTGGCGGCACAGTTTCCCGCCCTCGCGACGGTGACTGACCTGAGCGCAGGAACGGTCGCTGTTCTTAAAAATAGCGATGCCGTTGAATTCTTAGAGGGTTCAGGTGTCCAAGCGGCCGCTCAACGGTACTTGATAGTGGGAGTGATAAACCTGGAAGAAGAACTAGGGACCACGACCCTGGGGGTGCTCTAAGTTGTCGTCGGAAAAGCGCTGGGGCTGGCTCGCGGGGAGAAACCCCCGCTGGTGCACGTCACAAGGGAGCGTTGCACACAGACGTTTCTACAAGCTATAGACATCTGCTGCCGTAAGGCCGGCGGCGGCAGTGGCCTTCTAGAGGTTTGCTCGAGACTAACAAGGAATACCGGAGCCAACCCGGAAGCTACCACCCGGGCGGAGTAGGGAGCGATGAGCACCCTTAGGGTAAGGTCGAAGAGAAAAAAAAACCTTCGCCGACACTCTCCGAGCTGTTAGAGAATATGTCAGGCAGCAAGAAGGCGCCAGGATAACGGTTAGGGGGTAGCTAAAAGTAAAGAGGGTGACCTTATCATTAGAATAGAGGAGAGTAAAAAGGGCGCGGAAAAGAAAACGGCGGCGGCCGTTCGGGAATCTGCAAAGATTCAGGCCTACTGCCGAGAGCTTAACTAGGAACAGACCATCGCTCTGTGGGAGATTGACCCACTCTTGGACGGGGAGCAGGTCGAAAGGGAACTGCAGAAGGCCTTGCAACTTCCGGCCGGCGCCAAGATCAGAGATGCCGAGCCAAGGCTCGGAAGAGCTGACGTTTGGTACGCACTGGTCACGACGTCCCCGGCGGCAAGAGCTATATGCTACCACAATACCCTTAACCTGGGCTCGAGGTGGTGCAGACCTGAGGAGTGCATTAGGCTCCTCAACTGCTACAAGTGTCATAGGCCGGGCCATAAGGCCCAAGACTGCAAAGCAGAAAGCCGGGTGCCTCGGGTATGCCACAAATGTGGTGAACCTGACCACCTAGTAGCCAATTCCAAGGCAACGACACCAAAGTGTCTGGTCTGCGGAATAGAGGAGCACCAAGCGGATAGGATGTCTTGCCCGGCCTATAGGGAGCAAGTCGAGCAGCGGCGGGAGGCCCGAAGAATAGTCGCCAAAGGACAAAGAGATAGCAACGAGATCCAAATAGGAGCCCTATTAAAGAAGAAGAGCATTAAAAAGGGTAATACTGGGTATCTGACTGCAATCTGGTGGACAAGCTCCGAAAGAAACCTCGCCATAAATGAGCGGGGATTTGTGGGCTTCTCCTGGCTGGAGATTGACCGGGTAGGGGTCTTCTATAACTGCTACTTCTCTCCCAGCAGGGAGGAGGGGGAATTCGAGGAATTTCTCGAGGAACTTGCCCAGAGCGCGGGGGCACATGCAGGTAACAGAGTAGTAATTACCGGGCTTTTTAACGCGGCCAGCATAGCATGGGGTAGCCGGACCACAACTAGACGAGCACAAACTCTGCAGGAGTGGATGGCTGAAAAGAGTCTGATGGTTCTTAATGACGGAAGGGTCCCCACCCTTTCCAGAGGGAGCCTGACGGCCTTCATTGACCTAACAATGGTTAACGAGGCGGCCTTCCCACTGGTGGTAGAGTGGAGGGTGAGGGAGACGGAGGAGACCATGAGTGACCACAGATACATCAGTACCCATCAATACCCTTAAGGTGGCCCTTGCTTCGCCCTCTAGTAAGAGATGGCAGATGCGGAAACTCGGCTCCAATATTCCCTTACACCACCACGGGAGCCGCCACCCTCCTAACTACTGGTGAAACAAAGAGATCGCAGCTGCCCGCAGGACTTGCATTAGGCTAAACAGAGTTTACACGAGAACACGCAGCTGGTTAGCGCGAAGAAGCCGACAAAAGGGATCTTACGGGGAGGAAGAAGCCGCAAGAGCTAAATCCCAATTGACGGAGTACAAGGCTGCTCGATCGAGACTCCGAGGACTTATTGCCAAAAGTTGCCCGAGCGGAGAAAGAGCTGATAGACGCGGTGGAGAGCGACGTATGGGGCCTGCCGTACCGAGTAGTTATGGTCAAACTCCGGAGACCTCCCCCGAAACTCCCCCCGAATGTGCTGCGGGAGACTGCAGCCGGTCTATTTCCGGCACAGCCGCGGAGAGGCAACGAGGAGTTCTTGGTCACCCCGGAAGACATCCCGGAGGTAACGCTGGAGGAGGTCGAACAAGCCCAGAATCCGTTGGCCACCGGCAAAGCGCCCGGCCTAGACGGAATTCCCCCAGAGATAGCGAGGCTACTGGTCAAAAGGTGGCATAAGGTCTTTCAAGACATTGCCAACAAGCTTCTGAGAGAGGGGAGATTTCCGAGGCTGTGAAAAAGGGCAAGCCTGGTTCTGATCCCCGAACCCGGGAGGAAGACGGGGCCTTCAGCTTACCGGCCCATATGCCTCATTAACGCCATGGGTAAGATCCTGGAGAACGTTATAGTCAAGAGACTAAACGACAAGATTCAGAAACATTTGGGGGCTCTAAAGAAGGTTCTGAAACGGGCGGGTGAGGATACTATGAAGACCCCAAAACAAAGGGATTCGTGCTCCTGATCCTCCTGGATGTCAAAAATGCCTTCAACACAATTAATTGGAAAGTAATTGTGAAGGCGATGAAGAGGAACGGCTTTTCCCTCTACCTCCGTCGAATGATTTCATCCTACCTGAATGACAGAGGTTTGGTTGCAGGGGGCCAGGAGTACGAGGTTACTACAGAAGTCCCACAGGGCTCGTTTCTAGAACCCGTGCTCTGGAACACAGCTTACGACGAGGTGCTCGAGATCCGAGGTCTCCCGTATGGGGTGGAGACGTTGGCGTACGCCGACGACCTTGCACTCATGTTAACGGCCAGGAGCGAAAGAGCCCTGAAGAACGCCGCCAATAAGGCCTTGTGAATCGTGTCCGAGTAGATGGAGCCCCATCACTTGAAACTGGCGCCCGACAAGACGGAGGCGATGTACCTAACAGGCAGAAAGAGGACGACCGGCATTAACCTCGTGATGGCGGGCCACCCGATAGAAATCAGAAAGAAGGTAAAGTACCTTGGGGTCATGCTAGACACTAGACTGACCAGATCGGCGCATGTGAAGTACGTGGCCGAAAAGGCCCAAAGGGTCTCCCTGAACCTAGCGCGGATCATGCCTAAGGTTGGTGGGGTGGCTGAGGTGAAAAAAAAGGCTCCGGAGGTAAGAAGAATCAATGGCGGTATATGCAGCCCCAGTCTGGGGGGATATGGCAATGCGGACGGCAAAAAATAGGGGGGCACTAAGGTCGACCCAACGAACGCTGGCACTTAGGGTAAATCGGGCGTACCGAACAGTCTCGTCCGAAGCTCTCTAGGTCTTAGCCAAGATGCTGCCATGGGACCTCCTAGTGGCTGAACAAAGTAAAATGTATCTAGACGAAAGTCTGGATCTCATCAGGGCCAGGTGCCACCATATCGGCCTGGGACGAGGAATGGGCGCCGGTAAGACCTGGTGTGACCACAGGGAGCTGGACCAAGAGTCTGATATGTATGGTATGACCTCCGACACGGGGAGCTCTCCTACTGGACGACTCAGGTTCTGACCGGACACGGCCAGTTCCAGAGCTACATGTCAAGAATCAAGAAGGCCATCAGCGATATCTGCATACAGTGCGACT